>CM038672.1:299870350-301108934 GCA_021605145.1 Aegilops bicornis
AGGCATGGATGAAAAAAAAGCTTGGAAACTAGTTCAAATCAAACTCAAAAGCAACTAGGCAATCCAATTCCATAGAAGCAGCTTCCCTGGAACTAGCTGCCATTGTATCGGTTGGTGCCATTTCTTCTCTTGGAGGCAGCACCTTACCTCTTCTGTGACTTGTCCTAAGATGAGAAGTATCAAAAGTGCCGGGGTTTGGGTTTATGTCATGCTAGACTCACGTTTCTCGTGGAATAGCACTCGCAGGGGCATCCTGTCAGTCGCCGCCGACAAGTCGTAAGAGTTATAAGCCGATCTATTGACAATATAGTTTAATGGGGACATCTGAAGGAAAGTTCCAACAAGTGTCTCAGGGCTTCAGGGAGCTTTCCGAAAGTGTGGGCAGAAATTCCAGGGTAATCGCACCCTTGACTCTATCACAAGCTAGCAGCAAAAAAATAAAAAGAACATTAATAGGTGGAAGTCTTCGAAACTTACTTGTCAGTTCGGTTGTGCCTTGATACCGCGGACTGGGATCGCTCGCCAGCTAGGCCCTCTAGAAAAAAGTTGTAGTCCAGTCAGTGTAGCCAGGGCATCATGAACGGATTCCTCAAGAGGAAGGTAGGGACATATCTATCCAAGAAGAAAGACCTTGTAAACAATTATGCTACTTGACCAATGGATAAACTTAGCCTCCGACCCGACCAAGAGAGAAGACAGGGTCAAGCCGACGCCGCCCTTCCTCACCTGCCTAACTGTCTGCTGATCCCAGGAGATCAGGACTCGTACAAGTATCTGACGTGATTAGGCAGGGACAGGTTTCTAACCTAAGGAATGTGTTATTATAACCAAATATATCATCCAAGAGCCGATCTCTTTTTCATTAAGTGGCCAAGAGGGCCCACTTGGAGACTTGGGATCTCAGCAGGAAATGTGAAGGTTGTTTAAAGCCGGCCGATAGGTTTGGTTTACGTATGGTGGAAGGTTACATTTTCCAGTCGGAACGATGGAGCTCTCCGATTGGAACTGGAAGTTCCAGAACTGGCGGCTGGTATACCACCATAATGAAAATACGCTCATCTTTCTTCTCAATCTACACCTCGTTCCGCGAGAGACCTATCCTCGTTTCGAAATAAAGGACTGTAGTGAGGATCGATCCCGGATAAGCGAAAAGCAGTGGATAGCCTGGTTCCTATAGGCCGTGGACAACGAGAACTTATAATCGGGGACAGACAAACTGGAAAAACTGCAATAGCGGCCGTAATATTTTGATACCTTCCACCGCTGTTACGCCAGAAATCCAAGGTTCCACACGAGCTCCTGTTCTGCGGCGTGGTGGCAGTAAGAAAGTAAGCCCGTTCAATTGAAATAGCTTCCTCGCTTCGCAGTTCGGATGGAACCCGAATAGGCGATAAACCTGGACGAGAGACTTGTGTGGTTAGGTAGGTCGTGGCCGACTCCCTCACCAGGCTTCCGCTTGAAGGTTGCCGAGATACACGACGTGTACACGGTGGTAAGTGGCGAGAGCGTGTGTGAAGAAGTACACCCCTGCAAGGTTAACATCATCTATTCGAATAGCCGTGTCCGCGGTAAAGGACTTCTGGGTTGCCTGTACAGTTCATAGACAAGTGAAAGTGGATACTCTAAAATGCGCAAGATAAGCGTGAGTGCTATGGATGGCCTTCTCGTAGGGAGACGGGAGCGGATCCATAGTGGTGTATTGATATGGTGAATATGTGGACGCATGTGTGCCACCTCAAAAGAGTTACTTGCAGTCATAGTTTAGGATAGCTACCGAGTCAAATCTGGCTTGCTGCAGTCAAGCTCCACCATCGCTTTTGATACTGATGCATATGTAGATAGTTCTGATGTAAGTCTTGCTGGGTACATTTGTACTCACGTTTGCCTATTTTATGTTTTTGCAGAGAGACGTCAGTCTCACTGGTAGTTCCACGTGGACTTTGACGTTTAGCTTGTTACCTCAGCTACGATCTTGTACCCTTGGGAGGGTCTTGTAGATAGTCAGTCTTCTCAGCCTTTTTCATTTGTAGTTGTCTGTACTCAGACATGTTTATGCTTCCGCTTGATGCTTATGCTCTGCATGTTGGGTCATGAGACCCATGTTTGTAATGTATGACTCTTCGGAGCCTTATGAATAAATACTCTGAGTCGTAGAGTCTTGTTGTGATGCCATGTTGTATTTGCACATATCGAGCATATTGTGTGTATGATTGAAATGCTTGGTATGTGTGGGATCTGACAACCTAGTTGCCTATCCTTGGTAGCCTCTCTTATGGGAAAATGTAGTCTGGTGCTTCCACCGAGCCATGGTAGTCTACTACAGCCCGGTTTACCGGAGTCCTGCTAGCCCAGCACTACTACTCCGGAACGCTTAGACTAGCCGGCATGTGATTCACATCGTTCCTGTGTCCGTCCCTTCGGGGAAATGTCATGCGGTGACTTCCGGAGTCCTGCTAGCCTGCTACAGCCCGGATTCCCGGAGTTCTGTTAGCCCAGTTGCTACAGCTCGGATTCACACGCTGATGACCGACATGCTCGATGTTGTTTCATGTATGCGTGTCCCCATAAGTTAGTGCCACTTTGGGTTCACGACTAGTCATGTCGGCCCGGGTTCTCTGTCATATGGATGCTATCAACACTATCATATACGTGAGCCAAAAGACGCAAATGGTCCCGGGCCAGGTAAGGTAACACCCGTGGGAATACCGTGCATGAGGCCGCAAAGTGATATGAGGTGTTACATGCTAGATCGGTGTGACTTAGAATCAGGGTCCTGACAGTCCCGCTGCTCAATGGTGGGACAGCCACAGGCGTACCCTACCTGCTGGAACGGTCATCACTTGGCCGGATTTTCAAGCCACTTTCCATGCCCGCTTCATTCCTCAGGGAATCATGGACAGGAAGAAGCGCGAGTTTCGCAACCTCACCCAAGGCAACAAGACAGTTGATGCTTATCAGCGGGAATTTCTGGACATGTCACGTTATGCTGAACAAGACATTGCAACTGATGCTCGTAGGCAAGAAAAGTTCCGCGACGGACTTCACCGTGATATCAAGCTAGTGCTCCTAGTGCATGACTTTCCTGATTTCGCCACCTTGCTGAACAAGGCTATTCAGGTTGAGACTGGTCTTTAGGAACACCAGGGATCCCTCGGGCGCAGCCGTGATGCTGGCTCATCTTCAGGACCGTCAGTGCAGAAGCATTGTATATGGATTCCCCACAGCATGTACCGCCCAACTGCACATGCTCCAAGACAGTCCTATGCTCCTCCGCGTCTGCCTCCTCCACCAACGAGGCAGCCTCTTCGGACTGCACCACCCCGAGCTCCTGCTCCCAATCCCAATGATGGTTTGTGTTTTAGATGTGGACGCCCAGGTCATCTTGCCAAAGGGTGCAATCAGAAGAAAAAAACCAGCTGGCTTTGCCTTCAACTGGCCGTAACGACCACCCTCGCAATGGCAATGCCAGACCTTATGGTCATGGTCAGGCTAATCATGTTGATCGGAATAAAGCTCAAGACCATCCTGCCACTGTGATGGGTACTCTTCTCGTTAATTCAGTACCGGCTTCTGTTTTATTCGATTCAGGAGCATCACATTCATTCATGTCAGAAAGTTTTGCATACGCACACGACATTTGATGCGAGCCCATCAACACTCCGATAGTGGTACACACCCCTGCTGACGGATGCCAAACTACCATGATTGGTCGCGACGTTCCCGTTGAGATTGAAGGGTTGGAATTCCTTGTTTCTCCCATTATTCTGGAGTCTTCCAATATTGACCTCATTCCGGGAATGGAATGGTTGAAAGCACATACTGTCTCTATCGTTTGCGCCACCAAAGTCGTTCATCTCCTACATCCTTTCGATGAGATTGTAAGCTACCATGCTCAGATTGTTCAAAATGCTGAAGCATGACTTTATGTCTTGAATGCGTTGAACGTAGCACCTCTTGAGGGAATTGAAAAGATTCCAGACGTTCGCGACTTCCAAGACGTCTTTCCAGAAGAACTTCTAGGAATACCTCCTACTCGGGCTACCAAGTTTGTCATCGACTTGAAACCAGTCACCGTTCCTATCGCCAAACGACCCTACAAGAAGCCGCCTCATGAGCTCCTTGAACTTAAGGAGTAAATCGACAAATCTCTTCGCAAGGGTTTCATTCGTCCAAGCTCCTCTGCTTGGGGAGCACCTTCTCTCTTCGTCAAGAAGAAGGACGGGATGAACCGTTTGGTCCAAGACTACCGTCCTATCAACCAAACTACAATTCAGAACAAATATCCCCTTCCTCGGATCAATAATCTGTATGATCAACTGGTTGGTTCATCGATATTCTCTAAACTCGACTTGAGGTTGGGTTACCACCAGATCTGTTTTCGTGAAGAGGATCCTCCAAAGACAACATTCGTCACTCATTATCGTACTTACGAGTACACCATCATGTCTTTTGGCTTGACCAATGCTCCGGCCACATTCTCTCGTCTGATGAACTACATATTCATGGATTACCTCGACAAGTTCATCGTAGTCTATCTGGATGATATCCTGGTATATTCGAAGAACAAAGAAGAACATGCTAAACATCTTCGACCTGTTCTAGAGAAGCTTCGAGAACATTAACTTTATGCCAAGTATTCCAAGTGCGAATTCTGGCTTCCGGAAGTAACCTACCTTGGGCGTGTCATATCCAAGGATGGTATTGCCGTCAAACCAGAGCGCATTCAGGCTATTCTTGACTGGACCCCTCCGAAGACTGTCAAGCAAGTCAGAAGCTATCTCGGACTATCCAACTATTGTCACCGCTTTGGCAAGAACTTCTCCAAGATCGCCAAACCACTGACCAATCTGCTACACAAAGGCATTAAGTTTGATTGGACTAAAAAGTGCCAGGAAAGTTTCCAGGCACCCAAGGACTGTCACGCCCAATATGCGACTCTATAGGTGTGTATTTCTTTCAAACTTCTAAAGCAAAACAGTACAAGCATCGGCCCATTATGCCTCTCTGCAAAAATTGTACTCCCTTCATTCCAAAATATAATGCTTCCTCTATTCCCGTGCTTCAAATTTACCCATAAATTTAACCAACGAGATGGACTATGGCGGGAGCAAAAGTTATACCAGTGAATTCGTATTCAAAAAAAAATTCAATTATATAAAATTTTCTCCCACCGTAGTCGGTCTTGTTGGTTAAATTTATGGTCAAAACTGGACCTCTAGAAATGCGGGCACACTATATTTTGAAATGGAGGGAGTAGCAGCTTCCTATGTATACGGAAATCAGAATTATAGCTCCAATCTTCGCTGACTCTCACTCCCGAATCAACCTTCTGCCGCGGTCTCAACAAAATTCCCCAGCCCCAATAACCCTAGTTGTAGCCACCTGGCTGCTGGTGTGCACCACTATGGCCCTTTACTCTGGCCGCAACAACTTACTCCAAAGTCTGCTCTCTCTAGCGTCGCCCTGACAACTTCCACCCTCGCTCAATCCTTCCCGCTCTACCTGCAGCAAGCCCCGCCCAGGCCCCCGCCCCTGCCCCCTCTCCAAATGTGGCGGTGTGGCGGCCCCATAAGAGACCTCTTCCTCATTCTCCCTGCTTCCTTTGTTTGGAGGTGGACCACGTCCCTTCCAATGACCAGGCACTCTCCTCCGTCTCTCCTCTGCTTCACTGCTTGAAAAGAAGAGATAGGAGAGGGTCTCCTTTTAGTCCTTACGGGAGACTCGCTCCACCTCCCCGCATGTCCGTAAAGCGTCTGTTCAGTTGTTCCCAAGTATCATGTATCACCAGGAGCTAGTCTACACCTTGCACTACATATCGTGGTGAAGCCGGCGTGGAGGAGATAGAGGAAGCCAACAAAGCGCAGAAGCTATAGTGGCAGGCAGAAGCGATGGTGGCGGAATGAGCAATGGGTGGTTGGAGGTGAGGAGGCAGGCACCTGTGGTCCGCAACATCCATGTGAGGAGAAAATTGGCTATATTCCACTTTCAATATGTGGCTTCTCAAAGTTTCCACTTTGAAGATTGGCTTCGCAAAAATGCCACTTAGCTCGTTGCCCCCTTGATTACCATGCCACTTCCCTTCTTTTACTGATTTTCTTTTTTCTTTTCCATTTGTAAGCACCAGAAAAGACCAAACCAGCCCTAAGGCTGTGTACACACACGTAAAAGAAAACGTTGTGTATTATCCAATCGACACTCGAGGCCAACGAGATCGTGCCAGCCGCCGAGAATACCATGTGTGTTGCAGGCCTGCAGCGCCGATCTCCTCGACCTCATGTGCCGCCAATCGCCTTCTCTTGTTGATGCCTCGTACCGCTGACAGCCTCGACACCCCATGCCGCTGACCACCTCGACACCCCATGTCACCAATTGCCTAAACGCAGTGTGTCGCCGATCTCCTCGACGTAGTGTGCCGCCAATCTCCTCGTGTCGTGGATCGCCTGGTACCATGGATTCTGGATAGTATTATGTCATTGTCCTCTCATCTCACTGACTTCACTTTCCATTCGGGGGTAATCAGCTAAATCCACTGGCGTGTGACTTCAGTCAAAATTGTTTACCAATAAAAGTTGGGATATTCTTTAGCAGTGCAATTGGGTAAATGTTCACATAGGTCGAGGAACATCCCTGAACCAACACGATAGCATAGCAGCATAGCAACAACTAGGAGCACATTTGGCAGCTGATACAAGATTGAGAATTTTGACTTCTGAGACAAAACATGAACATATGTTGTAAGAAAAGTGGCATGATCATAACTGATACCCAAGCAGCATAATAATCTAACCCACCAATGTAACTCAACCGTATTTTCTCTACTAAAAGAGCACTTCTAAACACTCTTTCACTCTAGAAAACTCAATCCGTGGGTAAGTTTCTCTGCAGATCATCCTTGCGTGAGGTAGTCGTCCAAAGGAAACCTTTCCGAGTGACCCACGGCTCCTCGACGGTCGCATGCCATCTCCATCCGCCACCTCCCGTCCTCCTGGGGCGCGCCATCCCTCCTCCTCATCCCAGGCAAGCGGCCCGACGACCGGGACGGGCGACGCGATTGCTAAGCAGGCGAGTTGGCTGAGTGGCGACGCCATATGAGCAGGTGGAGCAAACAACAATGATGACCGGGCGGGAGTGATCAATGAGCGGTCGAACGATGCTACTAGAGATGACAATAGGGCGGGTGGCTGTAACAACCCTGTGTGATGAGCTACAGTAACCTCTCTAATTGAGCTAAGTCGTTTTGCTAAAGAATGCTTCATCATCTTTTGATTCATATCTCCTTTCAAATTCCAATTTGAAATCAAATTCAAATTATATGTGAAACAAATAAATTCACAAACATGAAAACAAAAATGTTCTTAATGTGGCAGATAATCCATAGGTAATTATGGGGGAGAAACCAACATTTTATAAAGTGTTTAAATGCCCTTAAACAATTAAAACACGGGCCAAAACAATAATGTAAATGCTTTTTAAATTGTAATGCTTTGTAAATTGTAAAATTTCCAAACTACTTTAAATAAATCCTTAGTGTGGCAGTGTCTAAATATTGCATCACTAATTTTGGTCCAAGTCTAACATTTAATAAAGGTCATTTGCTTTTGAAAATAAAATACAACAATTAAAGAAAAACAATAGAAATAAAAATAGAAAGAAAAGACCCCTGCCCTAGGCCTTAGGCCACAGGGATAGGGACAGGCCCAGGCCGGCCCAGCCCAGCTCCCCGGTCGTCCCCCACCTATACAATGGGGGCGTGGCGCCCGCTCACCTGCCACCACCTCGAACCACTCGCCAGCCTGGGGGAGGGGAGGATAAGGGAGCCGAATCCTCCGACGCCTCGGGCTCCCCTCCTCCACCTCCCTCCACTAGCTCACCTCCACTCCTCCCCTCTCGCCCCAGATCGACTCCCCCAGCGAGCCCCCGACCACACTGCCGCCATGGCCGCCGCCGTCTGCGTGCTCCCCGCCGTCCCCGTCAACTGAGCCCGTGTCCGCCCGCTCCGCCCCCGTCGTCGGCTCCTCCCCATCAAGTCACATGGTATCGGATGGCCCCATAGAGCCACCCCCAACATCGTCTTCCTCCTCGGGCTCCGGCGGCCACCGCTTCGATCCGTGCCACCCCAAGCTCCTCCGTTGTCCCCGGACCTTCTCTGCAATGAGGTGAGCACCAGCGCACCTCCCCCTTCTCTCCTCTAACTCGCTTGTGCCCGCTAGCTGACCTCCCCCATGTTACCATGCCCACGTCACCGCCGTTTACCATTCGCCATGGCCACCATGGTACGAGCTCGCGCCTGAGCTCGCGATCGAGTTCCTGGGCTCTCCAGGAATCCAGCGCACCTAGCCCCCCTGCCGTCCCTTGAATCATCGGATCCACCCACGCCCGAGCTCCAGCGTTTGCCATGGTGCTCGTCGCCATTAGCTTCGGCCATGACAGTGCCACCATCGGATGCGCCGCCACGCGCTCATTCAAACGAGCTAAGACACGGGCCCGGAGACCCCCTGTAGCCCCGATCCCAATCACCTCCCATGCCTCCGCCGTGTTTTGGCGTCGCCGGCCATAGCCGATGTGGCCTGGCTTGGGCCACCCCAGGGTCACAGACTGGTGGGCCCTAGGGGACGGTGCTGATTGGGCAACCCCACACACTGACAGACAGGCCCCCACCGCCCAATTAGCTAATTAGTTAATTAGATTGATTACTTTAAACTTATATCACACTGATAGGTGGGCCTAGTTAGCTAATTAACCTAATTAATTAAAAATGAAACTCTATTAATCACTTCTATCAATGACATGTAGGTCCCAGCGGGCAGGTTTGACCTGAACCAGCTGGGTTGACTGCTGACGTCATCATGATGTGCGACTGATAGAATAACTCTAATTTCAAATTAATTTAAATTTAATAATTTCAGAAAATGTTTAAATCTTTGAAAAATCATATAAAATAATCTGTAAGTTATATGAAAATAATTTATATAGGAAAGTTGCTCAGAAAAATGTAACGAATATGAATATGTTATCCACTCATCTGTCACATTCTTCTAGCATGATGAACATGGATCCTTCACCTCTGATTCATCTGTCCAGAAACTGTCGAACATCGGGAAAACATTCCCAGATGTTTTCCTGCTTCCTCTATAACGTGTAGTATTGCATTAGGTCACCCCTAACATAGCATATTGCCATGTCATGCATCGTGATGTAGTTGTCTGCCTTATATTTATTGTTTCTTCCCCCTTTTCTCTCCGATAGACCCCGAGACTGATGCTTCTCCTGAGTACGACTATGCCTCTGACGTCCAGCCACTTGCAGCAGGGCTTCCAGGCAAGCAAAAGCCCCTTGATCATTCCTATATCGCTCATTCCTTCTCTCTCATGCTTGCATTAGATTTTGCTACTGTTGTTCGTTTGTACCTATTCTGATGCATAGCCTGATTTTATAACCTGCTATTGTTACCTACCTGCTTATCCTATATGTTTAGTATAGGTTGGTTAGTGATCCACCAGTGACCCCTCACCCTGTCCCTATTGCGCCCGCTTATGATCGATGACTCGGTCTATGTGATCGATGTCCAGAGCCTGACACATCACCTCACACCCCCTTAGTTATACGACTCTGCAGAGGTACTATCGAGTGCTAAGGGTGATACCTCACATAAAACTTATGATGAGATCTCAGTAGTGTAGCTAATCGGTCGAGGTCTATGGAGGGTGCTTCCTGCTTCACCACTCCCAATAACGACTCTGTCATGCAACAGCTCAAGTGTGAACCCTCAATGGTGATCCCTCCAAGTTCACCTTGCCAATTACATCAAGTGGAATCTATTGAGGGTGATTCCTCAGATTCCCCCTTGGTGTTATTGACACATGGTTTCTTTGACTTTAACCCAGAACCATGATGAAGTAGGGTCGGCCCCGAGGGGTAGCCGCGAGAGAATTGTGAAGTCGGGTTAACCGTAAGGGTACCCGCGAGTGATTTGGAGTTGGGCTGACCTGGTGGGTACCCGCGAGTGATGTGGAGTCGGGTTGACCTGGAGGGTACCCGCGAGATAAGTACACGTCACGGATGGGCATTCTTAGCCCTTGTCGTCAGTCCATGAGACGGGGCGACGGGACCACATATCGTGGATCATTGATCATCTCTGCGCGCTCCGAAGGCACTAGCGGTTTGGATATGTGATCCGAGTATGCCTCTGGCCTTTTCGCACTAACCAACACGCGGGAGTAAGTATGCGCACTTTGCATCATATGATTCTTCCGAAAGCTCACAAACGTCGGCGGTTTAGCAGCGCGCACCCGGTTGGACGGGAACCACATGCGCTTGTATTAGGGGGTGGGTCTGCTACTGGCCGCATTCGCAACGTGTAGGATTGCAAAGGATGATTGACCCATGACCCCTTCACATTTAGGATGTAGACCGACGTGCTGACCTCTCTGTTGAGCCTAGGTAGGAATACAACGTGTCGGTCAGCCGAAGCTGGGCATGAACCAGGAAAGTGTGTTCGGCCGGAGTTAATCGAGCGTGTTGGGTAAGTTTGTGCACCCCTGCAGGGAAGTTAATCTATTTGTATAGCCGTGTCCACGGTAACGAACACTCGGAGTTGTATCCCAATCTATACAACTAGAACTGGATACTGGAGATGTGAAATGGATTTGATGGCTCTGGGATTGATTTCTCGCAGGGAGTCAAGAAAGGATCTCTGGGTGATACTACAACATAATTGCTACTTATATTATGCTAATCTAGACTCTTCTGTTGCTACAAGATGCTAGTCTTTGATAGGCTAGGCCTTCTCCCTATTCTGGCATTTCTGTAGTCTGGTCCAAAGATATAGCCCCATTCCTTTGATACCGATGAATACTTAGTATAGATCTGATGTAAGTCATGTGAGTACTTTGGATGAGTACTCACGGTTTCTTTGCTACCTCTTTTCCCCTATACCCAATTGCTGCGGTCAGATGACGGAGCCCAGGAGCCAGCTGATCCCGCTGATGACTATTACTACCCCAACAGAGCTTAGTACTACGTGGAGACCGCCGATGACCAGGAGTAGATAGGAGGCTCCCAGGCAGGAGGCGTGCGCCTTTTTAATCTATTATCTTCGTTTTGCTAGCCTTCTTAAGGCGGACTTGTTTTGTACTCAGATATTGTTGCTTTCACCGACTCATTTGTATTCTAGCCCTCGAGGCCCCTGGCTTGTAATATTAAGTGTGTATGACTCTAATTTGTGTGCAGAGTTGTGTTGTGATATCTTCCCGTGAGTCTCTGATCTTGATCATGCGCATTTGCATGTATGATTAGTGCACGATTGAGTTGGGGGTGTCACAAGTTGGTATCAGAGCCGACTACCTATAGGAAGCCCCTTTCCATCTCCTTGGTTGAAGTTGAGTCTAGACTTTGAAAAACTTTTACTAAAATTGTTGTGTGGCTTACGGGCCCACATCACAATCGGGTGGTATTAGGATCTTTTATTCCTAGTCTTTACTCTGGGACTCTGATCTCTCTTCTATTCAGGTTCAACGGTTTTGCTAACTCTAACATTTGGGTCTCGTGATCACATCCACCCGGAGAGCTAGATTATCTGCAATTATTCCTTTCAATGTATAATGAATGATACACACGCTGTCATTTGACATCTTTGAACTCTTTTGTTTCAGATGCGTCCCGCAACGCAGGTCGTATGCTATACCATGGCTATTGAGGTGACTTGGTTCCCGGTCATTCTGGTTGACCTCTTGACCAGGCTGGCGTATCGCCGGTTCCCCAATACATTGTGTACGAGGACTACCGTGAGATCAACCAGGAGCAGTACCGCGTTGTGGTTGATATCTATTATCAACGGGGTCGCTCCATCACCGAGCTGCACACCTTTGAGGGTGTTGGAGTGACTGTGGAAATGGCAGTCCACGATGCTACTTTTGTTGCTATTGCCTGTCTCTGTGGACAGTACCCTTGCTTTGAGGAGACTGGGTTCGAATAAATCTTGTATGTCCCAGCTGAGGATGAGACTGGATACTACACTACTGTCTGTACCCCCTACATGATCCGTCATTACGACTCTCAGGTTATGGTTCGGTACATTGAGGCTCTGGATCCTACTATTGGAGCTCTGACTGTCGAGTTGTACGCCACTCGTGCTCGTCACTACGACACTCTGACACAGATGTTGCCAGCAGTCAGTGTGAGGATTCATCTAGAGTACATCCTTTAGCCGCGCAGGACAAAGCTGCCACTAGGACTTGCGTGGCCTGCTGTTGGAGGTAGTACTCCTGCACGTGGACCTGTTCTTATAGTTCGAGACGATATCCTACACCAAAGTGTTCACGGAGGGCAGGCCCCTCATATCGAGCACCAGATGTAGCTCCATCACCTACAACTGCCCAACTTCAAAGATTTTCCCCGACGATGATGTAGCATATTGCTACGTCCTATTGTTGTGTCCCTCCACCGCATGCCTGTGCGCCGCCTAGTTGGTCCAGACTATTTCCCTTTCTGAACTTGTACTACTGGCTTTTAATCGATGTGATGTATGGATTTGCATGTCATACTTGACTACTATGATGTATCTTTTGCGCTCTTTTCATTGTGCATGTTACCTCATGAATGATTCATTGTCTTTACAATTGCTCCATGCTAAACTATCCTCGTTACCTTCTAGAGGGATGGTTAGACCCGCTGGTCATGGCCGTGGTAACACCAATCCACCACTGCCCAAATACATGGACAGAATGATACAATAGTTTGAGCTGAATCGCCAGTTTATGGAAGGAGTCATGGCTCAGTTCTCATGCCCCAATATGAAACAGCGGGAAGCCTCAGTAACTCTGCAAGATTTTATGCGCCTCAATCCTACCATCTACCGCAGCTCAACTGGCCCCTTGACGTTGATGACTCGCTCCGTGACATCACTTATGAGATGGAGTATGCTGACGTTTTCCCTACAAGATATGTAACTTTCGCATCCTTTTGCCTCAAGGGTTCCGCTACTCAATGGTGATACAGTCACAGGCGTACACAACTGACTAGAACAATCATTACTTGGTCGGAGTTCCAAGCTGCCTTCTGTGCCCGCTTCATTCCTCAGGGAATTATGGACATGAAGAAGCGAGAGTTCCGCAATGTCACGCAGGCCAACAAGACTGTGGGTGCTTATCAATGGGAGTTCCTAGACTTGTCCCGCTATGCTGAAGAGGATATTGCTACCGATGCTCGTAGGCTGGAAAAGTATCGTGACAGACTTCACCCTGATATCAAGCTCACGCTCCAGGTTCATGACTTCGCTAACTTCGCCACCTTGGTGACCATTCAAGTTGATTCTAGTCTTCAAGAACACAAGGGATCTATCAGACGCAACCGTGATGCCGGCTCATCTTCGGGCCCATCATCGCAGAGGCGTAGGATATGGATTCCCCACAACATATATTGTCCAACTGCCCCTGCACCAAGGTCATCCTATGTTGCACCTCGTCTGCCTCCTCCACCATCGAGGCAACCTGTTCGAAATGCACCACCCTAAGCTCCTGCTCCCAATCCCAATGATGGGTTGTATTTCAACGATGGGAACGCGAGGATAATCTTCGTGCAGAATACCCCGATCTTTTCCCTTCTACCTCTTAATTCTCGGGACAAGAATTTCTTTTACAGGAGGAGAGTTTTAACACCCCTGTGTAATGAGCTAAAGTAACCTCTTTGATTAAGCTAAGTCATTTTGCCAAACAATGCTTGACCATCTTTTGATTCATATCTCATTTTGAAATCAAATTCAAATTATAAGTGGAATGAAGAAATTCACAAACATGAAAAAAATGTTCTTAATCTGGCAGATAATCCATGTGTAATTATGGTGGAGTGCTTTTTAAGTTGTAAAAATTCCAAACTACTTTAAATAAATCCCAAACTTGTGTGGCAGTGTCTAAATATTGCATCACTAATTTTGGGTCAAGTATAATATTTAATAAAGGTCATTTGCTTTTGAAAATAATATAAAATAGTAAATAAAAACAAAATAAATAAAAAATAAAAATAAAAATAAAAAGAAGAAAAAGAAAAGCCCCCTGCCCTTGGGCCTTAGGCCACTGGGACAGGGCCAGGCCGGCCTAGCCTAGCTCCCCGGTCGTCCCCCACCTCTATAGGGGGCGACCGAGCGCCCGCCCGCCGGTCGCCACTGAACCACCTCGCTGTCCCCGCTGGGGGGGAGGATAAGGGAGCCACCTCCACCGATGCCTCGGGCTCCCTCATCCACCTCCCACCACTTGGTCACCTCCACTCCTCCCCTCTTGCCCCACATCCACTCCCCCAATGAGCACCCGACAACGCCACCGCCAAGGCCACCGCCGTCTGCGCTCTCCCCGCAATCCCCGTCGAATGAGCCCGTGTCCTCCCGCTCTGTCCCCGTTTTCTGCTCCTCCATGTCAAGTCACATGGTACCGGACGGCCCCGTAACGCCGCCCCAACCTCGTCTTCCTCCTCGGGCTCCAGCGGCCACCACTTCAATCCGCACCGCCGCGAGCTCCTCCGGCATCCCCAGACCTTCTCTGCAATGCGGTGAGCGCCAACACACCTCCCCCTTCTCTCCTCTAGCTTGCTCACGCACGCTAGCTAACCTCCCTGCGTTGCCGTCCCCTCCCGGCCGTCGTTTATCGTTCGTCATGGCAACCATGGTTCGAACTTGGGATCGAGTTCCTGGGCTCTTCAGGAACCCAGTGCACCTAGCCCCGCCCCCTGTTGTGCCTTGCATCACCGTAGCTGCCCATGCCCGAGCTCCAGCGTCTGCCACGACGCCACCGTCAGAAGTTCGGCTATCTCCGGCTACACCAATGCCACCATCGGACGCACCGTTCGCGTGCTTGTTTGAACGAGCTATGACACGGGCCCTGAGCCCCCTGTAACCCGATCCCGATTGCCTCTCGTGCCTTCACCGTGTTTTGGCGTCGCCGGTTGCTACTTGTTGAGATTCTGTTGGTTTTTCATTGAAGAGGAAAGGATGATGCAACAAAGTGGAGATAAGTATTTCCCTGAGTTAAGAACCAAGGTATCAATCCAGTAGGAGGAACACACAAGTCTCCAACAATTGCACCTGCATAAACAAACAAATACTTGTACCCAACGCGATAAAGGGGTTCTCAATCACTCACAGTTACTTGCAAGGATGATACCTGATAGTGATGGATATAAAAGATAAGTAAAAGTGCAAAATAAAATAAAAGTAATAAATTGGAGCAAGGTATTTTTGTGCTTTTGATTTTGTAGATCTGGAAATAATATGATAAAAAATGGACACGGGGGCCTTAGTTTTCACTAGAGGCTTCTCTCTTCAAAGAAAGCATGTGGTGGGTAAACAAATTACTATTGAGGAATTGATAGAAAAGAGGACCATGGCTCCCACCTCCACCTCCATCCTCCCACCCCTCTCCCGGCGATCATGGCGTCGGCAGTGATTCTCCACCGATCCAACCACCCAAATCCATTTCCAATCCAATGGATCCATTTGGAGACCCATCCTCCATTGCCTATCAACCGGTTTTCTCTTTTGGTCAACGTTTTAGAGCTGAGATCCGTAAGTTCTTCCTGTCCTCGGTCAACACAATCTCACCCTCACATGGCTTCACCATGGTAGTTGCATTTGCAATTTTTTCTTTCCGTTTGAACCCTCTCAATGTGAGTCTGGCATTCTCGATGTGTACTGGAGGAAACTATGAAGAGTTTGAGGTTTCACATATTATTGGAAATGTTTTCAAGATTAAAGTTTCCTCCAAGGCAGTGGGTTTCTATCTTGCCCGCGAGATCTTCTTCGAATGCAAGCAATTTAAGTGCTTTTTCCATCTCTGGAGTGGAGGAGGTGCGAATTGGGTTTATGAAGAAAATTGTTGGTATAAGGAAGAAGATGATGCATGGTCTTTGGTCTCCCGCAACCGTAGAGGTAAACAATCTAACTATATCCCAGTCGAGCAAGTTTATCACAGAATTCTTGATCTACCACAGCCTACTGCTTCTCAACACTCCGGCCATGCATAGCGAATCAGTGGTTGCCAGCCCTGTTCGATTTACTATCTGGGGCAAACTCGGTTCCGATTGGTATGTTTCATATCCGTAATTCATGTATGGATGATCGTGATCATCGCCATGTTGTTGACCCAACGACTCCGGCCATGCATAGCGAATCAGTGGTTGCCAGCCCTGTTCAAATTTCAAATGCTATCATGGATCGAGTAGAACCAGATGGACCCTCTATGACTACTAGGCCTCATCAGCCCAACAACTTGGAAGCGGGATTGTCTGCTATCGCTCCCAGACCTGTCAGCCTAAGTTATCTATTCTGCAACAAATGTCTGGGTTATGGTCACACGCGTATTCTATGTAACAATAATATCAGGTGCCAAGCATGCTACAGGTATAACCATATCGTGAGATTTTGTCTCGGCAAGAATATCTCCGACTATACTTATCGGGTTAAACAAACTGCTGATACTCTGCCTCTTATACCCCCCACACATGCCCCGGACGCCTTGACTCCCTCCCCTTGTCGCTCACCATCCCCTGCTCCGCCCGCCACCTTGCCAACTCTGGAGATGGCCTGCTACCCTTGCAACCCGCTTCCCCACCTACCTCCCGGCACCACCATCATCGTCCCTAGTCTGCTCCGTGCACGTCGTGGCTATGTGGTGCTGGGTGGAGAGCTACCCATGGTCTGTGACGAGTGGGCTATCGCCACTCTAACACCTGAAGTTTCTGCAAAAGAATTTCATGGCGCCATTGCTCTGATCTCCAACTTCCTTGAAGGCCGTGGATGGCGCATCAACTACACATCCAGATGTGGCATGGGCACTGCTTTAATCCAATTTACTACTGCCTTCCCCCGGGATACTAGTGTTAGCAATAGTCCATATCAGATTGGTGATACTGTTCTGAGGATTACTAGACAGGATAGAGGTATCAACTATCGCAGTATTACTTTCACGCATGATGTTTGGATTATGTTGATGAAATACCCTCTGGTGTGCTGGGATGTTGGTGTACTTAGTCGCATTGTTTCTCCTTATGGAAGATTCTTGATGTGGAACAAAGATCTGAGAGATAAGACTAGAATTATCGTCAAAATCAAGGTCATGAATGTTGATACTATTCCCATTAGCATTGTTGTTCTCCATAACTTAGATGACGTGGGATATTGAGATTATTGGACTTTCCAACATATATCCTTTCACGAGAACTGATTGGGCGACAAGGTGGTGATGAAGACCCTCTCCCACCAAATGGTGGTAATCCACTTCCCCTCCCCCTGTGCATGGTGGTTTTTGGCATGATGAAGTTCTTAGCAACAATCCTATGGACCTGGTGGTTATTAATCCACATAATGAAAATCTTGGTGCACCATATGAGGATGTTCATGCTTCTCATAATGATCACGTCAATCATATGATGTAGGATAACAGTACGGTCTCTGTTGAGGGAGAGGTTGTTGCCAATTCTAATGTTCTTGTGCCAGATCAGGTCGACAATTCTCCTTCTGCCCAGGAGGAAAATCACATGACATATGTTTGTACTGGACCTGACTTTATTCATTTGGAGTAGAACAGTCCAATGCAGAGCACCCAGCAAGTTCCTAGTCCTACTTTTATCCCACAGAATGCCAACATGGATTATAATGAGCTCCCCTCATCTGGTGTCTCTCAGAATCAGACATGCAACATCTCTTTTGAAGGCTTAACTGAACAAATTAATGTTCTCCAAGACATTGTGAGCAATCTGGTGACCAATGCACAGGACATTATTCCTAAGCTGGGAAGGAGCAAAATTGTGAATGCTTGTTGCAAGATTGTGGATGTTGAAGCTTCCAATGGGACTAATAAAAGATGCTTTCTACAAATTCAAACAGCACAAGTGCTGCATGTTCCAACTAGTCCTGTCAGCCTTGAGGAGATCACTGAGCAAAGTTTTAATGAGACTAGCAAACCTACCTGCAGACAGGAAAATAAAGTGATCATTGATGAATCTCAAGTCAGAACAAGTGACAGAATTGCACTCCTATCTAAAGGTTTTAAAGATAAAAATGTTGTTGCTGCTACTGAGCTGGTTGTTAGCCCCTCTCACATTGATCCACCCTCTCAACAATCCAAGAAGCAGGAAAAAAATGTTGCTATTAATCTGGTCCCACAGTTTTAAGCTGCCGTGATAAAAAAAATACACCCCCTCCTCTAGAGCTACCAATGGACACTCTGCAAGCTATTGGTATAGGACCATGTAAGTTGGCACCTCATGAAGTGTCCAGCATGGTTCTGAACTATGATAGTTCTGATGATTAAGCACAACTGCTTCATGGGTCTGGATGGCTCCCATAACTGCTATCTCCTGGTTTTTCTTTACTTGCACTTTGTTTACTACATGTTGCTGAGATGCCTGCGTGCATCAGACAATTTCATGATATGTAATAATTGCTACCTATGGTACTTCTGCTGTAATGCTCAAACAACTTTTGATCTATGTTATCAGCATGCCCCTAGTTACTGCCAAGTTTGGACCACAAAGCTTTGTTATATCCTCTTTCTCAAGGATCCAGTACTTGCTTCCATATGTTTACTTTCAGCAGTATTTTCATTATGGTGATCATGTTGTGCTACTTCACAATATGACATAAAGTACTTTCACCCTGTATGATCATGAGTAGACAATGGAATATTCTTAACTGGAATGTTAGGGGTATCAACTCCACTGCTAGATGGAATGATATTAGGCAGAAAATAGATGAAAGTTCTTGCTGCACATGACTTTCCAAGAAACTAAAAGAGAGCTATTTGATTCCACTTATTTAAAGAGCTTTTGCCCCAAAACGTTCAATCAATTCTGCTACTCTGCTTCTAATGGTAACTCTGGAGGTCTCATAACTATTTGGAATGGCAATTTACTGAAAGGGAAGGTGATTTCTCAGAACAACTTTTAGATCACTATTTAATTCTCATCCAATCTTGATAACACTACCTGGTACCTTGCAAACGTTTATGGACCAAATTCTACTGAGGGCAAATAGGAGTTTATTGACTTGATGATGAGCTTGAACACCCAACATACTTAACTTTGGATGATTTTGGGTGACTTTAACTTCATTAGGGGCCCTGAGACTAGAAACAAACCTGGTGGAGATCCTCAAAGTATGATGAATTTCAATAATATCATCATCAATCTTGATTTGGTTGAAATTCCCCTCAAAGGCAGATCATTTAGTTGGAGCAACAAACAAGACTGACCTCTACTTGAAAAACTGGATTGGGTCTTTACTAGCTCACAATGGAGTGCCATCCACCCTTCTACCATGGCCATTCCACTTGCTAGGATTACTTCTGATGATGTTCCAATCAAGATTCAGATTGATAGCAGCATTCCTAAAAGATAGATTTTCATATTTGAAGAATTACGGACTGAATTCAAGGGTTTTATTGAAATAGTAGAGGACCACTAGAAAAACTCAACCTACTTCTCAGACTCTGCAAAGAATATTAGTGCAAAATTCAAGGCCCTTAGAAGAGGATTGAAAAAATGGAGTAAGAAGTTTTCCCAACTTAGTAAAACCATTGACAATTTTTTCTTCTATGTGAAAATGCTAGATGGCATTGAAGATCAAAGAGCTCTCTCTAGAATGGAATATAATTTCAGGAGAATATTGATTGCACATACCAATAAACTCCTAGAGGCAAAAAGAATCTACGGAGGATTAGAGCTAATATCAGATGGGCTAATCTTGGTGATGAAAACACGAAATTCTTTCATGCAATTGCCACCCAGGTTTCCACACATAATTACATCACATTTCTCAAAACTACTGATAAATTGTATGTGCAGGATCATGATCATAAAGCAGCTATATTATGGGCCTTTTTAAGGAGAGAATTGGTACCTCCATAGATACATCTCAAAACTTTGATATATCGCATCTAGCAATGGATAATAACTTGCGGGATTTGGATAATCCTTTCTCCAAGGAAGAGATAGATGACATTATTAAACATATGCCTAATGATAGATCACCAGTTCCAGATGGCTTTAATGGTCTCTTTATGAAGAAATGTTGGCACATAATCAAAGAGAGCTTCTACAACTTCATTGAGGATTTCTATAATGAGAAGGTCAAGTTAGAACCAATCAATACTGCCTATATCACTCTCATTCCAAAGAATGACCAGCCAAAAACTCCCAATGATTACACGCCTATTTCATTGGTATGTATGCCCATTATGATACTTACTAAGCTCCTAGATAATAGGGACCAACCTATTATCATCCCAAGAGTGAGAAAACACTAGTATGGCTTTATCAAATCCAGAAACATCCAGGACTATCTTGCATGTAGTTTTGAATACCTTCATATGTGTCATAAGTCTAAAAAAGTAATCATTATCTTCAAGATAGACTTTGTCAATGCATTTGATACGATGGATCATAATGCAAATTTTTACATGTTAAATCACCTCGGATTTAGTAACAAATGGATCAGATGGGTAAAAATGATTCTATCTATCGCATTCCGCTTGATTGATCTCAAAGGAGTTCCCGGAAAACCATACAATGTAAATGTGGAGTTAGACAAGGAGATCCCTTTTCTCCTGTCCTATATGTGATGGTGGGTGAAATTTTGCAAATCTTGGTTAATGAAGCATGGAAAAATGATATTCTAAAGCTTCCCATTGACAGTGCATATACCGAGAGCTACCCAATTATTTAGTATGTTGATGACACCCTGGTCATCCTCCCTGCACTTGAGGACCAGATTAATAGTTTTATTGATATTCTAGATTCCTTCTCCAAATTTACTGGATTGGTGGTAAATTATAACAAATCTTCTTTGGTGCCCATAAAAATATCTGATGAAAGGGCACAAGAACTGGCTAACTTACTGAAATGCAAGAAAGAAGCTATGCCATTTACTTATCTTGGTTTGCCAATGGGTTCTACTAGGCCCAAGGTTGAAGATCTAATGCTCATGGTCTCAAGACTAGACTCTAGGTTATCTGGCATTACCTCCATGATGACATATCCTGGTGGACTTATCCATCTGAAGGCTATTATATTTGCTCTTCCCGTTTTTTCCATGTGTTGTATCAGAGTGCCTTTCACCATCTTGGATCACTTTGAAAAGTCAGGAAGGAATTTCCTATGGTATGGTAAAGGCATAAACAAAAGTGGAAAATGTCTTGTTAAATGGGAAAACGTTTGTGTGCCGAAAAAGCTGGTGGTTTAGGTGTATTGGACCTCAGAGTTCAAAACAAAGCTCTGCTTACAAATTTCTTTATCTGGTGGAGATGCTTATGGAGGGTAAGAATCATAATAACATATGTTGCTTTAAACAATGCCTAATTGCAGGATGTTGGAGCATTTGGAAGCATAGAAATGGTGTCATATTTGATCATCAGACCAGGAACATCGATCACTTTATTGCTAGTTTCAAGGAGCATTGTCAAATGATCATATAAAAAGCTAGACCTAGTTTGAAAGAAGGGATGGAATCTTGGTTAGACTACTTGTAAACTGTCAATCATTGACACTCTTGTACAGCCATATGTAATTGTCCCACCTGATTAATGAAAATAGAGTTACAGTGGGGACCTTCCCTACTATGTTTGCTAAAAAAAATTTGATAGAAAAGCCCATAGTTATGAAGATATCTAAGGCAATGATCATGCATATAGGCAGCATATCCGAGACAAGTAGACCAACTCCACACATCGACCGCTATCCAGCATGCATCTAGTGTATTAAGTTAACAAGAATGGAGTAATGCCTTAAGAAAGATGACATTATGTAGAGGGATACATCCAATCAATATGAACAGACCCCATCTTTTTATCCTTAATGGCAACAATACAAATACGTGCCATGTCCGTTTCTCTCACTAGGATTGAGCACCGCAATATTGAACCCATTACGAAACACCCCCATTGCAAGAAAAATCAACCTATTGGCCAAACCAAATAATTAGATCGAAGAGTAATACTAAGCTATATAAATCATGCATAAAAAGAGTTCAGAGAGGACTCAAATAATATTCATAGATAATTTGATCATAAACTCACAATTCATCAGATCTCAACAAATGCACCGCAAAAGAATATTACATCTAATAGATCTCCAAGAATATCAAGGAGAACATTGTATTGAAGATCAAACAAAGAGAAGAAGCCATCTAGCTACTAGCTATGGACCCGTAGGTCTATGGTAAACTACTCACACATAATCGATAAGGCAGCAAGGTTGATGTATAAGTCCTCCGTGATCGAATCCCCCTCCGGCAGAGTACCAGAAAAAGTTCCCCAGGTAGGATCTCATGAAGACAGAAACTTGTGGCGGTGGAAAAGTATTTTTGGTGTGCCCTCAGGTCTTTGGAAAATATTTGGGTATTTATAGAAGAAAAATTAGGGTTGGAAGTGCCATGGGGGCCCACAAGCTAAGGGGCGCCCCTGGGTCCCGCCTTCTGAGCTTGTGGCCATCTTGTGGCTCTTCTGGCCTCCTCCCGAAGCTTCTATTGTCCTTGTTGTCTAAGAAAATCATGGAACTTGGCATGGTTTCATGAGAAGGCACATATATGTCATGGTAAAAAATCATCCAATTTGAGACAAGGCGCACGCATTAATAGCCAACATAGTCCCTTTGGAACAAATAGCTAACACGTTACTATCGTGAACGGTTGTATTTGTTGTACAGTGTGTGTTCATGTAACCATTTAAGTGCGGGCATGCGCCCCTCTTTTGATTGGAGAGTGCTACCTCGGTCCTAGTTCATTGGTCCTATTTGTATTTTGTGCCAAAATTTAACCATATGCAGTTGCATGCGTGCAGCTGTTTCATTACGAAAAGTAGAAGTCCACCGCGGGCTTCACGGACGCCGTAGCAGTCCATTATTGCGTGAACACGATGGGACGCGTGCGACCTATCCACCGCGCAGGCTCAATGGGACACATATGAGCAGTCCGATGTGCACGCTCACTGGGAAGCGAGCTCTTTGACCTCCATCCACCAGCCGCCCGCCTCGCTCACAACTTCTCCATTAATGGCGGCCGAGCCACTGTTTAACATGTGGTTAAAGCACCTGGATAGAGTGTGTTTGCTTGTGATCCCATCGCCCCACTCAATGTTAGCATTTGCTTTGTTCTTGCCTTGTTGAGAATGTGATTTTCGTTTGTTTTCAACTCATATTTTGGATAATTTAAAATACCACATGCGGCACCGGATGATACGAAGACAAATTACAATGGCTGGATAACACGATGAAAAATTTACAATGGCGCAGATAATAAGTGTGTTACATATTTTGGATAATTTAAAATGAGACATGCAACTACGCCCGAAAGACACAGGGGCAATGGAAGAAGGAAATCACAGACAACGATCTGGGTCGCTACTGTGTGTACTCCTCGATGGATCGCCGGCGAGGAGTTCCTCCAGCTACTTCTTCAAATCCTTAAGACTTTGCTTGACAGCAGCCACGGATTCCTCCGCCTGCACCTCACGCTCGATGCGGAGCTTCCTCCAGGCACTGCTCTGCTCATACAGCTTCTTCCAACTAGCGGCCTCCTCCTCCTTCTTGGTGAGCTCCTTGAGGAGCTTTGCATTGTCACCCATGAGTTACACGATGAGGCCGATCTCTTTCTCAACCGAGGCATCGCTAATCTTGAGCAGCTTCACCAAGCCGTCGACCAGCTCATGCAGCTTCACCAAGCCGTCGACCAGCTCATGCAGCTTAATTAGCCCTGTGAGACTATCGTCGTCGCTGGCCAAGGACTTCAGCATTGTCAACTTGTCGCGTTCGCTGACATGGCGAGTGCGCTTGTGAGAGCCATCACCTGCTGGTGAGAGCTTGTTCGAGGGCTCCACGGCGCGCCAGGACATCTCTGCTACGGCTGCCACCTTGGTCTTTGCTCCTATCGGTCAACCTTCGAACACCCCATTATATGTTGATCCGAAACTCCTCCTACCGGTCATGGAGGAACGACTTGACATGAAACACCTATTTCTTGGGTGATTAGGAGAGGAATTTTGAAGTAATTTTCATGTGAGTAGTTTTTATAGCCCAGTGGTAAGTGGGAACACGTTTAAGTTTGATCAGTGTGAACGGATTTGCATGTAATTATTCATGGTAATCTGGAATGTGATGAGAAATAAGCTCAAAATTTATTGATGGTTTTGGGCTCGAAACCCGAAATGGTTCTCAGATGGCGTACGTGGCCCCGCATTATTGGATGTGTACGTGTCTGCCCACTGTCACACACGGTCTATCACCATCTTGTCCGATGGATGGGTCGTCGCGCCTCCCACAGGGAGCTAGAAGGTTGACCAAAATTGCAATATGCAGGTGTGGTTGCTCGTCGTTGAGGCGGTCGGGGCGCGCTCTGCTCGTGTACGTCCATGTGCTTTGCTCGCCACTGAGGTGTCTGTAGCATGCTCCGCTCTGGCATCCTGTGCGTGCTCTACTCACCATTGATGCAAATTTACAATCGAAACGGTTAATAATTGTCTTACATATTCATGACAATTTAAAATGCTAGGCAACGCCCAAAACACACAAGACCTACATATGCTTAGTCATTGAAAATGTTGATATGCAAAATTTGCATACAACTATAATAAAATATAGGCTAAAAGGTTGATCTGGAGGCCTTCCGACAACGGCGGGGATGCACATGCACGCGGTGGCCGATGGCAGTGGCTCACAGGCAGCTTGTTGTGTAAGTGCATCTAGTGCCCCTTAGTGATTTTGGTGTATTGAAGACTTATAGGTTAAGGGACTAATGTGTTTATGAGTGTACACAGGTCTATAAGTCTATGAGGAGTTTGATATTTACAGAGAAAGTCGATTCCTAAAAATGAAGTTCTTTGATCAAGACTTTGAAATTCTCAAGACTTTCTCAAGACTTTGAAAGTGAAGAAATTGGTGTGACCTTGAAGACTTGGTATTCATTCGAGGAACATGAAGCGTGAAGACTTTTGTTTTCGTAGTTTCATTTTCTCTTTCTTGAGTCATAGGAAACACCGTCTTTGTTAAGGGGGTCGAGGAAATACTAAGGAAAAATTTCCATGTGATGCTCAACTCAAAATCCTACACCTACCAATCCCTTCGAATGAAGCCATTGGAAATCTCATACAGTTCAGTCAATTTCTTCAGTGACAGAGACGAAGTTCTTCTGGTCGCTGAGGAATTTGTTCCGACTGAGGAGTTAGGAATTCGCCAGTGTGAATTGCCTACATAGTGAGGAACATGATAGCCCTGAGGAATTTGAATCTCAAATTTCAGACCGTTGTTGTGCTGCGCGCCAGCTGTCCCAAAATATCTTATCCACCTAACGGTCATATCATTGAAGGGAATTTATGTCTTATCATGTTGGGCTACTCCCTAGGCTATAAATAGCCGCCCCCTACAACCACTAGCTGGTTGGCTGCTCACGAGAAACTGACACTTGTCATTTGAGAGCATCCCATCCTCCGAGGACTTTGAGCGAAAATCATCGAGTGAGGAAAACCCAAACCCAAACACCTACAAACCCAAAGTGATTGAGCATCATCAAGAGATTGATCCTGCGTGGATCCGATGCTTGTTACCTTTGAAGATCAGGCTTCTTCCAGACGGTTAGGCGTCATGGTCTAGAGCATCCAAGAGGAAATTGTGGATCGCCGAGTGACCGAGTTTGTGAAGGTTCGTAAGTCACCTGAAGACTTACCACGAGTGATTGGGCATGGTCTGTGTGACCTTAGCTCAAGGAGAATACGGTGAGGACTTGGTGTCTTGGACTGCGTGTTCATGACTGGGTGTCTGGGACTGTGTCCTCGAGTTTAAATACTCAGCCGCTCCAACCAGACGCATAACCGAGACAAAGAAGCTTGAACTGGTCTACCAAATCATTGTCTTCACCAAGCTTACTGGTTCTATTTCCTCAACTCTTTCATTTCCTAATTATTGTGTTGAGTGTCTGTTCATATCTGTGTTTCAAGACTTTGACTGAAGACTTTCTCAATTTCCTCAGTTCAATTTCTTCAGTCTGTTTGTCTTCATCCTGTGCTATCCTGTGATTACACGTTATGTACTCTGTGCTTGTCTTCATTTCATCATGATGACTATGCTTGTATTCCGTTGTGTTTACTTTTGAGTACTTATTCTGCTGCAAGTAGTTCTTCACTAAGGAATTTCCTCACCGGCAAATTCCTCAGTGAAGAATTCATAAAAATCGCCTATTCACCCCCCCCCCCCTCTAGTCGATATAACGCACTTTCAATTGGTATCAGAGCAAGGTACTCCCTTGTTCTGTGTGATTTTGGTTTAACCGCCTGGAGTTTTAGTTATGTCGACCGCAGGTATGAAGAAAGTGGCATGCCCCATCTTTGACGGTCACGAGTATCCCAAGTGGAAGGCCATGATGAAAAAGCGCCTCATGGCGATGAACAACAAACTGTGGACCGTCACTGAGATTGGTCTTACCGATCTGTGCAAGATGGCGGGAGCTGATGACATTCACAAGTACACTCTTCTCAACCTCACGGCAAAGGACGTCATCTGCTCCTGTCTGTCTCAAAATCAGTTCAGGAACATCATGCATCTCGATCATGTGAAACTTATCTGGGATCGTCTCTCTGAGGTCTATGAAGGTCATCGAACCCGTCATGATCCTTGGTTTGAGGACTTCAAGGAATCTCTCAAAGCGATGACATTCGAACCAGAATCATCATCCTCTTCATCATGCCTCGTGGCAAAAAGTGCTGAGGTAACTGAATGCTACCTATCCGAGTCTAGTGATGATGAATCTGGTGATGAATTTGGACCTAGCTATGTCAAACTTGCTTCCCTTGCCACTAAACAACAAAGAGCTTTGGAAAAAGTTCAATACATGCTAAATAAGAGCGATGATATGTTGGGTGAAGAAATGGATCAGTCAAAAGCTTTGGCTGAAATTCTTCAGAGACTTCATACAAAGTATGACACCCTTCAAGATCAACATAGCACTCTCTTATCTAATCATGAGAAGCTTTCTTATGAATTTCTTCAAAGAAAGCAAGATCTTGAGAAGCTAAGAGTGAGTTATGAAGATCTTCAGAAGGAGCGTGATTCATTACTTTCTCAACAAATCAGCGCTGCTCAGGAAGAATTTGTTCCTCCATGTGTGAAATGCATTGAACGTGAATCTGCTCATTCTTCACCTGAATGTTCAAATGCTTCTAATGTTACAAATTCTTCACCTGCCTCTGCTATCACTAATTCCTCATCTGAGGACATTGCTAGTATCACTGACGATGCAGGGATGAAGGAATTGTACATGACAGGCATGTACAAAAGCCTCAAAGGGCATCAGACTCTTTGTGATGTGCTTAAAAAGCAGATCCTCAACAGAAACCCTAGGAAAGAGGGTATTGCCTTTGAGAGGAAACTCAATGCTGATGGTACATATTGGAAGCCTGAGCAGTACCCCAAAACCTCATGGGTTACTACAAAGGGACCTCCAGTTGATCCATCTAATCTATCTGGCTTTACATGTGAATCTTCTCATTCTTCTGATGAGTCATTTGACTCCAACTATAAACTGTTCAAAAATCAGAATGGTGATGTATTTGCTAGATATGTTGGCACTAATTACAGGAACGGTTCCCCTATGAAGAAAATCTGGGTCCCTAAAAGGTGCTTTGAAAGTCTTCAGGTGAATGTCCTCATGACACCACCTGTGAAGAATAGGAACCTCAGATCAAATTCTTCATATGGACCAAATTCTTTATATTGATCCAAGTCCTCATACGGACCAAATTCCTCATGTGGATCAAATTCCTCAAAAGGATCAAAGTCCTCATATGAATATCATCGTGCTAACAACTCTGTTTTGCAGGGAAGAGCTAAGGGCTATGAATATGAGCATTATTCTTCTAATCATTATGTTCATAAGTCCTCGAACAATTTCTCTGCTTATTCATATGCTTACCCTAACTCCTCTTATGTGAAATGAAATGGATTGGCTTCTATGCCACCTTTCTCGTATGGAGCTCGCAGAGTGATGAACTCTTTGTCACCCCTTCAGATGTGGGTGGTGAAGAAAAAGAACTAATCTCTTCCGCGGGGTCAGGTCTCCAGACGTGCTTAAAACGTCTGAAGAATTTGCTGGAGACCTGAAAAGTGCCTGAAAGGACGCAAGCTAATCATGAAGAAATGAACTTTCGTTTCTCACGTCCTCACACTGCTTTATCTGTTCTATCACTTGATGAAATTGGTCTGATGAATTGATGTCATATTCTTCACTGATGAAGTATATGAGTTCGTAAGATGCACTAATTCATCTGCAGGATGATCGACCCAAAGCCACTGAGTGGGTCCCCGATAGTGGATGTACAAATCACATGACTGGTTACAAGAATCTATTGATTGATGCTCCCTTATCTCTGTCGCATCTGAAGCATATCATCTTTGCTGACAAAGGCAAAAGTCAGGTATTGGGTCTAGGTAAGATTGCAATCACAAAGGATCGACACATGGACAAAGTCATGCTTGTTGAGTCCTTAGGATACAACCTCATGTCTGTCTCAATGCTTTGCGATCTTGATATGGTTGTTGTCTTTGGCAAGTATCGTTGTGTTGTGATTATGGAAGCTGACAATTCCAAAGTCTTCGAAGGCTTTAGGAGAGGAGACTTGTATATTGTTGATTTCTCTACAGGACCGCAACCAGCCGTGTGCCTACTTGCAAAAGCTTCGTAAGGTTGGCTATGGCATCGATTTACTTGGTCACGCAGGCATGAGGAATTTGCACACGCTTGCGAAGAAGAAGCATGTCATTGGCATTGAGAATGTAAAATTCCTCAAGGATCACTTATGCGGAGCCTGTGAAGCTGGAAAGATGACCAAGGCTATGCATCCAGCGAAGACTATCATGACCACCATTCGAATTGCTTCACATGGACCTCTTTGGTCCTAATCATTACTCAGCAGTCACAAATGATGCATCTCTATATGGTCTTGTTATTGTTGACGATTACTCTCATTACACATGGGTACACATTGTTACTTACAAACATGAAGTGCAGGGAGTCTTCAAACGATTTTCCTCGAGGGCTTCAACCAACTTTGGTGTGAAGATCAAGCACATCAGAAGTGACAACGGAACTGAGTTCAAGAATTCTGGTCTTGATGACTATCTTGATGAACTTAGTATTACTCATGAGTTATCTGCTCCTTATACTCCTCAGCAGAATGGTGTCGTGGAGCGCAAGAACAGGACTCTTGTTGAGATGGCTCGCACTATGCTTGATGAGTACAAGAAGCCTCGTCACTTCTGGATTGAGGCAATTTATACTGCGCGCCACATCATCAACAGGGTATATCTTCACAAATTCTTCAAGAAGACTGCCTATGAACTCCTCATTGACAAGAAACCCAATGTGAGTTATTTCACAGTCTTCGGTGCTAAATGTTGGATTAGAGATCCTCATCACAATGCTAAATTTGCAATCAAAGCACATGAAGGTTTTATGCTTGGTTACGGAAAGGGCTCGCACACCTACAGAGTCTTCAACAACGTTCTTCACAAGGTTGTTGAAACTGTAGATGTGCGGTTGGATGAAACTAATGGCTCGCAAAGAGAGCACCTACCTTCTATGATAGATGAACCAGCACCTATGGAGTCTATCAAGTTCAAGGCTACTGAGGATGTCATTCCTACCAAAGAATCTGCTGGAGAATTCATTCCAGAACATGAAGAACGTTGAGCTAATGCACCTGAAGAAAATGCTGAAGAAAATGGTGCTGAAGAAAATGGTGTTGAAGAAAATGCTGATCAAATTCCTTGACGACAACTAGCTCATCCTCGTGTTGCAAAAGAAGTGCAAGTTGAAAAGATCATCGATGACATTGAAGCACCAGGTCCTCTCACACGCTCAAAAGCTTCACATTTATCTAACTTTTCTTGGCACTATGCTTTTGTCTCTATCACAGAGCCCACTAAGGTAGATGAAGCATTTCTGGAGCCTGAGTGGATTTAGGCCATGCAAGAAGAATTACATTCGAGCTCAACAACATCTGGGAACTGGTCAAACGTCTAGATCCTCGCAAGCACAATATCATTGGCACAACGTGGATCTACCGCAACAAGCAAGATGAAAATGGCCTTGTGGTGAGGAATAAGGCACGGCTTGTAGCTCAAGGCTGCACACAGGTTGAAGGAATTGATTTCGATGAAACTTTTGCACCTATTGCTAGAATTTAGGCTATTCGCATATTACTTGCTTATGCTAACCATCATGATATCACTCTATATCAAATGGATGTGAAAAGTGCATTCCTCAATGGTAAGCTTGAGGAAGAAGTATATGTTGCTCAACCCTGTGTTTTGAAGATCCAAAGAATCCTGACAAAGTCTTTAGACTCAATAAGGCCCTCTATGGCCTCAAGCAGGCCCCTCGGGCGTGGTATGATACTTTGAAGGAATTCCTCATGAAGAAAGGCTTCAAACCCGGTTCACTCGACCCTAATATTTTTTCTTAAATCTTATGATGGTGAACTGTTTGTGTGCCAAATATATGTTGATGATATTATCTTTGGCTGTACTGACCAATGTTATAGTGATGAATTTGCCTATATGATGGGTGAATAATATCAAATGTCTATGATGGGAGAGTTGAAATTCTTCTTGGGTCTTCAAATTCGTCAACAGCGCAATGGCATATTCATATCTTAGGAGAAATACCTCAAGGATGTACTGAGGAAATTCGGCATGCAAGATTTCAAAGGCGTCAAAATTCCTATGCCCACAAATGGTCATCTCAGTAATCGATGAAAATGGTATTGACTTTGATCATAAGGTATACCGCTCCATGATTGGTTCTTTATTGTACTTATGTGCATCTAGGCCAGATATAATGCTTAGTGTTTGCATGTGTGCCCGATTTCAAGCTACACCAAGGAATCACACCATAAGGTCAGAAGCATATTCTTCGATATCTAGCTCACACACCAACACTTGGATTATGGTACCCCAAGGGCTCGGCTTTTGATCTCATTGGATATTCTGACTCTGACTATGCTGGTGATCGTGTGGACCGCAAGTCAACATCTGGTACATGTCATTTCCTTGGACGATCTTTGGTTTGTTGGTCCTCGAAGAAACAGAACTGCGTATCACTCTCTACTGCTGAAGCTGAGTACATTGCTACTGGTTCTTTTTGAGCTCAATTTCTATGGATGAAGCAAACTCTCAAGGACTACGGCGTCAACATGAAGAATGTGCCTCTCCTCTGTGACAATGAGAGTGCCATCAAGATTGCTCACAACCCAGTTTAGCACTCGAAGACAAAGCACATTCAGATTTTTCATCATTTTCTTCGCGATCATGTGTTGAAGGGCGATATTTCTATTGAGCATGTGAAGACTCTGACCAGCTAGCTGATATCTTCACAAAGCCCTTGGATGAGAAGAGATTTAGCAAGTTGCGGTGTGAGCTAAATATCTTAGAATCTTCGAATGTTCTTTGAAAAGGACACTCATCCTAACACTTATGCAAAACTGATGACTTAGATGTGCAACACATGAAGAAACGTTTTTCTTCAATCAATGAAGAATAACACTCTAAGTGTGAAGAAATTAATGAAGAATTTGATTCTCAGAACCCTACGACAATTGTGCGCGGTGTCTGAAATCATCATTCTTATACGGTGGTCACGCCACCAACAAAGTTGAAAATCTTCAATTTGAGTTTTTCCTCAGTTTTGAAATTCCTCGGTTGTTCAAATTCTTCAACTTTGCAAAATCTTCACCGTTTCCATCGTTTCTCCTCATTTGACATTGTCACCCTGAGTGAGGAAAAGTTATTCTTCACCCCCTCTATTTTACCATGAATGCACCATAATTTTACGTTCCGTAAATTTTGTCTTATTTTCGACGTAAAAAGAGACCGTAAGAAAATATATAATCATTGTAAAAAATATTTTATGTTATGTAAAATTACAAGCGTAAAATCATAGTGTAAAATACACATAAACTGCAAATTTTCTTGTCTTATGACATGTATTTTTATTTTCTTATGCCAAATTTTACGTAGTGAATCAATAAGAATGTAACTATTTGAATTCCAAACGTAATTTAATTAGGAAATGATCGTAATATTACCTCGGTGAAGAATAACTTATTCTGCACCCTGGGTGATGAATAGTAACACTATATATATATATATATATATATATAAATTCATATATATATATATATATATATATATATATATATATATATATGTTTATGTCCTCTACATCATTCACTTATGGCTATTTCTTCAAGTTGCATTTTCTGCTAAGTGAATGTGATCGGACCCTTCCCCCTCTATGCTAAACTCAACCCAATCTATTCACAAATTCTTCATGTGCGTTCTATTTGAAACTCGTTCAAAATCTTCACTGTGCCCTTGTCAGCTGAAGAATTTGCGAACGGAACATTAAAACTTATCTTATCCAAATTTTCGGTTTTACCGCTCAAACCGTTCCGCATCCCATGATAGACTTATCTTTTCACCCACGATCTAACACGATCTCCACTTTTCAGTACATGGGTGACACATGTCATGCGAATGAGAAGGGTCAGGGGCACGTTCGTCCAAAATCTTTGGGCGAACAGTTTTTCACCGTGGCTATAAATATCCCCTCTCCCCTTCCTCACTTCCTTTACTCCGCTCGATCTCTCTCTCCCGCTCGAGCTTCTCAAACCCTACACTACAAAAAAATACACTTCCGTGATGATACGTGTTTGTCACAGTAGGTCGCGTTTTTTTCATGCATGTACATCCATGACAAATTTATGACAGAATCAAGATAGTCATACATGTCTTGTCGTCAGAGAAGTGTTCCATGACATTACCAAAATTATCATCACGGAAGTGTCCACTTCCATGACGATAAATCGCGTGTCACGTAAGTGCTTTTCGTCAAGGGTGACCGACACGTGGCATCCACCGTAACGAACGCCGTTAAGCTATCGGGTCGGGTTTTGGATCCGATAACCCGTCAACAGCCCACCAATGGGAAATTTCCACGTGTAAAATTCTTATTGGCGGACGAAACACGTGTCGACTCATCGATTGGGTCGAGATAGGGCGCCTATGATATGTCGACACGCGCCACGCCCACCATTGGCCCATTTAGCTTACAAAGCCGCCCGTTTGACTTGGTCAAAAGTTAACGGGCTGGCCCATGAAAAGTCTGTTAACGGTCTCTTCAAGAATAGCCCATTTTACGGCCCGTTAGGCACTAAAGGAAATCGGCCCAACAACGCCATGTGGCCCGTCGAATATAACACCAATTTATTTCACTTTCGCCCATGTATGGCCCACGACATCTTTCAGCCCATATGAGGCCTTTCAGATCTTTTGCCCTTTACAGCCCACGGTGACTCTAGCCCATAATGAACAGTAATTTTCTTTGTACCCGTTAACGGCCCGTGATTTACATGGGCCGTTTCCACCCGTGTTAGCTTTCGCCTATTGACGGCCCATACGTTCTTGGCTCCTTTTCGCCCCTCGGTTACTTCCGCCCATTCTTGGCTGTTCCCTAATGGGCCAAATTCAGCCCATGGCAAGAGTCGGCCCGTTCATCGCATGTTCCCCAAATCGGCCAAATTCGCCCATGGCAAGAGTCGCCCGTTCATCGCATGTTACCCTAATGGGCCAAATTCGCCCATGGCAAGAATCGCCCATTTCGCCAAATTTCGTCTATATTCTCGCCCATTAACGACCCGTTATGCCTGTGATGTAATTAAGCTTTTGCGATCTTACGGCCCGTTAACGGCCTGTTACCATGTTGGGCCGATACCAATTATGCCCGACACGGCCCATGTAGACCCATTTATCCGACGTCCGAGGCCCGCCGACATGTGCCCATTTATCGACGGCCCGTAGGAGACCCATGGATCCTACGGCCCGTATATGGCCCATGGGTAGTTGCGGCCACTAGCAAACCAGGGAAAAAGGAGACTAGTAAATAAATAAGGCCCAAACTAACGCTAGGCTATTAAGGCGATTGCACAGGTTACATCCACTCGGCATCAAATATCGCCACCAGTGCAAATATAGGGAACACCCTACACTATACAAAAATGGCTTGCTGTTTTCTTCAGCCGGTGGCTGCACGTTAAGAATAAAATTTGTATCGCACCAAAACAAATTACAACTATATAACAAAAGGAAGGTTGGCATAAAACTTAACAGTCTAGCAGATAAATGCACCACCAGAAGTTCAGAAGCTCAGTTCATTTGACCTGACTGTTACGTTTTCATGCAGTATTGTCCGATGGAGCACCATAACCCTTGCCTTCATTTCCCCTAGGCTCCTGAACAACATAGCAAATGTCTGATAGTCTGGTTTCCAAACCATGCATATCTTGACGACATTGAGCAATGTTTCTCCTTGTTTCACAAAGGGCCTCTGTTAGGGAATGGACTTGTGTCTGGAGCGCAGATACAACATTGCTTTGAGCTTGCATATCTTGATCATGAGGCAGTTTGGACGATATTGCCTTAACAACCAACCCAGCAATACGCAGGAACATGCTTTTGGCAATCGTTAGTGGATGTGCATCTTGACCCACCGCAGCAAGAGTGACATTGCGGTTATAGTTGCCTCGCCACCTTCGTAAGGTGGCGGTTCCACCATTTTTTCCATAGCTCGCTAAAAAGTTGAGGTTTTACATTAGTAGTACCGTAATGTAAGATATTAAGGAGGCAGCAGAACCAAACAAAGTAGCTTTGGTCTATATACGTAACTTATTCGTGAACCCATGTAAAATATTAGTTGTATTTTATTGCAAAGTACATAATAAAACCAGGTTCCAAACATATGACCATGTACCATCGCTAATGTATTGTCTATTTCTTCACATTGTATTGAGGGCTAAGGATAAAGAGACGATATTTATAATACGGTAAGCATAGTATGACATCATTCATATCACAAAACAACTGAGAATAGACAAATAGGCAATTGTAACGTTGTGTGGGCAAGTCCAGCACGGAACTAGATTACGGGTCAAGATCAAAGGAACATGACTCCTCCCTTTTAAACCTTGTAAGGTGCAATGATACGCTAAGGAAATTGTGTATAAAATTGAAAAGAGTAATAGACATTGGCTGCAAACCATGCAGTTCAAGGCACAAGTCAAAGTAAGTAGTAGTTAAAAGGCATGAGGATTAAGGACTTACAACAATGGCTTTGACTGGTGTAGTCATGCCCTTCTTCTTGCTGGTGTGACAGTCCTTGAAGATTTCCACAGCATTTGGTTCAGGTACTTTTTGGTCCTTGTGGGCTTTCCTTTGCATTTCGAACAAGTCAATATAGATCTGATAATATGGTACACTGAAAAGAGTGAAACAGCAGCTAATTACAAGAGCCTCGCAGTGTGCAATGTAGCTACGAGATCCTATCGTCTGTTGGAATTTCACTTCCGTACAGTTGGCCTTGTTCTTTGAACAGTTCACCTACAAGAAGATAGATTTGTGTGGCACATGCGTCAATAGGACTTCAACATGTGATCTAATCACATATATATAATGTACCTGATACTTCGGATCAGACCAGTGTTTAACAAGGCCCCTCCAGTCTTCATCCGATATATTTTCCACTTGAGATGTTTGGGAAAGTTCATTGTTAGCCTTGCCTTCAAAGTGAGTTTTCCTCAAGTTATACCGATACTATCGCAGAGAAGACTTGAAACATGGGTGCAAGCTTGTCTGGTTGCATCATCTTGGCTATCCAACTTGAACCTCATCTGTTGAAAATTATGGGAGTCTCATTATCAGCAACCGAGAAAGTATGGGACAGAGCAAGACGATATTACTAGTTTCCATACATAACCATACTTACAGATAAATGGTCGAGGAAGGTGTTGAACTGGGTTTCGTCTTTGTCATTCCTGTACTGAATCCATGTTGGGAGGATACGTACATGACACCTAACGGCAACCAATGTCTCTGATACTAACTTGGCTGACTCTGTAGCATCACGTGGCCTTTTTAAACCTACCTCAAAACGGATCTCCATTCTTCCTCCTCTAGATTTAGTTAACCTATCGAGCATTATCCCTGATGTTTGTTTCCTCTTGCGCCTAGGTGCTAGTCCAACAACAAACATAGGAAGTGTTAGTGTACATCAAACTGTGAGACTACATATAAAGAAGCATGCAACTGTAACTTGACTCCATCAACTACCTTCTTGTTGTTGAAGCTCACAAGGTTCATCTGATATTGCCAACTCGTCTTGTGTCAAGAGTGCTTGGGAAGTAGTGTCAGGTGGCAAGGGAGCTTGGGAATGTGCTGCTAGCTCAGTTGATGCACGAGTATGTCATGCAGCTGGTAGTACTATGGTAGGTGTTGCAAGAACTAGGGCTGTCTCTGCTTGTTTGGTGGCAGCTATTTGTTTCTGTTTGGCTTTTTTTGCAGTTCGTGTAGCATGGGATGCCGTGTTTGTAGAATTTTCCGCTGGACTTTCACCTTCTATTGCCTCATCAAGACCAAAGAAATCTGCAGGATTCATCCGCTTCTCATTCCTCGCCATTCTCTGCTTTCTTCCTCTTTCTCCGTGCCATGTTAAGTCAAGCCGACAAGAAAAACGAATAAAATTTAGTTCTTCGTAACAAATTGATGCGTGATGCATTTAATAAAACTTTGATGTTAGACAACCACATGATAGGAGGATGTAATATGTATGAAAACAGGACGGAAGAGATAACCGTAACTATGATGTGTAAACTAAGAAGAAGACATTTCACCAAATTAGAAGCAATGCAATGGAAGATAGACACCATATGAAAGATGCTACAAATATCGCCTCGCCAAGTTAATGTTGTCTCGGCATAAATGGCGTTTAAACAAATGTGAAGCAAGACAAGAAATAAATCATATGCAAGATGCAAACAACATCACACTACCATGTTAGAGGTCTCTCGTCATTAGTGCCATTGCATATTCACAGCTTATGATGTGTAAACTAAGGAGAAGGCATTTCAACAAATTAGAAGCAATGAAAGCTAGACACCATATGAAAGATGCAAATAATATCACTCTACCAAGTTAAAACTGTCTCGTCATAAGTGCCATTTCAACAAATTAGTAGTACAAGCTAGAAAAGAATGTGAGATGTAACCTATATCACACTCCAAGTCAAACGTGTCTTATGATAAGTGATTGTTGCAGGTTACACAACAGTAGTAATTTGATGTAAGAACATGGTGTGATAGATGATATTGTATGTTCTAGAAAGCAGAACACGTGTCTTATTCAAGTATAATGTGTAAAGTAAGCAGATGGAGTTCAACAAAATTAGAAGCAATACAAGCTAGACATCACACATAACATGCAACCACATATAAGATTGCCTAGTTAGAGGGAGCACCGGTGATGCTGCACTAGGGGAGACGTGCTCATCATAAACACAGCTTTGTTGAGTGTCTATTCATGTGTTGTCTTGGAAATCATCTTGGGGGTGTGGAGGAGTAGAAATTGTAGAGGCCCTCCGTTTGGAAGGAGCACCTTTATCCGCTGCCTTGCTAACTTCCTTCCGCTTTATTGATTTTGAATTGTCAAGTAAAACCAACAAGAAAAAGCAATAAAATTCTCTCTTTAGAACTCATTCATGCATGATAATCTTGACAATCACTAATTTGATGTAAGGCAAACACATGATACCGTGGATGGAATATGTACGAAAAACAGGACGGCATGGCATGTTCACAACTGTTTGTGTAAACTAAGCGAAACCATTCCAGCAAATAAGAAGCAATGCAAGCTAGACACCACATGAAAGATGCAACCAATATGACTACCAAGTTAAAAGCGTCCCATCATAAATGGAATTTCAACAAATTAGAAGCAGCGCATGCTATAAATCATATGAAAGATGCAACTAATATCGCACTGCATATACTAAAGGTGTCTCGTCATATTGATTGATGCGGGATACAAAAAGACAATAGTTTTATGTAAGGACATGCTTAAAGACAGATGTACTATGTACTAAATACAGGAAGGCATGTCACATTAACAGGTATAATGTCACATTTACAGGAGTATAAGCTAAGCAGACTAGCACATGCAGTTTAAACAGATTGGAAGAATTACAATCTAGACACCATATGCAACATGCAACCACATATCAAGCTACCAAGTTAGAGCAAGCACCTGCAATGCTAGTGTAGGGGAAATGTTGTAATCAACTACAGAGCTACGTTCACTATCTTCATCTAGCATTTCGCTTCTTGAGAATCATGTCGGAGGCCGACGCTGCATTCTTTAAATGAGGAGTGGTCCCCTTGCACCGCCTCGTCATAAGTGATTGATGAGGATCCACAAGAACATTAGTTTGATGTAAGAACATGGTTAATACACGGATGTACTAGTATGTACCAAAAAGCAAAGGCATGTCATATTCAAAGGTATAATGTGTAAGCTAAGCGGATGCATTTTAACCAAATTGGAAGCAATACAAGCTAGACATCCTACCGAGTGGTGAACATGATCATCTAGGACCCGAGAGCCTGGTGGAGGCGGGCTGCTTCGCCACCATCACGGATTTTTAGTTGGCTTCCGTGTGATGCCTGTCTTTGTTGGGCTTGTCATCGGCTCGCCAAAGGCTCCGACTAGCTATTTGTCTTCTGGTGCTCACGGGATGGTGGTTCATGTAAAAAATATCTTTCCTTATCTTACTAAAGACCGACTTCGGCCTTTCGAATACAAGCTAGACACCAACATGCAACCACATATGACACCGTGAAGTTAAAGCAAGCACCTGGGATGGTGGTTCATTGCGAGCGAGGTCATCAACTATAGAGCTACGCTTACCGTCTCCGTCTGCTGACACTGCACCCTTTATAGCGTTGTAACGTGTCTTGCCTACCCGTATACCAAGCTGGAGCGACTTCTCTCTTTTCTTTGCTGCTTCTCTTTCGGCAGGAGAGTCTGAAATACCCTTGCATAAAAACACAATAGTGAGAGTATGGGTGAAGTGTGTCGAACTAGTGCAATCGTAAAAGTAGCAGATAGCGGTGGCTTAAAATAAATGACAGGAGACATATGATAGCTCTACAACATTGCATGGCAAACAAAATTAGATTCTACTCCGTATGATTTTGTAATATATGAGCACAGGAAATGCAAGTACTTCTCAAAGACACCACCACATGTGGTCATATCTAAGATAACGATGATTGAAAATAAATAGGTCATCGATTTTTTAATGAACCGTCCGATCTATAAGGAACGGGCAGATGGCCTTCGTCTACCTCCCGCCGATCCGTTGACGATCTTTCACGAACCGCCAAGCAACCACCGCCCAGACCGTGCCTCCCCGCCCGCCTCCCATCGACCTCACACCACCGCAGTGCTTGGCGGTGCCCCAAGCCATCCCTTTAATCCCGGCCGACCTCCGGATCGGGCGCCAGAGTTTCTAGGCCGCAGACGCCCCTAAGATAAACACCAAGGCGCCGCTTCCTGGAGTAATAGTCGTACTAAGCTACATTACGCCGGGAATGCTTCCGTTAATTGGGAATCAACTTGCCAGAAATTGAAATTCAGGGGGGCGACGGACCTCTAGCTAAGGTGAAATAGTATATGAGGAGAATCCTTGTGCATCGCGAGTTACTAGGAACATCTAGTATCAAGAAGAAGCGGTCAACTAGTGTCTTCTGTGGTATGAATACCGTGAAAGCAGAGACGTAAGATTTGCACGAATAAGGGAAGAGGAGTACCTTCTTCGGTTGCCGGTGTGGTCACCTCCACATGTCGCGCCGATCTTCTTGTTTTTATCGAGGAAACCGATGTTCTGGAGGGTGCAGGCTTGGACGAACCCATGGCCAAATTGTTGACTGTGTTGTCGTGGCTGCATGTCAGCGGAGGGGAAGCAGATCCGAGGCGGCGAAGGACGGCCTAGCAGGAACAACTCTGGTGCGGTGGAGGGTGGCGAAGTTGGAGCGGCAGCGGTGAGGCGCAGGATGGCGTGGTTGCACTGGCTCGTGTACGGACGGCTCGACCTCGGCTTCAACTACTAGCCGTGGAGGGCGTTGCGGTTGAGGTTGCGGTGGACGACGACGTTGGGGTATTGGCTCCGGCGTGATGGAGGAGGGCGGCGGTTGATGGGTGGGATGGGGTGGCGGACGGAGGACGCTGGGGTTTCGCGGCTGGTGGAGAGGTAGTTTTGGCGCCCACGAGTACCTGAATGGGAAATCAGACGGTGGGGGGAACCATGTTTGTCTGCAGGCGCACTTGTTTTTGGCTTTTGAATGTAAGATGGGACACGCTTGTTTAAAATTTGGGGAAAGTACAAACTTTGCCCCCTCTTAAATTCTCGGACCCATCATGGTCGGGGTAGGATGGTAATCCCAGGTGTACCAAATAGTGGGCGGAGCGATTTGCCATGGCGCATGTGTGCTTAAGCGGCATTGTGTATGAATGTTTTTCGGAGGCGGTTGCGTGGCGTCTAGATGAAGCTACAAACCTACCCCGGTTTAGACCTTTGGACGTCGGGCGGTAGGTTTCATAGGTCGGAGTTATTAGAAAAGTAATTTCCTTGTACTACCAAACATTGGTCTCACACGGTTTCGGGCGAGTAGAGGCTCTTTGGCGCTTCGTTCAAATTTTGAAACACAAGCATTCATGTTTAGAGTACTCTTGAACTATGAGGATTGACCTAAATAGACAACGTTATATTTGACCTTGTATGTTTGAAAACCTCACTAAATTATCCACTTCCTTTTGAATTTTGACACTTGAAAATCCTATAACTACGATTATTTTGGAATGGAGGAGCTAAATTTGAATCTAATTTGTACACGACTACATATGCTATTATGTACAAAATCAGAGCAAAGATTGGTACCCCATAGTTTAGGTATGGTTTACAAATGCCATGATATCAAATTCAAATAATTGAATGGACTTCATGTTGAATTCGATTTTTAAACCACCTTAGGTTGAATTCAAATGTATACTAGTTCATAGGTAGCTATTTATAAATGTCCATTGTGTAACTTTCAGATGTATAATGTGCTTTACACACACAACATGAACTATACTCACGCTTATATTCGATTGCTAAAAGCGATGCATTGTCCGGAGTTCATAATACTAACTATGTGGATCAATTGTGTCGAATAATAACATAGACATGCTCAAATTCGATAGAATCTAGATGTCTGATGGATCAATGACCGCCTCCTTACGCGAATTGCAAATATCATGATCCCATCCTAATATTTGGATACAATTTATATCTTCAATCAATGTGTAGAGTAGTCTTTTACGTGTAGTTTCACTCTCCATCGGTGGTCTCTCACACATGCTCACACACTCTCTCCCGAGGTGTCTTTCTCGCACACATTCTCTAGATATAACCCTCCCTCCCTCTCGTAACCATTTACAACTGTTTTCACTAACCTTTATCACAAGCACTCTTCCTCTCGCAAACATACACATGCACAATCCTCATCGACCCTTTCTATATACATGGACCTGCCTCGTGTCTCATGTACGCACATTATCTTTATGCATGTCTCTCACGCATTATCTCACACCTCTCTTCCTAATCGACAGTATGATTCTAGCAGAGCATTCTGTAGGATGCCCCTTAAAGTTAGGTTGGATGAATAGTAATATCGGAGATAGAGGGGTTACCTTAGTCCGAGAACCTAGGGTTACAAATCATAGCCGGCTTTGTCAAGGACACAGAGTCCTTCACAATTCTGCTATCTTTGTCTTGTACGACTAGTCATCCATGGGTCTTCCTAAATGTGTCATGGGCCGACCAATGTGGCGCAGAAGGAACCGAACAAAGGGCCTCACCTCGACCCATCGGACCTCACGCGGTGACACACCCTCTGCCCCCACGTCTCATTATCTTCTCACACCCACACATACCAACACAAACACCACACACGTAAAAATTCTCCTGGTGCCTCTATTCCCTCCCTCCTTGCATATACACACTCAAGGGAATGGAATCTCTTGTCATGACGTCATATTCGTCTCTCTCTCTAGACCACCCTCATTTCTCGTGCTATCTCCCCCCCCCCCCGTCGGCCCCTCTATCCATACCTCTCTCGAATACGTAATGCACACACATACCTCTCTAGGCCCCGCCAAATGCATCAACTACACATTCACACTTGTTACATCACGTACCCCATTGATCTAAAAAGCCCTCTCTTCACGTTTATTTCGCATACAACATTCCTTTTGAATAAAGTGTGTCCAAAAAATATTTTATAGTTTCTACATATATACAACATTACAAAGTTATATGGAGGAGTACGAACGCTAATTTGCATTGCATTGTGCCCACAATGATATTTATTCCGCACTGTGAATTTATATATTTTTATACTATATACAAAGTTAGTCATAATAAAGAGAAACGAAGAGCATCTCTCTCCATCGCGTACCCCCTCAGACGCCTTTCACGTATGCACACAAAACTATCTCAATGTCCTCTAAAAGTAAGCCCCTAGAAAATTCACGCGTGTTTCATCTTTCTCTCGCAATATATGCAATGACGATCATTGTATTTGAAGTGAAAGCACGATACATACATTGGACTTCATAATCCACTCATTACGGTCACCGTTTACGTTTAGTGGTTTTTATACAGTCACGGGCTCACCGTAAAACTTTGTATTTGCTCATGACATGACTAGTTGACTAGTTGAACGCCTCCACGTGGCACCCGATCTAGTGTTGCATCATATTATCTCACTAACATCGTGCCCACAGCCGACTTGTATCTACTCTACATCTACACTATTATAAAATACATAAAATACACTCTTATAAAAAACAGAGTTGGTGATGATGGTGTGCCTGCCATCCTGCAATATAGGTCGCCCAATTTATATCGGCGATAGGAAAGAAACTATGGCAGTTTTGCAAAAAGGTACCCACACACCTCTCCACATTTGCAAATAAGGCCTTCCCTCATTCATCCTTTTCTCTCACAAGATAAACAAGTCTTACAAATGCATCTTGATGTTACATGCAACGCACGGGCATCTTGCTAGTAAGAATGAAAACAAACGACAAAAAAATATTTTGACGGTGGTGCGAAGTCATGACCGCGGGCACAGCGGACAAGGTGGCCTTGTATTGGTATGCAGAGCCGTCTGTTTTAACACATAGGAGTTGGTGTGGTGATTATACACACACGCACGCATGCACACGAACTCCATCCACGCAACACTCACACAAACACATGCACCCACGCACGCACGCAACACTCACACATACACACGCAGCCACGCATGCATGCAACACTCACACGCACACACGCACGCATGCATGCACACACCAGTACACCACACGACCAACACACACTCTCACGCTCAAGTGCTCAACCTACACGTGCATGCGCACACATCAGGCCCCTCGGCGCATACATACACAACCAGGTGATTCCGCCGCACGGGTTGGAGCCTTGTCGCTACCAAGCGCAAATTTGTGTTTATCTGACCTTTTCCCTATGCGAACTGATAGGTGGAACCCACAAGGAACGTGGTCAATTTAACTAGTCAACATGGCGCCACGCAGACTATTTGGCCGGTCAACAGAGTGCAATCCGATGTTGAACTATGAGCAAGTGACCGGATAATCACCGCAAAACGTATATAGTGACCGTAATCAGCTTATTCTGAAGTTCGGTGACCGTACTACGCTTTTCTCTCTCAGAGGCCCTCCAAAACTACATCTCTACACGCTCGCATGTTACATCTAACAACTATGCAATACAACACTACTACTACACTCTAACACAATAAATCATATGTGTTTTAGTTTTACTAGATATCATATTGTTACTTATAATTATTCAGTTTGCATACATTAAAATTGCCTTTGAAATGTATGGCGATTATCATCATCTACATGGAAAAATCCCGCCTTTCCTGCTTAATCGGGTTTGTATCGATGGATCGTATGCGAACAAAGCAAAACTATAGTACTATACAAGACAAGTGACAATTACCGGGCCGTCAGGTCGCCTACTCCTCCGTCAGAAGAGTGGGCGCCGCTTTCATAAATCTTCTAGTCCCTTTCGCCGACATGTGGGACATCAAGCTACCGGGTCCACGTGCCATACCGGAATACAGTGCAGAGCAGCCGGGGTGAAGCACCCCAGTCATGGCGCCGGCGTAGTAATGAGCAATGAGGCGTCAAATCACAAAGTTGCACCTTTCCCGCAGTTAAGTTGGAGGGACGAAGTAATAATGCTAAAAAAGAAGTTGGAGGGACGAAGCAACCATCATTTCACTCGTTCTTTGAATCTGCTTCTCCCTCATCTTCTTCAACTTAACCACGTGTTGCTTCTGCCGTTGTTCTGCCTCATGTGGGACACGGATCAGCTTGGTCGCTTCTCCCTCATCTTCCTCAACTTAACCACGTGTTGCTTTTGCTGTTGTTCTGCCTCATGTGGGACGCGGATCATCTTGGTAAAGCACTGACACATGGGACCGCATGTTAGCAAACCGCCAGGACAACGTCCTCCGAAAATAAGAAACCTCCCCCGTCATCCGCGTGGCAAAAATCACCTCCTTTTTACTAATCTTTGATTCTATAATTTTTTAGATCAATATAATTGAGATTTGTATAGATAGCACACAGGAGAAAAACCAAGTGGTATGGTTAAGGGCATCCACAATGTGTAGCCAAATGCGAAAATAGCTTTTGGCATCGTGGGAACCATTGTGGACGGCGTTGCCAAAGCCAAAAAGATGGAACCAAAGCTCCCTGATTGATTGATTGAAGGAATAGAAAAATGCAACGTCTCTCCTCTTTCTCCCGTTGATTGAAGGGTGTTCTCACTCGAGACCTATATAGCAGCCCACCAGCTGATTTCTTTCTGCGTGCTATTGTAATTTGGTGCATCCATGATTATCCGCTTTGGGCACTATGTCGTATGAGCGACACATGGTTACAATGCATGTGTTCATTGTGACAGAATCATTGTCATCGCAATACTTAGCAAGATCTGTTACATTGGACACCGCCATTTCCTTGCCAAGGACAAGCCGCATCCTAGAAAATACTGAAGACATGTGTTCAATGCAAAGCATGAAAACCGTGATGCGCCAAAGAGGCTCACCGCCGATGATTTGCAAGTGGAATTAGAGAAGGTTAGGCATATTACACCAGGAAACCATCCTGGTAATGGTAGCGGGAAAAGGAAGCGTGGCACGGTAGAAGAGAGATTATTGTTTACCCGCAGGTCCACTTTGTGGGACTTGGAGTATTGGAAAGATTTGGATCTGCGGCATAATCTTGATGTGATGCACATCGAGAAAAATATATATGACAGCATTATCGGCACACTTCTTAACATTGAAGGCAAGACGAAAGATACCTTAAAATCTAGGATTGATTTGACACACCTGGGTATCATAAAGGATTTGCAGGTGCAAGATGAAGGTAAACCACTGGATATGGCACCGTGTGTAATGCCGTCTTGGACAAGGTAAAAAGAAAAGAATTTCATGAGGTCCTGACACGTGTGAGATTCCCACATGGATTTGCTTCCAACCCTGAAAGGAGAGTCAGTGCAGATGGAAACAAGGTACAAGGGTTGAAAACTCATGACTGCCACGTCCTACTTCAAAGGGTTTTACCTGTTATCCTTAGAGGATTGGGCCGCCCTGACTTATACAGAGCAGTTGCAGAGTTGGGACAATTCTTCAGGGAACTCTGCAGTAGAAATATCAGGATAGATGCTTTGGAGCGTCTTAGAGACAAGATACCAACTATCCTATGCGACCTTGAGAAGATATATCCTCCAGCCTTGTTTGATGTGATGGTGCATTTGGCTATTCATCTACCTGATGAGGCACTAGTTAGAGGTCCAGTACAGTATGGCTGGATGTACCCTATTGAAAGGCGGCTAGGCACTTTCAAGGGCTATGTTAGGAACAGAGCTAGACCCGAGGGTTCCATTGCATATGCCTACATTGCTACAGAAGCATTGACATTCTGCTCAAAATACATTGAAGCAGCTGATCAGCTTAGCAAAGAGGTGGGTGAAGACAATCCCGGGCTCAATGTTTTTGATTATTCTGTTTGAGTTACAAGGAAGAGTCGACAAGAGGACAAACCTAAAGATTTGGACAAAATGGTTTGGTATGTGTTGAATAACTGTCCTGAGATACTACCTTATATCAAGTAAGTGCAGATCGCAGCTTATACATCGTAATCTACTAAACTTGCAGCACATTCTTATATATTTAGATGTTTGACGCGATCACTATGTTGTGCGGCATGTACAAAGAGGAGTTCTTGCCATAAAATCCAAGAAACATTGAAAAACTGGTTATGGCAGGATTTGCGAAATGGTTCAAGAACCATGTTAGCTTTTGAAGTGCAATGTCAGTTTTTTTAATATATTGAGTACATAAGATGATCATCTTGTCTATTTTCTAACCATAGGTTAAGAAGATGCGGGAGGATGGGCAGGCAGTTGATGATGCCCTTTACTCACTAGCAATGGGTCCTGATACTCGGGTAAGACATTATGAATCTTGCGTTGTTGGAGATGTGCGTTACAACACCCTTGCATGAGACGAAGGCAGGAAGACACAAAACAGTGCCATCATGAGCACGGATACGTATGACAAAGATACAACTGAAATGTATGCTAACATAACAGACATTGTTCAGTTGCAGTATATCTCCAGTTTTGAGGATCATCGGTGTGTGGTTACATTGTCTTTGTCATTGGTATAACCTGTTTTCCGTGATCGCAAAACCTAGAGATGATGATTATTTCAAATCCGCCAATGTCAAGGCGGCGTACTGCATCAACGAGCCTTTTATTTTGGCAAATCAAGCAACACAGATATTTTTCTTGGAAGACACATTTGCACGTAGCGATGATCGGAGAGTATTGCAAAGGTTTGAGCAGAGGAATTCGTTTAATGAAGTTGCACAACAAGATGATGCTTACACCGCTCACGATGTACAAGATAACACAGATGTTCCTAATATCTTTGAGAACCATCACGTCAATGACGCCAGCGAAAAGATTGCCTATCGTGATGTGGACATACAAGAGTTGATCAAGAAGAAGCCAACGTTCGAGGATGTTGAGGACGAAGAAGAAGATGACACCGTGGGGAATCACGATTGACCGATACACATGGCGAAGATGTTGACGCTGTTCTTTGCGGATGATGATTACATTGCTTTTGTCGTATTTGCACTGTCAAGACGCGTTTTTTATCTACTATGTGAAATTGTGTTTGCTATGACAACTGAAACCTGATGAACATGTTGTTTAGTATTTTGATGTGAGAACATCACTTGTTATGTATGCTGATTTGTGTTTGGTGATTGTATCACAACTAAAACATGATGACATTGTTGTTTAGTTGTACTCATATTTGGCTGTGAAACTTGAATTTGATGACATAGTTTGCTGGTGGACTGCAATTTGCTGGACATCTTTGAATGAGAACAAAGCTGACCCGACAGGGCCTCTGCTATTTATTTATTTATATGAGCAAAAGGGGATACCCCTTGATTTTCGTTAATAGAAATCATTAGATGTTCACAACACTACGCCCAGCCTACTACACAGGTTTCATTCATTACTATTTTCAGCAAAGTGCTCATGTCGTAGCCACTGAATACATCACGAGTGCTACATACACTTCAAATAAAGAGACAATCATCCCTCTGAGCACATCGATTTTGCCCATTATCTTCACAAGCTCTTTCATCTCCTCATTGTTGTCAAGGCCGTTCAAGAAATGTTGCTTGGCCATGATCGAGGAACTGCATCTTTAACCTTACGCTCTGCATCTTCCTCTTCTGCCGTTCCTTCAGCCATTTGTCCAACACCCCAACCCACTGGTATTGGGATTCCTCAGCTAACCAAATAATCGGTAGTTGCATTCCCCACATCAAGAACTTCCCGAAATACAAATCACACGAATCTTCCCTTTTACGCACAAATCAAATTGGAAGATCATCAACCAAACTATTAAAAAATCAGCAACTAAAAGCAACAGAACAACACTTAAACATATTATTACCCCATGATTCGGGCATTTGTAGAAGACTCGGCCAGGGTTGAGGATTGTGGTTGAGACGCGGCGGATGACTCTGTGTGATTTGCAGCAGTGGCACCACACCAACGACAGCGGGTTGCGATGAGCAATCGGCTGCGATGCGCGTGCCGGCGGGGGTGTGATGAGACCCACAGGTGATGGTACAGGTGGCGACTTGGCGCATATCTGGTTGTTGCCTGCTGAAGAGCAGGTGGACGAGCAGCCAGCGGACATGGTTGTTGCGGCCAGAACTTCTGATGCTAGGCAGAGTAAGTAGAGAAGAGGAGAAGCGAACGTTGGATATGTCAGTTTCATTACTTGCAGAGTAGCATAGCACCATATATAGTCATAGTCTAGGTTTGGATTCGAACCAGCTACATGAGCACGTCTTTCTTTTTTCTAAAACTCGGCAACGTCTCTTTACTGGTACACTAGCTTGTTCTGTACGCCTTCCCAAGTCTTTGATTTTCTTTCCTTCTTGCGAGGAAGGAAGGAGGACAAAATTGAGAGTTCCTCGGACTCGAACCCAAGACCTCTCGGTTGAAAACCAAGGGTGCTAGTCACTTATGTGGCGAACGTTCCCTATGAGGAGGACGGCAGACGAACGCATTTTCCTCGCAGTTTTCTTCCTATATATAAAAAAGTATGCTACTTGGTGTCCGCTTAGTCAAAAAACGATTGTGCCAACCTTGACCGTTCGATTGACATTCAACGTCTGTCGCGTTTCTTGATCTCTTCTTCCTCGAGCTGCCAAAGCCAAACCCGGCCGGCCGGGACCGCTTTGCTCCGCCTCCCACGGCTGGCTATGATCTTCCCGGCTCCTGTTCGTTCCCGTCGAGGCCTCACCATCGCCCTCCAGCGCTGCTGGCCATGGCCGCCTCCGGTGTTATCAACATGGTCAACAACCGAGAAGAATAAGGAGATGACTGTACATGGTGAGGATGACAAGAGGGACCCAAATAGCCTTAGATAATTTTGTTTTTTTAGGACGGAGAAGGGTATCAACTGGGTTGTGCGGGACCCGTGGCCCGTCTAGCCCAGACTTTTATTTCATATGTTTAGCACATGACCAGCCCAGTTTGTTTTTTCTTTCTGAAAAATGGCTAGCCAGCTATTTTGTTTTTTGCAGAATAACCAACATAGGCCTACTTTCTATTATACGCCTCTTTGGCCGGAAATCTTTCAAGACGAGGAGGGATGCATTTTGCCAGAAAATGGTCTATAAGTAATAATAAATGGGCTATAAGTAATAATAAATGGGCTATAAGTAATAATAAATGGGCTGTAAAATGAAAAATAATACAACAAACAGGCAATTAGTTCCCAAATATTGTTTTCTTTCGGATTTTGATATTTTAAATTTCATTGTTTTTGTGCGGGTAAAATTTCGTATTTAAAGTTATATTTAGATTTAAAATTAATTTGAATCCGGCTAGAGATTTTGGGTTGTATGCTGTTTGGGACAGATTTGGAGGCTGACTTGTGGGTCTACTAGGTTGACGTGTACTTTGGCTTTGTCAACTTAGTCCACAAACGATTCTAGCAGCAGTGATCGTTGGATGTTAATCCAACGGCCGTGCTGCTTCTTCAATATCTGATCTTCTTGCTCCAGCCGCCCAAACCAGCTCCGGTGGGACTGCCTGCTCCCGACTCCCGTGGCCGGCTGTGCTGCCGCACAGGGCGCGCCGCCCCACCCTACTTCATTGCTGGCCAGGCCATTCCTCTACTCACCCACACCTCCTATTATTTTCCGGCGACGGCAGCCGGACCAGTAAACCCTCATACTCCCCACCGTGTGGGCAACCATTGCCGAGTCTTCCCCGGCTCCGTGTCGTTCCCTTCCTAGGCCTCGCCATCGTCCACCGCCATGGTGCTCTCGACGCGGCCTCGTCAACATGGTCAACGAACGACATCCATCGGCCATGGACTGTACGCGCAAAATAATGATTCCTCCACCTGACAGCTGGGACCCACCGGAAGGGCCTCTCAGATTTCACGAAAAAATGTTACCCCACCGACATGTTGGACCCACTAGCTATATCTTCGCACGCAAGGAAGTGCCTCCTTATTACGCACAAAAAAATGAATACCCACCCTGCTAGATGGGACCCACCATAGTGGGAGGATGACTTGTGGGCCAACTAAGTTGACGGGGACGGAGGGCTTTGTCAACTTAGTCAATATGAACGATTCTAGCTCCAGTGACCGTACAATGTCCATCCAACGGCCATAGTGCTTTTCAACCTCTGGTCTTCTTGCTCCAGCAGCCCAAAGCAGCGTCGGTCGTGTCGCGTGCTCCTGCCTCTCGTGGCCGGCTGTGATGCCATAGAGGCCTCACCGCCCCCTACTACTCCCACCGCTGGCACAGGGTATCCTCTACTCATCCACACCCCCTGTTATTCTGCGGCGACGGCAGCCTCACGCCCAAGACGAACCGATGAACTCTCAGACTCTCTCTGCGTGGGCTACCATCTGCTGCATCTTCCCGGCTCCGCGTCGTCCCTTCCTAGGCTTGCCGTCGTCCATTCACCGCCTGGTGCTCTCGACGCGGCGTGGTCAACATGGTCAACGACCGACTTCCATCGGAAGAGTACTGTACATGGAGAGGCTGACAGCTGGGTCCAGGCGGCCGCAAGGAAGTGCCTCCTTATTATGCGCAAAATAATTGTTCCTCCACCTGACAGCAGGGACCCACCGGACGGGCCACCTTATTTCGCTAAAAAACTTTTCCCCCCCATTACGGCTGGGACCCACCGGACGGGCCAGCGTATTTTATGAAAAACATTTCCTTGTTGTCATCTCGGACCCACCGGAAGTGCCTCCTTATTACGCACAAAAAATGAATACTCCCCTTGCTAGCTGGGACCCACCATGGTGGGAGGCTGACTTAATGGGCCTACTAAGTTGATCGACGGGGGCCTTTGTAAAATTTAGTCAATATGAACGATTCTAGCTCCTGTGAATGTTCGATGTCAATCCAACGGCCGTAGTGCTTCTTCATCCTCTGGTCTTCTTGCTCGGCCGCCCAAAGTAGCGCCGGTCGTGCCGCATGCTCCTGCCTCCCGTGGCCAGGCTGTCTTTGTCGCGGAGGCCTCACCGCCCTACTATTCCCACCGCTGGCGAGCCACTGCGGCGACGGCAGCCTCACACCGCAGCCGAACCAGTGAACCCTCGTACTCCTCTCCGTGTGGGCTTCCACTGTCGCGTCTTCCCCGACTCCCCGTCGTCCCCTTCCTAGGCCTCGCCGCCGTCCACCGCCCTGGTGCTCTCGGCACAGCATAGTCAACGTGGTCAAGGAACGACTTCCATCGGTCGTGGACTGTACGTGGAGAGGCTGACAGCTGGGTCCACAGCCGCAACAAGGAAGTGCCTCCTTATTACGCGGAAAATAATGATTCCTCCACCTGACAGCTGGGACCCACCGGACGGGCCACTGTATTTTGCCAAAAATCCGTTTCCCCCTGACTGCTGGGACCCACCAGCTACATCTTCGCATGCAAGGAAGTGCGTCCGGGCAAAAAAACAAAACGATTCGCCCCCACCGGGACCCACTAATACACCTTCGCACGCAAGGAAGTGCGTCCGAGCAAAAAAAAGATTCGCCCCCCTGACTGCTGGGACCCACCAACTACATCTTCGCACGCAAGGAAGTGCGTCTGGGCAAAAAAAACCAAAATGATTCGCCCCCCTGACTGTTGGGACCCACCAGCTACATCTTCGCACGCAAGGAAGTGCCTGATAGTCGGGACCCACCTGGTCGAAGCATACGTAGCGTTGTCATTCTGGTAGTGAGCGATATGCGTACATATATACTGGTGGATGTAGAGGCGCCGCACGTGTCGTAGTAGAGGTGCGCACGTAGCATGTACACGCACGCATAACGCAGCGAGGTGCAAGAAACAATATCTGACCACGCACGCATATACGGGCAGGGTCTCAAACGCCTATCGCGCATACGTACATGGCTGGGTCGGAACAGAGAAACAGCGTCGTCATCGTGTTCATGGGGAGCCAACCGGGTGGGTCGGAACGGAATGTGTGGTCGTGTTCATCGGGAGGGTTTGGACGGAACAGGCGATGGAAACGAGGCCTGGCGTACCGCACAACGGAGGAAATGGCCTTGTGTTCGACCGGCCACGTTCGAAACGGGGTCCTGTTGATCGGGAGGGGCCTGGCGTACCGCAAAACGGAGGAAACGGACCTCCTACGGTCGAAACGGGGGTCCTGTTGATCGGGAGGGGTGTGGCGTACCGCAAAACGGAGGAAACGGACCTCCTACGGTCGAAACGGGGGTCCTGTTGATCGGGAGGGGTGTGGCGTACAGCAAAACGAACGAAACGGACCTCCTACGGTCGAAACGGGGGTCCAATTCATTGGGAGGGGTGTGGCGTAACGCAAAACGGCACTCCAGGGGATACTGTTCATCTCCACCGTCGACCTCCTCCAGCCTCCACGGGCTACCGTCGACCTCCTCCAGCCTCCACGAGACCCTGTTCATCCAGCCTCGACCGCGCGCTACTCCACCTGCTACTGTTCAACCACCCCTCCATGGGCACCCCTCCACCGCTTCATCGCTCATCGATCCCTCCACACCACGGGTCCTGTTCAACCACCCCTCCACGGCCACCCCTCAACCGTCTACTGTTCATCTAGCCCTCCACACCACGGGTTCCTGTTCATCCAGAGGCAACGCCACCGCTCACTGTTCATCCAAACCCCCCATAACGCCATCGTTCATCCTGAGGCAGCATCGATCGGCTTCAGTTAGCAGCGATGGCGAAGAATCGCTCCATCGGGTTCGATTAACAGCCATCGATCGATCGCTCGGGTTCGATAACCACGTAACTGCGGCTGAATCGCCGGGTTCGATTAGAGCCCAACGCCTCGCTTCGGCTTCGATTAGAGCCAACGCCGCGCACACGCCACAGACGTCTGAGAGAAAGCGTGCATCGCTCCGCCCCGACCTCCCACCGTAACCGCAACTCCCCGAAATTTTCCTCCCCTCGCTTCTACCACGGTTTTTCCATCACGGACGGCCCAAAGAATGTCACGCAGGCTGCGTCTCCGCCCGCCCAGACGAAAAGCCCATTTTCTGTCATGATTTTTTGTCATAGAAGTAGAGCCCACCACATCTATGATGATACCGGGTTTTGTCACAATTATCGTCATAGAAGTGTCATATGTATGACAGAAAAAAATTCGTTCGGCCCAAAATGTCATGGATGTGTCTTTTTTTTGTAGTGCTAGCGCCGCCGCTACTCCATCGTCGCCGGTGAGGAAGAGCTTCACTGCCTCGACCTCGTCGCCGCCGTACTCGCGCCGGCCGCCGAAATCTTCACTCTGCCGCCGCCGTAGCCGTCTTCCTCCGCCGAGTTAGGGCGTGGAAGATCTGCACAGACGAACTTCACTTCTCCACCTCACTGTTCGTCGTGTTCTTCGTTCAGGGTAATTAAAAGTTACTTTTACTGCCCTCTTTGATTCAAATGATTTCTACAAAATCCTCAAAGGTGTTTTATTCTTCAAATCCTCACACACTAAACACCTCACATGTCATCTGTTCTTGATTCGTTTCTCTAAGCATCATTTTTCTTCAAGATTCCTCAATTGTGTGGATCTTCGATCTATACAACTCTGGAACCTAAGACAAAGAATGCTTAGTGAAATTCTTCAAGACTCATCTGGTCAAATTCCTCTAACTTGTTCTTTTTGAAAAACCTTCTGAGAACGCATATGACCTCTCCAAATTCCTCGCAACTATACTCTGTTCTCAAGTACTCATGTCCGCTGCTGAATCACTAGGTTCTCATCAACTTAACTCATTTGCAACGTTCCTCAAAGAAAAGTTGCATACTTCTTCAGAGAATTCGATTGTTCAAATTCCTCAACTGAAGAAAATGGCGAATTTAAGAAGCCACGTAAAGGAGGAAAGAAGCACGAGGTCATGACCGCCTTTGAGATCCCCGATGACATATACAAAGACTATTGCACTCCTGATGAGGCCAAGTTTGGTAAGGAGAACAAAAATCAGCGCAAAGTGCGCATCCAGAGGATAGAAAGGAGATGGGCAAGAGAATGGAGGGAGTACAGGTGTGTAACTCCAAAGTACATGAAGAAATTCGCTCTAAATCCTCCATGCCGAAGACCTCCATTGGCACATGGCCAAGAAGCAGATCCCACCAGCCTCAAGCGTGGTGAGGACTGTCCTGATGAATGGGCCAAGCGCCAGGCCAAGTTGGCTAGACAAGCCAAAGAAGCAGTGAGGAAATTCAATGAAGACTCTACTGCTGCTGCTGAGGCCTCTGCCAAGCCGAAGAAATCTATGGCCAAGAAGCCTGTGAGTAAGCCAAGTGCTTCACCTTCAGTGCCCTCAAGGCCAAGTTCCTCAGCAATGCCCTCACGGCCAGAATCCTCAAAGCCCTCGCGGCCAATTCCTCACGCTGCTCCTGCTCCTCCAAAACCCTCAGCTCCTCCTCCAAAGTCCTCAGCTGCTCCATCAAAGTCCTCAGCACATGTGCATCTTGCCACGTGCCAAAGGACTACAGGCATCTCCATTGCCTCTGGTGTCTCAGCTAGTTCCTCAGCTGCACCCAATCCTTCAATGGGACCCTCTTTGCTGAAGACAAAGGCCACTGCTGGACGAGGTCCTCGCCCTAGTCCTCAGAAGAAGCAGGTCGCCTTCCAAGTGTCGTCTGAAGAAGACGAAGCTGATGATGAAGAACTTGCTGAGATCATCAGAGATAGGCAAGTCAGGGCCGCTAGAGCCAAAGGCACAAATGTGCCTCTGCTTTTGGATCCCAAGTTGATCCTCGACTGCATTGATCTCTGGCACAAGGACCCGAATACTCCTATGCCTGATTTCAATTTGACTCCTAGCCAAAGTCACATGCTGACCCATTTCATCCAAGAAGAAAAATGGAAATATGAGAAGGCCAGGCAGATCAAGAAAGCACAGTATAGGAAAGAAAAATTTCTGAAGAACAACGTTATCTCTATGACAACTGATGAACTTGTAAAGATCCGGTCTGAAATCAAAGCCCTCGTGATGACTTCAATGCTTACTATGCTTTGATTGTCAAGGAGCCAAAGTCGGGTTTGTTAAACTGACCGAGAAGCTCACCTCAATGTTGCAGCTCCATCGCAACAAGAAGTTCCTTAGGTGAAGCATCTTCTCACCAATCGAAGAACATGCCGACCGATGATGACTTTCAGGCTGCTTTGAAGAAAATGTGAGTTCGAGGCTGATGACTGCATTCCGACCATCAAGAAATTTCTGGGGCATCCGCTAGTGGTGCGCTGAAGAAAATGAAGAGGTCAAGGCAAGCTGCATCGGTTGTGCTCAAGAAAATCAACCAGATTCCTCTGCTCCTCCTGCGCCTACACCAACTCCAATCCTTCCATCTGCATTAGATGTGAAGAAGACCAAGGCTGCAGAGCGTGCAGCAGTGAAGAAGAGGAAAGCATCAGCTACTTCAGATTCTTCAGCTTCGAAGAAAATGAAGCCTATGACAAGTTCATTTGAAAATCCCATTGATGATGTTCCGATCTCAACCATGCCATCAAAGGACCTTGTTCCTTTTGATGAAGAATATGTGATCCCTAGAGGATCTAATGAAGAAAATCCTTCTGCTACTTCGTCAGAGAAGATGGATGAAGAAATTGAAGTGGATGAGATCCCTTCAACACCTGTTGTTTCCTCGCCTATGCCTCAGTTCACAGCTGAAGAGGTTGGTGTTGAAGAAATGGAAGATAAAGATGTGGACATTGGCTGTACCACACCAGTGATGAATGATGACTTTTGGGAAAGTCACCACCCCAACTCTCCACTCTTCACACCTTTACAGCAAATACCTCAGTCCCCTGCACCAACCGTTCAAATGGGCTCTGAAGAAACTCACCCCACCTTATGCAGACATGAACAAATTCCAGCCACTAGTCTTTGAAGAAAGCTACTTCTTCTTTGAGCAATTTGAAAGGCTTGAGCTAACTTCTTTGAAGAGGAACCAGAAATTCCTCAGCCTGAGGAACCTGAGATTGCGATTCCTGAGGTTGTGATGCAACTCACTGACACTCCTCTGCCCAAGCCAAAGGATCCATTCTCAAGGAAGCAAAAATTCAAGGCTGAAGACTTTTTCGGCGAGCATGTATTCTTCACTGACTACAACCCCTATGACTCTGCTCGCATTAGGAAGAGGCGTTTCTGGACTGCCAGTCAGGCAAATTTCTATTCCTCAGTGTTGTTCAACAAAGACAAAGTCTTCGATCATGCGCACATTCCTCACGTGGATATGGAATCTCTGCCGTGTTTCGATCCAGTCCTCAGTGTTCTTCATGATGCTGGACTGTTAAATTTTTGCACTGACATATGTGATTGGAATGAAGAACTCATTCTTCAATTTTATCTTGACAGCACATCACAGGAGATTACGAAGATGTGAATTCATGGGTGCTGGACTGGATGTCCGAAAACACTCACTACAAGGCACCACTCTTGAATTGCTTCGTGCTTTACCACTCAGTCCTCCCCTTGAAGCTGCTTGGTGCGTTTACAGTGAACCTGAGCTTACAGATCATTACATGCAAGTGCTGATGAAGCCATTGAAGCCAGGGTAGGCCCCACGAACCAAATTCCTCGTGAAGGAATTACTATATGTGCCTCGGACTGTCTATCGCATTTTGATGAAGACATTGAGGCTAGTCAAGGGCCATGACTCGAATGAAGAAGAAGTCGTTGGCATCATGAAGAATCTACTTTTCAATATCATTCATGGCGTTCCTATCAACTTCCATGATTTCTTCATGAGGACTCTGGCCAATGTCGCTATGTCACCGTTTGAGCTGAAGCCTTATGCACCTTGGATTATGAGATTCATCAGGACAAGGTCTTCACTCAACTACAAAGCTGATACACTGAACCATTGAAGTCCTCAAATGGACATTTTCCTCAGCTGATGACAAAGGCAAGGCCGTTGTTGTTATAGATGATGTCATTCGTCTATTGGATGGTCAATTTTGCAAGGTTGCATCCTAGTCAACCAATGACGACTCTGCCGCCAACACAGCCAAGCAAAATCCTCAAGGCACAGCACCCAGGGTGATTACTGATCATGAGCTTCTCCTCAGTCTTCATCAGAAAGTTGATCGTGATCATAAATGGGTCAAGAGACAGTTTGGTTCAATTCTTCACAACATGACCACAACCCACAATGCAGTGAAGAAAAACCAATACTACCTCCATGAAACCTTCAACCGTACCCGGGCTGTTCTGTCTCATGTCTATAGTGCCGACGATCTGAAGAAAATGGGTCTCAAGGAAGACTTTGGTGATGCGCACCTCCACCGAAGAAATACAAGAAGGTCAAGGTTCCTTCCTTGGTGGCCAGCTCCTATTCTTCATCGCGCGACACCGATGAACATGAAGACTTGGACGACATTGCGGCAGGCCCAACATCAACAACCAACCCCAACAACGCTGGCGCTCCTTCATCAACTTGATATTCTTCAGGGGCGTTAGTCCTCATTTTCGATCCTTTTGGTCATTCGATGACAAAGGGGGAGAAATTTGAGTTAGTCTTCAAGCGGGTCTATTATATGGGCGTTTTTTTGCTAAGTTACAACTCTCGTTCTTCTGATGACTTTGCTGGATCGAGTTGTAAACTTAAATTCGATGGTGCTCTGATACTTTTGATGTGTTATTCTGCATGCTTATTCCTCGTTAATATTATTGCACGCATGCTGAATTTCATCAGTCACGATATTTCATCATGCATTTCAAATTCTTCACATTATATGTCAAATGCGTGTATGAATTACAAGATATAGGGGGAGATCTCCATGTTTCAACTCTTCATGTGTGAATTGCTCCAACAGCAAATTCCTCACTATGCACATCCTTAGGGGGAGTTCTTCTATATCTTGTAATCAAATTCCTCAGTATCAGTATTTACACTTCATATGTTTATCCCCGTTAAAAACTTAACCTATATTGTCATCAATCACCAAAAAGGGGGAGATTGTAAGTGCATCTAGTGCCCCTTAGTGATTTTGGTGTATTGAAGACTTATAGGTTAAGGGACTAATGTGTTTATGAGTGTACACGGGTCTATAAGTCTATGAGGAGTTTGATATTTCTGAGAGAAAGTCGACCCTAAAAATGAAGTTCTTCGATGAAGACTTTGAAATTCAAGACTTTACGAAGACTTTGAAAGTGAAGAAATTGGTGTGACCTTGAATACTTGGTATTCATTTGAGGAACATGAAGCGTGAAGACTTTTGTTTTCGTAGTTTCATTTTCTCTTTCTTGAGTCATAGGAAACACCGTACTGTTAAAAGGGGTCGAGGAAATACTAAGGAAAATTTTCCATGTGATGCTCAACTCAAAATCCTACACCTACCAATCCCTTCGAGTGAAGCCATTGGAAATCTCATACAGTTCGGTCAATTTCTTCAGTGGCCTAGACGAAGTTCTTACAGTCATTGAGAATTTGTTCGACCGAGGAGTTATGAATTCGCCGGTCTTGGTGCCTACACAATGAGGAACATGATAGCCACGAGGAATTTGAATCTCAAATTTCCGACCGTTGTTGTCTTCTTGGCAATGTCCCAAAATATCTTATCCACCTAACGGTCATATCATTGAAGGGCATTTATGTCTTATCATGTCGGGCTGCTCCCTAGGCTATAAATAGCTGCCCCCTACAACCACTAGCTGGTTGGCTGCTCTGAGAGAAACTGACACTTGTTATTTGAGAGCATCCCATCCTCCGAGGACTTTGAGCAAAAATCATGGAGTGATGAAAAACCCAAACCCAAACACCTACAAACCCAAAGTGATTGAGCATCACTGAAGAGATTGATCCTGCGTGGATCTGATGCTTGTTACCTTTGAAGATCGTGCTTCTTCCAGACGGTTAGGCGTCATGGTCTAGAGCATCCAAGAGGAAATTGTGGATCGCCGAGTTACCGAGTTTGTGAAGGTTCAGAAGTCACCTGAAGACTTACCACGAGTGATTGGGCGAGGTCTGTGTGACCTTAGCTCAAGGAGAATATGGTGAGGACTTAGTGTCCTGGCTGCGTGTTCAGGATTGGGTGTCCGGGACTGTGTGTCCTCGAGTTTAAATACTCAGCCGCTCCAACCAGACGTACAAGCCGAGACAGCGATTGGGCTGGTCTACCAAATCATTGTCTTCACCAAGCTTCTTGGTTCTATTTCCTCAACTCTTTCATTTCCTCATTCTTTGTGTTGAGTGTCTGTTCATATATGTGTTTGAAGACTTTGGTGAAGACTTTCCCAATTTCCTCGGTTCAATTTCTTGATCATTTGTCTTCATCCTGTGCTATCATGTGATTCTGGCGTTACGTACTCTGTGCTTGTCTTCATTTCATCATGATGACTATGCTTGTATTCTGTTGTGTTTACTTTTGAGTACTTATTCCGCTGCAAGTAGTTCTTCGCTAAGGAATTTCCTCACCGGCAAATTCCTCATTGAAGAATTCATAAAAATCGCCTATTCACCCCCCTCTAGTCGATATAACGCACTTTCATGTTGCCGGCGGCGAAGCAAAATGCGAGGGGCGGCTGCGGAGACTAGTAACCCTAACCCTAGGTGGTTGGTGCCAGGGGAGATAGAAGACTCACCTTGGTCGTCGTGGACCACCGGGGCGTTGTCGTCACCGTCGCCGACGTTGACCACGAGATCTCCTCAGAATTGGCTGCTGGCCCGCCGTCTATGTGGAAGCTAACTCGAGGATGGGGACGAGTCACGAGTGAACAGTTCATCTTCTCGTTTCTGGTCAAACTATTCCGGACGGGTAAGTTTGTCATTTTATGTGGGACCTGCGTGATAAGAGGGCAAAAGGCCAAAGTGGAAAGTAAAAGGTGTCAAAAATCAATTACAAAGTAAGTAGTGGCAAATTGGCAAAATCCAAAGTGAGTTGGGGCAAAAAATCAAATCCCTCAGAAGACGGGGGAGGGGGCCGACGAAAGGAAAGTCGTGAAGGAGAGATGGGTTGGAAGTCAGTTTTTTATTTGACTCCTGTTTATGTAGGTCCAAGGTTTAAGAGTAGCAGGACAAGGGTGAGTGAACTCACCACCAACTCAAATCTTTAGATGTAGGAAATATTATTATAGCTTTGTTTGGTCTATCCGTTTGGTTTGGCCAACTAGATTGATTTATCTTGCAATGGGAGAGGTGCTTTGTGATGGGTTCAATCTTGCAGTGCTCAATCCCCAGTGGCAGAAGGGGACATGATACGCATTTGTATTGTTGCCATTAAGGGGAAATGACGGCTTTTATTCATACTTCTTGGGTTTACTTTGTCTACATCATGTCATCTTGCTTAAGGCGTTACTCCATTTTTCATGAACTTAATACCCTAGATGCATGCTGGATAGAGGTCGATGGGTGGAGTAATACTAGTAGATGCAGGCAGAAGTCGGTCTACTTGTGTTGGATGGGATGCCTATATACATGATCATTGCCTTGAATGTCGTCATAACTATTCGCTTTTCTATCAACTGCCCTTGATGAATTTGTTTACCATCATATGCTTTTTGTTCAAGAGAGAAGCCTTAGTGAAAACTATGCCCCCTCGGTCTACTTTTATCATATATTAAAACCAAAATTTCCCTGTTGCAATTTATTTACCGTTATTTTATTCTGTGTTTTATTTATCTATCTATCACTATCAGATTCGATCCTTGCAAATAACCGCTGAGGGGATTTACAACCCCCTTGATCGGATTGGGTGGAAGTATTTGCTCTTCTGTGTGTAGGAGTTGTTAATGAGGTTTCGTGTGGTTCTCCTACTGGATTGATAACCTTGGTTCTTAACTGAGGGGAATACTTATCTCAATCGTACTGCATCATCCTCTCCTCTTTAAGGAAATCCCAACGCAACTCACAAGTAGCACTTTCCGGCAGCCAAAGACGACGAGGGGATAATTGGTGGCTTCGCTGTTGAAGAAACATCCTTGCCTCATGAAGTCATGGCAGTTATTGCACCATGGACCGAGCCCTTCCTTGGATACTTGCTCGGCAATGAGCTACCCGATAACCAAACCGAGCACAAAGGATAATTCTCCGACCAAAGGCCTATCGGGTCCATGAAGGTGAGCTGTACAAAATAAGTGTCACAGGTGTCCTCTAGAGGTGTATAGCTGAGGTGGAAGGACGCGAGCTCCTTGCTGGGATCAACTCTGGCATGAGCGGCCATCACGCCGCAGCTTAGGCCTTGGTCAGTAGGGCTTTCCAAGCTGGATTTATTGGCCTACCGCTAAAGACGATGGGAGAACTTTGGTTCAACAATGCCTCGGTTGCCTGGTTTTCGCCAACAAATCCACATGGCCCCCACGGCTCTTCTGACTATCCCGATCACTTAGCCTTTTGCGGTCTGGGGGCTTGACATGGTCGGGCCTCTTAAAGGGGGCTCGCATAAAAAGAAATACTTACTCATCATGGTAGATAAGTTCACAAAGTGGATCGAAGCAAAGCCGGTCACAACAACTGAGGCAGTGCAGGTCTTAGATTTTATATCTGGCGTGGTGCACCGTTATGGTGTGACTCATAGTATAATTACAGAGAATGCCAAAAATTTCAGTGCCAAAGAGGTCAAGGCATGGTGTGCAAAGATGGGCATTCAACTCGATTATTCCTCCTTTTACCACCCCCGGACCAATGGACAGGTCGAACGCGCCAACGTACTCGTACTAAGTCGCATCAAGCCACGACTAGTATGCTCCTTAAAGTAGTCCGACTATCACTATGTAGAGGAGCTCGACTCCATGTTATGGGGCTTACGCAATATGCCTAACTAGGCCACGGGTTACAAGCTTTCTTCATGGTATACGGAGACGATGACGTCCTACCATGCGATCTCATTCATGATGCACCTCGAGTTTGTATGTATGAAGAGAGGGAGGCCGAACTAGATCGGCAAGACGACCTTGACACCCTCGAAGACGAGCGGGATGTGGGTTGGGCACGTTCCACCTTTTATCAACAACAGGCATGACGCTACCAGAGCAGAGAAGTCTAGACAAAGGCATTCAATAAAGGTGACTTGGTCATGAGGTTTCATCCGGAAAAACAAAAGCATAAAGTCCACCCAAAATGGGACGGACCATTCATAATCGACCAAGTTCTCAATGGAGGTGCATATCATATCTGAGATCTTGCGGACAATAAACTGGAGCCAAATTATTGGAACACCGCCCTTCTTCTGCGATTTTATGGTTAATCACAACCACCCCAGCTTTACCTTCCCGAGCAATTTACCATTAGCATTTAATAGCTACAAAATTTCCCTTTTTCTTCTTTTAAGTTGTTAAAACCTTTTTGCTAAGTTGCGATTAGTCAACCCAAAGTAATTTGATTCCTTCGAACACATATTGCATGTGTGACATAACTATGCCATGGCCTTTTTTAAGGTCAAATATATTTTAAGCACTACTGGTGCCTCCTTCCAATCAAATCATTTTACGCTTTCATATGCATTGACTTGACTTAAGTTTTGGCCAAGCTTGGTTGTCTGGCTCCTGTGCTACCTCCTACGTTCTCGATTATTTGGCTAGGAGATAAAGAGAGCACCTCTATGATTCTCGCTACCGGGTCAACCGGATCAACACCTTAGATGGGTTAAGCCAAAAGCTAGCATTCTTAAGAATATAGTTGGTTGGCTACGATGTAAGTGAAATTACTAGTCTTTAGAAGCAAAAACTGGGGGCTTCACGCTCACCTTGGATATATACATTCCATCCTGATTTAGGAAGGTCGTCATGACCAACTATGCTCACCTAAGAACATGAACCGGTAGGGGGATTATTTTTCTTATAAGATGTTTCTTACACCTAAACGTAATATACCATAAGCTCTGGACCACTTTGTTTTTCGAGCCCAATAGCCGGATTACCCTGTTGTCCGAAGTACTTGGTCCGCTTAGTCGGACCATGTAATAGCCCAAGACCAAGACCTCCACTATTGTTGTGTTTGATCATGCATCATCATCGTGCCATTGTTCTGTTTGTTTAATTTACTTGTTCATGTGCATTGCAACTTCTTTTAATTCTTTTGATCCTTCCATCAACCCTATGATCACTTCCAAATTAGTTGCACCCAAGTTCCAAATCCAACATCGACTTCTCCATTCTCCTTAAGTCTTTGATTTATTTCTCTAGTGCCATTTGCTTTTCATGTTAATGTTCACTATTTTTCTAAAACTCCTAAACCATGCCAAGATCCACTCATCCAAGTTATAGCCCATTTGGAATTCCTTTGGTTAGATTCAGAATTCATGTAAGTTTGAATTTAATTAAAAGTTGTCTAAATTTTCTTTCTTTAAAATTACCAAACCCAATTTTATTGAATTGTGCGTAATTCCAGGTTCCCAGATATATTTTGGTCTCTCCCAAATTCCCCTCCTAACTCCCTGTTTTTTTCTTGTAGTTTCTGTTTATTATCTTTATTTAGCTGAAGTTTCTGTTTATTATCTAAACAGAAATAAGAATTGGAGGGGCCGAGAGAGAAGCCCAGCGCCACAACCCACTTACCTGCAAAAAGTAAGCAGGCCCACTTGCCATCTCTCCAATCCAGCCCACAACGCATGGCCTCCCCTGTTCTTCTTCTTCTCTGTACGACAGCCATCCAAGAGTTCCACGTTGACGTCCCGATTGATTTGAAGACCGGAGAGCCCCCTAGGCTCCTATATATCTTGCCCTAGAGATAACTCTAGCCTCCCGCGACCAGTTCTCCTCCTCTCCTGCTCTCGCCGCCTCCTAGGTAAGCCACTTCACAGCCGCCCATGCCATGACCCAAGCAAGCTCGAGCTCGTGCTCGGGATAGCCCCGAGCGCCTCCCCTCCTTCGTTTATGGCCACACGGAGTTCCAGGTCGTTGACTGCTACCTCCGTCGCCTGATCACCGCCTCGGATCGGCAACTCGCTGACCTCTTCGTCCTCTTCTTCCCAGACCCGAAGGCCGGGAAGTCCCGAGCGTTGTCGCGCCGTCTCCATCACCTCTCCTGCCACACCTTCATGTCCATGTTGGCGCCGCCTCCTCATAATGCCGCTCTTCTTCCTCGGTGTTGCCTCTCTCTCTCTCTCTCTCTCTCTCTCTCTCTCTCTCTCTCTCTCTCTCTCTCTCCCCCCTCCCTCCCTCCCTCCCTCCCTCCCTCTCTCTCTCTCTCTCTCTCTCTCAAGAACACATACACACATGGTGAGAAGCTCTACATACGCACACAACCAAGTTGACCACCAGCTGTTGCTTTGCCAAGAGGCCCTCCTCTTTGGAAGACAAAGAGACTACATTGTGTTTCCCAGCCCTCACGGCCTCGTATATCCTCTCTCCAAAGCAAGTATATATACAAAGCTAAGCATCCGTGCCATCTAAACTCACGCCACTACATAGCACCCACGCGCACTAACCAGCCACCTCTCTAGGCAACTAACTCACGTACGCACACACTAACTTAGCCCGCACACTCGGCCACTAACCAACTTTTTCTTAGAAGCCACTAACCAACTAACCCATGCATGCACAAACCCAGGCCACTAACACTGACTCAGCCAACAGCTGGACTTACTCCAGTACACAACAGACTCAATGACCCGGCCATCTCTAGACCACTAACCTGCAATGCACACATGCACGTACACACACATGTCAAGATTAACTCTAACATTTTCCCTCCTAATCTTGACATGATGGCTCACCAAACTTTTCCTGTATGACGCCTTCGCACCTCCGAGCTGCCCTCTATCTCATCACGGACGCGATCGTATCGTCGATCACTTACGCGACCTTGTCGTGGACGACGCCATCAAAGCGCCGAACTCGACATCATCATCATGGCATCGACCACGCCATCAGAGCAGCGGTTACCACGCCCTCTTGCCGCAACATCATGATGCAACTTTTGTTGGCTTCGCACCAACTCTTCATGATGATGATAGCATCGCACCACCGCTGTCGGCATCACATTGACTCTCCTTGAGATGATGGTATCGCACCACCATCGTCTCCTCTCAATGGCATCGCACCGTCGTCTTCTTGCGATAGATTCACGCTACAATCTCCACCTAGCGGCACCGCATGGCCACCATCCTCCTCGCACCGTCAGCCTCCATCTTGCATGGAGTCCGTCGCACCACAACCGACGCCATCGCAGCGACGGTCACCATCGACCATCTTGTCGTGGATGACGTCCTCACGACGCCGACCACCAAACCATCATCATCTTGCGGCATCGCACCGCAAACTGGCCGCCCGCGGCATCACGTCGTCGTTGGCCTCCACCTCATGCCGCCGTCCTCCAATTCATATGGAGTCCGTTGCACCGCCACTGTCACGGCTCGACATGGCTCTAAATACCAATTGTTAGCGCCGCCTCCTCGCAGCGCCGCTCTTCTTCCTCAGTGTTTCCTCTCACAACTCTCTCTCTCTCTCTATCTATCTATCTCTCTCTCTCTCTTCTCTCAAGAACACACACACACACACATGGTGAGAAGCTCTACACATACGCACACAACCAAGGAGACGACCAGCTGTTGCTTTCCCAAGAGACCCTCCTCCTTGGTGGACAAAGAGACTACATTGTGCTTTTCCCAGCCCTCACGGCCTCGTATTTCCTTTCTCCAACGCAAGTATATATACAAAGCTAAGCATCCATGCCATCTAAGCTCACACCACTACGTAGCACCCACGCGCGCACTAACCAGCCACCTCTCTAGGCAACTAACTCACGTACGCACACACTAACTTGGCCGACACACTCGGCCACTAGCCAACTAATCCATGCATGCACAAACCCAGGCCACTAACACTGACCCAGCCAACAGCTGGACTCACTCCAGTACACAACAGACGCAATGACCCAGCCATCTCTAGACCACTAACATGCAATGCACACATGCACGTACACACACATGTCAAGATTAACTCTAACAGTCAAGTGGACAATAGGTGAGCCATCACTTTTCTATGATCCTTCTCTCAGTCGATTTCCTCCCGTGCGCGTTGCATTGCCTGTGCTATCGTCGCGCTCCCTATGTTCAAGTCATGTCTGTTTTTTGTGTGTCGTTGTTGTTCTGACTTGGCTTGTCCAGGCCACCGTCGCTCTGGATCTGCCTTGCTGCACATGCCAGCACATGCGCGCTCCCCTTCGCCTCATCATGGCCCGAGCCGAGCAAGAGTTTTAGCTCAAGCACCCTTGTACCACCTCGCCTCATGTGTCGCTGCAAGCGCGCGTTCCACCGCTGCAACTACATTAAATCCGCACCCCCGCCACCAGTTTCGAGCCACAACCACCACCGAAACTGCCCACTAGCATCACCGGAGTTTCAGCTTCGGACGTGCTACCATGGTCAATGCAGGCCTTTCATGTATTTTTATGAGCCGAATCCCTCCTATACCACGAACACAGCAGCAGCGCCCTGTGCCTTCTCGTGAGAGGTGCAGGGTTGAAACTCAGAGGAGCCCCTATTCGGCGCCTTCAGCGTCGCTGAAGGCAGCCGCGCCTGCTGGGCCGACCCACAAACGCGAACACAGAAAAAAATTGTATTGTTACACGAAAAGACATCCAAAAAAGTGGCTCACCGGAGTTTCAGCTTCGGACGTGCTACCATGGTCAATGCAGGCCTTTCATGTATTTTTATGAGCCGAATCCCTCCTATACCACGAACACAGCAGCAGCGCCCTGTGCCTTCTCGTGAGAGGTGCAGGGTTGAAACTCAGAGGAGCCCCTATTCGGCGCCTTCAGGCGCTGAAGGCAGCAGCCGCTTCATGGGCCCGACCCACAAACGCGAACACAGAAAAAAATTGTATTGTTACACGAAAAGACATCCAAAAAAGTGGCTCACCGGAGTTTCAGCTTCGGACGTGCTACCATGGTCAATGCAGGCCTTTCATGTATTTTTATGAGCCGAATCCCTCCTATACCACGAACACAGCAGCAGCGCCCTGTGCCTTCTCGTGAGAGGTGCAGGGTTGAAACTCAGAGGAGCCCCTATTCGGCGCCTTCAGCGTCGCTGAAGGCAGCCGCGCCTGCTGGGCCGACCCACAAACGCGAACACAGAAAAAAATTGTATTGTTACACGAAAAGACATCCAAAAAAGTGGCTCCCTAAGCTTTGAACTCACGCCCACACGCTCGTCTACAAGGTTGGCCAACCGGTACACCTACTGGCTACTAGTGATTCATTTTAGCGTGTGTTGATTTAAGAACCAACGTAGCAGCGCTACTTATTGTAGAGCTCCTCGCTTAGATTTGGACTTATTTGAAAACATTAATAGAAAACATGAATGTATGGAAAAAATGTGAACAAATTTGGAAAGTAGACGAACATGTATAAAAAAGTTGGCCATACTGAAAAAAAATTAGGAATTCAAAAATAAACGTTCATGAAATGGAAAAGAAGTGCACTAATTTTGAAAAAACAGTTCACAACAATGAAAAACGACCATGAGTTTGAAAAAAGTTCACGGATTTGAAAAAAGTTCATCGAACTTGAAAAAAAGTTCACTGAATTTGGAAAAAGTTCATCGAATTTGGAAAAAGTTCATCAACTTTTTTAAAAAGTTCATCGGATTTGAAAAATAGTTCACTGAATTTCGGAAACGTTCATCAACTTTTAAAAAAACGTCAGATTTGAAAAATTGTTCATCAAATTTGAAAAAAAAAGTTTATCGAATTTTAATATTTTTTATCAAATTTGAAAAAGTTCATCAAATTTGAAAAAATTTATCAAATATTTTTTTTTCAAATATTAAAATCCCCGTTGTCTGTAGCATCCCGCGCTGGGCCGGCCGATCTAGTATTTTACCATCGCAAAAAACAATATTTAAATAAAAAAGTTTGTAAATTTAGGCCGATCTAGTATTTTACCATTATGATTTGAAAAAGATCGGCCGGCCCAGCGCGGGATGCCACAGGCGCCCGTTTGTAGAATGCATATTAACGGCCGAAACTCAGCACCCTCCATTTCCATTTTTGTTTGTTTTTCGTTTCCCCCTGCACATCACACGGCCCAACACGCACGAACCCTTCCCACACACGCGTTGCGCCGCGCCCAGGCGATCCCCTGCCTTTGGACGACACCATCACGAGCACACAAGCTGTGTTTTTTTCATGTTTTGTTAGACCTGTTGATTGTAATACTTCCTGTGAGTTTACACTGCAAAGTCCTCATAAATACCGCAGCTAGTGTCCAACAGAATATAAGGTCCTTGGTTCGAAACCCAGCTCCCTGCTTTTTCGGCTCTGTAGTTGTTTTTCTTTAGTCCAACAGACCCACACCCAAGCGCTTGGGCCTGATCCCACTACTAGGCCGCTGCACTGTGATGCTTCACGCCCATGTATGTTTTTTTCTGCCTGTGGATTTTAGTATTGGTCCAGTGCATTACATATTTACAGTATAATGTCATTGTATTAAAATGCTAATAAGTAAATAACCGTGCATCAAAATAAAGCATGTCATATATGCAACATGTGTAGAATTTCATGTAGTTTCACAATATACAACTTTCATACATGATAAAAACGTTTAAAATTGCTGCTTGCATTAATTTGCAGGAATAACAAGTTCAAATGCTTTATTTCATAACTAAACAATCGTTGCTCCAAATTAAGTAAATTATATATGTAAATGGAGCGGGAAAATGTGTAGATTAACATGCTGCATTTACTTTTGCTGTTTAACAACATTAAAACTATGTTTTAGGCAGAACAATAGCAAATTCAAAAACTACGTATGAGGATTTCTGGAATTGTTATTTGTTGTTTCTGGCCTCATTTAAATTGCGTAGATAGGTAGATTAATTTTGCTTCACCTCTTGCCATGTTAACCAACATTTAATATTATCGTATACATAAACAAGAGTGAACTAAAATAATTCAAACATGAAGTTTTGTTGATATGCAACTCGTTGCATATTGAGCTTCACTTAATGTGTAGTGATTGTTTGTGCATTTTTTCATGCCATGCCTATGTACATGCATCATACTAAATAGCAGAGGATGATGCAGTATAGTAGAGATAAGTATTTCCCCAGTTAAGAACCAAGATTATCAATCTAGTAGGAGAACCAAACAACACCTCGTTAGCAGTACCTACACACAAAATAACAAATACTTGCACCCAACGCGAACAAGGGTTGTCAATCCCTCGGCGGTTAATTGCAAGGATCAAATCTCCTAGTGATAGATAGATAAGACACAAAATAAAATAAAATAAAGAAAATTGCAGCAACGTATTTTTAGGACTTTAATATATGATAAAAGTAGACTCGGGGCCATATTTTTCACTAGAGGCTTCTCTCATGAAAATAGCAAACGGTGGGTAAACAAATTACTGTTGGAAAATTGATAGAAAAGCGAATAATCATGACGATATCCAAGGCAATGATCATGTATATAGGAATCACGTCCGAGACAATTAGACCGACTCCTGCCTGCATCTACTACTATTACTCCACATGATCACAATCCTCAAACTCTGCCACTGTTCTCAGCCGCAAATTCAAAAACCTGAGGCACGATCTCAAAGTATGGAGCAAGGGGATTTCCAAACTTTCTGTGGCCATAGAAAACTCTAACAAGGCTCTCAATGAAATTGACTCATTGGAAGACAAAAGGCCACTATCCACACCCGAATGAAACTTCAGAACAATCTTGAAAGCTCATATTCTCCGACTCCTAAAGTAGCATCAAATCTACTGGAAAAAGAGATGCACCATACGATGGGTTCAATTTGGTGACGAGAACTCCAAGTTTTTCCAAGCCCTTGCTTCTGAAAGATACAGAAGGAATAATATTGCTACGCTATGCACCCCGGATGGATCTGCGGCGGAAGACCACGCTGGCAAAGAATCCATCATTTTCCACACGTACAAAAGCAGACTTGGAACATCAACTCCTCATGACATGAAATTTGATCGTGAGAATTATCAAAAATGTGATGGGCTTGATGCTTTAACAGCTCCTTCACACATGAGGAAATTGACAATGTAATCGTGAGAAATGCACTGCCGAGCGAGCTCCGGCCCCGATGGTTTCAATCGAATCTTCCTAAAACGCGTTCTTTGGTCAATCATTAAAGAGGATTTTTATAAACTATGCAACCAGTTCTTTGATGGAGGGCTAAACCTCGAAAGTATCAATGATGGCTTCATCACCTTGATACCCAAAATCGGCTCCCCAGAGACTATTAATGATTACAGGCCTATCACGTTGCTCAATTGTTGTCTTAAGGTAATCACCAAACTCCTTGCCAATCGTTTGCAAAAAGTCATCCTCAAAATTATCCACAGAAACCAATATGGATTTCTCAAAGGGCGATCAATCCAAGACTGCCTCGCTTGGGCATATGAATACATTTATCAATGCCAATCCTCCAGAAAAGAAATTATTCTGCTCAAGTTAGACTTCGCCAAGGCATTCGGCACGATTGATCATGAGGCGATGATTGAGATTATGAGAAGTATGGGCTTCAATGAAAAATGGCTTAGATGGATCAATTGCATTTTCTCCTCTGGAAAATCTTCAGTTCTGCTAAATGGCACACCTGGTCGACAATTCTTCTGCAAGTGTGGTGTGAGACAAGGTGATCCACTCTCACCGCTTATCTTCGTTCTAGCCGCGGAGTTGCTTCAAGCTGCGATCAATGACGCCTTCGCTCAAGGCCAAATACAACTGCCATTTCCGTCCACAGCACAGAAAGATTACCCCGTTGTCCAGTATGCCGACGACACACTCATCATCCTTCCTGCATGCACGCAACAGGTGATCACAGTTGTCGGCTGTCAAAATCGGCAGATCTCGGGTAGGGGGTCCCGAACTGTGCGTCTAGGCGGATGGTAACAGGAGACAAGGGACACGATGTTTTTACCCAGGTTCGGGCCCTCTCGATGGAGGTAAAACCCTACTCCTGCTTGATTAATATTGATGATATGGGTAGTACAAGAGTAGATCTACCACGAGATCAGAGAGGCTAAACCCTAGAAGCTAGCCTATGGTATGATTGTTGTTCGTCCTACGGACTAAAACCCTCCGGTTTATATAGACACCGGATAGGGTTAGGGTTACACAGAGTCGGTTTACAACGGTAGGAGATCTACATATCTGTATCGCCAAGCTTGCCTTCCACGCCAAGGAAAGTCCCATCCGGACACGGGACGAAGTCTTCAATCTTGTATCTTCATAGTCCAGGAGTCCGGCCAACGGTCTCAATGACGACGAGTCCGGCGCGCATATTGTCTTCGGCATTGCAAGGCGGGTTCCTCCTCCGAATACTTCATAGAAGATTTTGAACACAAGGATAGTGTCCGGCTCTGCAAAACAAGTTCCACATACCACCGTAGAGAGAATAACCTTTGCACAGATCTGCTGGCGTATTCCGGCGTGACATCACACCACGGCCAGGCCTTTATCACGAATCGTTTTCTTGTTCCACCTCGGTAGCGTTTAGCGAGGCGGTTTCCTTGGCACGTCTTATCAAAGCGGAGATCGTGCCCCTTATTCCGGGATTCTCATTAATACGGTGGGTAACCCAACCGCGCCATTGATTACGGTGCTTGGGAGATAAGCGAGTTTTACCGGGTGGCGGCGGACGCATAGCTTCGTCCCGTCCATATAAGGGATAAGGATCCACCTTTTAACCTCGCCCTCTTCCTCCTTTGCTCATCCATTTCCGCGCACTCGAGCTCCAGCGCCCAAGTCCGCACATCCCTCCTCAACCTTCTCCAGCCATGTCCGGAGCGGGAGGCAAGTGGATGGTCTCCTCCGTCACGGACGGACAAGTCAAAAAGCTGCGGAAAGCTGGATACTTGTCCAGCGACATCCCGCACCGGCTCCCCGACGCGGGGCAGCTCATTCCCACCCCCAGGCACCATGAGAGGGTGGTGTTCCTCACCCACTTCCTCCACGTACTAGGTTTTCCACTTCACCCATTTGTCCGGGGGCTCATGTTCTACTACGGCCTGGACTTCCACGATCTAGGCCCGAATTTCATCCTCAACATCTCGGCGTTTGTTGTCGTGTGCGAGGCCTTCCTCTGCATCCAGCCCCACTTTGGCTTATGGCTGAAGACCTTCAATGTCAAGCCGAAGGTAGTGGGCGACCGCCAAGCGGAGTGCGGAGGTGCCATGGTTGGCAAGATGGCCAAAGTCCTATGGCTCGAGGGCTCCTTTGTGGAGACCATAAAGGGGTGGCAATCGGGGTGGTTCTACATCACCGAGCCGCGCGACTCTCAATGGGCGGCGGCCCCCGAATTCCGATCCGGCTCCGCCACACGGCTCACATCATGGAAAGAGACGGGCCTGGCGTGGGGTGATTCGGAAGAGATGTCCGGACTCCAAACCTGCGTCCGAACCCTGGTGGACAAGAATCTCAGGCTTGTCAATGTAGTCCAGGTTATGCTCATTCGCTGGATCCTCCCATGCCAACAACGGTCCTTCAAATTGTGGGAGTTCGATCCGGCACAACACCAAACTCTGAAAAGGCTCTTCGACACTACGTACGAAGATGCCTGGAAGGTGCTGTTCAAGGGCGCCGAGGCTCCCACATCCACTACCAAAGATCGCGAATTCAGCTCGCAGCGCCAAGCTACCGAGGTAAGCTATTTTGCCCTTCACGGGACTCTTTTTTTTCATAGTTTGACTCTATCTGGGATCTAAACTCCCTTACCTTTGACATGACTGGCGTAACACGTCCGGGCAGGGTAACTGCCCGGCTCCCTTGCCGGAAGACCAGCGGGCGCCCGCAGCCCAGGTCTTGGCTCCGGCACCTCACGTGGTGCGGAGAAGAAGGCCAAGAAGAAGGCCACGGGGACTCGAAGGATCGCCCGACGCCAGGTGTTGTCGGACTCATCGTCCGATGACTCTGAGGCGGAATCCTCCCCTGAGGACGGGGAGGAGGAAAAAGAAGCCTCTCCCGGTGAGAGAAGAAAAGGAAGGCCGCCCGATCGGGGAGGCCGGAGGGTCCAAGAAAGGAAGGACCCTTCCTCCGGACTTCTCCACCAACGCCGACAACGACGGAGGAGTGGCCACCAAGGGCCAAGCCTGGCGAGATCGTAAGTGTCCGGACTCCGGAATAGCTCATGACTTTTTATTTGTCGCATAGTGTCTTCTAACGCCGAATATAACCATGTAGACCGCCCAAGGACGAGCTCGCCGCTTCGTCGAGCGGCTCCCTGGATTCCTCGGATGTGAATAGCACTTCACTTCCGACCGCCTCCTCTCCTCGTGGCGTAGAAGCGACACCGCGGTGGAGTCCCAAAGGGGCCCCTGCCAGAGGAGGTGGTCTGGAGGCGCCCGCAAGGCGACCTTCCCGGACTGGCGCAAGAGGGCGAGACCCAGAGGGCTCTAAGTCCGCCCTGCGCCGGACTCAGACACCGGATAGCTTCTTTGGAGGCGCTTAACGACGCCTCCATCGACGAGGAGCACCGCCTTTATTATGAGTGTGGTGATCCAGAAAGTTCGATCCGCCAAGAGCGGGCTGACTGAAGCTTATGCAGCCTTCTAACAGGCTTTGAGGTAAGTTTAGAATATGTAAAAATATTACCGCATAGGCGGTAGCCCTGATGCTTAGTTCGGTGTTCGGAAAGAAAAGCCGGACTGAGGATCTAAAAGATATACGCAGGAGTCTAACATAAGTATGTCAATATGGGAATGCAGGCTCTTGCTTGACCTCTACCGCCCGACTGAGGTCAATGCATTGAAGCGAGCCTCGAGCGGTCCGAGAACGAGCTCGGCCTTGCCAAGAAGCAGCTCGAGGACAAGGAAGGTAAGTAATACCTTATTAAAGTAATACCTTATAGAAAGGATTTGGTTGCAAAAATGACAGGACTAACGTGGGTATTGTAGGGGCCACGAACAAGGTGGCGACCCTGAAGGAAGCGGTGTCCACGGCCGAAAGCAAAGCGGCTGCGGAGCGCACCGAGCGAGAGAAGCAGGAGGCGCGGGTGGCGGAGGTGCGGCAAGAGCTCCAGGCTCTCGTGGAAAAACACGAGAGTTTGGAGCATGACTCGAAGACTCGAGAGTCCGAGCTCGCCTCGGCTCTTGAGAGTGCCAAAGCCGCTAAGGCCGAAGCCCAAAATGCCCTCCAGGAAATTAAATCATTAAAGAAGATAGCGGCGGGTAAGGCATTCTTTATGCAAAGCAAGCATGTAAAAGTGAATTATCTATTGCTTACCCGAATCCGGAGCTCTCCAGGAGCATTCGCAGATCTGCCCCGTAGTGTGTCTGATGCTGCCGCGTTCTACCAGCCGAGGAGGAGCTTGACGGAAAAGGTGTTCTGGTCTCGATGTCGAGGCGGACATCAGTGCCCACAGTGACCGGTGATGCAGCTGGTCGAGCTCCACAAGGTCGCCGAACAGGCCATGAAGGGCCTCATAATTGGCCGTGGCCATTGGAAGCCATGCACAGGAGCTACTTCGGGCTAGTCACGGTGGTGGTGGGCCTTTGTCCATGGATATAAGTCATCAAGCGCTCCGTCTGCATTGAAGGTGCCCGTCGGGCCTTGCCCATGCTAAAGTGCACCAGGGGCAAGCTGGATCTTTGAGAAGCTTGTGACAGACGGGCCACCGAAGGGCAAGGAGCATCGCAAGCCGAAATGTACTATGAGGGCGTCCTGAAGGGTGCCCGCCTTATAGCGGGTGAATGCTCCAAAGATGTAATTTTTGAATAGACTCGTATTTGTTATCATGTACGCTGAAAACTTGTTCATATGCGCTAATCAACGCTTGTGAATTTAAAATATTACCTTCTGTGCGGCCGTTTATCAAATTTCAGAGATGGCAAGTCGTTGGCTTCAGCCCCCATGCCACGAGTGCTGGGGTGTTCGGGATAAACTTGAGCGCTCTTGTTCCCATTCTTGGGTCCTTCGAGGGAGGCGCTTAACGCAACGAACAAGGCAACCGAACTATAGTGCTTGAACACTTTCACTTAGCCATAGAATTCTATAATTTTAAATTTCGGCGAAGCCCCTAGTATTCGGAAGACCGAGTTCGGGGCGCTATCCACGCCTTGGCCGGACAATGCGGACTCCTCGCTCTAAGCGGCATAAGTCTTTAGGGACCCGAAAAAACCTCTCGAACAGCGACCGGCTCTCGCCCCATCATGACGGTCAGTTTTAGCTTTCTCCACTGAGGTGCTCAACCCATCTCAACCGGGGCACAATCGCGGTGGTTCTCCCAGCCTACGTTAGCCGATATAACGGAACGTAAGGTACCAAAACATGGGAGCCGGGCAAACCCAACTATTGACCCAAGACATGATTCGGAGCCGATGCATATAATGCTATAAGTTCGGGGTGCCGCACTTGTGAAAGTGTTCGGACTTATCACACCATACTTTTGGGGTACTTAAGCCCCTGGTGTATTGGCCGTACCAAAGTGTACGGGTGCAACATGTCATGAATGAACATATATATAGATAAAAAAAAGGAGTGCAATAATAGGCAAAAGCTATGTATTGTTTATTCAAAATGGTACTGCAATGAAAGCAGAACGATACAAATAGTGCGATAAGCAAGGGATGGGACTATTTAACATGTCCCCCTCCAGGGGTAAGCTGCGGGATGGTATGTAAAACAGGTATAATGCTCGTAGTAGAGACCACATGGACACTCGACGTAGCTTTCTGCTTCCCTGGCTGTTGCATCGTGAGTTCGGCAATTCTCTTTGTCGGACAGGCTTCGGAAAACGAAGTCTTGAAAGTAAGAGAAAAGAAGAAAGAAAAAGAATGACACAATCGGGAGCCCCTGGTGCGGTTGAGCCGCATTCTGGGCGTGCCGTGGTCATGCCCCTCCCCTTATGCCCATGGTATCTTCAGAGCGTAGTTATGTAGGCGTAGTACTGGCTTCGCAATTTCGTGAGGGCTGGGGTTTGGGCCGGGTTGCTACGCATGCTCGGATCGTGCCAGGCGGTCTTGTTGTAGGTTACTCCGGGCGTGCTTGACGGTGACCGGACATTTAATATCCGGACTCGAGAATTGCTGTGAGAGGCTGCTTTGCACCTCCGCTGCGAGGGCCGCCGTGTGCTCCTCTGTTCGGAGAGAGTGTTCGGTGTTTCCATTGACCGTGATTACTCCTCGAGGGCCTGGCATCTTGAGATTGAGGTACGCGTAGTGCGGCACCGCATTGAACTTTGCAAATGCGGTTCGTCCCAAGCGAGGCGTGATAGCCGCTGCGGAGCAGGACTATGTCGAAGATTAACTCTTCGGCGGAAGTTATCCGGGGATCCGAAGACCACTTCGAGTGTGGCGAGCACTGTACAATTGGCCTCTACACCTGGTACGACACCTTTAAAGGTCGTCTTTGTGGGTTTAATCCTTGAGGGGTCTATGCCCATTTTGCGCACTGTATCCTGATAAAGCAGGTTCAGGCTGCTACCGCCATCCATCAGGACTCTAGTGAGGTGAAATCTGTCGATGATTGGGTCAAGAACCAATGCGGCGAATCCGCCATGGCGGATGCTAGTGGGGTGGTCCCTTCGATCAAAGGTGATCCGGTAGGAGGACCATGGGTTGAACTTCGGGGCGACTGGCTCCATTGCATATACGTCCCTTAGTGCACGCTTCCGCTCCCTTTTGGGTATGTCGGTTGCGTATATCATGTTCACCGTCCGCACTTGTGGGGGGAAGCCCTTCTGTCCTCTATTGTTCGGCGGCCGGGGCTCCTCCTCGTCATCGCTATGCAGCCCCTTGTCATTGAGTTCGGCATTTAACTTGCCTGCCTATTTGAAGACCCAACAATCCCTGTTGGTGTGGTTGGCTAGTTTTTCGGGGGTGCCATGTATTTGGCACGAGCGATCGAGTATTCGGTCCAGATTGGACGGGCCCTGAGTATTTATTTTGAACGGCTTTTTCCGCTAACCGGGTTTAGAGCCTCTGAATCCGGCATTGACTGCCGTATCTTCAGCATTATCACCGTTAATGCGGCGCTTGTGCTTGTTGTGACGCGACTTGCCATTGCTATCCTTGGTATCCGAACTACCAAGGTTTTTGGTCAAGTTATTACTACGAGCTAGCCAGTTGTCCTCTCCCCGCAAAAGCGGGTCATGAGCGTTGTGAGGGCTGCCATGGATTTCGGCTTTTCCTGTCCTAGGTGCCGGGCAAGCCACTCGTCCTTGGATGTTATGTTTGAAGGCTGCAAGGGCCTCTGCATCCGGACAATCAACGATTTGATTTTTCTTGGTTAGGAACCGTGTCCAGAATTGTCTGGCCGATTCTTCTGGCTGCTGAATTATGTGGCTGAGGTCATCGGCGTCTGGTGGTCACACGTATGTGCCCTGGAAGTTATCAAGAAATGCGGCTTCCAGGTCCTCCCAACAACCAAATTATTCTGCTGGCAAGCTGTTAAGCCAATGCCGAGATGGTCCTTTAAGCTTGAGTGGGAGGTATTTGATGGCGTGTAGATCATCGCCGCGGGCCATGTGGATATGGAGGAGGTGGTCCTCGATCCAAACCGCAAGATCTATTGTGCCATCGTATGATTCGATGTTTACGGGTTTGAAACCCTCGGGGATTTGATGATCCATCACTTCGTCCGTGAAGCATAGTGGGTGTGCGGCGCCTCTGTATTGAGCTATATCACGACGTGGCTCAAATGAGATTTGTCTACTATGTTCGGCCCGGCCGGAATTGCTGTATCCGGCGTGACGGTTATCATCATGTGTCGTGGGGCGCCCACGCGATCCGTAGATCGATCTTGTTTGCCTTGCCTTGTCTTCCAATATGTCTCGCAGGTCTGGTGCGTTTCATCGTGCCTTGGTACTTTTCGAGCGACGCCGGAGTGCGGCTTGAATGGAGGGTCTAGAGGCCTCTCTGTCGCGACCACGGGGTGGCCGGTCGGCTGCATCATCTTGTTGGTGATGTAGGTTTGGGTGCTGCTTCCTCTAATTGGGGTAGCAGCCTGCGTTTGGGTATCTCTTGGAGGCGTTCGAGTTCGTACTCTTGGCTGCAAGGACTTCAGTCCATCTGTCACCTAGCAAGTCTTGGTCAGCTCTAAGCTGCTGCTGCTTTTTCTTGAGGCTGCTTGCCGTGGCCATAAGCCCTGCGTTTGAAAGCGCCTCTGCTTGGCGGTATCCTCAGCACGACAAATTGGTAAATGTCGAGGCTTGCCTCATCTTCGGAGGGAGGCATATAATTATCGTCCTCCACCTCCATGTGCCGCTCTATCATGAGGGCTGGCTTCTCCCTCCTCTGTGTTGAATCCTGCTTTGGAGGGGTTGTCTTCAACCTTTATCCGGTGTTATTATCTCCGTGCGGAATCACCGTTTTCTTTGTGGTGGGATTTAGGCGGCGCCCGACGCTTGGCGCTTGGGCTGTTTCTTGGAGGGGTCATCCTCCGCTGTTCCATCGCCATTCCCATCTTTTGGGATGTCCACCATGTAAATGTCGTATGACGAGGTGGCCTTCCAGTGCCCTGTAGGCGCTGGTTCTTGGTCGTCTCCAGCACCGCCGTCCATACCGTCGATTTCTTCGGAGTCGAAGTCGAGCATGTCGGTTAAATCATCGACAGTGGCTACAAAGTGGGTGGTGGGTGGGTGTTGAATTTCTTTGTCGTCGGCATCCCAACCTTCCTGACCGTAGTCCGGCCATGGCTCTCCTGATAAAGAGAGAGACTTTAGTAAATTCAGGATGTCGCCAAAGGGCGAGTCTTTGAAAGATGTCATGGCGATGAACTCCATGACCGGCGCCCAATCGGATTCGATTGACCGGGGCGCGGGAGGTTCGGAGTTCGGAGAGGAGTCCGGCACCTTGGAGTCACGGGATTTGCAAAGGACAGGGATGGTGTTCGGCTCAATCGCCGTAGAGATCATAGCTCCCGAGGCGGTGTCCAACCACTCGTCCTCGATCGGCGGAGTCGGCTCCGAGCTAAGGGTCGGAGCGGACGCTGGTGCGAACCTCGAGGCACTGTTAGGCAGAGCTAGATCGTGCCCATCGAGGCAGTCTGGGCGCTTGGCTGTGGCTCGAATCCGTCGAAGATCAAGTCTCTGCGGATGTCGGCCGTATAGTTCAAACTTCCAAATCTGACACGATGGCCGGGCGTAGCTTCGATCTGCTCCGGATGGCCAAGTGAATTGGCCCGCGATTGCAAAGCCGCCCGAATCTGAAGATCTGTCCGGGGAGAAAAGTCTCACCCTGGACCACGTCGTTGTTGATGATCGAAGGAGCCATGCGGCCTAAGGATGACGACACAGAGGAACTCTCAATGAAAGCACCAATGTCGGTGTCAAAACCGGAGGATCTCGGGTAGGGGGTCCCGAACTGTGCGTCTAGGCGGATGGTAACAGGAGACAAGGGACACGATCTTTTTACCAAAGATCGGGCCCTCTCGATGGAGGTAAAACCCTACTCCTGCTTGATTAATATTGATGATATGGGTAGTACAAGAGTAGATCTACCACGAGATCAAAGAGGCTAAACCCTAGAAGCTAGCCTATGGTATGATTGTTATTCGTCCTAGGGTCTAAAACCCTCCGGTTTATATAGACACCGGATAGGGTTAGGGTTACACAGAGTCGGTTTACAACGGTAGGAGATCTACATATCCGTATCGCCAAGCTTGCCTTCCACGCCGAGGAAAGTCCCATCCGGACACGGGACGAAGTCTTCAATCTTGTATCTTCATAGTCCAGGAGTCCGGCCAACGGTGATAGTCCGGCTATCCGGACACCCCCTAATCCAGGACTCCCTCAACAGTCAAAAAGATCCTTGAAGATTATGCCATTTCCATTGGGCTCAAAATCAACTTCAATAAATCCACACTCATTCCTATCAACTGTGAGGCCACTAAATGTGAGGAATTGGCTAATGTTCTTGGATGTGTGGTAGGCAAAATGCCCTTCACCTACCTTGGAATCCCTTTGGGCACAACAAGACCCACAGTTCTAGAGCTGATGCCGCTGGTGTGTAGCATTGAACGGAGGCTATCGGCCACCCTAAACATGATTTCTTATGGAGGCAAGCTTTCACTCCTAAACTCAGTCATCACTTCTCTAGCCATTTTGCTCTGTGCACATTTCGCCTTCCAGCAAAAATCATTGAGCTTATTGACAAGATTCGACGGAAATGCCTTTGGACCAAAAACACTGAGCAAGGGGACAAATGCAACTCTCTGGCTTCCTGGGACATGGTGTGCCAACCCAAGGTTTGTGGCGGCCTCGGCATGCTTAACTTAAAAATTCAAGGGGAGGCACTTCTTTTGAAATACCTTCATAAGTTCTATAACCACTTTGATTTGCCTTGGGTCGAACTCATCTGGACCACATATTACGAAAATAAGATTCCCCACGCCATGGACACTTGTGGATCATTCTGGTGGAGAGATGTTGCTAAACTAATGCCAACCTTTCGAGGGATCACGCAAGCCCAAATACTTCATGGTGGCGCGGTGCTATTCTGGAAAGACCTTTGGGGACCACAAATTCTATCAGAAGCTCACCCGAGAGCTTATTCCTACGCAAAAAAACGAAGATATTTCCGTTAGGGATTTCTTGAGCGTCACGTCACTCGCGGAGGCCTTTCATCTACCTCTATCACCGCAAGCGCATGCAGAGGTCGGGCAACTCCAATTGGACACCGCAGCAATAAATATCCTGGACAACAACCAATTTCATGACATGTGGACGTATGTCTGGGGGACCTCCACCTTCACAACACACAAATATTACTCCTTCTGCTTCAGAGACACGGTGGCACATCAATCTTTTCGATGGTTATGGAAATCCAAGTCCACCATGAAGATCAAAGTTTTTGGATGGCTGCTCCTCTCTGACCGCTTAAACACAAGAAACATGCTTAAGAGGAGACACTACAATATTGGAGATGACCATGATTGCATCCTATGTGGCCTGCACATTGAGGAAACAATTGAGCATTTGTTCTTTGAATGTCACTTCTCTCAACTTTGCTGGGCGAGCTTGGGCTTGTCGTGGCAACAAGGAGGGACCAGACTTGAAAATATTGAGGTTGCCAAAGAGACATGGGCTCGGCCACTGTTTATGGAAGCTTTTCTTCTTGCAGCCTGGAGCATTTGGAAGGAACGAAACAATAAACATTTCAGAGGTATAGCACCATCCAAGGAGTCCTGGCTGAAAAGATTCAAGGAGGACTACTCTCTCCTAACTTATAGGGTTAAGGAGAAACACAAACATCTCATCCCCTGCCCACTTAGACACCTTGTAAGAAACCAACCCCTCCCACACCCCCCCCCCCCCCCCCCCCACCCCCAAATGGGGTGAATGTAAATTACCATGTAATTGTAAGACTTTTATTCTTTTAATTTATTTGCAGTAGGAGGTGCTCCTACTGTTTCAGGTTCAAAAAAAAAACTATTACTCCATATGTCGACCGCTATCCAACATGCATCTGAGTATTAAGTTCATAAAGAACAGAGTAACGCATTGATGCGAAGTATCCTACGGTCATCCCATGGACCTAACTTCGTCTCCCATGACACCATATGGACCAATGACTAGATCTCGAGCAAAAGCTGTTGAAGCTAAGGTGAACTTGCTCCTCTCCGAACTAACACATTCCACATGTGAGACATGGCTACTACCTCAAGCAGAGACCTTGTGTGTGATCAGGTACTTAGAGGAAAGCCACAGAGAAACTACATCCAACGGATAAGATGGCGAGGAAACTAAGTGCGAGGACCAAGTGGAAGAGCTGCTAGAAAGCTACAGCCACCAGATGTCCGACAACTACTAGACGTCCGATAGGTACCGAACATCCGACCTGTGGAAAACCAGCCCATCCAAGGACCCAGCCAGTGAGTGCTAAAGCGCCCGGACGACCTGCCCGGACCAGACGTCCGACACCCCCAAGTGACCGGACGACCGGCCTCCTCTGGAAATCCGTCACATTCATCACATAACCAAAATGCCAGAAATATGAAGTCCTCTGGATGACCGCTGCACCGGACATCCGACCCGCGTTGGAAATTTGACCGCGCCACACCTGAGCAGAATTGCCGAAAGTCCGGACTCTGCCGGACGTCCGGACCATCGCGAGCCACCGGACAATCGGTAGCGACCAGACTTCCGACGCCTGTCTGCGGACAGTGACTAGGGCCGAGGCCCATGTACCCCTCCACCCCCTTAGACTATATACTCCTTCTCTTGCACCATTTTAGGGTTAGGATTATGATAGCTCATTTTGGAGATAGAGCTTTGCTCATCCAGTTGTACCCCTACTCCATTGGAGACCAAGGCCTCCTAGGAGAAGATCCCCCAAGTGGACTCAAGACCCCGTCTAGGGAAGATCCTTCGTAGATTCTAGAACTCCTTCCTTCTAGGATTAAGATGAACTAGTGCCATTTGTATCCCCCTTTGTTGGATTTGGAACTTTGTATTCTCTTTGCGTATGTGGATCTAGCACATGTGTGATTGGATCAAGTTGATTTGAGTGTTTTCCTCTTGTGTGTTCATCGTGTTCTTCAGGAAATCCCCTCCATTTCATGAAAGATCGGCCTATAGGGTTCCACCTTACATCATCTTTGTATCATGAGCCATGGTTGATCACTAATTTGGAGTCCCTACCCCCAATTTGTATCCTAATTTTTCTTTGTTTTGTCCCAATTTCTAAAATCCCCACAAAAATAGCCCTCCCAAAATTTTTGTGATTTTTTGGTTTGATGAAGTTTTATAGGATCTGATCCATGGATTTGATGTGTTTCAGGTGGATCTAGCTTTTCCCCATCCTTCCCATCACTTGCATCCATGAAATTCGACCAATTTTGACCCAATTTTTCTTCGAGTTCAGCCCATAGCCCAAAATTGCCCAGGCACAGGATATCCAGTAGTTACCGGACGTCCAATGATCACTAGTCATCCGACCAATACCGGACGTCCGACGTTTCCTAACGAAACTGAATTTCTTTTTGCCTAAATTTTTTTTCCATCCACCACCCCTCCTTCCACACCGCTACTCCAATAACCCATCATTGCCATCATCGCTATTCGCAACCACCATCGCTTATCCGCTGCCACCTTCGATTTTGACACATTTGTTTTGACAATTTGAGTTGCGGTTTTCTGTTTCCTAACGTGTTTTGACTACTTAGGGACGGTTCGACAATGACATCACCGCCACTCATCTTCGCCATGGACTCGTCATCGACAACGACCACTTCAACATTTTGACACCATCATCCGCCTTTGCTTATAAATGACAAACCACCGACAGTAACCTCGACAACACTCTCGTATATTGTCCCTTGCCATTGCATTGTTAACCCAGAGATCATTTTGTGTCACTTTCTTATCGAGTCTAGCCATTTGAGCATTGCCGGGCAATGTTACTTGTGCACTTTAGTGATCATCGATTCCGCACCTTCAATTGCATACATACCTCATCTTGATATCATATTATCATTGCTTGTGTCACAAGATTGTTCCCGCCTATACATCATTGCTACCTTGGTTTGAAAAGTTTGCATAAGTGGCCAAAGAAGGATATCAAAAGAGCAATAAAGAAAAGCTTTTAAGCAAAAGAAAGATAAGCAAAGAGCTTGTCAACAAGAGCCATAGCATCATACCACATTGCATATCAAATTACCATACTCGATCATCTTGGATCATATGACCAGAACATGATACATATATAGCATACTTGGGATAGAAGTCGTTGCATATTTGCTTTGTAGGTTGTGCACAAGTCCCGTATCCTCCTATTGAGCAATCATGCTAGCGTCTCTCTAGTGTTGTGCAACAAGAGCATTTTCCTTGGATTCCACATTCCGAGCTCGTTCCTTGGTTGCACGACCCCATTTATCTATCTGTCTGTGTGTTTTCGTGTGCCACATATAGCTATCGGTCTACTTGTTTCACTTGAAAATTTGTGAATCTCTTTCAACTTTATTGAATCCTGCTACCAGTCGCATAAATTATGTGCTACCATCCTCACCAAGCTACTCGAAAGGCTTTACTTGTGTAGGTGTGGGAATTGACAAGATCCGATACCAATTGTGTTATTTCCATAATACATTGTTGAGTGATCATTGATCCATCTTCAACATCGCATATGGTACATTTGGTCTAGTTCTTCCTTTCTTCCACTCACATATTTGCTTGAGATGATGGATAGGCCAACTACTTCTACCAACCCACTCTTCCTTGAGCAGGAAGAGGAGCCCGACAACTACGTCACCAATACTCAACTATTCGGTGTGCATAGAGCTTTGCATCAAGCGAATGAAGCATTGGGCGACCACATCGATCAACTCGCCACCGACATGCGACAATTCGAAGAATTAACAAGAGACTACTTCGACAAATCAATGGCAAATCTCAAGGACGATATTCGAGGAATGATGACCACCCGCATCTACAGCATCCTCATCATCAATACGGCGACACTCAATACGACACTCTTCAGACACATCTTAGGGTTCAAGTCACTCAATACCTCGTCTGCATTTTCGTCAAGACCATGAGGATCATCAAGCTCCACAAACCCATTTCATAGAAATGGTTTACAAGACCGTCTCCAGGAACGTGAGCGACATCGTTGACAAGCTAATGATCCGATGGTCCAAGAGCAAGCTCCAATACACCAAGATCATCAAGTAAACCAAGATCATGACGCCCCTCGATGAGAGAAACAACACCGTGATGAACAAGCCATTGAAGCACAACATGCTCTATGTGAAGCAACCAAAGACATGCAAGAGCACAACCACCAAGTACGTCTACAAGAAGAGGCCCTCCGACGAGAGCGACAAGAAGAAGCCACACGCCTCGAAGAGCACCAAGAAATGAGGAACCATGCAAGAATTCCACGCCCTCAACCTCAAGCTAACCAAGCGGAGCACGTACAATAAGCGATCGACGACCCTCCACCATGACAAGAGCGTTGTCATCATTCACCCCAACACAATCAAGAGCAATGCTACGACAAGCTCAAGTTCAACATGCCTAAGTTTTCCGAAAGCAACGATCCCAAAGACTACCTATCAGGGGAATTGAAAGTTGACAAGATCTTTGTCTTACACAACTATGAAGAAGAAAAGAAGATCGCCATGACACCTCTTCAGTTCCAATACTATGTCCTAATTTGGTGGGAGCAAGTCACTCAGCAGTGAGAAGCAAAGGGTGAACCACCCATCACAACATGGAACCAAATGAAGGATGTCATGCGAGCATGCTTTGTGCCAACATATTATAGTCGATATCTCTTCAAGAAGTTGCAACTCCTCAAGCAAGGCACCAAGTCCATTGAAGAGTATTACAAGGAAATGGAGGTCGCCATGATCCGAGCAATTCACAGAAGATGAGGAGCAAACAATGGCACGATTATTGAATGGACTCAACCATCGTATCAAGAAGATTGCAGACTTCCAACTGTATTCGAACCTCCTCGAGCTAGTGCACCAAGCTACCAAGGCGGAGCGACAAGTGCAAGATGATTACAAGTACGCCAAGTACTCTTCCAAGACCTACGTTCATACAATCAAGCCTCAACGACTACAATGCCTTCTACCTCAATGAAACCTACACCAAACAATGCTGACAAGTCAAGTTACAACAAATCTTCAACATCTTCAAGTCGTCCTCCTATTACAATCAACTTCAAGCCGAGAGCTTCATCATCAACAACTCCGACAGATGAGACCATCAAGACGAGTTCCATCAAATGCTTCACATGTCAAGGCCGAGGCCACAAGACATTTGAGTGTCCCACTCAGAGGACCATGATCATGAATGACGACGACACCTATGACTCCATGAACAAGGAAGAAATGGAAGCACTTGAGCATGTGGCAATGTACCAGCAACTGAATGAAGATGAAGACAATCAAGTATTTTGTGACAATGATTCGAGCCCCACTCTTATTATCTCCAAGGTATTTACACTTCAACATCAACAAGACATAGACCAATGTTGCCACATCTTCCACACCAAAGCGGGCATCAATGGACATTTCGTGAAGGTCATCATCGACGGAGGAAGTTGCCACAGTTTGGCCAGTGAAGAACTATGCTCCAAGCTACAATTGGTCAAGATGAAGCATCCTCATCCCTAAGGTCCAATGGCTTAGCGACTCCGGCACAATTCAAGTCGAGCACACCGTTCAAGTCTCCTTCAAGATTGGAGCATACGAAGACACGTTGGAGTATGATGTGGTTCCCATGTCCATTTGCCACCTCCTACCTAGACGATCTTAGCAGTTTGACCGTGGAATCATCCACAATGGGCGAACCAATCACTATAGCTTCAATATGAAGGGAAAGGATTACGTGCTCCGACCTATGTCGCCAAGCCAAGTGATCGCCGACAAGCAAGCATCCATCCATCATGGAGATAATAGTGAGAGAGTGAGCCACCAAAAAGAGCGTGAGCTCCACAAGCCAAAAATGAGCGCCTCCACGATGAGCGACAAGAAAAACTTAGTGCTTTTAGCTACCAAAAGAGACATGAGAGAAGTGTGTGAGAACCCATCGAGTGTTATACACTATGCCGAAGTGTGCAAAGACGAAGTGGCAAGAACTAACACTTCTCACCATCTACCTTTAGTGTTATCTAATCTATCACAGGAGTTCGCAGACGTTTTCCCCGATGAGCTACCTCCATGTCTACCTCCACTATGAGGCATTGAAAACCGCATCGACCTCATCCCCGACGCACCTTTACCAAACATGGCACGCTACCGCGTCAACCCCGAAGAAACTAAATAAATACAAAGGCAAGTTCAACACCTCATTGACAATGTGATGTAGGGTGGAACCCTAGAAGCCGATCTTTCATGATTTGGAGGGGGATTCCCGATGAACAAGAAGAACACATGAGGGAAAATGGGAGGAAACACTCAAATCAACGAGATTCAATTGCACATGTGCTAGATCCAAGTACACAAAGATACTCATGATCCAAACAAACCAAGGGACGATACAAACGGTATGTAGTTCTTCCCAATACGTGAGGAGATGGGGTCTCGAATCCACGAGGGGATCTTCCCTAGACGGGGTCTTGAATCCACTTGGGGGATCTTCTCCTAGGAGGCCATGGTCTCCAAAGGAGTAGGGGTACAAGTGGATGGGCAAAGATTTATCTCCAAAATGAACTAATCCTTTGCTAAGCCTAATTCGGAGCTAAGAGACGAGTAATTATAGTCCAAGGGGTAAGTTGGGGTTACATGGGTCGAAACCCCTTTCACTACGTGTAGGCAGGCTGGTTGTATCGGTCATGGGAGCAGTTGTACCGCCGGGAGCTCATGTACTGGTTCCTGGAGGTTTTCTGAGAACTAATTAGCGGTTGTACCAGCGGTCAGACCGGTTGTACCTGTCTTACATCAGCTGGGGGAACAACTAGGGCAGTACTGGTCTTGTGCCGCTAGATTACAGAAGTTGGACCGGTAGTTGGGCGGTAGTCGAGTGGTTGTACTGATGGGCGGTAGTTGGGCGGTTGTATCGGGATTTCTGGACTGGGTAGATTCTCCTCTATGCTCTTGGTTTCCATCTTGCACCATAACTTCTCCTTGGTACCTAAGCATACAAAGTGTTTCCAATTGAGGTAGTAGCCATGTCAAGAGAGTTAACATCGTTCTTGATAGCCCTTGCACGAGATCGTGTTATCGGTCCACTTGGCACTTAGGGAGGTGAAGGTAGGTCCATGGGGATGACCTTGGATGCTCCACATCACAATGGGCTTGTACATGAAAGATTAAGCCCTTGTGCTTTCCGGTTATTCTTGTGCCTAAGAGGGATGCTATTTTTCGCATGTGTTCCGATTGCCTACCCATAAATGCTATCACCGTTCGCTGTAGGCATCCCATTCCACGCATTGACGATACGCTAGATGAGCATAGCGGAGCCACCATTTTCTCAAAAATTGATCTTAAAAGTAGCTATTACCAAATTCACATTCAAGAGGGTGATGAATGGAAAACCGCTTTCCAAACCAAGTTTGGCTTGGATGAGTGGTTAGTCATGCATATGGGCTTGTCCGAAGCACCTAGCACTTTCATGTGTGTGATGCATTATGTTCTTCGCAAATACATTGGCATATTTGTTGTGATCTACTTTGATGATATACTTGTGTTTAGCGATCCTCTCGAAGATCATGTCACCCATGTTTGGGCATTTTGCAAACTCTTAGAAATGAGCGACTTTATGCTAATACGGAGAAATGCACATTTGGTGTTGACAACTTGTTTTCTTGGGTTTTGTTGCGTCTTCTAGGGGTGTTCACGTAGATGAAGCTAAAAGTGATGCTATTAAAACTTGGCCACAAACAAGTAACTTGCAACAAGTGTGTAGCTTCCTTGGCTTAGCCAGTTTCTACCGTTGCTTTGTGAAGGATTTTAGCACCATTGCATAACCATTGCACGCAATGGGTAAGAAGAATGCATCATTTGTTTGGGGACCATCCCAAGATACTGCATTCAATGAACTTAAGAATTTGCTTACACATGCTCCATTGCTTGCATTGCCAAATTTTGATATAACTTTCGAAGTGCATTGCAACGCTAGTGGTAATGGCATAGGAGGTGTGTTAATGCAAGATAAGCGCCCAATAGCTTTCTTTAGCGAGAAACTTTCCGGAGCGCAACTTAACTACCCCATCTATGACAAAGAGTTATATGCTTTAGTGAGATTCTGGCATGTGTGGGAGAATTATCTTCGCCCTTGTGAGTTTGTCATCCATACTGATCATGAAACTCTTAAATACCTTAAAGGTCAAATAAAATTGAACAAGCGACATGCCGAATGGAGTGAGTTCATTGAGTCATTTTCCTTATGTTATCAAGTATATAAAAGGTAAGGAAAATGTTGTGGCGAACACCCTTTCTCGCAAATGCAGGCTTGTAACTCAATTTGAATTGAATGTTATTGGATTTGAGCACATCAAAGACTCCTATCCGCATGATCCTACTTTTGTTATTCCTTATGCCAAATGCTTGACGCATACATCTTGGGAGAGATATTATATCAAGGATGATTATCTAATATGAGCTAACAAGCTTTGTATACCCGAGTCTTCTCTTTGTTTGTTACTTTTCCAAGAGGCTCATGGAGGAGGACTTATGGGACACTTCGGACACGACAAGACATTCTCTATGCTCTTCAAGAACTACTATTGGCCCAAGATGTTTCGTGATGTCTCTCGCTACACCAAACGATGCTCTACATGTCGCAAAGATAAGTGTAAAGCTCAAACCCATGGTCTCTATATGCCACTTCATATTCCATATCACCCATGGGAAGATATTAGCAAGGACTTTGTGCTTGGTTTGCCTAGAAATAGAAATGGAAAAGATTCAGTATTTGTTGTTGTGGACCGTTTCTCTAAGATGGCACACTTTATTCTGTGTAACAAGATAGATGTTGCTTCACATGTTTTCAATCTCTTTTGTAGGGAAATCTTGCGTCGACATGGAGAGCCCAAGACTATCGTGTCGGACCACGACGTCAAGTTCCTAAGCTACTTTTTGAAGACCCTTTGCGCCAATCTCGGAATCAAGCTCCTATTATCTTCGGCATACCATCCTCAAAGCAACGGCCAAATGGAGGTCACGAACCGGACGCTATCGAATCTCCTACGCGTGTTGATTAAGAAGAACATCAAGGAGTGGGAGGAATGCTTACCCATCACCGAGTACGCCTACAATCGAGCAAGACATCCGACTACCAACAAGTCCCTCTTGAAGGTCGTCTATAGTTTCAACCTGTTGTCCCCATCGGAAATTCTACCACTAGCTCTACAAGAGCGCATGAACATGGGCGCGAGTTCACTAGCGAGCTATCTCAAGAAGGTGCATGAAGATACAAGACAAGCAATCGAGCATCAACAAGCAACCCATGATGTTCAACATTAGAGATCTTGTCTGGCTACACCTTTGAAAGGACTGCTTCCCCAACGAATGCAAGTCCAAGCTACTACATCAATCCAATGGACCCTTCAAGGTGATCGCAAGCTACAACAAAAATTCCTACAAGATCCACATACCACGCGACAAGTACAACATGAGTGACGTCTTCATCATCAAGGAAGGATCTCCCTCCCTACCATAGTGATAAGGTTTTCGATCCGAGGTCGGACCTTTCCCAAGGGGGGGAGATGATGCGGAGCATCCTACGGTCATCCCCATGGACCTACCTTCGTCTCCCACGACACCATATGTACCAATGACTAGTGCTCGAGCAAAGGCTATCGAAGCTAAGGTGAACTCGCTCCTCTCCAAACTAACACATTCCACATGTGGGACATGGATACTACCTCAAGCGGAGACCTTGTGTATGGTCATGTACTTAGAGGAAAGCCACAGAGCAACTGCATCCAACAGAAAAGATGGCGAGGACACCAAGTGCGAGGACCAAGTGGAAGAGCTGCAAGAAAGCTACAACCACCGGATGTCAGACAGCTACTGGACGTCTGACGCCTAAAAACCTAGCCAGTCCAAGGACCTAGCTAGCGAGTGATACAATGCCCGGACGACCGGTCCGGATCAGACATCCCATACCCCCCAGTGTCCGGACGACTGGCCTCCCCCGGAAATCAGGCACCTCCATCACAGAACTAAAATGCCTTAAATCCGAAGTCCTCCGGACGACCGCTGCACCGAACATCGACCCGCGCCGGAAATCCGATCGTGTCACACCCGAGTCGAATTACCGGAAGTCCGACCTGTACGGGATGCCCGGACCCTCACGAGCCACCGAAGGACTGGTAGCGACCGGACGTCCGATGCCTGTCTGCGCACAGTTACTAGGGACGAGGCCCATGTACCCCTTCGCCCCCTTATACTATATATACTCCTTCTCCTCCACCATTTTAGGGTTAGCATTGTGATATCTTATTTTGGAGATAGAGCTTTGCTCATCCACTTGTACCCCTACTCCAATGGAGACCAAGGCCTACTAGGAGAAGATCCCCCAAGTGGATTCAACACCCCGTCTAGCGAAGATCCTCGGATTCAAGACCTCCTTCCTTCGAGGATTGAGATGAACTAGTGCCCTTTGTATCCCCCTTTGTTGGATTTGGACCTTTTTATCCTCTGTGTATGTGCATCTAGCACATGTGTGATTGGATCAAGTTGATTTAAGTGTTTTCCTCTTCCGTGTTCATCGTGTTCTTCGGTAAATCCCCTCAATTTCATGAAAGATTGGCCACTAGGGTTCCACCCTACATCACGCCTTAAGCAAGATAACATGATGTAGACAAAGTAAACTCACGCATGAATAAACCCCAATTTTACCCTTAATAGCAACAATACAAATACGTGTCTTGTCCCTTTCTGTCATTGGGATATAGATCAACACAAGATTGAACACATTAGAAAGCACCTCTCCCATTGCAAGAAAAATCAATCTAGTTGGCAAAACCAAATCAATAGATCGAAGAGAAATACAAAGCTATAATAATCATGCATAAAAGAGTTGAGAGAAGTCTCAAATAATATTCATGGATAATCTGATCATAAACTCATAATTCATTAGATCCCAACAAACACACCAGAAAAAGTGATTACATCGAATAGAACTCCAAGAACATCGAGGAGAACATTGTATTGAAGATCAAAGAGAGAGAAGAACCCATCTAGCTACTAGCTATGGACCCAAAGGTCTGTGTTAAACTACGCACACATCATCGAAAGGGTAGCAAGGTTGATGTAGAGCCACATTGTGGTTGGTCCCCCCTCCTGCAGAGCACCGAAAAAGGCCTCTAGATGGGGTCTCGCAAGAACAGAAGCTTGCAGCACGAAAAAAGTATTTTAGGGGCTCTCTGTTGGTTTCCTGATTTTAGAGAATTTATAGAGGTGGAATTACGTCAAACGGACGCTTGTGGGCCTGACAAGCCACCAGGGCACACCTACCCTCTTGTGCGCGCCCTGGTGCCTCTGGGCCACTCCTTCATCTTTTAGCCCTCTCCTGGAGCTTCCAGGGTCTCGTATGTCCAGAAAAAAATCTCCAAGAAAGTTTCGTGCCATTTGGACTTCGTTTGGTACTGATATTCTGGAAAACTAAAAACAGGCAAAAAACAGCAACTGGCACTTGGCACTAAGTTAATAGGTTAGTCCTAAAAAATGATATATATATATATATATATATATATATATATATATATATATATATAGTGCCATATAAATGCATATAAAACATCCAAGATTGATACTATAATAGCATGGAACAATAAAAAATTATAGATACGTTGGAGGCGTAACAGTTCCCTGTTACGCTTCGGAGTGAGGATCCGTTTGACCACACCCGTTCATTTTCTTCATGGATTCGATCTTCTTCAGAGTGGGATTTCAGGCAAGATGACCATTACCTTGGATATCACTACTATCTTTGTGTCGGTGTATAGAACATGGGGTTTCACACCCAGACTTACGCACAGACAAGTAGGAGCTCTTGTGCTGGCCGGGAAAGTACGAAGGGTTGTCAAAATATAAACAGATACTCAGGTCAAGAGAATTAGCTCTTTGAAAGATCAAGGACTGCATCAAGAAGACCAAGACTCGAGGCCAAGATTGATCTACTTGGCCAAGAGGGAGAACAAGATAGAACACTAGAAGCAGCCCTTGCCGGCAAGGCCCGTGGCCAGCAAGCCCCCACCAACTACCAGTGCTCCACCTCACTAACTAGCTGGTCGCTGATCGGTGAGGTGTTAAGCCCACATGCAATTAGGTGGAGTTTTCCAGCACGTGTCAGCATGCTGGAGGAGAAATTACCTTTATGGACACCCGTCCAAATGGAGTGTCACGTTAATAGGAGTTAGCTCAGTAAGCGGTGCAGCCGGGGCTTCTCCTCCTTGCGACACCTAGCAGTGCATTAAATGTTCCTTGTCCTAGCTAGGAGAGTTAGGTATGATAGCACTATTTGCTATCTAATCGTTATGTAATTACCTTTTTGCCACTGTGGTGGCCCCTTGAGCTATAAAAGGAGGGCCAAGGCAACCTTTACAGGGGTCCGAACCCATTCAAATTACACTCACACTTGCTCGTGTAGCTGCCTTCTCTTGGTGCCTTGCTGGGGGAGAGCGCTCCTTGTACTTGTGCTCTCACATTTGCTATACGCAAAAGCAGGAGTAGGGTATTACACATCAAAGGTGGCCCGAACCTGGGTAAAGATCCTTGCGCCTTCTGACGATGACATGTACCTAGGGTGGGGTCTTAGGCCTGACCTGTATGCCCTACGCAAGGACACTACACAAGAGGCCAAGGCCTACAAAGTTAAAATAGAAGATACCGACTGGAATCCTCATGAAGTGCGATCAACACACAATATCCACTCGGATATCCCAATTCCACTCGACTGTCATTATTCACTCGATATACAAGAATCCACTCGAAGGACAGAAGACTTAGAGCCACCTCTGGATGGCAATGGTCAGGCATTCACTCCGCAGCCTTAAAGATCATTTATTACGGGCGTTACTAGTAACGTACGTGACTATACTCTCATTGAACCCTTGCGTAATTGAGGATGGCGAGGGGTCGGTGCACTATATAAGCGCCACCCCTCCCCTCTGGAACAAGGGTTGGCACCCCCTGTAACTCAACACTCAAAACAACAAGCCTCCGCAGCACTGAGACGTAGGGCTATTACCTCCTTCGAGAGGGGCCTGAACTCGTAAAACCGAGCGTACAACCTTCTTGTAGCTAGGCATTACCTCCTCCTACGTACCCCCTATTTCTACTGTCCGATCTGTTCCCATGACAGTTGGCGCCCACCATGGGGCAGGTGATGACCCACAAGTATAGGGGATCTATCGTAGTCCTTTCGATAAGTAAGAGTGTCGAACCCAACGGGGAGCAGAAGGAAATGATAAGCGGTTTTCAGCAAGGTATTCTCTGCAAGTACTGAAATAAGTGGTAACAGATAGTTTTGTGATAAGATAAATTGTAACGAGCAACAAGTAACAAGAGTAAATAAAGTGCAGCAAGGTGGCCCAATCCTTTTGTAGCAAAGGACAAGCCTCGACAAACTCTTATAATAGGAAAAGCGCTCCCGAGGACACATGGGAATATCGTCAAGCCATTTTTCATCACGTTCATATGATTTGCGTTCGGTACTTTGATAATTTGATATGTGGGTGGACCGGTGCTTGGGTGCTGTTCTTACTTGAACAAGCATCCCACTTATGATTAACCTCTATTGCAAGCATCCGCAACTACAACAAAAGTATTAAGGTAAACCTAACCATAACATGAAACATATGGATCCAAATCATCCCCTTACGAAGCAACACATAAACTAGGGTTTAAGCTTCTGTCACTCTACAAACCATCATCTACTTATTACTTCCCAATGCCTTCCTCTAGGCCCAAATAATGGTGAAGTGTTATGTAGTCGACGTTCACATAACACCACTAGAGGCTAGACAACATACATCTCAGCAAAATATCGAACGAATACCAAATTCACATGACTACTAATAGCAAGACTTCTCCCATGTCCTCAGGAACAAACGTAACTACTCACAAAGCATATTCATGTTCATAATCATAGGGGTAATAATATGCATAAAGGATCTGAACATATGATCTTACACCAAATAAACCAACTAGCATCAACTACAAGGAGTAATCAACACTACTAGCAACCTACTAGCACCAATCCCGGACTTGGAAACAAGAATTGGATACAAGAGATGAACTAGGGTTTGGAGATGAGATGGTGCTGGTGAAGATGTTGATGGAGATTGCCCTGTCCCGATGAGAGGAGCGTTGGTGATGATGATGGCGATGATTTCCCCCTCCCGGAGGGAAGTGTCCCCGGCAGAACAGCTCTACCGGAGCCCTAGATTGGTTCCGCCTCGTGGCGGTGGAGTCTCGTCCCGAAAGGTTGCTTCAGGTTTTTTTCTTGACGAAAGACTTCATATAGGAGAAGATGGGCGTCGGAGAGCCACCAGGGGGGCCACGAGGTAGGGGGGCGCGCCCTAGGGGTGGGGGCACGCCCCCCACCCTCGTGAGCAGGGTGTGGGCCCCCTGGCCTTCATCTTTGGCGACGATTTTTCTTTATTTATTTTAAGATATTCCATGGAGTTTCAGGACTTTTGGAGTTGCGCAGAATAGGTCTCCAATATTTGCTCCTTTTCCAACCCAGAATTCCAAATTAGGCATTCTCCCTCTTCATGTAAACCTTGTAACATAATAGAGAATAGCCATAAGTATTGTGACATAATGTGAAATAACAGCCCATAATGCGATAAATATCGATATAAAAGCATGATGCAAAATGGACGTATCAACTCCCCCAAGCTTAGACCTCGCTTGTACTCAATCGAAAAGCCGATAATAATAAATATGTCCTCGTGTTTAGAGGTAGAGGCGTCGATAAAAATAAAATACGGACATGAGGGCATCATGATTGTTCTCATAACAGCAACACAAATAGATTTTGTCATATGATTACTTATGTTCAAGTGATGATCTTTTCACAATGCAAAAGTATGAATCAGAAACCTTATTGAGCACCAACAAATTATAACCTCGGTCATTGAAGCAATTGCAATTTATCATAACACCGGGAAGAGTCTATGTTAGAGCTTAAAAGCAAGTCCACATACTCAACTATCATTTAGTCCTTCATAATTGCTAACACTCACGCAATACTTGTGGTTACGGAGTATTAATCGGACATAGAGAAAGATAGGGGCTTATAGTTTTGCCCCACAACCTTTTCCCTCAAGGGTAATGTCAACAATAATAATTCATGCTCCCCTACATCCAATTATATATATATATATATCATGTTCTTTCCAACATGTTGGACTTGCCAAAGGATAAAATGAAAAAGGAAAGGTGAAGATCACCGTGACTCTTGCATAAGCTAGAGGATAATAATAAAAGATAAGCCCTTTACAGAGGGAAGCAGAGGTTGCCATGCGCTTTATGGTTGGATGCACAAAATCTCAATGCGAAAGAACGTCACTTTATATTGCCCCTTGTGATATGAACCTTTATTATGCAGTCAAAAACTTTTATTACTTCCACATCACAAGATCGTATAAAGCTTATTTCTCCCACACCAATCAATCATACATGTTTAGAGCAATTTTTATTGCTTTGCACCGATGACAACTTACTTGAAGGATCTTACTCAATCCATAGGTAGATATGGTGAACTCTCATGGCTAAACTGGTTTAAGGGTATTTGGAAGCACAAGTAGTATCTCTACTTGGTGCTAATAATTTGGCTAGCATGAGGGGAAAAGGCAAGCTCAACATGTTATAGAATCCATGACAACATACTTTATCTCAGATATAAGAAAACATAACTCATCACGTTGTCTTCCTTGTCCAACATCAACTCTTTAGCATGTTATATTTTAATGAGTGCTCCCAATCATAAAAGATTTCAATGATAATATATCTATATGTGAAACCTCTCTTTCCTTATTACTTCCTATTAATTGCAACGATGACCAAAGCTACATTTGCCAACTGCCAACAACTTTTAATCATCATACTCTTTCTATGTGAAGTCATTACTCTCAATAAGATCAATATGAACTCTTTGTTTCTCTTTATTCTTTTTCTTCTTTCTTTTCTTTTTGATCCACCCAAGATCATGGCAAAATAATCAAGCCCTTGACTCAACTAACTTTATTATATATCTCACGGACTCGATTACATAGAGAGATCATAAAGCAAAACTCAAAACTAGATCATGCCATAAACTTTATTCTACTAAATCAAGATACTACTTAAAGGATCGAACTAAGAAAACGGTAAAGATAGGAGTTGTGATGGTGATACGATACCGGGGCACCAACCCCAAGCTTGGCAGTTGCCAAGGGGAGTGCCCATACCCATGTGATTATATCTCCTTTGCTGGTGAAGAAGGTGGCGGAGGTGATGGATAGTCGCACATCGAGCGTAAGAGGTCCTCCAACTTGCGGATAATGCCCTTGAGTGCAACAATATGCTCCTTCAACAAAATATTTTCACTTGTGAGATACTTGTTTTGAATACGAGCTAAATCAATCATCTTCAAAGCTTCGATTTCAGTTGGGGTGAGAAAGTTGTGATCATGCTGGAGGGTGTCTTCTACTGCCGGAGCTTGGTCCTCCGTGGCCTTCTTGATCCTTTCATCCTTGTTGATCTCCATGGGTTCTTCCCTCTTCAGCTCTATCTTCATTAGCCAAGCATCTTTGTCACCATTGTCGGAGGAGGGGGCAACATGATGCCTGGCCTTGACAACCCTGACAGAAAACAACTCGAAACAAGAACAGAGGATAATTGCGTGATACGGGAGTCAAAACCTTCAGGAGAATATATAATGAATTTTTACCGACCAAAATACGTACCGTGCAAGAAAACGTAGTCTGGAGGGCACACAGGGTGCTCACGAGGTAGGGGGCGCGCCCAGGGGGTAGGGCGCGCCCTCCACCCTCGTGGAGGCCTCGTGTCCTTCCCGGACTGCTACTTATTTTTGTATTTTTCTAAATATTCCAAAACGGAGAAATATTGCCTTAGAAATTGTTTTGGAGTCGGTTTACTTACCGCACCACATACCTATTCCTTTTGAGTCCTAAAGCAGTCCGGAAAGTGTCCCTTATGTATTCCTTCGAGTTACGGTTTCAATAATATTGGTTTCAACATTTATGGGATTACCTGAGATATAATGTTTGATCCTTTGACCGTTTACCACCTTCGGATTTGTGCCTTCGAAGTTGTTGATTTTTATGGCACCGGAACGATAGACCTCCTCGATAACGTAGGGACCTTCCCATTTAGAGAGAAGTTTTCCTGCAAAAAATCTTAAACAACAGTTGTATAGCAATACATAATCACCTACATTAAACTCACGCTTTTGTATTCTTTTGTCATGCCATCTTTTAACTTTTTCTTTAAACAACTTAGCATTTTCATAAGCTTGGGTTCTCCATTCATCAAGTGAGCTAATATCAAATAAGCTTTTCTCAAAGCAAGTTTGAAATCATAGTTGAGCTCTTTAATAGCCCAATATGCCTTATGTTCTAGTTCGAGAGGTAAGTGACATGCTTTTCCATAAACTATTCTATACGGAGACATACCCATAGGATTCTTATATGCAGTTCTATAGGCCCATAATGCATCATCAAGTTTCTTGGACCAATTCTTTCTAGACCTATTAACAGTCTTTTGCAAAATTAATTTGAGCTCTCTATTACTCAATTCTACTTGACCACTAGACTGCGGGTGATAAGGAGATGCAATTCTATGATTAACGTCATATTTAGCAAGCATTTTACGGAAAGCGCCATGAATAAAGTGTGAACCTACATCAGTCATTAAATATCTAGGGACTCCAAACCTCGGAAAAATAACTTCCTTAAGAATTTTAATAGAAGTGTTATGATCAGCACTACTAGTTGGAATAGCTTCTACCCACTTAGTAACGTAATCAACAGCAACTAAAATATGTGTATATCCATTAGAGGCAGGAAAAGGTCCCATATAATCAAAGCCCCAAACATCAAATGGTTCAATAACAAGTGAATAATTCATCGGCATTTCTTGACGTCTACTAATATTACCAATTCTTTGACATTCATCGCAAGATAACACAAACTTACGGGCATCTTTGAAGAGAGTGGGCCAATAAAACCCGGATTGCAATACCTTATGTGCAGTTCTATCTCCAGCGTAGTGTCCTCCATAAGCTTCGGAGTGACACTTGCGTAGGATCTGTTCCTGTTCATGCTCAGGTACACAACGTCTAATAACACCATCTACTCCTTTATAAAGATTGGGTCATCCCAAAAGTAATACCGCAAATCATAGAAAAACTTTTTCTTTTGTTGGTATGTGAAGTTAGGTGGTATAAATTTAGCAACAATATAATAAGCATAATCAACATACCATGGAGTGCTACGAGAAGTGCTTATGACATTTAATTGTTCATCAGGAAAGCTATCATCAATAGGTAGTGGGTCATCAAGAACATTCTCTAACCTAGATAAGTTGTCTGCAACGGGGTTCTCAGCTCCTTTTCTATAAACAATATGCAAATCAAATTCTTGCAGCAAGACCCATCTAATAAGTCTAGGTTTTGCATATTTCTTTTCCATAAGATATTTAATAGCAGCATGATCAGTGTGAATAGTTACTTTAGAATCAACAATATAGGGTCTGAATTTATCACAAGCAAATACAAGCGCTAAAAGTTCCTTTTCGGTAGTAGCATAATTTCTTTGAGCATTGTCTAGAGTCTTACTAGCATAATGGATAACATTTAATTTCTTATCAACTCTTTGCCCTAGAACAGTGCCTACAGCATAATCACTAGCATCACACATAATTTCAAAAGGTAAATTCCAATCAGGTGGCTGAACAACGGTAAGACTAATGCTTTCTTAATTATTTCAAATGCTTCTACACAATCATCATAAAAGACAAATGGTACATCTTTTTGTAATAAATTAGTCAGAGGCCGAGAAATTTTTGAGAAGTCCTTAATGAACCTCCTATAAAATCCGGTGTGACCAAGGAAACTTCTTATACCTTTGATGTACTTGGGACATGGCATCTTTTCAATAGCATCAACCTTGGCTTTATCAACCTCAATACCTCTTTCAGAAACTTTGAGCCCCAAGACAATACCTTCATTAACCATAAAGTGGCACTTTTTCCAATTCAAGACAAGAGTAGTTTCTTCACATCTCTGCAAAACTCGATCAAGATTGCTCAAGCAATCATCAAAAGAGGAACCATAGACGGAAAAGTCGTCCATGAAAACCTCACAAATCTTTTCACAAAAGTCAGAGAATATAGCCATCATGCATCTTTGAAAGGTAGTAGGTGCATTACATAAACCAAAAGGCATACGTCTATAAGCAAAAGTACCAAAAGGGCATGTAAAAGCAGTCTTTGATTGATCTTTAGCCGACACGGGTATTTGAGAGAAACCAGAATAACCATCTAGAAAGCAATAATGTGTATGTTTGCATAATCTTTCTAGAATTTGATCAATAAAAGGCAAGGGGTAATGATCTTTCTTAGTAGCCTTATTTAATTTGCGGAAATCAATTACCATCCTATAACCTGTAATAATTCTTTGCAGAATCAATTCATCTTTATCATTAGGGACAATAGTAATACCTCCCTTCTTAGGGACACAATGGACATGACTCACCCACAGACTATCAGCAACAGGATAAATTATACCTGCCTCCAGAAGCTTGAGTATTTCTTTTCCTACCACTTCTTTCATTTTAGGATTCAACCGTCGTTGAGGATCACGAACTGGTTTGACATCCGCTTCCAAATTTATTTTATGTTGACATAAAGTGGGACTAATGCCCTTAAGATCATCAAGAGTATATCCAATAGCGGCACGGTGCTTCTTGAGTTTTCAATAATCTTTCTTCTTCATGCTCTGAAAGGTTAGCACTAATAATAACATGATATATTTTCTTTTCATCAAGATAAGCATATTTAAGATTATCAGGCAACGGTTTAAGCTTAAACATGGGATCACCCTTGGGTGGAGGGGATCCTAGGATTTCAACAGCAAATTGTGTTGCGTAATAGGTTCCTGTTTAAAGAATACTTCATCTATTTCCCTTCTTTCATTCATGAACATATCATTTTCATGGTCTAGCAAACAGTGTTCTAAAGGATCACTAGGAGGTACGGCAATAGAAGCAAGACCAATAATTTCATCCTTACTAGGCAATTCTTACTCACGATGTTGTTTACTAAATTTAGAGAAATTAAACTCATGAATCATATTATCCAAGCCAATAGTAACAACCATTCTTTTCGCAATTTATCTTAGCATTAACAGTATTCAAGAAGGGTCTACCAAATATAATGGGACAAAAGCTATCTTGTGGGGAACTTAGAACAAGAAAATCAGTAGGATATTTAGTTTTCCCACACAAGACTTCAACATCTCTAACAATTCCCATTGCAGATATAGTATCTCTATTGGCAAGTTTAATTTTAACATCAAAATCTTATAACTCAGCATGAGCAATTTCATGCTTAATTTCTATATATAAATCATAAGGTAAAACACTAGAACTATCACCCATAACACATAATCCATTATAACAATGATCTCCTATTTTAACAGAAATAACAGGCACACCTACCACAGGTCTATGTTTATCTTTAGCACAAGGTTTAGCAATTCTAGCAGATTCACCACAGAATTGAATAACATGCCCATCAATATTATCAGACAAGAGATCTTTAACAATAGCAATATTAGGTTCTACTTTGACTTGCTCAGAGGTGTATAAGTTCTAATATTGCTTTTACGAACCACGATTGAAGCTTTAGCATGATCCTTTATTCTAACAGGGAAAGGTGGTTTCTCAACATAAGAGGTAGGAACAATTGGATCATTATAAGTGACAATCTTTTCTTCAACTTTAATAGGTGCAGCTACTTTTACTTCTATGGGAGGATGATATTTAAACCACTTCCTCTTGGGGAGATCAACATAAGTAGCAAAAGATTCACAGAAATAATATACTATCTCAGAGTCAAGTCCATATTTAGTGCTAAACTTACGGAAAATATTGGTATCCATAAAAGATTTAACACAATCAAACTTAGGTGTCATACCTGACCCCTTACCTTCGTCGAGGTCCCAATCTTCAGAGTTGCGTTTAATTATATCCAATAAATTCCATTTAAATTCAATAGTCTTCATCATAAAAGAGCCAACATAAGAAGTATCGAGCATGGTGCGATTGTTATCAGAAAGCCGAGCATAAAAACTTTGATTAATTATTTCTCTTGGGAGCTCATGATTGGGGCATGAATATAACATTGATTTAAGCCTCCCCCAAGCTTGAGCGATGCTTTCTCCTTCGTGAGGCCAAAAATTATATATATAATTGCGATCACGGTGAACAAGATGCATAGGGTAATATTTTTGATGAAATTCCAATTTCAATCTTTTGTAGTTCCATGATTTCATATCATCACATAGCCTATACCATGTAAATGCGTCTCCCTTCAAAGATAAAGGGAAGACCTTCTTCTTAGAAATGTCATCGGGTATACCTGCAAGCTTAAATAATCCAGAAACTTCATCCACATATAGTAAGTGCTCATCAGGATGCTTTGTTCCATCTCCTGTAAAAGGATTAGCTAGCAGTTTTTCCATCATACCCGAAGGAAATTCAAAAGGAGTTTCATTTTCAATAGGTTCAGTAGGTTGAGGAGCAACTCTTTTCTCTCTTTGGGACGGGGTGAAGATATCTCGAACAAGCCCCTCAGAGAATTACTTTCCATAGTAACAAGTGACAGTAAATTTCAGCACACTATATAAATTTTTCCTTACCAAATTCCACCTACCAAAGGCGCTACACTCCCCGGCAACGGCGCCAGAAAAGAGTCTTGATGACCCACAAGTATAGGAGATCTATCGTAGTCCTTTCGACAAGTAAGAGTGTCGAACCCAAAGAGGAGCAGAAGGAAATGATAAGCGGTTTTCAGCAAGGTATTCTCTGCAAGTACTAAAATAAGTGGTAACAGATAGTTTTGTGATAAGATAAATTGTAACGAGCAACAAGTAATAAGAGTAAATAAAGTGCAGCAAGGTGGCCCTATCCTTTTGTAGAAAAGGACAAGCCTGGACAAACTCTTATAATAGGGAAAGCGCTCCCGAGGACACATGGGAATATCGTCAAGCCAGTTTTCATCACGTTCATATGATTCGCGTTCGGTACTTTGATAATTTGATATGTGGGTGGATCGGTGCTTGGGTGCTGTTCTTACTTGAACAAGCATCCCACTTTTGATTAACCTCTATTACAAGCATCCATAACTACAACAAAAGTATTAAGGTAAACCTAACCATAGCATGAAACATATGGATCCAAATCAGCCCTTACGAAACAACGCATAAACTAGGGTTTAAGCTTACATCACTCTAGCAACCCATCATCTACTTATTACTTCCCAATGCCTTCCTCTAGGCCCAAACAATGGTGAATTGTTATGCGATGACGTTCACATAACACCACTAGAGGCTAGACAACATACATCTCATCAAAATATCGAATCTAATACCAAATTCACATGACTACTAATAGCAAGACTTCTCCCTTGTCCTCGTGAACAAACGTAACTACTCACAAAGCATATTCATGTTCATAATCACAGGGGTAATAATATGCATAAAGGATCTGAACATATGATCTTCCACCAAATAAACCAACTAGCATCAACTACAAGGAGTAATCAACACTACTAGCAACCTACTAGCACCAATCCCGGACTTGGAAACAAGAATTGGATACAAGAGATGAACTAGGGTTTGGAGATGAGATGATGCTGGTGAAGATGTTGATGGAGATTGCCCTCTCCCAATGAGAGGAGCGTTGGTGATGATGATGGCGATGATTTCCCCCTCCCGGAGGGAAGTGTCCCCGGCAGAACAGCTCTGCAGGAGCCCTAGATTCATTCCACCAAGGTTCCGCCTCATGGCGGCGGAGTCTCGTCCTGAAAGGTTTCTTCATGTTTTTTTCTTGACGAAAGACTTCATATAGGAGAAGATGGGAGTCGGAGAGCCACCAGGGGGCCCACGAGGTAGGGGGCGCGCCCTAGGGGTGGGGGCGCGCCCCCCACCCTCGTGAGCAGGGTGTGGGCCCCCTGGCCTTCATCTTTGGCGACGATTTTTCTTTATTTATTTTAAGATATTCCATGGAGTTTCAGGACTTTTGGAGTTCTTGCGAATAGGTCTCCAATATCTGCTCCTTTTCGGCCAGAATTCCAGCTGCCGGCATTCTCCCTCTTCATGTAAACCTTGTAAAATAAAAGAGAATAGCCATAAGTATTGTGACATAATGTGAAATAACATCCCATAATGCGATAAATATCGATATAAAAGCATGATGCAAAATGGACGTATCAGCAGGCGTCTGAGCGACTTCCGATGAGGTTGCGATCCTCGATCTTTGTCAACATGGTTTCCGGCGGTGGATTGTCTTTTGGGACACGAGATCCATCTCGGCGCGCTCCCCTTCATCGCCGACGACTCGGCTTGGCTCCAAGAATCCTCCCTCGACGTCGAGGCACTCCCCATTCGCGGGGCGGCGCACTTCCGGGCGAGTGCCTGCGGCGTCCTCCTGTGGCAGCCATCGACCCAGTATCGGTCGACTCTCGTGGCGTCCTTGCTTCCCGCTGCCCGTCGCCGCAAGCGATTGGGTCGCTCACGGCTCCAGCGGTGGGTGAAGCACGCGGTGACCCATCAGTCGGCACTCCTCAAATCGCGGAAATCGAGCCCGATGAATCTCTTTATGGATTGTTCGATCTGTCGACTAGCCATTCGGATACTCTTTCTAAGTGCAAAAGAAATGACCCCGTGGCGGAAGTCCTCATGGTTGGCCCCCAGCGAAGCCCGCCTAGGTTCCGCCATGGCGGCGGTGACAGCGGCGGTCCATCGTGCGGCAACGACGAGTACTATCCTCAAGCTCTCACTGTGGAGCAGAGGAAGAGTTGCAGCGCGGAAACGACCAAGCCCTCCAGACCCCCATCGTTGGGGAGACCCCCGAGGCTCAGGCCCTGGAAGCTGCATGCTTAGCCACTCTGACCGAGCATGCACGTCTGGAGAATCTTCAGCAAGCACTCGACGACCGCGCCCGTAGGCAAATTCCAAGTTCCAGTCGACGACAGCGACAATTGTTCCTGACTGGGCGTCGAGAAGAGTGTCAGGTATATCGTACCCCGATCTAGAATGTTGTAGCAGCTGCACATATTGCAGATTCGATCCATCCGTCCCGTTCTGAGGCTGGTAGAGGTTTGCAGCAGATTCGGGCACTGCTCAGGGCAGCCGGGGAATAGAACTCGGTTGTTTCTCAGTCGCGCTACAGGATTCACAGCAGGTCTGTCATGGCAGACACAGTTCATTCGACACATAGCCCAAGATCGCCTCCACGGCGTGAAGATCATGGTTATCACCAGGACCAGTACCTAGGTCGAGCCCACAGGCAGTTTGATCCTCGATACCATCGTGATGACCACCTTGAGTGCCCACGCCCCCTCCGAGGGGTGGTTCATACGCGCCCTGGCGGTATGATGATAGGCGCCCATACGGTGACGAGCAGAGGGTTCCTGTCGACCCAAGAGAGACTGGGTTTGATTAAGGCCAGTCCTCATGCAGGGCCTGGTTGATAGAGGCAGAGCTAACAGAGAAGGGCTAGACAGAGATCATCCGAGTGGCAGCAGAGCGTTCATCTCTGGGCCCGAGTGTTTCAGCAGAGCCATTCAAGCAGCTGAGATTCCTCCCAACATCAGATTGGCTGCAGGAGTGAGCAAGTTTACTGGCGAGTCAAAGCCAGACACATGGTTGGAAGATTACTGAGTGGCAGTGCAGATTGGTGGAGGCAACGATGAAGTAGCCATGAAGCACCTCCCCTTGATGCTTAAAGGCTCGGCCAAGAACTGGTTGAATCAGTTGGCTCCTGCTAGCATATAATGCTGGGAAGACTTGGCCCGAGTGTTTGTTAAGACATTCGAAGGCACTTGCAAGCGACCCACCGGGCTATCCGAGTTGCAGCATTGTGTCAAAAAGCCGAATGAAACTCCGAGGGATTATATCCAGCGCTGGACTACACTTCACCATCTAGTGGAGAATGTTTTGAAGCACCAAGCGGTCTACACTTTCAAGGAAGTCGTACGATACAAGGAACTCACACTGAAATTTGGTCATTCCAGGGTTATGACCCTGAATTGGATGATGGAGATAGCCACTCGGTATGCGAATGGAGAAGAAGACCGACTTTGTAATGGCAAGGGAAGACAATGACCCCGGCCGGAGGTGGAAATCGGTCCGGAAGCGTAAACGTAAATCTAGCCACATGTCGTGCGAAGCCGCATGATGAATACCCAAGGAAAGCCCAAGGGGCCATGGGTACCCAAGAAGATTAAGGACCAATCGGGACAGGATGTCCTAGATTTATCGTGTGCAATCCACACGTAGAAAGATGAAGAGGGTAATTTGATTTTTCCCAAGCACACCACTCGGCAGTACATGTTCCTTATCCAACAGTTCCATGAGGGTCAGCAGAGTGAAAAGGGCTCTGATAAATATGAAGATGAAGAAAAGACCGATTATTACCCGAAGGTCAATGCTACCTTGGTGATTTTTGCTGATGTCGAGAGCAAAATCCGACTGAAGGTCATCAACAAAGAGGTGAACATGGTTGCTCCGGCAACTACAACATACCTCAAGTGGTCAAAGACTCTATTGCATTCGACCAGTCAGATCACCCAGCTCATGTTGCTACTCTCGGGCGGCTAGGTTTGGTGGTCGACCCAATCGTTGGAGGCACTCGACTGCGTAAAGTTCTCATGGATGGTGGCAGTGGTCTGAACATTTTGTATGCTGAGACCCTCCAGGGGATGGGCATTCTGATGTCCCGACTCAGTAAAAGCAACATGCAGTTCCACGGAGTCATCCCAGGGAAGAAGGCAAAGTCACTCGGACAGATTGCTCTAGATGTAGTTTTTGGTGATTCCAAGAATTTTCGAAAAGAGAAGTTGATGTTTGAAGTGGTAGACTTTCACAGTGCCTATCACGCTATTCTGGGTAGGCCAGCATATGCTCGTTTCATGGCCCATCCATGTTACGCGTACCTCAAATTTAAGATGCCCGGGCCCAAAGGCGTGATCACAGTCACTGGGAACAGACAAAGGGCAGAGGAATGCCTCCAAAAGGGTTCCAAGATCGTTGATGAGCAAATGGCGGTGGTGGAACTAGAAGAGTACAAGAAGAATGTCGATCCGAGTGATTTACTCTGCTCCAAGAAGCCTGCTTCTGAGTCCACATTCCAGTCGACTGGCGAGACGAACCCAGTTCACATCCACCCGGAAGACCCCACAGCTACTCTGACCCACATCTCAACAACACTCGACAGCAAATAGGAAGCCACGCTCATTAGTTCCACTATGAGAACTGGGAGATCTTTGCATGGAAACCATCGGACATGCCAGGTGTACCTAGGGGGCTGGCTGAGCACTGTTTGCGTGTCGACTCCAAAGCTAAATCCGTCAAAGAGCATCTCCGTTGTTCCGCCTCGGAGAAGAGGAAGGCGATTGGTGAGGAAGTGGCTCGGCTCTTGGCAGCTGAGTTCATCCACGAGATATGCCACTCAGAGTGGCTCGCCAACATCGTCATGGTCCCCAAGAAGGATAATTCACTCCGTATGTGCATTGACTTCAAGCATATCAATTGGGCCTTCTCGAAAGATCATTTTCCGCTCCCTCGCATCGATCAAATAGTTGACTTGACTACGGGGTGTGAGCGATTGTCTTTTCTTGAAGCGTATTCCGGATACCATCAGATCCGACTATATGGGCCAGATGGAATGAAACGGCCTTCATCACCCCATTTGGGTGTTTTTGCTATGTCACCATGCCTTTCGGTCTCAAAAATGATGGTGCCACATTCATGCGCATGATCCAGAAGTGCCTGCTCACTCAGATCAGTCGGAATGTGGAAGTGTATATAGATGATATCATGGTTAAGTCACGCAAAGGTTCCGACCTGCTGACTGACCTCGCTGAAACCTTTGGCAATTTGAGAAGATATGACATCAAGCTGAATCCGTCCGAGCGCACATTCGGAGTTCCCGGAGGAAAGTTACTCAGTTTCCTCGTTTCCGAACGAGGGATAGATGCCAATCCCAAGAAGATCGGTGCAATTCTCCTAATGAAACGCCCTATGTGTGTACATGATGTTCAGAAGCTCACAGGTTGTCTCGCTGCGTTAAGTCGATTCATTTCACGTCTCGGTGCCGACTGATGAAAAAGTCTAATACGTCCGAGTGGCCTCCCGAAGCTGAAGCAACATTTGTAGAGCTCAAAGCCTGCTTTCTATCCAGCCGGTGTTTGTTGCTCCGAATGGCAAAGAGCCTCTACTCTTATATATTGCAGCCACTAGTTAGGTTGTCATCACAGTGGTCACAGTGGAGCGAGAAGAAGAAGGCAAGGCCTACAAAGTTCAATGCCCAGTGTATTACATCTCTGAAGTCTTGACTCCATCCAAGCAGAGGTATCCACATTACCAGAAGCTTCTCCATGGAATTTATTTGACTGTGAAGAAAGTTGCACATTGTTTCCAAGACCACTCGGTTTCAGTCGTCAGAGATGCTCCGTTGTCTGAAATCATGAACAATCTAGATGCAACTGGTCGAGTGGCTAAGTGGGCAATTGAACTTCTCCCTCTGGATATCAAGTCCGAAGCAAAGAAGGAGATCAAGTCCCAAGCGCTCGCAGATTTCTTGGCCGAGTGGATTGAACAGCAACAACCGACTCAAGTTCACTCAAAATACTGGACTAAGTTCTTCGATGGATCTAAGATGTTGAATGGTTCTGGTGCTGGAGTAGTCCTGGTGTCCCCAAGAGGCAATAAACTCAGTTATGTCCTCCAGATTCACTTGGATTCCTCCAATAACGAAGCTGAGTATGAAGCACTCCTCTATGGGTTGCGTATGGCCATCTCACTCGGCATATGTCGCCTGATGGTCCATGCTGATTCAGATTTGGTGGTCAATCAAGTGATGAAGGAGTGGGATGTCAGGAACCCTACCATGACTGGGTACTGCAATGCAGTGAGGAAGTTGGAAAAGAAAATTGAAGGATTGGAACTCCACCACATTCCCCGACTCAAGAATCAAGCAACCGACGACCTGGCAAAAATAGATTCCACTCGGAAGCCTATCCCCAACAATGTGTTTCTTGAGAATCTCCATTCCACGACAGTGCAAGAGGATCCCTTTACTGAAGAACCTCCCCAAGCAATAAGTCCTACCAATCCGACTGAAATCGAGGTTCCAGGAGTTATTGATCTGGTTATGGAGATCCTAGTAATCACCCCCGACTGGAAAGTGTCGTACATTGCGTATCTGCTCAGGCAGGAGCTTCCAGAAGATGAAGTTGAGGCATGTCAGATCGTTCGTAGGTCCAAGGCCTTCACAGTAATAGGCAGGCATCTCTACAGAGAGAGTGTTACTGGCGTGGCTCAGTGATGTATCTCTCCAGAAGAGGGTCGTCTGATATTGGATGAGATCCACTCGGGGACCTATGGTCACCATGCGTCCTCTCGGACCATTGTGGCCAAAGCATACCGAGCGGGATTCTACTGGCCACGGGCCAATGAAGCTGCAAAAGAAATCGTTGAGAAGTGTGAAGGTTGCCAGTTCTACGCAAACATGTCCCACAAGCCTGGATCTGCCTTGAAAACCATTCCACTCGTCTGGCCGTTCACTGTGTGGGGTTTGGATATGGTTGGACCACTCAGGATAGGCAGAAGTAGTTTCACTCATCTACTTGTAGCAGTCGACAAGTTCACCACGTGGGTTGAGGCAAAGCCTATCAAGAACTTAGACTCAAGCACAACCATTGGTTTCATAAGAGAGCTGATATTCCGATATGGAGTTCCGCACAACATTATCACAGACAACGGCTCAAACTTTGATTCAGAAGAATTCGGAGCGGTTTGCGCCTCCTAGGGCACTCGGGTGGATTACGCATCTGTTGCGCACCCGCAGTCGAATGGTCAAGCTGAAAGAGCAAATGGTCTGATCCTCTAAGGTCTAAAACCTCGACTCATGCACGACCTTAAGCATGCAGTTGGAGCTTGGGTAACTGAATTGCCGTCTGTCCTGTGGGGATTGAGGACAACTCCCAACCGATCCACTAACCGAACCCCTTTCTTCATGGTGTACGGGGCTGAAGTCGTGCTTCCTAGTGACCTACTTCACAATGCGCTCCGAGTGGAACTTTATTCAGAAGCTGAGGCAGAGCAAGCACGTCTGGATGCAGTAGACCTTCTGGAAGAAGAACGAGAGATGGATTTCAACCCGTCGACTATTTATCAGCAAGATCTTCATCGATTCCACGCTAGAAATGTCAAGGGTCGAGCATTTCAAGAAGGAGACCTTGTGCTCCGAGTGGATCAGCAACAACCACATAAGCTCGCCCCCGCGTGGGAAGGCCCTTTGGTCGTCACCAAGGTGCTTCACAATGGGGCATATCACCTTTAGAACTTAGCTCAGAAGAAAGATGAGCCGCGCTCCTGGAACGCAGATCTTCTTCGTTGTTTTTGTACTTGATAGTCAGATTATAAGGATGTAATAAGGGTACTTGTTAGACTATTTATCAAGACATGTTCCCTGCAGTCTCTTAATGATTGTTCTCGCACAAGCATGTGTACAAATCCTGAGTGGTTGACTTAGCTGCAGAACGTGTTTTCGCCTAAGTTAAAAACCTACTCCCACTCGGAGGCTTAGCCGCGAGCCTGTGTCACACCCTGCATTTTGTAACATGTCATTTGCATTAATAAAGCATGAAAATTTGGACCAACAAAAACTTTTCATTATTTGGCTTTTTATTTGACATGGATTTTTGTCTGTGGTTTCAAGTGCTCATGAAAGCCATAATATAGATGCACGTTCTATACTTCATCTCCTTGCCCCAAACTTCTGCCCAGTGATCATGCCATGTGTATAGTGCAATATAGTATTTTATTACAAAAATAATTTGGCCAAATAGTATTTTCTAAATTTAGTTTTCCAAAAACCCCTTAATTGAGTTTGCACTACGAACACTTGATTTGGGGTATGAAAAATATTTCAAAGAGTATATTTGCTCCTATTAGGTATAGGGCTCCCAAAAATATAATTTTAAAAGTTATTTTCCTATTTTATTTAAAGGCTTTTTCTTAGGGCCAGAAATGGTCTTTAATAGGTTAAAATTATTTAACTGTTTCAAAAATATTTCAGAAAATTTAGGGAAACCCAGTGGACATAGATTTTCCATATATATGAGTTTCAACACATGGTCGCGATCAAAATATTGGGCAAAACCCTCCAAAACCATTTCTGTCCATTTCAAGTATTTGAAATACTTCTACAAGAAATATTTTCAAATAAATCCAGGAAAATTCTAGCAAGTCACATATGCATAATGTGATGATCTTGCAAAGTTTCCACTCAATCAAAGTAATTTTGGTTCACAAAAGTGCCCCAAAACCCTCTCTGTCCAGATCCAAGTTTGAACAACTCTACATTGCCAAATTTCTCCATTTGATTCCAAACTTTGTGGACATGTTCATGTGCCCAAATAATGACACTACACCAAGTGGTGCATCAAGGAGAAGAAATTAGCTTAGCTAGATCTAAGCAAATCCATTTCTGTTGATTTCTAGGGTTTACAAAAGTTGCATTGGCTACTTTTTCCATTTGACCTAGAAGTTTGTGGGCACTACTAATTTGTGATGCCACTCACTCTTGTTAAGTATCAAAGCAAGTTGAGAAAATTAGATAGCCCAAACCACCATTAAACACCTTCTGGCAGAATTTAAAAATGCTTGTTTCAACCCCTTCCACTAATCTCCATGAGCTGATATTTTTACCACAACCCCTCCTAGTCCCCCTCTAGCACCTGTATGCTTTTCTGCCCGAGGAAGCAATGATAAAGGGGGGAGAACCCCATTTTTCTTCTCTGGATAGTGGATTCCTCCCTATCTCTCAGCCTCCTTCTCTCCCCTCAGCTTTCCAGAGCATCCAAGGCTCCCCAAAACTTTTTCCCACACCTCCTGCAGACTCCAGACGCAAGTGGACGAGCGAGGACGCGGATGCCGCCAATGTCACGCTCTGGAGCGTCTGGCAGGGCACTGATACGTCTCCAACGTATCTAAAATTTTTTATTGCTCCATGCTACTTTATCTACTTTTTTAGGCTTTATTGGGCTTTATTTCCACTTTTATATTATTTTTGGGACTAACCTACTAACCGGAGGCCCAGCCCAGAATTGCTGTTTTTTGCCTATTTTAGTATTTCGAAGAAAAGGAATATCAAACGGAGTCCAAACGGAATGAAACCTTTGGGAACGTGATTTTCTCACCGAACGTGATCCAGAGAACTTGGAGTGCAAGTCAAGAAGCAACCGGAGCCTCCACGAGATAGGAGGGCACCCCCCCCCTATAGGGCGTGCCCCCTGTCTCGTGGGCCCCTCGGGCGGCCACCAACATACTTCTTCTTCCTATATATACCTACGCACCTCGAAAACATCCAGGGGCACCACGAAACACAATTTCCACCGCCGTAACCTTCTGTATACACGAGATCCCACCTTGGAGCCTTCATGGCACTTTCTGCCGGAGGGAATCAAGCACGGAGGGCCTCTACATCAACATCCTTGCCCCTCCGATGAGTTGTGAGTAGTTTACCACAGACCTACGGGTCCATAGTTATTAGCTAGATGGCTTCTTCTCTCTTTTTGGATCTCAATACAATGTTCTCCCCCGCTCTTGTGGAGATCTATTCGATGTAATTTCTTTTTGCGGTGTGTTTGTCGAGATCCGATGAATTGTGGGTTTATGATCAAGTTTATCTATGAATAATATTTGAATCTTCTATGAATTCTTTTATGTATGATTAATTTATCTTTGCAAGTCTCTTCGAATTATCAGTTTGGTTTGGCCTACTAGATTGATCTTTCTTGCCATGGGAGAAGTGCTTAGCTTTGGGTTCAATCTTGGGGTGTCCTTACCCAGTTACAGAAAGGGTTGCAAGGCACGTATTGTATTTTTGCCATCGAGGATAATAAGATGGGATTTATATCATATTGCATGAGTTTATCCCTCTACATCATGTCATCTTGCTTAATGCGTTACTCTGTTCTTATGAACTTAATACTCTAGATGCATGCTTTGGATAGCGGTCGATGTGTGGAGTAATAGTAGTAGATGCGAGGAGTCGGTCTACTTGTTATGGACGTGATGCCTATATACATGATCATGCCTAGATAATCTCATAACTATACACTTTTCTATCAATTGCTCGATAGTAATTTGTTCACCCACCGTAATACTTATGCTATCTTGAGAGAAGCCACTAGTGAAACCTATGGCCCCCGGGTCTATCTCTTATCATATTTACTTCCAATCTACTTTTATTTGCATCTTTACTTTTTGCATCTATATTATAAAATACCAAAAATATATTTATCTTATCATAGTATCTTTATTAGATCTCACTTTCATGAAGTGGCCGTGAAGGGATTGACAACCCCTTTATTGCGTTGGTTGCGAGTTCTCGGTTGTTTGTGTAGGTGCGTGGGACTTTTGAGGAGCCTCCTCTTTGGATTGATACCTTGGTTCTCAAAACTGAGGGAAATACTTACGCTACACTTTGCTGCATCACCCTCTACTCTTCAAGGAAAACCAACGCAAGCTCAAGACGTAGCAAGAAGTATTTCTGGCGCCGTTGCCGGGGAGGTCTTCACTCAAGTCAAGACATACCAAGTACCCATGACAAACCTATCTCCCTCACATTTACATTATTTGCCATTTGCCTCTCATTTTCCTCTCCCCCACTTCACCCTTGCCGTTTTATTCGCCCTCTCTTTCCCAGTCTCCTCCTCTCTTTTTGCTTGTCGTTTTTCTGTTTGCTTGTGTGTTGGATTACTTGTTGCCATGGCGCAACATAATACCAAATTGTGTGACTTCTCGAGTACCAATAATAATGATTTCCTTAGTACTCCGATTGCTCCTCTTAATAATGATGAGTCTTATGAAATCAATACCGCTTTGCTGAATCTAGTTATGAAAGGTCAATTCGCCGGCCTTCCTAGAAAAGATGCCGCTACTCATCAAAACAACTTTGTTGATTTGTGTGATATGCAAAAGAAGAAAGATACGGATAACAATGTTGTCAAACTGAAGTTATTTCTGTTTTCACTTAGAGATCGCTCTAAAGTTTGGTTTTCATCTTTGCCTAAAAATAGTATTGATTCTTGGAACAAGTGCAAAGATGCTTTTATCTCTAAGTATTTCCTCCCGCTAAGATCATCACTCTTAGGAACGATATTATGAATTTTAAACAACTTGATCATGAGCATGTTGACCAATCTTGGGAAAGAATGAAATTGATGCTCCGCAATTGCCCTACTCATGGTTTGAACTTATGGATGATCATACAAAAAATTTATGCCGGTTTGAACTTTGCTTCTACAAATCTCTTAGATTCGACGCGTGAGGCACCTTTATTGAAATCACGTTAGGAGATGCTACAAAATTACTTGATAATATTATGGCTAATTATTCTCAATGGCACACCGAAAGGTCTTCTAGTAAAAAAGTGCATGCTATAGAAGAAATCAATGTTTTGAGTGGAAAGATGGATGAACTTATGAATATGTTTGCTACTAAAAATACTCCTCTTGATCCCAATGATATGCCTTTGTCTTCCTTGATTGAGAATAATAATGAATCTATGGATGTGAATTTTGTTGGTAGGAATAGTTTTGGAAACAATGCTTATAGAGAAATTTTAATGCTAGACCGTTCCCTAGTAATCCCTCTAATAATTATGGAAATTCGTACAATAATTATTATGGTAATTTTAATAAGATGCCCTCTGATTTTGAGAATAGTGTGAAAGAATTTATGATCTCTCAAAAGAATTTTAATGCTATGCTTGAAGAAAAATTGCTCAAAGTTGATGATTTGGCTAGGAACGTTGATAGACTTTCGCTTGATGTTAATTCTCTTAAACTTGGATCTTCTTCTCCTAAGCATGATATCAATGAGTCTCTTAAAGTAATGAGAATTTCCATTGATGAGTGCAAGGAAAGAACCGCTAGATTGCGTGCTAAGAAAGAAAGCTTTATAAAAGCGTGTTCGTCTAGTTTCCGTGAAAATAATGATGAGGATCTTAAAGTTATTGATGCGTCTCTGATTAGATCTATGTTTTTCAATATGAACTTTGATGATTATGGGACTGATGATGAATCAACTTTGCCTAGAAGGCATCCCAAGAATTCGGAATCTTTAGATCTTAATGATAAATTTGGTAAAAGTGAGATTGGAGAATCCTCAACTTCTAATAATGTTGAACCCACTATCTCGGACTTCAAGGAATTTAATTATGATAATTGCTCTTTAAAAGGTTGTATTTCCTTGTTGCAAGCCGTTGTTAATTCTCCTCATGCTTATAGTCAAAATAAAGCTTTTACCAAGCATATTGTTGATGCCTTGATGAAATCTTATGATGAGAAACTTAATTGGAAGTTTCTATACCTAGAAAACTTAATGATGAGTGGGAACCTACTATAAAGATTAGAATTAAAGATTATGAGTGTTTTGCTTTGTGTGATTTGGGTGCTAGTGTTTCCACGATTCCGAAAACTTTATGTGATATTCTAGGTTTCCATGATCTTGATGATTGCTCGTTAAATTTGCACCTTGCGGATTCCGCCATTAAAAAGCCTATGGGAAGGATCAATGATGTTCTTATCATTGCAAATAGAAATTTGGTGCCCGTAGATTTTATCGTTCTTGATATAGATTGCAATCTTTCATGTCCTATTATTCTTGGTAGACCTTTCCTTAGAACGATTGGTGCGATTATTGATATGAAGGAAGGGAATATTAGATTCCAATTTTCCTTAAAGAAAGGCATGGAGCACTTTCCAAGAAAGAAAGTTAAATTACCTTATGAATCTATCATGTGTGCTACTTATGAGTTTAGTGCCAAAGATGGCACTACTTAGATATATCCTCGCTTTTATGCCTAGCTAGGGGCGTTAAACGATAGCGCTAGTTGGGAGGCAGCCCAATTTTCTTTATGTTTTTTGTTTTTGTTTCTGTTTAGGAATAAATAATCCATCTACCTTATGTTTAGATGTGGTTTTATCTTTTAATTAGTGTTTGTGCCAAGTTAAACCTATTGGATCTTCTTGGATGATAGTTATTTGATCTTGCTGTAATTTCCAGAAACTTTGCGCTCAGTGCCCGAATTGTTAAAAATCACCAGAATGTGATAAAATAGAGATTCAAATTTCTGCTGATCAATAAACAAATTGTCTAGGTCTTCTAATTTTGATAGATTTTTCGGAGTTCCATAAGTTTGCGCTAGTTACAGATTACTACAGACTGTTCTGTTTTTGACAGATTCTGTTTTTCGTGTGTTGTTTGCTTATTTTGATGAATCTATGGCTAGTAAAATAGTTTATAATACATAGAGAAGTTGGAATACAGTAGGTTTAACACCAATATAAATAAATAATGATTTCATTACAGTACCTTAAAGTAGTCTTTTGTTTTCTTTCTCTAACGGAGCTCACGAGATTTCTATTGAGTTTTGTGTTGTGAAGTTTTCAAGTTTTGGGTAAAGCTTTTATGGACTATGTAATAAAGGGTGGCAAGAGCCTAAGCTTGGGGATGCATGGCACCCCAAGATATTCAAGAATAGCCAAAGCCTAAGCTTGGGGATGCCCCGGGAAGGCATCCCCTCTTTCGTCTTCGTTCATTGGTAACTTTACTTGGGGCTATATTTTTATTCACCACATGATAAGTGTTTTGCTTGGGGTGTCGTGTGTTATATTAGTCTTTGCCTTTTAGTTTACCACAATCATCTTTGCTGTACACACCTTTTGAGAGAGCCATACATAAATTGGAATTTGATAGATACTCTAGTGTTTCACTTATATCTTTTGAGCGTGATATTTTTTGCTCTAATGCTTCACTTAGATCTTTTAGAGCATGGTAGCATATTTGTTTTAAAGAAACTATTGATCTCTCATGCTTCACTTACATTATTTTGAGAGTCGTTAATAGCATGGTAATTTTCTTAAATATTAATATACTTGGTATTCAAGATATGTGAAACTTTCTTTTGAGTGCGTTGAATACTAAGAAAAGTTTGATGCTTGATAATTGTTTTGAGATATGAAAATGGTGATATTAGAGTCATGCTAGTTGAATAGTTGTGAATTTAAAGAATACTTGTGTTGAAGTTTGTGATTCCCGTAGCATTGCACGTATGGTGAACCGTTATGTGATGAACTCGGAGCATGATTTTTTTATTGATTGCCTTCCTTATGAGTGGCGGTCGGGGACGAGCGATGGTCTTTTCCTACCAATCTATCCCCCTAGGAGAATGTGCGTAATACTTTGCTTTGATAACTTCTAGATTTTTGCAATAAGTATATGAGTTCTTTATGACTAATGTTGAGTCCATGAATTATATGCACTTTTTCCCATCCTTGCACCATTGCTAGCCTCTCTAATACCGCGCACTTTTCGCCGATAATACACCCATCATATATCTTCCTCAAAACAGCCATCATACCTACCTATTATGGCATTTCCATAGCCATTCCGAGATATATTGCCATGCAACTTTCCACCGTTCCGTTTATTATGACACGCTCCATCATTGCCATATTGCTAGCATGATCATGTAGTTGACATCGTATTTGTGGCAAAGCCACCGTTCATAATTCTTTCATACATGTCACTCTTGATTCATTGCATATCCCACATCACGGAGGCATTCATATAGTCATATTTTGTTCTAAGTATCGAGTTGTAATTCTTGAGTTGTAAGTAAATAAAAGTGTGATGATCATCATTATTAGAGCATTGTCCCAGTGAGGAAAGGATGATAGAGACTATGATTCCCCCACAAGTCGGGATGAGACTCCGGACGAAAAATAAAAAATAAAGAAAGGAGAAAAAAAGAGGCCATAAAAAAAGAGAAAAGGCCCAAAGAAAAAAAATGAGAGAATAAGAGAGAAGGGGCAATGCTACTATCCTTTTACCACACTTGTGCTTCAAAGTAGCACCAAGATCTTCATGATAGAGAGTCTCTCATTTTGTCACTTTCATATACTAGTGGGAATTTTTCATTATAGAACTTGGCTTGTATATTCCAATGATGGGCTTCCTCAAATGCCCTAGGTCTTCGTGGAGAAAGCGAGTTGGATGCACACCCACTTAGTTTCTTTTGTTGAGCTTTCATATACTTATAGCTCTAGTGCATCCGTTGCATGGCAATCCCTACTCACTCACATTGATATCTATTGATGGGCATCTCCATAGCCTGTTGATACGCCTAGTTGATGTGAGACTATCTTCTCCCTTTTTGTCTTCTCCACAACCACCATTCAATTCCACATATAGTGCTATATCCATGGCTCACGCTCATGTATTGCGTGAAGATTGAAAAAGTTTTGAAAATGTTAAAGTATGAAACAATTGCTTGGCTTGTCATCGGGTTTGTGCATGATTTAAATATTTTGTGTGGGGAAGATGGAGCATAGCCAGACTATATGATTTTGTAGGGATAACTTTCTTTGGCCATGTTATTTTGAGAAGACATAATTGCTTAGTTAGTATACTTGAAGTATTATTATTTTTATGTCAATATGAACTTTTGTCTTGAATCATTCGGATCTGAATATTCATATCACAATTAAGAAGATTTACATTGAAATTATGCCAAAGTATCACTCCGCATCAAAAATTCTCTTTTTATCATTTACCTACTCGAGGACGAGCAGGAATTAAGCTTTGGGATGCCTGATACGTCTCCAACGTATCTATAATTTTTGATTGCTCCATGCTACTTTATCTACTGTTTTAGACTTTATTGGGCTTTATTTTCCACTTTTATATTATTTTTGGGACTAACCTACTAACTGGAGGCCCAGCCCAGAATTGATGTTTTTTGCCTATTTCTGTATTTCGAAGAAAAGCAATATCAAACGGAGTCCAAACGGAATGAAACCTTCGAACGTGATTTTCTCACGAGCGTGATCCGAGAGAACTTGGAGTGCAAGTCAAGAAGCAACCGGAGCCTCCACGAGATAGGAGGGCGCCCCCATATGGCGCCCGCACTTTGTCTCGTGGGCCTGAGGCGACCACCGACGTACTTCTTCTTCCTATATATACCTACGCACCCGAAAACATCCAGGCACCATGAAACACAATTTCCACCACCGTAACCTTCAGATCCATGAGATCCCATCTTGGAGCCTTCGCCGGCACTTTCTGCCGTGGGGGGAATCAAGCGGAGGGCCTCTACATCAACATCCTTGCCCCTCCGATGAGTTGTGAGTAGTTTACCACAGACCTCACGGGTCCATAGTTATTAGCTAGATGGCTTCTTCTCTCTTTTGGATCTCAATACAATGTTCTCCCCTCTCTTGTGGAGATCTATTCGATGCAATCTCTTTTTGCGGTGTGTTTGTCGAGATCCGATGAATTGTGTGTTTATGATCAAGTTTATCTATGAATAATATTTGAATCTTCTCTGAATTCTTTTATGTATGATTAAGTTATCTTTGCAAGTCTCTTCGAACTATCAGTTTGGTTTGGCCTACTAGATTGATCTTTCTTGCCATGGGAGAAGTGCTTAGCTTTGGGTTCAATATTGCGGTGTCCTTACCGAGTGACAGAAAGGGTTGCAAGGCACGTATTGTATTGTTTCCATCGAGGATAGCAAGATGGGGTTTATATCATATTGCATGAGTTTATCCCTCTACATCATGTCATCTTGCTTAATGCGTTACTCTGTTCTTATGAACTTAATACTCTAGATGCATGCTGGATAGCGGTCGATGTGTGGAGTAATAGTAGTAGATGCCGTAAGGAGTCGGTCTACTTGTTATGGACGTGATGCCTATATACATGATCATGCCTACATAATCTCATAACTATGCGTTTTTCTATCAATTGCTCGACAGTAATTTGTTCACCCACCGTAATACTTATGCTATCTTGAGAGAAGCCACTAGTGAAACCTATGGCCCCCGGGTCTATATCTTATCATATTTACTTCCAATCTACTCTTATTTGCATCTTTACTTTTTGCATCTATATTATAAAATACCAAAAATATATTTATCTTATCATACTATCTTTATTAGATCTCACTTTTGCAAGTGGTCGTGAAGGGATTGACAACCCCTTTATTGCGTTGGTTGCGAGTTCTCAGTTTGTTTGGGTAGGTGCGTGGGACTTTTGAGGAGCCTCCTACTGGATTGATACCTTGGTTTTCAAAACTGAGGGAAATACTTACGCTACACTTTGCTGCATCACCCTCTCCTCTTCGAGGAAAACCAACGCAAGCTCAAGACGTAGCAGGCACCCGACCATTGACGCCACATCCCCCGACCGCCTCGAGCCTCCCCCGCGCGCCAGTCAATGCCCCTCGATGTTCTCTCCATGCCAGCAGGCCGCCCACTTGCTCCCGCGCCTCTCTCTCCTGCAGCTCGCGCCAGAGTGCTGCCCCGCTCGGCCAATGCTTGTGCCGCTCATATGGCCCGCCTGCAGCTCATCCCGCTCCTCCTCTCTCTCCCTGGCACCCTAGACCACCCCCATGAACACCCCAGGGCCCTCCTTTCCCTCTCTAACAGCCACGAGAGCCGATCCCGCGTGCACCCGTAAGCCGCGCCTACGGTGGACCTCGTCCCTGAGCCTCCCTCTCACTCCCTGTCACTCCCCCACACTCCTAATCAACCTACTGCGCCATCCATTTGTCTCCAGAGCCGCCCGAGCTCGAGATCGAGCTCGAGCTCCGCCGCCTCGGCTCGTCGGCGTTCGCGTGGTACATGCCTCCTCCTCCCCCGTTCTCTCTCGATCTGGAACCGCGCGGCATCACTGACCCTATCCCCTCTCTTCCCCGCTCTTTTTGCAGCCAGGAATGACCGGAGCCACCGACACCCGAAGCACCTCCGCCGCGTGACCTCTCGCCCGCAAATCAGGCTGCTCCAGCGACCACCTCCACCACCACCCGAACAGTGACATCCCCCTAAGTCCAACGGTGCCACCCCCTCGACCTGTCATGCCCTGTAGCGTCGCCGGTGAGCATGCCGACCTCTCTGTCGCGAGGTTAGAGATGACAGGTGGAGCCCACCTGTCATCCTCACCTCTCCCTCGCCCCTCTCTCTCTCACTAGCGCCTGGGGCCCGGTCCTCAGGTTTAAATATGGCGCGTGTGCGCCGCCCCGGCTCGCCTGGGCCCTCTTTCCGCTGGGCCTGCTGCGCTGCAGCTGTTTTGGCCCAGAGGCATAGTGCCCTTTTTTCCTTTTCTTTTTCTGTTTAACTTCCAAAAATTCCACAGGATTAAATATTAATCCAAATGCAATAATTCCAACTCCACAAATCTTGTAATATTCTCACCTATTTAATGGTGTGTCTTTCATAAATATCCATCAAACTTCTCTGTACTGTTCAAATTTAAATTCAAATTTGAGCAATAAAATCCCTGTTTGAAAAGCCATTACTCTGTCCCTTTAGCTCCAAATCCAAAACTAAGAATTTTACCCTTCTTAGTTTTCCTGCTAGTATTTAACAAAAATGAGTTGACATTTTTCTGAGCACTTTGGTTTTTTGGTTTTGCTATTGTCTTATTTTTCCGTTGTTTCTTTGCGACGATTAGATCCCATATTTGATGAAGTAGTTGGAGAAGAAGAAGAAGTATAAGGACTTGAAGACTTTGAAGACCAAGCCAACCAAGGCAAGCAACCCTTTGACCATGACACCCCTCTTGATTACCGGTACCCTTTTTCCGATTGCCTGATGATGAAAAATGACGGTGGTAAACTTGTTGTGAACCATCACATGATACATACCCCTACTCATAACTCTACCTTGTGCATGATGCAATGTCAAAAGGTTAGTTGTTGATGCATAATGTTGCATGTGTACCATGAACTCCTCGTGGTTGCTTTCTTTCGAAAACCCCATCGGGTGCCCCTAATGCTCGTGGGTGATGTTGAACCAAGGTCACCACTTGAGGAAGAAGTGGTGTACCAGAGTTGCTTTGATGTGTTGTTCTTGTATGCATCATCTCTTGCCATGAGTAGCATGTAGCCTTGTCATGCATTATACTTGGTTGAGCATCATGTCATGTTTATGTGTTGTGTGTTTACCATGTTGTTTGCTTCTTTCCGGTTGTGCTCCTTCTTGATATTTCCTGTTTCGTTGCGATCGTGAGGATTCATCCAACTACACCCGTTCGTATTCTTCATGGACTCGTACTTCTTCCTAGCGGGATTTCAGGCAAGATGACCATCACCTTGGATCTCACTACTATCTTTGCTATGCTAGTTGTCTCAATGCTATCGCTATGTCGCGCTACCTACCACTTGTTTATCAAGCCTCCCAATATGCCATGAAATAGCCTCTAACCTTTTCCACCAACCCAGCAAACCGTTGTTTGGATATGTTACCGCTTTGCTCATCCCCTCTTATAGCGTTGCTAGTTGCATGTGCAGTGCAGGTTGTTCCATGTTGGGACATGGATATCATGGGATATCACAATATCTCTTATTTAATTAATGCATCTATATACTTGGTGAAGGGTGGAAGGCTCGGCCTTTTGCCTGGTGTTTTGTTCCACTCTTGCCGCCTTAGTTTCCTTCATACCGGTGTTATGTTCCTTGATTTTGCGTCCCTAACATGATGAGGGTTTATGGGCCCCTCTTGACAGTTCGCTTTGAATAAAACTCCTCCAACAAGACCCAACATTGGTTTTACCATTTGCTCAACATAATAACTAAACCTGTTAATTAATTAATTGGCATAGGGGGTTGCGTCCCCGAGGATTCTTTCAACATAATACAGGGGGGCCAGTGTTGATGGTGTTGGTCCCAAAACAGAGCCACTTGCGGTGCCACCTCTTCGCCTGGGGTTTTCGGTTGCCGTATGTAGTGTTCATCCGGTCGTGGCCTGAGACGAGATACACACGGCTACTATTAGGGTGTCAGCACTCCGGGAGGTCTTGCTGGACTTGTTTTACCATTGTCGAAATGTCTTGTGCACCGGGATTCCGAGTCTGATCGGAGGGTCCCGAGATGGAGGATTGTCTCCGCGGATCATGAGCTTGTCATGGGGTAAGTTGGGACACCCCTGCAGCGTTTCAACTTTCGAGAGTCGTGCCCGCAGTTATGTGGCAGATGGGAATTTTTAATATCCGGTTGTAGTGGACTTGAACTAAACTCAATTAAAATACACCAATTGCGTGCGTAACCGTGACGGCCTCTTTTCGAGTGAGTCGAGAAGAGAACATGGTGGAGTTATGTTTAAACGTAAGTAGTTCAGGATCACTTCTTGATCATTTCTAGTTTGCGACCGTTGCGTAGATTCTCATCTTACTCTTGTACTCGTAAGTTAGCCACCATACATTGCTTGTCGCTTGTTACAACCTCACCACTTATCCTTTCCATACCCATTAAGCTTTGCTAGTCTTGATACCCATGGTAATGGGATTGCTAAGTCTTGGTGGCTCACAGATTACTACAATAACAGTTGCAGGTACATGTAATCCGATAATCATGACGTGAGAGCGATGATTACTTGTTTTGGAGTTCTTCTTCTTCTTCGTCGACCTTCGGTTAGGTTCTTGGTCGGCAGCTTGGGCTAGCAGGGTCGATATCATTTGAGTTTTCGTATGTGTTTCATCCGTAGTCGGATGTTGTTCTCATGTACGATGATCGATGTATTCATGTGGCATTTGTATGCCCTTTGTATGTATCCCTATCTATTATGTAATGGTATGATGTAATGATATCCACCTTGCAAAAGCGTTTCAATATGCAGCTCTATCCTTGGTGGAACCTTCGAGCTCCTCTCGGATAGGATCGCATATTGGGCATGACAGCAAGTCTGGGTACCCATGTTCCCAGGACGCCGACAATAGCCCCCGGGCCCAAGGCGCGCTCAAACTTGGCTTTGAGGCAAAGCCAAAAGGCAAGTGCGGAGCACCGCGGGCCCTAACCGCCTCCGGCCTCGGTCTACGCGTGGCGATTGATGGGACGTGGGCGTCTCCGCTTCCCCATGCTGCCTCAGCAACCGTTCGACTTGACGAGACTCTGCTGCATGCAGAGAAAAACCATCATTGTGTGGGATCATGGAGGCCGGCGGTTGGCCTCCCTCTGGCTATAAATGAGGGTAGGGGCAGAGCCCCCCCCCCCCCGCTCATCTCCATTGTCTTGACGCCCGCTCCTTCTTCTTCTTTCTTGTCCCATCGTCTCGCTGCACCATTCATGGCACCGATCAGGAGGTTTTCTACAGCGGAGAAGGGAAAAACCCCCCGAGAGGAGTCGGGGCTGCTCCCGCCGAAGAAGAGGCTCATCCGCCCTTGTGATGCTGGCGAGAGGCCAGAGTGACACGACCCTGGTATGAGCGGCCTCCGCCTAGCTTCCCGCTCCCTCTGTATGCCCGCGCGCAGGGCCCCAGAGAGGGCGGCAGTGCTCAGCACCACGCGGGCCACGACCATGGTGGTCAGGCTGAGGTTGTGCGGCCAGCCGGCCCGCGAACCCACGCCGAGGGCACCTCGCGCAAGTTCGTGGTGTGGGCGGCAATGCCACCGCGCCACGTAGATCCGGGTTCCCACGGTTCTTCATCGAGGAGATGCCGCCGAGAGGGCCACTTGAGCTGTGGCTGTAGCGCACGCCGGGTCTTTGCATTCAGCCACGGGGACGGAGGTCGAGGTCGTCCCCCTGGGCAACATTTTCATGACCCAAGGATGGGGCGAGGTCGCCCGCGCCTGCCATGTGGATGGGGACCTCGCCATCCACTTCAAGTATGATGGCGCCTCCACATTGTTCTTAAAGGTCTTGACGAGGAGGGCTGCGCTGGAGTGCTGCCCAGGGAAGCAGCCTGCATGGCGCCACTGGCATCGAGCCCGCCTCCGACAGCTCCGCCAACAGCGATGAGTCCTGGTAGTCCAGCAATTCTCTCGAGCCTAGCGATTCTCTAGAGTAGAGTGATGACAGCTACGTGCCATCGAGCTCTCGCCGTGCCCAGAGCACGACAGCAGCGTCCACTCCGAAGAAGAGGCTCATCCGCCCTTGTGATGCTGGCGAGAGGCCAGAGTGACACGACCCTGGTATGAGCGGCCTCCGCCTAGCTTCCCGCCTCTCAGATGCCTGCCAAGGCTAGGCCCTGCAGAGAGGGCGGCAGTGCTCAGCACCACGCGGGCCACGACCATGGTGGTCAGGCTGAGGTTGTGCGGCCAGCCGGCCCGCGAACCCACGCCGAGGGCACCTCGCGCAAGTTCGTGGTGTGGGCGGCAATGCCACCGCGCACGTAGATCCGGTTCCCACGGTTCTTCATCGAGGAGATGCCGCCGAGAGGGCCACTTGAGCTGTGGCTGTAGCACGCCGGGTGCTGCATTCTGGCCACGGGGGCGGAGGTCGAGGTCGTCCCCCTGGGCAACATTTTCATGACCCAAGGATGGGGCGAGGTCGCCCGCGCCTGCCATGTGGATGGGGACCTCGCCATCCACTTCAAGTATGATGGCGCCTCCACATTGTTCTTAAAGGTCTTCGACGAGGAGGGCTGTCGCCTGGAGTGCTGCCCCAGGGGAAGCAGCCTGCATGGCGCCACTGCGGGCATCGAGCCCGCCTCCGCTGACAGCTCCTCCAACAGCGATGAGTCCTGGTAGTCCAGCAATTCTCTCGAGCCTAGCGATTCTCTAGAGTAGAGTGATGACAGCTACGTGCCATCGAGCTCTCGCCGTGCCCAGAGCACGACAGCAGCGTCCACTCGGCGTCGTCGGTGATGCCCAGTAGCCGGGGTCCCTTGAAGCTTCCTTCTTTTGTTTCCCTGCGCGGAATTGTGACAACCCCCGTGGGGGTATGTAAAAAACGTTAATGCTTTTGCTCCGATGTTTATTACTCCTAGGATAAGGTTGCAGCTGTGTGTCTCGCTTCAGCATTGTTCCTCCTTTTCGTTTTTGCGGTATCTTAGTGCTCTACGTAGGCAGGTCCGAGTCCCCAGGCAGGCTTCATCGTCGTTGGTAGGCCAGGTCGCGATGCCGTGGTCAAGGCCAGGAGTTGAGCGGCCGAAGGTCCGGTAAGAGCTCCCGAGGCGCGATGCTCAAGAGGTCCCGTTTGGCGTGCAAGAAGCTCCTTGGAGGCCGAAAAGGGAAGTGGCATTGCCGGAGCGAGATTGCGAGAGTCGAAACATCAGACGGTGAAATTTGCGCTGACATGTATGGGTGACTTATCTTAGTAATCCCGAGGCGCTTCCTTTGTGTAGTGCGTGATTGTGCCTTAGCGGTGATGCTTCCAGGTAGGGCTCACGCCGGCCTCCCCTTTCCCCGCTCGTCTGGGTGCTCTACGTCCTCGGGTCCCGACCCCTGAGCGAAGCTCAGCCGCCGCAGGTATGCCAGGTCACGATGCCGTGGTCAAGGCCAGGGGGTGAGGGCTGGAGAGTCAGTAGGAGCGCCTGAGGCGCGGTGCTCAGGAAGCCCCCCCTTTAACGTGCAAGCGAATTGGGTGAAAAAGGGATGGCCGGCGGGGCCGCCTGCAGCCAAACTCCAGGGATTCCTGCGGGTTAGTCCGAGAGGAGGGCATAAGTCATAACCGCGCTTGCTGGCCTGCCGCTGATCTTTCCGCAAGAAGATGAAGGCACTGAGGATCTGGTGAGGTGACTGCGCGGGGCAGGCCGTGAGTCAGAGCTCGATCTCTCAGATTTATCAGTGTTGCAGGGACGGACCCGAGCACAAGCATCGTGCCAACATGTATAGCCCCCGTTGCGGGATGAGCAAGAGGCCAGTCAGCAACGCTGGAGGCCGCGAAGGGCGATAAAACACCAGGCAAGTGGGTGATAACATAAATCATCTCATGGATATGGTAGAGATAGTTCCGATAGATGGAAAACGATACATGCTGCACGGATGGACCCATGTGGCTTGGGGATAATGCAGCCCGAGGGGCGCCCCCAACTGAATAAACCAGAAAATGTCACCTGGCAACGTTGCTGAAGTGATGTTGGAGTAGTTGAAGACGCGTGCTGCAGAAGTAGCTCCTCCAGAGTTGTCCGGTAGCTGATTTCCGGGGGACCCCGGAGGTTCTGGCTCCTCCTCCATCAGGATTGCCTGACTCCTAGCCTCACGAGCAGCCAAGGCGCCCTGCATGAGTCACTGAAAGGTAGCAGCCGCGTTCGGCAGGTCAAAGGGCATGCAGACGTAGATGTGAGGGGGGCCCTCACACCAACCAACGCATGATGGCCAGAAGCGCTTCTGAGATGCGGCCCTGTTGAGCCCTGGGATGTTGACGTAGACGCGCAGCTCGCTATCCTCACCGGGAAAAGGAGCTGCGCGGGGTGGTGGGCGGCGGTCGCCGCGCATAGCTCTTGCCTATTGAAGCTCTTCGATTGCCTTGGTGATGAACTCCTAAGCACCTGGCACCCCGTGCCTTGTGCCCTCCTGGCGGAAGCACGCGCTGAAGCACGCCTCCACGTGGTGCCCGAGTGCCTCCCTTGTGACGTTGGCTAGGTCAGAGGCCCTCCAGAGGAGAGCCCCCGAGCCCAGCCTGAGAGGGGCGCGGAGTGCACCTTCCTATGCAAGAGAGGGAGGTGCCCCGTCGGTGGGCGCAGGTCCTGAGGTGGTGCCACTGGACACTCCGCTCTCCCGAGATCCTTGGTGGAGTAGCTGCTTCTTCTTGGGGACAGCCTCAGGAGGGTAGACGGTGCCTTCGTCGTCGGGGTTCTCGACTGCCGCAGCCTGGTAGGCGCGCCGAAGAACACAATGCGTCCTTCTCCTCGCAGGCGACCGTGACGACGCCGCTGCTCCCTGGCATCTTGAGGACATTGTAACCATGATGAGTCGCTGCCATGAACTTGGCCAGGGCCGGATACCCAAGGATGGCGTTGTATGGAAGGCGGATGTGGGCGACATCGAAGTTGATGAGCTTAGTGCGGTAGTTGTCGCGCTTGCCGAAGGTGATAGGGAGGCGGATCTACCCTATCGGGGTGGTGGAGCCGTCGGTTACTCCTGAGAAGGGCTTGGTGGGATGCAGGTGATCATAAGGCACCTGGAGTCTGTCGAATGTCTCGATGGAAAGAACGTTGAGCCCGGTGCCGCCATCAATGAGAGTCTTGGTGACAAGGACGTTGCTGATGGTTAGCGAGCAGAGCATCGGGAGAGCGCCGGCAGTTCCCACGCACTTGAGCTGGTCGGTCAAGCTGAAGGTGATGGCGCACTTGGACCACCTGAGCGGACGCATAGCCTCGAGCTTGGGGAGGGCCGCCTTCACCTCACGGGCAAACTGCTTGAAGATGCGATGAGAGGCAGGGGCCTGAGCGTCGCCCAGGATGTAGGTGATGGCACGAGGCTCCTGGAAGCCCCCAGCCCCCTCGCCCTGGTGGTGGTCGTCGTTCCTTCTTGGTGGTGGTGGCAGCAGAGGGAGGCCAGCGTTTCCCTGACGACGATCCTCACGAGGCTGGTCCCTCTAGGGGCCCTCGCGAGGCTGGCCCTGCCAGCGGACCTCACGAGGCTGATCGCGCAGTCCTGGCGAGGGTCGCGGCCGTCCGAGCGTCCTCCACTTTGGCCTCCTCTGCAGTCGTAGCCTCGATCATTGCGCTCGGAGCAACGACCGAGGCGCCCGTCGTGGATGGCCCTGAGCTCCTGACAGTCATGTTGTGGTTGTGCATGTTGTGGAAGACGCAGAACGGGCGGCTGCCCTTGGATGACTCTGGGTGGTCGCAGCCGCGCTTCATCTCCGGTTCAGCCGTGAGCACGGTCGGCCCCTTGCGCATCACATCCTTGGCCTTGGCCTTCTTGTCTTCTGGGTCAGCCCCCAGGAGCTCCAGGAGGGAGAGGCGACCATCCTCAGCTCTCGCACACTTGGTTGCCATGTTGAACATCTCCAGAGCCGTGCACAGGTCCTCGTGTATGGCAAGCTCCTCCTTCATCTTGATGTCGCGGACGCCATCAGCCCGAGATGATGGCCTCGTCCGACACCTTGGGGATCTTGAGGCGAACACTATTGAAGTGCTAGATGTACTTCTGCAAGGTCTCCCCTGGCTGATGCTTGATGCACCGCAGGTCACCCGCAGCCGGCGGTCGGTCACGGGTGCCCTGGAAGTTGGCGACGAGACGCTCTCGCATCTCGTCCCATGAGGAGATCGATCCCACGGGCAGGTTTAGGAGCCATGAGCGGGCACCATCCTTGAGGGCCATGGGAAACCAGTTCGCCATGACCTTCTCGTCGCCGTTGGCTACCTCGATACTCAGCTCGTAGAGCTGCAGGAACTCAGCAGGGTTGGGGGTGCCGTCCTAGCGTGGAGGCAGGTTGGGCTTGAACTTCCTCGACCAGATGATGATGCGAAGCTCCGGAGTGAAGGCGCGGCAAACCGATGTGGTCACGGGAGCCCGTCGTGGAGGTGGAGCCTGATCCTGGCACTCGCGCGCCACCGCCGTAGGAGGCGCGCGGTCTTGACTTGGTGGTGCTCGGAGTGCACGAGCATCTTCTTGCGGCCGCTGGACCTCCTGGAAGCTTTCTTCTTCACGCGCGGGTGCCCTGCATGGCAGGTCGCGCCGCGGGGCCTCGTGCCTTGGCCCGAGGGCGAAATCTTGACAGGGAGGTGGAGGAGGTGCTCCATGGGCTACTTCACCCGCAGCAGGCGGTGGGCGAGGCAGCAAGAGAGACAGTGCAGCAGAGCCCCCGGCGGCGTTGACAAGCTCGGCGATGCGGTCTAGCCAAACTTTGTAGAGGTCATCGACGGGGCGGTAGCGCAGGAGCTCGCGTGCCATGAGCAACGCAGCCTGCGCGTTCACCGGCCCGCAACGAGCATGGGTCGACGAACCAGCCGGAGTCAGCATCGGGGTGGCGGTGCGCCCATCACGCCACACAGAGAGGTGCAGCGACGAATCTTGCTGCTCGTGCCCCGTCGGGCCAGTAGCGGCGTTTGCCACTGGAGATGGGGACGGAGAGGGCAGCCGTCACCCGTCGGCGCTGTCTGAGCGACATGGGCGGCAAGAGCGGCCCGACGCTCAGCACGAGCTCGACGAGCGTCAGGCATGGAAGCGATGGAGCAGTGGTGGGTCGACCGGCGGAAGAGAGGCTTCGACGCACCCCTACCTGGCGCGCCAAATGTCGGATTTTGGGTTCCGCAGACCCTTGAGAGGTTCAAACTATGGGGTGCGTGCGAAGAATTCGTCCTCCCCAGTCTGCCTAATCGCTAATCTCACAGCCTAGCTCGATGAACTGAATGGAAAAGAGACATGGCAGTTTACCCAGGTTCGGGCCACCTCGCGGTGTAAGACCCTACACCTGCTTTGTGGTGGATTGGTCTCGAGGGGCTAGTGATGAACTAGTACAGTGGCAAACAACCTCCGGTGGAGAGGTGTTCTTGGGCTCGAGTGAGCTGGTGGGTGAGAGGATGATCTCAATCATCCCCCCCCCCCCTCTATGGTGCTGGCTAGGTCCTATTTATAGTGGCCTTGGTCCTCTTCCCAAATGTAGGCGGGAAGGGATCCCACAACGGCCAAATTTGAAGGGAGACAACTAGTACATGCTATCCTGACAAAAGTAGTCTTCGCCTGCAAAAGCCTCTGGTCGTGATGCCGGGGTGGGCTCGGTGATGACCTCCGTCCTGCCGTCCTGGTGGTCTTGGTCTTATTGCATGGGAATGGAAACCTTTGGCTGACTCCTTGGGACTCCGCGTCTGCGCTTGCCTCCTTAGCACCAAAGAGGAAACTGGTAAACTGCGCCCGCCTGGCCTCCGTCGTCATGGCTCACGTCATCTAGATCTCACGAGGTGAGTCTTGCATAGAAATCTCCGCTCCTCGGGAGCCAGCCTGGGGAGACTGCCCCTCGTGGAGGTCTTGGTGTCGTCCGCCTCACGAGGCTTGGCCCTTCACGAGGGTCTTGAGTTGTTGATGTTGAAGCTGGGCCATACCAGGCCATAGATGGAGCCACACCGTGGGCCGCAGGCATGCAAGGCTCCCCGGACGCCGACAAACACGTTTTGTAAGAGCTGACCGAGACTCTATAAGCCGCCGAGGATCAACATGTATATAAAGGGGTGATCCGGCGGCGGGTTAACTCAAGAAACAACTCAACGAGAACTAGGTCAAGCGTATTCGTTTGCTGGTAATCGAAACCCAAGCAATACAACCTAAAGCAGGAGTAGACTTTTACCTCGTTAAGAGGGGCCGAACCTGGGTAAACTCTCTGTGTCCTTTGTCCCGTTTAACCCCTTCAAGCCAAGCTACCTGCGATGGCTCCACACCTAAGTCCTTTTGCTAGGGCATCTGCCATGTTAAGTCCATGACAGTTGGTGCCCACCGTGGGGACAGCGCACGGTGGTTTCGAGTTCTTGAAGGGTAGCTTCGCAGGGATCAAGGGATACGCCGTCGGCCGGATGGCTAAAAGTCGCCGCGGCAAGCTCTACATCGACGATGCTGGCTAGAGCATCGAAGCTGGCTCAATTGAGTAGGGGTACTGGGTCCCCTTCGGCGGAATTCACGTCTTCATCGGCAAGATCGGTGAGTCGGAGCCTGAGTCGGACACGTGCACCGACAACGTCGAGACGGCTCAGCGTGCACGACCCACCAAGGTTCAACCCACCATGAAGCATGCTTTCGTGGATTTTACTCACGTAGTTGGTCTTGAGGAAGGATCTATGTCCGGTGGAGAGACGGCCATCTACTCTGGTGATGAGTCCTCAACCAGCGAGACCGATTCCATATATCAATTACAAGATGGTGGGCTTGGGGGTTGTTCCGATGGCGATAGTATTCCGGACCCCTATGAGCCGCCGAACAGAGTTGCAATCTTCATGGCCTGATACCCAATCAGTGCTCAATTCGACGACTGTTGCAGCTATGACCTCTAGTTCAACGGCTGCGGCGAGCGGCTTTGCGCGCCCGCTGGCTGAAGTGTTATCCGAGCTCTTGGAGGCTTTGGCGACCTTATTGGCTGCAGAGGTGACACCAGAAAATCAAGCACATCATAAGGTGGATGTTGCGTAATTGCGAGATGAGGTAGCCCAAGCTAAGGAGGAATTTAATGCTGAGAATGCTAGGATGGCAACGGAACGAGCCGCTTTGGACGCTGAGACACAACGGATTAAGGCAGAGTCGTTCCGGCTTACCTTGGATCAGAACGCTTCAAACACTGTTATAAGGAGGAGGCACCAGGCCTGTCTACCCACAGAGTTTGAGGCTAGGAACATCTTCAATACACCTGGGGCAGGAACCAGTGACCCGCCCGTGGTGAACCGGGTTGTCGAGGCACCCGTGACCGGAGCACCGGTTCATCCACATGATGTAAACCCGCCTCGTTTGAATTTGACTCTGCCTCAGCATGTTCCGACACCGCCGGGTCATTATTCTAACCCTTTGGACAATATGATTGCTGCAGCTACGCGATTGACGGCTCTCCCCATTGAAGGAGAGTCTCCAGCCGCGATGGAGGTACAGAGGGCTGGAGAGCTTCTACAGACAGCGGTGGCTCAACAGGCGGCTTACTCATACAGTCGTGAACGAATTCATTCAACCCCGCGTCCAAGCCGGAGTTATAGAAGGCATATTGATTCGTCAGCGGTTTCAAGCAGTGAGAGGCACCATAACCAACCGTGAGGGCATAACCCGTCAGCGTCGCGATAACAATGCTCGAGCTTTGGTGTATTAGGGCGAAGCGGCGTCGGGAGAAATTTGGTGGCGGCTCAGTTGGCGGCTCAACAACAATCTCCGGTTTACCCATCGGTGTCTGTGGATGCAGGAGTAACCTCTAGAACCAGTGTCGTGCTTAGTGTCGGCTTTATGTAATGAGTGCTTGCCCAAGGATTTTAAGGGCCCCCGCAAGGTGCCTAATTACACGGCGGATCAGCCCCCAGAGGCCTGGATTAAGAGCTACGAGATGGCCATGGAGATGTTGGACGTCAGTTATGTTGCGTGTGCTAAATACTTCACCATGATGTTGGATGGGCCGGCACGCACTTGGCTGAAAGGATTGCCCCCTAACTCCATCAGGTCATGGGCTGAATTAAAGACACGTTTTATCCAGAATTTCGAAGACACGTGCAAACAACCTATGTAGATTCTTGATTCAGACTCTTGTGTCCAGGGTGAGGGCGAATCAACAACCAATTGGGTGCGCCGGATCTCGATCGTTATCCATTCATCGGACAATATCAATGTCGGTTCAGTCGTCCTAATGTTGGAAAAGAATTTTTGGTTCCTTCCCCTTAAGCAGAAGCTGGGGTGGCTTAAGCGCCACTGCAATGATATGGGAGAGCTCATGGCGGCTCTCTTCAAATATGCCAACTCCGATAGTACTAAAGACCCTGAGTCTGATGAGGAGAAGACCGGCAAGGGAAAGAAGAGTGTCAATGCAAAGGGACAACAACATAATATGGTGGGTCAAGGTAACAATGGTAAGCGCAAGCAGATGGATGGCGGTTCAGACTTTGTGGCAAATACCAACACGCAGGGTAATAATCAGCTTCGTAAGGGGAAAGCGTCAACGCCCCGGTTTGGAGGGCCAAAGTTCAACCTTGAGGCGATTATGAATCAGCCTTGCCCAAAGCACGGTACGCAAGAGAAGACGGCCAGTCATCTGTGGAAAGATTGCTTCATCATGAGGGAGTATAGAAGTTTTGGGTTTTTCTAAAACAATCATGGCCCGCATAGCGGGTCAGGATCCGGCTCTCACGGACCTGGCTTTGGAGGAGGCGGCTCAAACTCCGGTTTTCAGGGCCAAGGCAACCAGGGTGGTTTTAATCAGCAACATAGTCAAGGGAATCAGCAGCAGCAGACCGGTTATCAGAGTAATCCAAAGCAGCTGAATAGTGGTCAATATCATGTGTTTACCACTAGGTTATGCAAACGAGACCAGAAGATTCATAAGCGGGCGGTGAATGCGGTTGAGCCGACAGTCTCTCGATACTTGCGATGGTCTGAACATCCTATTGTATGGATCCGTGAGGATCACCTGCCCCGGGTTGACAATCCGGGTCAATTGGCTTTGGTGGTTGCTCCTCGGGTTGGAGGGTACAAGTTTACCAAGGTGCATATGGATGGAGGCAGCAGCATCAGTATCCTTTATTATGGTACTTACCGCCATATGAATTTGACTGACAAAGATCTTAAGTTGTCTTCTACTGTTTTTCATGGGGTGGTGCCTGGTAAGTCGGCATACCCGATGGGCAAGATAGCTTTGTAAGTGGCTTTCGGCGATGATCATGATTACCGAGCTGAGACATTGACTTTTGAGGTGGTCAAGATCAAGAGCCCTTATCACCCTCTATTTGGGCGGGCGGCTTATGCTAAATTTATGGCACGGCCTTGTCATGTTTATCTGCATCTTAAAATGCCGGGTCGCAAGGGTACTCATGGTGCATGGAAACTGGAAGATAGCCTTGGAGTGTGAAGAGGGTGATGCTGTTTATGCTGAGTCTGTTTGTGCAACGGAGGAGTTGAAGTTCTACAAAGATAATGTTGACCCGGCAGATATGACACCTTTGAAGAAGCCAACCACAAAGCATGACCCCTTGTTGAAGTTTAAGTCGGTAGATGACACTAAGCAGGTTGACTTTGTTCCTGGTGACTCATCCAAGCAGTTCAGCATCAGTGCTAATATGGATCCGAAATAGGAAAGCACGCTCATTGAGTTCATCTGTGAGAACCAGGACATCTTTGCATGGAAGCCTTCAGACATGCCAGGTGTACCGAGGGAACTCGCTGAGCTAACTCTCAATGTTGATCCAAAGTTTAAACCGGTCAAGCAATTCCTTCATGGTTTTAATGAAGAAAGGCACAAGGCCATTGGTGAAGAAGTGGCCCTGCTCTTGGCGGCTGGGTTTATTATTGAAGTTTTTCACCCTGAGTGGTTGGCTAACCCGGTGCTGGTGCTGAAGAAGAATGGCACTTGGTGTATGCGTGTGGATTATACAGACCTTAACAAGGCCTGTCCGGCTGACCCTTTTGCTCTCCCTCGTATTGATCAGATCATCGATGCTATGGCGGGTTGTGAGGTTTGAGTTTTCTAGATGCTTATTCTGGTTATCATCAGATCAAGATGGTAGTTAAGGACTAGGAGAAGACAGCCTTTATCACTCCTTTTGGATCCTTCTGCTATGAGTCTATGCCTTTTGGGCTCAAGAGTGCCCAGGCGACTTATCAGTGTTATGTTCAGAATTGCTTCCACAATCAAATTGGACACAATGTTCATGCTTATGTGGATGACATAGTTGTGAAATCAAGGAAGAAAGAGACCTTGTTAGATGATTTGAAGGAGACCTTTGACAACCTCCGGGTCTACAAAATGATGCTTAACCCAGCCAAGTGCGTTTTCGATGTTCCAGCTGGTAAGCTGTTGGGCTTTTTGGTTTCTGAGCGAGGCATTGAAGCTAACCCAGAGAAAATCAAGGTTGTCACTTCTTTGGCTAAGCTGGCATGTATCAATGACGTCCAGCGTTTGGCAGGTTGTATCGCAGCTTTGAGCCGGTTTATAAGCCGCCTGGGAGAAAAGGCTATTCCATTGTACTAGATGATGAAGAAAACAGATCAATTTGTGTGGAGTGAGGTTGCTAATCAGGCTTTTGAGGAACTGAAAAAGCAGTTGGCTGAGCCGCCAATCCTTGCAGCTCCCATTGATAAGGAGCCCTTACTGTTATATGTGGCTGCTAATAGCAGAGCCGTCAGCGTAGCGGTTGTTGTGGAAAGGAAAGAATCAGGCAAGGAATATCTGGTTCAGCGGCCGGTTTATTATGTTAGTGAGGTACTTATTGAATCTAAGCAGAGATACCCACATTGGCAGAAACTAGTTTATGGCGTGTTCATGGCTACTCGTAAGTTGAAATAGTATTTTCTTGGTCATCCCATCACTGTGGTTAGTTCTGCTCCTTTAGGGGATATCATTCAAAATAGAGAAGCCACAGGCCGGGTGGCCAAGTGGGCTGTTGAGCTTGGACCCCATGGTTTAAAATATATGCCTCGGACGGCAAGCAAGTCTCAAGCACTTGTGGATTTCATCAATGACTGGACAGAGTTGCAGATGCCTGAGGAGAAGCCGGATAACACATATTGGACTATTCATTTTGATGGGTCTAGACAATTGGAAGGCTTGGGGGCTGGAGTTATTTTGACTTCCCCACGAGGTGATAAATTTTGTTATGTCTTAAGGTTGATGTTCCCTTGTACTAACAATGCAGCTGAGTATGAGGCCTTGCTTCATGGTCTTCGGATGGACAAAGAAATGAATCTAAGCCGGGTGAGGTGTTTTGGCGACTCAGATTTGGTGGCTCGGCAAGTTTCAGGAACTTGGGATTCCAAGGATCCACTCATGGCGGCTTATCGCCGAGAGGTTGATGCTATTGCTGGTCATTTCAAGGGCTATCAAGTGGAACATGTCGATCGCAGGAAAACTGAGGCGGCTGATGCTCTAAGCCGGCTGGGGTCCCAGCGTAAGCCAGTACCACCTAATGTTATCCTTGATATTTGCATAACCCTTCAGTTAAGTTGCCTACATAGGAAGATCTTGCTGTTCCTGACCCGTAGGCATAGTTGGTGGCGGCTCTTCATGATATTCCTGATTGGACAGTTCTGTATTTGGCTTATATGACAAGGGGTGAGTTTCCTAAGGAAGAAACTTTGGCCAGGAAGATAATCCGACGGTCTAAGTCGATGACTATTGTCAATGACGAGTTGCACTGATGCAGTGTCACAGGGGTGTTTCAGTGTTGTTGTTTCTCCTGAGGAGGGCCGTGAGATTTTACGAGAAATTCATGAAGGAGATTGTGGCCACCATGCCGGCTCTAAGTCTCTTGTGGCTAAGGCTTTTCCTCATGGATTCTATTGGCTGACGGCTTATGCTGATGTGGAGGATCTGGTTAGCAAATGTGATGGCTGTCAGAAATTTTCCAAACGAGCTTACGTGCCGGCTCAAGAATTTAGGATGATTCCAATTACTTGGTCGTTTGCAGTCTGGGGGCTAGATATGGTTGGGCCTTTTAAGCGATCCAAGGATAAAAAGACTCACCTCTTGGTGGCAGTTGACAAATTTACGAAGTGAGTTGAGGCAGAGCCGGTCAGCAAGTGTGACGCGGCAACGACGGTTCAATTCATCAAAAAGGTTGATTTTTCGTTTTGGCTACCCTCGCATCATCATAACTGATAATGGCACTAATTTGTCCAAGGATGCTATGAAAGAATTCTGTCAACGAGAACATATTCGTCTTGATATCTCATCCGTGGCCCACCCCCAGTTCAATGGTCAAGCTGAAAGAGCCAATCAAGAAATCTTGAGAGGTATAAAACCCCGGCTTATGGTCCCTTTGCAGAGGACACTGGGTTGTTGGGTGGAGGAGTTGCCCTCTTTGCTTTGGAGTATCAATACTACCCCCAACAGATCCACGGGTTATACGCCTTTCTTCATGGTTTACGGAGCAGAGGCGGTTCTCCCTAGTGACATCCGTCACGACTCGTCCCGTGTGGCGGCTTATATTGAAGCTGATAATGAAAAAGCACGTCAGGATGCTCTTGACCTTATGGATGAGGAGCGTGACCTTGCGGCGGCTCGTTCGGTGATTTACCAACAAGATCTGCGTTGTTATCATAGCCGTCAGGTTAAAACCCGCACCTTTCAAGAAGGTAACTTGGTGCTCCAGCTCATCCAGGATTAGACAGACATGCACAAGTTGTCCCCACCTTTGGAAGGGCCTTTTGTGGTCAACAAAAATTTGAACAACGGGTCGTACTACCTCATTGATATTCGAGATCACAAGGACTCACGCAAGTCTGAGGAGGAGACCCGCCGGCCTTAGAACATTGCTCATCTTCGGCTTTGTTACACCTGAGCCAACGGCTCTTGTGCTGTATATATTTCTACCAACGTATATATTATGATTAGTATAATAAATTCGGCATCCCTGTAATTCAGGGCCTCTGTCGTTTCATTTCTAAGAATCTGAGTCTTTATTGTCAATTCATAAGATCACTTGGGGGCTTCCTACTCATTGAGCATAGCTATGACTACCCTCTTGATCCGGCTTGCACGCCTTGTTACAGATAACATGGGGGCTTCCTACTCACTGAGCATAGCTATGGCTACCCTTTGATCCGGTTTATACGCCTGGTTGCAAACGACTTGGGGATTTTTCTGCCCAAGTTGAATGGTTACCAAAGAGAACTTGCTATAATGTGCAGTTCAAACATAGGTAACCTACCTTGATGGCTTGTTAAAGGTCACTTGGGGGCTTCCTGTTCAATGAACATAGCTATATTTACCCTTTTGATAGGCTTGGATGCTGGGTGTATTCACCAAAACTCTGGGTTATCCTGCCTGTGTATGTCTGCCACTCCGACCAGGTAATCCTGGAATGACCCATCGTACTCTTGACAGTTAATCTTATTAAGACCCTGAACTTGTCAAACTTAAAACGACGGTTGGTCATGTGAGGCCTAGCTTACAGGTTTGAATAAAGGATTAGCTCAGTGGCTGTGCGGTCCTTGAACAACACTTGATATTGAGGTTTGGTAGCCTACGAAACCTTGTTTTTTCTGGTTTGTTATTTTATTTGAACATTTTTTGGGTTCATATTTTGTACCATATTGACATATGGTTTAAAATGATTCGAGCCATGTAGCCTTAATCTCTATGGCTCATATTTGAGCATATCTGAGGTTTTCGATAACCCGGCCTGGCTTTAGACGATAAGTCGCCGGTGTGCTTTGATTCTGCATTTGGAGTTCTGTGCTCTAAGTCTTTGGGATGTTACCCTTGCTGCATATGGCGTTGTAAACTGGCAGCGTAAGTAAATTTTGCAGGTATGTCATTTATTTGTTACATGAATATGCGAGGTTTTGATAACCCGCCCTGGTTATGGAATATATAGTCACCAACGATTTTTTAAGGGGCATCATGACCCGCCCTGGGGTAAACCGCCAGGGCACATGTTATCTGCTTATATGCAGGGAATATGATGAATATGACCTGTATGACTGATAATATTATAAGCAGAAATGGCAGATCTTCCATATCAAGATTGGTGGTTTAAAGTGTTACGAAGATAAACATGCACGATGGCATGGCAGATCATTGTTTTCAACTAGCCTATTACAAGGTGTCATGTGGCCCAAAAAAATAAGTATTGTTGTTGCGCACAACTTCTATATGACAGGCTGGGAGCCGGGTTGTGGTTCGATGGCCCTGGTCTTGGCGTGTTGAAGGTTCTGGGTCATCTTGCACCGGTTCTTCTTCTTCTTGTTCACCCATTGGCTGGAAGTCAGATGTGGCCCAGTTGATCACAGTCAAAGCTCTCTAAATACAGCTTCATCATCTATAAGGCTTGACGGATCAATATCAGGACCGAAGGTATGCTTACATGTTTGCAGGATAAGGTCCACGGCCTCATGAACCGGCGCCTTCACTTTTGTGTTTTCAACATCATAAACCGGGTGATACTTGGAGAGATCAGTTTCCTCATCCAATTTGCTTGCCAAAGGACGCATCTCCCTTACTATATTGGTGAAATCTTTTAAGCTAGGGCAACCGGTGGCTAGCTCTTCCGGGTCAAGTTCTGCTTGCCATGCCTTCGCCCGGCTCAGTGCGGTAATAGCACCGGCTCTAGTGGCTGATCGCTTTAATTCTTCAAACCTTTGAGGCAGCACAGACAGTTTCTCCAACACTTCCTTGATGAGGGAAGGTGGATGCTTCTTATGGGAGGCAGCGGAAATAGCCTGTTGAGCACCAGTGTACAACTGCTCCACAAGGGTATACACAACTTTAAGCCTTATGTGCATGTCTTGACCCAGCTTGGAGCTTCTGGAGCCTGCATCAGCAAAGGTATTGATAAACCGGCTAATGATTGTGATACACTGATGATACAAGTTGAAGTATTCTATGTTGGGATCTACGGTAGGGTGCGTCGACTGCAAATTAAAAATTCCTACGTGCAGAACATCCAGGAACATGCTACGGGAGATGGATCACAGATCATTACCACTAGACGCGCAGTGCCGTGCAGCGGAAGAAGAGTTGGGGCAGCGCGTCCGTGTGGATCGTCTCCTCCTCGTCCGATCTCCCTCGAACAGCCAGTCATACGATCCCACGTACGAGTTCGCCGGAGCGGCGCAAGTGCACCGCCTCTAACGGTATCCGCGCGTGCAGGAGGAACACCGTGTGGCGGACTGCTAGGTCCGATCACACAGTCGGCGGCGAGTGGGGGTGGCTATTCACAACACATGCAAACCCTAGTCTTAGCCAAAGCGATCAACCGCATGAGTGTGCCGCACCTCCACTTTATATAGGTGTCCATCGCAGGCTCAACACTTGGGCCTCGCACGGACCCTAAAGCCCAAAGTCTACTCGGTCACGTTCCTAGTCCAGTTCGGATCACATCCGACCGGTCCTGAACCGACCTCGTGAGGTTCCTTCCCTTAAGCGTGACCCCTTAGGTTCAAGTCGGCTTGGTCACGATTCGGATCACCTCCGACCTGCGGGGTTGGTAGCAGCCTCTAGCAAGGCGTGCCGACCACCAAGCGGAACTATGAAGCTGGTTAGGCAAACCTGCCTGGCAACGTGTCACACTTATGTTCCCTTTGCCGCACGATATATGTTGTCGGGCTCAAGGCGAGACTGTCATCCTTGTGCTAGCCCGACCTCTTTCTCGTTTCAGTGATGCCGACCACAATCCGGATTATCTCATAATCCTTGTCGCATGGCCATGTTGTTCCTGGTCGGATCACACGAGGGGCCCAGTATATCTCTCCGATCGGAGGGGCAATCCCATCTTGCTCGACCATGTCTCGTAGCATGGGACTGGACAAACCCGAAACCTACCTTTGTAACTACCCAGGCACGGAGTAGCGTTTGGTCGGCCCAAAGCAAGTCTGTCACCATCCCGAGTACATGCGTCAGCTCAGGTCTTAGGACATACTCCCTCTGTCCCAAAATAAGTGTCTTGAGCTTAGTACAAATTTGTACTAGAGCTAGTACAAAGTTGAGACACTTATTTTGGGACGGAGGGAGTAGAACGTATGTTGTACTAGAGACTCACAGATGACATATCGATGCGTCTCATAGTTGGGTCTGTCTGACTCGGACCTTATCTCGACTCCGGTCCGACTACGTCGAATCTGACCAGACCTTTCCAAGTCCATATTATCCGGTTAGCATCCAATGCTCCATGGCTAGTGAGACCAAGCCATCGACCGTGTCATATGCCAGTCTAGTCGGTCTTGGCGTCCACACAGCCCTTTCGACTAGGGACCTTTTAGGACAGTCATCATACAATGCATAGTCCCACAAACAAGTCACATACTTGTTGATACACATCATTGATAATGTCCAAGGACTATCTTTATTCATAAACACATAGGAAATATCATCATACATGATTGCCTCTAGGGCATATCTCCAACATTCTATTATTTACCGAAGATGGCATCTATCATGTTATTGATTTGCTACCTTAAGCCAGATAACTCGTCAGTCACCGGTTTAAAAGCAGCCTCAGCATCTTCGGCTCTCTTTAACAAAGTTGTCTTCTTGGTCTCCCAGCCGGTTCTTTCAGCACTGAAGTACCTTTTCAATTTTTCAATGTCTTCTAAAGCGGTCTTCAGCTCTGATTTGGCCTTGGAAGTTTCAGTTTGCTGGGTTTGGATGTTTTGCCTCAGATTAGTGACTTGAGATTCCTTCATATTCAATTCAGCCTGTCACACAAAAAGGCAGGCAATATGGCGTTATGATGATCATATTATTTAAAGTCCCAAGCATAATACAAGTATTTTACTTGGCACTTGGGGGCTAATGTACATTGCTCTTTTGAAGACAAATCTCTAATGACCTGGCTAAAATTTTCAATTAAAGCTGGCTCATGGGGCTACATATTTGGATTTTATTCATAAATATGGTGATAAGTCCCGGCTTAGCCATGCTGATTAAGCTGGCCCTTGGGGGCTACATGTGCGAAATTGAGCACTACTATTTGAAGTCCCGGCTTAACTTTCCAGTTTAAGCCAGCCCTTGGGAGCTACATGTGCGAAATTGAGCACTACTATTTGAAGTTCCGGCTTAATGTTCCAGTTTAAGCCGACCCTTGGGGACTACTCGTTTGATTCAGCAGTTACACATTTTTATGGCATGTCTACAAGATCAACCAGAGTATTCAAGTCTACAGCATATTCAAGTTTTTTTCATATTCAGTAGACTTGGCGGCTGACAGATATATACTTATGTGAGAGGTTTTTTGTTAGTGCTTACCTCAAAGCGCTCCTTCATGAGGTTGACCAGGCCGGCTTCAAAGTCACGGCTGGTGTGAAGGCGGTTTAGATAACCTGAGTGAATCTTCTGAGCATTGAACTGGGCGTAACTTTCCAAGTCCAGTTTCCACTTGCCCTTATCAACATCCGAAATTTCTTCTTTGGCGTTGTGCTTGGATAAGACAGTGGGGTTGCATGGAGCTGTATAATCCATCCCAGTAACTATTACTTCTTCAGTTTCTTGAGCCCGCTGAGAGGGACTAGGCGGCTTAGCATTCTCCAGATTAACGTTCATGGAGTCCATGATGACATGGTGCTCCTCTGGCAGTGGATCATCCATGGCTTCTTCAGAAGTCTGATGCAAAGACTCGGACATTGTCTGCTTCTCTGGGTTAGCAACCTTGGGATCTTCGGCCGGTTTATTAACCTCCAGCTTCTTGCTGGGTTTGGCCATAGCACTGAAACTAAAACACATGATGAGATTAGTATACCAATTGAGTAAGGTAGTAAAGCAAGCAGGCTTAAGTGTTCTCACACAGGTACAGTCTTGAACAGAGGAACCTGAGTCCCAGTGGAATCACGAGATGAAGAGTGAGAGGTTCCCTGATAGTTTGAATCATAAGGGTTAAGAGGTTGTTGAAAAAGACCAACCTTGGGAAAAGCTAAGTCAGAAATTTGCGAAACCTCTGGACGGCGCTTGCGAGGAGCCGGCGTGTTGGGTAAGCCAGAGGAGAGAATTCCACCGCCGTTGTTCCGGGTTGTGCGGCGAGCTTCATGCTGCTGCTTCTTCAAAATAAAGTTGGGATCCAAGTAAGCTAAAGGGTGAGAAAACCTTATTTTTTGGCTCGCTTGACGAACTTTCTGTCTTGGCAGAGGTTCTGAGTCGGAGGAAAGGATAGTTACCTCTTCACCATCTGCGTGGCTGCCTTCCGCGTCATCCTGATAGTAATCAATGTCAATAAGATGAACAAAGAATGAGCCAAGGGAGTCAAGTTCTACCTCCGACTCATCATCGAGGGTAAATGGGTCAATTGCATCTGCCTTCTTCTTGGCAGGCTTCTTGGGAGCTTTATTCTTTGTCCTAGTTTTCTTGACCAGTTTATCCTGAAGCTTCTTGCTCCAGAAGGGGGAGTCAGCCTGCAAAAATTCAAGTGATAATGAGAAGACATGTTGATAAATAAAGAGTTAGTAAAGGTTGCTTGAAAAATGCTTAAAGCCGGTGGCTTGTTGAGCGTGCACAAGGGGTTCAGCCCCACTTTGCTACAAGTCGCTAGATTCTCATTGAGCCGAGTCTTTGACATATCATTGATTGATTTATCATCCAGACGGATTGAAGAGTAATGCAACGGATCTTTTACGTCGCCGGTATACTCACACATTAAGCCGGACCGGCGGCTTAAGGGCAAGATCCTCCATGCGACCCAACAACGGACCAGGTCAACTCCGGTTGAACCATTGTCCATCAAGGCCCTGATCTTTGAAAATATGGGCATATACTTGGCCCGTTCTTCTATGCTGATTCGATCGGGGAGAGGGTGTCTGTTGCTAAGCCGGTTTTGAGGTAACCCGACAGAGGATTCTCCCCTTCAGGAGATGTATCTTTGCAATAAAACCAAGTAAAGTTCCACTCTTTAGGGTGTCTGGGAAGGGTGGCAGCAGGAAAAGTGGCTTCTTTCCGCCTCTGAATGGAAATGCCACCTAGTTCTAAGTTATGCCCATCCATGAACTCGGTCTTCCGGTTTAAATAGTAAAATTCCCTGAATAGTTCTACAGTGGGCTCCTATTGAAGGTACACCTCGCAGAACACTTGAAAGTTGCAGATGTTTGAAACAGAATTGGGCCCAATGTCTTGAGGATGGAGTTGGAAGAAATGCAGCACATCACAGAAAAACTTCGAGCCGTGTAGGGTAAACCCCCGAAGCATATGGTCAGTAAAGACAATGACTTCGCCTTCTTTGGGGTCGGGAGTAGTTTCTATGCCTGGTGCCCTCCAATGGATGACATCCTTTGCGGCTAGGATGCCCACTTGAACATGCTCATTCAAGGTCTACTCGGTAACCCGGGAGGCAACCCAGTTGCATGAGGTGACAGTCTTGGTCATTTTTTCAGATGAAGGCCTAAAAAGAAAATATTGCCGGTTTAAGATTTTTTTGTTAAGCCGGTCAGTGTTTAAAAAAGTAAGTGTGTTATACAAAGCCAATTCATAAGCAGAGGAATAAGCGCTATGAAGATCAACATGTTAAACCGGAAGATAACGCCGAGTTATGCAGATATATACTGACGGTTTAACCAGGGGACTAATGATATATGGCAGGTTATGGTTTATCGTATAAGCCGCCTGCACGATTGCAGTACAACAGATCTGTAAGTGATTTTTTGCTAAGTGATGGACACACATGTTCCACAGATTGTTATTATGATTTTGGATCTACAGCAGTTCAGAAAATGAAAATAAATTTTAAACCCAAGGAGCTGGCAGTAGAAGAACGCATATGCTCAGATGAGATATTTGTACAGAGGGAGGATCTTCTTTGATTGAAAAGGGATGCTAAACTGCCATCGCACAACTTTGGTACCATATTCAGATCAAACTACACGATTTAGAGAAGAAAATAAGGAACGGTGAAAACCCTAATGCAGATTTACGACAAGGAAGGAGAATACTTACTGATGCTGATAAACAGTGGAGGCGTGCCGCAATGTTCTGGTCCGATCAGGTCGATGCAGTGGCCGGAGTTGAGGGCGCGGGATGGAGACGGCGGCGGCGGAGCTCGGGATGGCTGAAGCGTCGCGAGGAATAGGACGAAGACGAGGGGGAAAGGTAAAAGTGAAAAGGAGGACCCCCTCTCCCTATTTATAAGGAGATGGATAAATGGCATGCGCGGGAATCGAGGAGGCCAAAAAAATGATTATGTGGCTACACGGACGCCTCGATTTTTGGGAGGTCCATTAAAGATAAAGATCTGCTGAGATGTTTTGTGCTTTGTATGCGAGATGATGTCATGGTGGGTTAACACAATTCTAAGATGTGACATCATGGAGGGTTACAGTGATTTGGTAAAGAACTGAGGATGAAAGATTCTACTAAGTCAAGTACTGAAGATTGATGTGAACAAGTTCAAATCAACCTAGGGCCTAATGTTGGGGATATAACTACTGGGTATGACCCGCCAAGGAGGGGTCGGGTCATGCCACGGACGGCTTAAGATGAAGAGGCCCAAGAAGATATGAAGATGGCGGTTCATAGAGCAAGCTTATTGAAGGCCCAAGACCCGGGGACGACTTGAGGCCCACGGGTGTGAGCCACCATGTGTTTAACTTGTATTGTAAGGCAAGCTTAGTCAGATACCAAGCCGGACATGTTTTGTATGAGCCGGCGGAACTCTGTAAGCCGCCGGGCATCAACCTGTATATAAAGGGGTTACCCGGCGGCAGGTTAACTCAAGAAACAACTCAACGAGAACTAGGTCAAGCGTATTCGCTCCTTGGTTCTCGAAACCCAAGCAATACAATCTAAAGCAGGAGTAGGCTTTTACCTCATTGAGAGGGGCCGGACCTGGGTAAACTCTATGTGTCCTTTGTCCCGTTTAACCCCTTCAAGCTAACCTAGCTGCGATGGCTCCACACCGAAGTCCTTTTGCTAGGGCATCTGCCGTGTTAAGTCCACGACAGTGCAAGTGGTGTCACATGCTCGTCTCGGGGTCCGTCATCGCTACCGCGACGACGTCTGCCTTGACTCGCGTTACGCTAAGACAAGGTGGCACTGGTGTCACGTGCTCGTCTCGGCATCCGTCGTCGCTATCGCGACGACGTCTGCCTCGACTCGCGTTACCCTAAGATAGACAGGGTGGCAGTGGTATCACGTGCTCGTCTCAATGTCCGTCATCGCTACCGCGACAACGTCCGCCTTGACTCGCGTTACGGTAAGACAGGGTGGCAGTGGTGTCACGTGCTCGTCTCCGCGTCGGTCGTCGCTACTGCAACACACTAGTGTCACGTGCTCGTCCCGGCGTCCGTCATCGCTACCGCGATGACGTCCGCCTCGACTCGCGTTACCCTAAGACATGTTGGCACTAGTGTCACGTGCTCTTCTCGATGTCCATCGTTGCTACCACGACAATGTCCGCCTTGACTCGTGTTACGCTTAGACAGGGTGGCACTGGTGCCACGTGCTCGTCTCGGTGTCCGTCGTCGCTACCACAACGATGTCCGCCTCGACTAGTAGGGTGCAGTGATGTCACGTACTCGTCTCGGCGTCCGTCCTCGCTACCGCGACGATGTCCGTCCCGACTTGCGTTACCCTAAGATAGAAAGTGTGGCGGTGGTGTCACGTGCTCGTCTCGGCGTTCGTCGTCACTACCACAACGACGTCCGCCTCGACTAGCGTTACCCTAAGATAGACAGGGTGGCAGTGGTGTCACGTACTCGTCTCGACATCCGTCGTCACAACCACTACGACGTTCGCCTCTACTCGCGTTACCCTAAGATAGACAGGGTGGCACTAGTGCCACGTGCTCGTCTCGGCGTCCGTCGTCGCTACCGCGACGACATCCACCTCGACCCGCGTTACGCTAAGACAGGGTAGGAATGTTGTCACGTGCTCGTCTCAGCTTCTGTCGTTGCTACCGCGACGCCGTCTGCCTCGACTCGCATTACCCTAAGATAGAGAGGGTGGCACTAGTGTCACGTGCTCGTCTCGGCGTCCGTCGCACGTCTGCCTCGACTCGCATGACCCTAAGATAGACAACTTGACATTGGTGTCACGTGCTCGTCTCGGCATCCGTCGTCGCTACCGCGACGACGTCCGCCTCGACTCGCGTTACGCTAAGACAGGGTGGCACTGGTGTCACGTGCTCGTCTCGGCGTTCGCCGTCGTTACTGCGACGATGTCCGTCTCGACTCACGTTACCCTAAGACAGTGTGGCACTGGTGTCACGTGCTCACCTCGGTGTCCGTCGTGGCTACCGCGACGACGTCCGCCTTGACTCGTGTTATGGTAAGATAGGGTGGTAGTGGTATCACGTGCTCATTTCGGTGTCCCTCGTCGCTACCGCGACGACGTCCGCCTCAACTCGCGTTTCCCTAAGATAGACAGGGTGACAATGGTGTCACGTGCTCGTCTTCACGTCCGTTGTCGCTACCGTGACAACGTCCTCCTAGACTCGCGTTACAGTAAGACATGGTGGTAGTGGTGTCACGTACTCGTCTCGGCGTCCGTCGTCGCTACCGCAACGAAGTCCGCCTCGACTAGCGTTACCCTAAGATAGACAGGGTGGTAGTGGTGTCACGTACTCGTCTCGGTGTCTGTCGTCGCGGTAGCGACGACGTCCACCTTGACTTGCGTTATGCTAAGACAGGGTGGCACTAGTGTCACGTGCTCGTCTCGACGTCTGTCGTCGCTACCGCCATGATGTCCGCCTCGACTAGCATTACCCTAAGATAGACAGGGTGGCAGTGGTGTCACGTACTCATCTCGGCGTCCGTCGGCACTACAGTGACGACGTCCGCCTCGACTCGCATTACCCTAAGATAGACAGGGTGGCAGTGGTGTCACGTGCTCGTCGGTGTCCGTCATCGCTACCGTGACGACGTCCGCCTCGACTCGCGTTACCCTAAGATAGACAGGGTGGCAGTGGTGTCACGTGCTCGTCTCGGCGTCCGTTGTCGCTACCGCGACGACGTCCGCCTCGACTCGCGTTACCCTAAGATAGACAGGGTGGCATTGGTGTCACGTGCTCGTCTCGGCGTCCGTCGTCGCTACCGCGACGACGTCTGCCTCGACTCGCGTTACGCTAAGACAGGGAGGGAATGTTGTCGTGTGCTCGTCTCGGCGTCCGTCGTTGCTACTGCCGGTGTCAAAACCGGCGGATCTCGGGTAGGAGGTCCCGAACTGTGTGTCTGAAGATCAAATGTAACAGGAGGCGGGGGACACGATTTTTACCCAGGTTCGGGCCCTCTTGATGGAGGTAATACCCTACTTCCTGCTTGATTGACTTTCATGAGTATTGGGGTTACAAGAGTTGATCTACCTCGAGATCGTAATGTCTAAACCCTAGATGTCTAGCCTGTATGATTTGTGTTATCCTCTATGGATCAACCCCTCCGGTTTATATAGACACCAGAGGGGGAGTTGTACAAATTCGGTTTGCAGAGAAAGGAAACTACACATCTGGCCGCCAAGCTTGCTATCCACGTAACGGAGAGTCCTGCCCGGACACGGGGGAGAGCCTTCTATCTTGTATCTTCACGGCCCATCAGTTCGGCCCATGTCACATAGCCTGACCAACCGAGGACCCCCTAATCCAGGACTGCCTCAGTAGCCCCCGAACTTGCCTTCAATGACGATGTAGTATCCGGCTTTATGTCTTCGGCTTTGCAAGGCGGGTTCTCTATTATACCTCGGCTTGACGATAATTCGGCATATATTAAATATCATATTCTATTGATTCTTTGCTGCGGTCGCGTCGGCTTCCACGTGTTAGATGAATGCGAATGGCCTAGGTGTGTTTTTTACAAATAACCCCTCGACCGCACAAGGAAGGCGTCTATTTAAGGAGATTAGATCTCAGATGCCATTCCACACCACGCGGAAATCCTTAGAACTCGCCATAGGAAACTGTCCAAACATGTCTGGCACTCCTAGCTCTTCCTCACGCCCCTACGGCCTTCAAAAAGGCGACTGGGAAAGCTGCTCAGTATCCCGCGCCCATCTGAATAAACTTCAGATGCAGGGATATCTTCCTCCCGCGGATCTAGTCTTCGCTCGGGCTAGATTAACTTCCCACAATGGCGAAGCCCTGGCGGAGAATTTCCCCAATCCTTCTAAAGAGGAGCGGGTGTGCTTCGTTTCTTTCCTTTTGAGCGGCGTAGGATTTCCTATCCACCCCTTCCTCAGAGATCTCCTGGAGTATTACGCTCTCCAACTGCACAATCTGACGCCAGGCTCCATCCTGCACATCGCAGGCTTCGTTGCTCTTTGCGAGCTGTTCCTAGGCTGTGAGGCTCATTTCGAGCTATGGCGGAAATTTTTCTGCCTCGTCCCCCGCTCCCAAAAGGGGTCTATATTCGAGGTGGGCGGCGCCGAATTATGGCACATAGCCGGGACAGGATACCTGTCCGGCACTCCAAAGAAGGCATCCGAAGATTGGCCCTCGGAAGGGTTTTATATCGAGGACGTCGTTCTGCTGGACCCAATCCGGCGCGACCTTCCCGAATTCTCCAGCGCTCCTTTAAATAAGCGCGCCAGTTGGCGTCCCTGAAGCCTCGAGGAAGAAGACAGTGCGGAGGTCGAGAGGCTAGCAAGCAAGACCAGAGTACTTGCCAACTCCGGGCTGTCTATAATCGAGGTAATGGCGATCTCAATAACGTGATTCGTTCAGCCGCTCCAATCTAGAGGTTTTCCTTTGTGGAATTACAACAGGGAGGACGATGTGTCCCATTGTCTACGCAAGGGTCCGGACAATTTTGCATACAGCCACTATCTTATCTGATCTTTACAAAGGGGAGAAGGAAGACTTCACTCGCTTGAAATGTCGGGAAGGTTTTTCCATGTATAACCCCATCGACTGGGTGAGTTTTTTCATTATTGGCCTTACTCAAAACTTTTTCCAAAGTTATGCTACTCGATTTTAATCCGACTACTTTTAATAGGAATGGAGAAAGGTCGTCGAGGGGGTCTACAGCCCTGCTCCGCAGCCAGAGGATCATGTTCGAGACCTGGATCCCGGATATGAAGAAGATCCGGATATATTCATAGAACCTAAGGAGGGGGTCTTTTATCAGGAGAGCTACGATGGCACGGAAGTGGCCATTATAGTCGATTACCCCGGCATTCTCCCCTCCTCTCATGTAAGTACCCAGGAGACGTCTCCTCCAAAAGAGTTTTTCCCTTACGCCTCACCCACCGCACTGTCTCATGCTCCGAAGGGGCAGCGCTCGCCTCGCCGAGCTGTATCAAAGGTATCCTCTAAGAAGGCGACGCCCGCGTAGGGTGAATCTTTGAAAAGAAGGGCAAGCGGTGATATCACCGAGCCCCCGCCTTCACCAAAGAGGTATAGTTTTTAACATGTATTCAGTGGATAGACCGTATTGTGACGTTTTTCGCAGGGCCATTTCTTAGGAAGAGCATACGCCGGACTATATCCGGGGACCTCGCCGGCCATGCATCGACCAATCTGGCCCCTGGCCCTGCCATAAGGACTAGGGTTGATACCAGTAAAATGTCGGATTATCATCTCCAAGAGGATTCAGATAATTTATTCGTCACCAATTCCGAAGTGGAGAGCGCGATGAATCATCGGCGGCGGAAAGAGGCCATGGGCGACCCAAGTTTCACCGAAGTGGCGTTTAATGCCCTTAGCTCTGCGGATGCATATATCCGAGCTGCTCGGGATGGACTTGGCGGAGCCACTCACCATCTTTCAAAGGATATGCCCGTAAGAACTTTGTGTAGATTTAATAATCATGTGCCAGTAGCCCCCGAGACTTGAAGCAGTTGGCCCAACTGATTTAACGGTCATTTATATTATCAGGTACTCACGGTGAAAAATAACACATTGTCCAAGGAGCTTGAAGAATGTCGGACCAAGCTAACTGTTGTCACCGCCGGACTAGAAAATTGGAAGAAATCCCAGAAGGCACTGGATGGTAAGCACAATAGTGTCCGGAAAATACAATGTTGTGCTAACAATGATTTTTGAATATTCTTTGTTTTGTTTATAGCATCGGGATCGGCAGATCAATTGAAGGAGAGGTTAAAGGCTGCTCGGGCGGATAAACAACATGCCGAAGGGAAAGAAGCCGCTGGTCAACGTGTATTAACATGGACCATTAATGAGAAGAACAAACTACATGATGCCAACATCAAGCAAGCCGAAGAGCTAAAGGTCGTAAGAGCCCAGCTGTCGGATGCCTTGAAAGAGAACAGAAAGCTGAAAGGCGGCATATTTAGTATGTCCTTGAACCTAACTTTCATAATATCCCCTGATAGAAAGTTTTTACGAGATTTGTTCCTGTAGGTTTGTTAACTATGCGGCACGAGGGAGAAGTGTCCGGATTTCAAGGCGACTTGCTGCAAGAGCTATCCAAAGTGCACGAGCGAGCTCCAAAAGCAATGAGGAATATGGCTAAGGCTTTATGGCCATCCGATTCTCCTCCAGGAATGATGGAGGAGCTCGCAAATTTATTCAAGGGAGCTTGTCTTCGTTTTGAGCTATGGAAGGCATCCGCATGTCGAGAAGTTGCACAAGAGGCCTGGGCCATGGTGAAAACGCGGTATACCGGACTTGATCCGAATCATATGGCCCGGGTCGGACCTCGGGGACCAGACAGACAAGAAATTCCGGTTAGCTTAGTGTACGACCAAGTAAAGATAGCCGGCAAATTCTCACAACAGGACTGTAAACTAGACAGCCTGATAGATGGCATAGATAAAGAGTAGGCATGTGATTTCATGTAATAATACACTTTATCATCAAACTTATCTTCGGCCGAATTGTAAAAGATTGTCATGGCAGACCTTCCGCTTCGACCTTCAAAACCCAAGGGTTGGAGTGTTCCCGAATACCATACGTGTGGGAAACACCAAGTATGTTCGGGAACCAGGCAATCCGGCCATAGTGCTTAAACAGAAAAACTGTATTCGGGAAGCTATGTTATATTACTTTTTAACGTAAGAAACATCTTTCAGAGAGAATAGTTCCGTTAAGGGTTACTCTCCCTGGGTCAGCATGCGTTATGTATGCATGCCTAAGCCGTCATGCGAAAGAATCACCAGAGTCTTTGTATTTTGATAGTTTATATTGCAACAAAGGCAGTTCGTTGTTTGTCCGCCGACCAATTATTCCCTTAAGAACGCTAGCTTTTGGCTTCACCCGTCTGAGGTACATGTCAGGATGACCCAGCTGTAACAATCGTAGAGGTGCTCCCTTTATGCCCTAGCGAACAAGTGGGAACGTAGAGCATAAGCATAGGAGCCAAGCAACCCAGCTTGGCAAAAACTTAAGTCATAGAGGTGCATATAATGGCGAAGACATGACGTATGTGAGCAAACAACACATATATATTGTGAGCTTTATGCTCAAAATAATAAGCTTCTATTGAGAGAAGCCCCCAGTTATGATGGGGTGTGTACATTTATGGATGCGTACCCCTCAAGTGTGTGGCATACCCGGACACATGCTAGAAATCATAAAAACAAAAAAAAGGAAAATTTGAAGAGGAGAAAAAGGGAACGAACAAAGGTATGTGTCCGTACTTAGGTGTAGAATCTTCGGAGTCGAGCAGTGTTCCATGGGTTCAGCTCTAAGCGATTATTCGATGCATTGCGAAGGCGATAGGCTCCTCCAGTGAGAACTTCATCTATAATGAAGGGACCCTACCATTTGGGTTTGAGCTTGTTCTTTTTCTTCTCTGGTAGGCGTAGAACGAGTTCACCGACATTATAAGTCTTTGCCCGCACTTCTCTGCTTTGGTATCTTCGAGCTTTTTGTTGGTAGAATGCGGAACAGGCTTTTGAGACGTCGTGCTCCTCCTCCAGGCCATCTAAGTCGTCCTGCCGATCGAGCTCGGCCTCGCTCCTCGTACATGCGCACTCGACGTGAGTCATGAATAATATCGCAGGGCAAGACAGCCTCTGCGCCGTACACCATGAAAAATGGTGTGTATCCAGTCGTACGGTTGGGCGTGGTCCACAGCCCCCAGAGTACGGAGTCGAGCTCCTCGACCCAGTGTTTGTCCGACTCCTTTAAGGATCGCACTAGTCTGGGTTTGATTCCGCTCATTATCAGGCCATTGGCCCGTTCAACTTGACCGTTTGTTTGGGGTGATATACGGAGTCGTAATCGAGCTTTATGCCCAGATTAGCACACCAAGTTTTCACCTCGTTGGCTGTAAAGTTAGAATCATTGTTGGTAATAATGATGTGTGGGACACCATAACGGTGTACGACACTAGATATAAAGTCTATCACCGGTCTGGCTTCAGCCGTTTAAAGTGGTTTGGCCTCTATCCGCTCAGTGAATTTATCTACCATAACCAGAAAGTATTTTTTTTTCTTATGGCTTCCCCCTTTAAGGGGTCCAACCATATCCAGCCCCTAGACCACGAAAGGCCAAGTAATGGGGATTGTTCGTAGGGCAGTGGGCGGCATATGGCTTTTATTGGCAAAAAGTTGGCATCCGACACAGCGTTGTACGAGGTCCTGTGCATCTGCTCGGGCCGTGGGCCAAAAGAAGCCCGTACGGAAGGCCTTACTTACAAGGGCCCGAGTTGTAGCGTGATGGCCGCCAAGACCAGCATGTATTTCAACCAAGAGCTGTCGCCCCTCCTCTTCGGAGATACATCTTTGAAGGACTCCGGTAGTACTTTTCTTGTAGAGTTCTCCTTCATGAACTTTGTAGGATTTGGAGTGTCGAACTATGCGAGGGGCCTCGTTCTGGTCATCAGGGAGCTCCTACCTATTGAGGTAGGCTAAGAAGGGTTTGGTCCATGGGGCGATCACCGCCATGATTACATGGGCGGAAGGCGTTGGTTCTGTGCCCAAGCCCCCGATGATATCCGAATCATGTTCGGCATCCGTGGGTGTGATTGGTGCCGGACTGGTATTTCCGCTCTTGTCCTGCAATACCACGGATGGCTTGAAAAGCCTTTCCACGAAGGTGTTAGGCGGGACGGGGTCGTGTTTAGCACCCATTCGAGCAAGGATGTCCACTGCTTGATTACTGTCTCGGGCCACATGATGAAACTCGAGCCCCTCAAACCGAGCTGATATTTTGAGAACGGGATTGTGGTAAGCCGCCATCTTTGGGTCTTTTGCATCGAATTTTCCGTTTATTTGGGATATTGCGAGGTTTGAGTCCCCGCGCACCTTGAGGCGTCGTATGCCCATAGAAACAGCCATTCGAAGACCATGCAGTAGTGCTTCATATTAGGCTGCGTTGTTGGAGTCTGTATACATGATTTGCAATACGTAACGGACTGTGTCCCTTGTAGGGGATGTTAGGATGACACCAGCCCCCAGTCCGGCTAACATTTTAGAGTCGTCGAAGTACATCGCCCAGTTGGAGTATGTGCCGTACTCTTTAGGGAGTTCGGCTTCTGTCCACTCGGCGACAAAGTCGGCCAACACCTGAGATTTAATAGCTCGGCATGGCTTGTATGTTATTTCAAATGGTAAGAGCTCGATAGCCCATTTTGCACACCCCATCATAACTGGAAAACACCGTGAGGGTGCTTTCAATGGCTAGAGACCTCGTACGGAGACATCGAACTTTGGTGCTTTGGTGCTTTCATCGGAGGGGAATTCTTCGGATCCGAAGATGATGGAGAGCGAGTCGCCTACGCGAGCCTCCCCGCCTATCACCACAGACGACACCGAAGTGTTGTCCTGAAGGGCCTCTCTGGGCCATGGGGCGGTACGGGAGGCCGCCGAAACGGCGCCAAAGGGTAATGCCTTGGCCGCCGAAAACACGGGGGAACAATCCCCACGGAGACTGACGGCGGGGGCCTTGACCAGTCCGACCCCCAGCCGAACACTATTCCGGAAACCCAAGTGGCTCCGGAATCGAATAAGCGACCCCCTCAAGGGAGGGGGGAGTGCCAACTCCCGCGGCAATCTCCACTAATCTGGAGGCGCCGAACACACTGATGGGGGCACTGCAATGTGCTTCCATCGTGGAGGAGCATCGCACCCTAATGGGTGTGGTGGCTGAAAAGGCACAGCGTTGTACGAGGTCTCGGGGCATTGAAAGCACACCTCATCATAATTGGAAAACACCAAAGCACCCTGATCATCAAAGCGTTGCACACCAGTTTTGACACTGACATTGGTGCTTTCATAGCTCAGTTGGTTAGAGCACACGTTTGGTAAGCAGGAGGTCTTGAGTTCAACTCTCAATGAAAGCACCAATGTCGGTGTCAAAACCGGCGGATCTCGGGTAGGGGGTCCCGAACTGTGCGTCTGAAGATCGAAGGTAATAGGATGCGGGACACAATGTTTACCCAGGTTCGGGCCCTCTTAATGGAGGTAATACCCTACTTCCTGCTTGATTGACTTTGATGAGTATTGGGGTTACAAGAGTTGATCTACCTCGAGATCGTAATGGCTAAACCCTAGATGTCTAGCCTGTATGATTTGTGTTAGCCTCTATGGACCAACCCCGCCGGTTTATATAGACACCGTAGGAGTAGTTGTACAAAGTCGGTTTACAGAGAAAGGAAACTACACATCTGGCCATCAAGCTTGCTATCCATGTAACGGAGAGTCCTGTCTGGACACGGGGGAGGGCCTTCTATCTTGTATCTTCACGGCCCATCAATTTGGCCGATGTCATATAGCCTGACCATCCAAGGACCCCCTTATCCAGGACTCCCTCGGCTACCGCGACGCCGTCTGCCTCGAGTCGCATTACCCTAAAATAGAGATGGTGATACGTGCACTGGTGTCGTATTACCCTCGAGGGTGGCACTGGTGTCACGTGCTTGTCTCGGCGTCCGTCGTCGCTACCGCGTCGACGTATGCCTCAACTAGCATGACCGTAAGATAGACATGGTGATAGTGGTGTCACGTGCTCGTCTCGGTGTCCATCATCGCTACCGCGACGACGTCCGCCTCTACTTGCATTACACTAAGACAGGGTGGCACTGGTGTCACGTGCTCGTCTCGGCATCCGTCGTTGCTACGTAGGCGATGTCCGTCTCGAGTCGCGTTCCCTAAGACAGGGTGGCACTGGTGTCACGCACTCATCTCGACGTCTGTCGTGGCTACCGCGACGATGTCCGCCTTGACTCGTGTTACTGTAAGACAGGGTGGCAGTGGTATCACGTGCTTGTCTCGGCGTCTGACGTCGCTACCGCGACGACGTCCGCCTCGACTCGCATTACCCTAAGATAGACAGGGTGGAGGTGGTGTCACGTGCTCGTCTCGGCGTCCATCGTCGCTACCACGACGACGTCCACCTCGACTCGCGTGACCCTAGGATAGACAGGATGACAGTGGTGTCACGTGCTCTCCTCGGCGTCCGTCGCCACTAACACGACGACGTCCGCCTCGACTCGCATTACCCTAGGACAGGGTGGAACTTGTGTCACATGCTCATCTCGGCGTCCGTCGTCGCTGCAGCGACGATATCTGCCTCGATTCCTGTTACCCTAAGACAGGGTGGCACTGGTGTCACGTACTCGTCTCAGCATCCGTCGTTGCTACCGCGATGACGTCCACATTGACCCACGTTACGTTAAGACAGGGTGGCAGTCGTGTCACGTGCTTGTCTCGGCGTCCGTCGTCGCTACCGCGACGACGTCCGCCTCGACTCGCATTACCCTAAGATAGACAGGGTGACGGTGGTGTCACGTGCTCGTCTCGGCGTCTGTCATCGTTACCGCGATGACATCCGCCTCGACTCGCATTACCCTAAGATAGATAGGGTGGCAGTGGTGTCACATGCTTGTCTCGGCGTCCAGCATCATTACCGCAACGACGTCCGCCTTGACTCGCATTACCCTAAGACAGGGTGGCACTGGTGTCACGTGCTCGTCTCGACGTCCGTCGTCGCTACCTCGACGACGTCTGCCTTGACTCGTATTATGCTAAGACAGGGTGGCAGTGGTGTCACGTGCTCGTCTCGGCGTCCGTCGTTGCTACCGCAAACAATGTCCGCCTTGACTCGCGTTGCGTTAAGATAGGGTGGCAGTGGTGTCACATGCTCATGTCGGTGTTCGTCGTCGCTACCGCGACGATGTCCGCCTCGACTCGTGTTACCCTAAGATAGACAGGGTGGCAGTGGTATCACAGGCTCGTCTCAGCGTCCGTCGTGGCTACCGCGATGACTCCCGCCTTGACTCGCGTTACAGTAAGACAGGATGCAGTGGTGTCATGTGCTTGTCTCGACGTCCGACGTCGCTACCGCGACAACGTCTGCCTCGACTCGCATTACCCTAAGATAGACAGGGTGGCGGTGGTGTCACGTGCTCGTCTCAGCGTCCGTCGTCGCTACCGCGATGACGTCCACCTCGACTCGCGTGACGCTAGGATAGACAGGGTGACAGTGGTGCCACGTGCTCTTCTCGGCATCCGTCGCCGCTACCGCGATGATGTCCGCCTCGACTCGCATTACCTTAGGACAAGGTGGTACTGGTGTCACATGCTCATGTCGGCTTCCGTCGTAGCTACCGCAACGACATCCGCCTTGACTCGCGTTACGGTAAGACAGGGTGGCAGTGTTGTCACGTGCTTGTCTCGGCGTCCGTCGTCGCTACCACGATGACGTCTGCCTCGACTCGCATTACCCTAAGATAGACAGGGTGGCGGTGGTGTCACGTGCTCGTCTCGACATCCGTCATCGCTACCACGACGACATCCGCCTCGACTCGCATTACCCTAAGACAGGGTGGCACTCGTGTCATGTGCTCATCTTGGCGTCCGTCATCGCTACCTCGATGACGTCTGCCTCGACTCGCATTACCCTAAGACAGGGTGGCACTGGTGTCACGTGCTCATGTCGACGTCCGCCATTGCTACCGCGACGGCGTCCGCCTTGACTCGCGTTACGTTAAGATAGGGTGGCACTTGTGTCACGTGCTCGTCTCGGCGTCCGTGGCCGCTACCGCAACGACGTCTGCCTTGACTTGTTACTTTAAGATAGACAGTGTGGCAGTGGTCTCACGTGCTCGTCTTGGTGTCCGTCGTTGCTACCGCGACCACGTCCACCTCGACTCGCGTGACCTAGGATAGACAGGGTGACAGTGGTGTCACGTGCTCTCCTCGGCGTCCGTCGTCGCTACCGCGACGACGTCCGCCTCGACTCGCATTACCCTAGGACAGGGTGGCACTTGTGTCACATGCTCGTCTCAGCGTCCGTCGTCGCCGCAGCAACAACGTCTGCCTCGACTCATGTTACGTTAAGACAGGGTGGCACTGCTGCCACATGCTCGTCTCGGCGTCCGTCATCGCTACCACGACGAGTCCGCCTCGACTCTCGTTACCCTAAGATAGACAGGGTGACAGTGGTGTCACATGCTCGTCTCGCTGTCAGTGGTGTCACATGCTCATCTCGGCGTCTGTCGTCATTACTGCGACGATGTACGCCTTGACTCGCATTACCCTAAGACAGGGTGGCACTGGTGTCACGTGCTCATCTCGGCGTCCGTCGTCGCTACCGCGACGACGTCTGCCTTGACTCGCGTTACGCTAAGACAGGGTGGCACTGGTGTCACGTGCTCGTCTCGGCGTCCGTCGTCGCTACCACGACGGCGTCTGCCTCGACTCGCGTTACGCTAAGATAGACAGGGTGGCAGTGGTGTCACGTGCTCGTCTCGTCGTCCGTCGTCGCTACCGCGACAACGTCCTCCTTAACTCGCGTTACGGTAAGACAGGGTGGCAGTGGTGTCATGTGCTCGTGTTACCGTCCGTCGTCACTACCACGACGACGTCTGCCTTGACTCGTGTTACCCTAACATAGACAGGGTGGCAGTGGTATCACGTGCTCGTCTCGGCATCCGTCATGGCTACCACGACGACGTCCGCCTTGACTCGCATTATGGTAAGACAGGGTGGCGGTGGTGTTACGTGCTCGTCTCGGCGTCCGTCGTCGCTACCGCGATGACCTCCGCCTCAACTCGCGTGACCCTAGGATGGACAAGGTGACAGTGGTGTCACGTGCTCTTCTCGGCGTTTGTCGTCGCTACCGCAACAACATCCACCTCGACTCGCGTTACGCTAAGACAGGGTGGCACTGGTGTCACGTGCTCATCTCGGCGTCCATCGTCGCTACCGCGACGACGTCCGCCTCGACTCGCGTTACGCTAAGACAGGATGGCACTGGTGTCACGTGCTTGTCTCGGCGTCCGTCGTCGCTACCGCGACGACGTCCGCCTCGACTCGCATTACCCTAAGATAGACAGGGTGGCATTGGTGTCACGTGCTCGTCTCGGCGTCCGTCCTCGCTACCGCGATGACGTCCGCCTCGACTCGCATTACCCTAAGACAGGGTGACACTTGTGTCACGTGCTCGTCTCGGCGTCTGTCGTCGCTATCGCGACGACGTCTGCCTCGGCTAGCATGACCCTAAGATAGACAGGGTGACAATGTTGTCACGTGCTCGTCTCGGCGTCCGTCGTCACTACCGTGACGACGTCCGCCTCTACTTGCATTACCCTAAGACAGGGTGGCACTGGTGTCACGTGCTCGTCTCGGCGTCCGTTGTCGCTACCGCGACGATGTCGCCTCGACTCTCGTTACTTTAAGATAGAAAGGGTGGTAGTGGTGTCACGTGCTCGTCTCGGCGTCCGTCGTCGCTACCGCGACCACGTACGCCTCGACTCGCGTTACCCTACGATTATACCTGGCCAAATGGGCCGGCCTGGCCCGGCACGACGCGGCCTGGATTAAACGGGCCTTGCATGGCACAGCCTGGACAGGCATGCTAATTATTCGGGTCGTGCCGGGCTGGCATGCGTACTGGCCTCTCAGGCCCAACCACGGCCCGAGAAGGCACACCTGACCCGATTGGGCACGCGAGGAGGCACGACCGCAACAGCATCGCTCGCGCACGGGTGCCGGATGCTCGTTGTCTCGAAGCAGTAGTGCACTAGCGCATGATTTTTTTAATCGATCGATCGTACGAGGCGCTCCTCCCACTGCTCGCTAGTCCTTTTTTTAGATAAAATCCCTCGTTCGCTAGTCTTGCATGTCCGATCGTAGAAGGCGCTTCTCCCTGGTCGCTAGTCGTGTATCGTGCCGGTAACGCAGCGTGCCGAACAAAAGGCAGCCAGTGCACGACCCTAGCCGGGCCACGTGCCAGGCACGGCCCACTAAGTCACGTGACGGGCCAGGCACGCGGGCTATCGTGATGGCCCGACAAGACCGGCCTGTTTGGCCAGGTATACCTAAGATAGACAGAGTGGCAGTTGTGTCACATGCTCGTCTCGGTGTTCGTCGTCATTAACGCGACGACGTCCGCCTTGACTCACGTTACGGTAAGACAGGGTGGCAGTGGTGTCACATGCTCGTCTCGGCTTCCGTCGCCGCTACCGCAACGACGCCCGCCTCGACTCGCGTGATCCTAAGTTAGAAAAAGTGACAGTGGTGTCAAGTAATTTGTATCCGAACAAAAAAAATAAGAAATATCATCGGACAAAAATTTCATCTCTATCCAAAAAAGCATCAATAAATTTGTATGTGTTTCTATACTAAAATGCAAGAAAACTATTTATCTAAAACAGTATTTCGCCGAAAAATCCTCTTATCGATGAGTCATTCTCATGTGTCCAACATTTTGCCGTCCTTGGGTGATCGTCGAGGAGCTTTGAGACATGGTTTAATCCTATTGTGATGATCCGCATACAAAAGAAAATGTATTTTAGTAGTGAGAAAAATCTCCAGTACACAATTGGAAAAAAGGTTAAAAAAGTTTGTATGGAAAAATGAAAAATGAGGGGACAGGCATTGTTTCAACTTCCAGGTTGAACTGTGCCTTTTTTATTCAAAAAAAGCTTAGCTATGAAAAAAATATTATGATCTATATGTGATATATTTTGGTCTTTGTTCATGTGGCTTCGCTAAAAATGGAACTGAGAAAAAGGGCAACGATTCCAGTACTGATTTTGTGAAGTATTCTTAAGAGTCTGACCTTTTTCCGGCCAGATGTACTCGCTCCGTTCCCAAATACTTGTCTTTCTAGCCATCTCAAATGGACTACAACATACGGATGTATGTAGACATGTTTTAAAGTGTAGATTCATTCATTTTGCTCCGTATGTAGTCACTTGTTGAAATCTCCAGAAAGACAATTATTTAGGAACGGAGGGATTAGTTAACATTGTTGTGCAACTGGACCCCATGGAGAATACCCCTGGAGTCCGAGATTTATGTTCATGGAAATAGAAAGAAAAAAAGTTGGAAATCATGTGGGGATACAAACAAAAACTTGAAAAAACTGTAAAGAGAAATTAATCTATTTGCAGAAAAAAACAGACAAAAATGAAGGAAAATTTCATTTATTCATACGTACCGGGTAGTCAAATGGAACACCCTACAGAAAAGAAACACGCATAGAAAAAAAGAAAGTTATTTTTTAAATGAAAAAAGAAGTTTAAGAACACTGTGAATAACTAAAGAAAGCAGAAAGATTTTTTTTCAAAACTATGATATATTTTATAGCATTTTCGGAAACTATAGCCTTATTTTCATAAAAATCAAAAGTAGTAGCCTGTCGGCCATCTCTTGGCCGAAGTAGTAGTTTTCGGCCACAGCTAGGCCGAAGTAGAGTTTTCGGCCATCTCTTGGCCGAAGAGTGGGGTACCTGGCCGAAAAGGCACTGTTCGGTCAACCCTAGGCCGAAATAGACTTTTTGGTCAAGTCTAGGTCGAAAAGTACTTTTTGCTCTCGTGTAGGCCGAAGTTGCATGGCTCATGCTGAAATGTATTTTCTCGGCACCCGTTTCCCGCCAACCCCTTCCTGCCATATGTTCCTGCCACCCGTTTCCCGCCAACCCCTTCCCGCCCATCCCTTCCCGCCTTATTTTCCCGCCAATCCCTTCCCGCCTTATTTTCCCGCCAACCCTTTCCCGCCATACCGCAGTTATTATTTCCTGCCATTTTCTCCTCTGTACCTATAAAACCCCCTTCAGGCGGAGGTGGATAAGCATTCCAGTGTAGTATAGTCGAGATGTCCCATTATCCATTTGATCATAGTTTTCACCCTGGGATGAACAGCACTCTTCTGAGTCTAGTTACCGATTTCAGGATGGACAATAGGATAGTTCCATGGGACGAACTCACCGGTAGTGACACCATAATGAATGAGTTGGCTCACCAATTACGTGGAGTCCTGGGTGGCCCGAAAGGACCTATGAGGAGGTACGTCAAGAACTTCTTAGGTTGCATGAAAGGTGGAAGAAGGTAGTGGAGCCGAAGAGTGAAACTTTCAGAAGGACTGCAGCAAAGAATACATTTTTATGGACTGAGGAGAGCAAGGATGACGAAGATATCTTCATGCCGCCGCTTCCGGGTTCTGCATCGTCGAAGGACAAGAGTTCTGCATCATCCAAAGGCAAGAGTTCTGCATCCTCGAAGGGCAAGAGTTCTGCATCTACCAAGGGCAAGAGTTCTACATCGACGGAGGGCAAGAGGACCGCATCGTCGAAGGGGAAGAAGGCTGCATCAACGGAGGATGATGATGATGACTTCATGTAGTATGTAAGATGTATTCCAGTTGTACCATTTCATTCAGATGTATTTGCATTATTAGTTTGTATTGTATTATTGTAGGGCATTATGTTCTATCTGAATTTCATTTTTGTAGTATGTAAGATGTATTGCACAAGTTCAGCCGCACCATTTAATTCAGATGTACTTGTATCTTAATTATCGGTTGTAGTCTATTTGGAAATGTAACTGGAATAAGAATGTGAATTAATAGTAATATGTCTCCCGCATACATAAAACAATATATGTCTCATACATGAAGCATGTTTCATACATAAATACTGACACACAGCTGCGAATAGTCTGAAACTAACATAGATAATGAGTCATACATAGATAGATAAGCATATCATCATGGGGACGCATTTACTTAGTCTGGGTCTTCCTCGGCGAGGACGAAGGCGATAAGCGATGAGGCGGTGGACGAGGCTAGCGATAACCACGACCATAGTTAACCTCGTCTGTCACGGTCTGTGTCTCCTGCGTCGGTGGTGGTGGTGGAGTGTGAAACACTGTCTGTGAGAAGCCATAAATGTTTGTAGCAAGGTCATCATCCTCACGGTCGCCCTTAAAGTACGAAGCACCACCGCTAAGGATCGGTGGATCGCTCGAGATGCATGAACGGTTATGCGACTGGTTGCCGCTGCGGTAAAGTAAAACATGTAAAATTGATACAAATGCATGAGCGAAGCACCACCAAGAAGCATCAATGACTGCTGAGAATGCAAGAACGATTACTACCTTTGTTGAAAAGAATGTAGTGAGTAGTGTTACCTAGTTCCATCTGCCGATGCCGATGGCGCTCCCTAGCTGTGAAGGAGGTGGCTCATGCCAGGAAGAGCTCCCTGGCTGTGAAGGAGGTGGCTCATGCCAGGAAGAGCTCCATAGCTGTGAAGGAGGTGGCTCATGCCAGGAAGAGCTCCCTGGCTGTGAAGGATGAGGTTCTGCACGGTGCACAGAGGGTCGTGGTTATGAACGGTGCACAGAGGGTCGTGGTTCTGAATGTTGTACAGAGGGACCTGGCGGACGATGTGCTGGAGGAGGAAGTGCAACATCCGAAGATCATCTACACGTAACAGCTGCGTAAATCCCGCGTAGCTTGTCATCAAGACGCCTCAACCATGAGACGCCCTCTCGCGGTGGGATAGTTTCTCCCCTCTGAAAGCGCCGCATTAAAGCGGAAACCTCCTCTCGCGCCTGTACTGTCAAGTCACCCTGTACATGAAGAGTTAACCAATTATATCCTTGTTGTATGATAGACACCACGAATAGACAACCAAGCAAATATGTCCGATGGATATGTCCTGCTCCCATGCAGAAGGAATCGGTACCTCCACTTCATCCTCGGAATTTTCAGAATCCAGTTCCTCCACCAATCCATCCTCGTCCTCTTCCTCCATCACCCTCTGCATTTCATCCCCTTCCTCATCCCCATCAAGAAACCGTAACCAGCTAATATTATCGACCGCTACTCGCCCGATGTCGGGACCACAAACATTGTGTGGCACGTGGTCCGACTCTTTCTCGAGTTGGCTAGCATCCACATCTTGTGGTCGTGACCCGAATAAAACAATCTCGTTAGCCACTTCACTGCCTTGGCCGGGTTCATACCCCCTGTGGAGTTGTACGGTATTCTCCTCCTTCGGCACAGGTTGCACAAGTGCATATGGGTGGATTCTTCGGTCTCGGCACCGTCTTAACAAGGACAACCAATGCTGGCTCCTATCTACCGGCATCAACTCCCACTTGACATTTTTACAAGATTTGGTCCACAATGCATGAATACTGACGGAACATACTTCAGGATCCAGCCCGAAACTAGTTGTCAACCAATACTTCAATTGTCTAATGTCCGGTCTGTCCGATTCTGCTAGTGTCATGGCGCCATTTTTAAACTCGCTAAGATCAACCCCCAACTCATTATATCGAACATTACCAAAGGTGCCGTAGTAAACATTCAAATTTCTTGATTCAGACATTTTCACCGCCGACATTGCCATCTTCTCATTAATCACAACGAACACTAATATTATCCACTACACTAACTAAAATCCGCTAAAATGCCACCACATAAAAATTAACACTAACACAATTTTTATTATCCGCTACACTAACACAATCATTATTATTCCGCTACACTAACACAATTATTACTCCGCTAAAATGCCACCACATACAAATTAGCACTAACACAATTTTTATTATCCGCTACACTAACACAATCATTATTATTCCGCTACACTAACACAATTATTACTCTGCTAAAATGCCACCACATACAAACTAACACTACAATTTGCAATATAATTTATCTACACTAACTAAACTATGCAACTCAGAGAAAATTTGGATCGAAAATTTGTGAGGAGATGATTATACCTTAGCGAAGGTGCTTGCACCACCGAACAAAGACAGCACCACCGCCGCCCCCTCGACGACCGGAGGTTCAACTCCAGTCACCCCCAAGCCGCACCACCTCCTCCACACCAACTGCTCCCCCACAACTCCTGCTCCTCCGCAACAACACCACCTGCCCAACCGCATCTCCTCCTCCCCACCATGGCTCCTCCTCCCCACCATGGCTACTCCTCCCCAAACGCACAGAAAACTATCCCATAGCAAAAAAAAACACCGTAGGCCGTTTGAGATTGCTACGATCTACCGATTCAGTGGCTTCGATGTGAAAATGGGTGGCAAATGGAGGAGATCAGCTAGGGGTGGTGAGGCACAGAGAAGAAACGAGAGAGAGAAAGAAGAACAGAGGCGAACAGGTGAGAGGAAGGAGACGCTGTGGCGTGCCTTATCCGGCACTTTTCGGTCGATGCGTGGCCGAAAAGGTACTTGACGCTGCTGGCCAAAAGGCTCCGCTTGGTCGGCCCCAGGCCGAAAAGGCCCACTTCGGTCGGCTCCAGGCCGAAGCTACTATTTTCGGCCCAGCTAGGCGTATTTCGGTCAACCGCGGGCCGAAAAGCCCGTTTCGGCCAACCTGCGACCGAAAAGTGCCACTTCGGCCTACACCTGGCCGACGGGCTACTAGTTTTGGTTTTTTTGCATTACGTCCTATAGTTCTCGAAAATGCTATATAATATATCATAGTTTTGAAAAAAAATCTGTATTAAAGAGATAAGTCAATACTCACATATTTTCTTAAGATTTGTTTGGTTTCTGGCATCAGGTTTTCATTACAAGTGTGAGCCACCATGTAGTAAGTTAGACTCTCGCGCAGGCTCTTTGCGTGCTCCTGTTTTTGTTTTACATAAAAATAATAGTTAACTTGAAGTAAAAAAAGGAAAAACATGTTATATTGCTGCAAAAACACAACAGGATATAAGAAAAAAGGATATAAAAACATGTGAGAGACTACGAAGCAAAAAATTGATCCTGACAAAAGCATAAAAAAGGATGACGTTTTAAGCAGCAAAAAGTTGAGCTGCATTACATGAATATGCGATGTGTGCGTTATCAGTTGGACAAAAAAGAATACAAAAAAGACGAAAAGGGGTTGTTGCTATGACTTACGGGTTCGAAACACAAAGTGTTGTTTCCATCATCTCCTTGTACCAACTTCATTGTGAAGATCCCACTATCTGCCCTGCAATTCATATTTATGTTTCAAAAGAGGATATACACTGTGTCAATATCACCTGATGATGTGTACCGGTGCTCATGTTCCAAGTTCAGCTGGGACGGTTTGCATTGCTGCCACGTCCTAGCAGTAGCAACACACATTGGGTTGAGTAGCCTCCCTAAAAGCTTTATAAATCCTTGGTGGACAGTAGCTGCAGGCCAAATGTTTGCTATAATGACCGATGGAAATGTTGGTCAAAATGGACAAAGAACACACTGACAGTTAGGCATTCTATAGTCGTGAGCAGGTGTCTAATGCATTGTCAAATGAATGCACGGACGACAGGTCGTACGACCTATTTGTGGAAGGAATCGGTGAGGCAATAAACAAAGTCAGGTTTGACAAGCGGCTCCGCCAAGAACAACAACTCTCAGATGGGAAGCGACGGTGTATCGATGATCCTCAGCAGCTGAATGTTGATGCTAGGCAGGAGGGGGATGGCGACTTGTACACCCCTACACAGGTGCATAAAACGTTGTGTCTACCATCGGTGCGTCTAGCATGGGTGGCGTTGAGGTGCAACAAAACATTTGGTTTGAGAGACCCCCCGCTATCACACACAAAAAGGTTTAAACCTTGGTGATAGGCCAAAGATCATGTATGAAAAAGCTTCTGATAAACTTAAGAAACAACAAAGAATAAGGAAGTGTTCCAAGTGCAAGCTGCCAGGCCATCGAAAGCCACAATGTTCCTAAAAAACCTAGTAATGCTTAAATTTTCTGGTCTAGCAGTATTAATCTTATAGAATTTATTATGGCTATCATATTTTCTTATATAGAAGCAGAAGGAACTAATTCCCTTTATCTGTCCTCCAAAAACAGGCGATGTAACACGGCGTCATGGGCTGGACCAAAGAGGTACAACGCGCATAGGATGCTATGGGAAATAAAAGGAGGCAATTATCTTGTTGGGGCACATTTACTTTTTTTCATGGTGGGCGCAGAGAAAAACGATGAGCATTTTTAATTGTGTGTATGTTACTGTACCTGATACTAGCATGAAGAAACAGTAGGCGAAAAAAGGAAGTATCTTGTAAGGCATGTGTTGTCGTTTTAGTGTGAAAGACTACCCATAAAAAGATATTTATGCTGCAAGTTATTGACATTTACGCTGTAAGTTATTAACCTACGGAAAATTAGGGAAAGAAAAGGGATATTCTTCAAATGATGTTACCATTGCTTAGATACCTTTTCGGTGCTTTCAATTGAAGTTTTTCATCTCTTACTCATCCCTGTACAGGTTAGATTGTCTATGGAGATATTTCAACCTGAATATCACCCTTGCTGTTCTGTGGTTCTTGTGGTCTGAGAATCAATTTCTCCTCCTACACAAAAGCACAATAAAAAATTAGGAGTAGCGAGAAAATGAGTTGTTCCTTTGTGCTAAAAGGGGGTAAACTGATGTAAAATAAGGGCAGCTGTTGATTTCTTTGAACAAATGGTCAAAGGAGTACCACGAATAATGGCAGCTGCTAAAAGGTGGTAAACTGGTGTAAAAATAACTCAGCTCCGGAAGGACAAATCCGGAGCTGAGTTCTGTCTTAATGGGTCTGCTTTCAACTCGACCTGCAAAAAAGGTCAAAAGGAGTAGCAGGCACCATATTAGAAACCTAAAATTTATAACTAAGCAAAATCCTAATTTATGACAAAATTGAAGATGACACCGCAAGTACTAAAATGGGACAACACATACAAGCATGCAAATTTCATATAAAATAAATAAATTATGATGGGTAACAGAGATCATTCAGCACACCAATGTCTCGTCATGGATTAGCTAAGAATTCTTCTAGCTTAATTCTCAATGTATATACACACTGTGCTCTATCTCTGTTGTTTGAACAATGTTCAGAGCTCATTTTCTTAGCTAATCCATACAATAATTTGCTAGAGAAAAACAAAACGATTTTCAACGAATTAGCTCATTCTCTGAACAATGGCAGCTGCCGATTTCCTTGCATAGTGTTCAGTATTTATAGAATAACTTGCTACAGAAAAACAAAACGATTTTCTGAAAAATAGCTCATTCTCTGAACAGTGGTAGCTGCTGATTTCCTTGCGTAGTGTTCAGTATTTATAGAATAACTTGCTACCGAAGAACAAAACAATGTTCAGATAATTAGTACATTCTTGGACAATGGCAGCTGCTTATATCTTTGAATAGTGCTCAGAATTTCACCCAAAAAAGTTTCCCCTACAGAATAAAAATGAACGGCTAGTCTTAGTTCAATGACTGAAAAAATGTCATTTTTTTCAAAGATGCATTTAGGGATTTTCTCTTTCCCATCTCCACAGTCAGTTCTGATACTTGTATGGATTTTTCACAGAGATGCACCCACAAGCACTACTACGCGGTGCTCCGCCGTCAACGAAAGACGAGACTGGGGCAGATGAGTTGCTATCGAAAAGACATACTTTTGTGAAACCGTAAACAATCCTCTTTTCTGAGCACAGAGCCACCAAGGTGGCCTCCTTTTCTTTAGTTTTGGGATCCATATTCCACATATTTTCTTGTCTAGCATCCTCACTGGATTAGTCCTTCCAAGAAAATTGAATCATCTTCTTCCTCCTGATCTTTGAAAACCAAGAAATTATGCGTGACGGAACTACCTATCCATGCTAGCTTCATGAGAGCAGAGTCGCCAAAATCGACACCCATGTGCCGCTCCCCGTCACAACTGGGTGTTTCTCGAGCTCGGACACGGTGGGCGCCACGTCGACTATGGACTCATCGTAAGGAAGTGGGGAGGGGGAGAGGGTACCGGACATCCTCGAGCCGACGCCGACGCCATCGGGAAGCTTGGTGATGTGGGTGGGGACGACGGCGAGGTCGAGCCCAGGCAGGAGGATGTACGCCACGGACAGCCATCGCTTTGTCAGATACGCCACGCTCGACCTCGCGGCACCCGTCAGCCGCGCTTTGCCAGATTGCTGCTGGGCGCCAGGCGGGTTTCAAGACTTGTCAGATTCACCGCCTCGGCGCGCCAGGCGTCACGCGCGTCTCGCCCTATTCGCCGCTGACCTTGTGGTCGCTCGTGTGGCCACGGTGTCTCGCCGTATTGGTCGCTGCAGCGAGGGAGGCGCCGTTGACGAGGAGGGGAAGCGGCAGGGCAAAGTAGGAGGGGATGGCAAAAGGAAAAAGAGAAGACTCTACATCACAAAATAAAAGAGGAAAAACGACGTGCGGTGGAGCCGGTCCAGATCGAGACCGCGGCCTGATTTTGCCACCGGATTCATTTGCTCGCGAAGTCTATGATTCAAACGAGAGGTATGAGTCGGGAAGGCGACTGCGCGGGCGACGCGCCTGCTGCCGGTGCTGCAGCCGACGGAGGTGTCGGCGGACTGGTCTGTGGTCCGGCGCAGCGCGAGCGGCCACCAGGTGAGCGGCGGGGAGGGCCGCGCCGGCTCACCTGCGGCGGGGGGCGGCGCTCGCCACAACCGCTTTTGGGCGCTGGCGGCGGAGGACTCGGAGGATGAGGTCGATGACGAGGAGCTGGATTCGGAGCGGGACCTGTGCGCGGTGCCTGCAGGGCCGTCGATCGGAGATTTCGTGGCCTTTGCGGCGAAGAAGAGTGGTGCGGGCTCGGGCTCGGGGCGTGGGAGGCGCTTCAAGCCGGGCGGCCGAGGCTCCAGAACCATGGCCTCGCGCATCTGGCTGCGGACGAGGTCGTGCAGCTCTGGCTCGGGTGCTGGCGATTCGTCGGGGGCGGCGACGCTTATCAGATCCAAGACGGCGGCGAGCCTGCTGGTGGTTCATACGGAGTTGTCCAGGGAGGACTGGCCGTGCTTGCCGGCGCCCCTGTGGTGGCGGCGGCGGAGGCGGCGGGGGCGCCGTGCGGTCCGGAGGTGATGCGCTCTGCACCGTGCCCTAGGGTTGGGCCGGACGGCCCGTCTGCGGGGTCCTTCCTGGACCGACGTTGTGACGCCCGGATATTTAATCTACAGTGAACCTCTGTTAATGATGCCACATCACCTCGATTACTGTTGCTAATCTCGCGTTAGTTCAAAATCAGTTTGAATTCAAATTCAAAATCATGTCAACAATAAAAGTTTTACAAAATTTAAAACAAAAATGTTCGGGGTGTGCAAATAAATGCCTAGGAATTTATGATGTGGGATCCATGCTTTTATAAAAGACCTAAATACTTAAAATGAATTAAATAGAAAGGAAAATAAATAAAGAAAAGGAAATACAAAAACAAAAATGTAAAACAAATCAAAAAAGGATAAAAGAGAACCCCTCCTCCCGGGCCACTTGCCTTGAGATGGCCTCGGGCCAATCAAAGCCCCGGCCAGCCCCACGCCTCCATATCCCCACTTGGGGAAAACCCACCGACACTCCCGCACTCCTCGAAAATATCTCCCCACTCGCCCTTTTTTTTTCACGCTCTTTTCCCTCGATCCGATCTGGATCGAGGATGAAACCGCCTTCTCTCGCGACGCCGCCCACACCGTCACGGACCATCTCCCATCATCACTTCGCCCGCGTCGTCCACGCCTACTGGCGCCCGACGCGTCCGCCTTCGCCGTCGCCCGGGACCACCTCGCCTGACGCCATCGTCTTCGACCTCTCCGTCACCAAACCGCCGCCCGACGCCATCCATCGTCGGAGCTCCTCCTCGCCGGCCTGCTTCCTCTCCGACGTCGTCGTCTCCGTCGCCTTCCTCGCGCTTGCCCGATCCCTACTCCACCGTGAGCCGCCGCTTCTCTCCCATTCGCCTCCACGCTGGCCATGCCCATCCACTGGCGCGCCTCGCTGCTTCTTCCGCCTCTTGCCGCTCCCACTGTCTGCTCGCACCCTCCGCCCCGTCGCCAGCGTCTTGCTTCCCCGCCTTGCCGCTCAGGGGCTCGTCGGCTCTGCCATAACCACCTGCCGCCGCTTGGCCAGACCCCGGCCGCATCGCTCCGCTGATTGCATGCCGAACATCGTCGGTATCATGACTCTTGTCCGGCCGCTGACCACACTCGGCGCCCAGTACCACACTGCACTACTTCAAGAATCGCGCATACGCCTTGAATTAACCCTGGCTACTGGCCACCCTGCCTATGACATGTGGGCCCAAAGACTCGAGAACGTTTTTTAAAGGAAATTAAAAACAAGTAAATAAAAATGTTAATTAATTAATTAATTAACTATATTAATTAACTTAATTAATCATGTTTAATTAAACTAATTAAACATTAGGTGCCTAATTAACTAATTAAACTAATTAATCTGTTTTAATTAATCTCAGTCAATGACAAAGCAGGACCCATCGGTCAGTTGACCAACAACCTCTGATGACTGGCGTCGACATGACATCATGCTAATGTCATAAATCCAAATTTGGAATTAAAATAATTAGATAAATGCTAGAAATGATTTAAATCTTTTAAAATCAATATAAAATAAACCGTAGCTCGGATGGAAAAACTTTGTACATGAAAGTTGCTCAGAACGACGAGACGAATCTAAATACGCAGCCCGTTCGTCCGCCACACATCCCTAACCTATCGAACACGCAATTTTCCCCCTCTGTTTCATCTGACCGAAAACGCGAAACACCGGGGATACTTTCCCGGATGTTTCCCCCCTTCGCCGGTATCACCTCATACCGCGTTAGGGCACCCCTAGCACCGATACTTGTCATGTCATGCATCGCTATGCATCTGTTTGCTTAATATTTATTGTTTCTTCCCCCCTTCTCTCTCGCTAGACACCGAGGCCGACGCCGCTGCTACCCAAAGACGACTCACGATGTTGTGACCCTCTCTCTTGCCGTAGCAACAACCGTGCAAGCCCCCGATCACCAGATATCGCCTATTCTACTCTCTGCTGCTTGCATTAGAGTAGTGTAGCATGTTACTGCTTTCCGTTATTCTTATCGTGATGCATAGCATGTCCTTGCTACTACTGTTGTTACCTGTACCTGCAATCCTACATGCTTAGTATAGGATGCTAGTATTCCATCGGTGGCCCTACATTCTTGTCCGTCTGTTGTGCTATACTATCGGGCTGTGATCACTTGGGAGGTGATCACGGGTATATACTATATACTTTATACATGATACATGTGGTGACTAAAGTCGTGTCGGCTTGTGGAGCACCCGCGAGTGATTCACGGATTGGGGGATGAAAGGACCTTTGTCCCAACGGCCCTCTGTGTGGATCTTTGTGGCGGAGCGACAGGCGAGTTGAGACCGCCTAGGTGAGAGGTGGGCTGGCCACAGTCGGTGTCCGCGTTACATCATTAACACGCTTAACGAGATCTTGGTATTTGATCCGAGTCCGCCATTTGGTCTATACGCACTAACCAGCTCTGTGAGGAGCAGTTATGGGCACTTTCGGCGTCGTGGTATCACCAAGCCTTCGTGGACGTCGGCCGATCGAGCGGCCACGGATTGGACTGAACGCTGCTAGGCTAGGTCTTGCTTCCGGCCGCGTTACTTAGCGTGCAGGTGTGCTAAGGCGATGGGCCTGCACCCTGGCGCTTAGGTTTAGACCGGCGTCGACCTCTCTGTTGGTCTAGGTGGGGCTGCCACGCGTGTTGATCTTCCGAGGCCGGGCATGACCCGTAAAAGTGTGTCCGCCAAATGGGATCAAGCGTGTTGGGTTATGTGGTGCACCACAGAGGGAAGTTAATCTATTTGAATAGTCGTGATCTTGATGTGACGACTTGGAGTTGTGCCTTGACCTTATGACAACTAGAACCGAATACTTAATAAAACACACCCTTCCAAGTGGCAGATACAACCCGGTGATCGTTCTCTAACAGGGCGACCAGGAGGGGATCGCCAGGTAGGATTATGCTATGCGATGCTACTTGGAGAACTTCAATCTACTCTCTTCTACGTGCTGCAAGATGGAGGTGGCACGAGCGTAGTCTTGACGAGGATTAGCTATCCCCTCTTATTCGGCATTCTGCAGTTTAGTCCACCGATATGGCCCTTTACACATATATCCATGCATATGTAGTGTAGCTCCTTGCTTGCGAGTACTTTGGATGAGTACTCACGGTTGCTTTTCTTCCTCTTTTCCCCTTTTCCATTCTACCTGGTTGTCGCAACCAGATGTTGGAGCCTAGGAGCCAGACCCCACCGACGACGACTCCTACTACACCGGAGGTGCCTACTACTACGTGCAGCCCACTAACGACGACCAGGAGTAGTTAGGAGGATCCCGGGCAGGAGGTCTGCGCCTCTTTCGATCTGTATCCCAGTTTGTGCTAGCCTTCTTAAGGCAAACTTGTTTAACTTATGTCTGTACTCAGATATTGGTGCTTCCACGACTTCGTCTATGATCGAGCACTTGTATTCGAGCCCTCGAGGCCCCTGGCTTGTATTATGATGCTTGTATGACTTATTTATGTTTTAGAGTTGTGTTGTGATATCTTCCCGTGAGTCCCTGATCTTGATCATACACATTTGCGTGCATGATTATTGTACGGTTGAATCGGGGGCGTCACAGATGTCGGGTGCGGGGCTGGTTAAGGGTTCTGGGCCTGGGCTGCGGGGACAGACTGGGTGCGTCTCTGCCCCACCAGTGTGGTTGGGCCTGGAGATAGCCTCGGACCTACGGCCCCACGTGCCTCATCGGCCCAACGCGCCTCGGTCCGGTACTCGCCTGATAAGTGGGTGAGGAGGGGTTGCCTGGATCCCCATTTAGGGTTTCCAGCCACCACTTGCGAGGTGCGGCGCCTCACTCACTCCGCCCGCACGCTCAAGATCTGCCCCCTCCTCCCCCTCCTCCATTCCTTCGCGACGGTGGTGATGGGAGATCGGCGTGCAGACAAGAGACAGATGGAGATTTCAGATCCGGAGGCGGAGCGGCGCAGGGAGCGGGAGCTGCGCGACAAGGCAAAGCGCGTGATGCGCGAGCGTTCGGGTGGCCGCGAGGCCAGAGAAGAACGTGGTGGATCTCGCGACCATGGCGGGCGTGAGGGGGATTGGGGTCCTCCTCCCCCTTGGTGGATCCAGCAGCAGGAGCGCAAGAATAAGAAGAAGGTCATCAGCGGTGGTGCGAGCTTGAGAGGAAGCATGAGGCGCTCCCCAACTGTGGTGGGGGCCACGGGGACCCAATGGCCAAGAAGCCGCGTGCGCCTGCAGATCCATTGGCGGTGGCGCTGCCCTCTGCGTCTAAGGGTACGGCGGAGGAGCCCATCCCAGTGGAGGAGGCACCAGACGTGGAGTGCTTCAAGTGCGGGCGCCTCGGACACTACCAATCCAAGTGCAAGTTCTTGCCCCTCTGTGCGCTCTGCAAGGAAGATGGGCACGCGTTCGCTCACTGTCCGACGAGGGGCCGGGAGCTTCACCTTCAAATCATGGGAAGTGCCATCTTTGGGGAGGGTTTCTTTTGCCTAGAGTTTGAGGATGAGGACGAGACCGAAGCCCCCATCGATGCTCGCATCAAGAACGCTGCCATCCTCTCTGCGGAGCCGGGGAAGCTTAATCTTCAGATTCTCAAACAAGAACTGAAGCACATGGTGACCGGATATTGGGATTGGCAGGTCACACAAGTGCGTGATGACGATTTCGTGGTGGTCTTTCCTTCTGCAGATCTGTTACACATGGCGAAATCAAGCGATAAGTTGTTTATGTCTATCAATGACATTACTGCGCGTGTGCGCGACATGCTTCAAGAGGAGGTCCAGCCCATGGTGATGCCGGAGACTTGGGTGCGGCTCCATGGCATTCCAAAGAAGCATAGACGTGAAGACCGCATCAGGGAGGGGTTCCGGATGCTGGGCCGGCCAATCGCGGTCGATGAACTGTCTCTGATCAGGTTGGGGCCTATTCGGATGAAGCTCGCTTGCAAAGCCCCGGAGGAGCTGCATGGTTTCTTCGAGTGTAGTTCAACCACGAGGGATATCAAATCAAGGTGGAGCATGAGACCCTGCCCAAAAGGGGTGGTGAGCGGGCCGTGCTTGGATCTGGTCCTTCCAATCCTCCTGCCAAGGACGCGAATCCAGGCGCGCGGCCGCAGGGCAATGACAAACATGGTAGGGCTGAACCAGGCAAAGATCTGCATGGGGTCGAGGGCAGCCCTAGTCCTGCGGCGAATCAGGATGCCAAGATGCAAGACAGGGGGAAGAACAAGACGACAGCATCCAGGATGCATCCATTGACACAGAAACTTGGGATAAGTTGGGTGCGTTGTCGGCTGAGGTTGGTGCCATTAGGGTGGCGACTCAGGACAGCGCGGTGAGCGTGCCTCCGCTCGCCCGGTCGCTGGAGCTATCCTTCAACGAGTTCGGGACCAACCCTGCCCCGATCCAGGTGGCGGCGACTCTGAGTGGCACGGGCGGGGTATCCTCGGCTGCTTCTCTTCCTGCCTCATCCTCTCCAGTGGCCGTGGGGGCGGATTCTGGTTGCGTGGTGAACGAGGGTGGCGACCTTACGCCTGCTCCGCGTCGGGGTTCCAACAGCGTTGGTCGGCAACCTAAGAAAACGGCAGGGAGGAAGCCGGCTAACAAGCAGGCGATGGTGGTGGCGGAGGTGGCGACTTCTGACCTTGGTGGAGAGTTGGGGGCGGCGCTGGGGCGACGGGTACTAACAACAAGGCCATGCGATCCAGGTGGTGCAGCGCGCTCCTAGCGTTCGGGCCAAGGCCAAGCTGGGTGATCTCTCTTCCATGAAGAGCGCCGAACTCCGCATCGCCGACAAGAACATGGACGCCGCAGGTAATCCCTTGCCATCTTTCCGCATTCTAAATGCCTTCTCGGATGATCACCTGGTGAGCATTTTAGACGATTGCGGCGTGGAGACCCGAGGGTCTCAGTCTGATATTATATCGCTCATGCGTGCTAGGGAAGAGGCGCAGGCTGCGGTGGCGGCTGCCGCCGTGCGCTGCGCTAACAGCAACGAGTTAGCCATTGTTCCAGTAGAGGCTGGTGACGAACAGTGCCCGACGAGGTGACACAAGCTAGGGAAACTGGCGTCCTTCCTTATAATGGCCGAGTGGCGGCTAGGAAGAGAGTGGCGAAGGCGGTGACCTCTCGGGGTGTGCGCCTACGTAACAGGATTATTTAGATCAGGTACATGTTCTGGAATATCCGTGGCTGTGGCCACGGTGGCCGGCGCATGCAACTTAAAGAATACATGGCCAAAGAACGTATTGACGTGGTTGCGCTTCAAGAGACGATTAAAACTGATTTTTCCTTCAGAGAACTGCTCGCTTACGACCCCCTACAATGTTTTGATTGGCATTGGGTCCCCTCTGTTGGGCATTCTGGTGGCATTTTGTTGGGTTGTAATAAGGATGTATGTGATGTACTGCATTGGGATGTTGGCGTTTTCCTTTTATCCGCTACTATTAAACATCGTGTATCCGGGTTTGTCGTGGGTGGTCGTGTGTGTATGGACTTGCCGACCACTCCAGATTGCCGGCGTTCCTGCTCGAACTGACCAACCTGGTCGGGGCCAAAAGGGCAATCAACCTCCCTGTGGTGGTGGGGGTGATTTTAACTTGATTCACTCAGGGGCGGATAAGAATAATGCTAATATTGATTGGACTAGGGTGTCCTTATTCAATAATGCCATTGCGGCAGCAGCATTGCGGGAAGCAGCACGGACTGGTGCCAGATATACCTGGACTAACAAACAAACACAACCGGTTTGTAGCGTGCTGGATAGGGTCTTTTTTACGCCTGAATGGGAGGTGTTGTTTCCCATGTGCTCTCTCGTGGCGGAGACGCGCATCGGATCAGACCATGTTCCGCTGATTTTTTCCTCAGGGGAGGATCTCATCCGTCGTAGCCCTAGGTACCCCGAAACTTCCGGCCCAGCCCGGAACTTCCGGCCCCCGGACCTTCCGTCTTGCCCGGAACTTCCGGCCTAGACAGAAAGGTCGCGCATCTTCGGTGACCCCCGCTTCTTCGGCAGCTCCGACCACGGTGCAGCGGCATCTTCGCCAACATACTGAAGACTGTGCATCACATCATCGTCCACATTTCGCATCAGTTTGGAACCTCAACCATAAGCAAGGACGGTAATCTCAACGACATCTTTGTCCAAACCTTGCCATTGCATTGATAAACATCATAGCCATCTTTTGCGTTGCTTACCCATCGAGACTAGCCTTTGAGTATTGCAGGCAACATGACTTGTGCACATTAGTGATCATACTCCATAGCATACGTACCATACCACCGTGGTGCATATCTTGGGATCCATTTGTGTGTCACAAAGTTGTTATAGCATACACAAGTGCTATCTTGATTCGTGAAGTTTTGCATGAGAAAAGAGCTCAAAAGTGAAAGAGCCACCCAAGCGTTTAAGCAAAGAGGAAAGATAAGCAAAGAGCTTATGAGCAAGAACCATAGCATCATACTACATTCAGATTGTCATATTGGATCATCTTGGATCATAGCACCGAAATACCATACATATAGCATACGTGGGATAGAGATAGTTGCATTTTTGCCTAGTAGGTGTGCACAAGTTCCGTATCCGCCTATTATGCAATCGTGCTAGCGTCTCTCTAGTATTGTGCAACAAGAGCATTTTCGTGGATTCCACATTTTGGCTCACTTTTGGTTTGCACAATCCCACTTATCTATTTGCGTGTGTGTTTCCATGTACACCTAATTGCTTGGTCAACTTGTTGCATTTGCAAATTTGTGAATCTTTTCCAACATTATTGAATCTCACTTACAATTGCATCACATTTTGTGCCACCATCCTCACCAAGCTCCACCATAAGCTTTTATTTGTGTAGGTGTGAGAACCGACAAGGATTGGTACAAATAGTGCTATTTCATTGTCCGCATTTGGGTGAACTTGATTCATCATCAACATGGTCAAAGGTACATTGGTATAAGTTCTTCTCCTTCTACCACTCACATACTTTGCTTGGAATATGGATAGGCCAAGTACCTCTACCAACCCACTCTTCATCAAGCAAGACGACGACATGTCTTCATTCGTCACCAAGAGCCACCTCTTTGGTGCACAACGAGCGTTACATCAAGAGCAACAAGCAATGAGCGACCGCATCGACAACCTTGCCACCGACTTGCGACTCTCCGAGCAACGTACAAGGGACTACTTCGACAAGAAGTTTGACGCCAAGACAAACAAGAGAATGATGCAAGAATGGACGAGATCCGCGCCTTGATGAGGAACCGACATCATTCCACTTCGTCATCATCAAGACGGCGCCGCTCGAGTCGACACTCCGACGACACCTTCTACAACTCAAGTACACCGTCATCGAACACCCTTCGACGAGCCGCGCGTCAAGACCGTCATGCATCTCGCAACCCGCTACATGACAAGCATTCACAAGAGCAAGTCGATGAGCAAGTCCCTCGTTCTCAATCAAACCAAGCCACTTTTGCCCAAGCTCAAGAACGACAACGACTAAGGCGCCAAGAAGAAGAACGAGCGCGTCTACACCAAGACGAACAAGATGCCAAGGCTCAACGCCTTCAACAACAACGACGAGAAGCGCAAGCTCTTGAGGCGCAACGTGCCCTTCAAGATTCAAGTCGAGCCATCGCCAACCGCAATCGCGAGCAGGCGCAATCAAGAGGAAGCCCTTCGAGAAGAAATCCAAGAGAGGAACTACCAACCACGTGTGCAACGTCAAGTCCCTCAAGCTCCTCAACAAGCTCGTCAAGCTCCACCTCAACCTCAAGTTCAACAACAACAAGTTGATCATGGACTTCCTCCACACCAAGAGCAACAAGAAGATGATTGTCATCCACGTCAAGGGCGTCATCATCCTCGCCCACAAAAAAATGAAGAGCACCGATATGGAAAGCTCAAATTCACCATGCCCAAGTTCAATGGAACCAATGACCCCGAAGAGTACCTCTCATGGGCATTGAAGGTCGACAAAATCTTTCGTTTACACAACTATGAGGAAGAGAAGAAGATCGCTATGGCCTCACTTGAGTTCCAAGACTATGTGCTCATATGGTGGGAACAAATCACTGAAAGCGACAAGCAAGAGGTGAACCTCCAATCAACACTTGGGCTCAAATGAAGGATGTCATGAGAGCACGCTTTGTGCCAACCTACTACAACCGCGACCTCTTCAAGAAACTCCAACTTCTCAAGCAAGGAACAAAGAGTGTTGAAGAATACTACAAGGAAATGGAGATAGCCATGATTCGAGCCAATGTGAAGGAAGACGATGAGCAAACAATGGCACGTTTCTTGAATGGACTCAATCATCCCATCAAGAAGATCGCCGACTTCCAACCCTACTCCACTCTCATTGAGCTCATGCATCAAGCTACAAAGGCGGAACGTCAAGTGCAAGATGACTTCAAGTACGCTAAGTACTCGTCCAAGACATACGGCTTCTCCAACAACCAATCTCCAACAACTCCTCCAACATCTACATCAACCAAACCTTCTACAAGCAACGACGACAAGTCAAGTTACAAGAAAACTTCGACAAGTTCTAGTCGTCCTCCTCCTACTACAAGCAACTTCAAGTCGCGTGCTTCATCATCTACTCCAAACGATGAGACCGTAAAGACAAGCTCCATCAAGTGTTTCACTTGCGGCGGCCGAGGCCACAAGTCCTACGAATGCACCAGCAAGCGCACCATGATCCTCAACGACAATGGCACCTATGACTCAATGAGTGAAGAGGAGATGGAAGCCCTTGAGCAAGTGGCCATGCACCGGCGAGTGAACGAAGATGAAGATGATCAAGTCTTTTATGATGAGGATTCGAGCCCCGCTCTCGTGGTCTCCAAGGTCTTAACTCTTCAACATCAACGAGAAGACGACCAAAGATGCCACATCTTCCACACAAAGGCCGGCATCAAGGGGAGATCCGTCAAGGTCATCATCGACGGAGGTAGTTGCCACAACTTGGCAAGTGAAGAACTATGCTCCAAGCTTCAATTGGTCAAGAGGAAGCACCGCATCCATACAAGGTTCAATGGCTAAGTGACTCCGGCACTATACGAAGTCGAGCATACGGTCCAAGTCTCCTTCAAAATCGGTGCATATGAGGACACTTTGGAGTGTGATGTGGTCCCAATGACCGTTTGCCACCTCCTTCTTGGTCGACCATGGCAATTCGACCGTGGTGTCTTCCACAACGGGCGTACCAATCACTATAGCTTCAAGATAAAAGGGAAGGAATATGTGCTACGACCGATGTCTTCTAGTCAAGTGTTAGCCGACAAGCAAGCCACACATCATGGAGAGAAGAGTGAGAAAGTGATCCACCAAAAAGTGAGTGAGAGCCACAAGCCAAACTTGAGCGCCTCTTCGCCTAGAGAGAAAAACCTCATCCTATTTGCCACCAAAAGTGAGATGAGAGAAGTGTGTGAGAACCCATCTAGTGTGATGCACTTTGTACTTGTGTGCAAGGATGGAGAGCGAACAACTAACACATCTCATGAGCTACCTTTAGTGTTTCAATCTCTTTTGCAGGAATTCCAAGATATTTTCCCCGATGAGCTACCTCCGGGTCTACCTCCTCTTCGAGGCATTGAACATTGAATCGACCTCATCCCCGGAGCGCCTCTACCAAACAAAGCTCCATACCGAGTCAATCTCGAAGAAACCAAGGAAATTCAAAGGCAAGTACAACAACTCATCGACAACGGTCATGTACGTGAAAGCTTAAGCCCTTGTGCCGTTCCCGTTATACTTGTGCCTAAACCCGATGGAAGTTTCCGCTTGTGTTCCGATTGTAGACCTATAAATGCTATTACCGTTAAGCTATAGGCATCCCATTCCTCGCTTAGATGATATGCTAGATGAACTTAGTGGAGCCAACTTTTTCTCAAAAATTGATCTTAAAAGTGGCTATTACCAAATTCGCATACAAGAGGGTGATGAATGGAAAACTGCTTTCAAAACCAAATTTGGCTTGTATGAGTGGTTAGTGATGCCTATGGGTCTATCGGAGGCTCCCGGTACTTTCGTGCGTCTTATGCATCATGTGCTTCGTCCTTATATTGGAGTCTTTGTTGTGGTTTTTCAACGATATTCTTGTGTTTAGCAAAACCATGAAAGAACATCTTGATCATGTTAGGGCTGTTTTGCAAACCCTTCGCAAGGAAAGTCTTTATGCAAACATGAAATGCACATTTGGTGTTGACAAAGTGGTTTTCTTGGGTTTTGTTGTTTCCTCAAAGGGTGTCCATGTTGATGAATCTAAAATTGAAGCAATTAAAACTTGGCCCCAACCCACCAATTTGCAACAAGTGCGTAGCTTTCTTGGTCTTGCGGGTTTTTATCGTCGCTTTGTGAAAAACTTTAGCACAATTGCCGCTCCTTTGCATGCCTTGAGTAAGAAGAATACTCCTTTTGTTTGGGGATCTTTGCAATCCACCGCTTTTGATGAGCTCAAGTCTTTGCTTACTCATGCTCCGATTCTTGCTTTGCCCAATTTTGACAAAACTTTTGAGGTTCATTGTGATGCAAGTGGTACCGGAATTGGCGGAGTTTTGATGCAAGAAAAACGAGCAATTGCATATTTTAGTGAAAAATCTCCGGTGCTCAACTTAACTATCCCATCTATGACAAGGAATTATATGCTCTAGTGCGTGTGCTACATGTTTGGGAACATTACCTTAGACCTCATGAGTTTGTCATCCATACCGATCACGAAACACTTAAGTACTTAAAAGGTCAAACTAAGTTGAACAAGCGCCATGCCAAATGGAGTGAATTTATTGAATCTTTTCCTTATGTCATTAAGTACATTAAGGGTAAGGAAAATGTTGTAGCCGATGCACTTTCACGCATATGCACGCTTGTCACTAAACTTGAGTTGAATGTTATTGGCTTTGAGCACATAAGAGACTTGTATGCTAATGATCCATCTTTTGCTATTCCTTATGCTAAGTGTTTGACACATACGTCTTGGGAACAATATTATATTAAGGATGGTTATCTTATGAGAGCTAACAAACTATGCATTCCTGAGTCTTCTCTTCGTTTGCTCCTTTTGCAAGAGGCTGGCGGACTCATGGGACACTTTGGACGCGACAAGACATTCGCCACGCTCTCCAAGAACTACTTTTGGCCCAAGATGTTGCGCGACGTCTCACGCTTCACCAACCATTGCTCTACATGTCGCAAAGCTAAGTCTAAAGCTCAATCTCATGGTCTTTACATGCCTCTTCCTATTCCCTATCAACCTTGGGAAGACATTAGCATGGATTTTGTACTTGGTTTGCCTAGAACTCAAAATGGAAATGATTCCGTGTTTGTTGTTGTGGATAGATTTTCCAAGATGGCACATTTCATTCCTTGCAACAAGATGTACGATGCTTCACATATTGCTAATCTTTTTGTAGGGAAATCTTGCGACTCCATGGAGTACCAAAGACAATCGTCTCCGATCGTGACGTCAAGTTCTTGAGTTACTTTTGAAGACCCTATGCGCCAAGCTCGAATCCAGCTCTTGTTCTCATCCGCATACCATCCTCAAACCGACGGTCAAACGGAGGTGACGAACCGCACCCTCTCCACTCTACTTCGCGTCTTGATCAAGAAGAACATCAAGGAGTGGGAACCATGTCTACCCATCGCCGAAATGCGCCTACAATCGCGCAACACACTCGACTACCGGCAAGTCCCCCTTCGAGATCGCTTCTGGCTTCAACCCGTTGTCACCATTGGACATTCTACCGCTTCCTCTCCAAGAGCGCACCAACATGGATGCAAGTGCACGGGCAAGCTACATCAAGAAGATGCATGAGGACACAAGACAAACCATCGAGCGCCAAGTACAACGACTAGCGACCAAGCTCAACGTCAACAAGCAATCCATGGTCTTCAACATTGGTGATCTAGTGTGGCTACACCTTCGCAAGGACCGCTTCCCCAACGAACGCAAGTCCAAGCTTCTCCCTCGAGCCGATGGACCTTTCAAGGTGCTAGCATGCTACAACGACAACGACTACAAGATCAACCTACCACGAGACAAGTACAATGTGAGCGACATCTTCAACGTCAAGGACCTCACGCCGTACCATGGTGATGAAGATCTTGATCCGAGGTCGGATCTTTCACAAGGGGGGGGGGATATGATGCGGAGCATCCTTCGGTCATCCCCATGGACCTTCCATCAACTATCCAAGCTCCAAGTGTACCCATGACAAGAGCAAGAGCTCGTGCTATTCAAGCCGAGGTGACATCACTCCTATTCGATTTCCGTTTTCCTTCCAGTGAGACATGGCTACTACCTAAGTCCGAGACACTATGCGTGATCAGGTACAATGTTCAAGCCAAGGAACCAGGAGCTGAAGAAGAAACGACAAGCGTCAACACTCTGGACTGCCCGGAACTTCCGGCCTCAGCCCGGAACTTCCGGCCTCCGACAACTTCGACCAGCCCGGGCATGCCCACTTTCTGGTTAGCCCGGAACCTGCCCAGAACCCGGCCCGGAACTTCCGGCCCCCGGAAGCCAGCCCAACTCCACCCACGCCAACTTTCGGCTTAGGCCGGACCCTGCGCAGACCTTCCGGTGCCCGGAACTTCCGGCCCTGCCTGCGTGCAGCCACTTGGGCCGAGGCCCGTGTACCCTTTCGTCCCGTAAACTATAAATACTCTCCCACCTCCTCCTAGTTAGGGTTAGCATTGGTTTAGCTCATCTTTGGTGTGAGAGCCCTTGCTCATCCACTTGGTACTTCTCCTCGGAGTTCACGACCTCTTCGGAGAAGATCCCCCAAGCGGATTCAAGACCCCTTCAAGGGAAGACCATCAAGACCTCCTCTCGGAGAAGATCGGCTACTCGTATATCTTTTCCTTTGTTGATTTTGAACCTTGTGCTACCTTATGTGTTCGATGATCTAGCCCTTGTGTAATCGAAACTTGTCGGTTTAGTGTTCCTCTTGTGTGTGTTTCCTTGTGTTCTTCCGCCCGTTCATCGTGTTTCCCCGTAGGATCCCCTCCAAACGTGAAAGATCTCCGATTAGGGTTCCACCCTACATCACCATGCCCTACACGACATGAAAACGAGCACGACGCCTGGGCCGGACGGATGGCCTGCCGAGTTCTTTAAGAAGTTTTGGCCCTTCCTTAAGCACCTGTTCTATGATATTGTCAATGGCTTCGCTTTAGGAACGGTTGACCTATCCCGTTTGAACTATGGAGCCATTAGCCTTATTCCTAAGGTGAAAGGGGCGGATAACATTAAGCTTTTTAGACCCATTACCTTGATTAACGTCCCGTTCAAAATTTGTGCGATAGCTTATGCCTCGAGCTTAGCTCTGGTCGCTCAACGAGTTATTAGCTCTAGTCAAACGGGTTTTCTCAAACATCGTAACATCCTCGAGGGACCAATTGCATTACAAGAGATCGTTCACAAGTTGAAGCGGACCAAGGCACAGGGAGTGCTGCTTAAATTAGACTTCGAGAAAGCGTACGATCGCGTGAACTGGGAGTTCGTGAGAGAGGTCTTCCTCAAAAAGGGTTTTGAGGCAGGATTCGTACATCGCATCATGCACCTCCTGTGTAGTGGGCACACGGTGGTCAATGTCAATGGCACAATGGGCAAGTTTTTCCGTAACAAACGTGGCCTCCGTCAGGGAGACCCAAGCTCGCCGCTCATTTTTAACTTTGTTGCGGATGCCCTGGTGGCCATGATTAATAAAGCGAGGGCAGTGGGGCACATTAAAGGGCCGGTAGCCCACCTTATTCTTGGTGGGGTTACGCATCTGCAATACGCAGATGATACGATGCTCTTATTCGAACCCGACGACCACAGCATAGCTACCATCAAGTTACTACTGCTTGCTTTCGAGATTTTATCGGGGCTTAAGATCAACTTTCTGAAGAGCGAAGTGATCACCATTGGGATGGATGATCTAGAAAGCACTCGGATTGCGAATCTACTTAATTGCAAGCTAGGGAGCTTCCCGATTAAATACTTGGGCCTCCCGATCTCGACCAAGAAACTAACCATAGCGGAATGGGAGCCGCTGTATGGGAAAGTCGCTAACAGAGTGAGCCCTTGGAGGGGCAGGTTTATGTCCTCGGTGGCGAGGCTTATCCTCACCAACTCGAGCTTATCCTCCCTTACTATATTCACAATGGGAATGTTCCTACTTGCGGATGGGGTTCACGCTAGACTCGATACTCCGCGCTCCCGGTTCTTTTAGGAAGGAGCTGGGACCAAGCGCAAGTACCACTTAGTGAAATGGGCAGCGGTTTGTAGGCCAAAAAAATTTTGCGGCCTAGGTATTATGAACTCTAAACTCATGAACGTGGCCCTGCTTACTAAGTGGTGGTGGCGTCTCGCCCAAAACAAGTCAGGACTCTGGGCAGACATCCTCCGGGCTAAATATTTCCCGGATGGGAATTTGTTCAAGGCTAAAAGCAACGGTTCGGCCTTTTGGAACGGGGTCCAAGCGGTTCGACCGGCTTTTACAGTGGGTGCACAGTTCCGGGTAAACGATGGCAAGTCCACACGCTTCTGGCTCGACCATTGGTGGGGTCAGGAACCGTTGTGGCAATCCCACCCGGAACTGTACCAATTGGCAACGGACACCAACATTATGGTGGCTGATGCTATCTTGATCCAGCCTCCGACCATCTCTTTTATTAGGACTCTAGAGACAACGGAGGCCGCTTAGCTGGGGCAACTTTGGCGGCTAACTTGGGAGGGCTGACTCGTAGTAATGGGGCGGATACGATTATGTGGAAGTTGACCTCCTCCAATAGATTTACGGTCAAGTCCCTATACGACAAGCTCTCCAAGGGTACTACGCTGGATATAGCTAGGGGGCTATGGAAGGCTGGCATTCCTCTCAAAATCAAGATTTTCCCGTGGCAAATGTTTCACAACCGCGTACCTACTTTGGATAATGTGGCCAAACGCAATGGGTCGGCGGACGGAACGTGCACCACTTGCGGTTTAGGGGGAAACGCGAACCATGTGTTCTTTGGTTGTGTGCTCGCTAGATTTGCGTGGAGTGCGGTTAGAGACGCCTTCAAACAAAATTGGAATCCACAGTCTAGTCACGATGTGCTTTCTATCTTAACGTCGCAAAGAGGGGCCAATGCTAGGATCGTTTGGAGATGCATTGGGGCGCTACTTTGGTCCCTTTGGACGATTCGAAACAAAATTACGATAGAACACAAGTTCCCGGTCCACCCCGCTGATATCATCTTCAAATGTCATATTTTCCTTCAGGTATGGGCACCGCTGGGGAAGAAGCGTGACGTCGAACGCATGAACGAGACTATGGAGCTGATCAAGACGACTATGGTGAAGGCACGACAAGGGATGACGGCTTGATCATGAGACCTCTACTTTTAGCTAGCTTTTGTCTTGATGCTCCGCTTTTGCGCTATTGAACTTGTGGATGTGACCTTCTTAGCTTTATCCTGAGCCGTGGGCTCGATGATTGTTTTAATCGGTTTGTAAGACTTAATATGTGTGGATCCCGCCTGGTGGCTTTATTCAATTTAAAGCCGGACGCTCCTAGCGTCTATGTTCCAAAAAAGGGAAAAGAGAATAGATAGCGGTCGGGTGGGCTTTTTCCAAAAAAGGAAACGAGCAGGAAAGAGAAAGGGAATAGGACGCGCGGCCCGCTCAGTTGGAATCGATCGCTCCCGCGATCGATCGCCAAGGAGTCATTTCGGAAGGGAAGCTAAGGACTGTTAGTAGGCACTCGCTCCGTCCCCAAAAACATGTCAGGAGCGCAGTTCATTGGCAATTTTACAAAAAATCCCTCATGGTTTCAAAACCATATCAAACAAGTCCCCGCCCCCGTCTTCCTCCTCCGCCGTTGCCAGCGGCCGGCGTCGCCCAGCTGCGCGATTCGCCGCCCACCAGGAAGTGTGCCGCCACCGTTGCCAAGTACCTGCTCCGCCGCCTTCGTCGCCAGGTACTGCTCCGTCGTCGTCGCCCAGACCTGCGCCGCCATGATAACCTCCCGCCGCGATTGCCTGCGCGTGTCACCGGAACCTCCCGACACGTCCTCCTCGAGCTTGCACGCGTCCTCTTTGAGCTCCGCGCGTGTGCCGCCGCAATTCCTCCCGACTGCGATCCCCTACGGGCTTCGCCGAAAACTGCCTCCACGATCAAGTGGATCAGGAGTTCGCGCGCTTCCTCCTCGATCTCCCGCGCGAGCCCGTGCTGCTCCTTCTTCCCTGCCATACTTTTGCTGCTTCTCCTCCGCCGGTGGAGCTCCTCTGCCCATACTGCTGCTGCTCGTCTGCCCGTGTTGCTGCTCATCGACCCGTGTTGCCGCCAGAGCTCCTGTTCGTCAGGAAGAAGAAGGTACTGTAAGGAGTTGACCTCTGCTCCTTGTGCTCCTCCGTTCATGTTTGTCACAAAGAACAATGTTAGCTGAATACTGTACTCTCCAATGTTAACTGAAGAACAAAGGACAAAATGAAAGTAGCTTGAAGATTTCACGTTACAAGTCAATGTGGGAGCTACTGAATTATGCTTGTGTGGATCAGCCGCTAGACATCATTTTTATTGTGGGTTTGCAAGTGCTACATCAGTTGGTTCACCATGTTGGGATCGGCCGCTCGATCCAAATGAAATTGTTAGAACCTGACTTCTCCATTAATCTTCTTGCTAACTTCTCCATTAATTGTTAGAGGAGTATAACTTTTCTGCAATCCTCTGTGTAATTTGAAAAGAGGCTCATTTGTTAGAGCAGAGTAAGCCTATTATTGACACTAGTGTACCTTGGAGAGGCCCTTGAGATGGGTCTTGCGCTGTTCACAATGGCAGTAAGGTCACAATGTTCTGAAATTTACAGGAGTTGTACCACAAACAACAGCAGATCACTTAACAACATTACATAAATTTAAGCAAAATTAGTCATGAAAAAGGAAGTTGATAAACTAATGACATAAACTTCAAAATTAGTCATGATGGATTGGAATTCTTTATGAAATGACAGGAGTTGGAAGTTTCATAAGAAATGAAATGGTGTTACAAAGGGGCAACTTCATTTCTTAGTCATAACATTTCTTAGCCAGTAGTTCACATTTTTGTAATGCTTCCAAGGCTCCTGTCATTCTACTCATTTTTTGTGTGTATATCCTTGTTATGGTACCATGATGTACTCATCTTTTGTCATTGATAGCAGGAGTATGGATTTGAACATGATGCCTCAAGAGGAAGACGATGAAGGTATTAATTTGAATTTGATGCCTCAAGAGGGGGAACCTCAAGTGGCAGAGAATGTAGTTATGGATTTGAACTTGATGCCTCAAGAGGAAGACGATGAAGATATGAATTGGATGCCTCAAGAAGATGAAGGGAAAGAGGATAAAGCTCAAGAGGAAGAGGATGAAGTTATGAATTGGATACTTCAAGAGAAGGGAAGAGAATTGTCAGATAAGGAGAGTCATGGTGTTTACTTCGCCTTGATAGTAATCGAGCTCAGATATGGGTCTGTTCAACCAGACAACAAGCTGCTAGTCTCAAACCTGTTGGACATAAGTGTACGATCTGTTGAAAGAATCTGGGAAGACGCCAAAAAGCAAATTGCCGATGGCAAAGAAGTAGATGTCTCAAGCAAGAAGCTAGGAAGATCTGGCCGAAAGAGAAAGGAGCTCGATCTAGAGAGGACCTCAACAATCCCACTGAATAAAAGAAGAACAATTCGATCTTTGGCATGGTCTCTAGGTGTGGCCCGATCGACCCTACATAAGAGGTTCCAGTTGAATGAGCTCAACCGCATCACAAGCACAAGCCTCACCTCAAGCTAGAGAACAAGCTTGCGAGATTGAAATTTTGTATCTCCTGAGGAAATATGCCCTAGAGGCAATAATAGTTGTTATTTATATTTCCTTATATCATGATAAATGTTTATTATTCATGCTAGAATTGTATTAACCGGAAAATTAGTACATGTGTGAATACATAGACAAACAGAGTGTCACTAGTATGCCTCTACTTGACTAGCTCGTTGAATCAAAGATGGTTAAGTTTCCTAGCCATAGACATGAGTTGTCATTTGATTAATGGGATCACATCATTAGAGAATGATGTGATTGACTTGACCCATTCCGTTAGCTTAGCACTTGATCGTTTAGTATATTGCTATTGCTTTCTTCATGCCTTATACATGTTCCTATGACTATGAGATTATGCAACTCCCGAATACCGGAGGAACACTTTGTGTTCTACCAAACATCACAACATAACTGGGTGATAATAAAGGTGCTCTACAGGTCTCTCCGATGGTACTTGTTGAGTTGCCATAGATCAAGATTAGGATTTGTCACTCCGATTGTCGGAGAGGTATCTTTGGGCCCTCTCGGTAATGGACATCACTATAAGCCTTGCAAGCAATGTGACTAATGAGTTAGTTGCGGGATGCGGCATTAAAGAACGAGTAAAGAGACTTTCCGGTAACAAGATTGAACTAGGTGTTGAGATACCGATGATCGAATCTCGGGCAAGTAACATACCGATGACAAAGGGAACAACGTATGTTGTTATGCGGTTTGACCGATAAAGATCTTCGTAGAATATGTAGGAGCCAATATGAGCATCCAGGTTCCTCTATTGGTTATTGACCGGAGACATGTCTCGGTCATGTCTACATAGTTCTCGAACCCGTAGGGTCCACACGCTTAACGTTCGGTGACAATTTGTGTTATGAGTTTATGTGTTTTGATGTACCGAAGGTAGTTCAGAGTCCCGGATGAGATCAGGGACATGACGAGGAGTCTCTAAATGGTCGAGACGTAAAGATTTATATATTGGAAGGCTATATTCGGACATCGGAAAGGTTCCGAGTGGTTTGGGCATTTTTCCGAAGTACCGGGAGGTTACCGGAACCCCCCGGGAGAAGTTATGGGCCTTATGGGCCATAAGAAGGAAGCACACCAGCCCACAAGGGGCTGGTGCGCCCCCCTTGGGCAGGAGGCCGAATTGGAATAGGTTTGGGGGGTGGCGGCCCCCCTTTCCTTCTCTCCTACTCCTCCTTCCCTTCCTCTCCTACTCCAACTAGGGAAGGGGGGGAATCCTACTCCGGGTGGGAGTAGGACTCCCCTAGGGCGCGCCATAGAGAGGGCCGGCCCCTCCCCTCCTCCACTCCTTTATATACAGGGGTGGGGAGCACCCCATAGACACACAAACTGATCATTGATCTCTCTTAGCCGTGTGCGGTGCCCCCCTCCACCATAATCCACCTCGATCATATCGTAGTGGTGCTTAGGCAAAGCCCTGCATCGGTAACTGATACGTCTCCAACGTATCTATAATTTTTGATTGCTCCATGCTATATTATCTACTGTTTTGGGCAATATTGGGCTTTATTTTCCACTTTTATATTACTTACGGGACTAACCTATTAACCGGAGGCCCAGCCCAGATTCTTTGCTTTTTGCATATTTCGATTTCAAGAAAAGGAATATCAAACGGAGTCAAAACGGAACGAAATCAACTGGAGAAGTTATTTTTGGAAGAAAAGCCACCGAATAGACTTGGACTCTACGTCAGAAGATACGGGAGCTGGCCACGAGGGTGGGGGGCGCGCCCCCCTGCTTCGTGAGGCCCCCGAAGCTCCACCGACGTACCCCCTGCACCCATATATACCTACGTATCATAAAACTTCCAGAACAGAAGATAGATCGGGAGTTCCGCCGCCGCAAGCCTCTGTAGCCACCAAAAACCTCTCGGGAGCCCGTTCCGGCACCCTGCCGGAGGGGGAACCCATCACCGGTGGCTATCTTCATCATCCCGGCGCTCTCCATGACGAGGAGGGAGTAGTTCACCCTCGGGGCTGAGGGTATGTACCAGTAGCTATGTGTTTGATCTCTCTCTCTCTCTCTCTCGTGTTCTCTCTCGTGTTCCCTCTATGGCACGATCTTGATGTATCCCGAGCTTTGCTATTGTAGTTGGATCTTATGATGTTTCTCCCCCTCTACTCTCTTGTGATGAATTGAGTTTCCCCTTTGAAGTTATCTTATCGGATTGAGTCTTTATGATGAGAACACTTGATGTATGTCTTGCCGTGTTTATCTGTGGTGACAATGGGATATCATGTGCCACTTGATGTATGTTTTGGTGACCAACTTGCCGGTTCCGCCCATGAACCTATGCATAGGGGTTGGCACACGTTTTCTTGACTCTCCGGTAGAAACTTTGGGGCACTCTTTGAAGTACTTTGTGTTGGTTGGATGAATCTGAGATTGTGTGATGCATATCGTATAATCATGCCCACGGATACTTGAGGTGACAATGGAGTATCTAGGTGACATTAGGGTTTTGGTTGATTTGTGTCTTAAGGTGTTATTCTAGTACAAACTCTTTTATAGATTGATCCGAAAGAATAGCTTTGAGGTGGTTTCGTACCCTACCATAATCTCTACGTTTGTTCTCCGCTATTAGTGGCTTTGGAGTGACTCTTTGTTGCATGTTGAGGGATTGTTATATGATCTACCTATGTTATTATTGTTGAGAGAACTTGCACTAGTAAAAGTATGAACCCTAGGCTTTGTTTCCTAGCATTGCAATACCGTTTGTGCTCACTTTTACCTTTAGTTACCTTGCTGTTTTTATTATTTCAGACTACAAAAACCTTTATCTACCATTCATATTACACTTGTATCACCATCTCTTCGCCGAACTAGTGCACCTATACAATTTACCATTGTATTGGGTGTGTTGGGGACACAAGAGACTCTTTGTTATTTGGTTGCAGGGTTGTTTGAGAGAGACCATCTTCATCCTACGCCTCCCACGGATTGATAAACCTTAGGTCATCCACTTGAGGGAAATTTGCTACTGTCCTACAAACATGTGCACTTGCAGGCCCAAGAACGTCTACAAGAAGAAGGTTGTGTAGTAGATATCAAGCTCTTTTCTGGCGCCTTTGCCGGGGAGGTGAGTGCTTGAAGGTATATCTTTAGATCTTGCAATCGAGTCTTTTAGTTTCTTGTTTTATCACTAGTTTAGTTCATAAAAGAAAACTACAAAAAATAGAGTTAAGTTTGTCTCATACGCTTCGTCTTTTTAATATCTTTCGTGAGTATGATGGAAAGGAAAATTGTGCCAAAGTGTTAGAAGAAGAATGCATTAAATTGTTTGGCACTAAATCTTTGAATGATGAGCATGATTGCAATGTTGTTAGTATGAATTCCTTGAATATCCATGATGCTAATTATATGCAAAGCCACAAGCTTGCGGAAGCTATGTTTGATGAAGATGATATTTTTTGTCCCCAAGCTTTGATGAGCAAATTTACTATGATGAAAGCATGCCTCCTATCTATGATGATTATTGCGATGACACGTATGCTTTAAAGAATAATGATAACCATGAAACTTGTCATCTTGATCTTAATTTTCAATCATATGATAGTTATTTTGTTGAGTTTGCTCCCACTATTCCGAATGAGAAGAATTTTGCTTATGTGGAGAGTAATAAAATTTCTATGCTAGTAGATCATGAAAAGAATGCTTTAGGTGCTGGTTATATTGTTGAATTCATTCATGATGCTAATGAAAATTATTATGAGGGAGGAATATATGCTTGTAGAAATTGCAATAATATCAAGTTTCCTCTCTATGTGCTTAAAGTTTTGAAGTTATGCTTGTTTTACCTTCCTATGCTTGTTGATTATTGTTCCCATAAGTTGTTTGCTCACAAAATCCCTATGCATAGGAAGTGGGTTTGACTTAAATGTGCTAGTCATATTCTTCATCATGCTCTCTTTATGTTTCAATTCTTATCGTTTATGTGAGCATCATTGAAATCATCATGCCTAGCTAGGGGCTTTAAACGTTAGCGCTTCTTGGGAGGCAACCCAATTTTATTTTAGTTTCTTACTTTTTGGTTCTGTTTAGGAATAAATAACCCATCTAGCCTCTGTTTAGATGTGGTTTTGTGTTTTAATTAGTGTTTGTGCCAAGTAGAACCTTTGGGAAGACTTGGGTGAAGTCTTTATGATCATGCTGTAAAAACAGAAACTTTAGCGCTCACGAGATTAGCTATAACTTTTTACTGGAGAGTGCTATTTAGTTGATTCTTTTTTCAGATGATTACTAGACAAATTCCTCAGGTCCACCAATTTATTTTAGAATTTTTGGAGTTCCAGAAGTTTGCTTTAGTTACATATTACTACAGACTATTCTGTTTTTGACAGATTCTGTTTTTCGTGTGTTGTTTGCTTATTTTGATGAATCTATGGCTAGTAAAATAGTTTATAAACCATAGATAAGTTTGAATACAGTAGGTTTAACACCAATATAAATATAGGATGAGTTCATTACATTACCTTGAAGTGGTGTTTTATTTTCTTTCGCTAACGGAGCTCACGAGTTTTCTGTTAAGTTTTGTGTTGTGAAGTTTTCAAGTTTTGGGTAAAGATTCGATGGACTATGGAATAAGGAGTGGTAAGAGCCTAATATTGGGGGTTCCCAAGTCACCCCAAGGTAATATTCAAGGACAACCAAGAGCCTAAGCTTGGGGATGCCCCAGAAGGCATCCCCTCTTTCGTCTTCGTTCATCGGTAACTTTACTTGGAGCTATATTTTTATTCACCACATGATATGTGTTTTGCTTGGAGCGTCATTTTCTCTTTTTAGTATTTGCTTTTTGTTATTTATAATAATGTTTTGCATCTTTAGTTTCAATAAAAAAAGTCAAGGATAGCCTTTGCCATGCTTATTTTGCTACTATACATGTTGCTGTTTGAAAACAGAAAGTTTACCGCTGTTGCAAAAATGCCCTAGAAAAGTCAGAGAATGATATAATGATGAAACCTTTTGCATAGTAAGACCTGATAAATTTATTACAGTGAGAATTTTAGTTCATAATTTTTGGAGTTAGGGAAGTATTGATACTCTTGCATTCTTTACAGACTGTACGGTTTTGGCAGATTGCTGTTATGTTTGCATTGTTTGCATATGTTTGCTTGTTTAATGATTCTATTTAAGGATAGGAGTATTAAATATGCAGAGGCATTTAGTATGCAATGTTGAATAATAGTGTTAGTGATTTGTTACAGTAGAAAATGATAAGGTTTTGCATTGGTTTATACTAATCTATCTCACGAGTTCTTGATGAGTTTGTTGTGAATGAAGCTTTTGAGAAAAAGAGAAACCATGATATGAGAGGAATTAAGGAGACACAAAAGTTCAAGCTTGGGGATGCCCAAGGCACCCCAAGATAATATTTTAAGAAGCCTCAAGCATATAAGCTTGGGAATGCCCCGGTAGGCATCCCACCTTTCTTCTTCAACAACTATCGGTTAGTATCGGTTGAGCCTAAGTTTTTGCTTCTTCACATGAATTGTGCTATCCTTGCAATGTCATTTTATTTTGCTTTGCTTGCTGTTTGAATACAATACCAAGATCTGAAATTCTTTAATGTTAGAGAGTCTTCACATAGTTGCACAATTATTCGACTACTCATTGATCTTCACTTATATCTTTCGGAGTAGTTTGTCATTTGCTCTAGTGCATCACTTATATCTTTTAGAGCACGGCGGTGGTTATATTTTGTAGAAATTTCTAGTATCTCATGATTCACTTATATTATTTTGAGAGTCTTTTAGAACAGCATGGTATTTGCTATGGTCATAAAATTGGTCCTAGAATGGTAGGCATCCAAGTTGGGTATAATAAAAACTATCATAGGAAGTGAATTGGATGCTATGATCAACTTGATACTTGATAATTGTTTTGAGATATGGAGGTAGTGATATTAAAGTCATGCTAGCTGGGTGATTATGAATTTAAAGAATGCTTGTGTTGAAGTTAGCAAGTCCCGTAGCATGCACGTATGGTTAAAGTTGTGTAACAAATTTGAAACATGGAGTGTACCTGGGCTTCTGCATCCTTATGAGTGGCGGTCGGGGACGGCGATGGTCTTTTCCTACCAATCTATCCCCTAGGAGCATGCGCGTAGTTCTTGATTTTTGATGACTTCTAAATTTTTGCAATAAGTATATGAGTTCTTTTGACTAATGTTGAGTCCATGGACTATACGCACTTTTACCTTTCCGCCATTGCTAGCCTCTTCGGTACCGTGCATCGTCCTTTCTCACCTTGAGAGTTGGTGCAAACTTCGTCGGTGCATCCAAACCCCGTGATATGATACGCTCTATCGCACATAAGCATCATTATATCTTCCTCAGAACAGCCACCATACCTACCTAGTATGGCATTTCCATAGCCATTCCGAGATATATTGCCATGCAACTTTCCACCGTTCCGTTCTTCATCATCATGACATACTTTACTTTTGTCATATTGCCATTGCATGATCATGTAGTTGACATCGTATTTGTGGCAAAGCCACCATGCATTATTTTTCATACATGTCACTCTTGATTCATTGCACCATCCCGGTACACCACCGGAGGCATTCATATAGAGTCATATCTTGCTCTAGTTTCGAGTTGTAATTCATATGTTGTAATAGAAGTGTGATGATCATCATTATTAGAGCATTGCCCAAAGAAAAAAAAGAAAAAAAAAAGAGAAGAAAGGCCAAAAAGAAAAAAAAAGAAAGGCCCAAAAATGAAAAATAAAAAAAAGAAAATAAATAAAAAGGGCAATGCTACTATCTCTTTTTCCACACTTGTGCTTCAAAGTAGCACCTTGTTCTTCATGTAGAGAGTCTCATATATTGTGCTTCAAAGTAGCACCATGTTTTTCATATAGTGAGTCTCATAAGTTGTCTTTTTATACTAGTGGGAATTTTTCATTATAGAACTAGGCTTGTATATTCCTACGATGGGCTTCCTCAAATGCCCTAGGTCTTCGTGAGCAAGCAAGTTGGATGCACACCCACTAGTTTTCTTTTGTTGATCTTTCATTTATAGCTCTAGTGCATCCGTTGCATGGCAATCCCTACTCCTCATGTTGACATCAATTGATGGGCATCTCCGTAGCCCGTTGATTATCCTCGTAAATGTGAGACTTTCTCCTTTTTTGTCTTCTCCACACAATCCCCATCATCATATTCTATTCCACCCATAGTGCTATATCCATGGCTCACGCTCATGTATTGCGTGAAGGTTGAAAAAGTTTGAGATTATTTAAGTATGAAAACAATCAACATTTTTGTGTGACGAAAATGAAGCATAGCCTAACTATATGATTTTGTAGGGATGAACTTTCTTTTGCCATGCTATTTTGAGAAGACATGATTACTTTGATTAGTATGCTTGAAGTATTACTATTTCTTTTATCAATATGAACTTTTATTTTGAATCTTTTGGATCTGAACATTCATGCCACAATAAAGAAAATTACTTTGAGAATCATGCCAAGTAGCACTCCGCATAAAAAATTCTTTTTTATCATTTACCTACTCGAGGACGAGCAGGAATTAAGCTTGGGGACGCTTGATACGTCTCCAACGTATCTATAATTTTTTATTGCTCCATGCTATATTATCTACTGTTTTGGGCAATATTGGGCTTTATTTTCCACTTTTATATTACTTTTGGGACTAGCCTATTAACCGGAGGCCCAGCCAGATTCTTTGTTTTTGCCTATTTCAAAGATTTCAAGAAAAGGAATATCAAACGGAGTCAAACGAACGAAATAAACTGGAGAAGTTATTTTTGGAAGAAAAGCCACCGGATAGAATTGGACTCTCGTCCAAAGATACGGGGAGCTGGCCACGAGGGTGGGCGTGCCCACCCCTAGGGCACGCCCGCCTCGTGGGGCCCCAAGCTCCACCGACGTACCCCTGCACCCATATATACCTACATATCGTAAAACTTCCGTAGCAGAAGATAGATCAGGAGTTCCGCCGCAAGCCTCTGTAGCCACCAAAACCTCTCGGTGCCCGTTCCGGCACCACTGCCGAAGGAACCCATCATCGGTGGCCATATTCATCATCCGGCGCTCTCCATGACGAGGAGGGAGTAGTTCACCCTCGGGGCTGAGGGTATGTACCAGAGCTATGTGTTTGATCTCTCTATCTCGTGTTCTCTCTCGTGTTCCCTCTATGGCACGATCTTGATGTATCCAGAGCTTTGCTATTGTAGTTGGATCTTATGATGTTTCTCCCCCTCTACTCTCTTGTGATGAATTGAGTTTCCCCTTTGAAGTTATCTTATCGGATTGAGTCTTTATGATGAGAACACTTGATGTATGTCTTGTCGTGTTTATCTGTGGTGACAATGGGATATTACGTGCCACTTGATGTATGTTTTGGTGACCAACTTGCGGGTTCCGCCAATGAACCTATGCATAGGGGTTGGCACACGTTTTCTTGACTCTCCGGTAGAAACTTTGGGGCACTCTTTGAAGTACTTTGTGTTGGTTGGATGAATCTGAGATTGTGTGATGCATATCGTATAATCATGCCCACGGATACTTGAGGTGACAATGGAGTATCTAGGTGACATTAGGGTTTTGGTTGATTTGTGTCTTAAGGTGTTATTCTAGTACGAACTCTTTAATAGATTGATCCGGAAGAATAGCTTTTAGGTGGTTTCGTACCCTACCATAATCTCTACGTTTGTTCTCCGCTATTAGTGGCTTTGGAGTGACTCTTTGTTGCATGTTGAGGGATTGTTATATGGTCTATCTATGTTATTATTGTTGAGAGAACTTGCACTAGTGAAAGTATGAACCCTAGTCCTTGTTTCCTAGCATTGCAATACCGTTTGTGCTCACGTTTACCTTTAGTTACCTTGCTGTTTTTATTATTTCAGATTACAAAAACCTTTATCTACCATCCATATTGCACTTGTATCACCATCTCTTCGCTGAACTAGTGCACCTATACAATTTACCATTGTATTGGGTGTGTTGGGGACACAAGAGACTCTTTGTTATTTGGTTGCAGGGTTGTTCGAGAGAGACCATCTTCATCCCTCGCCTCCCACGGATTGATAAACCTTAGGTCATCCACTTGAGGGAAATTTGCTACTGTCCTACAAACATGTGCACTTGCAGGCCCAACAACGTCTACAAGAAGAAGGTTGTGTAGTAGACATCAGTAACTTCATCAACACTGTCACCACGCCGTTGTGCTGACAAAGCTCTTCCCCGAAGCTCTACTGGATCGTGAGTTCGCGGGACGTCACCGAGCTGAACGTGTGCTGAACGTGGAGGTGCCGTCGCTCGCATCGAGGATCGGTCGATCGTGAAGACGTACGACTACATCAACCGCGTTGTCATAACGTTTCCGCTTACGGTCTACAAGGGTACGTAGACGACACTCTCCCCTCTCGTTGCTATGCATCACCATGATCTTGCGTGTGCATATGATTTTTTTTGAAATTACTACGTTCCCCAACAGTGGCATCCGAGCCAGGTTTACGCGTAGATGCTATATGCACGAGTAGAACACAAGTGAGTTGTGGGCGATACAAGTCATACTGCTTACCAGCATGTCATACTTTGGTTCGGTGGTATTGTTGGATGAAGCGGCCCAGACCGACATTACGCGTACGCTTACGCGAGACTGGTTCTACCGACGTGTTTTGCACACAGGTGGCTGGCGGGTGTCAGTTTCTCCAACTTTAGTTGAACCAAGTGTGACTACGTCCGGTCCTTGTTGAAGGTTAAAACAACACTAACTTGACGAAATATCATTGTGGTTTTGATGCGTAGGTAAGAACGATTCTTGCTAAGCTCGTAGCAGCCACGTAAAACTTGCAACAACAAAGTAGAGGACGTCTAACTTGTTTTTGCAGGGCATGTTGTGATGTGATATGGTCAAGACGTGAAGAGATATAAGTTGTTGTATGAGATGATCATGTTTTGTTGAAGTTATCGGCAACTGGCATAAGCCTTATGGTTGTCTCTTTATTGCATAAGATGCAAGCGCCAAATAATTGCTTTACTTTATCGCTATGCGATAGCAATAGTTGCAAGAGCAATAGTTGGCGAGATGACCATGTGACGACACATTGATATAGATCAAGATGATGGAGATCATGGTGTCATGCCGGTGATGATGGAGATCATGACGATGCTTTGGAGATGGAGATCAAAGGCACAAGATGATGATGGCCATATCATGTCACATATATTGATTGCATGTGATGTTTATCCTTTATGCATCTTATTCTACTTTGATTGACGGTAGCATTATAAGATGATCTCTCACTAAATTTCGAGGGTAAAAGTGTTCTCCCTGAGTATGGACCGTTGCCAATGTTCGTCGTGCAGAGACACCACGTGATGATCGGGTGTGATAAGCTAACGTTCATCTACAATGGGTGCAAGCCAGTTTTGCACATGCATGAATACTAGGGTTAAACTTGACGAGCCTAGTATATGCAGATATGGCCTCGGAAGACTGGAGACCGAAAGGTCGAGCGTGAATCATATAGTAGATATGATCAACATAGTGATGTTCATCATTGAAAACTACTCCATCTCACGTGATGATTGGACATGGTTTAGTTGATTTGGATCATGTGATCACTTAGATGATTAGAGGGATGTCTAAGTGGGTGATACGTCTCCAACGTATCTATAATTTATGAAGTATTCATGCTATTATATTATCTGTTTTGGATGTTTATGGGCTTTACTAAACACTTTTATATTATTTTTGGGACTAACCTATTAACCGGAGGCCCAGCCCAAATTGTTGTTTTCTTGCCTATTTCAGTGTTTCGAAGAAAAGGAATATCAAACAGAGTCCAAACGGAATGAAACCTTTGGGAGAGTTAGTTTTGGAACGGAAGCAATCCAGGAGACTTGGAGTAGACGCGTCAAGCTTGAGGAAGCCACGAGGCAGGGAGGCGCGCCCTACCCCCCTGGGCGCGCCCCCACCCTCGTGGGCCCCTCGTGGCTCCCCTGACCGACTTCTTTCGCCTATATATGTCCATATACCCTAAAAACATCGAGGAGCACAACAGATCGGGAGTTCCGCCGCCGCAAGCCTCTGTAGCCACAAAAAACCAATCGGGACCCTGTTCCGGCGCCCTGCCGGAGGGGGGATCCATTACCGGTAGCCATCTTCATCATCCCGACGCTCTCCATGACGAGGAGGGAGTAGTTCACCCTCGGGGCTAAGGGTATGTACCAGTAGCTATGTGTTTGATCTCTCTCTCTCTCTCTCTCTCGTGTTCTCTCTCGTGTTCCCTCTATGGCACGATCTTGATGTATCCCGAGCTTTGCTATTGTAGTTGGATCTTATGATGTTTCTCCCCCTCTACTCTCTTGTGATGAATTAAGTTTCCCCTTTGAAGTTATCTTATCGGATTGAGTCTTTATGATGAGAACACTTGATGTATGTCTTGCCGTGTTTATCTGTGGTGACAATGGGATATCACGTGCCACTTGATGTATGTTTTGGTGACCAACTTGCGGGTTCCGCTCATGAACCTATGCATAGGGGTTGGCACACGTTTTCTTGACTCTCCGGTAGAAACTTTGGGGCACTCTTTGAAGTACTTTGTGTTGGTTGGATGAATCTGAGATTGTGTGATGCATATCGTATAATCATGCCCACGGATACTTGAGGTGACAATGGAGTATCTAGGTGATATTAGGGTTTTGGTTGATTTGTGTCTTAAGGTGTTATTCTAGTACGAACTCTTTTATAGATTGATCCGAAAGAATAGCTTTGAGGTGGTTTCGTACCCTACCATGATCTCTACGTTTGTTCTCCGCTATTAGTGGCTTTGGAGTGACTCTTTGTTGCATGTTGAGGGATTGTTATATGATCTATCTATGTTATTATTGTTGAGAGAACTTGCACTAGTGAAAGTATGAACCCTAGGCCTTGTTTCAACGCATTGCAATACCGTTTACGCTCACTTTTACCACTTACTACCTTGCTGTTTTTATATTTTCAGATTACAAAAACCTATATCTACCATCCATATTGCACTTGTATCACCATCTCTTCGCCGAACTGGTGCACCTATACAATTTATCATTGTATTGGGTGTGTTGGGGACACAAGAGACTCTTTGTTATTTGGTTGCAGGGTTGTTTTAGGGAGACCATCTTCATCCTACGCCTCCCACGGATTGATAAACCTTAGGTCATCCACTTGAGGGAAATTTGCTACTGTGTTACAAACCTCTGCACTTGGAGGCCCAACAAAGTCTACAAGAAGAAGGTTGCGTAGTAGACATCAGCGGGAGTTCTTAAGTAATATGATTAATTGAACTTTAATTTACCAGGAACTTAGTCCTGATAGTATTTTGCAAATAATGTTGTAGATCAATAGCTCGCGTTGTTGCTTCCCTATGTTTTATATATGTTCCTAGAGAAAACTAAGTTGAAAGATGATAGTAGCAATGATGCGGACTGGGTCCGTGATCTGAGGTTTATCCTCATTGCTGCCTGTAAGAATTATGTCCTTGATGCACCGCTAGGTGATGACCTATTACAGAGCAATGCGGGCGTTATGAGCGTTTGGCTGGCTCAATATGATGACTACTTGATAGTTTAGTGCACCATGCTTAACGGCTTAGAATGGGGACTTCAAAGGCGTTTTGAACGTCATGGACCATATGAGATGTTCCAGAGTTGAAGTTAATATTTTAAGCAAATACCCGAGTTGAGAGATATGAAGTCTCCAACAAGTTCTATAGCTAAAAGATGGAGGAGAATAGCTCAAGCAGTGAGCATGTGCTCAGATTGTCTGGGTACTACAATCGCTTGAATCAAGTGGGAGTTAATCTTCCAGATAAAACAGTGATTGACAGAATTCTCTAGTCACCATCACCAAGTTAGTAGAACTTCGTGATGAACTATAGTATGCAAGGGATGACGAAAACGATTCCCGAGCTTTTCATGATGATGAAATCGATGAAGGTAGAAATCAAGAAAGAGCATCAAGTGTTGATGATTAACAAGACCACTAGTTTTAATAAAAAGGCAAAGGGAAAGAAAGGGAACTTCATGTAGAATGGCAAGCAAGTTGTCACTTCCGTGAAGAAGCCCCAAGCTAGACCCAAGCCTGAAACTGAGTGCTTCTACTGCAAAGGAAATGGTCACTCGAAGTGAAACTGCCCTAGATACTTGGAGGATAAGAAGGATGGCAAAGTGAACAAAGGTATATTGGATATACATGTTATTGATGCGTACTTTACTAGTGTTTATAGCAACCCCTCGGCATTTGATACTGGTTCAGTTGCTAAGAGTAGTAACTCAAAACGGGAGTTGCAGAATGAACAGAAACTAGTTAAGGGCGAGGTGACGATGTGTGTTGGAAGCAGTTCCAAGATTGATATGATCATCATCGCACACTCCCTATACTTTCGGGATTAGTGTTGAACCTAAATAAGTGTTATTTGGTGTTTGCATTGAGCATGAATATGATTTGATCATGTTTATTGCAATACGGTTATTCATTTAAGTTAGAGAATAATTGATGTTCTATTTACATGAATAAAACCTTCTATGGTCATACACCCAATGAAATTGGTTTGTTGGATCTCGATCGTAGTGTTACACATATTCATAATATTGAAGCCAAAAGATGCAAAATTAATAATGATAGTGCAACTTATTTGTGGCACTACCGTTTAGGTCATATTGATGTAAAGCACATGAAGAAACTCCATGCTGATGGGATTTTGGAATCACTTGATTATGAATCACTTGATGCTTGCGAACCATGCCTTATGGGCAAGATGACTAAGACTCCGTTCTCCGGAACAATGGAGCGAGCAACTGACTTATTGGAAATAATACATACTGATGTATGCGATCCGATGAGTGTTGAGGCTCGTGGCGGGTATCGTTATTTTCTGACCTTCACGGATGATTTGCGCAGATATGGGTATATCTACTTGATGAAACAAAAATCTGAAACATTTGAAAAGTTCATATAATTTCAGAGTGAAGTGGAAAATCATCATAACAAGAAAATAAAGTTTCTATGATCTGATCGTGAAGGAGAATATTTGAGTTATGAGTTTGGTCTTCATTTGAAACAATGTGGAATAGTTTCGCAACTCACGCCACCCGGAACACCACAGCGTAATGGTGTGTCCGAACATAGTAACCATACTTTATTAGATATGGTGCAATCATGATGTCTCTTACCGATTTACCACTATCGTTTTGGGTTTATGCATTAGAGACAGTTGCATTCACGTTAAATAGGGCACCATCTAAATCCGTTGAGACGACACCATATTAAATGGGGTTTGGCAAGAAACCAAAATTGTCGTTTCTTAAAGTTTGGGGCTGCAATGCTTATGTGAAAAAACTTCAACCTGATAAGCTCGAACCCAAATCGGAGAAATGTGTCTTCATAGGATACCCAAAGGAAACTATTGGGTACACCTTCTATCATAGATCCGAAGGCAAGACGTTTGTTGCTAAGAATGGATCCTTTCTAGAGAAGGAGTTTCTCTCGAAAGAAGTGAGTGGGAGGAAATTAGAACTTGATAAGGTAATCGTACTGCTCCCTTATTGGAAAGTAGTTCATCATAGAAATCTGTTCCTGTGACTCCTACACCAATTAGTGAGGAAGCTAATGATGATGATCATGTAACTTCAGATCAAGTTACTACCGAACCTCGTAGGTCAACCAGAGTGAGATCCGTACCAGAGTGGTACGGTAATCCTGTTCTGGAGGTCATGTTACTTGACCATGACGAACCTACGAACTATGAGGAAGCGATGATGAGCCCAGATTTCGCAAAATGGTTTGAGGCCATGAAATCTGAGATGGGATCCATGTATAAGAACAAAGTATGGACTTTGATTGACTTGCCCAATGATCGGTGAGTCATTGAGAATAAATGGATCTTCAAGAGGAAGACGGACGCTGATAGTAGTGTTACTATCTACAAAGCTCGAATTGTCGCAAAATGTTTTCGATAAGTTCAAGGTGTTGACTACGATGAGATTTTCTCACTCGTATCGATGCTTAAAAGTCTGTCCGAATCATGTTAGAAGTTGCCGCATTTTATGAACTTTGGCAAATGGATGTCAAAACTGTATTCCTTAATGGATTTCTTAAAGAAGAGTTGTATATGATGCAACCAGAAGGTTTTGTCGATCCTAAAGGTGCTAACAAAATGTGCAAGCTCCAGCGATCCATCTATGGACTGGTCCAAGCATCTCGAAGTTGGAATATACGCTTTGATGAGTTGATCAAAGCATATAGTTTTATACAGACTTGCGGTGAAGCCTGTATTTACAAGAAAGTGAGTGGGAGCATTATAGCATTTCTGATAAATATATGTGAATGGCATATTGTTGATCGGAAATAATGTAGAAATTTTCTAGAAAGCATAAAGGAGTATTTGAAAGGAGTTTTTCAAAGAAAGACCTTGGTGAAGCTGCTTACATATTGAGCATCAAGATCTATAGAGATAGATCAAGACGCTTGATAAGTTTTTTCAATGAGTACATACCTTGAAAATATTTTGAAGTAGTTCAAAATGGAACAGTCAAAGAAAGAGTTCTTGCCTGTGTTACAAGGTGTGAAATTGAGTAAGACTCAAAGCCCGACCACGGCAGAAGAAAAAGAATGAAAGTCATTCCCTATGCCTCAGCCATAAGTTCTATAAAGTATGTCATGCTGTGTACCAGATCTATTGTATACCCTACACTGAGTTTGGCAAGGGAGTACAATAGTGATCTAGGAGTAGATCAGTGAACAATGGTCAAAATTATCCTTAGTGGAATAAGGATATGTTTCTCGATTATGGAGGTGACAAAAGGTTCGTCGTAAAGGGTTACGTCGATGCAAGTTTTAACACTGATTCAGATGACTCTAAGTCTCAATCTGGATACATATTGAAAGTGGGAGCAATTAGCTAAAGTAGCTCCGTGCAGAGCATTGTAGACATAGAAATTTGCAAAATACATACGGATCTGAATTTGGCAGACCCGTTGACTAAACTTCTCTCACAAGCAAAACATGATCACACCTTAGTACTCTTTGGGTATTAATCACATGGCGATGTGAACTAGATTACTGACTCTAGTGGACCCTTTGAGTGTTGGCCACATGACGATGTGAACTATGGATATTAATCACATGGTGATGTGAACTATTGGTGTTAAATCACATGGCGATGTGAACTAGATTATTGACTCTAGTGCAAGTGGGAGACTGGAGGAAATATGCCCTAGAGGCAATAATAAAGTTGTTATTTATATTTCCTTATATCATGATAAATGTTTATTATTCATGCTAGAATTGTATTAACCGGAAACTTAGTACATGTGTGAATACATAGACAAACAGACTGTCACTAGTATGCCTCTACTTGACTAGCTCGTTGAATCAAACATGGTTAAGTTTCCTAGCCATAGACATGAGTTTTCATTTGATTAACGAGATCACATCATTAGAGAATGATGTGATTGACTTGACCCATTCCGTTAGCTTAGCACTTGATCGTTTAGTATATTGCTATTGCTTTCTTCATGACTTATACATGTTCCTTTGACTATGAGATTATGCAACTCCCGAATACCGGAGGAACACTTTGTGTGCTACCAAACGTCACAACGTAGCTGGGTGATTATAAAGGTGCTCTACAGGTGTCTCCGATGGTACTTTTTGAGTTGGCATAGATCAAGATTAGGATTTGTCACTCCGATTGTCGGAGAGGTATCTCTGGGCCCTCTCGGTAATGCACATCACGATAAGCCTTGCAAGCAATGTGACTAATGCGTTAGTTGTGGGATGATGCATTACGGAACGAGTAAAGAGACTTGCCGTAGCGAGATTGAACTAGGTATTTAGATACCGACGATCGAATCTCGGGCAAGTAACATACCGATGACAAAGGGAACAACGTATGTTGTTATGCGGTTTGACCGATAAAGATCTTCGTAGAATATGTAGGAGCCAATATGAGCATCCGGGTTCCGCTATTGGTTATTGACCAGAGACGTGTCTTGGTCATGTCTACATAGTTCTCGAACCCGTAGGGTCCGCGGTGACAATTTGTATTATGAGTTTATGTGTTTTGATGTACCGAAGGTAGTTCGGAGTCCCAGATGAGATCGAGGACATGACGAGGAGTCTCGAAATGGTCAAGACGTAAAGATTGATATATTGGAAGGCTATATTCGGACATCAGAAAGGTTCCGAGTGGTTCGGGCATTTTTCCGGAGTACCGGGAGGTTACCGGAACCCCCTGGGAGAAGTTATGGGCCTTATGGGCCATAAGAAGGAAGCACACCAGCCCACAAGGGGCTAGTGCGCCCCCCTTGGGTAGGAGGCCGAATTGGAATAGGTTTGGGGGGTGGCGGCCCCCCTTTCCTTCTCTCGTACTCCTCCTTCCCTTCCTCTCCTACTCCAACTAGGGAAGGGGGGAATCCTACTCCCGGTGGGAGTAGGACTCCCCTAGGGTGCGCCATAGAGAGGGCCGGCCCCTCCCCTCCTCCACTCCTTTATATACGGGGGTGGGAGACACCCCATAGCCGTGTGCGGTGCCCCCCTCCACCATAATCCACCTCGGTCATACCGTAGCGGTGCTTAGGCGAAGCCCTGCGTCGGTAACTTCATCAACACCGTCACCACGCCGTCGTGCTGACAAAGCTCTTCCCCGAAGCTCTACTGGATCGTGAGTTCGTGGGACGTCACCTAGCTGAACGTGTGCTGAACGCGGAGGTGCCATACGTTCGGTACCGAGGATCGGTCGATCGTGAAGACGTACGACTACATCAACCGCGTTGTCATAACGCTTCCGCTTACGGTCTACGAGGGTACATAGACGACACTCTCCCCTCTTGTTGCTATGCATCACCATGATCTTGCGTGTGCGTAGGATTTTTTTTTTTGAAATTACTACATTCCCCAACATGTCCATGGTCGATGATAATTCGATCTCAACTTCTCGGGCTATGTTCAAACGAATGACGGATATGGTTTCATCGGTGAAAAGTGCTTTGACATGACGAGAGTGAAGAATAGTTACTATGTACTTCCAGGAGAACCTGAACCGAAGCGCACCGTGTCAAACACTCACAACATTGGGAAGGTAATGTTCCTAACAGCTATTGCCAGACCTTGATATAACAATGAGGGGGAGCTAACATTCGATGGGAAGATCGGAATTTGGGCATTCGTCGAAGAGACTGAGGCGAAGCGGACAAGTCAGAACAGAACAAAGGGAACAAAAGTGTTGACATCAGTGAAAGTAACCAGGCCTGTGTGCAAAGATTATCTAATCAATAAGGTTATCCCGGCAATTCGTGATAAGTGGCCTGACGATGATGAGGGAGCAACAATATTCATCCAACGAGGATAACGCAAAGCCTCATGTCCTTCCCAATGATGTAGCTTTCGAGAAGTCAGGAACAAACTGATCTTGACATCCGATTGCTACAACAGCCCCAAATAGCCCTGAGTTAAATTGTTTGGACCTCTGCCTCCATAACTCTCTCCAGTCTCTAACCGATTGCAGGTCACCTACAAACATCCGTGAACTGCATGCGAGGTGTGGAAGAGGAATTCGAGAACTACGATCCCGACAAGTTGCACAGAAGCTTTATCACATTAGAAGCAATTATGTTTGAAGTTATGAAAGACAAAGGAGGAAATCAATATAAGTTGCCCCACTTGCACAAGGATCGCTTTCAGAATGCTGGAATGGAAATAATTAGTGTATATTGCGACAGTCAGGTAGTTGTTGATACTAGGTCCATTATAGAAGAAATGGAAATTGCAATAGGAAAAGAAAATGAAAGGAAAGAATTAGCTAGAGAAGGGAAAAGAAAGAAAAGTAAAGGGAAGGGAAGAAGTAGCAACAGAAGGGAAAAGAAAGAAAAGTAAAGGGAAGGGAAGGGAAGAAGTGGCCATAGAAGGGAAAAGAATGTAGTCAAGAGGGGACAAAGAGGCCCTTATGTCATGTAGTCAGGTGCTCCTTGTGTATGTCTTGTGTAATATTGTGTCAAGATGGGACAAAGATGCCCTTATGGCATGCCCTTGTGCATGCCTTGTCTAATCCTTGTATATAAACTCCTTGTTGGAATTTATTGGAATTTGGGTTATTTGGAATTTGAATTATTTGAATTGATTTGGATTAATTTTAGTTATTTGAATTAATTTAAAATATTTGGATTAATTTGAATAATTTGGATTAAAACTGAATTTGTGCTAACTTACTTAATTATTTGTGCCATAATGTTGGCCATTTTAGAAATGCACTAATTAAATTTCTAAAATGAAGCTATAGATATGCAGTGTTCTGTTCTGACAATAGCTAGGTACTGTAGATAGGATAGCTGAAGTTTTCAGAACAACTGCTCTACAATCAACTAGTTCTCATCAAAAATGGAACCAAGATTAGAAACTGCAGCTACTGGCAGTGGCACCATAGGAGGATTCAGTGATGAAGTGTCATACTTTGGTCATGTGCTCTAGTGCATAAGCCACAACCACAAGTGTACATATTTTGAATTATTTGGAATTTTCTGATTTTTTGAATTTATTTGGATTATCTCCTAATAAAATGTACTCCATGAGCTACAAAATCCTTGCAGGGAAAACTTAGTCCATCTGCTCAAGTAGGGACCTAACTTAGTCTATCTGCTCAAGTAGGGAATCCCTTGCAGTGCCATGCAAATGTACTCCATCAAAAACAGAGTCGAAGACAGCACACACACATACAGTACATTAGATGTACTGTATATTCAAATCAAAATTATTTGAATTATTTGGATTTATTAAAATTATTGGAACTTAAATGGCAGGACTGAAAAAATTTTGTTTAATGAATTTTGCTTTCAAAATTGCTGCTGATCATGCCCATGGTCATTTGCAATCTTCAAAATTTGGCTTGAAGATTTGTGTTTACCAGTAACCTTCAGCCTTCTACAGAGAGGAGCACAACTATGTTTGGATGCACAACTTGGCTGATCTTTCACTATGTTTGCATAACTAACAGTCTTAACATCCTCAAGGGTGCTCCTAAAGCATTGTGCCGTGGCGAGCCTGGGCAGTGATGTGCACTGGAGTAGCCCTGCTGACATAACTAACAGTCTTGAAGATTTATCTAAATCAATCTGTTACTTCTGCCACCAGCATCCAGCCACATGTGCACTGGAGTATCATCTGCAGAAAGCTTTGTCTCATAGCAATAGGTATTTCAGCTGCTGCCACGACACAAATTCTAGCTAGGCATAGTCTTCAGCATAATCTTTAATCTAAATAATAATCTGTTTACAGGAAGCTGTAGTACCATATGAATGCACAAGATGGATGCCATACTCAACACGGATGTCTTACTGCCATGATCTGTGTTTGCAAATGTTTCGGTAAACATTTATGTTGCAATCCTTGGGTTTACAAGCATCAGTTTACTGTTAGTACAAAAGTGCTCAGTCAAATTCAGTTAACTGAATTTACCAATTTAGCATGGATTCACAAGCACATAGATGCATCCACAGCTCTGGGACCTCTATCAGTACTCATGTAGAGGAACGAATAAGAGAATGGCTGTAGAAACTGTTTGTACCATGATTTATTAGACATAATGGAGTCAAACCAATGGACTCCATTTATTTGTAGAACCAGTTGAGTTAATTTGAGCAAATGAATAGATTTAAAAATATTGCACATGTTTTATTTGCAACACAAATAGAAGGAGGGATCTTATTTTACTGGTGGATCTTGATCAATGGCTATGTAAAGAATTTGAATCAATTTCTACACAACAATATTGAATTGGGGGAAAGAATGAGAGGAGCCCAACATGAGAAGTAAAATTCACAAGTTGACAGCACACTTTACAAGAGTACATTCTCAGTTTACAGGAGTACATTCACTAAAATTCAGTAGACAGAGAATACGCACATTAAGTAAAATTCAGTTCAGAGACTACACACATTCAGTACATTCAGTAAAGATGAGTAGAGAAGAGGGGTTCATACCCAGGCTGTAGGCGTTGGTGACGGAGATGACCCAGGCTGTAGGACTTGGATATGCTGGAGAAGATTTGTAGCCGCCGCCGCCGCCAAGTGAGCGAGCACGACCCATCGACAACCGCCATCGCTGCCATGTGTCGCAGGCGCGGGTCTTCCACCAGAGAAACAGCGAAGAAGACGCCGCTGCGATCGTATTCCTTGTGAAGCTGTCGTCGTCATCTTCCACGCCCGCAAATCGACGGCCTTTAGCTTGCCGTCGTCGTCGGCCTCATCGGTGTTTAGCTTGCTGCATCTCCTATCGTCGTCGGGCTCATCAGCCTCGTCGGCCTTTAGGTTGTTGGTGGTGGACCGGATCCAGTGCCTCCGGGCTCGCCGACGCCGGTTCCGACGCAGCTGAAGCAGAGCGCGGCGGTAGCTGGGGAAATCAAAGGTTTTTTTTTAGGAAGGGGGAGCTTGGGGAGGCAAGCAAGCGGCGCAGCTATGTGGCGGAGCGAGGCACAAGTGGGGAGCAGGAGCAGCGCAGCCACAACAAGGGGAGCGCAAGATTCTGCGGCTTCTATCAGAGGAGGACGACGAGGGAGCGCGGATTTGGCTGGGAGAAATTAGAGAGGGGGCTTTTGCAAAATTGCCCTCGCGACATGTTTTTCGGGACGGAGGGAGTAGTTAGCAGATTGCTTCCAGTTGATATTTACTGTAGATATAAATAATTTAAATTAATTTTATTTCACCATCAATTTGTTTGTATGTAATTACTATAAGTATACAGAGTAGATCATCAATTTGCAAATTAATTTAAATAATTTTGGCCATAATCATATGAATAGAAAGAAGGTTAGTTAGGGTACTGTAGCTTCTCTAACTTTTCTTCTCAATATTAGAGGATCCGGTTCCGTCTCATACTACGTGGACGTAGCAAATGTGGAGGGATAGAGTGAAAAAGACGAGGCTCCGAATGAGGTTTTTGTGTGGGCCGTAAGTGTGAAACACCTACTTAATGGCTGTCCCATATGTCAGCAAACCACCTCACCTTTTTTTGACCACAAACAAACCCCCTCACCTCCTCTAACTTTACTTCCGGTTTGCGGATCAAAGTCATCTGCGGGTAAGGATGAAAATAGAGCAGAAACAGACGAAACTGAGTGCTACCACATTTATTTTCATATATTTTTGCAAAAGCGGAAATGAATACAGAAACCCCAGAAATAAATACGGAAACAGATACTACCAGAAACAGACACGGAGCGAATACAAAGAGAACACGGAAAAAAAGTGGATGTTGACCGGAGCTTACAAAACCTTGAATCATAGAGAAACACACAAAATACAAACGAATTTAATGAATTGTCAACATGGTTACAAAGTAATATCGTTATGTTAGAAACTTAGCGTTGTATTGTAGTAATACTGGACAATTGCATATAGGGTCAAGTTGAGTACATGTATGGTAGTAGAAGTTGGGCTCAAATGATAAATTCTACTCATTGTGTTATTGTGTGTTGTTTGATGATTAGACTACAAAGCAACTATAGATCTATAGAAAAAACGGAAATTCCATATTCACGAAAATGGAAAGTTCCGTTTCCACTCCTGTTCCACAAGAAAACACCATTCTGTTTTTGTTTCCATTTCTACATAAAAAATTCTACTTCCATTTCCGATTTGCAAATTTCTATTTCCACATTCATATTTCCTCTCTTTTCATTTTTTCTTCAGAAAAACAGAAAGTTCCATTCCATTTTCATCCCTATCCGCGGGCGTCTTAACGGAGTACTCGAGGCCGGAGTCGATGGAGAGGTTCTGTCAACGCTACATCGACCGTCAGATCCAGCGTGTCAAGCACCAATGTTCGAGTACGTCAACAACAACGAAGTGACTCAGGAGGTAGGCATCGTGTAAACAAATCTAATCCTGCAAATCAAACAGACCGGCCATAGGAAATTTTCCCAAGGATTTCAGTTCTCCAAAATTCAACGGAAATCCTTTCAATCAAAAAGGCCCTTAGACTTGAAAGAAACAAATGTGGTTAACTCCAACCTAGAGAATATGATGCTCTTGCAACCACAAGCAGAACAAAAATATAGCCTAAAACACACAAAGTACCAATTGATCAGACTTTAACGGATCCCACAATATATCACAAACAGTACTGATAAAACGTGTCAACACTCAACAACTGGCTTTTGAACACAAAAGTCTGTTCACTACAAAAACTACCAACCTATTCTAGAAAACATAGTAGGAAAGAAGGCATTGTTCTCTGCTCTCACCACCCAGTCACGGATTGTAGAACCGAAATTCATCTCAGCCTGCATATGAAGGAAACGACACGTCAACATATAATTAGTTAATTACAGTAGAAGAGAATTAATAAAAGGAAAATCGACGCAATGAACCTTTAGGGGCCAGCGAGATCAGGTTGGGCTCCTCCTGTCAACTGGTGGACCATGTCCATTATTGGATGGTGATATCCTACGCTCATGTCCATCTAGGCTAGACGATCGACCATCTGATATGTGCCGCCTCTTGTCCCGAGTATGTGGAGAGTATGAACCCCTAGGAGAATAATTATCTCTGTCCCTGCAAACAATCAAAGATTTGACCTTCGTACCAAACACATTGACAGTATGCAAGGAGCAACACACCAAAAAACATATGGTAACTGACAAGTACAAGAGCAAGAAAGTATCACCATGTGCAAACTAAATTAGAGAACTGCAAACTTGTCTACAGCAGCTAATGCAGCAACATCACCACTGGCTGGTCATGCCTATTGCCAAGCCAAGTGAATTGAAAAGTGAGATATTTACCTGCTCCATCACAAAATTGGTTACCCACTTTTGATCCCCAAATATAACGTGCAATGTACTAAGGTGTTGCGACTGCTAGCTCAACAGCATCAGCTCACTTGAAAAATAACTGTTTTCCTCAGGTTTCTTAGCCAAGATTATCTCTACACTCTTGAGTGCTAGTACCACTTCATCTTTAACTGTATAGCTTTCACATGCTCCAACTCTGGAGCTCATAATACTGCCACTTTGGTCTTTATTCGCCAAACATCATGATTATCTTTTGGGCATTTAGATTCTACATTCTTTGATGACTGGATAAATATACAAAACCAAGGCAACACATTTCAGAGCACAACTTAATAGCCTTACTTCAAGAACAGAAAATAGATACTTATTTATGAAGCCTGTTATCCCAAACAAGTTGGGGTAGGCTAGATATGAAACCCTTTCACGAGGACTTCCCAGGAGGTCACCCATCCTAGCCCAAATGGGTTTCATACCCAAAAGACTGGCTAGTTTTTACGTTGGCTCGCCAAGCCTATCACAACCCTTAGATATGAAACCCTTTCACGAGGACTTCCCAGGAGGTCACCCATCCTAGTACTACTCTCGCTCAAATGGGTTTCATACCTATGGGACTGGCTAGTTTTTACGTTGGCTCGCCAAGCCTATCACAACCCTCCTCCTTTACCCGGGCTTGGGACCGGCTATGCCTAGAAGGCATAGGCAGAGTTCAAGAACAGAAAATAGATAATACAAATTAATCAACAATCACCAAACAGTCAACAAAAACCATGTTGCTAATGTTAGAGATTAATCAAGGATGTGCAGGGCTTGGCACGAGCATACAAATGAGCAGGAAAGTTCCTTTGTGATTCAGAAAAATCCACATAAGATGAACAATCATTAATAGTAATCCTCTTGGAAGTTACTTTCCTCCTAGACCGACTAACGAGCTAATGAAAACAGAAATAAAAATAACCAACCATATAAGCTAGGATATTTAGCAATCAATTCAAGATGAAAATTTCGAGGATAGAACACTTTAAACAAAAAATTTGGAAGCTGATTTATGTTTCGATGATGAAATAACAACTTGTTGGTTAATGAACCAAAGAAAGTTAAAAAGAACGGACCATTATCCATTTTACCTGATTGCATTTCCAGATCATTAACAGGGTGGGCGGGGGGGATGCAATAGGTATGTTCAGGAGATTATAATGAACTTTATAAGCTGTTATAGTTAAGCTCAGCGCTGAACTTAATTTATGATCTGCTGTAAAAAATAGGCACGAAAGCAGGAGCAAGTCGGGTAGCCAAACGGAAAAACAGACAAAAGCTGGTTGAAAAGATTTTCCACCTCAATGCAAATTGCCAAACACAGCCTTAATCTTAAGTTAAAGAGGCTATAATAATCACAATACCAATGAAAGGTTTAACAACGTTCAACCAACAAAATTCAAGACAAGGTGAAGCAGATTGTATTTGTTTCATATATACTTCCCTTCCATCTTGTCTCAGCAGGGCAGGGCTGATGGTGAACATATTCTTTACAATAAACAAAGCTAGCTCTACACAAATATTAGAGTTCTGGAATACTGTAGCCAGTGCAGTATAGATCAAACTGAAGAAAGTTAACATGTTAATCATATCTATATTTAGAAGAGCATCCAGATCAAACCTGGAGTGCCGTCTAACTGGAGAAGGTTCAGGTGAATAAGCTGTGAGTAAAGAGATAATATTTAAAAATCAGATGAAAGGCTATAAGATATGAATTAAATGAACTGCTTTATACTTACAGGGGTAACTTGAGACCTTGGGGATCTTGACAGCGACTGCCTTCTTCTGTAGTTTCCATCCATATGCCTACCACTATATCAGCAGAGGCAAAAATATATCCTTTGGTTATTTCAGATTTGATATTTACTACCCTACCTAATGCCTAAGTAAAAAACAGTACGTATGTACCTTGATCTTGTTCTGAAGCGCATTTCTTGTGGGGTTTTTCTATTCTCCTCAGCAAAAACTATTGTAATCTCTCGACCGCAAATAACTTGATGATTCATTTCTTGCTTAGCATATGCAGCGTCCTCAGGGTGGTGGAATTTCACAAACCCAAAACCACGTAATTCCCTGGAAATATCAATTTGACCAATGATCAAGAAACTACTTGTTATTCAACAACAACAAAAAACACTTCCTGGAAAATATATACCAATTTTACGAATGATCAATAAACTACTTGTTATTCAACAACAAAAAATCGACAGCTAAAATAAATTCTACAGCAACAGTTTGTTCTCATTCCAATAACATTGACAAATGCGCAATTCGTCAAGACTAAATACATTAGACATTATTTGCCTGTGAAAGAGAATATGCAACAAGTGCTCACCAACACTGCTGTTGAGAATTATTAAATAATCCTAATTTGGTTAAATTCAGCAAATTAACTGGCAGCTTATGCAAATGAATGTAATTAGAGGGTTAATCACAATATGCTATGCCATGACATCACAAAGGGCTTGCTAAAAATATTATTTCTTTTGAAAACTCAAGTCCATTGAGATTGCGCCATCCCTTGTATTCACATGAATAACAGCAGTACGAAATCTAGGATTGCCGTTCACAGTTTATCAATCAAAGTGCATAACATATCAGTTGCATTATACAAATTATTCAGCATCTCACTTAATTCATATACTTCTTTCATGTTGTTCAATAATCAATCATGACTATGTGTATGACATGAACTGATCTTCAAATGTAATATAAGCATAAAAATTACTTTGTGTGGAAATTTCTCGGAAGGTACACATCCTTTATAGGGCCAAATTGCTCGAATGGACCACGAATGTCTTCTAGCCTGCAAAAGATGGAAACAACAAAGGCGGCGGAACATAATCGGTTAGCTAAGGTGCAATTCATCCACACACAGAAGAAGACAGAAATCACCATACATCTGTGCATTGTATATACAAATGACAATTACAGACTACTGATAAGCTTTGACTGGGGCAGTAGCAAAATGTGAAAACAAGATATGATGGCCATCCCAAAACACATACAAAAATAATAATTTAGTATTGTGTCTATTCCTGTTTTTAATACATTTAGCTATTTATGCAAATGGGGGCAGTTATAATGAAAAAAATGATCTTGGCTCGTCAAGCCATAAGATCTCAACTGTGAAAGGTCACATCCACATGAAAACATCCAAAGTTCAAATCTAATTGATCTCGGACACATAAGCAACAATACGATCACCTGTACAGTTCATAAATCAGTAATGATGATATTAGAATATGGATTTGCTAATTCTCATCTAAATTCCCCACCGTCAGATCAAAAGCCCCGGGATTCTTGATTTTTACCGTGGAATTAATGTTTTGGTCACACTTGTCATTCTTCTTAAGTGGTGCTCAATGACTCTCTCCCATAGCTTCATTATATGGCCCATCAGCTTAATTCCACGGTAATTAGTACAACTCTGAACACCCCCCTTGTAGATGGGAGAGTCTCATTGAGCACCACTTAAGAAGAATGACAAGCATGACCAAATATCAGTTTGGTTTCATGCCTGTGAGGTCGACCATGGAAGCCATTTTCTTGGTACGACAACTTATGGAGAGATACAGGAGCAAACGAAGGACCTGCATATATTGTTCATTGACTTGGAGAAGGCCTATGATAAGATACCACGGAATGTCATGTGGTGGGCCTTGGAGAAACACAAAGTCCCAGCAAAGTACATTACCATCGTCAAGGACATGTACTATAATGTTGTGCCAAGTGGTCGAACAAGTGACGGCGACATTGATGACTTCCTGATATGATGTACATTACCTTCATCAAGGACATGTACTATATAAACCAAGCAACACATCATCCCATATGTACCATAGTTACGCTTTGAAAAAAAGCATGCATAGAATTAATCAAGTAATACATAAGACTGAATAGAATCAACAACCAAACCGAATCATCGATATGATGTACTTGCACGCAGTAACTATGTAATGATAAACAGATTCAAAGACATACTTCTTCTCCCCAGAGTTACGGCTGGGAAGGGGGGAGGGGAAGGCACCTGGCGGTGAGTGAAATGTTGCGGACCAGGAGGCCGGTGGGCGCCGACGGTCGGTCGTACCCGCGGCGGGGCCCGCCGCCGCCGCCGCGGTAGCGGTCACGCGGGTCGTCGTAGTGCCTGTAGCGGGGAGGACTGCGGCTGTACCGCCTGCGTGGGCTGTAGCTGCGGCTTCGGCTGCGGTACCCGGCCATCGACGAGCGCGTGAGTTAGGGTTTCTGTGAGGCTTGGATAATAACTTTATTTACGAAAGGCGAGAGAGAGAGAGAGAGAGTAGATCATGGCTTTTAACTTGAAGCACACGCGGGCCTCATGGCCCATGGGCCGTAGTGCCAATCCAAGTCAAAACCTCGCGAGCCGCATCGCCACCAAATCTGACCACCCCCCGGTCCCCGTGCGGCTCACGACAGCATCACATTCTCCTCCCGTCGCCGCCGCCGCCGCTCGCCGCGGATCACCACCATGCCCCCGCTTCCGCGCCTCTTCGCCTCCGTCAGACACATCTGCTCCAGCTCCGCCTCCGAGCTCGCCCCGGTACCGACCGCCGTCTCTGACGCCGCCTCCCGCGCGGCAGCCGCCGTGCTCCGCGCCCCGCGCTTCGAGCCCCGCCTCCTGTCGCTCGTCCCACGCCAACTGCTCTTCGAGCCGAGCTGCGTCCGCCAAACCCTCTCCCGTCTCCTCCCCTCCCCTGAACCCTCGCTCCGTTTTCTCCTCTTCCTCGCCTCCCACTTCCCCGCCCCCGCCCCTGCCCCTTCGCCTCACCTCCCCGGGATCGACGCCTTCCTCCTCAGCCTCCAGCCACATCTCGCCGCCGATGCCGCCGCGGTGCTAGCCTCCCACCTCCGCCTCCACCCCTCCCTGCCCGCACTCAACGCGGCATCCCGTGCCGCTCTCCGGGCCGCGCGCCCCGACCTCGTCTTCCGCCTCTTTTCCACCTTCTCCTCCTCCCCTGCCTTCCCAGGCAACGCGGACACCGTCGCCTGCCTCGTGCGCGCCTGTGCAGCCGACTGCCGCCCGCTCGATGGCCTCCGCCTCCTCCGGGATGCTGCACGACGTGGCTCCCCTCCCTCGTCTGCTGCTGCCGCCGACCTTGTCACGTCCTTTGTGGCCATCGGCAACTTCGCAAAGGTGTCTGAGACGCTCCACCTCATGATCTCTGCGGGATGTCCTCCAGCTACGTTTGTCTACCAGCGTGTCATACATGGGCTCTTTGCGCATGGGATGGGCGGCGAGGCCCTTCGTGTCTTCAACGAGATCAAGCTGCGTGGTTATGCCATAGATGTAGTCACTTACAGCACAGTGCTCACCGGTTTATGTAAAATGGGCCATATTGCCGATGCGCAGCAGATGTGGGATGAGATGGTGGACAAAGGTATACAGCCCAGTGAGTATGCATATTGCTCTTTTCTCGATTACTACTGTGAAGCTGGTGATTTTGGGATGGCTCTCAAGGTGTATGAAGAAATGCTTGACAAGGGGTTCAAGGAGAGCACAGTTAGCTGTAACATTATCGCCAAAGGGTTTTGTGTTCATAGGAGGGTGGACGAAGCAGTTGGGGTGTTGGAGGGAATGGTTACTAAAGGGATTGAACATGATGTGATCACTTATAACACGTTGATTCAGGGCCTATGCAAGGTTGGTAGGTTGGCTGAGGCGATAGGGATGTATCAGCGGCTACTCTCATCTGGTTTGGAGCCAAGTGTGCAGACCTTCACACCACTCATTGACACCTTGTGCGAGGAAGGACAGGTTGATCATGCTGTTGAATTACTTACCTTGATGCAGGCTAAGGGCTTGGAACCGTTGGAACGTAGCAATGATAGTGTCATCAATGGGTTCTGTAAGGTCAGGCGGGCTGATGATGGTATGGCATGGTTGGCTAGCATGTTGAAGAACAATCTGAAACCTCAGGAACAGACGTTCAATTCTTTGCTGGAGTCGCTGAGGAAATCCGAGCGAATGGATGACGCACTGCTGATTCTGAATACAATGTTTAAAGCTGGATATGAATTAGGCAGTTTGGCTTCTGCTATACTTGTTGATAAGTTATGCACAGGCAATGTATCTCATCCTCAAACGTTGGATGATATTTTGGTGAGCAGCTAGTGGCATTTGGATGCCCTGCAAATCGTACAAATGTTCATTTGTTTCTCCCTGGATTGATGTCTTTGAGAAATGTTTTTATTGGTGTTGTCCAAGAGGCTACGCAAATGACTTATGTAGAAATTCAGAATCGTGATGACCAAGAACTTGACTTTTGAGGTTCATATTCAGATTATAACTTGGCCTCCAACCATTCCAGTAAATCCTTGGAGAGATAGCAATGTGCAACGGCAACGGCTGTGAGTAACAGCTCTGAGAGGTTGTGACAGCAGTGACCAGCGTTGATGGCTAACGTTCTTCTTTGGCCCTGTAATAATCGAAATGCCTGTGATCATGATCTATCGATCAGCACCGTAGTACCTTCTTCAGGAACTGCAATGGGCACTTCAAGATGGCCATAGAGCTCTCTGAACACAAGCTTTGTGGCCCTTACATCACCATTCTCTGCATCTCCATTCCCAGGTGCGCATTCTGCTTAGGCCCTGTAATGACCCCTTCTATTTTCTGTCTATTTTGAATATTCAAATCCATTGTTTTTAAGGCGTCCCGCCTTGGAAGCTTAGGCGATAAGGCGCCCCCAGCGCCTTACAAATATGCCCGCCTTAGGCGCTTAGGCGTCGCCTAGGCGATAAGGCGCCCCCCCAGCGCCTTAGGTCGCCTTACCGCCTTAAAAACAATGTTCAAATCTTAACAATAGACTAAATCAACCCACATCTCGTCCTTCCTGTATTTCATTTGAGCAAATGGATTCAAGATAATTTTAATTGTTGTCAAGAGAACTACGACGTCCATATGTAGGAATGTGAAGAAGAATGACTGTTAGATGTCTTCTTTGGTTTATTTCTACTTGATTAATACTCCCTCCGTCCCAAAATAAGTGTCTCAAGCTTAGTATAACTTTGTACTAACATTAGTACAAAGTTGAGACACTTATTTTGGGACGGAGGGAGTATCTCATAGGGGGTCCTCTTTGATTCTTTATATAGAGGCCTGATAATTGAAACTAGTAATGAATTGAAGATCATATGTGTCTAATTGTCTTAAGGCCCAAGCTAATGTGTACCGTCCTAATTTAAAGGATCAACAACCTAACTAACTTAAGATATGGTATTTGTGTACTCACCCATAGGTCCAGTCCATGTACTTCCATGCATAGCAAATTCAGAGCAGTTTTGGCATTTTGTTCCTCTGTTTGCACTAGTTCTGCATATATATGCTGGCCACAGTTTAACCTCAGAATGACGAGAGATTTATCCATGCTGTGTTGTAGTAATTTTCGTTGCCCTACGTGGGATTTCGCAGATGGCAACACGACTTGGGTTACCATAGTATAGCTGCTTTATGAAAAAATCCAGCTTGGTACATCCTTGGGAATTTGAAGTTTTGAACTCTTCACTAGTAAATCGTAATTTCTTGCTTGCTCCTCTTAACATGTGTTAGAAAGGAATGCATATTTTGTTCTTGTTCTTCATTTGCGGCGTTGAGGAGTAATGACTGTTTTGCTGATCTTTTGCTCTTGGTAACTTGTTAGTGTTTGGTGTCAAGAAATACTGAAGAGGATATGCCGAAGGAAAAAGCGCCTGGACCCCGGATGGTTTTAACATAGCTTTCTACCTTAGCTGCTGGCAGATAATTAATTAAGATCTGATACTGATAGATGTGTTCGACGCGATTCATTCACTCAACAAGTCAACATCTGGGTGTTTGGTGTTGTTACCTAAGAGGCTGGGGGCTTGCAGTCCTAATGATTATCGTCCCATCAGTCTCGTTCGCAGCCTTGTTAAATTAGTCTCCAAAAAGTCCTCGCCAGCAGATTGGCCTCAGTGCTCCACACATTATTAGTGAAAATCAAGGGGTGTTTTTGAAAGGTACTCCCTCCGTTCCTAAATATATCTCTTTTTAGAGATTCCAATCTTTTAAAACTCTTATTAAGCTCCCTTTAAGTGAGGGCTCCTGGTTGATCGGGGTTGTGGGCAGCGGGTGGGCCCAACCTGTAAGTGTCTAGCTCGTTGGTGAAGTGCATTTGTCTTCTAGCTCCAAGCCAATCACTAGCTTCCTTTCTTCCCACCTTCCGTGTCGCTTTTCTCCCTTTCCTAGCGGCACCGCTCCATCCCCCTTCTCCATTGACCCCCATGACTCCGACAAGTCTCGGCAGCCAGGGCGTCTTGTTGCTGCCATTACCTCCCCACCAACGAGATGTCGCCGTATGAGCGCTCCGCAATCGAGGTGGCGAGGCCACCGTTTCTCCTTGGTGAAATCACTGTTGTCCAGCACAATGATGCATGGAGGCCAAAGCTGCGCCGCCGCCCCTCTCTCCCAGCGCTACGGCCCGCTCCTTGACGTACCACTGAAGTCCATCCCACATCGACGCCCCTGAAACTGCCACCCCCCCCCCCCCCCCCCGCTTCACCAGACACCAGATTTTCCGCGCGGCGGCGATAACATCAAGCTCAAGTGCCCAACACCCGGCTCATTGCTGATATGTATGTGTCCAAGATCCGTCGCATGGCTGAAGCCTGGGACTGGTCAGTCCGCCGCCACGGTTCCTCCGTCAGCATCAACGTCTCGCTCCTTGAGTGCAGTGTCCAGCCGACCAAGCTTACACACACCGTCTCCCTCCCAAGGAAAACCAGCCACTTCATCATCGTTCTAGCTGCTTCCGCTTGCATTTCTCGGCCAAGCACCAGTGTATCCGCAGTCTTGCTCACCACCGCAGATCAATGTGCGGACTTGAGCATCCTCTCCCAGCAAGACAATAAGTATCCATCCATCTTTACTAATTCCTGCAGTAGATCTATTTTTGACAAAGATTGCCCCACTCACTTGCCCTGTTTCTTTGTAGCATAACACATTAGTCCCTCCAAATTTTATAGAACTGATGTGCAAACAAATAATGTACGAGTATCAGCATTCTCTCTTGGTGCTAGGCAGTGAATACTCATTTTGTCTTTGCTAAATTTCTGCATTAAATTTACTCTAGAAGAGATGGACGCCCCTGCTTTATTTGCTCTGTTTGTTTTCAAACGCAAGAAACTAGGTTCTGTAAATTTATAGAACTGATATGTAAGCAAAGAATATGTGGGTATCTGCACCCTTTGCTTTTAAAAAGATGAGATGTGTGGAAAAAAACTGACGTGGAAACCATGAGCGCTTCTTCCAAATTCAGTCCCATAAAATGACAATATAGTACTGTACGAGCAAAGGCCAAATGAAACTATGTAAGCGGGCGCAGCAAAGCGCCCCTTTTCCTCTAGTATGGATTATATACGGAGCAAAATGAGTTAATCTACATTTTAAACTATGTCTATATACATTTGTATAGTTTATATTGAAATCCCTAGAAAGACTTATATTTAGGAACGGAGGGAGTAGAAAGAATTTCAAACTTGTCCGTGGGTCGGTCAAGTTCCTGAGGAAAGAAAATGCAAAACCTTCTGCTTAAGGCTATGTTCGGTTCCAAGAGATTATATCCACTAGTGGATCTAATACCTGCAGGGTTTTGGTGTTGCCACCGAACCCCCACGTGGAAACATTCCACTAGGGGGATTAATCCCTCTCACCTAATCTCTGTTCGGTTAAACCCACCAGCAAAAACACTTCGAAGTACTCAGTATACAACAGTATACAACATCAGAGCAGCACAACAAGAGTAATACAAGTCTTGTTCATTACTGGAAGCAATCAGTTACAATTACAAGACGTAGGAATCAGAAGCATGCTCATTAGAAGCCAACAAAAAAGCCTGTGGTTTGTTAAAAAAAAGAAGAGAAATTACCTTGTATAGAGTTGTAGACCAGTAGATGAAATTACGATCAGCAGATGAAATTACGATCAGCAGATGAATCCTTTTGGAGCTTCTAGCGCCTAGACTACGAGCTGGACAATCGGTAGCAGTGAGCTGCGCCACAGCAGACGCCGGAGCTGCGGCCGAAAGCGGTGGCTGTACCTGCACAGCCGACGGAGGAAGCGGAGGGATCTCTGGATCCTGGGACCGACGGAGGTCGGAGGGAGAGGGCCGCCGTCCGCCGGATCTGGAAGCCTTGCGTCGTTCGTCGTCGCTGCCGTCAGTTAGGTCCGGGTCGCCAAAGCTTGCGGCCAGAACGAGATGCGGTGGCGCCCGGTTGGATAGGTGGGAGGAGGAAGGGGAGCACGCCCGTAGTCTCATCCGGTAGCTTCTTCTTTGCGATCTCTGGCGCCGCCACCGCATACGAGAGAGGTCGGGGAGAGAAAGGCGTGCCGTTTCGCGAGAGATGAGAGACGGGTTTGCTTCCACGAGGTGTGACGCGTGGAGTCGTTTCCCTGCGATTTCCACGGGATTTGGGAGGAACTAATCTGGTCGGGTCTAATCGAAGGTCATTATCGGCCGGCGGGATCCGACCCGGTAGGTGAAACCCACGGGGATCGGCGGGGTTTCGACCTGATCCCGCTGGGGGTGGGGTTAACCGAACATAGCCTAAACGGGACACTGGAAATGCTTTCCACATCGTTGCATTCCACGTCGTCGCAGTTTTACCTGGGATATCAACTAAGGCTTTGTTCGTTTAATCCTCGACCCGCCATCCCCGCCCCCGTCGGGAGCGGCGGGGTTTTAGCCTAATCCACGTGGTTTTGACCTCGGCCGGTAGGATCGACACGCCTATATGCGTCTTCGGTTAAACCGGCGGGTTGATATCCCATCTAAATCCACCCTCACGGGCCGCCCCGCGTGCAGTAGCTTCGGTCTTGGCGCCACAGGCCGCGACTTCTTAGGCGACCAGTCCGGTATTGCCGCTCAAGGATGCCGGCGAGCGGTGCACGATCGCGGCATTGGCCTCGTCCCAAGCGGTCTGGCAGGCGCTCAGCGGCTGAGCGGCCGCGCGTCTTCTTGGGCTTCGGCGTCGTCACCACGCAGGAGGAGGCGGGCGCGTCGTCGCCACGTCGCCAACATGAGGCAGCGGAGGGCGAAGCGAGTGAGAAGGCATTGGGGCCTCGCCCGCCGCGTTAACGAAGCTTCGGTGATGCGGCCAAGCCAGGGGTCATAGCCCTCGTTGGCCGGGCGGTAGCGCAGCAGCTCACGCGTCATGAGCAGCGCAACCTGCGCGTTTGTCAGCCCACGACAAGCGTGAGAGGACGAAGTCGTGGCCGGGGTGAGGGAAGGCTTGGCGGTGCGTACGTCGGGTTGCACAGAAGGGTGCATGGAGGAATCTGCTGCTCATGAGCAGCGGGGGTGGTGGCGGCGGGCGAAGCGGAGTGGTAACGGTCGGCGCGATCCTCGGGCTCTGTCTGGCGGGACGAGCCGCCCGGCGCTCGGCGCGAACACGATGAGCGTCGGCCATGAGGACGGTGGAGCAAGAACCGCAGTGGAGTGGAGAACCTCGGCGCACCCGTACCTGGCGTGCCAAATGTCGGGGAATCAGGGCTCCGCAAACCCGAGAAAGGTTCGAACTTTGTGGTGCGCTCGAAGAACCATGCCAAACTTTAGTTCTCTGCCCACTGCCTCACGACGACGCTCCGGTGTGCTTGAGCGAAAAGGGAGACAAACAACAAACACATCAGTTTACCAAGGTTCGGGCCACCTTGCGCTGTAAGACCCTACTCCTGCTTTGTGGTGGATTGCATCGCGAGGGAGGATGAATATGAATGTACAAGGAAGGCAAACTGCCTCGGGAGGGCTCCGGATTCAACCGCTCTCTACGGTGGAGACTAGCCTATGCTTATACTGGCCTCGGTCCTCTTCCCCCGAAAACTCTATGCGGGCAGGGTTGCCTCAACGGCCAATTTTGAAGGGGGACAGGAGTACATCCTATCCTGACTAAAGGTGGTCTTCGCCTGCCAAAGCTTCCGCCATGACGCAGTGGTGGGCTCGGTGATGACCTCCGTCCTGACGAGCCCACCGTCCTGGTCTTCTTGCACGAAAGCGACAATCTTTGGGGATCGCTTTGGGAACCCGCGCGCTGTCCTTGCCACCTTAGCATGAAAAAGTAAAGCATCCTTATTCGCGCTTGCTGGCACGGCTCTTAGAGCTTGTAACACCCAAGATGAAATTCTATCACGATCTCGTGATAAATTCGAGGTCGCGGCAAAATCCTGTTTTGAAACGCATAGCAAGATGACATACAAATACATACAACCAAATGAATAGATAGAATACGAATGCAGGCATACACTTGCCCCAGAATAGTATTAATATGATAGTCATCATACAATCATCCATACATAAAGTAGAGTCCGATTATGGACTAGATAAAAAGAAAACACCACCCTGCTACAATCCCCGGATACTCCGACTAGGGGCCTATATTGATCGTCTGGATTCCTTTTGATGGCGGATTGAAGCTACGTCGGTATTTCCCCAAAGAGGAAGGAATGATGCAGTACAGCAGCGACATGTATTTCCCTCAGTGATGAAACTAAGGTTATCGAACCAGTAGGAGAATCAAGCAACACAACATAAATAGCACCTGCACACAAATAACAACTACTCGCAACCCTACATGTAAAAGAGGTTGTCAATCCCTTTCGGATAACGGTGCCTCAAGATAGGCAAACTGATGTGAATAAATTGTAGTAGATTGATAGATTGAACGTCAAATAAAATAAATAATAATAAAACACAACAAGGTGTTTTTGTATTTTTGTTTTAATAGATCTGAAAATAAATACAAAGAAAAAATAGATCACAAAGGCAAATAATATGAGAAAGAGAACCGGGGGCCGTAGGTTTCACTACTGGCTTCTCTCGAGAAAAAATAGCAAACGGTGGGTAAACAAATTACTGTTGGACAATTGATAGAACTTCAAATAATCATAACGATATTTGGGCAATGATCATTATATAGGCATCACGTCCAAGATTAGTAGACCGACTCCTGTCTGCATCTACTACTATTACTCGACACATTGACCGCTATCCAGCATGCATCTAGTGTATTAAGTTCATAGAGAAACGGAGTAATGCAATAAGAACGATGACATGATGTAGACAAGATCTATCTATGTAGAGATAGACCCCATCGTTTTATCCTTAGTAGCAACAATACATACGTGTCGGTTCCCCTTACATCCTTTGGGATCAAGCAACCTTTGTAAGATTGAACCCACTACAAAGCACCTCTTCTCATTGCAAGATAAATAGATCAAGTTGACCAAACAAAACCCAAATATCGAAGAAGAAATACGAGGCTATAAGCAATCATGCATATAAGAGATCAAAGAAACTCACATAACTTTCATGGATATAAAAAGATAGATCTGATCATAAACTTAAAATTCATCGGATCCCAACGAACACACCGCAAAAAGAGTTACATCATATGGATCTCCAAGAGACCATTGCATTGAGAATTCATCGAGAGAGACGAAGCCATCTAGCTACTAACTACGGACCCGAAAGTCTACAACGAACTACTCACGCATCATCGGAGAGGCACCAATGGAAGTGGTGAACCCCTCCGTGATGGTTTCTAGATTGGATCTGGTGGTTCTGGACTCTGCGGCGGCTGGAATTGATTTTCGTCGACTCCCCTAGGTTTTCTGGAATATTTTGGTATTTATAGAGCAAAGAGTCGGCCTGGGGGGCACCCGAGGTGGGCACAACCCACGAGGGCGCGCCTGGGCCTCCTGGCGCGCCCTGGTGGGTTGTGCTCCCCTCGGAGCAACCCCCAGGCGCTGCCTTGGCCCATTAGGTGTCTTCTGGTCCACAAAAATTCTCTGTGAAGTTTCGTTACATTTGGACTCCGTTTGGTATTGATTTCTTGCGATGTAAAAAACATGCGAGAAAGCGATGGCGGCACTTGGCACTATTTCAATAGGTTAGTACCAAAAAATAATATAAAATGACTATAAAATAATTATAAAACATCCAAGATCGATAATATAACAGCATGGAACAATTAAAAATTATAGATACGTTGGAGACGTATCAGCATCCCCAAGTTTAACTCCTACTCGTCCTCGAGTAGGTAAGTGATAAAAACAGAATTTTTGATGTGGAATGCTACCTAGCATGTCATATCATATTCTTTTCTTTATAGCATGGACATTTGGACTTTTATGTGATTCAAAGCTATAGTCTATTTTTGACATGATAATTTAAATACTCAAGCATATCAACAAGCAACCATGTCTCTTAAAATATCAACGCTAAAATAAGTTATCCCTAGCCCATCATGCTCAGTCATTGATCCATTCATGAAACACACTCGCATATTAACTACACCCAATACTCAAGTACGATCATATTGCCTCCTAGTTGGTGCTTTTATAAGAGAAGATGGAGACTCAAATTCAAAAAAATAAAATTTGCATAAAATAAAAGAAAGGCCCTTCGCAGAGGGAAGTAGGGATTTGTAGAGGTGCCAGAGCTCAAACGAAAATTGAGAGATAAAAACATTTTGGGAGATGTGTCTTTCCCACCAACGAAAACGACTTAGAGTCCCCAACACTTTCCATGCTAGATATATCATAGGCGGTTCCCAAATAGAAAATAAAGTTTATTCCTTTTTCCACCATACTTTCACTTTCCATGGCTAACCGTATCCATGGGTGTCTTTCATACCAACACTTTTCAAGGAATTTATTACTTGACAACATAAAGTAAATTCATTTTTCATTTCGGGACTGGGCATCCCTAATACCTTTGCCTTACTCTCGTGCAATGTACATGCTATGTGCGCGCCTCTACATCGACCAGTATGTACGTACACGTTCGCGACCAGAATGACAACGCTACGTACGCTTCGACCAGGTGGGTCCCGACTGTAGGCACTTCTCTGCCTGCGAAGATGTAGCTGATGGGTCCCAGCAGTCAGGGGGGCGAATCGTTTTGTTTTTTTTTGCCCGGACGCACACTTCCTTGCGTGCGAAGATGTAGCTGGTGGGTCCCAGCAGTCAGGGGGGCGAATCGTTTTTTTTGCCTGGATGCACTTTCTTGCGTGCGAAGATGTAGCCGGTGGGTCCCAGCAGTCAGGGGGGCGAATTGTTTTTTTTTGCACGGACGCACTTCCTTGCGTGCGAAGGTGTAGCTGGTGGGTCCCAGCAGTCGAAGCGAATCGTTTTTTTGCCTGGGACGCACTTCCTTGCGTGCGAAGATGAAGTCAGTGGGTCCCAGCGATCGAGAAACGTTTTTTCCGTGAAATACAGTGGCCCGTCCGGTGGGTCCCAGCTGTCAGGTGGAGGAATCATTATTTTCCGCGTAATAAGGAGGCACTTCCTTGCTGCGGCCGTGGACCCAGCTGTCAGCCTCTTCATGTACATTCCACGTCCGATGGAAGCAATTCCTTTACCACGTTGACCACGCCGCGCCGAGAGCACCAGGGCGGTTGTGACGCCCCCGATTCGACCGTCCACTAATCATACACGCAAACGTGTACGATCAAGATCAGGGACTCACGGGAAGATATCACAACACAACTCTAGACACAAATCAAAATAATACAAGCTTCATATTACAAGCGGGGGCCTCGAGGGCTTGAATACAAGCTCGATACACAAGAGTCGTGAAGCAACAATATCTGAAGTACGGACATAAGTTAAACAAGGATGCCTTAAGAAGGCTAGCACAAAAGCAACACGATCGAAGAGGCAAGGCCTCTGCACAGGACCTCCTAACTACTCCTGGTCTTGGCGGTCTCCACGTAGTAGTATCCGTCGGCGGTGGCATCTGGCTCCAGGGATCCACCATCTGGTTGCATCAACCGGAAAGAAAGGAAGAAAGGGGAAAAGGGGGTAGCAAAGTAACCGTGAGTACTCATCCAAAGTACTCGCAAGCATCATATCTATACTAAGTATGCATTGGTATCAAATGGAAGGGTTGTATCTGTGGACTAAACTGCAGAATGCCAGAATAGAGGGGGAAGGCCTAGCCTAACAAAGACTAGCATCTTCAAGCAGCTCCGAGCATCTTGCAACATGTAGAAGAGTAAAGAATAGCATTTTATATTAACAAACATGTTGTAACATTAATGCCCAGAGATCCTTCCTCGACTCCCTGCGAGAAAGCAATCCCGGAGCCACATAACTTAAGTATCCATTTCTAGTTGTATTAGATCAAGATATAAGTCTGAACGTCCATTACCGTTGGACACGGTATTCGAATAAAGATCTTCCTTGCAGGGGTGCACCACGTTTTCCAACACGCTCGATCACTCTGGCCGGACACACTTTTCTGGGTCAATGCTCGGCCTCGGAAGATCAACACGTCGCAGCCCGACCTAGGCTCGTGAGAGAGGTCCCCGCCGGTCTACATCCTAAGCACTCGAGTGCAGGCCCATCGCCTGTTGCACTCCGGGTCGTTGTCTTAAGGGATACCACACCACCCGTGAAGTGGATGGCACGATCCGGCACAGCCACAATCTTTGAACCAGACGTCGACAAAGCTTCGGCTGATACCGCAACGTCGAGGCCCATATCTATTCTCGCGTGGTGGTTAGTGCGAAAAGGCCAAAAGCCAATTCAGAACAAATACCCAAACCATAGTGTATTGTTAGCTCGCGGAGACGAGCAGAGACTCACGATAATGTGACCCCGTCGCCCCGTCTCGAGGAAATACGGCAAGGCAAGCCCGGCCCATACGAGGGCTGCACGACTTCCGGCCGTGCCTCGTAATCATCTTGCGGGTGCTCTCCGGGCCCGCCCGACTTTCACCAAGGTCTCAAGTAATGTCAAGGTAACCGTGTGTCCAAACATCAAGGGGAAAACCCAAGGAATCACCTCGGAGGATTCCACTCGATGTAATCATCAAGGTGAACGTAAGAGGAATCACCCTCGATGTTCACACTTGAGGGGTTACCGCAACGAGCCGTGCTCGGGAATGGTGAAGGAGGAAATCACCACTCGATGACCCACGACCGAATAGCTACACTACGTAATTATCATCGAGTGCGTTATGAGGGATCACCCTCGGCACTTTCGATAGTAGCTCTGCAGAGTCGAACAACTAAAGGGGCATGATGTGATGTGCGGTGTCGGGCTGCGGTGCGTCGATCATGTAGCTCGAGTCGTCGATGATGAAGCGAGGCAACAAGGACAAGGTGGAGGTCAGCGATGGATCACTATCCAACCTATACTAAGCGATTTAGGATAAGCGGGTAAGGTACAACAAGCGGTACAAAAGCAGGCTATGCATCGAATAGGAGCAATCAATAACAATGAAAAATCTAATGCAAGCATGAGAAAATGGAATGGGCGATATCGGGATGATCAAAGGGGGCTTGCACGGTTGCTCGAGACAAGAAGAAGGGGTCGTCGACGTAGTTGATCCACAATGACATCGGCGGTCTCGTGGTCTCTACCGGAGAGAAGAGGGGGAAGAAACAGTAAATACACGCAAACATATGCACAACATGACTATAAGCGGGGCTAGAGGTGTTCTAACGCAGTGCTAGGCATTACTGGCGAAGGGGGAAACATCCGGGAAAGTTTTCCCGATCCCGGACGTCTGTCAGACAGATGAACCGGAGGGGAAAGTTTGCAGGTTTGCTATGCTAGAGACGTGTGGCAGACGAACGGACCGCGTATCCGGATTCGTCTAGAAATTCTGAGCAACTTTCATGTAGAAAACTTGTTCATCCGAGCTGCGGTTTAATTTCTATGAATTTCCAAAGTCTTAATTCACTTTCGGAATTAACATAATTAATTTTAAAAAAACCATTACTGTGTCAGCATGACATTAGCATGATGTCATCAGTCAGTTTGACCGGTCAAACTAGCACGTGGGTCCCGGTTATCATTGACTAACACTAATTAACAGTTTAATTAGTTAATAAGTTAATTAGGTTAATTAACAGGATTAATTAAGTTAATTAATTAATTAATTTTAATTATTATTATTTTTAAATATATATTATTTTTTCCTTCTTTTTTTAAGTGGGTGCATTTGGGCCCTTTGGCCCACCTTCCTAACGGGCGGGTTCTTGGCGCGTGGGGGTGCCGTGCACCCTACGGGTAACGAGGGCGCCGACGGAGGCCGTGGCCTCGGCGAGGCGCCGGCGAGGGTGGCTGCCGGGCGCCAGCCGAGGCGAGGCGGGGCCGGGCGCGGATGCCACGCTGACCCCAAAGTGCACGCACAAAGGGCACGACCAGCGCGTGCGTGGTGAGGCAGGGAGACCGACGAAGCGCCGTCGGGATGCGGTGGAGCAGCAAGAACGACAAACGGCGAAGCTGGCGACGGCGGGCCGGGCGGGACGGACGGCGCCGAGGCCATCGCGGGCGGATGGTGCGAGCGGCTCGGGGCCGGTGAGTGAGCACGAGGGGGTAGGGACCAGGGGAACGCACGAAGGCGCTTACGCCCGGCGGTAGAGTGGTCGGGCGGACGCCGTGTCACGATGTGAGCGGCAACAGAGGGAAGGGGAGAAGGCGGTAGCTCACAGTGGGGGCACAAGGTGGCCCTTCGGTGGCTTAGTAGCTGCATGGCGTTGGCCGGAGTCGAAGGAGAGCACCGACGAACGTAGTGGAAGAAGACGGCGGCTTTCTCGCGGTGCAGGGGGTCGGAGCTCGAGCCGGTCAGTGTAGCGGTGTAGCGCTCGATCCAATCCACGCAGACGAAGCAGGGGTGGCTAGCGCGTCTTCTGGTGAGGTCTTAACCAGTGGGGACGGCGGTAGCCACATGAACAGAGGAGGCCATGGCGATGACGGCAGCGGAGGCGCTCGGGAGGAGGAGATCTGGACGAGGGGGGGGGAGAGGTGTAAGGAGCGTGGGGGCAAGTGGGAGAGGGGATCGAGGAGGCGCGGGCAGTGGAGGCCTTATCCTCTCCCAGGCAACGCCGACGAGGTGGTCGGGGGCGACCCGCCCTATGGCGACCAGTCGCGTGAGCGAGGAGGAGGGATCGCCAGGTGGGCGGCTGGGTTGGCCACTTGCCCGATGGGCCAAAAGCACAGGGGGTTTCTCCCTTTCTTTTTTTAACGGAAAAATGCTATGCAATATTTGAGCTGCCAAAAGGAGCTCTGTAAAATTGTGGGACTTGGCCAAATAAATACAATATTTGGCATCTGCCACAAAAAGTTTGGGAGGAGTTTGAATTGATTTGGATTTTTCACAAATGGAAAAGCATTTAAAAACGCTGATGGAACTGCTTTAATTCCCAGGAAAAAATTAGCTATCTCAAATGATGTTGAATCACTCATGACATTTAGTTAGTGAATATTTGCAACCCAGCGAACATTTTTGTTTTACTGTTTGGAGAAATAATTTATTTGACTTTATTTTAAAATCCAATTTGAATTGGTTTTGAATCTAAGTGAGATTAGCAACAGTAACAGTGGTGACTTGGCATCATTAGTAAGGGATTACTGTAGCTTGATTATCCGGGCATTACAGCGCTGTACGACGGCGAGGCCTAGGAAGGGGACGACGCGGAGCCGGGGAAGACGCGGCAGTGGATGCCCACGCATAGAGGAGTATGAGGGTTCACTCGTTCGGCTGCGGTGTGAGGCTGCCGTCGCCGCAGAATAACAGGGGTGTGGAGTGCGTGAGGGATGGCACGGCCAGCGGTGGGAGTACTAGGGGCGGTGAGGCCTCATGGCATCCTGACCCGGCCACGGGCGGCCGGAGCAAAGCGGCACGACCGGGCGCTTTGGGCGGCCGGAGCAAGAAGACCAGAGGTTGAAGAAGCACTACGGCCGTTGGATGGACATCGTCTGATCCTTTGGAGTTAGAATCGTTCATATATTGACTAAAGTTGACAAAGGCCTCCGTCCCACAACTCAAGAGGGCCCATTAAGTCAGCCTCCCACCAAGGTGGGTCCCAGCTAGCGAGGGTATTCATTTTTTGTGCGTAATAAGGAGGCACTTCCGATGGGTCCGAGTGACAAATGGGGAACGTTTTTTCGCGAAATCGGTGGCCCATCCTGTGGGTCCCAGCGATCGAGGAAGCGTTTTTTCGCGAAATACTGGTTGCCCGTCCGGTGGGTCCCATTTGTCGGTGGAGGAATAATTATTTTTCGCGTAATAAGGAGGCACTTCCTTGCGGCTACCGTGGACCCGGTATCGGCCCTCCACGTCTGATACTCTTCCGATGGAAGTCGGTCATTGACCACATTGACCACGCCGCGCCGAGAGCACCATGGCGGTGGGCGGCAGCGAGGCCTATGAAGGGACGACGGCGGAGCGGGGAAGACGCGGCGATGTAAGCCAGCGGAGAGGAATCTGAGGGTTCACCGGTTCGGCTGCGGTGTGAGGCTGCCGTTGCCGTAGAATAACAGGGGTGTGGGTGAGTAGAGGGATGCCACAGCTGGCGGTGGGAGTAGTAGGGGCGCCGAGGCTCACATGAAGCACAGCCGGCCACGGGAGGCGGGAGCAGGCGGTCCCGCCGGCACTGCTTTGGCGGCTGGAGCAAGAAGATCAGAGATTGAAGAAACACGACGGCCGTTGGATTGACATCCAACGGTTACGTCTGCTAGAATCGTTTGTTGACATATATAATAACTAAAAAAATCTTGCATACGCGTCAACTAAACAGGCCCACAAGTCAGACCACTCCCTCTTTTTTTAATAATTTATATATAGCTCATGGCAACTTCTTATGCAATTTATTGCGATCGTATTTTTGGTTGGCGGGGCCAATTTAGCATATTCTGTGGGTTCCAAACTACTTTTAATACCGAAATGTCGAGCCAGATTTAAAGTACTTTGAAGATATATTTAAATTAGGTTAATGCCCGATTGAAATAGGAATCTGAAAATGTGAAAAAATCAGAAATTATGAAGTAATTGCCAATTTGTCATCTGTTTTTATGTTTACAACCCATTTCATATTACTTTCAAGATTTGCGAGCGTCTTGAAAGAGTTGCGACCATCGAGCGTAGAAAAATAAGTAGGCCTGGATTGGGTATTCTTCAGAAAAATAAACTGGGCTCATTTTCACAAAGAAAAAATAGCTGGGCTGGTCACATGGTGAACATAAAATATAAGCCTGGGCTAGACGGGCCACAACCCAGTTCAAACCCTGCTCCGTCTCAACAATACCAAACAAAAAATACCGCCGAGTAGCTACGTCCCAGATTGTCGGCCAGATCTTGTGCTTTGTTCTCTTGTCTATTGACTATATACGCTCACATTGTCGTGGGTCCCGGATGTCGAGGAAAACACTAGGAGGAAGCATTTTATTTTTCCATACGGCGGCGTGGTGGGCCCCTCTTGTCATCCTCTCCACGTATACGCGATTCCTGTTGTTTGTGGACCATGTTGACAACGCTGAGAGGGCGGCGCCAGCGAAGCGCACTAAAGCGCCGCTGAGGACGCCGGGCGTTAACGATTTAGGAGACGGTAGGGCGGCGATGCGTCTTGTGAGGCGCAGCCACCGTGGGAGGCGGAAGCGAGCGGCCACGCGCTGGTTTGGTTTTGGCGGCTGGAGGAAGACAGGACTGAAGAAACACGACATACTGTAAAAGCAGCAGGAGTACTTAACAAGCTTAACTAAAACCAGCAGGGGCACTTAACAACCAAAGCTGAAAGCAGTATGAGTACTTATACAGGTTCAACCGTACAAAGCACGCCTCGAACAATGCTACTTTGCCTATAGTTAACCAAGGGTGAGGCCGCCAAGCCCCAGGACAAGGCCCCGGCGCCACCCTACGCATCCACAACCTTCTGAAAGCGGCTTCATCTCGCAACGTGGTCAATAAACAGGATATTTGCTTTAGAGCCATGGAAAAGCATGAACATAATCTTCTGTCCTATTCTCCAAGATGGACGGGCCTTCATTATTTGAGACCATCCATGAATAAGTATCTTTTCACCTCCAAGGGGAATTGAGTAGGTCGACATAAACATCATGTTGTGACCAAGCGCAAGTCGACCCGACCATGGTCGAGCATCTGTATAGGAACAATAGAACTTCGGCGGTTCTGTTTCAAGAAGATCACAAATTTGTAAAACTGTGTATAAGCAATAGTTTATGAACAACATATATAACAGAAAACAGCTCGTACCATAAGTTTCTCGACCACAGTTGGACCTGTTCAGCGAGTGCAGCGATGGCACACATATCCCACGTGGCCTTCCACCATTGAAACGCCCCACAAGGACCTCAAGACGATCAATAAAGTGTAGGAACTTGTGGATGTCGATCCAGTCAACTTCGGTGCCATTAGTAACAGCCGAGTTATTACAGAGTAACAAACGAGAAGATTGCTTAACTCTGAATAAACCTACACGTGCCACCAATTATAAGAAAATATTAGTTAGAAGTAGCATCTTCGTGAGAGATTCGTTGCTACTTCTAAAGTTAGATTGTGATTAATTAGACAGAATAGGTGGATTAAGAAGTAATCGAGGCAACAAGCAAGAACCAGATACAAAACTAACATGGATGAACAATTGGAACAACGTCGGGGTGGAAGATCGCAGTGAAGATGAGACCAGGTTACGCTATTTCCATCAACATTCGTGGCGCCAACTTTCAGTCCGTAACACTTGAGAAAGTTTATCCAAGTTCGCCATAAACCCCACCCTCCCGGATAGAGAAGAGGATTCTCTGAACATACTTGCGGCGTTTCAAAATCTTGTGTTAGGATGAGAAGGAACAAGTGTGGCGTCTCACGAGGGCGCAGAAATCTGTAGGGTACTCGCACTTTGGGCAATCGCAAACGAAACACACTAGATTCAAGAGGAAGAAAAATGCATAAGCATGGCGGCTGCCATCCTAGGATTACCTGCGACCAAGGGACTTGGATTTATTAGGGATGGATGAAGAATTAGTACTGGTTCTCCATGAGAAAACCCTATGCAATCGCCGAAGCGGGATTGTCTCTGAACAAGCAGACGAGGGAGAAGGGGATTCAGGCCCAGTGAAATATTGCCGCTTCGTCCGTCCAGCTTACTGCTAAAGCTGGAAAGAGGGGTTGTGATTTGACGGCTCATTGGGCATTACTGCGGCGCTACGACCGGGGTGTGTCTATCGTGAAGTTGTGCACTCTAATTTGTGCATATGGCACGTGGACCCCTTGCCGGTTGCCCCACATATCAGTGAAAGGAAGTAGAAAGACAGGAGTAACTAGTTACACTTAAATATATTTTTGATAGAGAGATACTCCCTCTGTAAAGAAATATACAAATCTTTTATATCACAGGCTCACCTTGCCGAGAAATATACTCCCTCTGCAACGCACGGGCATTATGGGGGTTCAGCTTTTTTTATGGGGGTTCAGCTGAGAATATAATACTCAGATAGGCTCACGTTACGGACTTTGGGCATGAGCCGACCACATGTTTGGGGGCCCATGTGTTCTACCTCAGCGCTTTTCATATTGCAAGCGATCGATGCAGGCGCTGGTTTTAGATCTTGTCATAAAGGCGAATACACAAAATTGAATAAAGCACGGCAATTTGTTGGAATGAAATCGAACGACAGTTCCTAACCCGCAATCGAGTTGCAATTCTATCAGCGATATACCATGTGCTAAATAATCTTGTCATTACTACTTATACACACACAGGACACTTGTTTCACCATGCCAGATTATTACATCAAAATCTCTCGGAGGATAGATCAGTTCGGCGATTGCGTCTTTGCTACTAAAGAATTTCAAAGTTGATTTGGACCAGCTCTCCTTGCCGAGAAAGTTCGATTTTGACATCATCCCCTACCGCAAGATATGATTTAGATTTGAACCTTGACCATCCTTTAGCATCAATCATCATGCGACCATTCTTTGTACTTACGGTATATTGAGCGGTGTTCATTCACACCAAGGCTGCGCATGGTAAGAGAAACTTGGCCACGATGGCCGCCCGGATTGTTGAACGACTCCCTCGTTGCTCTAGGAATTCTCTGTTTGCAAACAAGAAGACATATCCAAACAGTTAGATCAACCACGATGAATCATGTGAAACAACATGGAAAGAAAAAAAGAACGAAGCACTTGGACGGCCAATGCTTACCAAGAAGGTGGGCATGTCGGTTTTTGTAAGGACTTTGGTATCTGAAGTGAGAAGCGCAGCCCGATCTATTGCGGTGCAACCGCACGGGCGGAGCGAATGCAAGTGCAAGTGTTGGTGCAGTGCCGCCTTTCTTTGCTGCGGAGATGGTGCTCCTTGTAGAGCTGGTGCCGGTGTCGGAGAAGGTGCCGGTGTCGATGCCCGATCCTCCGGTAGATCAGACTGATCCGCTGACGCGGTCGGTGCCCAATCCTTAGCTGGATCAGACTTAGCTGCTACCGCTGTCAGTGCTAGAGCAACTGCCGGTGCTCGATCTGTGCGAGACAATGCGTTCGTGTCTGATCTGCTATGATCAGCTTTCTAACTTGACTAGGATCCGTGACCGTGATCCAGCTTTTTTTCTTCATTTCTTTTAAACACGAGAAGGACTAATTGTGGCGTTTTGTTAAACCAAACTGCAGTTCATCATAGGGATTCATCTTGTACTCGGACAACGGTGATCCAATTTTTCCAAGAATATAAGTGATGGACGGTGCCTTCAAGTTCTTGACACGACATAAGAAGTGAAACCTGCAAAAATAGCCATCGTAGAGCAAACCAAACTGTTTGATTCTGCGATGAATGTCACATGGCAAAACCTGCATCGTAAAATTGCAGGAAAAGAAAGAAAACATGACATTAAATCAATAAGATTTAGACAGTAAATCAATAGGATTTACTTGATGTGACACGAGCGAATCCTTACCAGGAAATCACTATGTTGAAGTACTAAATGGAAGATTGATCGTCCAACTATCGTGGTATGCGAGGGCCCCACCTACTCCCACAAGCGGAGACAGTCAAAAGGTCGTGACAAATCGTATGGACCGAACATCCATGGGAATGGAAATCCTGGTGGGTGCGATAAACCCCTGCAATGCATATAGATATTGGAGTGTAACCATAATTGATAAACCGTCCTCACAAAAAATATGATCTGGATACTTCAAAATATACTGGTGAATTGAGTAGACATACACTAACATAGACCGTTCTTAGGGTGACCACACACCAAAAGGCGGCAGTACTAATAAACAATACGAGGTTCACAAACACAAATCAAGTAATCTTGAACAATAGTACTTACTACGAGACAAGCAAAGTTGCACTAACTAAACTCTGCAGACTATTTCTTGCCACCGACCTACAGGATGAACCCCGCATAATCGACTAGGCCATGGACTTCGTGTGAGATGTCTACATGCACCATCACCATCTTGTCAACCTTGGAGAACCTAATAGAGTGGTCTTTCCACTCATAAACATGATGATGAAGACAGGCCGCATCAGATTTGTTGGGAAGCTTTACAAGAACCACAACCTTCGTAATCGAAGGCACAACCAGGAAATTGTTGTGGTCAAGTACAGCCTCGAGAACACGCCTGACAACAATGCTGCAAGAAAACACTAGTTCAGGACACGTGGCAACAAGGACACAACAGCTGGATAGTTCAGTAGTAGAACTCATCATCAGGTCTTCCAGTTCACACGGCATGACTTTGAGAACTTCATCTCCACATGACCCTGGTTCTAATTCAAACAGAAACCATATATTATTACTACCTCCGTTCAGAAATATAAGATGATTTTCGATATTATACTCCATATATGACTACATATACGCACATAAATGAGTGAACAAAGACACTAGAACATGTCTTCAAAGGCATGATAGCAGAGGGATTACATGCAATATCCATAACACAAGTTACCGAGGCAAATATACCCTCTTAAAAGGTAGCATTGATGTTCATAAAGTACTCCCTCCGTCCCAAAATTCTTTTCTTAGATTCTTCTAGATACATATGTATCAAGTCCATTTTAGTATTAGATACCTCCGTATCTAGACAAATCTAAGACAAGAAATTTGGGACAGAGGGAGTAGTTGAAAGTAATCTATAAGAAATCAGTGTCAACCTCTCGCATGTTTTGGTCAAAAGAGGAATTTAGAACCGTCATTTGGCACACTAAAATCACATGCAAGATCACCCGAAAGTTGTACTACCAGTACTAGTACCGCGTGTTAGATGAAAAAACACGATCAAGATCGAGAAAAAGATCGTCAACAAGAGACATTACGGACTTGCTTAATGAGGGATCCCGGAGAGGGGGCTTGGGACAGGCGATGGCTTTGAGCTTGTCCATGATAGTCTCGGCGAGGTGCTTGCGCTTCTTCGTACCTTGAGCCTCGACGGTTTTGGCGAGCCATAGACATCACGTCGGGCCGGTGCTCCGGCGTCCATCCAAGAGAGGAAGCTGAGAGAGAAGAGTGAAAGGAGGAACGAGATGAGGGAGAAGCGAAGCGAGTGGGGGTTTTCTTCAAGAGAGGAAGCTGAGAGAGAAGAGTGAAATGATAGTTTCTTCGTCCGTCCAACTTACTGCTGGAAAGGAGGGGGTTTTGTGATTTGACGGCTCATTGGGCATTACTGCGGCAGTTCGATCGAGGTAGTCTACCGTCACTCTACTACGGAGTAATTTAGTGCATGGCTGGTGGACCCAGTCTGGCTGTCCCTGCGTCGGTGAAAGGAGTAATTTAGTGAATGGTCGGAGGAGGATCCATGCGGTAGAGCGTGTCCACTGCTTTTTCATTACGAAGGAAAAATGATTACAACAAGCGTTTCCACTCTTCTGACGGAGGAGTCTGAAACACTGGCAGCCACTTGAACATACAGTGCTCCTACTACTAGGCATGTGCGAGTGGTTCATACGTCGATTACTACACAATCTTGTTGCTAGTGTAGTAAGATATGACAATAACAAATGATGTTGTGTGCATGTCAACTACTCCTATATGTAACATAGTACCGTTTTTTCGACTGTCCGGTAGAGAATGAACGGTGAGATCAATGTTAACAGAACTAGGTCCACAGTGCACGGAGAGTACGGTGCTACAGTACTCCACGAAACATGAACCATATGAAGCATGAATAGTGTTAGGCAGGGTGTATGAAGGGTGCATGGGATGGGAGCAAAGTTCCTGCTCGACCCACTTTTGGGTGTTTGGCGAGTGCATGAAGGGTGCATGAGTCCACACTAGTAGGTTGACAAAAATACGAAGAGGAAACAACTATATTGAGATGAGAATGCAACCAAACACGCCCACACGCTTTGTGCTACAAAGGTAGATCTGCACCGTCTGAGTTTGATCCAACGGTCATGTTCTTGCCGAGACATGGACATGCCCATGCAGAGGGCGCCTAAACACCACCGAAGTCCCTCTGCTTCTTGAGGCGCACGACGTTGGTGATGCAGGGTGCAACCGCCCGCAGAGCCCGCTCCCGGTCGACGGGAGCCAGCTCGTCAAAGACGGTGTCTAATGGCACGAATGGATTCCGGTGACGGAGCCCTGAAAGGATTCGCCCGGCAAGGACGACGGCAGCCCGCAACCCCTCCTTGTCCACTTTCAGCCCCCACCATCGCCAGCGTAGATGGCTCGGCTCCTCGGAGATATAGATGAAGAAGGAGACCCGGTCGAGAAGTCGCAACTCGTTGAAGTCGACGGGTGGTCGAACGGGTTTAGCCCGACGGCCGGCATCGTCGCGCTGGCACGACGGTAGGCATCGCGCAGCCGCAACACGTGCGTGGCAACTTGGTTCACCAAGTGGCTGAGGCGATCCTGGACCTCGTCACGATCAGCCCGCTCGCGCCCCAACCAGCTCCCCTGATGGTCTATCGTATCTCCCGCTTTCTGCAGCAACGCCTCCGACGCCTCGAGCATCTTTGTGGTGGACGCCTGCCGCTTTTAAAGCTCTGTGAACTCCCGCACATAACAGAGGAGCATGGCACTCCTCTCCTCCTTGAGCTCACGGAGCTCCACGTCCTTGGCCCTGAGCTCTGCATCCTTGGCATGGAGCTCCTGTGTCAGGCGCCTCACCTCAGACTCCGTGATCTGCTGCCCATCATGGCACCAGGTAGAAGCAATGGGGAGAGGAAGCAAAGGGGGCGAAATGGCTGAAAGGTAATGCAATCTACGGGAAGGCAGAAGGAGCGGGGAATCTTTTGGTTTTCACCACGGTAAAACACCAGTCGACGACTTCTCACATCAGGGAGCAGTGGGTTTTTACAGGCGGAGTCATCGTGACTAATTGCTGCGGCGCTTTGCTCGATCAATCAAAAATAAAAATCCTGCCGCGCCTGCTCCCGTCAATCAAAAAATTAAAAATCCTGCCGCACCCTAACACCAGAGCAACGCCGCGGTGGATATTTAAATTTACATGCCGGCAAGTAGATAAAAAAAGGGGTGAAAAAACAAATGTGGCGGCGCCCTAGCTAATCGGTCGAACTAGCCCAACTAGCTAGCCACCGTGCTTCACTGATGTACTCGGCAGGAAAGGTGGTCTTTCGTGATTTGACGACTCATTTGCTTGCTTGGCCACGACATAGGAGGACCCAGAAAGCAGCGATGGGGTGTGCACCACCGGGAGGACCCGAAACAGCGCGATAGGGTGTGCCACGTCTCGACGCGGAGGAAAAATGTGCGTGTAAAAATATCTTTGTATCAGACGTAGTACCTATGGTTCGACCTCGGGACCCAGCCAGTCAGTCACAAACACCCCACTAGCCACACAGCTTCATCATGCAAACGTGGCATTGAGGATAGATGTGGTTAGCTCCGTCTCGACCAGCCACAACGTCCCTTGTTCTAGGCGATTCTTCTATTTTCCAAGCTTTTTTTAGTTGTAATAACACCACGGCAAGCTAGCGCCGCTCTTCGTGTGTGCCCGTGCAAAGGTTAGATGATGGAGAGAAGAGATATTGAGATCGCAGACACAGGACCCACCAAGAAGTGAGACAACGGTCATGCACGTGTTGACGAGGCACTCCCTCTACTCTACTCAACGCAAGTACTGTATAAAATCAAGTTATGGGACAAAGCCAACAACCGTTCGTTTTTTAGGCTATCGACTTACGCTTTGTAGTCCAGGTTGCCAGTTCGAATCTCGTCTTTCAGATTTGTTAGTTTTAGGTCCAAATTTGATTAATGACAAGTGGGACCCCTGTGTTGTTCCGATATTTCGGTGTAGGATGATATTTTGAACAAACACTTTGCGCGGTTAGACAAGTAACGACCACGAGTTACACGTATTTTGCAAGTTTCTGAACAAAAATGTCAACGACATAGAATATCACATCCACCCCGCAGCTTAGATGCTACGGTGATACGAGTTTTTACATCGTTGGAAGTGAGATCCAATGGCTTGGGAGTAGTCTTTGTAATTCTGCGCAATTTCCAAACTCTCCAAAGGTCTTTTTGCAAATAAAACATTCAGCCTCGTGTGTGCCGCTGCATCTTCGATCCAACGGCTCCCGGTGCTCATATTAGGTGCTCCCGTAGCTTAATTACCCGCCATGATGATATGAGCATCTAGGTCGTATGATCGGTGATCGATGGCACATGCGTAGTACTTGTACTTTCTGCGCATTTCCCAAACTCTATCACCAGTATATCGCAAAAACATTCAAACCTCTCCTCATGGGCCGTTAGATCTCGGTGAACTCGTATCACCATAGAATCTACGGTAGAGCACCTCATACTCTCCCGTGCGAGAAAACATAAGGTGCTATTGCAGCTTGGATGCTACAGTGATATGAGCTTGGTGGTCGTTTGATCTGAGATCCAATGGCTTCTGAGCAGTCTTTGTGCTTGTAAGCAATGGCCGAACTCTTTTGGGGATTTTCTGCAAAAAACCATTCAAACCACCGAGTAGGTGTTGGGTCACAAATCCAACGCCTCCGAAGAGCTTGTATCACCAAAGCATCTAAGGTGTGGTAGCACATGATATTCTTACATACAGGAGAATATGATGTCCTCCTTCATCTTAGATGCTACGGTGATACGAGCTTCGAGGTCGTTGCATATGGGATCAAAGGTCATCTAAGTAGTTTTTGTACAAATTGTGTGCAATTCTCAAACTCATCAAGGTTTCCTGCAAAAATATTAAGACACATCATGTGAGCTGCTATATGTCAGATCTACAAGCTCCAAGCAACTCAGACAAGATATAGCATCTAAGGTATGGGGGCACATGATATTCTCCCGGGGAGGAGGGGTGGGGTGCACAACCAATCGGTGGTTGGGAGGGTGGGGACAAATATAATCTAAACAACCCTAAAGAGAGCTCCACAGTTTTATCTGAGGTCGAGGGTTGACCCCGACAATCATAGCTCCGCCTAAACACAACATTTGCATGTCTTTGTAGTACTAGACTTAATATTCATGTTTCAGTTTCATGTTCATTTTAAATATTGAACTGAGGACCATGGATGTCTTACATTTTACTCCCTTCGTTCCTAAATATTAGTCTTTTTAGAGGCTTCAAATGGACTGGCACATACAGATGTATATAGGAATATTTTAGAGTCTAGATTCACTCATTTTTCTCTGTATGTAGTCATTTGTTGAACTCTCTAAAAGACTAATATTTAGGAATAGGAGTATTTTTTAATTCGTTTCATACATGCATGGTTTGAAAAATAGATGCACTATACTTATTGGATTGTTGTTGTGTTCGTGCGTGTGTGTCTTTGTGTGTGTGTGTGTGTGGTCATATGCTTGATACATACAAAGTTTTCTCACCTCCATATTTTTCATCTTTTAAATTTGAATTTGCATTGGAAAACTTACTAGGGATACCATGAAATGTGAAATCCACGTTGAGATCACTATATCACAAACTCACTCTAATTCAACAACTCGTCATAAATCAATTACCACGTTGAGATTAGTCTTTGCAAGGAAAATACAGGTATTGTAATACACATAGATTCGTTCGGCAATTTAAAAGGTTCCTTTCGTATTCTCGAATGGTAGGACCCAACGGCGTACCAGCCAGACCTTGGCTCGTGTTGATCCTAGAAAAAACCGGGCTCGTGTCCTTCGGTGGCGTGCGTGGTACGCACATTACACAACCCCAACCAGTCGAGCCTCGGCGTTTCAAGTCGAAATATCTGGCGGCCAGAATTCCAGCCCTAGGAAATTCCCCTCATGTCCCCGGTCCATAATGACTACCGATGAACAACGGAGGGATGCTTTAGTAACTAGACAACGTTACCTACCATGCCGAAACGCAGTTCAATTCCCTCGGTCGCCGCTCGTCAAGGTCACCCGTCAACTGCATTCCCTAGTACTACTACTACTACTACTACACCAGGATGAGCACAGAATTGAGCCCGTTTGTTCGTGCCTAGTACATGAGTTAATATATCAGGCAATGCACTGGTACAGAGGGATTATCCTCTTACTCTGCATATATAACTTGTCTGAAGTCTAACTAAGCAAAATGTTTGACCAAATCCTTTCTTAAGAAATACAACAGAAGATGTACGGCTTGAAAATTTATTGCATGATGCAGGTTATGATATTGTTTCGAATCTTGGATCTTAAATTTCAGAAAATCCAAAAGTGAGCATAAATTCTTGAAACTGAGCATAGTCACGTGATATGGCACAAATATTACTTTGTAAGTTTTTTCTTCAATTCGAGACAAGCTACTTATGACAAGTTGCACAAATGAAGAGCCAAGGTATTTTGGAACAAAGACCTGTCACGTTAAAATGACGCTTTCACTATTGAAATCATGGGCGTTCGTGCCGCCACGAGTCCCCGCTTCTCATCGGCAGTGTCGTCCCCAAAGAAGCGTGTGAGTCGGACGGAGGCGTGCGAGCAAACCGCTGCGCCCGTACTGTCGAGGAGGCATGCGAAAGCGAGCATTGTGCAGACTCACCGAGGCGAGCCCTTTGACCAGCTCCGCCGCCCACCGTCATCCCAACTGCTCCCACTTTTAATGTCGCGGCGCGCGGTTTGAAATCAACCCCGCACTACCGGTATCGCTACAATCCTCTCTCTTCCTCTCCGATTCTCCTGTCGTCTACCTCCAACTAGCCTGACCTAGACGTACGCCATGCCGCATCACGATGGTCTGCCCTTAGTGTTCCAGTTTCCTGAGGAAGGCAACCAGCCGGAGTCTCAAGAACCTAAGGCATTTTGGGACGAGCTTGAACTGGCCTTGCAGGAAGACGCCGCGCCTATCCCCGCTCCCGTTCCGGCTCCCGTCGCCCCGACTGCACCAGCGCCCATCCCCGTGGCATTGATGGGCTGGGAGCCGCACATTGTCGCCGAGCTTGATGCCACGGGGTTCCACGAGGTCCCCGCCGACTTTCACGCGCCCGTGCACCTGCCATCAGATGCGCCTGCGCGTGCAGCAGACGCCTGCCCGTGCTCGTGCACCTGCAAGCGCATGCGCTGCCGCGACGCAGCGACGCGGCGCCCGTGCGGTGCCGTACACACGAATGTCTCCGCCGCGCCGTTGACAACGCATGTCCCCGCGCGGGTGCCAGTGCCCCCCTCAGCGGCATGGATGGCCGCCGTCGACCGCTTCCTTGCAGAAACGCTAGTCGCCTCCTGATGCGGAGCATCCTACGGTCATCACCATGTCAAGAGTTCGTTTGGCAAGTGACACGTGCGACCTCTACTTCTCATACATAAAGGTGAATCTTCTCCTTTACACGTGTTCACTTGACCCCTTCGAGGATGGTATACTACTTGACACTCCACTCGTGTGCATACATAGGTATTGTCGGAACATCATGGGCGAGGAGGAGGTGTGAGCACAAGTGTACAACTACACCATCCGCGAGTGAAGCCTGGAAGAGAAGGAAGAAGAGGAATCTGCCCAGCCCAGAAGGACCGGAACAACCGCCCAACTACCGCCCGGGCGGTACAACCGGCCGGCTACTGCCCAACAATCGGCCACCTTTCTGTGATCGAGCGGTGCAAGGCCGGTACTGCACCGGATGTACCGGTTTCTGCCAATAGACCGGTACAACCGCCCCGACGTTCGGAACAACCGCTGCCCTCCGGCGTGCACCTCCAGAATCAGAGAATGGACTCCCAGCGGTACTACCGCCCCCACTTGACCGGTACTACCGCCCCGCAAAAGCTCCCAGCGGTACTACCGGCTACACGACCGGTACTACCGGCCTGCCTGTCTTGTGATGAGAGGGGTTTCACCCCATGTATCCCCCAACTTACCCCTTGGACTATATATACTTGTCTCTTAGCTCCGTACTAGGGTTAGCAAATATGATAGCTCATTCTTAGGTGAGCTTTGCTCCTACCTCTACTCTTGAGAAAGAGAGAGATTACCACTCCATTGGAGGCCAAGACCTCCATCTAGGAGAAGATCCCACGGGATATCATCAAGACCCCCCTGTGGGAAGATCCATCTAGGATATCATCAAGACTTCCTCTTGGAGATGAACCTTACCTTGTATCTTTCCCTTTGTTGTTCATGTACCTTATGATCTTGTGTGTTTAATTGTCTAGTGGATGTGTGATTAGACTTGTTCTTGAGTGTTTCCCCTTATGATTTCTCTCCGTTCTTCCCCGTGTTCTTCGTGCTCTTTGAGGGATCCCACTCCAAACGTGAAAGATCGGCCTACACCAGGTTAGCCCCGTATCATATGGTATCATGAGCGATGTTTATCACGTATTTGGAGTCCCTCCCATCGTTTTCTAGCCTTGTTTTGTTGTGTTCTTCCCCAAAATCCGAAAATCCCCACCAAAAATAGCCCCAATTTTTTTTTTGTGATTTGTTGGTTTGATGATGTTTTGTTGATTTTGATCCGTGGATTTTCTTGGTTTCAAGTGGATCTAGCATCTCCCCAAGTTTCCCCATCTTTCCTCCATGAAATCTCTCCAATTTTGCCCCCGAAATCATCAATTTCAGCCCCAAAATCGTGCCCTGATTCTATCTGCGAAAATTCCCGACACGAGCGGTACTACCGCCCCTCCGAGCGGTACTACCGCTGAGCACCTCAAGCGGTACTACCACCCCACCAAGCGGTACAACCGCCCTCCCGATTCAGCGTTAAAGGTTTCACCGTTTCGGCCATAACTTCCACATCCGGAGTCCGATTTTCCCGTTCTTTAGCTCGTTGAGAAGCTATTGACATCCCCCATCCCTATATAGAGGTTTCAAAACCATTTGAATCCATAAAATTTTCCAAAATTTGGCAAGTTTACCTAGGCCTTCCACCATATCATCTGCATAGCCACCACCAACTTCCGCAACCTAACCCATTTTGTTCCATATAGCATTAGTGGTTGCTTGAGTAGTGATTCGAGTCTCCTAAGGTGTTTCGGCTACTTAGGGACAATTGCTTCTTCATCAACCACCACCACCACTTCCGCATAGGCTTACCCACCATACATTTCCGCCAACCCAACTTAACCTAATTTTGTTTGTGTTGTGAGTTGTGTCTCCTCAGGTGTTTCGACTACTTAGGGACCGTGCTTCCAACTCCGACACCGTGTATAGTCCACCACCTTACCCTCCACTTCCGCATTGCGTACTCAAAACCCATTGAGCTTCCGCATTCCGCTACCACCATTTTGACATTTGACGTTTGAGATTTTGAGTTCACGGTTTTCCATTTCCTAAGGTGTTTGACTACTTAGGGACGAGACTACATCATCTTGGTTTCTACATCAAGAACACCGCCACTCATCATCACCGGACGATAACCTCCATATCATCTTGGTATCGTGGTATCCCTCCATTGTATATTCCCCTTGCCATTGCATTGTTAACCCCTAGCCCATTTTGCGTTACTTGCCTATCGAGACTAGCCATTTGAGTATTGCGGCAACGCGTTACTTGTGCACATTAGTGATCATACTTCCCATAGCATACATACCATATCATCGTGGTGCATATATTGCTATCATATCTTGTGTCACAAGTTTGTTCCCGCATGTACACTATTGCTATCTTGGTTTGTGCATTGTGCAAAAGTGGCCATAGAAAAATAAAAAATAAAAAAATAAAGCTTTTAAGCAATAGAGAAATAGCAAAGAGCTTGTAGGCAATAGCCATAGCATCACAATATATCATATGGTCTCATATCCGATCATCTTGGATCATCTTGTGAGAAACAACAGGAACCATGCATACATAGCATACTTGGGATAGAAAGTTTATCCATTTTGCATCTTATAGGTTGTGCACAAGTGTCGTATCCGCCTATTGAACAATCGTGCTAGCGTCTCTCTTGAGTTGTGCAACACGAGCGTTTTCCGTGGATTCCACATTTTGAGCTCATTCCTTGGTTGCACAACCCCATTTATCTATCTGTGTGTGTGTTTTTCCGTGTGTCATTCTTTGCTATTGGTCCATTTGTTTCACTTGCGAATTTGTGAATCTCTTTCAACATTATTGACTCTTGCTAACATTTTGCATCAAATTTTTGTGCCACTATCCTCACCAAGCTCTACCATAAGCTTTACTTGATAGGTGTGAGTGAACAAGTCCGGTACCAATTCCACTATTCTTTCATCTCACATTGAGTGAAACGGGATACATCCTCAACTTTGGGAAAAGGTAACTTGGTATTGTTTATCTCATTTCCTACTCACCTCTACTCGAGTCTTGTGATGGATAGGCAAGGCATTTCACCTTCGGTCTACAACAACAACGACGAGTTTGATGCCATGAACAACTCCAACGACGCCAAGACGCAAGCTCAAATGGAGGAGATCAAAGCCCTCATCAAGTCCTACAAGCGATCTTCCTCATCTTCGAGAAGGCGCTCAAGAGCACATGCTTCCGAGCTACCATCTCCGGCAAGATCACATCGGCATCGACACCATCACCACCAAGAACGTGAAAGTCAAGAGCTCTACATCAACAACCGCTCAATGACTTCACCATCTCCCTTGGCATCTTCGCCAAGTGACTTCAAGGCATCTTCGCCTACGGACATATGGCATCTTCGCCAACAAGCACCCCAAGACTACGCTCAAGAGAAGCTCCCCAAGCTCAAGTCCGCGACTTCCACGAGCTACTACGACCTCGACACCGACCACAAGATTCCTTTCTATGGGACTCAAGAACCCGAGGAGTACCTCGAGTGGGAGCGCGTTTAATGGACGACTACCTCAAGCTACATCAAGTTCCTCCTAAAGATCAAGTGAAGTGCGCCACAAGAAACTTCCACGACTATGCCTCAACTTGGTGGCTTCACACACCTTGAGTACTCACGACATGAGTTGGCCCAAGACGAAGAGAGCTTTGCGGCGAGAGTTTGTGCCTCCAACCTACGGAACAACTTCTTCGCCAATTGGAGAACACCATCCAAGGATCCAAGTCCATCGACAAGTACTTCAAGGAGATGAAGATTGCCTTCTGACGAGCAGCGTGGATGACCCCATTTCGATGAAGTTCCACTTCATGATGGGATTGAACAACGACATCTCCAAGACTATCTTCGTCGAGAACTAGAAGTCCATCGACGACTACTACATTGGTGCTCTCAAGGCGGAACAAGAACTCATGAAGGCCAAGGCTTCTCCACCCCAAGCAAACTTCGCGGCGACCAAGCTCTACGACAATCATGAGGCTAGTACCACCACGATGTCCAAGCCCGACAAGCTCCTAGACGATGCTCCCAAGTGCGACTTCACCGCCATCCCTCTTTGTGGCATTGATGATGCCGAGTCTACCTTGACTCTTTTTCAAGATGGTGCGGCGACAAGTACGACTACGGAAACCTTCAAGGACCAAGCTTTGGAGGTGAGCGACAAGGTGGCGAGCAAGGATGATGCTTCCATCTTAGGGGAGGAGAGAGATGATGTGCCATCTTCGGCCTTCGTCCATGGCGACGGCGATGAGATGGTTGAGTATTTCACCTCTACCACGGCGACGTATGATGACTTGAGTGACTTGTGCCACCATATTGAGAGTGAGAGTGCCTTCACCACTAGCCCTATATGTGATGTGTTGCCACAAATCCCATGTGAGGAGATCCACAACCCCACCACTTGAGTGAGATGAGTGACTCCACCATACGTGAGTTTGAGTGCACCTATTTTGAGGGAGTGAGTGAACCACCACATAGAGAGAGTGAGATAGTTGATAGGTCATGTGAGGCCACTTTCAACACTAACGACTTGACCTCTACCTCTATTGTGTCTTCTCCTTTGGTGCTAGGTCCCATAGATGATGACGCGCCGATACTTGACGACTTCGTCCTCCCTTTGGACAAGACGATGGCCATGGTGGAATATGATGCACCCCCCACATGGTTCCATCAAGATGAAGATGACCACCATTTGGTCTTTCCCACCTCACCTACACCACTTGATTGGAATGAACAAGGTAACATCGGTGAAGGTGATGCTCTAGTCCCACTAGTGGACATTCTTGACATTGCTTGCTTGCAAGATGTTGATCCACCTAGTACCTTGCTTCATTCTAGTATGATTTCCCCATGTGATGATTTGCCCATTTATGATGAGTACGATGATTCTCATGTGGAGTCTATTAGTTGTGATGCCATGTTACATAGGATTTCTTGTGACAATTCTTTAGGTCACATCATGTTTGCTAATCCGCTTTACTTGTCATATGCTATGCATGAGATCCATCATATGTCTTATTTGCAATCTCTTCATAGTGACTATGCATATGCCATTAAAATAATCCCAATTTGCACATATGGCATAGATGACAATGTTGAGAACGATGCAGAAAATTAAAAATTTTCCTCTGGTTTCACCAAGATCCATCTATGAGTTCATCTAAGCAACGAGTCATGGGAGAGAGATTGCATCTACATACCACTTGTAGATCGCGTGCGGAAGCGTTCAAGGAGCAGGGGATGATGGAGTCGTACTGCCGTGATTCAAGTCACCGATGACCAAGTGCCGAACGGACAGCACCTCCGCATTCAACACACGCGTCGGAGACGGCGTCTCCTCCTTCTTGATCCAGCAAGGGAAAGGAGAGGTTGAGGAAGAAGGCTCCAGCAGCTGACGACGGCGTGATGATGGTGGAGAGGCAAGATCTCGGCTGGGGCTTCGCCAAGCACTCAACGGAGGAGGAGAGGTGTTGGGGAGGGGAGGGGCTGCGCCTTGGATGTGTGTTGCAGCCCTCCCCTCACCCCTCTATTTATAGGGGAAGGGGCAAGGGGGGCCGGCCCCTCTAGATGAGATCTAGAGGGGGGGCGGCGGCTGTGAGGGGCTTGCCCCCAAGCAAAGGGGCGCCCCCACTGGGGTTCCCCCAACCCTAGGCGCATGGGCCCAAGGGGCGCCCAGCCCTCCGGGGCTGGTTCCCTGCCTTGTGGCCCATGAGGCCCTCTGAGAGGATGGCCCCTCGGTGGACCCCGGAACCTCTCCGGTGGCCACAGTACAATACCGATATGACCCCGAAACTTTCCGGTGTCCGTTTGACAACTTCCCATATATAAATCTTTACCTCCGGACCATTCCGGAACTCCTCGTGACGTCCGGGATCTCATCCAGGACTCCGAACAACATTCGGTAATCACATACAAGTCTTCCTAATAACCCTAGCGTCACCGAACCTTAAGTGTGTAGACCCTACGGGTTCGGGAGACATGCAGACATGACCGAGACGACTCTCCGGTCAATAACCAACAACGGGATCTGGATACCCATGTTGGCTCCCACATGCTCCTCAGTGATGTCATCGGATGAACCACGATGTCGAGGATTCAATCAATCCCGTATACTATTCCCTTTGTCAGACGGTATGTTACTTGCCCGAGATTCGATCGCCGGTATCCCAATACCTCGTTCAATCTCGTTACCGACAAGTCACTTTACTCGTACCGTGATGCATGATCCCGTGACCAGACACTTGGTCACTTTGAGCTCATTATGATGATGCACTACCGAGTGGGCCCAGTGATACCTCTCCGTTTATACGGAGTGACAAATCCCAGTCTCGATCCGTGTCAACCCAACAGACACTTTCGGAGATACCTGTAGTGTACCTTTATAGTCACCCAGTTACGTTGTGACGTTTGGTACACCCAAAGCACTCCTATGGTATCCGGGAGTTACACGATCTCACTTCAGCAAGTCGCTCCCACTCTTCTGCTACGTTCCGGAGAGTTTCTTGGTTGGCGCCCCGGAGCTCTTCTGCGCGCTTCTCCATGTCTGCTCCCGCCCTCGCGACAAGTGCTTCCCGGGACTCCAACTTGGCTTGTCGGGCGCGGTAGAGCGACAGCAGCTTCTTCAGCAGCTGCTCCTCCTCAGACTCGCCACTGCTGCTGCTTGGCGCGTCCACCAGCGTCAGCCCAGCGGAGGCGAGCAGCTCTCCGTCGAAGGTCTCTCCTTCGACCGGCGCCCTGGAGCTCGACGCCCAGGGGAGCTTGATGAAGACGCCGTCGCCGGCCTTCAGATAGGCGCCGGGCTGGGACTCTTCAGAGCCCGACGCTGCACCAGTGGCGGAGGGATCGGCGGTCGGCGTAGCGCTGGCGCTCCTGCGGCCTCGAAGTGCGTCGGTCGATCGCCCGACCCTCGCCCGACCTTTGCGGCGGCAGCCTTGGCGGCCTCTTCGCCGGCCGGATCCATCGGCGCCAGCCTTTTCCTCCATGGTGGCGGCGTCGTCGATATTGCCGCGTCCTCCTCGCCCGGCGACCTCGGTCTCCATTGGCTCTGCGGCGAGATGGATCGGCGATCGGACAAAGAAAGAACAGTCAAGCAAATGTTCAAAAAGAAAAAGCGAAGAAAAGCGAGCCCAAAGGGAATTTTTTGGCGCAAGAGGATTACACGCAATGGGATCTGCAGCCATGGTCTCGACCACTGGAGGATCACTGGTGCTGTCCCTTGCCGGAGTAGTCTCCCTTGCCGGAGAACGCTCCCTTGCCGGAGAATCCTCCCTTGGCGGCGTAGTCGAAGCAGATAGAATTTTGGGGGCGGCTTCCGGGCCCTCCTGATGAGGCTGCTCTGCTCCTACACAAACCAACAGTCAGATATCAATGAAGAAGGAGCACCCATGCACACCTAACAGTAAGGAGAAAAGCGCATACTTACTCTGGGGGCTGTGCTGGGGGCTGCTTTGAGGAAGGGTTGTCGGGTCCGGCAAGGGGGTCTCAGGCGCGCCTCCTGTTGCCATGGGTGGATCGTCCTCAATGACGGCCACCGGGGTCTTGGCTCTCTTCGACGCTCTCTGGGCCAGCGTCCTGAAAAGGAAAGGGTTGAGCAAGCAAATCAGATTCAAGATGAAGCAACAAAATTGAAGAAATACAAGCACAATGTTGAAGCTTACTCTTCTTCTTCCTCGTCGGAGCTGAGCGGAGAGACCAAACTCGGCTCGCCTCCGGTGCGACGAGGCGGAGGAGGCTCTCTTGACCGCTTAAGCGGAGGTGTCGGCGGTGGCACAGGAGGATCCCGCCCGGTTGTCGCAGCAGTGTGGGGTGCTCCAGCGGCAACATTGCTTGCCTTGATGAAAGCGCGTCAGCGGGCTCTGGTTGATAGCCCGTCTGCCGCCCGTCTCGTCTCGCCTTGCGGAGGCGCCTCTTTAAGCGGAGCCGGGGGCTCCGTTCTGCGGCAAGCTTCTTTGGATGGTGGGGAAGAAGCGCCCTCGGCTGGTTCGCTCGACTTCGGCCTCGGATTCGCAAGCTCTTCCTCACCGGCGAACTCCCTTCGCTCGGCAAGGCTTGCCGCCTCTGCTGCATCTGCCTCCTCCACGGTGTACCCGAAGACGCCCGGTGATAGCATTCTTCTGCCTCCTCCGACTGGTGGCAATGTCGCTGCATCTCGCCGTCGGTGGTGTCGCGGGTGAGCTTCTTACGCTTTCGTCGGGCGGATCGGCATTTCTTCCAAGCTGTCGAAGAATTGCCGCCTGACGTCATCCGCGAGCTCTTGCCGGTTGGAACGATCCCATGAGAATCGCTGGCGGCATCATGGCACGGATGCGGTCGGCGCAGAATTGTTGCACAATGGGGCGACCCCCTCGGCAACCTAAACCACTCGGGGTGATCGGGTCATGCTTGAACAGCTCTAGCAGCATCGCATCCAACTCCAAGGCAAGTGAAATTCCGGTTGAGGCCCGGGCGCAGCCTCATGATGTCCGCTGCGTTTTGGAACTCCCAGCAGGTCTCCTCCTCTCCTGCAAGGGAAGCGTCGCGGCGAAGGAAATCTGCGCCAACTGCGCCTACGGTGAGTCCGGCAAGAATGAGGCGCAAGATCCGGGTCACAGCAATCTTCAACCTAGCATCTTCCGGCGCCAAGTTGCTCCAATCGTTGCCGAGCACTATTGGTGTTTGGCGCAGGCGATGAAAGGGCTGCGGGTTCTCCTCAACGATCCAACACCAATTGGCTCTCCACTCCTCCCATTTGCTACGGAGCTCTCCTTCTAGATAAGCTTCTTTCTTGCCGATCCTGGAGATCCAAGCAATCCCTCCGGCAAGCGGCTCCCCTCTCTCAATGCGGGGCATGAAGAAGTGGCGGAAGAGGGCTACGTTTGGGTGGATCCCGACAAAGTTTTCGCAAAGCTGTGCGAAAACTGCCATGGTCAGGACAACATTGGGGGTGAAATCAAGGAGGCGAAGCCCGTAGGTGTTCATGATATCGCAGAAGAATTCAGAAAAGGGCGGGCAGAGCCATAATAGAAGAAAAGCGCAAAGAAAGGGTACCCAGTTGGGGCTAGTTCCGAAGCGGTGGCGGGGAGTACCTTCGTGCGCGGATGCGCACGCGTCTCCGTCGACCAGAAGAGGTAGTAGCCCTCCCTTAGCTCCTTTGCATCGAGCTGGGGGGAGAAGATGGCCCGCTCCTTTCGCAGCGCCGCGAGCCGCTGCACCTCGGCCGACTTCACGCCCTTCCCCTTGTCGGCTTTCGGAGCCATGGCGGAGGCGGTGGAGGAGACCGACGGCGTTGATGGTGCTGTGGCGAAAGGGGCCGGAGCGCTGCTCTCTTCGCACTAGAGAAGAAGGGGGGAGCGGCGGTGGTTTTCGAGACGAGACAGCAATGGCGAGGTGGGTGAACTTCCCCTGTTTCCCCTGTTTATAAGGAGGGAGAGGGGGCGGACGTTCCGCTTTTCCTAATAAAGAAACCCCCCCCCCCCACGATCTCTCCCACGACGCCACGTTCGACGCGTGCTGTTCGTGGGGGACGTGGTGGGTCCAGAGTGTTACGGGCGTGATCAAGGCGCGTGTGACCGATGCCTTGTTTTGGGCCTGGCCCAACAACGCTTCGGCACCGTGTGTGGCCCGAAGGGCTCTGTCGGTGTACTAGAGTAGGGGTACCCTAGTATCCCGAACTTCGTGCCGCAGGCGATTCTGACACCAGCAAGGCTTGCCTGGTCACCGCCAAGATCCTCCGTGGTTCCTTTGGAGCCATTCAAGAACAAAGTATTTAACCAAGAAGACAAGGCCCGGCAAGAGGAGCTTGCCGGAAGGCCACTCAAGGCACGCAGAAGACAAGACCCGGCAAGAGGAGCTTGCCGGGAAGGCTCGGAGAGCGACAAGCCTCCCGGACGCGACAAGGATTCAGCCAGCGGCAAGGCACTTGCCGCGGCAGCAACTCTCTTCATCTCCGCTCCAGCTCATTCACCAGCGTGTCGCCATGGGACCATTCCATGCGCTAGCGTGTCAAGAAAGGCTGTGCAGCCGGCGGGGAGCAGCGATAAGCGGCGCTGACAAGCTTGCCATCGTGGCTAACGGTGGCGCTCCTGACGGTCCCTGTTGCCTTTGTTTAGGCGGCGAGGACGGGCATTTAATGCTTTTGTCCCTTGCCGTCGAGGTTAGGTAGAGTACAACATACCTTTGTACAAGTAGGTGTACCAACTACTATTTTTCCATTTGTACCCTCATCTACGTTGCCACCTGTCGGAGACCCCTTGAGCATATAAAAGGAGGCCCACGCGCAACGTAGAGGAGGTGGGAGTTCGATTCCAACATAACCAGAGAACACTCACGCTAGGTCTTGTAGCTCTCATCGCTCCTTAGCAAGAACACAATACAATTAGACAAGCAGCAGTAGGAGTATTATCTCTCCGGAGAGCTCCGAAGCTGGGTAAACTGCTCGTGTGCTTCGCCTCGATCCGCTCTTCGTGCGGTCTCTGCCCCCCTCTGAACCAAAAGGGACTCGGTCCGCCGGTCCCATAGGTGTTCGTGGGTCCGATCAGCCTCCTCGACAGGGGCCGGGGAGTGTGACTTGTGGGAGTAGTTGCTATCAATTTTGTTGAGCTTGGTTCACTTTTATTTGAAGTTACTAAAAATTTCAGAAATTCTCAGAAAATGATGAAGAGATTTTTGAGGGGCTCTTCGAGCCAAATCTCAAAGGATAAGCAAATTGAAGAAGATAAGAGGCCCAAATATAATCTCCCTCACACCACAGAGGTTCGGCCATGTGAATGGCCTTGTGATGAGTTCTTGAGAGCAGCCATGATTTATGATGATTTTTATGAGTTGGCTGAGAATACAGGCCTCACCGACTTCCTCCACGACCAACACGAACAGTATCTCCTACTCACTAATATCTTTGTGCAAAATTTTCATTTCCATGCTAAGAGGTCACCACCTTCGGTGGATTTTTATTTATATGATGAGTATAAGGAGATGGCCCTCTATGATTTTTGCACGGTTTGCAAGTTGCCCTTTACGGGCAGCATAGAGGAACCACATCGTAATGATGTGGAACGGTTTATTGATACAATTGTTGTAGGGGAAACGAGGAAGGTTTCCGATGCAAGAATTACTAGCATACACTTTCCTATTCTACGTTACTTTGCAATATTTGCTAGTAGATGCTTAATTGGTCACGGAAACTGTGGCAACCTTAGTGCCCCTGATATTGTTATTTTGTGCCATGCCTTGTTCCGTGATGACACAGTTAGTATGCGCGCTATTGTTGCAAAGCGGTTAAATCTTAACCATACGAAGGGCCCCATCTTGGTAGGTATCTTCGCCTCATCGCCTTCGCACACTTTGACATACCTATTAGGCATTATGAGGAAGAAGAAAAGTTGTTGCCTCCTGTTTTTCTAGACTATAAGAGTATGGTAGCACATGATTTTATTGTTAAGAACAAGAAAAAGGAGCTTAACTACAGACTGATATTTGATAAGAATTATTTTAAGACTATTACTTTGCCTGCTCCTTCCTTGTTTGACTTATCTGCAGGCAAGTACCTTGTTCCGCCGGAGGCCATTCACGCCTACCAGAACCAGCTACCAGCTCCGGAACCTGAACTGGAGCCATCCCTCGACCCACACCGTCAGTCTGTTTATCAGTGGGATCCAGTGGAGATTGCCAACCAGTGGCACCCTGAGGATGCACCTCAGTACGACCCCAACTACAACTTTGACCCATGGGCATAAACCAACTTAGGCCAAAAGCCTAAGCTTGGGGGAGTACGTATTTCTCACCGACATTACATTTATGTTCACACACTCATGCTAGTTGTCAGTGCTCATACTTTTCATTGTAATATGCATGCTAGTTTATTTTCCTTTTTATGCTTTCTTCTTGTGTGTTTGAAAAACCTTAAGAAAAACCAAAAAAAATTAGTTGTAGCTTTTAGCTAGTTTACTTTTCATGTTGTAGTAGTAGTAATTAAAAGAAAACCTAAAAAGATTTCTTGTTCTTCTTTTGCTTGTTGGGAGCTTTCCCGTAAATAGTTTTATTTCTTTTCTTTTCCTTGGGGGTTGAGAGGTGGAGACCATTATGAAAATATTGAAGTGGCTCTTATATGCATTATTGTTGATTTAACCAAGAGCCCATATTGCCTTGTCTTCTCCTGTTTATTGAATGCTTGAAGGTTCCAGCTTAGTGCAAAGCACGTGCACTATTATTATTATAATCGTTCGGTCGTGCAAGTGAAAGGCAATTATGACAATATATGATGGACTGATTGAGATGAGAAAAGCTGGTATGAACTCGAACTCTCTTGTTTTTGTAAATATGATTAGTTCATCGTTCCTGATTTAGCCTATTATGAATAAACATATTTTCAATGACAATTAGAGATTATAGTTGCTTATGTCATGCTTAATTAGCTAGGAGTTTATAATGGTTTATCTTGCATGCCAACATGCTATTAAAATGATTGTGATGTGATATAGTAGGGTGGTATCCTCCTTTGAATGATTCGAGTGGCTTGACTTGGCACATGTTCACGCATGTAGTTGAAACAAAATCAACATAGCCTCTACGATATTTATGTTCATGGTGGATTATATCCTACTCATGCTTGCACTCAATGTTTATTAATTTTAATGCATGTTCATGACTGTTGTCGCTCTCTATCTGGTTGCTTCCTAGTCTTTTGCTAGCCTTCACTTGTACTAAGCGGGAATACTGCTTGTGCATCCAATCCCTTAAACCCAAAAGTTATTCCATATGAGTCCACTATACCTTCCTATATGCGTTATCTACCTGTCGTTCCAAGTAAATTTGTATGTGCCAAACTCTAAACCTTCAAATGAAATTCTGTTTTGTATGCTCGGATAGCTCATGTATCAACTAGGGTTGTTTGTATCTTCCATGTTAGGTGGGTTATTCTCAAGAGTAGTGGACTCCGCTCCTCACTCACGAGAAAATGGTTGGTCACCGGGATGCCCAGTCCCATGCTCAAACCAAATCGAAATAATTGCAAACAAAACTCGCCCAGGGCTGTTGCTAGTTGGAGGCACTATTTGTTTCGAGCAAGCCATGGATTGATGCTTGTTGGTGGAGGGGGGTATAAACTTTACCATTCTGCTTGGGAACCGCCTATAATGTGTGTAGCATGGAAGATATGGAGATGTCTTGGTTGTTATGTTGACAATGAAAGTATACCACTCAAAATTTTATACATCTCTATTTTAAAATCGAGCTCTGGCACCTCTACAAATCCCTGCTTCCCTCTGCGAAGGGCCTATCTATTTACTTTTATGTTGAGTCGTCATCCTCTTATTAAAAAGCACCAGTTGGAGAGCACTGCTGTCATTTGCATCCATTACTATTAATTTATATTGAGTATGACTATGACTGGATCTCTTTTACCATGAATTACTATGTATAGTTGGTCCTTAATCTTTAAAGGTGCTCTGCATTTATGTTTTGCGGTCTCAGAAAGGGCTAGCGAGATACCATCTTGTTATATCATATTATGATTGTTTTGAGAAAGTGTTGTCATCCGAGATTTGCTATTTATTGCTCGCTAGTTGATTACGCCATTGATATGAGTAACCATGAGACCTAATTGTTATTGAGAATATGGTTAGTTCATAATCTTTGCTGAAAACTTGAATGCTGGCTTTACATATTTACAACAATAAGAGCAAACAGAGTTTGTAAAAGTTTTTCTTTATCACTTTCAGTTTGTCAACTGAATTGCTTGAGGACAAGCAAAGGTTTAAGCTTGGGGGAGTTGATACTTCTCCATCGTATCTACTTTTCCAAACACTTTTGCCCTTATTTTGGACTATAACTTGCATGATTTGAATGGAACTAACCCGGACTGACGTTGTTTTCAGCAGAATTGCCGTGGTGTTATTTTTGTGCAGAAATAATAGTTCTCGGAATGACCTAAAACTTCATGGAGAATATTTTTGGAAATAATAAAAAAATACTGGTGAAAGAATCAAGACAAGGGGGCCCACACCCTGTCCACGAGGGTGGGGGACGCGCCTGCCCCCTGGGCGCGCCCCCTGCCTCGTGGGCCCCCTGGTGCTCCATCGACCTCAACTCTGACTCCATGTATTCACGTTCGGAGAGAAAAAAAATCAGAGAGGAGGATTCATCGCTTTTTATGATACGGAGCCGCCGCCAAGCCCTAATCTCTCTCGGGAGGGCTGATCTGGAGGCTGTTCGAGGCTCCGGAGAGGGGAATCCGTCGCCATCGTCATCATCAACCATCCTCCATCACTAATTTCATGATGCTCACCGCCGTGCGTGAGTAATTCCATCGTAGGCTTGCTGGACGGTGATGGGTTGGATGAGATTTATCATGTAATCGAGTTAGTTTTGTTAGGGTTTGATCCTTAATATCCACTATGTTCGGAGATTAATGTTGCTATGACTTTGCTATGCTTAATGCTTGTCACTAGGGCCCGAGTGCCATGATTTCAGATCTGAACCTATTATGTTTTCATGAATATATGTGAGTTCTTGATCCTATCTTGCAAGTCTATAGTCACCTACTATGTGTTATGATCCGGCAACCCGAAGTGACAATAATCGGGACCACTCCCGGTGATGACCGTAGTTTGAGGAGTTCATGTATTCACTATGTGTTAATGCTTTGGTCTGGTACTCTACTAAAAGGAGGCCTTAATATCCCTTAGTTTCCAATAGGACCCCGCTGCCACGGGAGGGTAGGACAAAAGATGTCATGCAAGTTCTTTTCCATAAGCACATATGACTATATTCGAAATCCATGCCTACATTACATTGATGAACTGGACCTAGTTCTGTGTCACCCTATGTCATAACTGTTGCATGAATAAAAACATCCAACATAATCATCCATCACCAATCCAATGCCGATGAGCTTTTCACATATTGCTCTTTTCTTAGTTACTTTACCGTTGCCACTGTTACCATTACTTCCATACTACTTTGCTACTAAACACTTTGCTGCAGATATTAAGTTATCCAGGTGTGGTTGAATTGACAACTCAGCTGCTAATACTTGAGAATATTCTTTGGCTCCCCTTGTGTCGAATCAATAAATTTGGGTTGAATACTCTACCCTCGAAAACTGTTGCGATCCCCTATACTTGTGGGTTATCAGCGAGGCCTTGTGATTTGACTGCTCGTATAAATGTTGCTGACGGCCCGAGGAGGAGAAAAGAACTGTGCGGTATACTCAAGTTTTCCACAAGAGTACTACACTGGTGCACGCGTCGGTCCTAAACAAACAGTTTTTAACCCCTTTCATGACGGCATTTGGAACCGTCGCCAAGTGAGTGTGGGCGATAGGGGGTCCTTCCCATACGACCCAGAAACCGTCGGGGATAGGGAGCCTTGATGCATACAGTTGTCCCTATATAACCATTTCCGATATCTCAAATATCCCAAACGCTTCATCCTTGCTACTCGTTTGTGCTCGCATTGCCATCGCAGTTGGAGTTTTGTGGTTTTGCCTAAAACCAGGAAGATTCCAGGCACGGGAGTTTTCCAGGCAGATTCTAGGCACGGGAGTTTTACGATGCCTGGCACATCACAAACAGTTCATGATTATAAACCATGTATGATAGGTAGACAATCACACACATTTAGTTTTCCCGCACCGTATGTGATAGTGTCTGACATCACACACGCTTTGCAAACGGCAACTGTGTGCATGCTTGCACACATTTCCTCTCAGTGAACCGTCTCAGATTATGCTGTATATCGCGAACGTTTGTGTTTTACCAACCGTGTGTGCCGTAATGACCTACACGACATAATTTCTCCCTAATTTAATTGATGATATTTAAAATTGTACCTAATTTAAACTTGAAAGTAGGTCGTAGCTTTATTCATATCCATCAGGTTCAAACAACCAATGCATTATTCGATTCACACGTACATATGTTTAAGAATTTCATAAGCACCAAATAAAGAATGATGTACCAGGGTTCTATACTTGTACTATTACAGATGGTAAAGAAAGAGGCGACAGACATTCCAGTTACTGAACAAGGTGAAGCGGAATGGCCCTATTGTGCTCTCCTAGCTGCGAAGGCATGCACGGACTCTAGTCCAACCCCTTGTGATGGGCGACCCCCAATCATGTAGTTTGAGAGGTAATCTTGAGTAAACTGCTTCAGGATCCACTGCAAAAGAAAAAAGATTCAGATATTGTCATCTAACACAACTCATTACGGGCAGTAAAAAGAAGGCTACAGGGTTCTTACTTACCATCCTGCAGTTCACTGTTGTCTTGCATAAAGTGTAAACAAATAGTTTGGTTGACATCTTTTGACCCATTTTAATAACAATCTTTATCAGTTTGCTCACTTGATGCTGGTTCATGAATATCTCATTGCCCCATACGCAGAAAGGGTCGAAGTGTGGATCTTTGGCAATGATATATGTACCTAAAAGCACCAAGTTAATATTAGAAGCTAAACAACAATTGAAAAATGATGTAGTACAACACTCCATCCATCCCATTATATAAGATTTTATTACACGTATATCTAGACATCATTAGAACATTAAGGTAACACTCTTCCTTGTTGCTATGTAGCCTGAGATTGCATATTTAGTCATTCAGTACAATGCATGTTGCTAAACAACAATTGAAAAACGAAAAGGCATGTTAACTGCAATATCCTTCACAACAACCAAATATCGTAATTCATAGTGGTATTGTTGAAACCCTTATTGATGAAATTGAACTGCACGGCAAATAGTTGCACATATAGAGCATCACATTGTGAAGAACTGAAATAAAAAAGTCATAAGGACATCTCTAGGCGATCCTTAAAAATTTAAAGGACTAAAACCCTTATTGGATATATATATATACTCCCACAATTTTTGGCCTTTTCTAGTCGATCCCCTAAACTTAAGGTTGTAAACTTCAATTTGATCAAGTTCAAAGCAGGTTCAACAGAAAAGTAGCATGCATTCAAACATATACATAGAAAGTTTTGCATAACCGAACATAAAACATAAATTTAAACTAAGCTAAACTACTTTCGGTCGAAGTAGAGGTCGAGCCAATCCTTCCTCGTCATGTACGGTGTGCTGCGAGCCGGGTCCGGGCCAGTACCGTCGTCGGGGTCGTTGGGGAAGGCACCCCTCCACTCGTCGACGTCAATCTCCTCGTCCTCGTGGCCCACCTCGACGCCCTCCGTGCCGCCATCGCCGCCGCCTTCGACCTCGTTATTAGAGGAGAGCGTGATAACCTCGCCGCCCTCGTGTCGCCATCCTCGCCACCTTCGACCTGCGTCGCCGGAGGAGAGCGCGATAACCTCGCCGCCCTCGCGCCGGCAAAAGATCGCCCGCTCCGCCTCAACGAAGCTTGGTGCTGCCGCAGCTCTTGCATGTAGGCCTCGTCGGCGGCCTCGGCCTCGAGGCGCTCCCACGCCTCGCGGTCCTCCCGCGCCATAGCCGAGCTCACCACCTCGCTCTGGCGGGCGAGGTCAACCGGACGTGTTCGAAGGGAAATTGAGCCTAGTCGCCGCGTGCAGTGGTAGCGGACCTGCCGTGATGCGTACTCCATGGCCGCGAGCTCGGCCGTGTGAAAGCTACCGAGCCACGGCGGGTGTGGGTCTCTCGATCTGTAATCTCAGCGACCCACACCCCCACCGCCGCTACTGGAAGGGGAAGTCCTCGAACCGGCGTAGGGGCGCGGCGGTGGGCGGATCGGGGGACCGGCGATGGCAGATCGGGCCCCTTGGAGGGCAACGAGGGACACCTCGGCGGCCACCTCGCTGGTGTCGGGTGAACAGGCCGTGATAAACCTCTTTTGGCCATTGGCTCCTCGAGCCCCGGCACAGGTGTAGATTGAGGATGGAGGCACCGGCGATGGCGGCGACCTACCAATGGTTTCGAGGGTTGTGTGTGTCTGTGTGAGCGGAGGTTTTGGGGTGTGTATGGAGGGGGGCGGGGGCAAAGTTGTGTTTGAGGAAATATTGCGGCAACTAAAATTTTTACTCGGTGGGTATAACAAGGCGGGGCTACTGAAAATTTGGATCAAGGGCCAGCAGATATTTTTTAGATTGCGAGGGATGCACAAAGGGAGTAAAATCTTTGAGGCTCTTGGAAATTTGAATCATGGGACCAAGCAGGCGGGAGTAATGAGACATCGCACATGGTCCGCACATACTAATCGTGTGCTACCAAACATTAAAACCTTCCAGGCGGTAGATATTTTTGAGATTACGAGGCAGTAATATTTTCGAGATTACGAGGGATGCAGAGGCGGGAGTTTTTGGGGAGCGAGCTAGTGTGCTTGACATGCCGGTTGTGGACTGTAGCCGATGCACCTTCTCGCGTAAGGCATAGGCGTACTATACACCGACGGTGCTCCAAGATATTTTGTACAACATCTCACACGGTTGGTGATAATAAACTGTGTGGGATCTACTTGATTTGAATTACAAAAAGGGGTCACAGCGGCAATGGACGCTGTTTGAATTGCTAGACCTTTTATCTGCATGAACATGCAACTATATGTGTGTCATAAAAGAATTGGAATTATTCAGGGTTCGTTTGGACATTTTATACATTAAACTGGTTTTCTAGCCATTTTAGGTGCACAATTCAAAATTAAACTACATGCACATGCTCCGGTGCATACAAATTGGTTGAAAAATCAAATATGTGTCCTTCAGTGCATGCTTAGGTCCCATGCAAGAAATGGGAATGTATTTTTCGGGGTTCGTTTGGCCTTTTTTATACATTAACTGGGTTTTCTAGGCATTTTATGTGCATAATTCAAATTTGAACTAAAAGCACATGCTCCAATGCACCAAAGTTGGTTGAAAAATTACATGTGTGTCCTTGGGTGAATTTCTAGGTCCCATGCAAGAGATGGGAATGAATTTCAAACACTGTAGAACCTTTGTTGATTGTCGGCCAAACATTGAGATACCTGGTTTTTAAATTCTAGTAAATCCAAAACTCGTCTGAAATTCATGAAACTTGGCATGCTATCATGGAGCGGCATGAACATGCCGTGGTGAAAATTTTATCCCATTTGGGGCAGGTTTGGGTATAAGCTTCTCACAAACAAGAGCTTCTCACAACAAGCATGATGATTTCGATAGGGAACGTACCACCTTTGGGGACGGGACGATATCCGTTGCCTCTTATTGCTTTAAAAAAAATCAAGTGTCAACATAGAAAAACAGGAGTGTTGTGTTTAATCTTGGAATTTTTCGGGGTTCGTTTGGCCTTTTTTATACATTAACTGGGTTTTCTAGGCATTTTATGTGCATAATTCAAATTTGAACTACAAGCACATGCTCCAACGCACTAAAGTTGGTTGAAAAATCAGATGTGTGTCCTTGGGTGAATTTCTAGGTCCCATGCAAGAGATTGGAATGAAATTCAAACACCAGGGAACTGTTGATTGCCGGCAAAACGTTGAGATGCCTGGTTTTTAAATTCTAGTAAATCCAAAACTCGTCTAAAATTCATGAAACTTGGCATACTATCATGGAGCGGCATAAACATGTCGTGGTAAAAAAGTTGTCCCATTTGGGGCAGGTTGAATTATAAGCTTCTCACAAACCAGAGCTTCTCACAACAAGCATGATGGTTTCAATAGGGAGCGTCCCACCTTTGGGGACGAAACGATATCCATTGCCTCTTATTGCTTCCAATTTTTTTCTCATGTCAACATAGAACAACAGGAGTGTTGTGTTAATTTTTCTGATTTTTCGGGGTTCGTTTGGACATTTTTATGCATTAACTGGTTTTTTCAATGCATTTATGTGCATAATTCAAATTTGAACTACATGCACATGCTCTAGTGCATATAAATTGGTTGAAAAAACAAATCTGTGTCCTTGGGAGCATTGTTAGGTCACATGCAAGAAATGGGAATGAATTTCAAACACCAGGGCACCGTTGATTGCCGGCAAAACATTGACATGCCTGGTTTTTAAATTCTAGTAAATCCAAAACTCGTCTGAAATTCATGAAACTTGGCATGCTATCATAGAGCAGCATCAACATGCTGTGGTAAGAAAATTGTCCCATTTGGGCAGGTTTGGGTATATGCTTCTCACAAACCAGAGCTTCTCACAACAAGCCCGATGGTTTCGGTGAGGAACGTCGTCCCACCTTTGGGGACTAAACGATATCCATTGCCTCTTATTGCCTTCAAGAATTTTCTCGTGTCAAAATAGAACAAAGCAGGAGTGTTGTGTCAATTTTTGGGATTTTTCGGGCTCGTTTGGACATTTTATGCATTAACTGAGTTTTCAATGCATTTATGTGCATAATTTAAATTTGAACTACGTACATGCACATGCTCCAGTGCATATAAATTTGTTGAAAAATCAAATTTGCGTCCTTGGGTGCATGCTTAGGTCCCATGCAAGAAATGGGAATGAATTTTTCGGGGTTTGTTTGGCCTTTTTCATACATTAACTAGGTTTTGTAGGCATTTTATGTGCAAAATTCACATCTAAATCTACAAGCACATGCTCCAATGCACCAAAGTTGGTTGATAAATCACATGTGTGTCCTTGGGTGCATGCTTATGTCCCATGCAAGAGACGGGAATGAATTTCAAACACCAGGGCACTGTTGATTGCCGGCAAAACATTGAGATACCTGGTTTTTAAATTCTAGTAAATCCAAAACTCGTCTAAAATTCATGAAACTTGGCATGCTATCATGGAGCAGCGTCAACATGGTGAAAATTTTGTCCCATTTGGGGCAGGTTTGGGTATAAGCTTCTCACAAACCAGAGCTTCTCACAACAAGCATGATGGTTTCGATAGGGAATATACCACCTTTGGGGACGGGATGATATCCATCAACATGTCGTGGTAAAAAAATTATCCCATTTGGGGTAGGTTCGGGTATAAGCTTCTCACACACCAGAGCTTCTCACAACAAGCATGATGGTTTCAATAGGGAACGTCCCACCTTTGGGGACGAAACGATATCCATTGCCTCTTATTGCTTTCAAAACATTTCTAGTGTCAACATAGAACAATAGGAGTGTTGTGTCAATTTTTGTGAATTTTTGGTGTTCGTTTGGACATTTTTATGCATTAACTGGGTTTTCTAGGCATTTTATGTGCATAATTCAAATTTGAACTACAAGAACATGCTCCAATGCACTAAAGTTGGTTGAAAAATCTAATATGTGTCCTTGGGTGAATTTCTTGGTGCCCTGCAAGTGATGGGAATTAAATTCAAACACCAGGGCACTGTTGATTGCTGGAAAAAACGTTGAGATGCCTGCTTTTTAAATTCTGGTAAATCCAAAACTTGTCTGAAATTCATGAAACTTGGCATGCTATCAGGAGCGGCATCAACATGCCGTGGTAAAAAAATTGTCCCATTTGGTACATGTTCGGGTATATGCTTCTCACAAACCAGAGCTTCTCAAAACAAGCATGATGGTTTCGGTAGGGAATGTCCCACCTTTGGGGACGAAATGATATCCATTGCCTCTTATTGCTTTCAGAAAAATTCTCGTGTCGACATAGAACAACAGGAGTGTTGTGTCAATTTTTGGGATTTTTCGGGGTTCATTTGGACATTTTTATGCATTAACTGAGTTTTCAATGCATTTATGTGCATACTTCAAATTTGAACTACATGCACATGCTCCAGTGCATACAAATTGGTTGAAAAAACAAATATGTGTCCTTGGGTGCATGCTTAGGTCCCATGCAAGAAATGGGAATGAACTTCAAACAACAGGGCACCGTTGATTGCCGGCAACACATTGAGATGCCTTGTTTTTAAATTCTAGTAAATCCAAATTTCATCTGAAATTCATGAAACTTGGCATGCTATCATGGAATGGCACCTGACATGCTGTGGCATTTTTCGTGTCCATTTTGAGAGAAGGCGCTTTTCGAATAATGACAGCCAACAAAGGCATTTTGGAAAAATAGCTGCCACTTTAATATCTCAAACGTTTGTAGAATTCAAACCGTGTACGTTCTTTTAACCATTCATGTGACGCCACGTGTCTTGGTTTTAATGGCTGTAGGAGGTGCCGTGCGGACAAGCTGCTTGACCTTGGTGAGCAGGAGGTGTCTGGCGCGATCTGGTGTCTTGGTGATTGAGAGGCGTGCAAGCTGTCCTCCAATGCGCAGGCTCACCGAGAAGCATGCGAGATGTATGCTGCGCAGGCTCACTGGGAAGCGAGCCCTTTGACTTCCATGACCGCCCGCCTTCCTCTCCATTAATGGTGCCAAAATCGAGAGTGAAAGGTGAAGAGGTGGTGGGCAGTTGCCACGGTACGAAGAGGCGCTGGGGAATGAGCGGTTGCCAGAGGTCACACCACTAAAAAAAATACACTTCCGTGATGATACGTGTTTGTCACAGTAGGTCGCGTTTTTTGTCATGCATGTACATCCATGATGATTTCATGACAGAATCAAGATAGTCATACCTGTCTTTGTCAGAGAAGTGTTCCATGACATTACCAAAATTATCATCATGGAAGTGTCCACTTCCATGACGATAAATCCCGCGTCACAGAAGTGCTTTCGTCAAGGGTGACCGACACGTGGCATCCACCGTAACGGAATGCCGTTAAGCTATTGGGTTGGGTTTTGGATCCGATAACCCGTTAACAGCCCCGACCAATGGGGATTTTCCACGTGTAAAATCATCATTGGCTGGAGGAAACACGTGTCGGCTCATCGTTGGGACAGATGTCATCCACTCATTGGATAGAAGGCGCCTATGATACGTCGACACGTGGCACAGCCCAACAGAGGCCCATTCACGTGAAAAAGGCGGCCCGTTTGACTTGGTCAAAGGTGGTGGGTCGACCCATTGAAAGCTTTGTTAAAATCATGTTCGCATATAGCCCATTTACAACCCGCTAACCCAAGGCTCGTTCGCCCTATCCGAATTAGGCCCGATGGCGTCATCTGGGCCACCCAATATGATTCCAGCCCATTTTCACTTCTGGCCCATGTATGGCCCATGACGTCTTTCGGCCCATATGAGGCCCTATGTAACTCTTGGCCTATTAACGGCCCATGGTGAAACTGGCCAGTAATGAACAGTGTATCACTTTACACCCATTAACGGCCCATGGTGAAACTGGCCCATAATGAATAGTGTATCACTTTATACCCATTAACGGCCCGTTATTCCGTTGGGCCGTTTCCATTATGTTATCTTTCGGCCTTCTCGAGCCCATTTATTCTTGGGCTCATTTCGACATTCGTTTACTTACGGCCCGTTCATCATTTTTACGCTTGTGGGCCAAATTCAGCCCGTGGTTCTGATCGGCCCGTTTGTGGTCCGTTAATACATTGGGCCGTTTTCATAGCGTCATGAAATATGGCCTATTAATGATGGCCCGTTATGGTCGGCCCATGAACGGACGATTCCAACTCTAGCCCGTTTACGGCCATAATGCGGCCTGTTATTGGCCCATGTTATCATACTGCCCGTATAAGGCCCATTGATGATACGGCCCGTAGAAGGCCCATTGTTTCTCTGACCCGTAGAAGGCCCACTATTTCTCTGACCCGTAGGAGGCCCAGTGTCACTACAGTAAATATTAGCCCATGGTTATTGTAGCCTAGTTTCAAAAAATAGGTTATTGCAGCCACTAGCAAACCGCGGAAAAAGAACTGCAATGACTACAAGCAAACAAATAAACAGGACAACAAGGAAATAAATAAGCAAGCAACTTACGCTAGGCTATCACGGCTATCACATATTACATCCACTGGACATCAAAGTTTGCCACCAGTGTAAATAAATGCGCCGACAAAAGAATATACAAAACTGAGAGCACTTCAGAAGGCACTAGGCACAGCAAGCTCGGGCCCATAAGCGGTGAAGAAGCTGAGTAGACCTTAGTTGTGTCAATGATAGATGCATCAACACTAGATTTAAGGCATGATGGTGCGCACGGCGATCCTCGACATCTTCATTGCATCTTTGACTTCAAGTCGGTGACACTGAAGCAAGCCTTTCCGCTTTAAGTTGAGGCTGAAGAAGTCGAACTAATTGAGGCGGCGACTTCACGAGAGGTTGTCTCACACCTGCTGGTGAGTAGCTTCATCTCTCTGTCTTCATCAAGAGAGGAGCTTGGGGTCATCTCGCTGTCCTCAAGATTGTTTGGCTGACTATCTTCCCTATAGTTACACTGGCGTAAGAGATACGACTACGAAGAGAAACAAGGAGACACGTAACAGGTTTCACAATTATATAAGCAAATAAATGGATCTGTTTTGCATAAGGAACATGTTTTTACAACTACAATTTGAAACTGGTAGTTGTTGCAAACATCCAATCGGATGTAAACAGCAAAGCAAGCGATGAGTGGAGGAAATGATGCCTATCCAAATCTCTACTAGAACAAATTTTGAAGGCTTGAGAAGGATGAACTTACATTACGTGTTAACACGGGCTGGACAAAGCCCTTCTCCATGTTGACGGAAGGACAATTCAATAAATTCCCCAAAGAAAATTCTTTATAAGCGTTGCCATTATTCTATATTTTGCAAAGAGTAAATATAGATCAAATAATATTGGAAGAAACAAAGGATAACGAAGCTCAGGTGCAGATTGATGATACATAATCAAATAGCAATTAATTCAGTACAGTGTTACAAGGCAAAAGGGACAGAGGTACTGACAAGAGCAATGCAGAGCCCATTATTGTTTTGAGATCGTATGATCCTTTGAGCAAGGAGATTCATCTGAAATTAGTTTTCATACAAGAGAGAAGGTAAGGCATAAGTAAAAATTTAGGGGTTCAAATTTTGAATTGATATCATAGATGATTACTGATTTGGGCTCCCAGCCAGTTCTAATAGGGGTTTGGCCCTTTGGAGTAGGGGTAAAGTGCGATGCAGTTGGGCCTGTGTTTTACGTGGCTGCTGATCTATCTCGATTTAACAATGTATCACTACCTTTTCCAAATACCTAGTTTGTACTCCTTGACGATCTACACTCACCCTCTTCCTTTTGGACATCTATTACGAAAGAACAACATTTATTTGGAAAAACATAGTGTGACGACACATGGTATAGGTATAGAAAATGGATAGGTATGGCATATAATCATATATGATGCTTAAACTAAGCAGATGGTGTAATAAAGTAGAAGTAATGCAAGAGGTCAGATGCAAAATATGTGCGACCAATACAACTTTGCAAAGTTAGAGAAAGCACCTTGATGGGTGAATAAGATAGGCCATCCTCCACCATGCCAAGTTTGTTAGCCAGTGGATCGTTCCACAATATTCCTCTCGTCGCCCATTCTCATATTCATTTTGATAATGTTCAATATCGACATGCATGAAAACATAAAAACAAGTGAGATTTTCTTTGTAATGCGTAAGTGATTCTAATCCAATCTTGCCTCCTCCTGTAAACCCCTTTGTGCTATCTCTGCAATTATTTTAAAAGATGCCATGCATGCTATAATTTGTTGTGTGCATTAATATAATGTGGCCTACTACTCAAAATATGAGAGCTCCGTAAGTGATGACACTTCGAGATGATAGCTTCAACATATAGTAAAGAAGAACAAATCGACTGACACGATAGATTCAAAATATACTAAGGGAGAACAACTCGACTGACCAGTCGACCGCAAGAGAAGAGTATCATCTTAAAGAAGAGCACAAGAGCAAGTAGATTGAAGATATTACAAGTCTTTGAATACAATGTCGGTTGGCCACCCATGATGAACCAGAGCGCACAGAGAAATACTATTCTTTCCGGTCTCTCCATATGTGGCTCACATGCATTTGGAAACTAAAGTAGGAACATTTAGCTCACCAGTTAAACATCTCTCAGTTTTACTAATATCAGCAATAATATCATATATGAATTTGTACAACTAAGCTTGTTTAGCTCGATGGGTGGAAGCGGTGCTATTACGACCACGAACCACGTAGCTGATTGTGGTCATCATAAAATGGGGAAAACATAAGCATGATGAGTACAGTGTTGACCGTGGCGATTAGATGGCAGATCTGAAGGCGCAAACCGCGCAAAGGGTAGTTAGCAGCCGATGTTTGCTTTGAAATAACAACTAAGATTTGGTATGGACAAGAAAGTACGGTCAACAAGTGACAAAGAAATGCAATTATCTGTCTCTCTATATGTAGCGACATGCATTTGGAAACTCAAGTGGGACCTTTAGCTAACCAATTAAATGTGTCTGTTAACTAATATCGGTATCATATCACAATCATATTTGAACAACTTAGCTTTCGAATTCTGAGTGTTGTGTTGTTTAGCTTGAAGGGTGGAGTAATGCTAGTACGACAGAAAGCACCTATGCAGATCATAGTAGAGTAGATAAAGCGGAAAACCACGAGCATCAAGAGAAAAATCAGGAAAGTGGAACTAGCTGGACCGATGGGTGGCACATGTGCTTTTAAAGCGAATATAGGAACATTAGGTGACCAATTAAACGTTCTCTATTTTAGTGATATGATCATCATATCAGATTCGTATTTCAACACGTAAGCTTTGGGTTGAGGTCTTGAGGAGCAGTGCTAGCACGACACGAAGCACCTACGATGATGGTAGTGAATATAAAGGGGGAAACCATAAGCTTTATGAGTATAGTGCCCGTGCCATGGCGGATCTGAAGGTGCAAACCGGACAAAGCTACTTCGCAACCAATGTTTGCTTTCAACTAGCCACTACGATTTGATGCGGACAAGAAAAGTACGATAAACAAATTACGATCTATTTTTTGGGTGAGATCAATAACTTAAGCACATATGGAAGAGTACCACCTCTCTTGCGCGCCGTGTAGGCCAATCTTGTCGTTAGCCGGTCTTGCGGGTGCGATGGCTGTCGGCGGCGAGGAAGAAGTCTTTAGGCAATGACGGCGGGTCGAGGATATATCCTGTTGTCGTGGGCGAAGGCGGTCGTAGGAGCGGCAATGGCAAGGTGGACGACGGTGCCGATGAAGCGAGAGGAGGTGATGAAAGGATCCTGGTCGGCGTCGTGGATGAGAGACGTCCATCTCTTGCAGTGGACGATGGGGTAGGGGTAGCGGCTCCGGCAAGGTGGAGGATGAGGTGGCGGACGGAGGAGGCTGGCCGTAGTGCGGAGGTTGTCGTGCCGCCGATGGTGTATGAATGGGGAAATGGAGGGGGGTCTCAAACTTTGGGACGCTTCTACGAAATGGGGAAAGTTCTGAACTTATCCCCGTTTAAAATTCGGACATCGCGTCGGTTGGGGATAGGATGGTAATCTCGCATCTCCCAAATATTTGCGGTAACTATTTGAGCGAGGAGGGTGTTTTGCCGCCACGGTTGGCGCCCACGGTGTATGAACGGGCTGGCAGGTAGGGCGGTTGTGCCATGTCCGATGGAAGTTACACATCTGCCCTATTTAAAATATTAGCCTACATAGATTTCGGACGAGGAGAGTTTGTTTTGCCGCCCACCGTGTATGAATGGGGAAATGGAGGAAGAGACACATGCCTTTCGGACGAGCTTGAATCGAATGTGTTTTGCCGCCCACGTTTGGTGCCCATCGTGTCTGAATGGGCTCAGAGGCCGTCGTGTCACGTCTGATTGAAGTTACTAGTCTACCCCTATCGACTGCAGTGTAAATCTGGTCGATAAGGATGTCAAGTGTCAGGGGTAGACTGTAATTTCCATCTCGCAAACACTTGCTTCGGGCAGCCCACAAATTATAGTGGGTGTTTAGCCGCTTCGTTCAAAACTTGGGAGAATTAGCATTCACGTTTGCCACAGGACACGGCAAACTAAATTCAAATCAATTTGTATTAGATTACGAATATCCATAGATAATTATATGTTTTGTTATTTATTTCTTCAAAACCACAACAAAGATTTATTCCACCTTTATATATGATTATGATTTAGAAATGCCGTGATCTTGAATTCAGTGGGTTGGATACACTCTGATTCAAAGCAGTTATTTCATCCAATACAATATGCTCACACGAAAAATAGTTCACCTTATGTCAATCATACAAGTATTGAGGATTACCTCGCCTAAAAAATTCGGATCATTACAACACATGGACAACATAGGGGGTCTTGCAACATAATCCATTGAGAGACATGACACAACATGCAAGTACAATAATCTAATGACAATTTCAACTGGTATCTAAAGAAGAACCGGGATTACCTTGGGCTTGAGATAGCGAAACAATGAGACCTCCTCCGTCTTCAAATGCAACATTCTTACTTCCTCCAATTCTTGATTTGCTTGCATAATGTGTGCCGCTAATTCCGTAATTTCCAGCCTCAAGATAAAGATTACCTCATTCATGGCGATGCACCATCTCTTTCTGCCTCTAGTAGAGCCTCAAGCACTATAATATCTGTGCTCAGACTGCTCTCCGGCGGTGTTGCCTCTGAACTGCTACCATCTGGTAACATGGATGGCGCACTGCTTCCACAAATAGATTCCGGGGTTGTACATTGTGTCCTAGTGTGAACGGCATCCTGAAAGGTTTCCGCTGGACATAAGTAAGAGATAGTTATCGTATGATCCAGGCAGTAAGCTTACATGGTAAACGAGGACGAATTATTGACGAGCATGGCAAACTATATTTAAATGGTTCGAAGCAGCATCAGCCAAAAAGAAATTAAAATGGTAATATGAAACTAGGGATGTAAGTGGCAAATAAACGACATCCGCCAGTCCCATCTAGTTAGTTTTTGCTACCTCCCTAGTTCATTTTCCTCAAAAAAAAAACTCTTTTGAACTATCATACCACTAGTGGACTTTAATCGGGATTAAACGGGACCCGATTGACATCCCTAGTTGAAAGGGAGTGTACAACCGCTATATTTAAGTTGCCAAGGCATCTAAGCAGTTGAAATAATCTGAGAAAGCACTTAACAGTGTGGCCTCATTTAAACTACGAAGACAGTCTTGTTATGAAGTTGAGAGGAAAAGTTAAGGACTCAAATGAAATAGGCATGCATTTCTTTACGATAGTACAGCGAGCCTTCTTGACATATTAACCAACTCAGGTATAGCGTAACAACAAACAAGCATTTGAATCAAGCAATACAACAAAGCAGACAACTGAACTATTTGTAATTCGGTAGGATTACACGTTGAGGGCACAAGCCAAGAAACCAGCCCACTCGCATTACATTTCACATGTACTAAAACACCGGCTTACCATATGTTCTTTGTGAAGCCTAGCTGCTGTTGCAATGTTCTTTGAAGATATAAATCGACATCCCGTGGTTGCAAATCTAGTTGTTGTAGTTTATTCTGCACCATCTATTTAGGTAAAATTAATTTTAATCGCATGCACCTTTGGTCCGAATTGATCATCAATGGTTCATCTAAACTAATGAAAAGAAGGGTGTGTGCATACACGACAATATATCTGCTTCCCTCTATTTTTATGCTTGTTCTAGGTGCCAGCCCCAAAAGAACAAATATTTTGCTTGATGGGGTTGGCAGCTCCATAATTAATAGAAGCATATAATTAGTCATGCAACTTGGGAAGATCAAGAACACACAAACAAGTAATGAACAAAGGCTCGGGCAGGTGATGTAATAGCTAGCATCAGAAAATGTAGGGTAAAACGAACAAAAAGCAGCGGAACCACATGCTAGTTTGCTGATGTGTGATTAAGTGTAGAGAACATTAAGCAGACTGATGGAACCAACAGGTGGCATCATAACAAAACTAAAGCATATTAACTATATGTGCCTTTGGTATGTAATTCGCACATGTAACATGTTCACTTGCCAAGTATGGCCCTACAGTGCAAGCGAATAACGCGTCTCATGAAAAACTGAATGATGCCACTGAAGAAATTCAAAGGTGCGGTGATTATGCTAGGAAAGTGAGCGTAGGCGCCCGGCCGTTGGATAATAGTACCGATTCTCGGCGGTGTATGGGTATCGTTGTCATACTTGATAGCTAAGGATCGTCGATGGTGCTCGTGTTGCGGTTGAGTTTGGGCGGTACATTGTCGCCTTATTTGAGCGGCTCCGGTGCTACGGTTGCGGCGCATGTCGACATACAAGAAAGCTCATCTGTGGTAAGTGAACGGTTGCACGATAAAGAGAAAAACTGAAGGAGTACAAATTGAAATAACTGATGAGGCTGCGGCGTCGGTAAAAGCAGGGCGGTGGAGTTGAATATGGCGTCCGTGGAGCGGGTCCGGTCTGATGGGCCGAAGGCTTGGCCGGTAGCGTTATGCGGTGCTTTCGATGAGGAGGATCTGTTGCGCGAACAAGGGCTTGGATGAAGGGCAGTGAAGGCGAGCGAGGAGTCGATGAAGGGCCTCTGTTGTGGTGGACGAGGGTGCGGTTAAGCGAGATCCGGTCACGGTGGACCATGATGGTGGTCAAGGAGATCTAGAGCGGTGGACAAGCCCGATCGGCTGAAGCAGCTCCGGTGAAGTAGTGAGTTGGCGGTTAGGGGTTCCAAGGTGCGGAAGGTAGATCCGGTGGGGTGTGAGGTCCACCGCTGCGGCGGAGGACTAGATTCGGCGGCTTGCCGTGGTTGGGGGGTCGGGGAGGGGAAGGGGAGGGGCTCTGGGGAAGAATGTTGGGGGCAAAGAGGGGAAAACAATGGAGTTACCAAAGAAGCCCTTTTCCATTCATGTGGCAGGGGTAAAAAAGGAATATCGCAGGGCTATACTTTCGGGCGCGTGATATTTCGATGTGAGCGGGAAGTTTGAAAGCTTTTGGCGCCTAAAATTATAAGTATTCTGCTCTCGTACGGCCAACTATGATATCATGGCCGAGAATTTGTTTGTTTTGCATGCAAAAAAATGTGCAAGTTCTGAAAATCAATGTCTCCAACTCGAAACTTAGATTGTCCATTCAATTCAAATATGGATCATTGAGCTACTACGAGCAAATACCATCATACGGTCCAATTCAAATGAAACTCCAAATGTGTTTATCCTAAATATGATGACAAAAGCAAAAATGTGTATGTGTATGAATAAAGTGAATGATTTATAAAGTTTGAACATGCCCGTATGTGTATATCTCTAGGTTTGATATATGAATTTGAAATCACGAAATCCCGGCTTGAAAATGTACCTCCGTTTAAATGAATTACAAAAGCTAATGATGAAGTCGAATTCAAAAATTCCAATCTTAGGTTTGTAATTCTGGTACATCAAGGTATATCACGCATGTTCAAAAGTATGGTTATCTCATAGTACAAACTGTGAAACAAATTGATCAACCATGAGTGCACAATATCTCAATTACGCTGAAGTCCCTCAAATATAGACACCTCATTGTTTATCTGAAGTCAACCCCCCCCCCCCACCACCACCACCACACACAGACACATAGAGAAGTCGTGCTCGCCCCCACACCCCAACACACGAGCACATTACCACCCCTCTCTCTTGTAAAGTTCGGACCCCAACATAGGTCTCTATCACTTTGTCTCCCGGCATGCCCCCATCTCTTCCCTCACTCTCTAGGTCTCCCGCTATCTCTCTTACCCAAGCACACGGACTATGTAGAGTGTATATTTCCCATACACACAAAACGTCGCCCCCAAACGTCTATCTCCCTAGTTATGTTGTTCTCATGCACTCACCTCACACACCACCCCCACTGCAAACAAGCACACTTTGTCTCCTTGTGCACCACTCTCCTCTTTCTATCTCTCCCACATGCGGACCCGCCCAGCTCCTTCCACAGATACATATATATCGTGACTCTTTGCATAGCTCCCTAATGTATAATCGTTCTCGATTTCGCACATTGTTCTCTACACCATCTATTCTAGATCTCTCATGAAGTCCCTATCACACACACGATGACTCGCTTCCCTTGCATCTCTATTCATAGGCCAATTTCGGACAACATCAACATTGTCTCCCTATCTATACGCCATTTATGGACACAAACGACCCCTCTACCCTCTCTTCCTCTCTCTCTCTCTCTCTCTCTCTCTCTCTCTCTCTTTCTCTCTCCGTCGCTAGCTCTCTCTTTCTCTCGCTCTCACACCCCTCTCCCACACACACTCGATGTCTCTTCCAAATAGTCTGCTCCCCCCCTTGCACCGTGCTATCTCGCTACTACACATGTCACACCATTCCCCTTCCCTTATACTAGGTTTACATCATCGGTGATCTCTCTACTCCACATACACTCTCTCCTGTCACACACAAGCAGTGCACAAACACACACATACATGCACAAACACCCATTTATCTGGATCCTCATCTCTCCCCATGTATGCATGTGTATCTCACACACTCACTCTCTAATTATGTATATGTGTCTCCATGTTACACAACACAAAGCCCCATGTACATGTCTCTCTCTATCCTCCACACACATAGACACAAAGAATGCAGTATCATTGACTCAGTCTGTAACATATCACTCACGCACGATGTCTCTTTCTCTCTCAAACACGCTCATCAAGGGTTTCCCCGTAACTTACCGTCTATTCATCAACAGTCGTGGTAGTATGGCGAACACGAGACGTGAAAAAAAATAAATCTACACGTGCTTAGACCACCTAGTACGACTACTAGGACTAGAGCAAGCCAAAAAGCGCGCCGCCGTCACCCCCTCCTTGTCGGCGACGGGAAAATATTTGTTTTACACAGTCGAGAAGTCATTGTTGTCGGATTTTGCGTTCCGGCAGACCCTCTAGGTTCGAACTCTGGGGTGCATGCGGAGATCTCACCTCCAACCTACCTACGCCTCGTCGCCTCGCAAGGATCTAAACTATGCAAAGAACAACAAAAGGGACACGAGGTTTATACTGGTTCAGGCCACCATTGTGGTGTAATACCCTACTCCAGTGTGTGGTGTGGTGGATTGCCTCTGGGGCTGATGATGAACAGTACAAGGGAAGAACAGCCTCGCGAGGGTCTGTTCTTGAGCTGGTGCGATGAACTGCTAGGGGAGTTCAGTCGCCTCTCTTTCTCTCTCTCTAGGTGCCGATTCAGATCGATCTCCCTATCCGGTGGGTGGCTAGTCCTATTTATAGGCAGAGGCCCTGGGCCTTTCCCCAAATATTGAGCGGGAAGGGCGCCAACAATTGGCCATTTTGAAGGGGAACATCTAGTACACTTATCCTGACTAAAGTCGGTCCTCGCTTTGCCAAAGACTCTGGCGGTGGCCTTGGCTTGGGCTCCACGATGACCTCCTTCCTGCCGTTCTGCTGGTCTTGGTCTTGTTGCACGAAATGGTTGCCTTTGCTTGATACCCTTGGCCCGCTTGCCTCCTTTGCACCAAAGGGGAAATGAGGACACTTCTTGGCAGCCTGGCCCGCTGGCGCCCTTGGTAAATCATGGCTTGCGTCATGGGCACCTCGTGAGGTACCCGCCTTGATCTCTCTGCCTCCTCGCAAGCCAGCCCTAACGAGGCCGTGCTCGAGGAAGCTTCTGTCGTCCGCCCATGAGGCTTGGCCCCTCGTGAGGGTCTTGAGCTTGTGTTCATGAAGATGGGCCGTACTGGGCCACCCCTTGAGCCACGCCGCAGGCCGCAGGCAGGCAAGTCTGGGTGCCCCTGTTCCGAGGACGCCGACAGTAGCCCCCGGGCCCAAGGCGCGCCTGGACTTGGCTTAGCAGAGAAGCGAAGGGGCAAGTGCGAAGCGCCGCGGGCCCCAACAGCCTGCGGCCTTGAGTGCCGCGTGGCGATTGGTTGGTCGTGGGCGTCTCCACTTCCCCATGATCCCTCGGCAACCGCATGACTTGACAAGTCCCTGCATGCAGAAACGGGTCATGATTACCTGTGATCGTGGAGGCCGACGATTGGCCTCCTCCGGCTATAAGTCTGGCTTGGCGCGAGATCTTCCAGCCCATCTCTTCTTGCTTCTCCCTCTTCTCCATGGCTCCGCTGAAGAGGTTCTCGGCCGCGGAGAAGGGAAAGGCCCGCCAGGTGGAGCCCGACTCTCCCCCGGCCAAGCGCGGTCGAGGCCGTGCTCGCAAGCACCCTTTGGCTCCCGCAGCGGCTTCCCGCGGTCGCGGAGGCGATCTCTGTGGCGATGGCGCCGGGCCGTTGATGGGGCGGCGCTTCTGACCGTCACGACCTCCCAGGCTGCGCTTCCACTCGGCAGAGGTGCTGCCGGAGTTTGTCATGTGGTCGGTGGAGCCGACCAGCACTAACTCCAGCTTCCCGCTTCCTTTTAGGTGAACTTCTGGCGGCGCCCTTGCGACATTTGGCTCCGGCCGGACGGTTCTTTGCAGCCGGGCCTCTGAGCCTTCTGGAGGTCTCCGCCCGCCCGGGGCGTGGCCACGACCAGCGGTGGCAAGCGTTTGCCAGCAGCGTGGTCTAAGCCGGTGCACCCTGCACTTCAAGTTCGACGGTGATGCTACCCTCTACGTGAGGGTGTTAAGGAATTTCTGATGCGCCCGGCGCTGGGTGCTGCCCGAAGCGGCGACGCTGACGTGGGCCCAGCCCCGGCAACGATCGGGATGAAGATGACAGCGCGCGCGTGGTCGGCGGCGCTCGGGGCTCGTCGAGCTTCGGCGACACTCCTTCGGACAGCGGCTCCTCCAGCGGTGGCCGCGACCAGCCTCCGTGCCACCGCGCCCGCCTGGAGGGAGGTAGCGGGTCTGCCCCACGTCGCGCCCCGGTGAAGCGCGAGAAGGAGTCCGCCTGGGCTCCGGAGGCAGTTCGAGCCTTCGCTGTGAGTTGGTGTCAAGCGAGTCGCGCCTGTTTTGTTCTTCTCCTTTTCCTACACAAAGAGACAGTAGTGTAGGGCCCCACGGGGGCGTGCTTGGACTGTTGCTGTTAATTACCGTACTGTTTCCGCTTATTTACGTATTATGCTTTTGTGCCACATGCTGTAGCGTAGAAATTACTTAGCTCGGGGGACCTATCGCGGTCTTCGCTTCCGAGGCCGAGGCCGAGCCTCGTCGAGCAGCTTCATGTCCTACAAAGATTAGTCGGGAGAGGTAGCTTCCGGCCTCGGTTGTGGAGGTGATCGACACAGGTCACTGTGTTGTGGCCTTGGTGCCCGTGGGGCACGCAATTTGGGAAGGAGTGCTCCCATAGCGGACTCGGCTTGGGAAGCCTCAAGCGATAGGGGCAGAAAACACTTTCAGCGAGGGTGCCAGCGCCGCTCCCTCGCGAGACTTCTTGTGAAAAGAAATCAAGGCAGGGGAGGCGAAAAAGGAAGAGAGCCACAAGCCAAAGGCGGCAACAACTTCAATAAAACTTCAAATGGGAACGAACAAGCCAACTGCAGAAAGCAAATGAAAGAAGCCGCGTCCGGCACCTAATCTAGTCTTCGACGTCTTCTCACCAGCGCGGAGCTAAGTGCTGCCACTGGGCGTGGGCGGGAGCCCCCGAGGCCCGTGGGCGGCACTCCGGAGACTCCGGGGCGTGTACAGCCCCACTCATTATTACATGAGAGTGTCACGGGAGGCGAGCTTCACAGGAATTTGCCTTCTTCACAGGCACCGGGCCTTTTCCCAATCGCAGCAGCTTCACAGGCATTCGCTTTCTTCACAGGCACCGGGCCTTTTCCAAAACGCGACAACTTCACAGGCATTCACCTTCTTCACAGGCACCAGGACTTTTCCAAAATGCGACAACTTCACAGGCGTTCGCCTTCTTCACAGGCACCGGGCCTTTTCCAAAATGCGACAACTTCACAGGCGTTTGCCTTCTTCACAGGCACTGGGCCTTTTCCAAAATGCGACAACTTCACAGGCGTTCGCCTTCTTCACATGCACCGGGCCTTTTTAGGGGTAAAACCTTCGGAGATGCTTTGGATGTTCCACAGCGTTACGGGCCGGGCACCCCTCCCGAGTCTCCAAGCGCAGCGGGCCGGGCACTGGAAACATGAACAACCTTGAATGGGCCCTCCCACATGGGAGAGAGCTTATCAGTCCCTCCACAGAGAACCCGTCTGAGCACGAGGTCCCCTACCTCAAGAGTCACAGGGCGAATGTTGCGGCGATGGTATCGCCCAGCGGTGCTTGTTGGTACCTTGCTGCTCGTGGTGCGGCTTCTCGATGATGCTCCTCCCCGGCCACGAGGTTCGTCCCCGCATGGGGTCTGCTGCGCCTCGTCGAATGCCGGGACTTCGTGCGGAATGACGTCGACCTCGTGAGGAGGACTTTCAGCTCCATAACCAGGAAGAACGGGGTCTCGCTAGTCGGCTTGGTCACGGTCGTGCGGATGGACCACGGCACAGACTGAAGCTCATCGTACCAGCCCCTGCCACAGGCTTCCAGCTTCTTCTTGAAGGTCTTGGTTTTGAGGCCCCTCAGGACCTCTGCGTTGGCTCGCTCGGCCTGACCGTTGCTCATGGTGTGCAACGAGCGTAGCATACCTGCGTCCCAAAGGTTAGGGACGGTATGTTTTCAAGAGGTTCTTGGTGAGCTGCGAACCGTTGTCGGTGATGATGCGGTTCGGCATCCCGAACCGGCTCACGATGCCCTTGATGAACTTGACCGCGGAACCTGCGGGGATGGTGCAGACGGCTTCCACTTCAGCCCACTTGGTGAACTTGTCCACGATGACGTAGAGGTAGCGATAGCCTCCGGTGCCGAGGAGCGGGCCGGGATATCCAGCCCCCAGACTGCGAATGGCCACGAGAGAGGTATAGTGTGCAGGCCTCCCGCCGGCTGATGGATCTGCTTGGCATGGAATTGGCAGGCCTCGCAGGCTTAAACCAGTTCCAGGGCATCATTGAGCGCAGTGGGCCAATAGAACCCGCTGCAGAACGCCTTGCCAACGAGGGTCCGCGATGACGAGTGATGCCCACAGTCTCCACCGTGTATGTACGCGGCAGCTCCTTCCCTTGCTCCTGGAAATGCAACGTAGGGACACATCATTGATGCGCCTCGGTGAAGCTCTCCATCCACGATGCGATGCGTCGTGGCTTGCCGCGCCACACGCTCCGCTTCCTCCTCCTTTTCCAGCAAGGTCCCTTGCGTTAGGTAACCCCTGAGCTCTGTGATCCAGCACCCCTCCTAAGGCTCCAGCGTCAGGAGCAGACGCGCTCCTGAGGCCGGGCCGCAGGCCGGGGCTCCCGAGGCAGGTGGCTGGGGGAGCTCTTCCCGAGGCTGCACCGTGCTTGACAGTGATGGCATCGCCGAGGGCTTGAAGAGCCGCTCCTCGAAGACGCCAGGTTCCTGAGGTAGTCGCCTGGATGCCCGTTTGGCGATGTCATCAGCCTCTTGATTGGTGCCGCGAGGCTGTCTTTGCAACTCCGGTCCCAGAACTGCTTCTCCATCATGCGGACCTCCATGGTAGGCTTCCATGTGCTCATCGATCGGATCTTATAGTTTGTTGGAGATGTTGACGTTGAGTTGTGAATCTCCCTTGATGGTAAGGCGCTTCACCCCAGGCGACCGCGGCTTTCAGGCCTGCTATCAGGCCTTCAAATTCTGCTATGTTGATGGAGACCTTTTCTCCGTCTTTGGAAAGCGAGTTGCAGCGTAGTAGAGCTTGTCTTGAGTGGGAGATATGAGCACTGCGCCAGCCCCCGCGTCGTGTCGGGAGAATGCCCCGTCAAAGTACATGACCCAACCGTCCGGTGCCTCGCTTCCCGGGGAGAGGGATCGATCCTCATCAGCCCTGAGGCCCGGCGCCTCCGCCCATTCCGCCACGAAGTCCACTAGAGCGGCCCCCTTGATGACTCTGGTGGTGCTGAATTCTAGCTGAAATGCTTGCAGCTCGATGTTCCACTCAGCGACTCTTCCAGCTGAGTTGGGGCTCTGAGCACCCTTTCCAAGGGGTACGCCGAGACAACCTTGATGGGATGGCCACGAAAATAGTGCCGCAGCTTGCAGCGAGGCCACCAATAAGCGAGGAGGAGTTTCTCGAGCATGGGGTACCAGCGCCTTGCGTCCCATAACCTTTGTCTTGACGAAGTACACGGGGTGTTCGACGAGGTTAGAGTCTTTGGTGCTGCTAGCGTCCTCCGGGGGCCGTGGCGCCTCCTGAGACAGTGGAGCCCCCAGCGGCTGGTCGCCAAGGGGAGGGGCCTCTTCTGTTGCGAGTGCGCTTCCCTGCGGCGGCTGATCCTTTGCGGCTGTGGTAGCGGTCTCTATGAGGCCCCCTTGATCCTGCTTCGCCTTGACCCGGGCAGCTGCCGCAGCTTTGGTCCAACGCTCCTCCCTAACCGCCACCAGGCTGCGGCTGGCGAGTAGGGGTGGCTGCAAATAGAGCACCGGGGGCTCTTGAGGGCGCTGAGCCACCATTACGGAGGGCTGGTTCAGTACCTCTTGAGATCCTGGAGCATGTCGGCCTCTTGATCCATTCAAAGCGGCCCTTTTTCTTCATCAGCTTGAAGAAGGGCAGCGCTCGTTCCCCCAACTTGGAGATGAAGCGTCCTAGTGCGGTCACGCGCCCAGTGAGCTTCTGCATCTCTCTGAGGGTCTTCGGCGGGCTCATGTCCTCAACTGCTTTGACCTTTTATGGGTTGGACTCGATGCCCCGGTGGGACACGAGGAAGCCCAGGAGCTTGCCCGAGGGGACTCCAAACACACACTTCTCCGCATTGAGCCGCAGGTCCACTGCGTTGAGGCTCGTGAAGGTTTCCTCCAAGTCTTGTATCAGGGTTCTTTCCTCCCGAGACTTCACCACAATGTCATCAACATAAGCCTCGGCGTTCCTCCTGAGCTGCCGACCCGAGGCGATGTGCATCAGCCACTGAAAGGTCGCTCCTGCGTTGCACAGCCCGAATGGCATGCATGTGTAGCAGTACACTCCACATGGGGTCAGGAAAGCCGTTTTCTCCACGTCTTCTATTGCCATCTTGATCTGGTGATAGCCAGAGAAGGCATCCAGGAAACATAACAGGTCACACTCGGCGGTGGAATCAACGATCGATCGTCTGAGGAGGCGGGAATGGATCCTGCAGCGAGCTTTGTTGAGGTTGGTGAAGTCGACACACATGCGTTCCTTCCCCTTTCTTTGGCACGACAACCGGGTTAGCCAACCAATCTGGGTATCGGACCTCGCGAATGACCCTGCCGCCTCTAGCTTGCAGGTCTCTTGGGCGATGAAAGCACGCTTCTCGGTGGACTGCCGTCTCGCTTTACGCTTCACGGGGTGCGTTGGGGCTACGTTGAGGTGGTGCTCAATTATGCCACTTGGAACCCCTGCCAGCTGATCAGGTTCTCATGCGAACACCTTCTTGTTCGCGCGCAGGAACTTGACCAGGGCCTCCTCCTGCTCGGGCTCGAGGTTGGCGCCTATGGTGAAGGTGGCATTAGTAGATCTGTCCTCGTCGACCCGATGCTCTGCTTGGTTTTACGCCTTATGTCGTGGGTGAATAGCTGCTTCTTCTTGGCGGTGCAGCCCCTTGGGCTCGAGGCGTCTGAGTCGGCGGGTTGTGCCTTGCCCTTGATCTTGAAGAAGAGCTTGAGCACTTACAACGCATCCCGGTGTCTCCGGATACGGTGAGGACGCCTTGCTGCTCCGGGCATCTTCATGAGGTTGTCTGTTGGGTGAGTCGCGGCCATGAATCAGGCTAGTGCTGGGTAGCCAAGGATGGCGTTGTATGGGAGGCCGATGGGGGCGATGTCGAAGTCGATTAGCTCCGTGCGGAAGTTGTCGTAGGTGTCGAAGGTCACCGGAAGACGGATCTGCCCCAGGGAGCCGGCGGAACCATCTCGGCGTAAAGAAGAACTCTTTGGCTGAAGCCGCTTCCGTGGTACATGGAGGAGGTGAAGGCTTCAGCAGGAAAACGCCGAGGCCTGCGCCGCCGTCGATGAGAGTCTGGTGGCGGCCACTGGCGGATGGTGGGGGTGCACAGCATTGGGGCGCGCCGAGCAGGCTGAGTTGGAGGGTGATCCTCCGAGTGAAGGCGTGTCGGCCTTGGGCGCCGACCGACCGGAGGAGCCCCATGCTGCTTGTGAGCGATGCGATCTGGCCAGACGAATGGCTTGATGTGGTGGCACGAAGGTGGCGCTGCGAGCCGCCAGGAGAGCTACAGCGACCGGGGCGCCCGGCGCGGCATCTTTGGCGAGGAAGAGGCGCGCAGCTCCCCAAGAGGCCACAGGCGGCTGGCGGTGGAGCAACCACATGCGCGGGGCGCCGGTGAGGAGCCATGGGAAGCCCGATTAAGCCATGACCACATCGTCGCCCCGGCCGAGGGCGACCCTCGTCACGCCCGATGGGAAGGCCATCGGATCGGTCGTGCCGTTGTGGCAGCGGTGGCGTCTCCGGCTTGAACTTGTTCGCCACTTTGCACTGCCCGCAGGCTGGGGCCAAGGCTCGGAGCCCCCTGGCCCCTGCGCTGGCGCTGGCATCCGTAGCAGGCAGCGTGCTGCTCATCATAGGGCGAATCGCGATGTCGGCGGAGAGTGGGTCGGTGGAAGGGAAAGCTCCGGCGCACCTACTGGCGCGCCAAATGCGGATTCGGGTTACAGCGAGACCCTCTGGGTTCGAACTACAGGGTGCACGCGGAGATCTCACCTCCAACCTACCTACGCCTCGTCGCCTCGCAAGGATCTAAACTACGCAAAGAACAACACAAGGGACACGAGGTTTATACTGGTTCAGGCCACCATTGTGGTGTAATACCCTACTCCAGTGTGTGGTGAGGTGGATTGCCTCTGGGGCTGATGATAAAAAGTACAAGGGAAGGACAGCCTCGCGAGGGTCTGTTCTTGAGCTGGTGCGATGAACTGCTAGGGGAGTTCAGTCGCCTCTCTTTCTCTCTCTCTAGGTGCCGATTCAGATCAATCTCCCTATCCGGTGGGTGGCTAGTCCTATTTATAGGCAGAGGCCCTGGGCCTCTCCCCAAATATTGGCCGGGAAGGGCGCCAACAATTGGCCATTTTGAAGGGGAACATCTAGTACACTTATCCTGACTAAAGTCGGTCCTCGCCTGCCAAAGACTCTAACGGTGATGCCGGCTTGGGCTCCACGATGACCTCCTTCCTGCCGTTCTGCTGGTCTTGGTCTTGTTGCACCGAAATGGTTGCCTTTGCTTGATACCCTTGGCCCGCACTTGCCTCCTTTGCACCAAAGGGGAAATGAGGACACTCCAGGCTGGTGCCGCTGGCGCCCTTGGTGCGTCATGGCTTGCGTCATGGGCACCTCGTGAGGTACCCGCCTTGATCTCTCCGCCTCCTCACAAGCCAACTGTGAGGCCGTGCCGAGGAAGCTTCTGTCGTCCGCCCAGCAATCTGGCCCCTCGCGAGGGTCTTGAGCTTGTGTTGATGAAGATGGGCCGTACTGGGCCACCCCTTGAGCCACGCGGCAGGCCGCAGGCAGGCAAGTCTGGGTACCCCCGTTCCCAGGACGCCGACAATTGTTCTAAGGCCCCACATGCCGAGGCGTTGAATAGAATGTATATGCTAGTTTACGGAAGCAAGTATCGATAATACGTTTGTATCTCCATACTTATATTTCTTCTCTTATAAAAAACCGAGTTGGTGATGATGAATGCGTGTGCCATCTTGAAATATAGACTATCGATCTATATCGACGGATGGTAATTAAACTAAAAGATACCCGCACCCCTCTCACATTTGCAGACAAGGCCTTCCCTCGTTCATCCTTATCTCCAACAAACCTCATTGTTGAGCAATTAAGAAAGGAAGCCTCTGGAACAAAGCGGCACAGTGGCTTCTTGGCGTCGTCAATCCCCATGCCTCCGCTCGATCCGACCACCAACCACCACCACACCCCACTCCTCTTCACCTTATCTCATATTTCTCGAGATATCATTAGTTTTTACACATGGGATTACTCCCGCAAGGGTCAATCACAACAAGTGTTTTATAAAAAATGCATCTTGCTAGTACTCCTACACAAGACTAAGTTGGTGATCTTTGGTGTATACGCCATCAAATCGTTTCGACCATTAGATGTACATCTAACGATTGTGAGGTAAGTTCTTGTCTTTTCTCACCAACATCCCACTTCTCTACCAATTTGCAGAAAAACCCATAATTAGTATCTTAAAACCAACCACATCCCTCCCTGACCTCACCAAAACAGCCCAAGGAATATATTATAATTGAAACATAATATATCTCTAGTGACATATGTATATCAAAATTAGGGTGTTTCGTACCAAGTTTGTGAATAAGTATTATTCTAATTATGATTCGTTACAGCGGACATGAACATTGCTAGTATTTCCAACCATGCATTTTTTGCCTAGTATTCCACAGTTTCGAGTTTTCCATCAAGATATTAGTCACTCATGGTTGATATTTACTTTCAATCATGTACACATATGCACTATATAACTAGCCTTGCTTATTGGCTTCCAAAGCTTAACTTTCACTCCTAACTACAATATGTAGAGTATTTAACAAAAAACTACCACTTTCAACCAGCCCTAGGAAGAATCTATTGTACAAAAAATAGCAAAAACATACCCAAAATTTCTTAATCCACGCCAAAAACTACCTAGTACTCCTACCGATTAGGTTCGTTTAAACCCATTTATGGTAGGTTGGCCCCACACGTCCGTCTTGTGAGGCTGCTTAAACCAACACATTTTGTTTGACCGTTTACGAGGGACCCACATCGGCGTTCTATCCTGTTATTCCCCTCAAATCATTATTTTTCCTGAACATTACTTCAAAGCAGTCTTGATGCGTGTTAAATCGGTGGCGCCGGTGATGGCGAAGTTGGCCCCGCTCAGCCGGACGGGCAGACGCCTTGTGGCCCTACGCCCGGGTTGACAGTTGGCCCGGCGTGACCCACGAGCGAGCAAGCCACCGCGCTGGCCTTCGCTCGAGCGGATGGCTGGCCTTAGCGCTGGCGCGCCGCGAGCAATCGTCGCCTGCCGTGCCAATCTAGCTAGCAAACCTTGCGGAACAAGCGGTGGGCCGGAGCTATCTTGGCTAGCTAGTGGCCATGGCCCGGACGGAGCTGGCATCCGGGCTGCCGCAACATGGGCTCCGCACCTCCGGCCCGGTTTTGACCGCGCATTTCGCCGACGGCAGATAGCTGCGTCCCATGGCCGAGGATGACTAGGTGGACGGGCGGAGGTAGGAGGTCACTCGAGGATTTTGTTGGTAAGAGCATGTACAATGGTTGATAAGGTAGTCTTATCTTAAGTCTGCCACGTATGCAAGTGGTAGTAGTTTCTTGGCATTTTAGTGGTTTCTTGCATTATTAGGGGTTTCTTGTAAGGAACAGTGTATGTACTACTAGCGACAAAAGGCGATTCTAGGTTGCGTTGTACTCCAACGAGTACTACTAGTGTTCGCGGGAGTGTATACCTTATTTTGTGGGTTCGATCCCGGCCGAACACACGGCGGCCTTTTTTTAAAAATAGTGCTACTACACTTTGCTGTGAGCCAATATTTTTACACGGGTAGTTTGAGTTTTGAAGTCAAACGGACGTGCGGCCCCACAATATGGGTGCACTGGACAGCCTAGCCACGTGAACGGGTTTTCCGTCCCAGCATCCCGTGGCTCGCGTGCTCGCCCTAGCCGCACCTAGCTTGCAGCTTCCTCATCAGCTAGTAGCATATTTAAACTAGCGCCTCCCAAGTAAGCCCGAGGAGCCGGAAAAGCTTGGCGGGGCATTGGGAACTGTGCAATATGGCTCTGTATGTAAAGTGCTCTACTACTACTCTGTAGCTTGTGGCGTTGCAGGCATGGACTTCACTCCATTATTGGATCTACTATAAAAGAAATTCCTCTTGACGTGTTTTCTTTAAAACGGAGGCAAAAGCTTTGCTTCATCTAATTCATAAAGAAGGAACTACTAACAAAGTTAGACAAGATCCATTACACCTCTACAAATGGAAGCGAAAAGCCTAGTCTCATTGTATCAAATAACTCAAATGTTCTTGCCCCTGATAACCGTCATTGATAAATAGGCTGCTAGTGTGTGCGTGAGAGGAGGCGGTGGGTAGGCCAGCTACGTGAGAGGAGGCGGCTGAATAGAGCACCGAGAGTACCCACTAGGACACTACGCAGTGTACTTCCCTGCATTGATAATGCAGTGATGGTTCTAGAGAACGATAGTACCCTCCACTTCCAAGCTGTAGCTCCTTGGCCCTGAGATTCAAGAGTTCAAAACTGGTGCACTATACTAGACTAGACTAGAAGTACAGTACATCGCACTACTAGTTGAGAAAAGTAGTACTAATCTTTGCTACTGATGCAGTATGTACTCCTTTGTCACATAATGTAAGATGTTTTTTGACACTAGTTGGCGTGTACAAAAAATGGCAAAAACATACCCAAAATTTCTTAATCCACGCCAAGAACTACTACCTAGTGCCAAAAATTTCTTACTAGTGCTATTATTTACAGTATAATGCAATCCCATAACGTTCCATAATGCTAGTACTTAGTAATAAATAGTAATAGCCTCACCCCTTGTTGAGAGCGATCTACACTTGGAAGGGGCGAGGCCTGCGGTTACTACGCTCTTATCTCCTCCTCTTGATTCCCCTCCCCGAAGAGAAGGCAGTTCGTCGCTGCTCCCATGGATTCGCCAGGCGGTTCTCCTCCTCGTCGGGGCTGGGAGACCTTGGACGACGATCCTCTGGGAGAAACCGCACGCCGCTCCGATGTCCTCGCCGCCGCAAGACTCGGTGCTTCCTGCACCAACTTTTTCAAGAAGCTACTTAAACAGGCTTGGGAAAAGGCCATGCCTGTTGGTCTTCCATGCATCCTCGAGGAGAAGGTTCTTCTATGGGACAATCCTTCGAATAGTCCACCGATCCCTGGCCATGGTTTCACATTGACTCCGCTAGAGTTGCCGACGTTGAGAGGTAGTCGGATTTTGTCCGATGAGCGGTCGATAATGGAGTTTGATCATGTAGTACTTAGTTATTCCATTTCCATCCCGTAATTTCTCTGCCGCCCACCGTCTTATATATAGGTGCAGGTCGGTGCCAGCGAAGATTGGCTTGCATACCTCCGGCGGATACCACCATCATTTTGCACAACATCCACAGCGGTCGCGGCCGTTCGGTAGAGCCCTTCTCCACCATTGGGATCGGCCTTCCGGATGGCTGGGCTTGAATACGTATGATGATGCCTACATGAGATTGAAGAAGATAGCAATTGCGGACCCACCGACAAAACGACGCGGCGACGACGATTACTATCTCATCGCGGTGTTCGACATAAGGGTTGCCATCAATGCAAGAGGCAGTAACGGCAGAGGCTGGCGCATGTTGGTGGCGGCAGATTTGTACCCTACTGCGTTCGAAGGCGCCAGTCGCCATCTAGGCCGCATCTTCGCGGTGACAAGCCAGGGGACTTGTTTCATCTGGTTGCCATCCTACGGTACGGGAGATTACAAACGGAATGCACAAACCAATCATTTGCATCCCTAACGGTACTCCATTATTTTGCAGGGACCAGTCAAACCTCGATCAAAATAAGATCGCCGATCCTGGATGTGCATTTGCATCCGTGATTCAGTCTAACCTGGAACCTTGTAGCTGACTTTGGCATATTGGGATCAACTATCTTAGCAGTTGTTATCCATGGTACCACTGATGTGCAACATGGTCACACAATCTACCACGATCGGACCATCACCATCTACCGGGTATTCCATTTTAACTCTCTTGCCTTCTCTTTCATTGTTGTACTAATAGTATACTTAGTAGTACTAGTAGGAGTACTTTTTACCTTGGAGGACGCGTATAGCTAGCTAGGCCCTTGAAGACTTGAACCCACTAGCTGCCACCATTTTTGTTTTCCCATGTCTTACTATCTCATCCATGTAGCCAAGAGTGGATATATATAATAAGCCGGTTATTTTACTTCCTCTATACCGGAGTAGTACTATTTGCTGCAGTATTCTTGACCGCCATATTTGAGCACAACATTATTATGCATGGACCTTGACTATGTGCGTCACCATGTGTCCAAATCTGGGATGCGGCGTGTACCGGATGAATGGCGCCGAGTTCGACCCACTGTGATGCGGCGTGGGTGCCGAGGAACACTCTTGGAGAGTACTACGCTATTCATCGGGGATAGCTACCCCCATTGTGAAGCGGATGCCACCTTCCGTGCACGACCACGGAAGGCCTGCCGTTATGAAGCATGGTTGTGTCTTGATGCGCGCACCGCGGATGAGCGACATCTTTGGGACACGCTATCCACGATTTATGCCGCTTGACTTGGATGAGTCTCCATCGTGTGGAACCGGACTGAAAGCTACGACAATGATTCCCGTTGCCCACCGCTATGGATCGTGCCATCCATGAAGAACACACAGGACTAGAACCTGGAGGAGGACATATAGCCCATCTATAACGTGTAAGTGGAGTACGGTAATTGTGAACGGTAGCGCTGTGAATATATGTAGACTAGTCGTGCAAAAATTTATCACATGAATTGGAGATGAACTTGTGTGGCATACTGGGATTTGTCCTTTATAATTTATTACTAGTAAATGTGTTATGTGTACGTGCAACTTGTGTGGTTGTTGCACGGGCTCCAACACGCTCTTTGGGAAAAAAAGGTGGCACAGCTTTGGATATACGTGACGTTGCGGCATCATACAGTAGCATCGTTCGCTATAGTTGTAGTACACTCCTACTAGGACGACAACTCCTATAAAACCTTGCGCTTGGCTCTTTGCCTCTTCGGGAGGTTCAACAGTTCGTACTCGTGTGAACCTTGCACCTGGCTCTTCGCCTCTTTGAAGGTCCAACAATGATGATACTACAGTACAATATGCTTCTGGCAATCTGACACCGATTGAACTGCTGCACGTCCACCGCGAGGGCGATGGCGAGGGAGAGGGAGAGGGCGCTGTAGTCAAAACCCTCTCCTCGTCCTGCGAACCACCGCGAGCATGGGCGAGGGGGAGGCGTAGTAAGCAAACTTCTCCTCGTTCGCCGAGTTGACGGGACACATCAAAGCAGTACTAGTACTAGTAGTAGTCCATACTGCGTCCTTTCCGATTAATATGGCTTAATTTGAAACGATAAAAATACACTAGCGGTCAACGTATGTAACAATACGCTCTTTACGGTCACTATATATAGTTTTGCGTCGATTATACGATCACTAGCTCATCGTAGAGCAATCCGTGTTGCACCCTACTAACCAGCCACATAGTCGGCGTGGCACTTTGTTGACTGGTTAAATTCTCACCTGGTTTTACGGGTCCCACACAGCGAGTTGGCGAGCAAAGAAATCAGTTAAACAAAACTTTCTGCGCAGGCGCGACACGGGTCCAACCCTTGCGCCCGAACCGCCCTGGTTGTGTATGTGAGTGCATGCACGTGTCCTCCTCGATCTTCCAACAAAGAGTGTACATCGGCTATAAAACAAAGAGTGTAGTAGTATATGATGTACATCTACACTTCCAATGCATTTAGCCTTTAATCTAAATCGATATTGATTGACTAATGCACCAACTTGTGTTGCAGGTATAGGCTACATGTCTATCCTTAATTACAGCATGCAACGGCCTTCATTTAATCTTCTTATCTCGATGGTCGCATGCACACATAAGTCTGCTACTTTTGGGCGTTAATTATACCCTGGTCAATGTGTAAATCTCTAAATGTACAGTCTTTCACGGACGTAGGGAGTAGGTTGAGCACTTGAGCGTGAGCGTGTGTGTTGCGTCGTGTGTTGTGTGTCGCATGGGTGCGTGAGTGTTGCGTGCGTCCATGTGGAGTACGTGTGAGTGTTGCATGTTGCATGCATGCATGCATGCATGGGGCTTACTCCCTCCCATTTACATGTTCATATTTCAAGCTTCCTCTGTTCCATCCATATGGTGATACTCCCTCTGTTCCCAAATAGTGCGGAGTAAAAGCCTCCCTCTGTTCCCAAATACGGAGTATTTGTCTTTCTACATATTTCAAGAAATGACTAGGTACGGAGCAAAATGAGTGAAGTGGCGTAGAGGCATAGGGATCTTGTAGAAAGGAAGTCCTCATGATCCATTATTCCCCATCTCGGTCGGAGAGAACTATTCAACTAGTCTTCGCGATGAAGTGAAAATACACGTAGCATATGGGACACGTAATTAATAAGCTGAACCAAGCGTGTTGGTGTTACAAAATGAGCCTTACCGATCTTGCCATCATGTTTGCCGATGAGAGCACGCTTCCAAGAATACGCATACGCACCTCTCATCCTCCGATGGCGACATATGGGCCCTCTTGTGGTAGACCCACATGTCATCGGTGTAACTATTTACACTCACGAAGGGCGGTGCCTATATCCTAGTAGTAGTACTAGTAGAATTGAGATTTAATGCACTTTCTTCCCCGTCTTCCACTCTTCTTCCTCCTCTCTTCCCCATCGTCGGCCGCACACCATTTACCCCCGCTCACTGCTCGGCCACACAAGGAGAAGCTTCTTCGCTCGCCCGCCCGAATCCACCTCCCCGCTGGCTCGCAGGCACCGAAAACCCCAATGGCAGAACCGACTGACACGCAGAGCCGCTATTGGAATTCCCTCCCTGATGTTCTCTTGGAGCAGATCTGTAGTCGTATGGACATACTCAGCACCGTCCGTATGGCCGCATGTTCGGTGTCTTTGTACCGTCTACTAAATGCGCAACCGTAGGCTCTTTTCAAGATACCACCTTTGTCGATGCCCGATCCTCGCAGGTGGCCCGGACACCGACTTGGCGATCCTACGGAGGTTGCCGTGGTGCCCCTCGACATGCTACCACTACCCGTCCACACATCCTTCATGCGCGGCCACTCTTTGGGCGGGCATGAAGGCCAACTGGATCGTCCTCATCCACCACACGGTAGTGCGTGGCGTCTCGTGGATATCTACACCCAGCGAGAGATCACCCTTCCATCGTTGGATACCGCCGCCATCGAGCCTCGCGGCCCGCCGGACACTCCTGCCTACTACGCATGAGGCAACGTCAAGCTTTTGGCTCGACCTGCGGTTGCGAAAGTTGTAATCTGCGAAGTGCCCACACCATCAGAAGACTACATGGATTACAAGCTCATTGCCTTGTTCAACATTGGATTAGTCTATCCGGAATCCGGTCGCCATACATGGTTATGGCTCATCATCAATCCTGTTGAGGCAACATTTACATGCGATGCTATAGTGCACGATGGCATCGTTTACTGTGATCGGCCGCATGATTGGCTGCCTATACTTGGTGGAATCTATCGTCGTGTAATTGTTCTATCTCATCTCATCTTTACCTTATGAATATGACTGCCTGTTCATTTGTTACAAATTTAGAATGCATACCATGTCTATAACCACATCATTGCTATATGTTCCTCTCATTTCCTATATTTTTATGACCACACATGTTATTGTTAGAGTTGATATGAGAAAAATTGGCATCTAATGATTGTTAGAATACATATTATGAGCATAACATCATGATTGCTATATGTTACTCTCGTTTACAAGATTTTTATAACAACGCATGTTATTGCTTAGAATTGATATGAGAATAGTAGTAGTAAGTGCTATGGTAGAATATGAGTAGGTATTTGTCATAGCTGTTTTCCTCTCATTGTTACATGATGTTTGAACCATGACATGTTGCTAGAATATGAAAGCCATCGGCTTATTTTTTTAACTCGGGGTATGATTATGACCACGACGTTGCAATTCTCTGTCTATGATATGTGTCACTGTTATAATAATCTTAATTCCACACATACTCTGAACATGATTGTTTATTTTTGTCCTTTTGGTCTCCAATTTGAATTGTTGCAGCAGACGCCAAATGCGCTGGCCTTCATGATTCAGGACACGGAATCATACCGATCGATGGGTGCTTTGGTTTATCGCTCGTTCAGGCGGCGGCGGTCATTCGATGCTCATTCGCACGTACCAAATTGACCAAACCATTACATCAAACCACATGCAGTACAATGCATGGGGCGTTCGTGACATTGATGGCTATGGCTGCTTCGTGTTCGAGAAAGATCCCATCTCCGTTGGGCCAGGCGTATTCAATTGGAGGCGGGTTTACAGCCTCGGCAACCACTCCTTGTTCCTCGGGCTCAATTATCCGATCATCCAACCAATCATCGATCATATCACCAGCGATGATTACTGTGCTATGCAACTTCCATTCGCGAGGGGGGGCTGTGTTTACACATCATACCATGGGTTTCATGAATCACCATATCCAGAGATTCTTCGACACAACTGGTTGCCAGCTAATCTTCAGTTTTTGAAAGGCATCAACGTTCCAGGCGTTTGATGGCTTTTGCAAACCCGACATGCGGCGATGTGGTTCATGCCAACAGCAAATATGCACAACTTGATTCGTGCGATATCTAGGATCGAGCCATGTATTCTCTGGCTGTACGACCCTCTTTTGTTGGATATTCTGCATCGTTGTTAGTTTGAAGCACTCCTCTGGTTTGAAGGATAGATACCTTCACAGGATCAAGTGCATCCTAACTCCCCTGTCTAGGATGTACTGATAATGATGATGGAGATGCTGTGTAGAAGCCATATATATATATATATATATATATATATATATATATATATATGTATATATGTATATATATATACATACAGTTAGGCTTCAAGTGCGTACTTGTTAGTTAAACCTATGTATAAATTGTGACACTAAATACGACTAGTAAGTATTATAGTAGCAGTACTAGTATACGTCGATCAAATTATTCATCATGTCCACACATTGAATTGATGTGACAACACGTTGCGCGTGAGGTGACACAAGAATCCCTGCGGCGTGTTCGGGTATTCTGGACTTCAGATTTGGAGTACCACTTATCTGTCGCAAGATACAGTTGGAGTGTGGCATGCACGCGATGTGGCACAAGACCGGCAATACCTTGCCGATAATGGTCAACGGCCGGCAGACGGGCAGCAAAAAAGGTTCTGGTGCTGCACACCAACAAGAACTTCGACCAGCAGAGGACCAAGCGGGTGATGCACCGGTACCACCTCGGGGACTGGAGCAAGAGAAGGAGCGGGAGCTGGTCCTCTGCAAGATTTTCTACCGCATTTAACACTAGGGCCGGGGAGTAAAAGATTATAAGTTAGTTTGGTATTGGTAGTTGTACTACGTTGTCGTTTGCAAGTTGGTATTGTTGTTAACGATCTTTTGGTATGAACTTGCATTTGCTTCCAACCATCATGCCGAGGGTCGACATGGATATAAAGCCGAATCATTTGTTTCGAAACGAATTCTCAGGCACCTGATTTTTATTTGATGGGTAGCATAAGCACCCGCCGTTCGAATTCCCAGTTCTGCAGTTTTTTTGAAACAAGTGCATGCACTTATTATCACAATAAAAAACAATATCCATGCTGCATCCCAGTTATCGATGCATGCTTGCAGAATTCTCTCGTTTATTGAGCACGTATATTGTTTTTTCAGGTCGAGCAAGTTTCAACTGGGCTGTAGACTGCCCGAGGTTGGTTTTGTTTTAACAGTCCCAGCCCATGGCGACAACGGGCACAAAGATCCAGCAGGTATTCTGGCCTCGGGCCGACCAGCGTTAGTTATATTTTGTCTTACAACATCCATGAGCAGTTTTTTTCTTGAATCAAACACAGCTCAGTTCTATTTTTCCTCTTGAAACGCATGTCTTACATCCGCTTTTCTAATCTCTACCTATAGTTTTACTAGTTCATATACACGTATCATTATACTGAAAACACATAAAATTCCCTTTTCATATTTACATCCTCTTTTTTGTTGTTTTTTCTCACCCAGCGCTGATTTTTTTACCACTGGTTTTTCCTTAAACCAACTCAATTGTCCCATGTCTTATTTGCTTACAAAAACAAAACTATTTTTTTGGCAAATCAATAAGTTCTTAAAAAATGTTTATCATTTCGGGATTACAACAGTTTGGACTCCACCGAAATATGCAAAATAAGGTTGAACTTTGACCGTGGTCCTGGGCAGAAAATGGGATGTAATAAATTACTTAAGAATTAGCAAATGGGCTGCAAATTATAAAAAATAGCAAATGGGCTGCAAATTATAAAAAATAGCAAATGGGCTTTATGTTGTCTTGCCATAGATTTGGAGTCTGACTTGTGGGCCTACACAAGGTTTCTTAAAAAAGAAACTTAGTCAACAATCGACTCTACCAGTGTCAGACCGTTAGATGTCAATCTAACGGCAATCTTGCTTCTTCAGTCTCTGATCTTCCTGCCCCAGCCGCCCAAACCAGCGTCGTCGGAACCACCTGCTCCCGCCTCCCGTGGCCGGCAGTGCTGCCGGGTAGGCCTCATGGCCCCATCATACTCGCATCCCTGGCCTGTCTATCCCTCTACTCACCCACACCTCCTGTTATTTTCCGGCGACGGCAGCCGAACCAGTCAACCCTCATACTCTCCACCGCGTGGGAAGCCACTGCCGTGTCTTCGCCGGCACCGTGTCGTTCCCTTCGTAGGCCTCGCCATCGTCCACCGCCCTGGTGCTCTCGGCGCGGCGTGGTAAAACGATGTCCATCCAACGGTCGTAGTGCTTCTTCAACCTCTGGTCTTTTTGCCCCAACCGCCCAAAGCAGCGCCGGTCGTGCCGCATGCTCCTGCCTCCCATGGCCGGTTGTGCTGCCGCGGAGGCCTCACCGTCCCCATACTACTCCCACCACTGGCCAGGCCATCCCTCCACTCACCCACTCCCCCTGTTATTCTGCGGCGACGGCAGCCTCACACCGCAACCGAACCAGTGAACCCTCGTACTCCTCTCCGCGTGGGCATCCACTGCCGCGTCTTCCCCAGCTCCGCATCGTCCCCTTCCTAGGCCTCGCCGTCATCCACCGCCACTGGTGCTCTCGGGCCTTGGCGTGGTCAATGTGATCAACGACCGACTTCCATCGGAAGAGCATCTTTGTCGTGGAGGCGACAGGCTGGGTCCACGGCAGCCCGCAAGGAAGTGCCTCCTTATTACGCGCAAAATAATTATTCCTCCACCGACAGCGAGGACCCACCGGACGGGCCACCGGTATTTCATGGAAAAATGTTTCCCCCATTTGTTGTGACCCACCGGCGAACCACCGTATTCGTGAAAAAACGTTTGCCCCTCTGCTGGGACCCACCGGACGGACCATCGTATTTCGTGAAAACGCCCCCAGTCGGCTCGGACCCACCGGAAGTGCCTCCTTATTACGCAGAAAAATGAATACTCCCCACTAGCTGGGATCCACCATGGTGGGAGGCTGACTTAGGGCCTACTAAGTTGTGAGACAGAGGGCTTTGTCAACTTAGTCAATATGAACGATTCTAGCTCCAGTGACCGTACGATGTCCATCCAACGGCCGCCGTGCTTCTTCAATCTCTGCTCTTCCTGCTCCATCCGCTCAAACAAGCGCCGGCGGGATTGCCTGCTCCCTCCTCCCCGCGGCCGGTTGTGCTGCCGCGCAGGCCTCACCGCCCCACCGTACTCCCATCGTTGGCCTAACCATCCCTCTACTCAGCCACACCTGCTGTTATTCTCCCGTGAGGCGAGGCAGACCATAAACCCTCGTGCGGTCGTACTCCCCTCCGCGTGGGAAACAAGCGCCAGTATTCCCTGCCTCCGTGTCGTTCCTTCCTAGGTCACGCCGTCGTCCACCACCACCGGTGCTCTCGGCGCGGCGTGGTGAACGTGGTCAAGGAACAGCTTCCATCGAACATGGACTGTACGTGGAGAGGCTGATAGCTGTGTCCACGGCCGCAGCAAGGAAGTGCCTCCTTATTACGCGCAAAATAATTATTCCTCCACTTGGCATCTGGGACCCACCAGAAGGGCCTCTGTATTTCGCGAAAAATTGTGCCCCGGCCGACATGTCGGACCCACCAGCTATCTTCGCACGCAAGGAAGTGCCTCCTTATTACGCACAAAAAGCGAATACTCTCGCCACCGGAACCCAGCATAGTGGGAGGCTGACTTGTGGGCCTACCAAGTTGACGAGGACGGAGGGCTTTGTCAACTTAGTCAATATGAAGGATTCTAGCTCCTTTTACCGTACGATGTTCATCCAACGGCCGTAGTCCTTCTTCAACCTCTAGTCTTCTTGCTCCAGCCGCCCAAACCAGCGCCGGTCGTGCCGCGTGCTCCACGCCTCCGTGGCGGTTGTGATGCCGCGGAGGCCTCACCGCCCCTACTACTCCCACCGGGCGGGCCATCCCTCTACTCACCCAAACCCCTGTTATTACGTGGCGGCAAGCCTCACACCGTAGCCGAACCAGTGAACCCTCATACTCCTCTTCGCGTGGGCATCCACTGCTGCGTCTTCCCCGGCTCCGAGTCGTCCCCTTCCTAGGCCTCGCCGTCATCCACCGCCGTTGTGCTCTCGGCACGGCGTGGTCAACATGTTCAAGGAACGACTTCCATCGGACGTGGACTGTACGTGGAGAGGCTGACAGCTGGGTCCACGGCCCCAGCAAGGAAGTGCCTCCTTATTACGCGCAAAATAATGATTCCTCCACCTGACAGCAGGGACCCACCAGACGGGCCACCGTATTTCACGAAAAAAACATTTCCCCCTGACTGCTGGGACCTACCAGCTACATCTTCGCACGCAAGGAAGTGCGTCCAGGCAAAAAAAATGATTCGCCCCCCCTAACTGCTGGGACCCACCAGCTACATCTTCGCACGCAAGGAAGTGCGTCCTGGCAAAAAAAATGATTCACCCCCTGACTGTTGGGACCCACCAGCTACATCTTCGCACGCAAAGGAAGTGCGTCCGGGCAAAAAAACGATTCGCCCCTCTGTCTGCTGGGACCCACCAGCTACATTTTCGCATGCAAGGAAGTGCCTGACAGTCGGGACCCACCTGGTCGAAGCATACGTAGCGTTGTCATTCTGGTCGCGAACGTGTACGTACATTACCTTGGTCGTTGTAGAGGCGCGCGACGTGTCGTAGTAGAGGCGCACCACGTAGCATGTACACGCGTCGTCTGGCCGCCACGGTGCAAGAAAGAAAATACGGCCACGTACGTACATATAGATACGGGTAGGGTCTCAAACGCCTACTCGCGCATATGTACGGCGAGGGCTCGTGTACATGGCTGGGTCGGAACGGAGAAACAGCGTCGTCGTCATGTTCATGGGGAGGCAACGGAATGCGTCGTGTTCATGGGGAGGCAACGGAATGCTCGTGTTCATCGGGAGGCAACGGAACGCGTGGGAGCCAACCGGCTTGGACGGAACAGGCGATGGAAACAAGGCCTGGCGTACCACAAAACAGAGGAAACGGCCTTGTGTTCGACCGGGAGGGGTCTGGCGTACCGCAAAATGGAGGAAACGGACCTCCTACGGTCGAAACGGGGGTCTTGTTGATCGGGAGGGGTGTGGCGTACCGCAAAACGGAGGAAACGGACCTCCTACTGTCGAAACGGGGGTCATGTTGATCGGGAGGGGTGTGGCGTACCGCAAAACGGACGAAACGGACCTCCTACGGTCGAAACGGGGGTCCTATTCATCGGGAGGAGTGTGGCGTACCGCAAAACGGGACTCCACGGGATACTGTTCATCTCCACCGTCGACCTCCTCCAGCCTCCACGGGCTACCGTCGACCTCCTCCAGCCTCCACGGTGTCGGGGAAGCTGATTTGGCCCACGAACACCTATGGGACCGGCGGACCGACCCCTTTCGGTTCGGCGGGGGGCGGAGGTCGCACGAAGAGCATATCGAGGCGAAGCACACGAGCAGTTTACCCAGCTTCGGAGCTCTCCGGAGAGATAACACTACTACTGCTGCATGTCTGAGTGTATTGAGTTCTTGCTCAGGAGCGTTGAGTGCTACAGTACACACAAGCTGCTAACGAGACCGAGCGTGAGTGTTCTCTGGCTTTGAACCTTTCCCCCTCTTACGTTGCGCATGGGCCTCCTTTTATATGCTAAAGGGGTCTCCGACAGGTGGCAACATAGACAAGGGTAAAAATGGAAAAGGAGTGGTTGGTACATCTACTTGTACAGTGTATCATACCTAACCACGGCGGCGGGGACAAAGGCATTAAATGCCCGTCACGTCGCCCTAACGGTCGCGTAAGGGACCGTCGAGGCGCCACCGCTTGCCACGATGGCAATCTTGTCGATGCCGCTTGCCATCAAGGCGCTCCGTCCGCCACGGCCTCTTTCCACACGCTACCGAAAGGTCCCAGGCGACACGTTAGTGGATGTCTTTGGGCGCAGGTCTGAGTGGTGGTGATGCCGCTGACAGCGCCTTGTCGCGGTTGTTGTCTTGTCGCGTCCGGAAGCTTATCGCTCACCGGGCCTTCCCAGCAAGCTCCTCTTGCCGGGGCCTTGTCTCCTTGGCTTGAATACTTTGTTCTTTAATGGCTCCAAAGGAACCACGGAGGACCTTGGCGGTCACCCGGTAAGCCTTGCCGCGGAGGGCTGCAACTGCCCGTGCACAAGTTCGGGATACTAGGGTACCCCTACTCTAGTACACCGACAGGAGCCCCCGGGCCTGGGCCACACACGATGCCGAGCGCTATTGGCCAGGCCCAAAACAGGGCACGAGCACGCGCGGCCTGGGTTACGCCGTAACTGACCCCGGACCCACCACGCCCTCCATGAACGGCACGCGTCGAATGCGGCGTCGTGTGAGAGATCGTGGGTGAGATCATGGGCAGACCCTAGCACAGGTAATCCTCTTGCTTGAAAACTTTCCTTGTGTTCTTCTTCTTCTGATTTTCTTTTTTGAATATTTGCTTGACTTTTCTTCATTTTCCGGTCGTCAGATCCATCCGCCACAGAGCCAATGGAGACCGAGGCCGCCGGCGAGGAGGACGCGCGCGGCAATACTGACGACGCCGCTGCCATCGGAGAAGAAGCTGGCGCTGACGAGCCCGCCGGCGAAGAGGCCGCCAAAGCTGCCGCTGCAGAAGCTGGCGAGGGGTCCGGCGATCGCACTGACGGCCCTGAGGCCGCAGGAGCGCCAGGCGCTACGCCGACCGCCGATCCCTCCGCCGCTACGGCAGCGTCGGGCTCCGAAGAGCCCCAGCCCGGCGCCTATTTGAAGGCCGGCGATGGCGTCTTCATCAAGCTCCCATGGGCGTCGAGCTCCAGGGCGCCGGCCGAAGGAGAAACTTTTGATGAAGAGCTGCTCGCCTCTGCTGGACTGACGCTGGTCGATGCATCAAACAGTAGCAGCGGCGAGTCTGAGGTGGAGCAGCTGCTGCGGAAGCTGCTGTCGCACAACCACGCCCGACAAGCCAAGCTGGAATCCCGGGAAGCGCTTGTCGCGAAGGCGGGAGCAGACATCGAGAAGCGCGCGGAGGAGCTCCGAGGCCTCAACCAGGAAGCTCTCCGGTCCTTGGCGAGAGGAGAGGGAGCGACTTCGCCGAGCGCAAGGCCTTCCTCCTCGAGAAGGCTGAAGCTGAGGAGCAACAGCGGCTTGCCGCCGAGAAGCTATCTGCGCAGGAAGGCGAGTTGGCGCAGAGGAAGGTTAATCTTGACAGCCATGAGGAGGATCTAGCCACGTGCGAGCAAACATTTGGCGGGGCTCTCAAGGATGCAAAGGATGCTGCCGCAGCTGCCGAGGCCGCCAAGAAGGAGCTGGAGACAAAGGTGATGCAGCTGGAGGCCAATCTCAAGTAGAGCGGCGAGGAGCTTGCTGCACTCAAGCATGAGCGCGAGAAGGACGCCTACACTCTTGGCGATCTGCAGGGCCATCTCGCAGAGAGGAGCAAGGAGCTCAGCGCCGCCAAGGACTCCAACGCAGATCTTGAGTTGAAGTTGACCACCTTGACTCGGTATTTGGGCGGGCGCCAAGGAGTAGGAGGTGGCCTTGAAGGAGAAGATCAAGGCCGACGAGGCGCTGCTGGAGAGTGCTGCTGCCGCCCAGAATACCTTTAGGGAGAATGTGGAGCACTGGACCGAGGGTCTCGTGGATGTTGCTGCAGCCATCGACAGGGAGCTGGCGCAGCTGGGGATGGAGGATCTTGGATATTCCTCCGATGAGCACCTCCGACCCAGCGCCAAGCTCAGCTTGTTCTTCAAGGGCGTGGTGGCGGCCCTCCAAATGACTCGGGAAGAAATCCCAAAGCAGGTGGCCGAGGAGTCGCGCCCGGATCTGCGGGAGCTCTTCAAAAGGTCTTGATGAAGGTGGTCTTCCTCAACCCAGGCCTCAACCTCACCAACGTCCTCAAGTCCTTGCCGCCGGATGCTGATGTGGAAGCGCTCAAGACCCTTGTCGCACCCATCGTGGACAGGGTGAGCGGGATCAAGAGGGTTGAGGGTGATCGCGTAGATTAGGCCGCCCGCTTTCTCTTTTTCTTGCCGCTGCTGGTCATGTTATGAGAACAAACCATTAGAGCTGCGACAAGCTATCTTGTAATATAACTCTATTTCGGGTAGCAATTGCTATGTTATTTCCTTTACTTGGTTCCTTCCTTTGTATGTTTTTGCCCTACACTTTTAGGGAACTTGTCACAGCACACAGGCACTGGTCCGAAGTCTTGAGACGTCGGCAAGACTCTTTGGCGGTGCTGCTACCGACAAGAAACCTTGTCGCAACTAGTCGCAACTCACTTAAGTTGTTGAGCGGACTCGAAACAAAGTAAGGCGCCAACTAGCTACGAGTTGGTTCCTCCACAAGCAGGTTTTCCATACAAAATACGATTAGTTCGAGGAAGATAACTTAAAAATTTTAAAACTGATTGCTCAAACTTTAGCAACTTAGCTTTTACTGTCGTTTGCTTCCGGTAAGGCTAGACTTCCTTGAGCGACGCTTGGTCCACACCATTATCTTCTCCTTTCCCCTGGCAAACTTGTGGGCGAGGGAACCTTCCTTTCTTTGAGAAAGAGAAAGAAGAGAAAATAAAGATATGGAGCCTCATGGCTCGTTATTGCTTACCGGGGGTAGGTGCTGCACAAAGTGTCAGATAACGCATGCAAAATAGAAGTAGAAAGTATGAAATTGACAAGATGTCCGAAGCACATTAGCTTTACTTATGCACGGGATCTGCGCCCGATTCTGTACAAAGGATTACATGCAACATCGGCAAGACTTGTACAAAAGGTGGTTGCCGGAACAGGTTCCGGCAACCGCGCCTCTGAGTAAAACTTACGAAGATGCTCAATGTTCCGTGAGTTGCTCACCGGAATGCCATCTTCGGTCTCAAGCGGACAGCGCCCGGGCCTAGTGACTCGTTTCACCCGGTAAGGGCCTTCCCACTTCGGCGTCAACTTGTTGGAATTCTTGGCGGACTGAACGCGCCGAAGAACAAGGTCGCCTTCCTCGAGACTTCTGGCATTAACTTTGCGGCTATGGTAGCGGTGCAAAGCTTGCTGGTATCGAGCAGCTCGTACAGCAGCCTGAAGACGATCCTCCTCAAGGAGCAGCGCGTCATGTTGTCGCAACTGCTCTTGCTCAAGCTCAAGCTCATCATAAGCGAGCACTCGAGGTGATCCATATACGAGTTCCGTGGGGAGAACTGCCTCTGCTCCATAGACTAGAGCGAAAGGTGTGCGGCGGTGGCTCGATTTGGCGTCGTCTGATCGACCAAAGAACCACCGGCAGCTCCTCAATCCAGCTTCTTTCCGCACTTGTGCAGCACAGCCGAAAGTTCTGGTCTTGAGCCTCAAGCGCACTTCAAAGATTCGCCCTCTCCGCTTGACCGTTACTTCTCGGATGAGCAATGTGAAGCGAAGCGAACCTTGGCGCCAAGATCTTGGGCGTCGCATGAAGGTGCGGCTCGTGAATTGCGTGCCGTTGTCGATGATGATCCTGTTAGGGATTCCAAACGGCAAACAATCGACCTAAAGAACTTGGCTGCGTTGTCTTTGTCACCTTCCTCACCGCTTCCACTTCCGCCACTTTGTGAATTTGTCGATTACAGCATTACAAGTACTCAAAGCCCCCGACAGCTCGGGAAAGGGGCCGAGGATGTCGAGCCCCTGCACCAAAAATGGCCAGGATAAAGGGATCGTCTGGAGAGCTTGAGCTGGCTGGTGTATCTGCTTGGAATGGAACTGGCACGCTTCACACTTGGTTACTTGTGCAGTTGCATCCTGGAGGGTTGTCGGCCAAAAGAAACCTTGCCGGAACGCTTTGCCGGCAAGTGCTCTGGCGCCAATGTGGTGACCACATATGCATCCATGTATCTCTGCCAACAGCTTTTGTCCGTCTTCGCGGTGAATACACTTCTATTTGACACCGTTGAGTCTTCTTACATGCAGTGTGTTGTCGACAAACTGGTACATACTTGATCGCCGGGCTACTCTTTCCGCTTCTTCTTGCTCTTGGGAAGTTCTCTGTCACGAAGGAAGCGGACAATCTCTTTGTGCCCATGCTTTGGAGCTTGCGGCTCGACAACAAGGACTAAAGGCACATCTCGCTGCTGCGGGAACATCTGCTTCCTGGCGAGAACACGTGGCTCGATCCGAAGCTTGACGTTTCCCGGCAAGCTTGCCGGAGCAAAACTTGTCGGGAGCGTCTGCTTCAACGGAACAAACCCTAGGGCTTGCCGGAGCAGACTGCTCCTTAGCACCCTTGGTGTTGATCTTGAGGACCTTCTTGATGGCGACTTCGGGAAGCTCTGCCAAAAATAGTCACCAGAGATCAACTTCCTCTTCTTGCTCTGTCCGGTTGATGGGCGTTACTGGGGCGCAGCTTGAGCACAAAAATCCACAGTTCCACAGTAGCGTAAGTCTGGCGCCTTGCCGGCAGAGCCATCGGCAATGTCGTTTTGAGCTATTGGAACATGTTCCATTTGAAGGCCGTCACAGGTCTCTTCTAGCTATCTCACTTCATCAACATAAGCTTCCATCAACGGACTCACGATAACTCTTGTTCACTTGGCGGATGACAAGCTGTGAGTCACCCACGACAATGAGCTTCTTGATCCCAAGGTCTCTGCGATCCACAGAGACCGGCAAGCAAACCTTCATACTTTGCAGTATTGTTTGTTGCTTGCTCCTTGGGAAAGTGCATCTGGACTACGTGCTTGAGGTGCTCTCCGGTGGGTGCAACAAGTAGCACGCCTTTCCGGCGCCTTGCAGCGAGAAGGCACCATCAAAGTACATCAGCCACTCTTTGCTTGATTACTTGTGGGGGTTGCTGGTTTATGGAATTTCTTCATCTTGTGTTGGCGTCCATTCTGCTATGAACTCCGCCAATGCTCGCTTTGGATAGTTGAAGTGCTCTCAAACTTGAGGCCAAAGCTTGACAGTTCCAGTGCCCACTCGACAATCCTGCCTGTTGCCTCTGGATTTTGCAGTATCCTCTTGACGGAAAACGAAAGTGGCATTTGTGATCTCATGTGCACGGAAGTAATTGCGCAGCTTTCTCGAGGCCATGAGGAGGCTGAAAAGCAATTTCTGCACACCGTAGTACCTTGACCTAGCCCCCTGCGAGAAGGGCCCGACAAAGTAAACCGGGCGCTGCACCATTCTTTTACGCATCTTCTCATGCGTCTGCGTAGATCCATCCTTGTCGGGACCATAGCTTGCGGTGAAGCCCCCTGCCGTCATTTGGATGCATCTGCCATGGTTGCTAGCTCATCATCTGCCTCCCTCTCCGCTACTAACGCAGCACTAACCACTTGATTGGTTGCCGCTATATTTAGCGAGAACTTCTCTTGTGGCTTAGGTGCGACAAGTGTTGGAGTGGAGGGCAGGTATCTCTTCAAGTCTGCGGCGCAGCCTCCGGCTGCGAGTCCATTTCATCGGACCTGCCTTTTCAAAATTTTGAAAAATGGCGGTATGCTCAGCAGAACCTAGAGATAAACCTGCTGAGAGCAGCTACATAACCGGCAAGTCTTCATACATCCTTGGCGCTTTGGTGCTTCAATCGGCTCAAGGGCCTTGATCTTGTCGGGATTGGCTTCAAGTCCCCGCTGAGACACGAAGACCCCGAGAAGCTTGCCAGAAGGGACTCCAAACACACACTTCTCAAGGTTGAGCTTGAGGTTGATCTTGCGCAGATTTGCAAAGGTTTCGTCTAAATCTTGAATCAGAGTCGCCTTGTCCTTGCTTTTGACCACTATGTCATCCATGTAGGCTTCCACATTTATGTGCATTTGCGGCTAAAAGCGTCATGGACTACTTTTGCAAATGTTGAACCAGCATTCTTTAATCCGAAAGGCATCCGTACGAAACAGTATGTGCCACATGGGGTGATGAATGCGGTCTTCTCCTCATCCTCTTCTGCCATGAAGATCTGATGATATCCTGAGTATGCATCCGAAATGAAAGCAAATCACATCCGGCCGTGGAGTCAACAATCTGGTCGATGCGGCAAGGAAATGGGTCTTTGGGACAAGCTTTATTGACATCGATAAAGTCGATACAAAGCCTCCATTTCCCGTTTGCCTTCTTGCATACAACTACAGGATTGGCCAACCACGTGGGATGGAGCACTCCTCGACGGCCTGCCGCTTCCAATTTCTTGATTTCTTCTGCGATGAAGTCTTGGCGCTCCGCACCGCTACGACTTTACGCTTGACGGGCGCGCGCGAGGACAAAGCGGCAAGATGGTGCTCAATTACTTTCACGGGAACACCGGGGATGTCGGGGCGGTTGCCACGCAAACACGTCGACGTTCGCCCGCGAGAAAGCAACGGCGCGCCTTCCTATTTAGGGTCGAGAGTGGCACTGATGGTGAAGGTACCACCAGTGCCGTCCTCCTTGGCGGACACCTTCTTGGTCTCTGGTGGAGCTGCCATCGTCTTCTTACACTTGCCGGTGGAGCTCGATGGTGCGTCCTCGGCGGTAGCGCAGCACTCCGAAGAGGTGCGCTTGCGGAGTGGGCATCGGAGCTCTTGCGGACTTGGTCTTCTTCTTCGCCCGGGAGCTTGACGGCAAGTGGCTTGCAATCTGCTGCAAATGCTGCTTCCGATAGATCTTGTCGGCGCAGATAAGAGCATCCTTCTTGTCGCCGAGGGCGGAGATGACACTTATCGAGCTGGCATCTTCAAGATGTTGTATGCATAGTGAGAGGCTGCCATGAATTTGGCGAGTCTTTGGGCGGCCATGTATCCCATTGTAAGGCAATGGAAAGTCGACAACGTCAAAAGTGACCCTCTCGATCCTGAAGTTCAACTTCGCTGCCAAATGTCACCGGCAACGTGATCTTTCCTTCGGCTTGCTCCTTCTGGATTGATTCCTTGGAATCTGCGGTCTCTTCGAGCTCGCCATCGGGGATCCGGAGTTTACGGAGCACCACGGAGGAGATCAGGTTCAAGCCGGCCCGTCATCAACTAGCATCTTAGTGACCTTGAGGTTGCGGATAGTTGGTGAAACCAACATCGGCAAGCACCCGACCGCATGATTACGATCGTGGTGGTCCTCAATATCAAAGATGATAGGCGTGCTGGACCATTTCAGAGCCTTGCGTGACTCGACGGATGGTTCTGCCGCATTGACTTCCCGCATCCACTGCTTGAGCTGGCGGTGTGAAGTATGCAGAGAAGCACCGCCGTCAATGCACAGGACCTGTGTGGCTTTCTGGAACTCATGCTCATCGGTCTCGTCATCATCCATGTCCTCATCATCATCGTCGTCTTCATCCTTGTCGCGGCCGGCGGGAGGTCTGTCTCCTTGCCACTGCTTGGCCTTGCCGCGACGTCCTCCCCGGCCGGGACGTTTCTTGCTAGCTACTCCAGCACCTTCCTGGGCCTTCTCCTTGTCGCGTCGTTCGTATTCAGCCTTCGCTGCTCGACAAGCTGCTCGACCTTTGCAGCTCTGGAGGTCATGGCCCTTGGTGTGGTGGATCTTGCAATCTTGTTTGTTGGAGCCGTCACCTTGTCGGCGACCGCCATAGCTGGCAGTTGGTGCCGGCGGCAACCTCCTTGCCGGAGCTACCAGCTTTGGCTTTCTTGGCGCCACCTCCGCTGCCGGACTGCTCAACAACTAGCACATCTTTGCCTTTCTTCTTCCTGTTGTTCCGCGCGGTTTTTCTTTGCAGGCGGTCTCCTCACTATCAGATCCTCCCGCTTGATATTCTCTCCGGGAGTCTCCTCCCTTCCTCAACACGTGCACACTTGTCGGCCAGGCATAGAGCTCGCAGCGTCTGATCTTGCACATCGCCATCTCCTCCCGCATCCTGCGGTTTCGCTTTCGATGGAGCAGCGCTGATTACCGCGGCGGTGGACATCCGGATGTTGTCTTGTCTGTGGTGAATCTCTGAATGTACTTGCGGGGCTCTCCTTCCTTCTGGGCGGCAGATGAAGGTCGCTTTCTTGTCCATGGGGCTTGTGGCCGCCTGTAAAGGCGCCGACAAACTGATGGCATAGATCTGCCCAAGAGGATATGGTGTTGTCCGGCAAGTGCATGAGCCAGGATCTGACATTGGGCTTGAGCACCAGCGGGAAGTAGTTGGCCAGGATCTTGTCGTCTCGCCCCCCCGGCAGCTTGCACCGCGATGGTGTAGATGCTGAGGAACTCCGACGGATGCGTCTTGCCGTCGTACTTCTCTGGTACGTCTGGCTTGAAATTCTTCTTGCTGGGCCATTGGACTTGCCGCAGCTCACGAGTGAACGCAGGGCAACCTACCGCGTACGGCAAGTCGCCTGGTTCCCCTGGCGCATGCATGTCGACAGAGGGCCCAGCGCGATGGTCGGATTAACGCCGCGCTTATCTTCGGCGCTCGATGCGAAGTTCGGCGTCTTCTTCTTGTCGTTCGTGAAGAACTTGGCGCTGATCGTGGCGAGCTCGTGGATCCGATGATGCGGTAGAGTCATTTGTCGAGGTGGATCCGGTGAGTCGGCGATCTTGGCCTTCGGGCGGAGAGTGCATGGTGGTTGCACCCCACGGTTTCGTCGCCACCGGCTCGTGTTTAGCAGTCTGCCCGCGGCAGCAATGCACTCGGCTGCCGCGGGCGTCGCCGTTGGCAAAGCCGATGAGACTACGAATGGTGACCCTCCATTCGCCGACCTTGTCGGCTGTTGGAGGGTAATCCGGGAGCGATTGAGCTCTCGCCAAAGCTTCTGCTGGAGTGGTGGGTGGCGATGGCGAGCGGCGCGAGGCGGGATATGCTCGGACTTCTAACTATGTTAGAAGGCGATATCCCGTCCGAGCGGCCGTGCCTCGCTTCAGCGCCGACATGTTGGCGTGCATGCTGGTCTTGAGCATCCCGAGATCCACCAGCTCGATCTTGGTCCAACGAGCGTATGGCGTTGTGAATACCATGACGCTGTCGGTCCGCGCCTCTGAGGCGGGCGCGGTGCATGTACGGACGCCGAGGTCTACACAGCCCTGTCCTTGGACATGGCAGCACCGTGGGCTCCCCCGTCGACGTCCATTCTACCGCCGGCGTCTACCCCACCACCCGTTTGCTCCGGTGGTGGTGGGTTCGACAGCGACGGAACATCTGCCCGAAGCCTTCTTCTTCGGTGGAATGTCGATGAAGATGATGAAGATCTAGCTCGTGTGGGCGCGGATCAGGTTCACACAATCTCGGCGCCCCCTACAGCGCGCGCCAAAGATGTCGGGAAGCTGATCGGCCCACGAACACCTATGGGACCGGCGGACCGAGCCCCTTTCGGTTCAAGGGGAGCGGAGGTCGCCTGAAGAGCGTGATCGAGGCGAAGCACACGGCAGTTTACCCAGCTTCGGAGCTCTCCGGAGAGATAACACTCCTCTTGCTGCATGTCCGAGTGTATTGAGTTCTTGCTCAGAGGCGTTGAGTGCTACAAGACACACAAGCTGCTAACGAGACCGGCGTGAGTGTTCTCGGCTTGAACCTTTCCCCTCTTACGTTGCGCATGGGCCTCCTTTTATATGCTAAAGGGGTCTCCGGCAGTGTAAGCGTAGACAAGGGTAAAATGGAAAAGGAGTGGTTGGTACAGCTACTTATGCAGTGTATCATACCTAACCACGACGGCGGGGACAAAGGCATTAAATGCCCGTCACGTCGCCCTAACGGTGCGAAAGGGACCGTCGGGCGCCACCGCTTGCCACGATGGCAATCTTGTCGGCGCCACTTGCCATCGCTGCGCTCCGGCCGCCGGCCTCTTGCCTGTGGCGCTGGAAAGGTCCCAGGCGACACGTTAGTGGATGTCTTTGGAGCGCAGTACTGAGTGGTGGTCTGCGCGGCAAGCGCCTTTCGCGGTTGTTGTCTTGTCGCGTCCGGAAGCTTGTCGCTCACGGGCCTTCCCGACAAGCTCCTCTTGCCGGGGCCTTGTCTCCTAGGTGCATTGGGTGGCCTTACCGGCAAGCTCCTCTAGCCGGGGCCTGGTCTCCGTGGCTTGACTACTTTGTTCGTGAATGGCTCCAACACACCCACGGCGGCCCTTGGCGGTCACCCGGTAAGCCTTGCCGCGGAGGGCTGCAACTGCCCGTGCACAAGTTCGGGATACTAGGGTACCCCTACTCTAGTACACCGACACACGGGCTCCTGTTCATCTAGCCTCCACCGTGCGCTACTCCACCGGCTACTGTTCAACCACCCCTCCACTGTTTACTGTTCATCCAACCCTCCACACCACGGGGTCCTGTTCAACCACCCCTCCACAGGCACCCCTCCACCGTCTACTGTTCATCCAGCCCTCCACACCACGGGGTCCTGTTCATCCAGAGGCAAACGCCACCGCTCACTGTTCATCCAAACCCCCCCGCAACGCTCACTGTTCATCCCAGAGGCAGCATCGATCGGCTTCAGTTAGCAGCAGTATCGAAGGAATCGCTCGATCGGGTTCAGTTAGCAGTCATCGATCAATCGCTCGGGTTCAGTAAGGCGTAGCCTGCAGCTCAATCGCTCGGGTTCAGTTAGAGCCCAATGCCTCGCTCGGGTTCAGTTAGAGCCAACACCTCGCACACACGCGCGTAAGTGTACGAGAGAAACGCGCATCGCTCAGCCCCCGACCTCCCATTATAACCGGCAACTCCTCGAAATTTTCCTCCCCCTCGCTTCTACCACGGTTTTTACCGTCATGGACGGCCCAAAGAATGTCATGCAGCTGCGTCTCCGGCCCGCCCAGGACAAAAAGCCCATTTTCTGTCATGATTTTTTGTCATAGAAGTAGGAGCCGACCACATCTATGATAATACCGGGTTTTGTCACAATTATCATCATAGAAGTGTCATATGTATGACAGTAAAAAGTTTCGTTCGGCCCAAAATGTCACGGATGTGTCTTTTTTTTGTAGTGCACACTGACGACAAGGGCTGAGTGAACCGCATGCGTATATCGCACACTCCTTGATCTGGCTGACCATTTCTTTTGTCTTGCCTAATCACAAACAGTTCATCTGAGTGAACCGTATGATGTATATTGCACACACCTTCATGTGGCTGCCCGTTTCTTTTGTGTTGCCTAATCACAAACAGTTCATCCAAGTGAACCATATGATGTGCATCGCTGCGCCTTCATCTGGTTGCCCATTTATTTTGTTCCTCCTCGCCATAAGCAGTTAATTGAACTGAACCGTATGCCCTTCATCGCTGCGCAACTAAAATCTGAACCATGTTTGATGCATACATCGCCATAAGCGTTTTGTACATTTTTCACGGTTTTCATACACCACCGTTTGCGATTATTGCATCGCACACAGTTTCTTGAAGGGTCTCTGATCGTAGTGTCATGTTAGCAGCATCCTGTAGTAGTGCTAGTACGACGGAGGAGCACGAAACACGGCAGCCCAGTGCCATATGGCGATAAAAATGATCTAATTTGGTATTCATCGATCCCACGGCGCCGTTCATCGTTAGCATTGTTCTATTCATGCCTCGCACAAAACATGACACGTGCGGCAAAGCACCCAAAGCAAAAGAATAAACACAAGAGCAAACGAAGAAGGAAGATTATCACCCCAAAAAAAGAAGGAATACACACATACAAGTGTAGGGCGCTGCTCTCTACTACATGAAGGGTTGTTGGCCGCGGAGTCTTAACTGCTTCTTCATCGCCTCCACGACCTCCATCTCCTTGCGCGTCTCCTCCGCCATCTTCTTCATTTTGTCCATGATGAGGGATTTCTCGATGCGAGCCTTCATCATCTGTTCCACAGCCGCATTACATACCTTGACAACAGCCGTGTGCTCGATGCGGAGCTTCGCCAACTCCTCCTTCTGTTCCATGACGAGGGCCTGCAGCATCTTCATCGAGGAACTACTCTTCTCAAGCAGCTTCTTCCAGCCGGTGTTCTCCTCCTTCAGCAGGTCGAGCTCGTGGCAGAGCTTCGCCTTGTCCTCCTGAAGTTGCAGGATTTCGCCTGTTGCCTTCTTATCTGAGACAATGCTCTTGTTCAGCAGCATCACTAAGCCGGCGGTCAACTCCCCCTACTCATTGAGCTCAGCGGGCATGTCGTCGAGGCTCTCCTTCAGCAACTCCACCAAGCCGTCGATGAACTCCTCCTGCTTATTGAGCTGATCGCACATGTCGTCGAGGGATAACGACTCCAGCGCCACCAGCTCGGCATCTTCGCCTCCGCGGCTAGGGCGCTCCCGGGAGCACTCGCCTCTACGGCTAGGGTGCTCCTGGGAGCCCTCGCATGTCTCTGCCAGGCGGTGTGCCCTCTTTTTTTTCCGCGGCCTTGGTTGTGGCTCCCTTGTTACGAGTAGTTCTCGACTTAGAGCTCTGCACACCGGCCATGGCAAGGACGGACGAACAAGAAAGACTTATGAGGAGGAAGAGGTAGAGTGATTTTTGGCTAGGTACTAGTTCCCCTTTTTATAACCTAGTACTAGCACTAGTACTAAAACCTGCATAGTGGGAACACGTTCAGGTTTGATACGTACTACTAGGTGTGAGCAGGTTTGCACTTAATTATACTATACACTTTGGAATGTGATGGGAACAAGCTAAAGATTAATTGATGGTTTTGGTTTTGAGGCCCGAGACGACTCCCGATGAGTTTCCTGGAACACAAATTTCAAGTACTACTGCTCAAATGCGGCCGCACAAGTCAGTGATGTAACTGGTCGTACATGTCAGACCAAGCCGATGCGTGTCGCGGGTCCGACGACCGTCTATTGGTGCGATCGACGTAAGTATTACGCGATGGAGACTTCTGATTGTGGCTTCGGGTGATTGTCATGACCAAGCATTCAAAAACTAGTGATAAATCAATTACCATCTTTTTCCAAATGACCAAGTATTTTCACAGGAATACAATACATATAGATGGAGTGATTGTCACGGTTGCAAACCGCCATGGCACCGCAAGTTCACTGCAGCAGCAACCGAGTAGGTCACTGCATCGCTGGCGGGGAAGGAGGGCAGCTCACCTCGCCTATGATGCATGCCCAATGGCGCCGCCACAGCTGGTCCCACGATTTGGCTTCTCCTACCACCAATTTGAATAGTTGCACCGGCTGCTCAAGCCATTCCGCAGGCATGCGCGTTCTTTCCTCTGCAGTTGACTCCGTGAATATGATTTCTGCCATTAGCCCTAGGTCAAAATAAATGCGACACTGCTAGATGTTGACATTCCTCAACATCTCACCCCTGAGATTGACTTGCGCCTCCGCATTGTGCTGCGCCAGGCGCAGCTCCTTCGAACTTCTCTCCAATCGATGCAACGATTCCTTGATCCGATTTGCCCTTGCTACCCACCACCTGAAACGCAGCCCTGGCATGTCCTCTGGCGCCACCGATATGTGATTCCAGAGCAATGGATCCCCTCTAAAACACATGTGGGTTCCGCTCAAAGGCGGCGGCAGTCTTTGGGGCAGCGAGAGGGCAGCCAGCGAGATCACAGGATCTAAGTGATTATCCATGGCGGGATCCGGTGGGCGAGGTGGGGAGGCGATCCTAAGTATTTGGGAGAGCCCTACAATGCTAAGATAAAGATAGTACTACTCCACTCCGTCCATGTTTAAATACAAAGGCCACCAACAGTAGCCCTCGGAAAATTGATCATACTGCCTACGTCCTGGTTTATTGGCCCCCTTTTTTTGTGCCACTTTTTATGACATGCATAAATATTATGTTACTTAAAAATATGGTCAAAAATTGGCACAAAATACGAAGGAGACCAATGGAAGTAGCAACCCATGATTTAACTACTAGCATGCACAGAGTGGAGTAGTGATGTCTTTCTCAACTACTTCCTCCCTCACATCCACTCAATTTGCATGTGCTGTATTAATTGACTATCAATGAAGTGAAGGACTTTACACGCGTCAAATTATCACATGGGGTGGATCTTCGTACAAAAATGTGTCCCACCGTGTACCCACATGTGCGTGCGAGGGAATGAGTGCGTGCGTGCACATCTTTGCTTCATGCATGTACTACCAGTGTGCCTGAGAGAGGACAAGTACATTCTTCTGGAACCAGCAGAACGCCACTGTGATCAATCCACACAAGGAGGTCGTGACAACGCCTCCACATGTGCCACATGTCTTCATGAACTGAAAGAGAGACACTGTGTAGCGTGCCATTGGAATTCTAATTTACGTGTTTTGCACATACTGGAAGTACTAGTAAGGTACACGTGCATTGCACGCATCAGATTTGGCAACCAAATTATGAATAAATACCACACTATAGCATGTAAGCTTTGAGTCATATATGCATGATGTAGATGTTCGTTTAATTCTTATAGTTCATCTCATTCAAAATCAATTAGTTTTTATAAAAAAGTTAGGGCCTCTTTGATTCGTAGGATTTCCAAAACGCAAGAATAGGAAAAACATGGGATTAGAGTGGAATGTCGTATTGAATCCTACAGAATTGTATGAGTGTTTGATTGTGCATAGAAAAAATGTAGGATTCTTTCAAAGAGGTTTGAGTGGATGGAAAGTTTCCTATGAAATCTAGTGCAAATGAATCCTATGGAAAAATTCCTATGGTTTACAATCCTACGAATCAAACAACAAAGATAGGAAAAATTCCTAAGGATTAGAATCCTCCAAAATTCCTTCGAGAATCCTTTGAATCAATGAAGCCCTTAATCTATTTTATGATTCATGGAATTGTGCGTTGTAAAGCATAGAGTAAAAACAAGTAATGGCAATTCAAATAGACAAAAAGTTTGGGCAGTTATGACATGGAAGATTCTAGAACAAATTTTGAGGTTTGTGCATTATGCTTAAGTTCAACCATGGAGTCTAATAGATTGTACATGTGGAAAAATCCGGTGGGTGCTAGAATATGGTGCGAGGGGCCAAGTGGAGGGAGACTATGAAGGAGTGCACAACTGCGAGGTCGATATTTAAAGAGAGGGGGCGAGAACGTGCGCTGTTGCGCGCAGTGGCGGAGCCATGAAAAATAAATGAGCTAGGGGGGCAAGCATTTCTAATCCTTTACAAGGAGGGCCAATTCAGCAACTTAAACCATTTTACCAGCAATTGATCTACTGGTCACATTCATATTAGCCTCAATATATAGTGATGTTAGGGGAGGGCCCTTGCTGCCCCGTCTTATCACTTGTCTTGGCGTCCCGAGAGATGAAGCGGAAGGCATGGATGATGAGAGGGGGGCGTTGGATATATAATTAATGTGGGTGTATTAGCTATGTAATCCTATATAGAGAGGCATAGATTGATCGATGTGTACGTTGGAAAGAGGGTGAGACCTCACTAGATATATAGATTGATCAGTTTGTGTGGAAAACTGGGAAAGTCCTAGCTAATATACACACACATAGAGGAACATCGATCGTTGCGCATGCACGTGAGAGATAAAGAATGCCCGATATGATGAAGAGGGGGAGGTGTGTGTGCATGCATGGGAGACCGACCTGAAGAAAAAGATTGCATGTTTGCGATGGATAATGCCGAGTGGTAGTGTGGATGCATGCATGCACGAGAGAAAGTTAGTGGTATAATTATAAAGAAAAAGGCATTTGTGTGGGTGTAAAAGACTAGGTGAGGTCATAATCAATGTAAAGTTGAATTCAAATCTTTGAATAAGAGATCATGATGTTTGAAACCCATGCATGCATGAATATAACTGAGATATGTGCGGTGTGGTTTGGAAACGAGCATGTTATACTGTATACACATTGAACAAGGTCAGACTGGTTTGAATTTGAGATACCGATGGCAGACATCGTGTAACATCCCAAATTTCCTATTTGGAATGTTTTACAATTATAGATAAGCATCCTATGCATTCTGTTTGAATTTGATTGTCATTTGAAGTTTCAGAGCAAGTTGAGTTTGAATTTGAATTTCAAATTTTGGCATGTGGGAAACAATTCAAAACCAAGCACGATAGATACTTGATCAAAAGTATGAGAGGAGCAAACATGACACTCCAAAAATATCTGAGGAAACAATGCCAAAAGTTTTGGAATTCAAATCTGAATTTTATTTGAATTTGAAAAAAATGGATTTTCATAAAGTTTGGATTTTGCCTTTGGAAAAATGTTCAAATGAAAGGGAATATTCCCTTGATCATTTTGGTATATATATACCCTATATAAATTATTTCTAGATTTGGTTTTATTTTTATTTTAGTTTTATTTAAAAAATAAAGAAAAAACCCCCTCGAGCCAGCTAGGCCACCCCAGCCCAAATGCCGCCAAGACCCTCCGCACCCAGCGCTTTGGCCCGGCCAATACCACTGAGGCTAGCCCAATGAGCCACCGACCGCCCAGCTCACCTCCCTCTCACCCACCGCCCAGCAGCTTGGCCTCGGCCACCCGCTCGACCGCCCCTCCTCTCTCTCTCGACCCATGGACCCCCCTCTTCTTCCCCCTCGCCCACGCCACCTCATGGGAGATCGGCCGGATCCCGAAGGATCCGGGATCCCCGACCGCCCGATGCCCTTCCGGCCACCCGACCCCTGGCTATAAAGCGAGTCGCGCACCCATTCCCCCTAGCCTCGCCGGACCCCCTCTCCCTCTCCCTCCCGAGCTCACCGGAGCACCGAAGCCCTCCCCGCCGCCATTGTTGCCGCCGTCGACGCCCTACCCCTCCCCGACCACCCCCGACCCCACCGAACCACTCCCCGACCTCCCTGCATCCTCCCGACGACTCCCAGGCTCCCGGCCTTGAGGAAGCCCTGACGCACGCTCGCCGCCGCCGCCGCCGTCGCCGGAGTCCGGTAAGCCACCGGAACCATCCTCCCCCGTCCGATCCTAGATGAGCGGCTAGGATTAGAACCCCCGAAGGGGTAAGTTTTTATTAGAAAACCGGCCGGTTCAATCGGTTTAGTATTAGTTAGGTTTTTTATTTTAGGCCCGGTTCTTTTAGTTTAAACCCTAGAGCCCGTTTAGACTATTTAACGCCTAGTGCAGTATAGGCCCATTAGGCCTTTTTCTTTTATTTTGATTTTCTGTTTTAGCGAATAGTTTCTGTTTTCAAAAATGTATATCTTTTATTCTGTTTAATATTTTTGATGATTCTTTTTTGTTGGATTGCAAATTTTATGTAGTTTCTGTAAAATATATATTTAGCTATGTTAAAAATAATTAAAAATGCTTTAATATTGTTTTAGCCAGAATAGTAAATCTGCTATAACTTTAGTTAGAAAAATTATTTTTGCATGATTCTTTTTGTCACCACTTTATTTTGACATTGCCAAACCCTAGAAATTAATTTGGGTATTTTAGGATTAATAAATAATTAGTTCTAGACAGAATCCTATTAATCCTAATTAATTGACTAGTTCCTGTTTTCCTAATTAATTAATTAGTAAATTAATTTATTTTAACTTGTGATTAGTTATTCTAGGATAGTTTCTGTCATTTTAGTAGATGAACTTTTATTTATAATTAATAAAAGTTTTAAATTAATTTTCTTAATAGAAATTGGATTAGGCCTAAAATGAGTTTTATAATAGCTTTTTAATTAAATCTTTTTGCTCCTAGTTGCTTAGTGAATCCTTTTCTGTTAAGTTAACCTAAAACCATGATTAAGTCATATTAAGAACTTTTTGTTATATAAAAACTATTTTTGTTATTGTTTGGAGTAGGAAAAAACTTTGAATTGGTTTCTTTGAGTTTTTTCTTTTGGATTTGGTTTTGATTGTTTGGTTGTGCTATGTTACTATTGTTATCTTGTGTGATCCTCTTGCTTTGTGCTTATTGTGTTATTGTTTGTCTCGGTAGAGTTCCTGAGTGCTGAAGCTTGCTACTACGACTCTTTAGCTTACGAGGATCATCGGCAAGGCAAGTTTTGATCATGTTATTTCTATACCTATGTTTTTGTGCATTAGTAGTTGTCACCACCCCACCATGCATGCAGTAGTGAAATCTTGAAGTCATTAAACTTGAGTAGTATCATGTGGTAGGATGAACCAATCCCTTGTTACCATGACCGGGCGTAGTAGTTATTTTGCTATGCTCGTAGACGGATTTGGTATGAGTGATATTCATAAGCAAGATGTGAGAGTCAAAGATGATGATAACCCCATGAACTACAATGATCAAGATGGACTTGGAAAATCACTCTTTGGGGGAGGGCGGTTGTGGGCACCTGGAGCACCCAGTGGTGGCGGGATGCATGGAGAAGCGCCATGACATCCTGCGGAAAGCTTCACCCAGCCACGAAGAGAAGGATGGATGCCCCATGACGGAAGCTTACACTGTGCAGCCGCAAGCCATTATGGGCTCTGGCTGGGTTGACCCTAGTAGTGACGCTGGCTGGGCGGTACTACGAGAAGTAGACGAGCGGTAGGATTGGATGGGTACCGGCGGTGGCGGAAGAACTCTTTGGAAGACCCTGTTTCATTCGTCCCGTCTTCAAACACCATGAAGTGCGAAGACTTTAAAAGAGGGAATGATTCTTGCGGGGAAAGTGCGCAAACCTCTGCAGAGTTATAACCTAATCGATTAGACGTGTCCCCGGTTACGGACATTTGAGCCTCTGGAACTTGGAAGTATTCGGATATCTCAACACTAAAACTAATGAATTAATTTGAGGGTTTACGACTTAATAATTGGGAACGAGATATTGGTTGGTGGAACCATCTCAATAACTACCAACAATTTGTAGTAATTTGCAAATAAGTCCACTGTAGTAGGATAAAATTGGCTTTTCGCAAAATGATGAAACTTAGAGCTCCACAGCCAAAATGCATATAGTGTAGTAACTTTATTATTGTTATTCTTCATGACTTGCCACTTATTCCAAAAGCTGACCTACATGGCTGCAACGTATTATGTTGCGTAGATATATTCGATCGGGGAGTGAGGCTACGCTCCGCGCTTGGCGATTGCCCTTTGGAGTCGGATGGACTCGCTTTACCTCGGCAACTTCCGCAGATTAGTAGTTTATTTCTCATGAGTTGGCCTTGAGCCGAATTTATTCCCTTGTAATAAAGACTCTATATGAGAATCGTGTAATAAAATTCAGGTGTGATTGAACTTTGATTACTTTATCGATGTCTTTGTGAGTACCAGCATGATCTTGGGATGGTACAGACACAGAGACTTGACCGATGTTGGGTCAGGTCGCTACAGAGATGGTATCAGAGCACACGCTGACCGTAGGATCGTAACCCCTAGGATCGGAAAGCCATAAGCAGAGACCATTTACTTTGAACCCCTTTCATTCTATAATTCTTCCTTGTTCTATTCTGACTCTTCTCCCCTTTGCAACATTCTAGATGGCCGTCGAGTTCACCCCAGTTTTGCTACCGGAGTTCTGCCAGCCCGATGAGACGATGCCCTTCGGAAGGAAGCTGGTCCAGATGGTGAAGCTGCTAAAGATTGCTCTACCCTCGATCACCGGGAAACCCACTAATGCACTTCCGACGGACACCCGCTACAGGATTGAGGTGCATATCCCAGGGAGAACCTTTGGAGGACACACGGAGCCTATCAACTTTGAGTTCACCGAGTTCAACTGGATCATCGGAAGGGACGTGGCGATCTACCGAGCACTTGGACATCTCCGAGAGGAGTACAGGGCCGAGCTCGATCACCAGACCTCGCCATGGTTTCTCGCAGGGCAAGGAATGGAGATATCATCCGTACCATCGAGGGCGATTCCACTCTTTCTTACATCCAGGACTTGGAGTGTCTTCTCGGAAGCGGGAGATTCGGACTCGCCGTAACTCGAAGACACACCGGAAGCTTTGTTCCATGAACTGGGCTGGAGGAGAAGGCACGCGCAGACTTCCTTGGCCATGAGGAAGAAATCACGGACTTCATGGAGATAGTAGACGACACGAAGATGAAGCTTGCCGCGATTGAGGAGAAGATGGACTTGGGAGAGGACCTTTACCCGAGTGGAGACGAAGCACCCCTCGTGAGCAATGATCAGGATTTTGAAGGGAGTACCACTGAAGGAAACCCCAAGAGGAGACGCCACTGATGAAGACTGTTTAGTCGACCACCATGTTATCTTTTACTTTTTCGTCGATCAGTTAGGCCGATGTTTTCCTTCGATTAGTCATGAGCTTTTGTAATCGAGTTTGAACCATGTTTGAGTGGAATGAATAAATGTTTGGTGTGTTATGATTGTGCATTCATATGGGTAGTGTAATTCTCATAGACCATTGTTCTATTCTAATTTTCTCACCCACTCCAAAAACACCAGATGCCTCCGAGACGTGACACTGGTTTTCCGCCGGAGCTCACCCAGCTGCTCCAGCAGCAGAATGCACTGATGCAGCTCCTGATTCGTAATCGAACAACACCGCCAACAATCCACCGCCACCACCACCCACTGTGGACAACTTGACTCGATTTCTGAGGTTGAATCCGCCAGTGTTCTCTAGTAGCACTGAGCTGATTGTGGCTGATGATTGGCTCGCAAGATCGGAAGAGAGCTAGTCACCATTGGATGCACCGATCTTTGAGAAGGTGCGCTTTGCAGCGCATCAAGCTGGATGGACATGCAACTTCTTGGTGGGAGAACTACACTGCCACTTTTCCCATGGGTGGCATCACATGGGACCAATTCAGCAGGCCTTCGCCTTTGCTCATGTCTCGGTGGAGCCATGAGTGCGAAGAAGCGTGAGTTCCGCAACTTGCGCCAGGAAACCGTCTTGTGGCACGATGCGTGGATGGAATTCAGCAAGCTCGCTCGCTATGCCCACGATGATGTGGCCACAGACGCCGCCAAGCGGGAGAAGTTCCTTGAGGACTCAATGATGAACTGAGCATGCAGCTTATTGTGGCTACTTTCAACAACTACCGGAGCTGGTAGACAAGGCCACCATTCTTGAAGGCAAGCGGCCAGATAGAAAGCCATGGCGGAAGTACAGCCAGGGGAAGCACAACTCAGAGCTCGGTGAAGCCCGCTATGCACCATACTCGGAGGGCACACCCATCATAACCATGGAGGTCATAACCATGGAGGAAATGGGAACAACCGCAGCCAGACAACAAGTCGAGGCCATGGCAATGGCAATGGAAATGGTAATGGCAATCGGCACCGTTACGCCCGGCTCCGAAGGATCTGAGCCACATCACACCGCTTCAAGTGCCGGAAGACAGGGCACTCGCCACCGACTGCCCGGAGGCCAAGCGGAGGAATGGTAATGGCAATGGAGGCTCAGCCAAGAAGCCAAATCCGTTCCCTCGTGCTCGGGTGAACCACATCGGCGTGGAGGGCGTCTATGATCAGCCGGAACAACGTGGTTGGTAAGTTTTTATTGAATTCACGTTCAGTTTTGGTTCTCTTTGATTACGGTGCAACGCATTCATTCATATCAAGGGTAGTTGTGGATAAAATGCGGATTAGCACTAGAACCCTTAGAAGCCCCCTTGGCGTCGATTCATAAGAGGAGAAATGATGGCGAGTTTAAGGCATCCTGCAACCCTCAACATAGGGAACCACAAATTTCCCGTGGAACTCATAGTGTTGGAAACTCAGACCTTGGATGTAATCCTAGGCATGGATTGGTTGTCAAAGTATGAAGGGAACATTGACTGTGCCCGCAAGTCTATTCTGCTCACCACCCCGGAGCAGAAGAGGATCAAGTATGTAGCGAGGCACAGCCAGATGAAGAATCAGGTGCATTCCCTCATGGGAGTTGTTCAGGAGGAAGTGCCGATGGTGCAAGAATTTCCCGATGTGTTTCCGGAGGAATTACGAGAATGCCGCGGACGGGGACATTGAATTTCTGATTGAGTTATTGCCAGCACAGCCCCAATATCCAAGAGACCTTATCGGATGCCACCGAATGAGTTGAAAGAGATCAAGGATCAAATAAATGAGTTATTGGAGAAAGGATATATTCGTCCAAGCTCATCACCTTGGGGAGCCCCAGTTCTTTTGGTAGAGAAGAAGGATGGAAGCTTGAGGATGGTTGTGGATTATCGTGCATTGAACGAAGTAACCATCAAGAACAAGTACCCTCTGCCGATGATCAATGACTTGTTTGATTAGCTTGTTGGAGCCAAGGTATTCTCTAAGATCGATCTTCGATCAGGGTATCATCAGTTGAAGATTCGTGAAAAGGATATACCCAAAACAGCATTCACTACCAGGTATGGTTTATATGAGTATACCGTCATGTCATTTGGATTGACTAATGCTCCTGCATACTTCATGAACTTGATGAACAAGGTGTTCATGGAATATTTGGACAAGTTTGTCGTGGTGTTCATCGATGACATATTGATTTTCTCCAAGAGCGAGGAAGAGCATAAGGAACATTTGCGTCTAGTTCTGGAGAAACTTCGAGAACATCAGCTGTATGCCAAATTCAGCAAATGTGAATTTTGGTTGAAAGAAGTTGGATTCCTCGGACATGTTATTTCGGGGAGAAGGAATAGCAGTTGATCCCGCCAAGGTTGAATCGATCATCGATTGGCGATCACCTACCTCGATCAAGGAGATCCGCGATTTTCTCGGACTCGCAGGATATTATCGGAGGTTCATTGAGAACTTCTCAAAGATTGCCAAGCCCATGGCGAGTTGTTGAAGAAGGAAGCCAAGTATGTTTGGACCGAGGAATGTGAAGCCAGTTTTCAGGAATTGAAGAAAGCGGTTGGTCACAGCCCCGATGTTGATATTGCGGACATACATAAGGAATACCAGGTCTATTGTGGCGCTTCTCGTCAAGGACTCGGAGGAGTATTGATGCAGGAGGGTAAGGTTGTAGCTTATGCCTCCGGACAGCTCTGACCTCATGAGATGAATTATGCCACGCATGATTTGGAGTTAGCGGTGTAGTGCATGCACTCAAGACACAGAGACATTTCCTCATTGGAAATCGTTGTGATGTCTATACAGATCACAAGAGTTTGAAATATATCTTCACGCAGAAGGAATTGAACCTCGATGCGGAGGAGATGGCTAGAGTTGATAAAGGACTACGACATGAGACTGCATTACCACCCGGTAAAGCTAATGTTGTAGCAGATGCTTTGAGTCGTAAGAGTTATGTGAATACTCTTACAGCAGGAGGATTACCCTGTGAGTTAGTCGATGACCTCAGAGATCTCCGACTGGAAATAGTTCCGAGAGGATTTGTTGCAACTCTGGAAGTTCAGTCCACCTTGACCGAAAGGATTCGTGAAGCCCAGAAGTCGGACAAGGAAATCGATGAGATAAAGCAAAAGATGGAGGAAGGAAAAGCTAAAGGATTCCGAAAGGATGAACATGGAACTATATGGTTTGAGGATCGTATTTATGTGCCCAATGATCCCGAGCTCAGAAGCTAATTCTTCAGGAGGCTCATGATTCACCGTACTCGATTCATCCGGCAACACCAAGATGTACCTGGATTTGAAGCAAAGTTTACGGTGGACGGTATGAAGAAGGACATTGCCGAGTATGTAGCGATGTCGATGTTTGCCAACGTAGTAAAGGCGTAACATCGAAGCCAGCGAGGTTACTTCAACCTTTGCCGATTCCCGATTGGAAGTGGGAGAAACTTGGTATGGATTTCATCACAGATTACCCAGACCCGTTCAGGTTATGATTCTATCTGGGTAGTAGTTGATCGTTTGACTTAGGTAGCTCACTTCATTCCTGTGAAGACTACCTATACCGATGCTAAGTTGGCCAAGATATACATGACCAGGATCGTATGTCTGCATGGAGTTCGAGGAAAATCGTGTCGGATAGAGGAACGCAGTTTACCTCAAAGTTTTGGAAGCAATTGCATGAAACTTTGGGCACGAGGCTGGAATTCAAAGACAGCTTTTCACCCAGCAGACGGATGGACAGACCGAGAGAGTCAACCAGATTACGGAGGACATGTTGAGAGCTTGTGTGCTAGACTATGGGTCTAGCTGGGATGATAATTTGCCGTCTGCAGAGTTCTCATACAACAACAGCTTATCAATCCGGATCTGAAGATGGCCCCTTCGAAGCTCTATACGGAAGGAGGTGCGAGAACACCATTGCGTGGGATAGTGTTGGAGATCGATCACTTTTCGGTTCCGATCTTATCAAGGATTCGAAGAGAAAGTCAAGCTGATTCGAGACAAGCTCAAGATAGCACAATGAGACGGAAGAGTTATGCCGACGATGGCGCAAGGAATTGACTTACGAAGTGGGAGACCGAGCATACCTTCGTGTGTCTCCGCCGTGGAATCAAGAGGTTTGGTGTCAAGGGAAAGTTAGCACCCGATTCATTGGCCCATACAAAATCCTCGAGCGTCGTGGAGAAGTTGCATACAAGTTGGAATTGCGGAAGGATTGTCCGGAGTTCATGATGTCTTCCATGTTTCTCGGTGAAGAAGAGTCATGCCGACATGGCCGATGTTCCGTTGAGAGACACAGTGCCCCTAGAGGCCATACAGCTTGACAGTGATTTGACTTACAAGGAGAAACCCGTCCGAATTCTCGAGACTGCAAGCATAGTCACCCGCAGCAAGGTCATCAAGTTTTGCAAGGTCTTTGTGGAGTCACCACACCGAGGAAGAAGCCACACAGGGAACGCCAAGAAGATCTTCGTCGAGACCATCCGCACCTATTTGCTAGCCAACCCGAATCTCGAGGGCGTAGATTCATCTTAAATGGGTAGGTTTGTAACATCCCAAATTTCCTATTTGGAATGTTTTACAATTATAGATAAGCATCCTATGCATTCTGTTTGAATTTGATTGTCATTTGAAGTTTCAGAGCAAGTTGAGTTTGAATTTGAATTTCAAATTTTGGCATGTGGGAAACAATTCAAAAACCAAGCCTGATAAATACTTGATCAAAAGTATGAGAGGAGCAAACATGACACTCCAAAAATATCGGAGGAAACAATGCCAAAAGTTTTGGAATTCAAATCTGAATTTTATTTGAATTAGAAAAAATGGATTTTCATAAAGTTTGGATTTTGCCTTTGGAAAAATGTTCAAATGAAAGGGAATATTCCCCTGATCATTTTGGTATATATATACCCTATATAAATTATTTCTAGATTTGGTTTTATTTTTGTTTTAGTTTTATTTAAAAAATAAAAGAAAAACCCCCTCCGGCGCCAGCTAGGCCACCCCCGGCCCAGCCAGCGCCCCCACCCTCCCCACCCAGCACTGCCCGGCCGCCCACCAACTAGCCCAGTGAGCCACCGACCGCCCAGCTCACCTCCCTCTCACCCAGCCCAGCAGCTTGGCCTCGGCCACCCGCCGACCCGCCCTCCCTCTCTCTCTCGACCCGTGGACCCCCTCTTCTTCCCCCTCGCCCTTGTGACCTCATGGGAGATCCACCCGAGCCCGCAGGATCCGGGATCCCCGACCGCCCCCGATGCCCTTCCGAAGCCACCCCGACCCCCTGGCTATAAAAGCCAGAGCCCCCGCACCCCATTTCCCCCCCTAGCCTCGCCGGACCCCCTCTCCCTCTCCCTCCCGAGCTCACCGGAGCACCGAAGCCCTCCCCGCCGCCATTGTTGCCGCCGTCGCCACCCTAGTCCACCCCGACCCCCAACGACCCCACCGAACCACTCCCCGACCTCCCCTGCATCCTCCCGACGACTCCCCCGAGCTCCCCGACGCCAGGAAGCCCAGACGCACTCTCGCCGCCGCCGCCGCCGTCACCGGAGTCCGGTAAGCCACCGGAACCATCCTCCCCCGTCCGATCCTAGATGAGTGGCTAGGATTAGAACCCCCGAAGGGGTAAGTTTTTATTAGAAAACCGGCCGGTTCAATCGGTTTAGTATTAGTTAGGTTTTTTATTTTAGGCCCGGTTCTTTTAGTTTAAACCCTAGAGCCCGTTTAGACTATTTAACGCCTAGTGCACAGTATAGGCCCATTAGGCCTTTTTCTTTTATTTTGATTTTCTGTTTTAGCCGAATAGTTTCTGTTTTCAAAAATGTATATCTTTTATTCTGTTTAATATTTTTTGATGATTCTTTTTTTGTTGGATTGCAAATTTTATGTAGTTTCTGTAAAATATATATTTAGCTATGTTAAAAATAATTAAAAATGCTTTAATATTGTTTTTAGCCAGAATAGTAAATCTGCTATAACTTTAGTTAGAAAAATTATTTTTGCATGATTCTTTTTGTCACCACTTTATTTTGACATTGCCAAACCCTAGAAATTAATTTGGGTATTTTAGGATTAATAAATAATTAGTTCTAGACAGAATCCTATTAATCCTAATTAATTGACTAGTTCCTGTTTTCCTAATTAATTAATTAGTAAATTAATTTATTTTAACTTGTGATTAGTTATTCTAGGATAGTTTCTGTCATTTTAGTAGATGAACTTTTATTTATAATTAATAAAAGTTTTAAATTAATTTTCTTAATAGAAATTGGATTAGGCCTAAAATGAGTTTTATAATAGCTTTTTAATTAAATCTTTTTGCTCCTAGTTGCTTAGTGAATCCTTTTCTGTTAAGTTAACCTAAAACCATGATTAAGTCATATTAAGAACTTTTTGTTATATAAAAACTATTTTTGTTATTGTTTGGAGTAGGAAAAAACTTTGAATTGGTTTCTTTGAGTTTTTTCTTTTGGATTTGGTTTTGATTGTTTGGTTGTGCTATGTTACTATTGTTATCTTGTGTGATCCTCTTGCTTTGTGCTTATTGTGTTATTGTTTGTCTCGGTAGAGTTCCCGGAGTGCGAAGCTTGCTACTACGACTCTTTAGCTTACGAGGATCATCAGCAAAGGCAAGTTTTGATCATGTTATTTCTATACCTATGTTTTTGTGCATTAGTAGTTGTCACCACCCCACCATGCATGCAGTAGTGAAATCTTGAAGTCATTAAACTTGAGTAGTATCATGTGGTAGGATGAACCAATCCCTTGTTACCATGACCCCGGGACGTAGTAGTTATTTTGCTATGCTCGTAGACGGGATTTGGTATGAGTGATATTCATAAGCAAGATGTGAGAGTCAAAGATGATGATAACCCCATGAACTACAATGATCAAGATGGACTTCGGAAAATCACTACAGGGGAGGGCGGTTGGCGGGCACCTGGAGCACCCAGTGGTGGCGGGATGCATGGAGAAGCGCCATGACATCCTGCGGAAAGCTTCACCCAGCCACGAAGAGAAGGATGGATGCCCCATGACCGGAAGCTTACTGTGCAGCCGCAAGCCATTATGGGCTCTGGCTGGGTTGACCCTAGTAGTGACGCTGGCTGGGCCGGTACTACGAGAAGTAGACGAATGGTAGGATTGGATGGGTACGGCGTTGGCGGAAGAACTCTTTGGAAGACCCTGTTTCATTCGTCCGTCTTCAAACACCATGAAGTGCGAAGACTTTAAAGAGGAATGATTCTTGCGGGGAAAGTGCGCAAACCTCTGCAGAGTTATAACCTAATCGATTAGCCGTGTCCCCGGTTACGTACATTTGAGCCTCTGGAACTTGGAAGTATTCGGATATCTCAACACTAAAACTAATGAATTAATTTGAGGGTTTACGACTTAATAATTGGGAACGAGATATTGGTTGGCGGAACCATCTCAATAACTACCAACAATTTGTAGTAATTTGCAAATAAGTCCATGTAGTAGGATAAAATTGGCTTTTCGCAAAATGATGAAACTTAGAGCTCCACAGCCAAAATGCATATAGTGTAGTAACTTTATTATTGTTATTCTTCATGACTTGCCGACTTATTCCAAAAGCTGACCTACATGGCTGCAACGTATTATGTTGCGTAGATATATTCCGATCGGGAGTGAGGCTACGCTCGCGCTTGGCGATTGCCCTTTGGAGTCGGATGGACTCGCTTTACCTCGGCCTTCCATGCATTAGTAGTTTATTTCTCATGAGTTGGCCTTGAGCCGAATTTATTCCCTTGTAATAAAGACTCTATATGAGAATCGTGTAATAAAATTCAGGTGTGATTGAACTTTGATTACTTTATCGATGTACTGTGAGTACCAGCATGATCTTGGGATGGTACAGACACAGAGACTTGACCGATGTTGGGTCAGGTCGCTACACATCGTTTGGCCACATTGCATCCGTGCATGGACACACTATTCTAATTGGAGATGATGGGTGGCTTTCGCATCACATATCTATATCTACACCCCTATATATTATAATTTTATATTTTTTATATAGTGTACGAATAACTTTAACTTTGAAAGATGGTCCTTGGATTAAGCCAACGAGACGGTGCAGAGATGGCAAATTCGAGCACTACTAGCAATTGGATATCATCTACATTCCACCAGATTTTGACACATGTACAATCTAGAAGACTCCATGGTTGAACTTAAGCATAATGCACAAACCTCAAAACACAAGCACTTCTTCTTTGTTATAGAATCTTCCGTATCATAATTGCCCAAATGTTTTTCTACATGATTTTCCATTATTTGTTTTTACTTTATCCTTTACAACGCACAATTCCATGAATCTTAAAATAGATTAGCTTTCTTATAAAAACTAGATGATTTTGAATGAGACGAACTATAAGAATTAAACGAACATCTACATCATGCATATATGACTCAAAGCTTACATGCTATAATGTGGTATTTATTCATAATTTGGTTGCCAAATCTCATGCGTGCAATGCACGTGTACCTTACTAGTCTAAATGGTGTTTGTGTGTGTGTTGTGCATGTTAAACACATTGTATGTACACTACTGCAGGATGCTGCTAACGCGACACTACCATCAGAGACCCTTCGAGAAACTGTGGGCGATGCAATAGTCGCAAACGGTGCTGTATGAAAACCGTCAGAAATGATGCAAAACGTTTGCGATGGAGGATGCATCAAACACGGTTCAGATTTTAGTCATGTGCGATGCAGGGCATACGGTTCACTCGGATGAAGGTGTGTGTGATGTACAGCATACGGTTCACTCGGATGAACTGTTTGTGATTAGGCAACACAACAGAAACGGTCAGCAAGATTCAAGGTGTGTGCGATATACGGCACGTGGTTCACTCGGATGAACTGTTTGTGTTGAGACATGAGAACACAAACGGTTCAAATGAACAAGATCTGTGTGATATGAGGCAAATAGGTCTGTAATCAGAAACGTGTGCGAAGACCGACAAGAACACAGACGATTACTGCTAACAAGCCGTGTGTGTTGTGAGCAAACGATTGCTGGTATACAATTGTGAGTGATTGATGAAAACATCACCGACGGGTTCCATTGTTTAGTCCGTGTGCGATGTGATTTTCTTTGTCCGTACACCATCTACACTCTGTCTACAGAGCATCAACATAAATACTTAAAAAAGGCAGCATTGCATAACCAAATTAAGCATACAATTACACAAGTGACTACACACATAACATTTGCACACACCAAAGTAAGCAATTACATGCATACTCAAGTAGGAGAAACGAGGATCTAATCATCTACTTGTTGTTGCGACGACGCTTGCCATTGCTCTACTTCCGGCTAGATCCCTGGCCGTTTTGGGAAGGAGGGACTTCCTCATGTCAAGGGTCCACCGGTACAAGTCATAGATCGTGTACGCCTCCTTGGCCGCGTACACAACATGAGCTTTCTCGAGTTTCTTCATCCAGGCCGAGTGCTAGGCACGCTTGTCCTTGTTGCACGAATCCTTCATGTCTCTGTAGTAGGGGTCGATGATGGCCTCGGCGAGGTGAACCAGTGAGTCCTTATCATGCTCCTTGCTGCCCCAGATCATGTATTGTCCCTGGATGTCGACAAGATTCTGGGTCTCATACGATTCCATTTCAACGATTGTACCACAAAAGCTCGAAATGTTACAAGGTTCAAATTCCAGAGTTATATGGCTCAAATTCGAAGATTACAAGGTTCAAACTGATATTAGAAATTAAATTTAGCTCATCAGCTGCAAACGCTCGCACTGATGCGCTGAACATGGATATCAGAGAGGTTCAAACTAATATCACCGCTTCTAAATCTGGCTTCGAAACCTCACAATTTTTGCAAAGGGGTCAGCCACTAAGAAGTCATGTATGGGGTTGACCTGATGACTTCCGATTACTCTGTCATCTGAAGTTCCAAAATGAAATTCAGCATTTTTGGAGCCTACTCCATTCTGCCGCAGGCACCGGCGCTGATTGATACGTCTCCAACGTATCTATAATTTTTGATTGCTCCATGCTATATTATCTACTGTTTTGGACAATATTGGGCTTTATTTTCCACTTTTATATTATTTTTGGGAGTAACCTATTAACCGGAGGCCCAGCCCAGAATTGCTATTTTTTGCCTATTTGAGTTTCAAGAAAGCGGAATATCAAACGGAGTCCAAGCGGAATGAAACCTTCGTGAACGTGATTTTCTCACCGAACATGATCCAGAGACTTGGACCCTCGTCAAGGAAGCTTGAGGAGGGCACGAGGTGAGGGGCACGCCCACCCCTGTATGCGCGCCCTCCACCCTCGTGGGCCCCATGATGCTCCACCGACATACTTCTTCCTCCTATATAAACCTACGTACCCCCAAACGATCAGATACAGAGCCAAAAACCTAATTCCACCACCGCAACCTTCTGTACCCACGAGATCCCATCTTGGGGCCTGTTCGAGCTCACGGGAGGGCATCCATCACGGAGGGCTTCTACATCATCACCATAGCCTCTCCGATGAAGTGTGAGTAGTTTACTTCAGACCTTGGTCCATAGTTAGTAGCTAGATGGCTTCTTCTCTCTTTTGGATCTCAATACAATGTTCTCCCCCTCTCTCATGGAGATCTATTCGATGTAATCTTCTTTTTGCGGTGTGTTTGTTGAGGCCGATGAATTGTGGGTTTATGATCAAGATTATCTATGAACAATATTTGAATCTTCTCTGAATTTTTTTATGTATGATTGGTTATCTTTGCAAGTCTCTTCGAATTATCAGTTTGGTTTGGCCTACTAGATTGGTTTTTCTTGCAATGGGAGAAGTGCTTAGCTTTGGGTTCAATCTTGCGGTGTCCTTTCCCAGTGACAGTAGGGGCAGCAAGGCACGTATTGTATTGTTGCCATCGAAGATAACAAGATGGGGTTTTTATCATATTGCATGAATTTATCCCTCTACATCATGTCATCTTGCTTAAGGCGTTACTCTGTTTTCTTGAACTTAATACTCTAGATGCATGCTGGATAGCGGTCGATGAGTGGAGTAATAGTAGTAGATGCGAGGCAAGAGTCGGTCTACTTGTCTCGGACGTGATGCCTATATACATGATCATACCTAGATATTCTCATAACTATGCTCAATTACATCAATTGATCAACAGTAATTCGTTCACCCATCGTAAAATACTTATGCTCTTGAGATAAGCCACTAGTGAAATCTATGGCCCCCGGGTCTATCTTCATCATATTAATCTTCCATCACTTTATTATTGCCTTTGCTTTTATTTTAATTTGCATCTTTATCACAAAAATACCAAAAATATTATCTATCATATCTATCATATCTCACTCTCGTAAGTGACCGTGAAGGGTTGACAACCCCTTATCACGTTGGTTGCGAGGAGTTATTTGCTTTGTGCAGGTACGAGGGACTCGCACGTAGCCTCCTACTGGATTGATACTTTGGTTCTCAAAAACTGAGGGAAATACTTACGCTACTTTGCTGCATCATCCTTTCCTCTTCAAGGAAATCCAACGCAGTTCTCAAGAGGTAGCACTGATCAACAGACCATTCATTTTTGCGAAATAAATGTAGGGCAAACCTCATTTCCTTCAGCACCCTTGCTCTGAGAACAAAGAACCTGGCGAATATAATCTCCGGTAAGGTTCCTCGGTAGGAGTTCAAAGTAATTTATGAGAGATGCAGATCTAGGCATTCGACGTGATTGTTATATTGTGTCACATTATCCACCACTGGGCCTAATCTTATCTGCAAAAGAAGAAAACATGTTAGTGCCTACATGCAGTTTTGAACATTACTACAGGACTAGCTATTTGGTTTACAGGATTTGTAAAATGCACTAACATGCCATCTTCGATCGACATGATTAACATGGGCATTTGATTACATTCTAGAAAAATGTAGCCTTCTTCACAAGAGGTTGGAGTGGATGAAAAGTTCCCTAAGAAAACTAGTGCATGATGAATCCAAAGGAGAAATGCTTATTGATTGTAACCATATGGATCAAGCAACCAATATGTGGGGGGCATGTACATCTTTGAAATCCTCCAAAAGAACCTTCGTAAATCGTAGTACATTGTCATTGTAAACTTGGAAAAAGGTGTCACAAATTGAACTCCCTTATGGTTAACATTTAACAGGAAAGGAACATCACCTTGATATATAGCTTCTCCAGGAACGGAAAGCATCTCAGGAAACTGACAACTTGCTCCAGGTCGGGCCCGATAGATTCTAGTTCCAAGACCTTCATTGTGCGCAGTTTCGGGGTCAAGCTTGTCGAAATCATTTTTTGAATGACAGACGAACAAACATCTTCAAAATTAGAAATAATGTTAATTTGTAGAAGGAGAGATAGAAGGCGGTTGTTGTACCTGAACGGGTGTGGATCCAATAACAAGTTCGAAGTATTTGTCAGACGAGTAGCCCACCACTGTCAATTTCGGTGTGAAAATGAAATTGATTTTTGTTGGACCTTCTTCATCAACTACAAGTAATCTCTCAAGTGCAGGTGTGTCCTGGATGACCATACCGTGGTCCACCTTTTCTGATGTCTTCCTGCCACACCAGCAACACACATAGATAGTTCGGAGAGTCATGGAGGTGATGTGGAAGGTACTCAACCCATTGATCGCCTGAAGACGAAGATACTCGAGTGCACTACAGCCACGGAGAGGGCGCTCATGTCACCCTTTGACAGGCAGACGGTGACGGCTCGAGGTGCTTCAGCCGTGGTAGAATAAGAGCGGGCACGTCATTAAGGGGCGGGAAATGGCAGTTCCTGAACTTGGCGACATGCAGCGTGGGCACGAGGCGGAGTGCGGACGTTGGCAGCGACAGCATATGCCCATCATCAAAAGTGAGCTCCTCGAGCTGATCTAGGGCGGGGGATCGGAACCAGTCGTCAAGCTTGGCTCGGTCATTGCCGTTGGAATGGAACTTGCCCATTCTAATGCCTTTGGTTGGGCCACGGTGACTGCCGAGGATCTTGGAGAACGCATCCAAGCTTTTGCGATAGCCATGGTAGAGCTCGTGTGTGTCGATGAGGTCGAGGGGGCTGGAGTTCCATAGGGGGCGCCACCGCAGGGAAAGGAGGGTTGTCTGCGCCCCATATTTGATTGGGAGGAGGGAGATGATGTCTCTGAACATATCATCGAGGAGGCTGCTGATTAAGTCTAGGCTCTTTGGAGTAAACGCTTGCGGTTCTAGCTCGCCCCGCCTCCGCTTGTTGGCAGCCCCGTACTCCACCTCCGGAGTCTCCTTGTCAGCGGCGCTTTCTGATATAAATGGGAGTGTAGGGAATATTTAGTTAAAACAGGGCAATAGAAAAGTGTATTGGTAACTAGAAGTTATTAGGTAGGAATATAGTAAGATAAGGGAATAATAATTGGTTGCTTATATACTACACAATTCATTTGACATTGCTGGATAAGTCAACATATGCAGATAGTTGAAAAGAAAACTTACTTCGAACAAAGTCTGGACGGATGATTTTGTCGGGGAAGTTAGCATATATCTCATGACCAGGCCCGTCTATGTGCGAAGGCAATTTTAGTGCCGACTTTGATTACATAATACTTTGCAATTTCATTCCAAAAGCCAGTGCCAAAATAGGAGTCACCACGTTCATCAAGTCTTACAGTAGCAACGATTGTAAATCCATGGTTTGTGCGCAGTATGACATTCGGGGAGCCTTGATTTATGTAAAGGGAAAAATTGTGCACTACATAATTTGTTGCATAGCGAGGAATGTCCTGCAGAAAATGGTAGGGTTGTTAAAGAAAATATGGTAACATGCAAATATGGGCCCAAATTGAAAGAACTATACAGCAGTTGAAATCAAAGGAAAAAATACTATAATTAAACAAATAGGGTAAACATGATGTCATGGAAATATGAGAGTAATCAAAAGAACAATACATCATTAATTTGCCTCATATAGAAAGAAGAGGGGGAAAATCCCCTTTGACGTATATGGTGCATGTGGCACCTTTTATCCAAATGTAGCAATATTTAGAATATGTTCGGAAAAGTAGGCCATGCCAACCGATTTAGGGTGAAATTGAACATACCGCGCGCATCCTCAAGTTATCTGGTACGATGAGATGGAATCTCTGGCGGCGGTCGCCAAGTCGTGAAGTATCGACGCACTATACATTCTGTGAATGAAAGAAAACCCTCAAATCAGCTCAAATAAAAATGAATTCACGGTGATTTCCGCCGGGTGATTAAAGGAGGCAGATGGACTAGGATAAGAGATGAGATAATATCTCGTTAAATTAGTTACCTTGTCATCCATGAGAAAGAACCCTCAGTACGGCAGATTCCCCAACCGAGCAGAGCTGGGTCGACCGCGAGCAGCGTCGAGAAAGTCGATGGCGATAGGCGGCAAGCGGAAGTGGCGAAATGTGGTGGGCTTTGCCGGCAGCCTGGCGGCGGCGGCAGGCGGCGAGCTAAGTGTTTACCTCCACGATAGGCGGTGCCATGGCATAGACACGGAGGAGCTTGTGCAGGTGTGAATGGGGAACGTACCGGAGGGGCCGAGGGGGTGGCGGGAGGGGTGAGGGTTTTTGTGACGTGAGGGTTTCCTTTTTTCTTTCTTGAATTGGGTGGTGAGGGTTTTCTATCCCACAAGGAATATTGGGGGCGATGGTTTTCTAGAGCAAACCGTGTGTGATTGACGCAGCAGGCAAAATGATAGTCATTGCACACGGTTCCAATTTTGGGAACCATGTGTGATTGATGTACTACCTCCGTCCTGGTTTATTGGTCATGCGTTGTAAATTTTACCAAAATTTGGCAAAATATTTAACATACTCAGACATAGATAATAAGCATACACGTACATAAGCATAGTTCAACCGTCATTAAGCATACTCAAGCGTACATAGTACGATCTATCCCACATCTCATCTCACATGCGGTCGGCACGATCCTGAAGCTTCTCCAGGTACTCGGCGTACGCGTCGTGCGCCACCCTGCGAGAATACTTCTGCTTGAAGGAGCCAACAGCCCGTCCTCTTGCATGCGCCAGAACACTTAGATACGCGTCATGAATCTTGGGGTTGCAAAATGGGCATCCATAGCCGTCGTTCGAGGTCCTAATACGCCTGTTATGCATAACTGTATAAAGCTCCCTCAGGATTCGCCTCTTGTACCTCCTTTGGGCATCTTCATCCTTGCTGTCCACATCGTCAGACAGCACCTATACATATAGTAAAACAAATTTGGCATCAAATCACTGCTTACATGCCATGAAGTAGGATTAGGAATTTATGGCTATTTATTTATACATATTCAGAGATTATGGTTCGATTTTTAAGCACAGTCGTCTATGTACAGACCAATCTTGAAGAAAATAATGGCACAAACATATGTGGGTCATTCAAAATCAATTGTCAAATCCTGCCTAGGAATTATTAGCACGAACAGTAACCCTAGTCGGATTACTATCAGAAATCATTTGCATAGATGAAACAACTAATCACTTATCACCTGTACCATTCAAACAATCAATACACTACACGGATCTAACGAAACTTACTCAGATTTCATGGATTGGGAGAACAAACCACATAATTTCTATTCCAAAAAGGGCGAGGCAGGAGTAACCAGAGAAACCCTATGATCTATTTGACACATAATGGGTATAGATGACTAACCAGTTGTCCGTCGTCGTCGGAGTCGTCGCTGGAGTGGTCATCGGAGTCGTCGCCGGAGTGGTCGTCGAAGTCGATGTGGAACTCCGCCTCCGGCTGTGGAAGCTCGACGCCGTCGATGATGTCAAGGTGCAGCGATAACTTGTCGGCGGTGACGGCAACCTCTATCTCCATCTCAACGCCGTGCTCCGGTGCTTTAGCAGCCCCGGCGTCACTACTCCCTTCGATGGGGCGCTTCGGCGGCATCCTCATACACTGACATCTTTGAGGACTAAGAGCGGCGTCGAGGATGCAAGCGGAGAGAGAAGATTGTATGTGCGTAGCGAGGATAGGGAGCGGGCGCACCATTAATATGGAGTAGTGGGAGTTGTCGGAGAGAGGCGGGCGGCGATCAAAACGATGGCTCGCCTCCCGGTGAGCCTGCGCACCGGACTGCTGGCATGCCTACCAAAGTGTCACACAGCTACTTGCACACCTTCCGATGACACTGCACAGCAAGCACGCCTCCGTCAATTCACACACCTGCATGCACGCCTCCCCGTCTGCCTGCGCGGCGGACTACTCGCATGCGTCCCGTCAACTCACGCCAGTTCGCACGCCACACGGGTCGCGCGGCGGCACGTATATTGTTTCTATTTGGATGATTAATGATGCAGCTTTATTGGTTAACCGGAGCATGGCACGTATCCATTGTTGGTCTAACGCTCACTATTTGAATAAATAATCCGTTTGGGATATTGGTCCCCAATTATTAATAATCTCCCGTCTGTAATTAGATAAAGATTACATCAAAACTGGTCTCAAATTTGACAAAAAAAGTACAATGCCACTTTGTATTGGTGTCCATATGACAACACGATAAGTTTCAAGAACTTCAAATAAGTTTTGGATGTACTAGAATTTAAAAATCAAGTTTCTCAATGTTTGAAATTTGTTGCACAGGGAGTAAACATGCACCCAGTGAGACACATGTGTTTTTGCAATCCATTTAGGTACACTGTCACGTGTGCATGTAGCTCAAATTTGATTTTTGCACATTATACCCATAGAAAATCAATCACCAATGTACTAAAACGTCTTAATGATCTATGTGTTTTTTGAAATTAAAACGTCCCTCCTTTGGTAACATGTATATTCACCGCGGGATAATTAATTTAACATGCATCATAGTTGTAGTGGATTCGCGGTGTTTGTGTGGGTGTGTGCGTCTGGGGGTGGCGGGTGGCTCGCGGTACACTACGAGTTGTGAGTCACCGTGTGTGTTGTCCGTTTTGTTAGGCTGGCTGGTGCCACATCAGAGTCATGAAATCGTTATTTAAAACATTACACAACTCTTTCATACATAAATGTTTTGGCCACATGCAGTTGATGGTTGTCCTACACGACACTCGATACTCACGTGTGACGCTTTCTGTGGGCCCGCGAGGTTGTCGTCCATCACTTTGACGAACAGCCGGCAGTGAATTTAATTTGACCATCAAGGTAGAATATTTTTCGTTTGTGTTATGGTGGTATATAGTACACGTCGAAGAGATGGGAGGGGACTAGCATATATACTATACGTATGCATCCGTGAACAAGTACACCTCACTCAGTGTCGGGACTTTTTGGTTACCGAGGCACGTGCCACATCAAAATTGTGAAATTGGTTATTCAAACATCACACAACACCTTTTTGGGCCACATGAATATATATCCTAGCTAGGACACTCACGTGTGACGCTTCCACCTGTGGGCCCACGAGGCCATCGTCGATGCATGCATGATCACTTTGACCTACATCGAGAGAGGTTAATTAATTTCACCATCGATGAGGATTCTTTTGGGTTGTACATATATTATAGCAGTAGCATATAGTATGCGGTGAAGAGGGGGAAGGGGACCATCATATGTAGTACGTTTGGTATGAACCTCGCTCTGTGTGGGTGCATGGTTTACGGTTTTTGAGGCATATGGCACATCAAAGTTGTACATTTTGGGTATTCAACATATATATGTTTGGTCCACATGCAAAGCGGTGGTGGTTGTCCTCTCGCACCCACTTAAGCGGTCATCAGCGATATCGATGCTTTCCATCTGTGGGCTCGCTTGGTCCATCACTTCTTTTTGCCGGAGAACAAGAGAGGTTAGTTTGACTTAGGAGGGGATTATTATTTTTGTCTGGGTCAACGTGTTCAAGGAACGACTTCCATCGGACGTGGACTGTACGTGGAGAGGCTGACAGCTGGGTCCACGGCCCCAGCAAGGAAGTGCCTCCTTATTACGCGCAAAATAATGATTCCTCCACCTGACAACAGGGACACACCAGACGGGCCACCGTATTTCACGAAAAAAACATTTCCGCCTGACTGCTAGGACCTACCAGCTACATCTTCGCACGTAAGGAAGTGCGTCCAGGCAAAAAAAATGATTTGCCCCGCCCCCCTGACTGTTGGGACCCACCAGCTACATCTTCGCACGCAAGGAAGTGCGTCCTGGCAACAAAAATTGATTCGCCCCCTGACTGTTGGGACCCACCAGCTACATCTTTGCACGCAAAGGAAGTGCGTCCGGGCAAAAAACGATTCGCCCCTCTGTCTGCTGGGACCCACCAGCTACATTTTCGCATGCAAGGAAGTGCCTGACAGTCAGGACCCACCTGGTCGAAGCGTACGTAGCGTTGTCATTCTGGTGGCGAACTTGTACGTACATACTAGTCGTTGTAGAGGCGCGCACGTGTCGTAGTAGAGGCGCACACGTAGCATGTACACGTACGTACAGCGGCCACGGTGCAAGAAAGAAAATACGGCCACGTACGTACATATACATACGGGCAGGGTCTCAAACGCCTACTCGCGCATACGTACGGCGAGGGCTCGTGTACATGGCTAGGTCGGAACGGAGAAACAGCGTCGTTGTCATGTTCATGGGGAGGCAACGGAATGCGTCGTGCTCATGGGGAGGCAACGGAATGCTCGTGTTCACCGGGAGGCAACGGAACGCGTGGGAGCCAACCGGCTTGGATGGAACAGGCGATGGAAACGAGGCCTGGCGTACCGCAGAACAGAGGAAACAGCCTTGTGTTTGACCGGCCATGTTCGAAATGGGGTCTTGTTGATTGGGAGGGGTCTGGCGTACCGCAAAACGGCGGAAACGGACCTCCTACGGTCGAAACGGGGGTCCTGTTGATCGGGAGGGGTGTGGCGTACCGCAAAACGGAGGAAATGGACCTCCTACGGTCGAAAGCAGGGGTCATGTTGATCGGGAGGGGTGTGGCGTACCGCAAAGCGGATTTAAACGGACCTCCTACGGTCGAAAAGGGGTCCTGTCATTGGGAGGGTGTGGCGTCTTGCAAAGCAGGACTCCACGGGATACTGTTCATCTCCACCGTCGACCTCCTCCGGCCTCCACGGGCTACCGTCGACCTCCTCCAGCCTCCACGGGCTCCTGTTCATCCAGCCTCCACCGTGCGCTACTCCATCGGCTACTGTTCAACCACCCCTCCACTGTATATGTTCATCCAGCCCTCCACACCACGGGGTCCTGTTCAACCACCCCTCCACAGGCACCCCTCCACCGTCTACTGTTCATCCAGCCCTCCACACCACAAGGTCATGTTCATCCAGAGGCAAACGCCACCGCTCCTTTGTTCATCCACCCCCATAGCGCTCCTTTGTTCATCCTGCAGGCGGCATCGATCGGCTTGATTAGCGGCGATGGCGAAGAAATCGCTCAATCGGGTTCGATTAGCGATCATCGATCAATCGCTTTCCGGGTTCGATGCTTAGCGTAACTGCAAGCCTGTCGCTCGGGTTCGATTAGAGCCCAACGCCTCGCTCGGGTTCGATTAGAGCCAACGCCTACGCACAGCGCCCTCGTGTACGAGAGAAAGCAGCGCATCGCTCAGCCCCGACCTCCCATCGTAACGGCAACTCCTCGAAATTTTCCTCCCCTCGCTTCTACCACGGTTTTTACCGTCATGGGACGGCCCAAAGAATGTCATGCAGCTGCGTCTCCGGCCCGCCCAGGACAAAAAGCCCATTTTCTGTCATGATTTTTTGTCATAGAAGTAGGAGCCGACCACATCTATGATAATACCGGGTTTTGTCACAATTATCATCATAGAAGTGTCATATGTATGACAGAAAAAAGTTTCTTTCGGCCCAAAATGTCATGGATGTGTCTTTTTTTTGTAGTGCACACTGACGACAAGGGCTGAGTGAACCGCATGCGTATATCGCACACTCCTTGATATGGCTGACCGTTTCTTTTGTTTTGCCTAATCACAAACAGTTCATCTGAGTGAACCGTATGATGTATATTGCACACACCTTCATGTGGCTGCCCGTTTCTTTTGTGTTGCCTAATCACAAACAGTTCATCCGAGTGAACCATATGATGTGCATCGCACACGCCTTCATCTGGTTGCCCATTTATTTTGTTCCTCCTCATCGCAAACAATTAATTGAACTGAACCGTATGCCCTTCATCGCACACGCAACTAAAATCTGAACCATGTTTGATGCATACGTCATCGCAAACGTTTTGTACATTTTTCACGGTTTTCATACACCACCGTTTGCGATTATTGCATCGCACACAGTTTCTCGAAGGGTCTCTGATCGTAGTGTCGTGTTAGCAGCATCCTGTAGTAGTGCTAGTACGACGGAGGAGCACGAAACACGGCAGCCCAGTGCCATATGGCGATAAAAATGATCTAATTTGGTATTCATCGATCCCGCGGTGCCGCTCATCGTTAGCATTGTTCTATTCATGCCTCGCACAAAACATGACACGTGCGGCAAAGCACCAAAAGCAAAAGGAGAAACACAAGAGCAAACGAAGAAGGAAGATTATCACCCCAAAAAAAGAAGGAATACACACATACAAGTGTAGGGCGCTGCTCTCTACTACATGAAGGGTTGTTGGCCGCGGAGTCTTAACTGCTTCTTCATCGCCTCCACGACCTCCATCTCCTTGCGCGTCTCCTCCGCCATCTTCTTCATTTTGTCCATGATGAGGGATTTCTCGATGCGAGCCTTCATCATCTGTTCCATGGCCGCATTACATACCTTGACAGCAGCCGGGTGTTCCATGACGAGGGCCTGCAGCATCTTCATCGAGGAACTACTCTTCTCAAGTAGCTTCTTCCAGCCGGCGTTCTCCTCCTTCAGCAGGTCGAGCTCGTGGCAGAGCTTCGCCTTGTCCTCCTGAAGTTGCAGGATTTACTTTGTTGCCTTCTTATCTCGAGACAATGCTCTTGTTCAGAAGCATCACTAAGCCGGGCGGTCAACTCCCCTACTCATTGAGCTCGGCGGGCATGTCGTCGAGGCTCTCCTTGAGCAACTCCACCAAGCCGTCGATGAACTCCTCCCTGCTTATTGAGCTGATCGCACATGTCGCCGAGGATAACGACTCCAGCGCCACCAGCTCGGCATCTTCGCCTCCATGGCTAGAGGCGCTCCGGGAGCACTCGCCTCTGGCTAGGGTGCTCACAGGAGCCCTCGCATGTCTCTGCCAGGCGGTGTGCCCTCTCTTTTTTTCCGCGGCCTTGGTTGCCGCTCCCTTGTTACGAGTAGTTCTCGACTTAGAGCTCTGCACACCGGCCATGGCAAGGACGGACGAACAAGAAAGACTTATGAGGAGGAAGAGGTAGAGTGATTTTTGGCTAGGTACTAGTTCCCCTTTTCATAACCTAGTACTAGCACTAGTACTAAAACCTGCATAGTGGGAACACGTTCAGGTTTGATACGTACTACTAGGTGTGAGCAGGTTTGCACTTAATTATACTATACGCTTTGGAATGTGATGGGAACAAGCTAAAGATTAATTGATGATTTTGGTTTTGAGGCCCGAGACGACTCCCGATGAGTTTCCTGGAACACAAATTTCAAGTACTACTGCTCAAATGCGGTCGCACAAGTAAGTGATGTAACTGGTCGTACATGTCAGACCAAGCCGATGCATGTCGCGGGTCCGACCGACCGTCTATTGGTGCGATTGACGTAAGTATTACGCGATGGAGACTTTTGATTGTGGCTTCGGGTGATTGTCATGACCAAGCATTCAAAAACTAGTGATAAATCAATTACCATCTTTTTCCAAATGACCAAGTATTTTCACAGGAATACAATACATATAGATGGCGTGATTGTCACGGTTGCAAACCGCCATGGCACCGTAAGTTCACTGCAGCAGCAACCGAGTAGGTCACTGCATCGCTGGCGGGGAAGGAGGGCAGCTCACCTCGCCTATGATGCATGCCCAATGGTGCCGCCACAGCTGGTCCCACGGTTTGGCTTCTCCTACCACCAATTTGAATAGTTGCACCGGCTGCTCAAGCCATTCCGCAGGCATGCGCGTTCTTTCCTCTGCAGTTGACTCCGTGAATATGATCTCTGCCATTAGCCCTAGCTCAAAATCAATGCGACACTGCTAGATGCTGACATTCCTCAACATCTCACCCCTGAGATTGACTTGCGCCTCTGCATTGTGCTGCGCCAGGCGCAGCTCCTTCGAACTTCTCTCCAATCGATGCAATGATTCCTTGATCCGATTTGACCTTGCTACCCACCACCTGAAACGCAGCCCTGGCATGTCCTCCGGCGCCACCGATATGTGATTCCAGAGCAATGGATCCCCTCTAAAACACACGTGGGTTCCACTCAAAGGCGGCAGTGCTGCGGGCCGCAGCGAGAGGGCAGCCCGTGAGATCCTGGGATCTAAGTGATTATCCATGGAGGGATCCGGTGGGCGAGGTGGGGAGGCGATCCTAGGCGCTGGGAGAGCCCTACAATGCTAAGATAAAGATAGTACTACTCCACTCCGTCCATGTTTAAATACAAAGGCCACCAACAGTAGCCCTCGGAAAATTGACCATACTGCCTACGTCCTGGTTTATTGGCCCCTTTTTTTGTGCCACTTTTTATGACATGCATAAATATTATGTTACTTAAAAATATGGTCAAAAATTGACACAAAATACGAAGGAGACCAATGGAAGTAGCAACCCATGATTTAACTACTAGCATGCAAAGAGTGGAGTAGTAATGTCTTTCTCAACTACTTCCTCCCTCACATCCACTCAATTTGCATGCGCTGTATTAATTGACTATCAATGAAGTGAAGGACTTTACACGCGTCAAATTATCACATGGGGTGGATGTTCGTACAAAAATGTGTCCCACCGTGTACCCACATGTGCGTGCGAGGGAATGAGTGCGTGCGTGCACATCTTTGCTTCATGCATGTACTACCAGTGTGCCTGAGAGAGGACAAGTACATTCTTCTGGAACCAGCAGAACGCCACTGTGATCAATCCACACAAGGAGGTCGCGACAACGCCTCCACATGTGCCACGTGTCTTCATGAACTGAAAGAGAGACACTGTGTAGCGTGCCATTGGAATTCTAATTTACATGTTTTGCACATACTGGAAGTACTAGTGAGGTGCACGTGCATTGCACGCATCAGATTTGGCAACCAAATTATGAATAAATACCACACTATAGCATGTAAGCTTTGAGTCATATATGCATGATGTAGATGTTCGTTTAATTCTTATAGTTCATCTCATTCAAAATCAATTAGTTTTTATAAATAAGTTAGGGCCTCTTTGATTCGTAGGATTTCCTATACGCAAGTATAGGAAAAACATGGGATTAGAGTGGAATGTCGTCTTGAATCCTCTGAGGATTGTATGAGGGTTTGATTGTGCATATAAAAAATGTAGGATTCTTTCAAAGTGGTTTGAGTGGATGGAAAGTTTCCTATGAAATCTAGTGCAAATGAATCCTATGGAAAAATTCCTATGGTTTACAATCCTACGAATCAAACAACAAAGATAGGAAAATTTCCTAAGAGTTAGAATCCTCCAAAATTCCTTCGAGAATCCTTTGAATCAATGAAGCCCTTAATCTATTTTATGATTCATGGAATTGTGTGTTGTAAAGCATAAAGTAAAAACAAGTAATGGCAATTCAAATAGACAAAAAGTTTGGGCAGTTATGACATGGAAGATTCTAGAACAAATTTTGAGGTTTGTGCATTATGCTTAAGTTCAACCATGGAGTATGATAGATTGTACATGTGGGAAAATCCGGTGGGGGCTAGAATATGGTGCGAGGGGCCAAGTGGAGGGAGACTATGAAGGAGTGCACAACTGTGAGGTCGATATTTAAAGAGAGGCGAGAAGCGTCTTATTTGTTAGCAGCGATGTGAGCCATGAAAAATAAATGAGCTAGGGGGGCAAGCATTTCTAATCCTTTACAAGGAGGGCCAATTCAGCAACTTAAACCATTTTACCAGCAATTGATCTACTGGTCACATTCATATTAGCCTCAATATATAGTGATGTTAGAGGCGGTGCCCTTGCCCCCCGTCTTACACTGTCTTGTGGCGTCCCGAGAGATGAAGCGGAAGGCATGGATGATGAGAGGGGGGCGTTGGATATATAATTAATGTGGGTGTATTAGCTATGTAATCCTATATAGAGAGGTATAGATTGATCGATGTGTATGTGGGAAAGAGGGTGAGACCTCACTAGATATATAGATTGATCGGTTTGTGTGGAAAACTGGGAAAGACCTAGCTAATATACACACACATAGAGGAACATCGATCGTTGCGCATGCACATGAGAGATAAAGAATGCCCGATATGATGAAGAGGGGGAGGTGTGTGTGCATGCATGGGAGACCGACCTGAAGAAAAAGATTGCATGTTTGCGATGGATAATGCCGAGTGGTAGTGTGGATGCATGCATGCACGAGACAAAGTTAGTGGTACAATTATAAAGAGAAGACGACTGTGTGGGTGTAAAAGACTAGGTGAGGTCATAATCAATGTAAAGTTGAATTCAAATCTTTGAATAAGAGATCATGATGTTTGAAACCCATGCATGCATGAATATAAGCGAGATATGTGCGGTGTGATTTGGAAGCAGGCATGTTACACTTTGTATACACATTGAACAAGGTCGACTGGTTTGAATTTGAGATCTTGATGGCGGAACATCGTTTGGCCACATTGCATCCGTGCATGGACACACTATTCTAATTGGAGATGATGGGTGGCTTTCGCATCACATATCTATATCTACACCCCTATATATTATAATTTTATATTTTTTATATAGTGTACGAATAACTTTAACTTTGAAAGATGGTCGTTGGATTAAGCCAACCCAACGGTGCAGAGATGGCAAATTCGAGCACTACTAGCAATTGGATATCATCTACATTCCACCAGATTTTGACACATGTACAATCTAGAAGACTCCATGGTTGAACTTAAGCATAATGCACAAACCTCAAAACACAAGCACTTCTTATTTGTTATAGAATCTTCCTTATCATAATTGCCCAAATGTTTTTCTACATGATTTTCCATTATTTGTTTTTACTTTATGCTTTACAACGCACAATTCCATGAATCTTAAAATAGATTAGCTTTCTTATAAAAACTAGATGATTTTGAATGAGATGAACTATAAGAATTAAACGAACATCTACATCATGCATATATGACTCAAAGCTTACATGCTATAATGTGGTATTTATTCATAATTTGGTTGCCAAATCTCATGCGTGCAATGCACGTGTACCTTACTAGTCTAAATGGTGTTTGTGTGTGTGTTGTGCGTGTTAAACACATTGTACGTACACTACTGCAGGATGCTGCTAACACGACACTACCATCAGAGACCCTTCGAGAAACTGTGTGCGATGCAATAGTCGCAAACGGTGCTGTATGAAAACCGTCAGAAATGATGCAAAACGTTTGCGATGGTGGATGCATCAAACACGGTTCAGATTTTAGTCATGTGCGATGCAGGGCATACGGTTCACTCGGATGAAGGTGTGTGCGATGTACAGCATACGGTTCACTCGGATGAACTGTTTTTGATTAGGCAACACAAAAGAAACGGTCAGCAAGATTCAAGGTGTGTGCGATATACGGCACGCGGTTCACTCAGATGAACTGTTTGTGTTGAGACATGAGAACACAAACGGTTCAAATGAACAAGATCTGTGTGATATGGGGAAAACAGGTCTGTAATCAGAAACGTGTGCGAAGACCGACAAGAACACAGACGATTACTGCTAACAAGTCGTGTGTGTTTTGAGCAAACGATTGCTGCAATACAATTGTGAGTGATTGATGAAAACATCACCGACGGGTTCCATTGTTTAGTCCGTGTGTGATGTGATTTTCTTTGTCCTTTTACCATCTACACTCTGTCTCTGAGCATCAACATATATACTTAAAAGGCAGCATTGCATAACCAAATTAAGCATACAATTACACAAGTGACTACACACATAACATTTGCAGACACCAAAGTAAGCAATTACATGCATACTAAAGTAGGAGAAACGAGGATCTAATCATCTACTTGTTGTTGTGACGACGCTTGTCATTGCTCTACTTCCGGCTGGATCCCTGACCGTTTTGGGAAGGAGGGACTTCCTCATGTCAACGGTCCACCGGTACAAGTCGTAGCTCGTGTACGCCTCCTTGGCCACGTACACAACATGAGCTTTCTCGAGTTTCTCCATCCAGGCCGAGTGCTAGGCACGCTTGTCCTTGTTGAACGAATCCTTCATGTCTCTGTAGTAGGGGTCGATGTTGGCCTCGGCGAGGTGAACGATGAGTCCTTATCATGCTCCTTGCTGCCCCGGATCTTGTATTGTCCCTAGATGTCGACAAGATTACGGCGGCGATGCCGAACTCTCGGCGCCTTTACATTGTTGGTGATGTCCACCATAGCGAACATGTAGTGGGGGTTGTTGACAAACCTGGAGAAAGCGCTTCGCAAGGCCTTGTGGCGAGGCGGTAGTGGTAGACGAGGACATGGTGGCGCCTTGCGCACATCAGGCGATGGCGACCTTGGGGCGAGACCGGCACGGCCGGGTGTACTCGAGGTCGAACCCGACCACCTTGTACTTCTCCTCGGCAAGCAACAACTCCATGATGTGGATGGAGTGCTCCGCCCAGACTGAGTCGTTGGTGTACACCACGGAGAGGTCCATGAACCTTCTGTGGGTGTCCACCACGGCACGCATGGTGAACTGCTGCTCGTCGTCGGCAGCCGCTCGGAGCGCCATTGGAGCCGCGCAGGATACCCTCTAACAATTTCTCATGGTGGGCTTCTTGCAATGGTGGGGCACGATCGAAAGGTTGAAGAGACACAAGGGTAGGTTAAATGGCCGCTGTAATAAATGGGGGCCGGCCGGCCTGTAATCGTCACGTCTTGTCACGGCGTTCATAGCGGAGGAGTCCAGAATCCAGCGCACTCTTGACAACACCGCACCCCAGGCATGGACACTCGAGTGCGATAATTAATTCTGCGCTCTACAGTGCACACGATGGAAGAAACCAACTGTGTGCAATAATGTCGAAGATCGCAGTCGAGTTAGCTATACATATCGTGTGTTGTGGGATCGACAAGGTAAACTGATTCGAGAATGGTTAATAAAATATAAGACCATTTCAAATTAAGGTCAAAATAGTGCTAGAAATATACGAGTCTCATACGATGCCATTTCAACGATTGTACCACAAAAGCTCGAAATGTTACAAGGTTCAAATTCTAGAGTTATATGGCTCAAATTCGAAGATTACAAGGTTCAAACTGATATTAGAAATTAAATTTAGCTCATCGGTTACCAAGCGCTTCAGCCGCGATCTTGTTGAACATGGATATCGAGAGGTTCAAACTAGTATCACCGCTTCTAAATCTGGCTTGAAACCTCACAATTTTTGCAAAGGGTTGACCACTAAGAAGTCATGTATGGGGTTGACACGATGACTTCCGATTACTCTCATCATCTGAAGTTCCAAAATGAAATTCAGCATTTTTGGAGCCTACTCCATTCTGCTTGAACACCATTGATTGATACGTCTCCAATGTATCTATAATTTTGATTGCTCCATGCTATATTATCTACTGTTTTGGACAATATTGGGCTTTATTTTCCACTTTTATATTACTTTTGGGACTAACCTATTAACCGGAGGCCCAGCCCGAAATTGCTATTTTTTGCCTATTTTGAGTTTGAAGAAGCGGAATATCAAACGGAGTCCAAACTGAATGAAACCTTCGGGAACGTGATTTTCTCACCGAACATGATCCAAGAGACTTGGACCCTACGTCAAGGAAGCTTCGAGCGGGGCACGAGGTAGGGGGCACGCCCACCCCCCCAGGGCGCGCCCTCCACCCTTGTGGGCCCCACGATGCTCCACCGACGTACTTCTTCCTCCTATATATACCTCATTGCCCCAAGCGATCGAATCACGGGCCAAAACCTAATTCCACCGCCGCAACCTTACATGCCCACGAGATCTCATCTTGGGGCCTGTTAGGAGCTCACGGAGGAAGGCATCCATCACGGAGGGCTTCTACATCATCACCATAGCCTCTCCGATGAAGTGTGAGTAGTTTACTTCAGACCTTGGGTCCATAGTTAGTAGCTAGATGGCTTCTTCTCTCTTTTTGGATCTCAATACAATGTTCTCCCCTCTCTCATGGAGATCTATTCGATGTAATCTTCTTTTTGCGGTGTGTTTGTTGAGACCGATGAATTGTGGGTTTATGATCAAGATTATCTATGAAAAATATTTGAATCTTCTCTGAATTCTTTTATGTATGATTGGTTATCTTTGCAAGTCTCTTCGAATTATGAGTATGGTTTGGCCTACTAGATTGGTTTTTCTTGCAATGGGAGAAGTGCTTAGCTTTGGGTTCAATCTTGCGGTGTCCTTTCCCGGTGAAAGTAGGGGCAGCAAAACGCGTATTGTATTGTTGCCATCGAAGATAACAAGATGGGGTTTTTATCATATTGCATGAATTTATCCCTCTACATCATGTCATCTTGCTTAAAGCGTTACTCTGTTTTCTTGAACTTAATACTCTAGATGCATCTTTGGATAGCGGTCGATGAGTGGAGTAATAGTAGTAGATGCGAGGCAAGAGTCGGTCTACTTGTCTCGGACGTGATGCCTATATACATGATCATACCTAGATATTCTCATAACTATGCTCAATTACATCAATTGCTCAACAATGAATTCGTTCACCCATCGTAAAATACTTATGCTCTTGAGAGAAGCCACTAGTGAAATCTATAGCCCCCGGGTCTATCTTCATCATATTAATCTTCCATCACTTTATTATTGCCTTTGCTTTTATTTTACTTTGCATCTTTATCACAAAAATACCAAAAATATTATCTATCATATCTATCATATCTCACTCTCGTAAGTGACCGTGAAGGGTTGACAACCCCTTATCACGTTGGTTGCGAGGAGTTATTTGCTTTATGCAGGTATGAGGGACTTCATGGCGTAGCCTCCTCTTTGGATTGATACCTTGGTTCTCAAAAGCGAGGGAAATACTTACGCTACTTTGCTGCATCATCCTTTCCTCTTCAAGGAAATCCAACGCAGTTCTCAAGAGGTAGCACTGATCAACAGACCATTCATTTTTGCGAAATAAATGTAGGGCAAACCTCATTTCCTTTAGCACCCTTGCTCTGAGAACAAAGAACCTGGCGAATATAATCTCCGGTAAGGTCCCTCGGCAGGATTTCAAAGTAATTTATGAGAGATGCAGATCTAGGCATTCGACGTGATTGTTATATTGTGTCACATTATCCACCACTGGGCCTAATCTTATCTGCAAAAGAAGAAAACATGTTAGTTCCTACATGCAGTTTTGAACATTACTACAGGACTAGCTATTTGGTTTACGAGTTTGTAAAATGCACTAACATGCCATCTTCGATCTGACATGATTAACATGGGCATTTGATTACATTCTAGAAAAATGTAGCCTTCTTCACAAGAGGCTGGAGTGGATGAAAAGTTCCCTAAGAAAACTAGTACAGATGAATCCAAAGGAGAAATGCTTATTGATTGTAACCATATGGATCAAGCAACCAATATGTGGGGGGGCATGTATGTACTGAAATCCTCCAAAAGAACCTTCAGAAATCGTAGTACATTGTCATTGTAAACTTGGAAAAAGGTGTCACAAATTGAACTCCCTTATGGTTAACATTTAACAAGAAAGGAACATCACCTCGATATATAGCTTCTCCAGGCACGAAAAGCATCTCAGGAAACTGACAACTTGCTCCAGGTCGGGCCCGATAGATTCTAGTTCCAAGACCTTCATTGTGCGCAGTTTCGGGGTCAAGCTTGTCGGAATCATTTTTTGAATGACAGACGAACAAACATCTTCAAAATTAGAAATAATGTTAATTTGTAGAAGGAGAGATAGAAGGCGGCTGTTGTACCTGAACGGGTGTGGATCCAATAACAAGTTCGAAGTATTTGTCAGACGAGTAGCCCACCACTGTCAATTTCGGTGTGAAAATGAAATTGATTCTTGTTGGACCTTCTTGATCAACTATAAGTAATCTCTCAAGTGCAGGTGTGTCCTAGATAACCATACCGTGGTACAGCTTTTGTGATGTCTTCCTGCCACACCAGCAACACACATAAATAGTTCGGAGAGTCATGGAGGTGATGTGGAAGGTACTCAACCCATTGATCGCCTGAAGACGAAGATACTCGAGTGCACTACAGCCACGGAGAGGGCGCTCCATGTCACCCTTTGACAGGCAGACGGTGATGGCTCGAGGTGCTTCAGCCGTGGTAGAATAAGAGCGGGCATGTCATTAAGGGGCGGGAAATGGCAGTTCTTGAACTTGGCGACATGCAGCGTGGGCACGAGGCGGAGTGCGGACGTTGGCAGCGACCGCATATGCCCATCATCAAAAGTGAGCTCCTCGAGCTGATCTAGGGCGGGGGATCGGAACCAGTCGTCAAGCTTGGCTCGGTCCTTGCCATTGGAATGGAACTTGCCCATTCTAATGCCTTTGGTTGGGCCACGGTGACTGCCGAGGATCTTGGAGAACGCATCCAAGCTTTTGCGATAGCCATGGCAGAGCTCGTGTGTGTTGATGAGGTCGAGGGGGCTGGAGTTCCATAGGGGGCGCCACCGCAGGGAAAGGAGGGTTGTCTGCGCCCCATATTTGATTGGGAGGAGGGAGATGATGACTCTCAACATATCATCGAGGAGGCTGCTGATTAAGTCTAGGCCTGCTGGAGTCGCTTGCGGTTCTAGCTCGCCCCGCCTCCGCTTGTTGGCAGCCCCGTTCTCCACCTCCGGAGTCTCCTTGTCAGCGGCGCTTTCTGATAGAAATGGGATTGTAGGGAATATTTAGTTAAAACAGGGCAATAAAAAAGTGTATTGGTAACTAGAAGTTATTAGGTAGGAATATAGTAAGATGAGGGAATAATAATTGGTTGCTTAAATACTACACAATTCATTTGACATTGCTTTGGGTAAGTCAACATATGCGGATAGTTGAAAAGAAAACTTACTTGAACAAAGTGCAGACGTATAATTTTGTCGGGAAGTTAGCATATATCTCATGACCAGGCCCTTCTATATGCGATTACAATTTTAGTGCCAGCTTCGGTACATAATACTTTGCAATTTCATTCCAAAAGCCGATTGCCAAAATAGGAGTCACCACGTTCATCAAGTCTTACAGATATAGCGATTTTAAATCCATGGTTTGTCTGCAGATGACATTCGTGGAGCCTTGATGTATGTAAAGGAAAAAATTGTGCACTACATAATTTGTTGCATAGCGAGGGATGTCCTGCAGAAAATGGTAGGGTTGTTAAAGAAAATATGGTAACATGCAAATATGGGCCCAAATTGAAAGAACTATACAGCAGTTGAAATCGAAGGAAAAAAGACTATAATTAAACAAATAGGGTAAACATGATGTCATGGAAATATGAGAGTAATCAAAAGAACAATACATCATTAATTTGCCTCATATAGAAAGAAGAGAAATCCTTTGGCGTATATGGTGCATGTGGCACCTTTTATCCAAATGTAGCAATATTTAGAATATGTTAGGAAAAGTAGGCCATGCCAACCGATTTAGGGTGAAATTGAACATACGCGCATCTTCAAGTTATACGAATGCGATGAGATGGAATCTCTGGCTGCGATGCCAAGTCACGAAATGTCGGCGCCTTTGTACATTACGTGAATGAAAGAAAACCCTCAAATCAGCTCAAATAAAAATGAATTCACGGTGATTTCCGCCGGGTGATTAAAGGAGGCAGATGAACTAGGATAAGAGATGAGATAATATCTCATTAAATTAGTTACCTTGTCGTCCATGAGAAAGAACCCTCAGTACGGCAGATTCCCCAACCGAGCGGAGCTGGGTCGACCATGACAGCATCGAGAAAGTCAATGGCGATAAGCGGCGGCAAGCGGAAGTGGCGAAATGTGGTGGGCTTCTTGCGGCAGCCTGGCGGCGGCGGCAGGCGGCGAGCTAAGTGTTTACCTCCACGATAGGCGGTGCCATGGCATAGACGCGGAGGAGCTTGTGCAGGTGTGAATGGGGAACGTACCGGAGGGGCCGAGGGGGTGGCGGGAGGGGTGAGGGTTTTTGTGACATGGGGATGGTGAGGGTTTTCTTTTTTCTTTCTTGAATTGGGTGGTGAGGGTTTTCTATCCCACAAGGAATATTGGGGGCGATGGTTTTCTAGAGCAAACCGTGTGTGATTGACGCAGCAGGCAAAATGATAGTCATTGCACACGGTTCCAATTTTGGGAACCATGTGTGATTGATGTACTACCTCCGTCCTGGTTTATTGGTCCCGCGTTGTAATTTTTACCAAAATTTGGCGAAATATTTAACATACTCAGACATAGATAATAAGCATACACGTACATAAGCATAGTTCAACCGTCATTAAGCATACTCAAGCGTACATAGTATGATCTATCCCACATCTCATCTCACATGCGGTCGTACGATCACGAAGCTTCTCGGTACTCGGCGTGCAGCGTCGTCGCCACCTGCAAGAATACTTACATTGAAGGAGCCAACAGCCCGTCCTCTTGCATGCGCCGAACACTTAGATACAGCGTCATGAACCTTGGGGTTGCAAAATGGGCATCCATAGTAAATGCGTTCGAGGTCCCTATCGCTGTTATGCATAACTATATAAAGCTCCCTCACGATTCGCCTCTTGTACCTCCTTTGGGCACCTTCATCCTTGCTGTCCACATCGTCAGACAGCACCTATACATATAGTAAAACAAATGGCATCAAATCACTGCTTACATGCCATGAAGTAGGATTAGGAATTTATGGCTATTTATTTATACATATTCAGAGATTATGGTTCGATTTTTAAGCACAGTCGTCTATGTACAGACCAATCTTGAAGAAAATAATGGCACAAACATATGTAGGTCATTCAAAATCAATTGTCAAATCCTGCCTAGGAATTATTAGCACGAACAGTAACCCTTGTAGGATTACTATCAGAAATCATTTGCATAGATGAAACAACTAATCACTTATCACCTGTACCATTCAAACAATCAATAAACTACACGGATCTAACGAAACTTACTCAGATTTCATGGATTGGGAGAACATAACCACAGAATTTCTATTCCAAAAAGGGGGAGGCAGGAGTAACCAGAGAAACCCTATGATCTATTTGACACATAAATGGGTATAGATGACTAACCAGTTGTCCGTCATCGTCGGAGTCGTCGCTGGAGTGGTCATCGGAGTCGTCGCCGGAGTGGTCGTCGGAGTGGTCGTCGGAGTCGGTGTGGAACTCTGCCTCCGGCTGTGGAAGCTCGACGCCGTCGATGATGTCAAGGTGCAGCGATAACTTGTCGGCGGTGACGGCAACCTCTATCTCCATCTCAACGCCGTGCTCCGGTGCTTTAGCAGCCTCGATCACCACTCCCTTCGATGGGGCGCTTGGCGGCATCCTCATACCTTGACAACTTTGAGGGCCGAGGCGGCGTCGAGGATGCAAGCGGAGAGAGGATTGTATGTGCGTGGCGAGGATAGAAGTGCGGCCGCTCGGGCGCACCATTAATATGGAGTAGTGGGAGTTGTGGGAGAGAGGCGGGCGATCAAACCGATGGCTCGCCTCCCGGTGAACCTCGCCGGGACTGGCAGCATGCCTACCAGAGTGTCAGACAGCTACTTGCACACCTCCCGATGACACTGCGCAGCAAGCACGCCTCCGTCAATTCACACACCTGCATGCACGCCTCCCGTGCACTGCTGCGGCGGACTACTACGCATCGTCCGTCAACTCACGCCCATTTCGCCGCCACACGAATTACGGCGGCACGTATATTGTTTCTATTTGGATGATTAATGATGCAGCTTTATTGCTTAACCGGAGCATGGCACGTATCCATTGTTGGTCTAACGCTCATTGTTCGAATAAATAATCCGTTTGGGATATTGGTCCCCAATTATTAATAATCTCCCGTCTGTAATTAGATAAAGCTTACATCAAAACTGGTCTCAAATTTGACAAAAAAAGTACAATGCCACTTTGTATTGGTGTTCATATGACAACACGATAAGTTTCAAGAACTTCAAATAAGTTTTGGATGTACTAGAATTTAAAAATCAAGTTTCTCAATGTTTGAAATTTGTTGCACAGGGAGTAAACATGCACCCAGTGAGACACATGTGTTTTTGCAATCCATTTAGGTACACTGTCATGTGTGCATGTAGCTCAAATTTGATTTTTGCACATTATACCCATAGAAAATCAATCGATCAATGTACTAAAGCGTCTTAATGATCTCTGTGATTTTTTGAAATTAAAAGCGTCCCTCCTTTGGTAACATGTATATTCACCATGGGATAATTAATTTAACATGCATCATAGTTGTAGTGGATTCGCGGTGTTTGTGTGGGTGTGTGTGCGTGCAGGGGTGGCGGGTGGCTCATGGTACACTACGAGTTGTGAGTCACCGTGTGTGTTGTCCGTTTTGTTAGGCTGGCTGGTGCCACATCAGAGTCATGAAATCGTTATTTAAAACATTACACAACCCTTTCATACATAAATGTTTTGGCCACATGCAGTTGATGGTTGTCCTACACGACACTCGATACTCGCGTGTGACGCTTTCTGTGGGCCCGCGAGGTTGTCGTCCATCACTTTGACGAACAGCCGGCAGTGAGGTTAATTTGACCATCAAGGTAGAACATTTTTCGTTTGTGTTATGGTGGTATAGAGTACACGTCGAAGAGATGGGAGGGGACTAGCATATATACTATACGTATGCATCCGTGAACAAGTACACCTCACTCAGTGTCGGGACTTTTTGGTTACCGAGGCACGTGCCACATCAAAATTGTGAAATTGGTTATTCAAACATCACATAACACCTTTTTGGGCCACATGCATATATATCCTAGCTAGGACACTCACGTGTGATGCTTCCACCTATGGGCCCACGAGGCCATCGTCGATGCATGCATGCATGCATGCATCACTTTGACCTACATCGAGAGAGGTTAATTAATTTCACCATCGATGAGGATTCTTTTGGGTTGTACATATATTATAGCAGGAGCATATAGTATGTGGTGAAGAGGGAAGGGGACCATCATATGTAGTACGTTTGATATGAACCTCGCTCTGTGTGGGTGCATGTATTCACGGTTTTGAGGCATGTGGCACATCAAAGTTGTACATTTTGGGTACTCAACATATATATGTTTGGCCCACATGCAAAGTGGTGGTGGTTGTCCTCTACGCACCCACTTAGCGGTCATCAGCGATATCGATGCTTTCCATCTGTGGGCTCGCTCGGTCCATCACTTCTTTTTTCCTGAGAACAAGAGAGGTTAATTTGACTTAGGAGGGGATTATTATTTTTGCTCTGGGATGACATGCATGATACACTTTGAGCACACACACATCCATGTGAACGCATGAATCCCTCGCATCGATTCGAAGTGGCTAGTACAACGACACCATCACGAACCGATCTCGCTCTGTGTGGGGAACTAGTGCACGATTTTTGACACTGTCGGTGTTACAGGAGCTGGGGTCCCGAGACTTGCACTGCCTGCGGCCACAGGCGTGGCTGTGCCCAGGCTGTATGGCCCATCTTCACCAACAAGACATTCAAGACCCTCACGAGGTCCAAGCCTCGTGAGGGGCGGCGCAAGACCTCCTCGGGGCGGCCTCGCCCGAGCAGGCTCGCGAGGAGGAAAGATCAAGGCAAGGCAAACCTCGCGAGGTCCTCGTGGCGTGAGCCATGACGATCGAGACCCGGCCCGAGCGCCCAGCCTTGACATCCTCATTACTCTTTGGTGCTAAAGGAGGCAAGCACAGTAGCGAATGCAGGCATCAAGCAAAGGTTTCCATAGCGGTGCAACGAGACCAAGAGCAGCAGGACGGCAAGACGGAGGTCACCATGGAGCCCAAGGTGGTGTCACCACCAGAGCCTTTGGCAAGCGAAGACTGGTTTTTCAGGATAAGCTGTACTAGATGTTCCCCTTCAAATATGGCCGTTGTGGGATCCCTTCCCGCTCAATATTTGGGAAGAGGGCCAGGGCCTATATAAGTAGAACTAGCCACCACAGTAGGAGAGATTCCATCTTCCATCCTCTCACCCACAAGCTCACTGAGCACAAGAACACCTCAACCTCAGGAGGTTGTTCTTCCCCTTGTATTGTTCATCATCAGCCCAAGAGGCAATCCACCACCACCACATTGAAGTAGGGTATTACACCTAGCAGTGGCCCGAACCGATGTAAATCTCGTGTCTTTTGTGATTGTGAGTTAAATCGAGCTCGTTCTTGAGATCTTAGCTAGTTAGGGGCCAGCGGATCGGTAGGAGGAAAGAGCTTGGCGCACACCCGATGTTCAAACTTAAGGGTTTTACCGGAACCCGTGATCCGACATTTGGCGCGCCAGGTAGGGGTGCGCCATAGCCTCCCTTCCGTCGATCTGCGCTCCATCGCTCCGTCATCTCCATGGCGGACGCTCGCCGTGCTCCTGCTGAGCGCCGTGCTGCCCTTGCCACCCGCGTCGCTCAGACGGCTCCCGTCGGCAGGCCACCTCGTCGTTCTCCGTCGCCTGCCGCCACCGGCCCAGCGGGGAACAAGCAGCAAGCATTTTTGCTACACCCCTCGATGCGGCAAGACGACCGCACCGCCACTCCGGCACTGACCCCGGCCGGTTTATCGTCCCACGCTTGTCGCGCTCCCACGGACGCGTGGGCCGCGCTCCTCATGGCGCACGAGCTCCTGCGCTACCGCCCGGTCAAAGACCTCTATGAGGACTGGCTCGACCGCATCGACGAGCTTGTCTGCGTCGCAGGGGGCTCCTCTGCGCTGTTCCTCTAGCTGCCTCGCCCTCCGCCAGCTACGGGCGACGTAGCTCACGGAGAACTCTGCCGCCTCTCCCCCAAGATGGCGCCCTGGCAGCAAGGCGTGTGGCTCCGCGGCGCGACCTACCGCGTCCGGCGCCCGCACAGGAAGAGAGAAGCTGCCAATAAGTCCCACGCCCACGAGAACTGCTCCTGCGATCCTCGCGCCGCTTCGGCAAGACCGCGCGCCACCTGCGGTGGCGGCGCGCGGACCCCAACAAGACCAAGCTCCACCTCCAAGACGGGCCTCGGTGACCACAGCCAGCTGCCGTGCCTTCACCCACAGGCTGCTTAGCATCGCTTTGGCGGAGCAAGTTCAAGCTGGATCTGCCTCCATGCTATGACAGTACCCTCGACCCCGCGGAGTTCTTGCAGCTCTACGAACTGAGCATCGAGGCGGCCAACGGCGACGAGAAAGTCATGGCGAAATGGTTCCCCATGGCGCTCAAAGACGGCGCCCGTTCGTGGCTCTTGAACCTACCTCCAGGCTTGATCTCCTCACAGGGGCCGAGATGCACGACCGCTTCGTCGCCAACTTCCAGGGCACTCGCGACCGCCCACCGGCCGCGGGAGACCTGCGTCATGTCAAGCAACAACCAGGAGAGACCCTCCAGAAGTACATCCAGTGCTTCAACAATGTTCGTCTCAAGATCCCCAAGGTGACGGACGAGGCCATCATCTCCGCGTTATCTGATGGCGTCTGCGACGTCAAGATGAAGGAGGAGCTCGCTATCCACGAGGAGTTGTGCACTTCTCTGGAGCTGTTCAACCTGGCGACCAAGTGTGCAAGAGCTGAGGAGGGGCGCCTCTCCCTCCTCGAGCTCCCAGCTGCGGACACGGAGGTGAAGAAAGCCAAGGCCAAGGACGTGAAGCGCAAGGGAACAGTCGTGCTCGCAGCGGAACCAGACACCAAGCACAACAGAGACCAGCCCGAGTCATCCAAGAGCAGCCGACCATTACGCATCTTCCACAACCTGCATACCCACAACACGGCGGTATCAAGAGCTCGAGCCATTCGAGAAGGACTCTTGAGCGCGCCGCAGCCTATGGCCGGGGCTACAACCGAGGAGGAGGACGTGGTGGCGGACGCTGGGACGACCGTGGCCTGCGCCAAGAGTGGCACGACCGGCCTCGTGAGGACCCGGCGAGATCAGCCTCGCGAGGCGCTGGAGGGACCAGCCTCGTGAGGACCGCCCTCGAGCAACGCTGGTCTTCCTCATTGCCGCCGCCACCAAGAAGGAATGGCGACCACCATCAAGAGGAGGGTTGGGGGCTTCCAGAGCCACGATGCTATCGCTTTGCATCTTAGGTGGAGCTTCGACCTCGTAGCGTATCTTCAAACAGTTTGCTCGTGAAGTGAATGCGATCCTCCCCAAGCTCGAGGCCACACGCCCACTCAGGTGGCCCCAGTGCGCCATCACCTTCAGTTCGGCGGATCAGCTCAAGTGCGCAGCTACCGCTGGTGCCCTCCCAAAGCTTTGCTCACCAGTCATCAGCAACGTGCAAGTTACCAAGACCCTCATCGACGGCGGCGCAGGGCTCAACATCCTGTCCGTCGACATGTTCGACAACCTCCAAGTGCCGTATGACCAGCTTCAGCCTACCAAGCCTTTCTCAGGAGTGACCGACGGTTCTTCCACACCGATAGGGCAGGTCCGCCTCCTTGTCAACTTTGGAAGCGCAAGAACTACCGCACCGAGCTCGCCGACTTGACGTCGCCCCACATCCGTCGCCATACAATGCCATCCTCGGGTACCTAGCCACAGCCAAGTTCATGGCGGTGACTCATCACGGCTACAATGTCACGAAAGATGCCGAAGCGGCGGAATCATCACAGTCCCGTGCGAGGAAAGAGATGTGGTGTGCTCCTTGGCGTGCCTTCCAAGCCGCAGACAATCGACGACCTCGGCGGCAAGGCGGCGCCTTCACGAGACCATGCCCAAGAAGAAGAAGCAGCGGCACCAGCGTGGTCTAAAGCGGCGGTGCCTCGTCGGGATGGCGCCAGCGCCCGGCGCCTCCCTCAATCGCATAGGAAGGCGCACCCGGCGCCCTCCTCGGGCATGGCTCGGGGGCTCTCTTCTAGAGGGCCTCGGACTTTGCCAACATCATGAGGGAGGCACTTGGGCACCACTTGGAAGCGTGCTTCGCGGCACGTCCCCCTCAGGAGAACACAAGGCGAGGAGCGCCCACCGCTCGAGTTCATCACCAAGACCACTCGAGGCGCAAGGCGCAATGGCCATGCTTGGCGGCGACCGCCCGCTCACGGCGCAGCTCCCCATCTAAGCGAGATCTTGCCGGGCTGCAGCGTCTCGTCGGCGTCGAGGCTCAACAGGGCCGCATCTCGGGAGCTCTTACGGCCTTCGCGCATGGGCCGCTGCGAGGGCCCACCGCACAGCTACGTTCGCATGCCTTTTGGCTTGCCGAGCGTGTCGTTCGTCTACCAGTGCAACTTGCAGCGCACCCTGGCGACTCAGGAGGCCAGGCACCGCGCCGTCCTGACAAAGATGCAGACGGTCCTCAAGGAACCGCCTGGATCCCCAGAGCCTCCTGAGGCTTAGGATCCCGGTGGCTCGTGAGGAGCGACCGCTTCGTCGCATACCTTCAGCTGCCCCAACACCCCTTCATCAACAAAACCAGGTGACATTTTCCAAGTTTGTTTAGCTGGGAGCGCCCCTCAGGCTGCATCATTCCCAGGCCACATGGGTCCGTCCCTGTGGCATGTATCCTTTTCCTTATGTCTTTAGCTTACCTTGTTGGGGGCGCCCCTCGGGCTGCATTATCCCCAAGCCACTCGGGCCTGACCCAGTGGCATGTATCTCCCTTGCGTTTACTTAAGCCTGCTGCTTTCGTGCTTAACCTATCTATGGCTATTACCTGCTTGATCGCCACCCACCACAGGAGCTACTCACGCCGGCACGGCGTTGGTACACGGGTCCGTCCCTGCCGCGTCGACAAACCTGAGTGGTTGTAGGATCGAAAGTATGTCTAGAGGGGGGTGATTAGACTACTTGACCAAATAAAAACTTACCCTTTTCCCAATTTTAGTCTTTGGCAGATTTTAGCTATCTTAGCACAAGTCAAGCAATTTTAACACAATTCAAGCAAGCATAGAAAGTGTATATGAGCAGTGGAAAGTAAAGCATGCAACTTGCAAGAATGTAAAGGGAAGGGTTTGGAGAATTCAAACGCAATTGGAGACACGGATGTTTTTGTCGTGGTTCCGATAGGTGGTGCTATCGTACATCCACGTTGATGGAGACTTCTACCCACGAAGGAGTAGCAGTTGCTTGTGAGACCACGGAGGGCTCCACCCACTAAGGGTCCACGAAGAAGCAACCTTGTCTATCCCACCATGGCCATCGCCCACGAAGGACTTGCCTCACTAGCGATAGATCTTCACAGTAAGCGATCTCCTTGCCCTTACAAACTCCTTGGTTCAACTCCACAATCTTGTCGGACGCTCCCAAGTGACACCTAGCCAATCTAGGAGACACCACTCTCCAAGAAGTAACAAATGGTGTGTTGATGATGAACTCCTTGCTCTTGTGCTTCAAATGATAGTCTCCCCAATACTCAACTCTCTCTCACAGGATTTGGATTTGGTGGAAAGAAGATTTGAGTGGAAAGCAACTTGGGGAAGGCTAGAGATCAAGATTCATATGGTAGGAATGGAATATCTTGGTCTCAACACAAGGGTAGGTGGTTCTCTCTCAGAAAATGTGTATAGGAAGTGTAGGTTCGTTCTGATGGCTCTCTCCACGAATGAAGAGTGGGTGGAGGGGTATATATAGCCTCCACACAAAATCTAACCGTTACACACAACTTGCCAAACTCGGTGAGACCGAATTGTTAAACTCGGTCGGACCGATTCAGCAAATCTAATGACCATTAGGATTTTTGGTGGGACTGACATGCAACTCGGTAGGACCTATATGGTTAGGGTTAGGGCATAACGTAATCTTGGTGAGACCGATTACACAAACTCGGTGGGACCGATTTTGTTAATAAGCTAACTAGAGAGTTGGTCAGGTAAACTCGGTGGGACCAGTTCACTCATTTCGGTGGGACCGAAATGTTACAAAAAGGAAACCGGGAGTTTACGTTGCAATCTCGGTGGGACTGATCGCTCATCTCGGTGGGACGAAAAGTTCTGAAGGAAGCAGAGAGATTACAATCCCATCTCGGTGAGACCGAGATCCCTATCGGTGAGACCGATTTGCCTAGGGTTGGTGGCAGTGGCTATGACATCTGAACTCAGTGGCGCCGGAAAGAAAGAATTGGTGGGGCCGAGTTTGACTTTAGGTTTAGGTCATATGTGGATGTGAGAAAGTAGTTGAGGGTTTTGGAGCATATCACTAAGCACTTTGAAGCAACAACCTCATTAAGCAACACCTCATCCCTCCTTGATAGTATTGGCTTTTCCTATAGACTCAATGTGATCTTGGATCACTAAAATATAAAATGTAGAGTCTTGAGCTTTGAGCTTGAGCCAATCCTTTTACCCTTAGTATTTTGAGGGGTCCACTTTTCTCATCCATGCCATGCCATTCATTGAGCTTTTCCTGAAATATTTATCTTGGAATAATGTTATCTCAATGAGCTATATGTTGTTCGGAATTACCAAAACCACCTAGGGATAGTTGCACTTTCGGTGGTCGAGCTCTGGCTCGCGGCACGCCCCGCGCACATCACCTCACCAGGCCCTCAATGCCTCCATTTCCTCGCGGAGCAACCAGCGACAGGCCGGCAACCATAATGGCAATCTGTGTTCTTCCTTGTGCTGGCTTGCAAGAATCTCATGAGGATGACAGCAGGCGGCACTGCGAGCTCCCTTTTCTCCCATGCGATCCGCTTGCGCATTAAAAGGGGGGCTCCTGAGCATCGCATCTCAGGAGCTCTTACTGGCTCTCCAGCCCTCACCCCCTGGCCTTGACCACGGCACGCGACCTGGCATACCAGCGGCGGCTGAGCTCGCTCGAGGGTTGGGACCTGAGGACGTAGAGCACAAAGGAGAGCGTGGGAAAGGGGGAGGCTCGTATGGTCCTGGCCTAGCTACGCATTAACGCGGCGCATCGCAAGAAATCGACCCAAAACCGCCAACATAAGTCTCGCGCCCAGATTGGCTGATCGTTGGAGCCTGAGGGTCACGCTCGCCGCAACCCTGTTGCGGCCACGTCGCCTCCCTTTCTTGCCTTACCATGGCTGCTTGTGCGCTAAAGGGGACCTCCTGAGCATTCGCCTCAGGGGCTCTTACTGGACCTCGGGTCGCTCACGTCCTGGCCTTGACCACGGCACGCGACCTAGCATACCAGCGATGGCTGCAGCCTGCCTGGGGACCGGGACCTGTCAGCATAGATTAACAAGCCGTCGCGAGGTTGGAAAGGGGAGACCGAGCCTGAACAAGATATGCGTTCGCAAATTTTCAAAACAAGGTTAATATCAACAAAAGACATCACAGACCCTTTACACGCCCCCACGGTGTACTTCTTGATTTCTCGCAGGGGACAATAGACGAAAACCTGGGAGAATCCTATCTACGCCCCGTGGCGGGCGCCATCATCAGCGATGGGCGCGGGAGGCCGACGCCAACCCCATCCAGATCAGTGACAATGGCGGCCGGACGTTGAGGCCCTGCTCCGGGCGCGGGAGAGCTCGAGGGCACGTAGCTGTCGTTGCTCGTCTCCGGAGTCTCGTAGAGCTCGGGAGAACTGCTGGACTCCCAAGATTCGCCGTTGCTGGAGTAGCCGCGAGCGGAGCGTGCATCATCCTGGCGCTCCCCTCCAGGGCAACACTCCAGGCGGCGGCCCTCCGTGTCGAAGACCTTAAAGAGCAGCATGGAAGCGCCGTCATACTCGAAGTGGATCACGAGGGCGCCCTCCGCACGGCAAACCCGCGCGACCTCGCCCAGCCGCGGGTCATGAAGATCTTGTCGGGGGAGACCGCTTCGACCTCTGCTCTGGCCGCCGGAGCATCGCAGTCAGCGTCTTTGCAACGAGCTCAAGGGTCCCCTCGGTGGCATCACATCGGAGAAGAACCGCGGAAGCGGACCCAAAACTTAGGGGCATCACCGCCCACAGCCACGAGCTTCGCGAGAGTCCGCCGCATGGACTCCGGGAGCGCGGCAGCGCGTCACCAACACGTCGACCTTGGCATGGCCTTGGCGTCGGCCCGTCGTTCCTTCCTCCTGAGCCCCCGGCTTGGTCATACAGGGGCAGCGGATATCCAGGAGGAGGCCGCTCGCACCAAGGCCTTGTCACCACCTGCATCACCGCTGCGTCACGGCGGTGAACCGACCTCTTCTTTGGCGGAAGCAGCCCTCGCTCGTCGTGGGGAGCCTTTCCTTTCTCCTCGGCGGAGAACCTTTGGATTGGTGATACGTCTCCAATGTATCTATAATTTTTGATTGCTCCATGCTACTTTATCTACTGTTTTGGACTATATTGGGCTTTATTTTCGACTTTTATATTCTTTTTGGGACTAACCTATTAACGGAGGCCCAACCCGAATTGTGTTTTTGCCTATTTGGTGTTTGAAGAAAGCGGAATATCAAATGGAGTCCAAGCGGAATGAACCCTTGAGGCGTGATCTTCTCACGAGCGTGATCCGGAGACTTGGACCCTACTCCAAGGAACAAAGAGGCGATCCACGAGGTGGGGCGCCCCCTAGGCGCGCCCCTGCCTCGTGGGCCCCTGTTGCTCCATCGGCGTACTCCTTCCTCCTATATATACCTACATACCCCCAAGCGATCAGATAGGAGCCAAAACCTAATTCCACTTGCCGCAACTTCCTGTATCCACGAGATCCCATCTTGGGGCCTGTTAAGCTCATGGGAGGCATCCACCACGGAGGGCTTCTACATCATCACCATAGCCCCTCCGAGGTGAAGTGTGAGTAGTTTACTTTAGACCTTGGTCCATAGCTAGTAGCTAGATGGCTTCTTCTCTCTTTTTGGATCTCAATACAATGTTCTCCCCCTCTCGTGGAGATCTATTCGATGTAATCTTCTTTTTGCGGTGTGTTTGTTGAGACCGATGAATTGTGGGTTTATGATCCAGATTATCTATGAATAATATTTGAATCTTCTCTGAATTCTTTTATGTATGATTGGTTATCTTTGCAAGTCTCTTGAATTATCCATTTGGTTTGGCCAACTAGATTGGTAGTTCTTGCAATGGGAGAAGTGCTTAGCTTTGGGTTCAATCTTGCGGTGTCCTTTCCCGATGTGAGAAGGGGCAGCAAAGGCACGTATTGTATTGTTGCCATCGAGGATAACAAGATGGGGTTTTTATCATATTGCATGAATTTATCCCTCTACATCATGTCATCTTGCTTAAGGCGTTACTACGTGTTTAACTTAATACTCTAGATGCATCTTTGGATAGTGGTCGATGAGTGGAGTAATAGTAGTAGATGCGGTGGAGTCGGTCTACTTGTCTCGGATGTGATGCCTATATACATGATCATACCTAGATATACTCATAATTATGCTCAATTACATCAATTGCTCAATAGTAATTTGTTCACCCAAGTAGAATACTTATGCTCTTGAGAGAAGCCACTAGTGAAACCTATGGCCCCGGGTCTATTCTCATCATATCAATCTCCATTACTTTAATACTTGCTTTGTTTTACTTTTGCCTTTTACTTTTCACTTTGCATCTCTATACCAAAATACCAAAAATATTATTTATCATCTCTATCGGATCTCACTCTAAGTAAGTGACCGTGAAGGGATTGACAACCCCAAATCGCGTTGGTTGCGAGGAGCTATTGTTTTGTCTTGGTCTGAGGGACTTGTCGTGGCCTCCTCTTTGGATTGATACCTTGGTTCTCAAAAGCGGGGAATACTTATGCTACTTTGCTGCATCATCCTCCCTCTTGAGGAAATCAACGTAGTGCTCAAGAGGTAGCAAGAAGAATTTACGGCGCCGTTGCCGGGGAGGCTCACGCAAGAGCAAGTCAAGCACCATACCAAGTACCCATCACAATCCCTATCTCCCGCATTACATTATTTTCCATTTTCCTCTCGTTTTCCTCTCCCCCACTTCACCCTTGTCGTTTTATTCACCCTCTCTTTCCCAATCTCCTCTTCTTTTTCCCGTTTGCCTTCTCGCTTGCCTTTTGTTTGCTCGTGCGTTAGATTGCTTGCCTTTCGTCATGACTAGTCTCATATCTTCTCCGTTATCTCCCGAGAATGAAGTTCTAAATTTTAAGCAAAGGGAGGAGAAAATCTAAAAAAGGCAGCTTGGTATAGAATTTGCAATGCTCAAAATAGATCTACCAGGAAGCAATCTACTTCAGTTCTTCTTCGTAATTTTTACGTAGGTGCTAATCCTTGGTATAGATATATCCTTGATACCATTATCGGAGGGAATTTCTTGGGTAGCCATACTATTGATTCCTATAATGCTTTAATAGATTTATTTGGCTCACCACCTCTTTTGGTTAATGGAACTATGTTAACTCTGGAGCATGTTATGCAAAGACTTGAAATTATTGAGAATAAAGTTGTGTCACGCCCAATATGCGACACTATCCTAAAGAGACTCGAAAGTCCCACCAAGGATAGAACCGCATATTGAAGCGCTTTTGCAAGGTGGATATCATTACATCAACATTACATAATAGATGGGGATACATACAAGAGGCATACAATGCCACACGAATACAACATCACAATACACAAGAGCACCATCCGACTACGGATGAAACACAACGAAACTCAATCGACATCCACCACCTTTGCCCGGGCTGCCGACACAGAACCTATCCCTGATCGAAGAAGAAGCGGAAGAAGAACTCCAAAACAAGTAACATCGCGCTCGCGTCAAGATCATTGCATAACATGTACCTGCAACTGGTGTTGTAGTAATCTGTGAGCCACGAGGACCCAGCAATCCCATTACCATGGGTATCAAGACTAGCAAAGTTTAAAGGGAAAGGAAGGGGTAAAGTGGTGAGGTTGCAGCAGCGACTAAGCATATATGGTGGCTAACTACATAATATAAGGCGAGAAGAGAGCAAAGCGGAGCGGTCATGAAGCTAGCAATGATCAAGAAGTGATCCTGAACTCCTACTTATGTCAAACATAACCCAAAATTGTGTTCACTTCCCGGATTCCGCCGAAAAGACACCATCACGGCTACACACACGGTTGATGCATTTTAAATCGAATCTGGTGTCAAGTTCTCTACAACCGGATATTAACCAATTACCATCTGCCACATAACCGCGGGCACGGCTCTCGAAAGTTTATACCCTGCAGGGGTGTCCCAACTTAGCCCATGATAAGCTCTCGCGATCAACGAAGGATATTCCTTCTCCCAGGAAGACCCGATCAGACTCAGAATCCCAGTTTACAAGACATTTCGACAATGGTAAAACAAGACCAACAAAGCCGCCCGGATGTGCCGACAAATCCAGATAGGAGCTGCACATATCTCGTTCTCAGGGCACACCGGATGAGCCAGACGTCGGGTTGGCATAGACCCTGATTGCCCGAGCGCGGACATCGCTTCGGTTTGGACCAGCACTTTCGGAGGAGAAGCTGTCCGGGGGATAAAATAAAGATGACCCTCGGGCTCCGGAAACCCAAGGGAAAAAAAAGGGCATAGGTGAGGCAAATGGTAAAACCAATGTTGGGCCTTCTTTGGAAGAGTCTTATTCAAAAGCGAGCTGTCAAGCGGGTCCCATAAATCACCCAACCGCGTTAGGGGCGCAAAATCCGGGAACATAATACCAATATGGCCGGAAACTAGGGCAGCAAGAGTGGAACAAAACACTAGGCATAAGGCCGAGCCTTCCACCCTTTACCAAGTATATATATGCATTAATAATATAAGAGATATTGTGATATCCCAACATAAACATAATCCAACATGAAGCAATCTTCATCTTCACCGCAACTAGCAACGCTATAAGAGGGCTGAGCAAAAGCGGTAACATAGCCAAACAACGGTTTGCTAGGAAGGGTGACAAAGGTTAGAGGTTCATGGCAATTTGGGAGGCTTGATAAGCAAGTGGTAGGTAGCAGCAGCATAGCAATAGTATGAAGCAACTAGCATAGCAATGATAGTAGTGAGATCCGAGTAGCGGTCATCTTGCACGAAATCCCGCTAGGAAGAAGAACGAGTCCATGAAGAAGATGAGCAGGGAATAGTCGAGCGAATCCTCACAACTCGGAATGAAACCGAAGCTAACGAGAGAAGCAACCCGGAAAGAAACAAACAACATGATAAATGCACAAGCATAAACATGGCATGATGCACAATCAAGTATGATGCATGTCCGGATTAAATGTTGTTAACATGGCAAGAGGTGAAGCATAATAAAACTACCTATCTAGGCAATTTTAAATGAGGCTGGAACAACAAACAACAATTTCGGAAAATCCCCACATGCATTTAGCATTTTAATGCAAACACAATTTTAAACATTTTAAATGTTGTTATCATGATCACGAATGACATATGCAAGTTTTAAGCAACTTTATGAAAATGTTGACATGAGCATGATCTGAGGCATTTGTCGCTATGGCGAGAAAGGAAAAGGGTGCCCGCGGCGGCGAATCCGAAAATGATGCCACGGCAACATATCGGTTCAGTAGCTCATGGAATACCGGTGCAAAAGGAAGCGTCGCGGATGTCGCGGAACATGCTAGAGATGGTGGGGTGCTCCCGACTACCGGGTTCCACGGGTTAGTGGCATGGAAAAGCAGTGACAATTCGGACACGGTGCAAGCGGTACATCTCATACAACACATGCATTCGGTCCACGGCGGTCGTTTGGCGATTATACCTTGAAGCGTGCATTTCGGCGGTTCAAAAATGTCGAGGAAGTAGTCGTTCTCATGGCGGTAGTGGAAGTAGTGGTACACATCTTGCGACGATAGTGGAAGTAGTGGTACACATCTTGGAGAGGGACTTGGCGAATCCGAGTTCTTGAGCAAGCGGGTACCCGTTCGCGTTGTAATCGATGCATGGTTCGTGAAGCGTTCGGTCGCCCATAAGTGGCGGTACTTTGCACATCGTTACAAAGGTCATACAGATCCGGAAGAGGACTTGGCGTTTCGTTCGGCACTCATTCGAGCATCCGTGTGGTCTTGTCGGTGGTGTACTTGGCGAATCCGAGGCATTGGTAGTGGTACTTGGCGAATCCGCTCGGTGGTCCTTGGACTTGGCGTCAACAACAGCGAAGCGCGATCACGAGGACTTGGCGCGATGCGAGGCGATGGTCGTGGGACTTGGCGGCGTGGATGCAGCGGCAGCGCCAGCGAGCACCACAGCTCCGGAAACATGGCGTGGTGGCGAGCGCGAGGAAGCCGAGATCCACCGGATCTGGCGAAACACGCCGGCAACAGCGTCGTTCGGTGGAGAAGCATGGAAGGCCGCAGCGATGGTGGCGCGGAAGCGAGGCGCACGGGGAGCTTGAGGCGCGGGTGCCATGGCGGCTGGCGATGAGCTCTTTGTTGCTCGTCTGCAGAGAGGCAGCCGAGGGGCGGAGTTGGAGGGGCTGCGCTCCAGCGGTTGAAAACGAGCAGCGATGGCGCGGCACTCTAGGAGGCAGCGAAGCAGGGGACGGCGAGGCGAGACAGCGGTGGTGGAGGTCGCTAGCTTCTCTGATCGGGATGAGGATGGAGGGCTCGTCCTGTGAGTGGCGGCCTTGAGGAGAGAGTGGAGGGAGAGATCGAGAGGAGGGTTGCGCGAGGATCGGCTTAGGGTTAAGGCGCCGGAGCTGGGCCTTGGGCCAAGCTGGTCGGATGGATGCAAGTGGCGGCTGGGCTTCTCTCTCTCACCCACTCTAAAGAAAATAAAAACAAAAGCAGAGATAAGAAAAGAAAAGAAAAGAGGTTAGGGAAAAAGTTGGACACACGGATAATTTTCCCGGACTCACAAAAATATGTGCAGTCCATGAAAAATAGTAGTGGCAAGATTGCAGGAATTAAATTCAAACTCATTTGAATTTAATTCAAATAGTTTGAACTAGGACAAGGTTTAGGAGTGGCCAAAATGTTGAGATTTTTGGTAGAGCTCAGGAAAGTGATGAAAGAATATAGGGCAAAGTTTGGAGACCAAACTTGAAGCGAGAAAAACACGAACTATTTTGCAAGTGTGTTATAGTTAATTCCAAAGTTAATGGAATATTTTAATATAGCTCCCTAATATTGGGAGGATATGTTATAAAGAGAATTCACCATGTGAATTCCCTCGATTTAAATGGATCGAAGATCCACACGATTTATTTAGAAGAGTTTTAAAAATTAAATGACAAGCTGGCATGATGACATGATGCAATGCAAAAATAAATAAAGCTAGCACAAATGAAAACACACAGAGGTCACAAAAATATGGAAGTCTTCTGTAGCGTCGGTCTCGGGGCGTTACAACACTCCACCACTACGAGAGGATCTCGTCCCGAGATCTAGGATGGCACCGAAGAGAAATGGAAGAGGAAGAGGTAAAACAAAGTTGCTTTTTTGACAAATGAGTGAAACCAAAGAACCTTGAGAGGTCATGAAAGCTTGAAGAAATGACACGACGGAGGTGAACACAATTTAAAACACTCCGTTCATCAAGAGGAACAAGGAACAATGAATACGGCAAGAAAGAAGAGCTTAAGTGACAAGATAGACATTGAAACCACTCCGATTAAGTGGATAAGCAAGAAAAGAACATGATCCTCACAATTCGAGATGATGAGTGAATAGAGCAACATGACCATGCCTCCGGAAGAAGAAATAGAAGTTGGATCATTAGAATAAAGGAATGGAGAAGAAAATGCCAACTTCTGCCACAAATGATCTTGGAAGCACCCTTCCAAGAAGGTTAGAACAGAGTTGTTGGAAAACCAACAACGAAAGGATAAGCTTGTAGTGGGCTTATGGAAAAGACCTCAAAATTATGAGGTGAGCTTCTACCACCAGCGGAAACAAATGATTGGATTGATATCAACAAGGAGGCGAAACTTATTTCACCGGGAGGACAAATGAAGAACTTGGGTCATTTATAAGCACCATAACTAGCAACAATCCTTAGGGAAGGCTGTAGGTGAAATATAATCCCAATATAATTCCAACAAAAAGATTGATTGGTTGAAAAGATCTCTTGAACGAAGAGAAAATGATGGATTTAAAATACCTCATTCTTGACAACATATGAATCATGAAACATGAAGGAAATTGTCAAGAGTGACATAACACCACCTCAAAAGATAAGGTAGAAAGAATTGCACTTTGGAATGCAAGAAGAAGAATACTTGAACTCCTCAAAACAATACATGTGTTGAACACCGTGTTTATTTTTAGAGTATCGCTTGGCTGATCTTAACTTCAAGAGAAATCTTGAAGAACAATTGAAGAATGAAAAGAATCCTTGATGAACCACCATGTAGAGCCTCCATGAAGGACTCCGGTAATAGAAGGATGATGAAAAGAAAGAGAAGTTGAAAACACAAGGTGAAGCCTTGCAATGATTTAGATGGAGCTTCGCGATTATATATAGCAAGGAGAACTTGGAACTCCGAAAAAAAAGATGAGCAATTGAAACCAAGAATTTTATTTGATGATCCTCCGGAATAAGGAATAGAATTTACTCGATGAAACAAGAATAAGAATTACATTATGCTTATCCCTCATCAATTAAATTGATGACCCACAATGGATTTGGCATGCCACTTATTCCTGTAGAAAGGATTAAGATAGATATGGCGCAAACTTGGGAAGGTCTTCAGCGAACCACGGTAGGATTGGAAAGAAACGAATGAATCTATATGATAACGAAGGAAGAGAACTCTTGAGCGAACCACCGTAAGAATTGAAAATGAATGAAGAAAGAAGAGCGAATCACCGGGAAGAATTAGAAAATGGCGTTGATACTTGAGGAATTTAGATACAAATGAGCGAATAGATCACGAGCTGATTAGAGAATACTTGAATGATGCACGGTAAGATTTGGAGAGCGAGAGCTGAAAGCTGAGAATTAAGAATTATGACATGATGGCCTTGGAGGAAATAAATGGAAACAACTCATGAAATGCTCCGGATGGGTGAAAAGAATTCCCACAATCGAAAACAATTTTGAGAGGATGGCATCAAACTTGAACTACGCATCTTTGAAAGAGCGGGTAAGGATTTAAGAGGAACTCTTCTTCGGTCTTCACATCTTTGAGAATGGCGATGAGAAACCACCATGAATTGTTGAGATACTCCGGGATGAAAATTGGAAAGGTTGAACCAACGATGAAAAGAATTTGAAAGATTTTGGAGAAAGACATATGGTGATGAAAATTCATTCTTCGCCAAGCTTGAAAAGAATTTGGGAAATGGCTCCGGATAAATTAGAAGAGTCGGGTAAGATCACAGGAAAAGACACATGGGTTAGGGCCCACTCAAAAGGAAACACCGTTGAGCGATTGATTGAAAGGGGATTGCACGGTTGAGTTAAATGGCTTGAATGAGATAACAACCTCAAAATAACTTGAGCGAATTGAGAATGGAAACCACGAATCTTAAGATATCTTCAACACTCTGGATAAGAATAGAGAGGTGAACAACTAAGAGGTACACCGGCATGCAAAAACATTTGAAACAAGGAAAGGAATATGATCAACACCGAAAGCTTGAAATTGGATCCATGGGAGAAGAAACAACAACGAAGGATGATGAAATTGAAAGCTGTTGAGCATCTTCATGGGAAATCACGGATAAGAACATTGAAAGAAAAGAATGAAGAGACTTCCCACAAATAAATGATACATGATTAAGAAATCTGAGTCCTTGAAGAAAAAGGGTGGGAGGCGGAAAACAAAAGGCAACTTGGGGACGGATGAAATGGATACCGGTGAGAAAACTTAGAGTTGATCTTGCGGATGTTGAAAATGATCAGATCCACTTGAAGAGAAGCACGCCGGTTTGGAAAAGAATTGACATGACAATCTCGATAAACAAGAAGGATTAGCACTCTCATAGAAATATGAGAACACCTCTTGAGAGGTATGGAATCAACACTTGCCATTGAAGCAACTCGAATACCACAACTCAAAACAAAACAAAGGATTTGGCTTGCGAGAATAAGCGGAACAAATACATATGATAGAGATTTACCCAATCTCATATCATGCATCTGTCGGAAAGATATTCTAGGAGCTACTTGAATTCCCACCTATAAACTCCGAAACTTTACGGTTATGCAATGCGGTATTGGGGATACAGGGGACACAAAATATATCACCCAAACTAACAATACCTAGATCCAGGTGTATCCATCCATCAACACATAACCAAGAAAACTCCGAAATCATGTACCTCAACCTTGAAAAGCATCCGTTATACAAGTTATGGCAATACTCCCGAACTCCCGATCTTTGGGTGGCGTCGAGGTTATCTCACCAACAAGCGCATAAAAGAGATTTTCGATGTCGGCAAAACTCAGGTATTCGAGCTGCAATGATAAAATTGTGACGACAACACCTCGGAGCTCAACTCCCTGGGACACTGCCACAACCCCTAAATGTCAGGAGGCACCAAGAACAATGTTCTCATCACAAAACCATCGGAACGATCCCAAGATACCCGCGTGATCCTAGAAATTTTTAGTGAAATTTGAGGAGAGGAAAGACAAAACATCTACGTCAGGAGGCCTCACCAGGCGACGAAGGGACTGAGGAGTAAAAAGAATCCTACTCTCCGATATATATAATCCTAAGACTCAAAATAGTTTTCTTCTAGACTCAACAACGGCCAACAATCAAGGGGGCTCCTATGGTCGGTCGAGGCTCTGATACCAACTTGTCACGCCCAATATGCGACACCATCCTAAAGAGACTCGAAAGTACCACCAAGGATAGAACCGCATATTCAAGCGCTTTTGCAAGGTGGATATCATTACATCAACATTACATAATAGATGGGGATACATACAAGAGGCATACAATGCCACACGAATACAACATCACAATACACAAGAGCACCATCCGACTACGGATGAAACACAAACAGAAACTCAATCGACATCCACCACCGCTAGCCAGCGCCGACCTAGAACCTATCCCCTAATCGAAGAAGAAGCAGAAGAAGAACTCCAAAACAAGTAACATCGCGCTCGTGTCAAGATCATTGCATAACCTGTACCTGCAACTGGTGTTGTAGTAATCTTTGAGCCAAGAGGACCCAGCAATCCCATTACCATGGGTATCAAGACTAGCAAAGCTTAAAGGGAAAGGAAGGGGTAAAGTGGTGAGGTTGCAGCAGCGACTAAGCATATATGGTGGCTAACTTACGCAATATAAGAACGAGAAGAGAGCAAGCGGAATGGTCATGAAGCTAGCAATGATCAAGAAGTGATCCTGAACTCCTACTTACGTCAAACATAACCCAAAACCGTGTTCACTTCCCGGACTCCGCCGAAAAGAGACCATCACGGCTACACACACGGTTGATGCATTTTAAATCGAATTTGGTGTCAAGTTCTCTACAACCGGATATTAACAAATTCCCATATGCCACATAACAGCAGACACGGCTCTCGAAAGTTTATAGCCTGCGGGGTGTCCCAACAGCCCATGATAAGCTCTTGCGTTCAACGAAGGATATTCCTTCTCCGGGAAGACCCGATCAGACTCAGAATCCTGGTTTACAAGACATTTCGACAATGGTAAAACAAGACCAGCAAAGCCGCCCGGATGTGCCGACAAATCCTGATAGGAACTGCACATATCTCGTTCTTAGGGCACACCGGATGAGCCAGACGCCGGGTTGGCATAGACCACGATTGCCCGAAGGCGCGGACATCGCTTCGGTTTGGACCCGGCACTCGAGAGGAGAAGCGGCACAGGGGGCTAAAATAAAGATGACCCTCGACCTCCGGAAACCCAAGGGAAAAAAGGGCATAGGTGAGGAAAATGGTAAAACCAATGTTGGGCCTTCTTTGGAAGAGTCTTATTCAAAGCGAACTGTCAAGGGGTCCCATAAATCACCCTACCCAGCGTTAGGGGCGCAAAATCCGGGAACATAATACCGATATGGCCGGAAACTAGAGGCGACAAGAGTGGAACAAAACACCAGGCATAAGGCCGAGCCTTCCACCCTTTACCAAGTATATAGATGCATTAATAATATAAGAGATATTGTGATATCCCAACATAAACATAATCCAACATGAAGCAATCTTCATCTTCACCGCAACTAACAGCGCTATAAGAGGCTGAGCAAAAGCGGTAACATAGCCAAACAACGGTTTGCTAGGAAGGGTGACAAAAGTTAGAGGTTCATGGCAATTTGGGAGGCTTGATAAGCAAGTGGTAGGTAACGCAGCATAGTGATAGAACGAAGCAACTAGCATAGCAATGATAGTAGTGAGATCCAGGGTAGCGGTCATCTTGCCTGAAATCCCGCTAGGAAGAAGAACGAGTCCATGAAGAAGTTGAACGGGAGTAGTCGAACAAGTCCTCACAACTCTGGAATGAAACCGAAGCTAACGAGAGAAGCAACCCGGAAAGAAACAAACAACATGATAAATGCACAAGCATAAACATGGCATGATGCACAATCAAGTATGGTGCATGTCCGGATTAAATGTTGTTAACATGGCAAGAGGTGAAGCATAATAAAACTACCTATCTAGGCAATTTTAAATGAGGCGGAACAACAAACAACAATTCGGAAAATCCCCACATGCATTTAGCATTTTAATGCAAACACAATTTTAAACATTTTAAATGTTGTTATCATGATCACGAATGACATATGCAAGTTTTAAGCAATTTTATGAAAATGTTGACATGAGCATGATCTGAGGCATTTGTCGCTATGGCGAGAAAGGAAAAGGGTGCCACGGCGTGAATCCGAAAATGATGCCACGGCAACATATCGGTTCCGGTAGCTCATGGAATACCGGTGCAAAAGGAAGCGTCTTGGATGTCGCGGAACATGCTAGAGATGGTGGGGTGCTCCCGACTACGGGTTCCCACGGGTTAGTGGCATGGAAAGCAGTGACAATTCGGACCACGGTGCAAGCGGTACATCTCATACAACACATGCATTCGGTCCCACGGCGGTCGTTTGGCGGTTATACCTTGAGCGTGCATTTCGCGGTTCAAAAATGTCGAGGAAGTAGTCGTTCTCGCGGTGGTAGTGGAAGTAGTGGTACACATCTTGCGACGGTAGTGGAAGTAGTGGTACACATCTTGGAGAGGGACTTGGCGAATCCGAGTTCTTTAGAAAGCAATTGCCGTTCGCATTGTAGTCGTGCATGGTTCGTGAAGCGTTCGGTCTTGCGCCCGTAAGTACTTGCACATCGTTACAAAGGTCGTACATAGATCCGGAAGAGGGACTTAGCATTTCGTTCGGCACTCGTTCGAGCATCCGTGTGGTCTTGCGGTGGTGTACTTGGCGAATCCGGAGGCATTGGTAGTGGTATTTGGTGAATCCACGCTCGGTGGTCCTTGGACTTGGCGTCAACAACAGCGAGTAGCGATCACGAGGACTTGGCGCGATGCAGAAGCGGCGGTCGCGGGACTTAGCGGCGTGGATGCAGCGGCTTGATGCAAGCAGGGCACCACGGCTCGGAAACATGGCGGGTGGCGAGCGCGAGGAAGCCGAGATCCACGGATCTGGCGGAAACACGCCGGCAACAACGTCGTTCGGTGGAGAAGCATGGGCGGCCCGCAGCGATGGTGGTGCGGAAGGCGAGGCTGGCACAGGAGCTTGAGGCCTTGGTGCCATGGTCTTTGGCGATGAGCTGTTGTTGCTCGTCTGAGCGAAGGCAGCCGAGGGGCGGAGTTGGAGGGACTGCGCTCCAGCGGTTGAAAACGAGCAGCGATGGCGCGGCACTCTAGGAAGGCGGCGAGGCGGGGCGAGGCGAGGCAGCGGTGGTGGAGGTCGCTAGCTTCTCTGATCGGGATGAGGATGGAGGGGCTCGTCCACTGTGAGTGGCTTGAGGGAGAGTGGAGGAGAGATCGAGAGGAGGGTTCTTGTGAGGATTGGCTTAGGGTTAAGGCGCCGGAGCTGGGCCTTGGGCCAACTGGTCCGGATGGATGCAAGTGGCGGCTGGGCTTCTCTCTCTCACCCACTCTAAAGAAAATAAAAACAAAACAGAGATAAGAAAGAAAAAAAAAAGAGGTTAGGGGAAAAAGTTGGACACACGGATAATTTTCCCGGACTCACAAAAATGTGCACGGTCCATGAAAAATAGTAGTGGCAAGATTGCAGGAATTAAATTCAAACTCATTTGAATTTAATTCAAATGGTTTGAACTAGGACAAGGTTTAGGAGTGGCCAAAATGTTGAGATTTTTGGTAGAGCTCCGGAAAGTGACGAAAGAATATAGGGCAAAGTTTGGAGACCAAACTTGAAGTAGAAAAGGCACGGAACTATTTTGCAAGTGTGTTATGGTTAATTTCAATGTTAATGGAATATTTTAATATAGCTCCCTAATATTGGGAGGATATGTTATAAAGAGAAATCACCATGTGAATTCCCTCGATTTAAATGGATCGAAGATCCACATGATTTATTTAGAAGAGTTTTAAAAATTAAATGACAAGCTGGCATGATGACATGATGCAATGCAAAAATAAATAAAGCAAGCACAAATGAAAACACACGGAGGTCACAAAAATATGGAAGTCTTCTGAAGCGTCGGTCTCGGGGCGTTACAAGTTGCTACCATTGAATCGATTGAAAATCCTGATAAAAAGATCCACAATCAAATTACCCAATATGGATCTAAGGTAGGAATGACTTTGAAAAATATTAAAGAAAAGGAATCCATAGTTAATGAGAAAATAAATCTAGATTGCACAAGAATCGATAAACTTGAGGGTATCATTACCAACTTGGGAACGACTTTTTCTTCCGTAAAAAACACTCCAAGTTCGTCTACTAAAAATACTAAGCTTATTTATGTTCCTAAGAATAAGGGTGAATCATCTAGTAAGGAAACCGCGGATCTTAAATCTATAAGTGTTCATTCCAATCTTTTTGCCATCATTAAGGAACCGTTTGCTATGAATGAATTTTTCAATCTTTTTCCTAAAATTTTGAAAATTACTAGAAAGAAAGAAAATCCTAAAGAAGGTATATGCCTCATTGAAGAATTGCCTACCAAAGATGGCAATACCTAGATCTATCCTTGCTTTTATGCCTAGCTAGGGGCGTTAAACGATAGCGCTTGTTGGGAGGCAACCCAATTTTATTTTTAATTTTTGCTTTTTGCTTCGGTTTAGGAATAAATAATCCATCTAGCCTCTGTTTAGATGTGGTTTTATGTTTTAATTAGTGTTTGTGCCAAGCTAGACCTATTGGATCTTCTTGGATGATAGTTATTTGATCTTGCTGTAATTTCCAGAAACTTTGCGCTCAGTGCCCGAATTATTAAAAATCACCAGAACGTGATAAAATACTGATTCCAATTGCTTATGATCAATAAACAAATTTTCTAGGTCTTCTAATTTTGGTAGATGTTTTGGAGTTCCAGAAGTTTGCGTTAGTTACAGATTACTACAGACTGTTCTGTTTTTGACAGATTCTATTTATCGTGTGTTGTTTGCTTATTTTGATGAATCTATGGCTAGTAAAATAGTTTATAATCCATAGAAGTTGGAATACAGTAGGTTTAACACCAACATAAATAAATAATGAGTTCATTACAGTATCTTAAAGTAGTATTTTGTTGTCTTTCTCTAATGGAGCTCACGAGATTTCTATTGAGTTTTGTGTTGTGAAGTTTTCAAGTTTTGGGTAAATTCTTTTGATGGATTATGGAACAAGGAGTGGCAAGAGCCTAAGCTTGGGGATTCCCATGTCACCCCAAGATAATCCAAGGACACCAAAAGTCAAAGCTTGGGGATGCCCGGAAGGCATCCCTCTTTAAATCTACTTCCATCGGTAATTTACATGGAGCTATATTTTATTCACCACATGATATGTGTTTTGCTTGGAGCGTCTTGTATCATTTGTGTCTTTGCTTGTTAGTCTACCACAATCATCCTTGCTGTACACACCTTTTGAGAGAGCAATACGTAAATTGGAATTTGATAGAATACTCTATGTGCTTCACTTATATCTTTTGAGCTTGATAGTTTTGCTCATAGTGCTTCACTTATATCTTTTGAGCGTGATAATTTTTGCTCTAGTGCTTCACTTAGATCTTTTAGAGCACGGTGGTGGATTTGTTTTAAAGAAACTATTGATCTCTCATGCTTCACTTAGATTATTTTGAGAGTCGTTAATAGCATGGTAATTTGCTTAATATTAATATACAGTATTCAAGATATGTGAAACTTTCTTTTGAGTCGTTGAATACTAAGAAAAGTTTGATGCTAGATAATTGTTTTGAGATATGAAGATGGTGATATTAGAGTCATGCTAGTTGAGTAGTTGTGAATTTAAAGAATGCTTGTGTTGAAGTTAGCAAGTCCCATAGCATGCGTATGGTTAAATTTGTGTAACAAATTTGAAACATGAAGTGTGCACAGCTTGTGCATCCTTATTAGTGGCGGTCGGGGACGGCGATGGTCTTTTCCTACCAATCTATCCCCTAGGAGCATGCGCGTAGTACTTGATTTTGATGAATTCTAAATTTTTGCAATAAGTATATGAGTTCTTTTGACTAATGTTGAGTCCATGGATTATCGCACTTTTTACTTTTCGGCTTTGCTAGCCTCTTGATGCCATGCATTGCCCTTTCTCACCTTGAGAGTTTGTGCAAACTTAGTCGGTGCATCAAACCCCGTGATATGATCGCTCTATCACACATAAACCTCCTTATATCTTCCTCAAAACAGCCACCATACCTACCTATTATGGCATTTCCATAGCCATTCCGAGATATATTGCCATGCAACTTTGCACCGTTCCGTTCATCATCATCATGACATACTTTACTTTTGTCATATTGCCATTGCATGATCATGTAGTTGACATCGTATTTGTGGCCAAGCCACCATGCATTATTTTTCATACATGTCACTCTTGATTCATTGCACCATCCATTACACCGGCGGAGGCATTCATATAGAGTCATATCTTGTTCTAGTTTCGAGTTGTAATCCTTATGCTGTAATCAATAGAAGTGTGATGATCATCATTATTAGAGCATTGCCCCCAAAAAAGGGGAGAAAGGCCAAAAATAAAAAAATGGAAAGGCCCAAAAAAGAAAATAAATAAAAAGGGCAATGTTACTATCTCTTTTTCCACACTTGTGCTTCAAAGTAGCACCTTGTTCTTCATGTAGTGAGTCTCATATATTGTGCTTCAAAGTAGCACCATGTTTTTCATATAGTGAGTCACATAAGTTGTCTTTTTATACTAGTTGGAATTTTTCATTATAGAACTTGGCTTGTATATTCCTACAATGGGCTTCCTCAAATGCCCTAGGTCTTCATAAGCAAGCAAGTTGGATGCACACCCACTAGTTTTCTTTTGTTGAGCATTCATAGCTCTAGTGCATCCGTTGCATGGCAATCCCTACTCCTCATGTTGACATCAATTGATGGGCATCTCCATAGCCCGTTGATTATCCTCGTCAATGTGAGACTTTCTCCTTTTGTCTTCTCCACACAATCCCCATCATCATATTCTATTCCACCCATAGTGCTATATCCATGGCTCACGCTCATGTATTGCGTGAAGGTTGAAAAAGTTTGAGATTATTTAAGTATGAAACAATTGCTTGGCTTGTCATCGGGGTATAGAAGTTGGGAACATCTTTGTGTGTGAAAATGAAGCATAGCCTAACTATATGATTTTGTAGGGATGAACTTTCTTTTGCCATGCTATTTTGAGAAGACATGATTACTTTGATTAGTATGCTTGAAGTATTACTATTTCTTTCATCAATATGAACTTTTATTTTGTATTCATTCGGATATGAATATTCATACCACAATTAAGAAGATTTACATTGAAATTATGCCAAAGTATCACTCTGCATCAAAAATTCTCTTTTATCATTTACCTACTCGAGGAATGACGGGGAATTAAGCTTGGGGATGCGATCGTCTCCAACGTATCTATAATTTTGATTGCTCCATGCTACTTTATCTACTGTTTTGGACTATATTGGGCTTTATTTTCCACTTTTACATTATTTTTGGGACTAACCTATTAACCGGAGGCCCATTTTACAACAATTGTTTTTTGCCTATTTCGGTGTTTGAAGAAATGGAATATAAAGCGAGTCCAAGCGGAATGAAACCTTGAGCGTGATTTTCTCACCGAGCGTGATCCAGGAGACTTGGACCCTACTCCAAGGAACAAAAGAGGCGGTCACAAGGGTGGGGGCGCCCCCTAAGCGCGCCCGCCTCGTGGGCCCCTGTTGCTCCATCGGCGTACTCCTTCCTCCTATATATACCTCGTGCCCCCAAACAATCAAAACAGGGCCAAAAACCTAATTCCACACCGCAACTTCCTGTATCCACGAGATCCCATCTTGGGGCACTGTTCAAGCTCCATGGGAGGCATCCACCACAGAGGGCTTCTACATCATCACCATAGCCCCTCCGATGAAGTGTGAGTAGTTTACTTCAGACCTTCGGGTCCATAGCTAGTAGCTAGATGTCTTCTTCTCTCTTTTTGGATCTCAATACAATGTCCCCCCCCCCCTATCTCATGGAGATCTATTTGATGTAATCTTCTTTTTGCGGTGTGTTTGTTGAGACCGATGAATTGTGGGTTTATGATCCAGATTATCTATGAATAATATTTGAATCTTCTCTGAATTCTTTTATGTATGATTGGTTATCTTTGCAAGTCTCTTCGAATTATCCGTTTGGTTTGGCCAACTAGATTGGTAGTTCTTGCAATGGGAGAAGTGCTTAGCTTTGGGTTCAATCTTGCGGTGTCCTTTCCCGATGTGTGAGAAGGGCAGCAAGGCACGTATTGTATTGTTGTCATCGAGGATAAGAAGATGGGGCTTTTATCATATTGCATGAATTTATCCCTCTACATCATGTCATCTTGCTTAAGGCGTTACTCGGTTTTTAACTTAATACTCTAGATGCATGTCGGATAGCGGTCAATGAGTGGAGTAATAGTTGTAGATGCAGGCAGGAGTCGGTCTACTTGTCTCGGACGTGATTCCTATATACATGATCATACCTAGATATACTCATAATTATGCTCAATTCTGTCAATTGCTCAACAGTAATTTGTTCACCCACCGTAGAATACTATGCTCTTGAGAGAAGCCACTAGTGAAACCTATGGCCCCCAGGTCTATTCTCATCATATCAATCTCTAATACTTTAATACTTGCTTTGTTTTACTTTGTCTTTTACTTTTCACTTTGCATCTCTATACCAAAAATACCAAAAATATTATTTATCATCTCTATCAGATCTCACTCTAAGTAAGTGACCGTGAAGGGATTGACAACCCCTAATCGCGTTGGTTACGAGGAGCTATTGTTTTGTGCAGTGTCTGAGGGACTTGTGTGTGGCCTCCTACTGGATTGATACCTTGGTTCTCAAAAACCAAGGGAAATACTTACGCTACTTTGCTGCATCATCCTCTCCTCTTCGGGGAAATCCAACGCAGTGCTCAAGAGGTAGCAATTGGCGCCATGGGAATGGTTACTAGTGATGGAGCAAGAAGGAAGAAGCAAGCGAGCTGAGGAGAGATGGGCGACGGGGCTCCGCCCCCTCGCCATTTATAGCGGAAGAAGGCCAACCGGCGCCTCCCACGATCACAGGTAATGATGGTTTTCCTTGCATGTCGCAGGGACTTGTCAAGTCGGGCGATTCTTTGCGGCGGCATGGGGGCGGAGGCATACGCCCAATCAACCGCCACGCGTCAACCAAGGCCGCGGGCTTTTGGGGCTCGCGGTGCTCCGTGCTTGACCTTTGGCCGCCTCGAAGCCAAGCCAGCGCCTTGGGCCGGGGGCTCTTGTCGGCGTTACAGGAGCAGGGGTCCCTAGACTTGCACTGCGGCCCACAGGCGTGGCTGTGCCCGAGCTGTATTTCTCATCTTCACCAACAAGACATTCAAGACCCTCACGAGGGGCCAAGCCTCGTGAGGGGGCCAGCAAGATCTCCTCGGGAGCGGCCTCGCCAGGCTGGCTCGCGAGCGGCGGAGAGATCAAAGCAAGGCAAACCTAGCGAGGTCCTCATGACGTGAGCCATGACGATCGAGACCAGGCGGGCGCCAGCGCACGCAGCATCCTCATTTCCTCTTTGGTGCTAAAGGAGGCAAGCGCAGGCACGAAGTACCGAGGCATCAAGCAAAGGTTTCCATAGCGGTGCAACGAGACCAAGACTAGCAGGATGGCAAGACGGAGGTCACCATGGAGCCTAAGGCGGCGTCACCACCAGAGCCTTTTGCAGGCGAAGACTGCTTTTGTCAGGATAAGCTGTACTAGATGTTCCCCTTCAAATCTGGCCGTTGCGGGATCCCTTCCCGCTCAATATTTGGGAAGAGGACCAGGGCCTATATTAGTAGAACTAGCCACCACAGTAGGAGAGATTCCATCTTCCATCCTCTCACCCACAAGCTCACTGAGCACAAGAACACCTCAACCTCAGGAGGTTGTTCTTCCCCTTGTACTGTTCATCATCAGGCCAAGAGACAATCCACCACCACCACACTGGAGTAGGGTATTACACCACAACGGTGGCCCGAACCAGTATAAATCTCGTGTCTTTTGTGATTGTGAGTTTGTCGAGCTCGTTCTTGAGATCTTAGCTAGTTAGGGCCTTGATCGGTGGGAGGAAATCAAACCACCCTTATGATACGTAAATTTGGTCCACATGCAAGTGTGTTCGTGTTCTGACCCTCTCCCACGTCATTTTTTGCCAAATTTATGAACATTAGACAAGTCGGATGACGCAATAGACATGGCTCACTCAAACTAACCATGTGCCACGTCGATGCACCAGCAACGCACACATCCGCATAGTACATTGGGATCCACGAGGCCCCCCCTCTAAAAAATATATGCCCGCTTCGAGGGTTTTTCTGTTTCATAACACACGGTTGTTATCTTCGGACCATGTGCCATGTTTCTTATTCCCAATCCCGCCTGCATCGAAAATATCTGCCCGCCTCGGGGGTTTTTCTTTTTCATAACACACGGTTGTTATCTCCGGACCATGTGCGATGCACTATCATCAAAATTTTCAATAGCCTAGCATTTCACTCCCACGTTTGACTCCCGCGTAGTAAAATTTTCAGTACCCGCATCATTTCCTCAAACACCCCACCCCTCCACACACACACACACACCAAAACCTCCTCGGGCAAGCGCGTGCACACACACACACCCCTCACTCGCTCGAAACCCTAGCAAATTCCCCGCCGCCGCTACCGCCGCCGCCGCCGCAAGGCCTCCATTGTCAACATTTGCCGGTTTTGCCCGTGCAAAACCGGCAAAACCATTGTCAAAATTTTCAATAGCCTGACATTTCACTCCCACGTTTGACTCCCGCGTAGTAAAATTTTCAGTACCCGCATCATTTCCTCAAACACCCCCCCCTCCACACACACACACACACACACACACACACACCAAAACCTCCTCGGGCAAGCGCACACACACACACCCCTCACTCGCTCGAAACCCTAGCAAATTCCCCGCCGCCGCTACCGCCGCGCCGCCGCAAGGCCTCCATTGTCAACATTTGCCGGTTTTGCCCGTGCAGCTTACACACCGATCTCCATACCCAGGATGCCCTGAGTTTCTTAGATGACGCCTGCCAAACGCCCCCTTTCCCACAGATCCCCATCCCCATCCCCATCCCCCACTCCAGAGCGTCGCGGCCTAAGCCCGACTACGCTTCCCGTGGAGCTCGAGGAGCGACTGGCCCAAAAGAGGTGTATAGCAGTCTCTTCGCCCGACGTCGCCGAGGAAGCTGACGACCATTACTGGCAGCGGGCACTCAAGGAGCGGGCTAGAGTATGCGGGCATGTCTCGTCCGCCGGCTACAACATCGAGGTCATCGACAACGATGCCCTGAGACGGGCTGTATCACAGATTAAGTGGCCCACCCCCAACCCCTCAGATTCAACCGTCGTCGATCTCATCCATGGCCCCGCCGCTGATCTCCTATGGCTCGCTGTCAACAATTTTCCATTCTACATCGCCATCGAGCCCCTTTTGTCATTTCTGAAGGACACGTTCTGCGATGCTGGCTTGGGGTCCACAGCTTCCAAGTCAAACCTCATCGACGGCGACCACGAGGAGGGCACCCTCTCCGGCTCTTCAAGGGAAAGAGCCCATCTGCTCTTCAAGGGGAAAGCGCCCGTCTGCGACATCGGGGAGGGCACCCTATGGTGTGCTCTTCCAAGGGAGGAGCCCATCTGTGACAACATGGAGTGCATCCGAGTGCATGCTCTTCCCACGGAGCAGGCCCATCTGTGACAAGTGAGGAAACCCATGATTTGTTTATTTCAATTGTTCACAATGTGATGCTCTATATGTGCAATTATTTCTGGTGAGTACATTTCATCAATCGATTTTAAACATACCGATAGGAATGCATATATTTGCTTGTTATTAAGCCTGTTATAGATAGTGCCTCTTTTAAAGTTTTTTGATTGTTCGGTTGTTTGTAGTTAGCATATGTTCAGTTTCAAATGCTATCTTTGGTTGTTAAGTAGTATGCCTTGTTTATTCGGTTATTCACAACGTGATGTTCTATATGTGCAAGTATGAACATGCGGTTCAATTTCATCGATTACCAATTTCAACAATACCACTATGAATGACTACATTTGGTTGTTGCATCTTGTAGTTAACACACCTTTCCATTTTATTTAACCATAACCGATTATTACTTAGACCGGCACAATACCAGTTTGAATGACCATGTTTGCTTGTTGTTAAATGTTAGGCCTATTGCAATTAGCACACCTTTCCACCTCCACATAGAAGCTATCTTTTGGAGATTATTTTGTCTGCCATGTCTAATTTTTGTTGTTGTTTAGCCTGTTGTGCTTAACATGCTTCTTGATGTACCTACACAGGACAATTTTGGGAATGACTGATGTTTTCCATCGAGGTTAGTTTCATCCCATGGCTTATATCTGCACGCTGTTCAGGATATCCGTAGCTGGTACCATATAGGCAGGAGGCTGATAAGGGACTAATTGGTGGATCGGAATTTTAACTCAATATACCTGCAACCCATTTTTCCTTAGGTTAACTAGGGCCATATGTAATATATCTGAGGCTACATAGCAACATGCTTGTACTTAATGTCTAAATATGCAATCCTAGGCTACATAGCAACAAGGAAGAGTGTTACATTAATGTTCTAATGATGTCCGGATATCGTCGAAGAGCGGCAGCAGAAAAACGACAACAACACAACACTATTTGGATACTCAACTTAGCTAGAGGTTAGAGTTAGTTTCTAGCTCATTACTAACCCTGAACTAAGTCCATCCAAAGAGTTGTTTGGATGGCGGTCGATTGACAATAAATGCCTTTGGAGAACTAGCTCCAATTAGCACCTCTTGGGTTGGATACTAGTTTTTTGGGTGGGTTATAGATGCAACTAGCTCAAACTAGCCCTCATGTTTAGATATACTTTAGGGCTATGATCGTCTCCAACGTATCTATAATTTATAAGTATTCATGCTATTATATTATCCATCTTGGATGTTTATGGGCTTTATTATGCACTTTTATATTATTTTTGGGACTAACCTATTGACCCAGAGCCCGGTGTCAGTTCCTGTTTTTTCCCTTGTTTAAGTGTTTCAAAGAAAAATAATATCAAACGGAGTCGAAGCAGAATGAAACCTTACGGAGAAGTTATTTTTGAAGGAAAGCAACACGATAGACTTGGAGTGCATGTCAGGAAAGAAATGAGGAAGCCACGAGGTAGGGTGCGCGCCCTCCACCCTCGTGGGCCCCTCGTGGCTCCCCTGACGTACTTCTTCCTCCTATATATACCCATATACCCTAAAACGATCGAAAAATAGAATAGATCGGGAGTTTCACCGCCGCAAGCCTCTGTAGCCACCAAAAACCTCTCGGGAGCCCGTTCCGGCACCCTGCCGGAGGGGGGAACCCTCACCGGTGGCCATCTTCATCATCCCGGCGCTCTCCATGACGAGAAGGGAGTAGTTCACCCTCGGGGCTGAGGGTATGTACCAGTAGCTATGTGTTTGATCTCTCTCTCTCGTGTTCTTGATTTGGCACGATCTTGATGTATCGCGAGCTTTGTTATTATAGTTGGATCTTATGTTGCTTCTCCCCATCTACTATCTTGTAATGGATTGAGTTTTCCCTTTGAAGTAATCTTATCAGATTGAGTCTTTAATGATTTGAGAACACTTGATGTATGTCTTGCCACGCGTATCTGTGGTGACAATGGGATATCACGTGATTCACTTGATGTACGTTTTGGTGATCAACTTGCGGGTTCCGCCCATGAACCTATGCATAGGGGTTGGCACACGTTTTCATCTTGATTCTCCGGTAGAAACTTTGGGGCACTCTTTGAGGTTCTATGTGTTGGTTGAATAGATGAATCTGAGATTGTGTGATGCATATCATATAATCATACCCACGGATACTTGAGGTGACATTGGAGTATCTAGGTGACATTAGGGTTTTGGTTGATTTGTGTCTTAAGGTGTTATTCTAGTATGAACTCTAGGGTTGTTTGTGACACTTATAGGAATAGCCAACAGATTGATTGGAAAGAATAACTTTGAGGTGGTTTCGTACCCTACCATAATCTCTTCGTTTGTTCTCCGCTATTAGTAACTTTGGAGTGACTCTTTGTTGCATGTTGAGGATAGTTATATGATCCAATTATGTTATCATTGTTGAGAGAACTTGCACTAGTGAAAGTATGAACCCTAGGCCTTGTTTCCTAGCATTGCAATACCATTTACGCTCACTTTTACCACTTGTTACCTTGCTGTTTTTATATTTTCAGATTACAAAAACCTATATCTATCATCCATATTGCACTTGTATCACCATCTCTTCGCCGAACTAGTGCACCTATACAATTTACTATTGTATTGAGTGTGTTGGGGACACAAGAGACTCTTTGTTATTTGGTTGCAGGGTTGTTTGAGAGAGACCATCTTCATCCCTCGCACTTTACGGATTGATAAACCTTAGGTCATCCACTTGAGGGAAATTTACTCTTGTCCTACAAACCTCTCGCACTTGAGGCCCAACAACATCTACAAGAAGAAGGTTACGTAGTAGACATCGAGCTATTTGAGCCCGAACTAGCTCAAACTAAGCGTAACCCGTGCATACAAAGACGAGATAATTTTTAAGAATGAACTAAACTCCTTCTGACCCATAATATAAGATGTTAATTCATCTAATATGTGAGTATATTGGATGTTATAAGATACTCCCTCAGTTCCTAAATATTTGTCTTTTTAGAGATTTCAAATGAACTATCACATACGGATGTATATAGACATATTATAAAAGAGTGTTGTACTACATCATTGTGCAATTGTTGTTTAGCTTCTAATATTAACTTGGTGCTTTTAGGTACATATGTCATTGGTAAAGATCCGCCTTTGACCCTTTTTGCGTATGGGGCAATGAGATATCGATGAACCAACATCAAGTGAGGAAGCTGATAAAGATTGTTAGTAAAATGGGTTCAAAGAAGGCAATTAAACTATTTGTTTACACTTTATCCAAGATAACGGTAATTGCGAGGATGGTAAGTAAGAACTCTGCAGCCTTCTTTTACTGCCCATAATGAGTTGTGTTAGGCGACAATGTCTGAAATCTTATTCCTTTGCGGTGGTTGCCAAAGCGGTTTACTCAAGATTACCTCTCAAACTACATGATTGGTGGGCATGCAAAGGTTAAAGTATTTCTACCGAACACGATGATTATCTAGATGTTTTCATGAAGACCATGAAGGATGGGCGATCGGCCATCACAAGGGGTTGGACTAGAGTCGTGTGCCTTCTGCATGGAGGAGGGCACAATATGGGCCTTCCGCTTCACCTTGTTGACAACGAATATATTTCACCTCTTTCTTTACGTGTTTAATAGTAAAAGTATACAACTGTGGTTCATCATTCTTTATTTGGTTCTTATGTAATTCTTGAACATATGTACCTATGAATCAAATAATGCATTGGTTGTTTGAACCTGATGGATGCGAATAAATCTGTAGCATACATTCAAATTCAAATCCAAATCCGGTACAATTTGGAAAAGCAACAATTAAATTACAGTGAAATTACGCTCTTCAGGTTGTTACGCCACACAAGGTTGGTAAAACACATATGTTTGCAATATGCACCATAATCCGAGACGGTTCACAGAGAGGAAATGTGTGCAAGCATGCACACAGTTGCCGTTTGCAAAGCGTGTGCGATGTCAGCCAATATCACAAACGGTGCAGGCAAACTAAACATTTATGTTAGTTGCCTTATCGTACACGATTTGCAACCATGAACTGTTTCTGATGAAGTATGCATCGTAAACGTTGCACCACAGAATAGCGTGTGCAATAGTTGTCGTGTACGACGATGTTACGACGGTCCGGCATTTCGTAATCCTGTACGACACTCATACGACGATTAGCTAATCTTCTTAACGGTGAACCGTTTGTGATGGGCCGCACATCATACATGTTCTATAATAGTGAACCGTTTGTGATGGGCCGCGTAAATAAGCGTAGCACCACGAATATCACCGACTGCGATGGCAATGCGAGCAGAAACGAGTAGGAGTACTATAGGGGCCCTATCCCCGACGGTTTCTGGGTCGTGTGGGAAGAACCCCCTATCACCCACACTCACTGGGTGACGGTTCCAAATGCCGTCACGGAAAGGGGTTTTAAACCATTTGTTTAGGACCGACGCGCACGAGTGGTAGTATCATACATGGTTTAGATTTCGAACATCTAGCTAGAGCATACATGTACTATGATTTGAATTCAACATAAAATGGATGCATATTTGAATTTGAGATCGTATGTACATGTAGTTCGTATTTATATAGGAATTTACTACTCCTATATTCATGTCATGTGTTGTGAAGATAATATTTAGATGGTTGTATAACTAACTTAGTACATTCCCATTCAAACAGGGAAAATGTACTCAAATTTGAGTCCATATGCTAGACAACACGAATTGTTTTTTATTGTTGAGGGAAGTGCAAATTGATTTGGTACTGTACATGTTATGTTTGTTATCCCGATTTTTTTGGTTTTTTTGTTGTGTATTTGAATGCATTTCTAGTAATATAGTAAAACGGGACATGGCTCTATCTAGTGATGAGGTTCGAATTGTCTTTTCTTTTGTACACGTTAAGCTTGTTCTCCCGAAATTTCAAGTCGCGCCTTGTTATGCCGAAATTTCAAGCTAGCATCTATGTCTATCGTGCTGCGAAACTCCCGCCTCTTCAACCCGCGCCTTGTTACCCTGAAATATTTAAGATATATCTTTGTCTTGTTGTGCTCCAAAAACTCCCTCCATCTCAACCCGCGCCTTGTTATCCCAGAATTACAACGCGCGCGAAAAATCCCACCTCATGTGAAATCCCGACACGCAAAATGCCCGTGATACCCCTGAACCGAAAGAACCACCTAGCTCAAATCGGTGCGGGGTACTTTTGTAACTTACCCCACATTTCGAACAGGCGCGTCCCTAAGCCATGGTTCCCCCCTCCCATCCCATCCGCCCACCCATTCATACACCGAGGCCGCGAAAACCTGCGAAGCCCCACACACCCTCCTCCGTCCGCCACCCAGCCGGAGCCTCTTCCCCGACGACGTCGTCCACAGCAACACCTCGACGTCCCTCATCCACCGCACCGGATGAGGATCCATCATCAATCTCGTCGTCCCGCCGGTTCAGCCACCCCATCCTCCACATCCAAGGAGCTGCCCCAACGTTCCCCTCGTCTTTCGAGACACCTCCTTTCCCACACCACCGTCTTCACCTGCACCACCGAAAGAGCGACATCATCATCGTTTCCTCGGATGAACCTGAGGCCTAATTGGAGCCACCAAAGAGGTCCTACACTAATCGTCGCATTTTCTTCCTGATTCGATCTCACGGTGCTACCGGCGCTTGGTACCGAGCCAACATGGCGCGGCTCCATCCACGGCGGTGTCACCAGCCACTTCCTCCACGGCATCGCTCCCACGACGGCGACGTCCACATCAGTAGGAGCTGCTACTGCTTTGGCTCTCGCTCGCACTGCTGCTCTGCTCTTGCTCTTGGTCCCCTGCCTGGTCTGCTCTTGCTCTTGCTCTTGCTTTCATGTTCTTTGCTCTCGCTCTTGCGGCGTCTCTTTCTTTGCCACGGCAGCAGATCATGCTCTCCCTCGAGCCCCTGCGCTACACGAGATCTTTGCGACCACGACCAACTGCCTCGGCTCTCGCATGGCCTTATTCTTTGCTACTACTTTTCTGCTACTAGTGCGTTCAGTTTTGATAGTAAAATTTAGTTTCGACAGCAAAATTCAGTTTCGACAGTTAAATTCAGTTTCGATAGTTAAGTTTAGAGATGAGCGGCTGATGTATTTTACATCTAGCACTTTGTGGTTATGTATTTTACGTCATCTATTGGAGATGTTATTAGAATTCCACTCAGGTTAACATTGTCTTTCTTGTCCTGCTTCAACCTCGCCGTCGTACAACTCACAGGGCTGCTCCAACGATGAAACCCTCCATCAATGTGGAGCAGTACCCCGGGCTCAATCTCCAGACGCCTAAGATCTTCTTCCCCTCCTCCGATAGCCAAATTAGCCAGAGCATCCTCACCGACCAACCCAATCACGCTGAGATCGACATGGCTTCGCCAAAGAGGTTGTACACTTGTTGCATCGCTTTTTTACTCTACATGTTATATATATATATATATTGTCCACTGAGCACACGTAGTAACGTGAAATATGATTAGTTTCTCCTACTATATGACAAGCAGTGAGGTACCAGGCAACTTAGCTATCCGTGATGGACTCCTTGAATGCCATCATTATTTATCTCTGTAGCGTTTGAGTTGTGCATTTGTAGATGGGCCTCGGAGTTGAGCTAGTAGAGGCGTTGGTGCAGGTCCAAAGTAGTAGAAGTAGCACAGAAACATTTTTTTAGTGTAGGTTTTTCCCTGCTCATGCCTGCCTAGTAGAATCGCCAGTGCTTGAAAGGAAAACTGAAGGAAAACATAGGAATTGGAAAGTTTCCTATGGTACTACTATTCATGCATTTGGTTCAAAGGAATGGAGAAAAGGAAAACTGTAGGATTTGTTCCTTTAGTGTCTCCTTGAAAGAAAAACCGTAGGAATTTTAATATCCACTTGTCCTCCTTTTCAAATTCCTATTCATGAAGCACAAGACTAAGAGATAGTAGCATAATAGCATTATAACCATACATTTTCTTGTGGTTTGACTTAATCTCACCATGCTTCTTTGCATCCTGTGATCTTCCAATTCTTGTGAACCAAACACCCAGATTGGCAGAAATCTCGTCTTTTTAAAATTCTCTGTTTTGCACATGCATTCCTATCCTATTCTGTGTATTTCCTATCCTGCATTGTTAGAACCCTCAAATTCAAACAAGCCCTTACACAATTTCTTCATTAGAGATATGTGTTAAAGAAAACCTTGTGTGGCTTGTTTACGCTCCTCTGTCTTTGTGTTCCACCATAGCTCAATTTGCTCCAACGAACGGAAGGGTTCACCACAGCGAGGATCCGCTCTCTGACTGTCTTTCGCCGCCTCGGATCTTCTTCCCGCTGTCGATAGCCACGACAAGCTGCATTACCATCATCAAGCTGACGAGATGACCTTGAGGACTACGGGTCCATAAGAGAGGTCGCACTCTTCCGTGTCTGCTTATGTTATGCATCGCCTAATATGATGACATGCTATGTTATCATCATTTTCACCTATTAGACTCCGAGTCAGGTCCAAACTAATGCTGAAACTTGAGTTTTTAAATGGTTGTGGGGTACATATTGGGGCAACAATCAGTACTATCTGGTTAATCTCGGGTGTCTACTATGAGTTTCTTGTTGGGTGCAAACAAACATTAAAGGAGCCATTGTCTGTATTTTTAACTTAAGCTATTATCTGCCTGCTATCATTGGTTTTGGGTCTATCCACAGTTTGCTACCATCACTCTGGATTTGTGCATGCACTCCTTACATAATCTCACTATGTTTTATTCCTATGCATGTCAGTTACTGTACACAAACATGTAGAGCAAAAGAGACGAGCCTTGCGTGGCTATAAAATTTCATGCAGATGTCGCTCCATGGTGGGCGCAAAGGCAGCCCCCCTCCACCCGTTTCGGATTGTAATCAAGAGGAAGATAATTGTTCTGAGGGGATTCATAAGGAGAAGACTACTCCTATTCACCCCCGAGGTCTTCGCTCTAACTTGGCGTGCTGATGTTGGTAATGTCATGCATATATATGGTGCCTTGCATTGCTTACTTCATACATCAAATATGTCATCTGCTTAGTTTAGACATGCTTTGTGTGAATGCCAACTATTTAGTTTCTTTATCGTATATCTGAATCATGCAATGCCAACTTGTTTAGCCAGGGATCTTATATGTGAATTTTGCAATGCCACCCTGGTTAGCCAGTCATCTTATATGCGAATTATATCATGCCATCATTTTTTATTACGTATTAAATTTGTCAACAATTTTAGTACATTCAATTACTCTTCCTGTGCATCAGCCATTCAACACGGTCATGGAAAAATCTGGAGTGGAAACAAGGTCTTGAGCGGAACAATGCTATCGATGAAGCGCATGTCTTCTTTGATTACGGATAGCTCCTCGGAGGAGGATTCGAGAGATGATGGCGATCATATTTCCCACCGAGGTGCATGATCTAACTTGGCGAGGTTATGTTGCTCATATCATGCGTATGGTGTCTTGCATTGCTATGTCATTTGCTTAGTTTAGACATGCTTTGTGTGAATGCCACTGTTTAGTGTCTAATTACCATATATGTGAATTATGCAATGCCATCTTGTTGCAAGACATTATATATGTGAATTATGCAATGCTATCTTGTTGCAAGGCATTATATATGTGAATTATGCAATGCCATCTTTGTTCATATATGTGAATTATATCATGCCATCCTTTTTTTGTATTTCTCATTGCATTTGTCAACAATGTTTGTATATTCAACTGCTCTTCCTGTGCATCAGCCATTTGAATTGGTGATGGAGAAATCTAGAGTGAAAATAAGGTCTTCACAACAGAAAATTCTACCTGCTGAAGCAGATATCTTGTTGGTTATAGATAGCTCCTCGGAGGAGGATTCAGAGGCGTATGACCGGTCTTATTATCCCCACGAGGTGTATGCTCAAACTTGGCAGGGTTATATTACTCATATCATGCATATGTTGTATTTCAATGCTTAGTTTTTACATCATATACACAATATTGAATGCCATCTCCTTAGTTGACACATCATATATGCGATTGACCTCTGCTCACTTGCTTAGTATATAAATCATATATTTTAATTATATCATGACATGATGTTTACATATACAGAATTTATCTGAATTATGGCATGCCAACCATTTTCTAAAGACATAATATAGTTATATCATCTCATAGTCATCATATTTTGAATTATGTCATTCTATCTGTGAATTATATCATGCCATCATGTTTCCATCGACGGCATGTTTGTGAATTATGGCATGCCAACCACTTTAATAGACACATCATATAGTTATATCATGTCACCCTGTTTACATAGTCATCATATTTTGAAGTATGTCATTCTATCATGTTTAGTTAGCCATCGTACATGTGAAATTGTGTCATGCTATCCTGTTTAATTAGCCATCATATATGTGAAATTATGCCATCCTATTCTGTTTGGTTAGACAACATAAATGTGAATTATTTCATGCCCTGTTTTCTTCTCTACTATCCATTGCACCTGTCTATATTACAATGTCTGTACGTTCAATTAATTTTCTTGTTTATCAGCCATTTGAATTGGAGGGGGTGATGGCAGTATCTGTGGGAGTAAAAACACAGTCTTCAGAAAAGATCGTGCTACCTGTCGATGCAGATAGAACCACGGTTGTACTTGCCCAAGAACCAGCCCCACCACACATAACCCAGACTCACGCAGATTGTACCCCTACCCAGTTGGAAAGACAACCAGCTACACCCCTTCTAACCCCAACCCCAACAGATAGTAACCCAGTTCGATTAAACATCACCGTCTCCACCACAGAGCACCCAAACACGGCGGTTAGTAAGGCAACTGCGGTGCCCAAAGCATGAGGACCACCACTCCGAACCCAAATCAACGCTTAAAGCGGAAGAAGAATTGTTCTCGTGTCAGGTTACTGTAGCTATGGTTCATACTCCTTTGCTCTTGCATCACTTTGTATTTACTCATACCAACTAATTTCAAATTTGAAGGATGCAATTGAAACTCCAATGGCGCATAGCAATGTATGTTTTAAACATGTTTCTTTAACGTGTTTGCTGTTGTAACTTGCTCTATGTTGATTTCAGTTTCAATTGAATAAACAATTATGTTCTCATGCCATGCACATTACAAGTGTTGTTATTGCTGTGTAGTTTCCCACACTTATATTCTGTCTATGCTGCTTTGTCTTAAATAGATATGATTTGAACTGTCTCTATCTTGATTTGGCAACATAAACTAGAATGATATAGACCATACAGTGACCATACTACATAGATATGTGTTTGTTTCATGCTATTATCCTGTCCACCTTACTACTGAACTGGTTTACCAAAATGAGTTTCATATACAACATGGTAAACTGTGATGTGTCTGTTGTTTATCTTTTAGAATGCGGATAAAATATTGGAGAAGAGTACCCCGGTATGCAATGGTAAAGGAAGTAATGCAGATAAGGTTCAATATAGTGACACATCCCTATTGGTCTCCAAGAAAGCTGATAAAAACTATATTGAAGACACTGAGACAACTCCAAAGTCCTGTCTTGATGTAGTGTTCGAGTTACTGGCTACTACTGCTGGCACCAGCTCTTCGAACTTGCTCCTAAATCAGTTCGGCTTCTTGAGTCTCAACTTCAAGTTGGAATACATCGATCAGATGTTCTCTGACGAGGAAGCCAAGGACCGAGAAGTCCTGCAATTCAGATGCATACTTTCTGTGCAATGACAAGTCTTTGGAGGATTTAAGTGTCAAACAAGAGAAAGTTAATGAGCTTGCTAAGCATCTTGCCAGCATTATGGGTACCCAGGATATTGTTTCTTGAGCTCTTCTAAAGTGGTTTTGAGTTTTGGACTTGTTTTGCTGCAGCATTTACTTGCACTGGTCGCCAACTTTGACAACTAGTGTATGTGATATGCTGCTTTGTTCCCTATTTTTGCACTGGTGGCAAACTTTGATGCCCACTGAATGTAATATGTGTAATAGCCGTGATAGCCTAGCGTAAGTTGCTTGCTTATTTATTTCCTTGTTGTCTTGTTTATTTGTTTGCTTGTAGTCAATGCAGTTCTTTTTCCGCGGCTTGCTAGTGGCCGCAATAACCTATTTTTTTAACTAGGCCACAATAACCATGGGCTACATATTTCCGTAGTTACCATGGGCCTCCTACGGGTCGTAGAAACAATGGGCCTTCTAAGGGCCGTAGAAACAATGGGCCTTCTACAGCTCGTAGAATCAATGGGCCTTCTACGGGTTATAGCATCAATGGGCCTTCTACGGGTCGTATGATCGATCGGCCAAACATGGGCCAATAACAGACCGCATTATGGGCCATAAACGGGCTAGAGTTGGAATCATCAGTTCATGGGCCGACCATAACGGGTCGTCGTTAATCGACCGTATTTGATAACGCTATGAAAACGACCCAACGGATTAACGGGCCAAAAACGGGCCGACTGTAACCACGGGCTAAATTTGGCCCTAGCGAGAAAAAGGCCGATGTGGGTTGTAAAGTAACGAATGCTGGAAATGAGCCCAAGAATAAATGGGCTCTGAGAAGGCTGAAAGATAACACGAGTTGGAAACGGCCCAATGGAATAATGGGCTGTTAATGGGTATAAAGTGGTACACTGTTCATTACGGGGCAGATTCACCATGGGTCGTTAATGGGCCAAGAGTTACAAAGGGCCTCATATGGGCCGAAAGACATCATGGGCCATACATGGGCCGAAAGTTACAACGGGCTGGAATCATATTGGACGGCCCAGATGAAGCTACTGGACTTAATTCCGATAGGCCGTAACGGGCCGTAAGTTAGCGGGTCGTAAATGGGCTATATACGAATAGGCCGTTAACAGGATTTCCGTGGGCCAGCCCGTTACCTTTTGACCAAGTCAAACAGACCGGCCTTTTCACCGGAATGGGCCTCTGTTGGGCCGCGCCACGTGTCGACGTATCATAGGTGCCTCCTGTGCAATGAGTGGATGACATCTGTCCCAACACGGAGCTGACACGTGGTTCCGTCGGCCAATGAGAATTTTACACGTGGGAAATCGGCATTGGTCCTGACTGTTAGCGGGTTATCGGATCCAAAACTGGACCCGATAGCTTAACAGTGACCCGTTACGGTGGATGCCACGTGTCGGTCACCCTTGACGAAAGCACTTCCATGACGCGACATTTATCGTCATGGAAGTGGACACTTTCGTGATGATAATTTTGGTAATGTCAAGGAACACTTGTACGACAGCACAGATATGACTATCTTGATTCTGTCATACAATCGTCATGGATGTACATGCATGATGTAAAATGTGACCTACTACTATGACAAACATGTATCATCACGAAGTGTTTTTTTGTAGTGTCATACTCTTCAACGAAATCCTTTTGGATCACCGCTCCATACGAGAATTTGGCGATGTATCGACTGTATCAAATTTATTCGGGAATAAGAGCAGTTCAAAGGAATTAGAAGTTGCAAAATAATGTACCGAGAACTTACTCGATGTACGGACACACTTCTGTTAAGTTGTTGAAGATATACAACGAAATGGTCCGCCATTCTTCGACATCCAACGTTAAGGAAATAGAAGAACCGGCTGGTGCGAGATCCCCTCTGAATAGGCTGAGGTTGGATCCACCCTTTTTAGGGTCACTAGCATTGTACCGAGGCTTAGGCTTAAGCAAATGACAATTTTTGGCTTCATAGTGTGCTGTCATGAAGTTTGCCGCCTCCTCGGTAATGAATGCTGCGGCCATCGATGCTTCAATTCTATGTTTATTTTTACCTTTTGCTCGAAGCATCTTCTGCATCGTCTCAGTTGTGTAGCACCAACGATTTTGCACCCCAATCTTTCCTTGGTTGGGAGATGCAAAATCAAGTGCTTGATGGATTAAAGAAGCCCGGCGAAAGATCTTCTCTAACTTGCGGATCAACTCCATAAGAACTCTTCCATTTCTTCTAGCAGGCCAGGCGATAGTTCTTTCGCACAAAGAACATGGAAGAAATAGCTCAGCTCTGCTAGTACTAGCCATTCATCCTCAGGGATGAAGCCATGCAACATCACCGGCATAACCCGCTCAATATGTATGTGCCAATCATGATTCTTGAGACCAAATATCTTCAATTTTTCAAGACTCGCTCCCCTCTTTAGATTCGCTGCATACCCATCGTGGAACATCAACTGCATTTTCACCCACAAGATAATTTCCCTCATAGTTGGCCTTCCAAGATTGAACCATGCCTTTGGCTTTGTCCAGTTCTGCTTTCCTTTTGGTGGTTGCATGTTTTGTAACGATCTATCACATAGCGCCTCCAGATCAACTCTAGCCTTAGTATTATCCTTTGACTTCCCCTCTATGCCGAACAATGTACCAAAAAGTGCCTCGGCGATATTTTTTTCAGTGTGCATCACGTCGATGTTGTGTGGGCAAAGGAGGTCTTTGTAAGGCAGATCCCACAGGCATGTCTTGTGAGTCCAGGCGTGTTGAATTATACCCCTTGAAATACCCCGGACGCCTGGATCTGGCTCGAGAGCATTTAACTGATCCAGGGTCTCTTGGCTTGTCAACACAGGTGGTGCAGAGTTTTTGACAACTCTACCTTTGATGAAGTTCTTCTTGTCTTTCCTGAACTTATGGCAAGGATCCAGGAACTGTCTATGCAAGTCGAAGCAAGAAAACTTGCGACCGGCCTGAAGCCAACGAAACTCAAGAGTTCCCTTGCATGTGGGGCATGGGAACCTTCCATGCACACACCAACCAACGAATAGCGCATATGCCGGCAAGTCATGCGTCGAGTACATGTACCAGACACGCATTATGAAGTTCTGTTTGCTAAAGGCGTCGTATGTCTTGAACCCATTATCCCAGGCTTCCGTCAGCATGACGTCAGGATAGTTGGGCCCTGGAATTATCAACGTCAGGAAAATGTTCTTTCTTTGCATAATCTGTCCGGGGGGAGATTGAGTGAATGACAAATACGAGCCAACAATTGTATTGGGCTGCCGTCAGACCAAACACACTGAAACCATCCGTGCTGATGGCGACTCGAGGATGCCTCGAATCTGCCGCTTTGTCCTCATGTAATGCATCGAAGTGCTTCCACGCTTCACCGTCCGATGTGTGTGATGGGGAACGTAGTAATTTCAAAAAAAATTCCTACGATCACGCAAGACCATGGTGATGGCATAGCAACGAGAGGGAAGAGTGTCCGTCCACGTACCCTCGTAGACCGAAAGCGGAAGCGTTATAACAACGCGGTTGATGTAGTCGTGCGTCTTCACGATCCGGATCGATCCAAGCACCGAGCGTCACGGCACCTCCGAGTTACGCACACGTTCAGCTCGATGGCGATCCCGGACTCCGATCCAAAGCAAAGTGTCGGGATGAGTTCCGTCGGCCTGACGGCGTGGTGACGATGTTGATGCTCCACCGACGCAGGCTTCGCCGCCTAAGCTCGCTGACGATATGACTTCTCCGTATGAGGGCTTCGCCTAAGCTCATGACGATATGACCGAAGTGGAATATGGTGGAAGGGGCACCGCACACGGCTAAGGAAAGATCCGTAGATCAACTTGTGTGTCTTGGGGTGCCCCCGCCTGTGATATAAAGGAGGCAAGGGGAGGTGGCCGGCCCTAGGGGAGGCGCGAAGGAGGAGTCCTACTCCCACCGAGTAGGACTCCCCCTCTCCTAGTTGGATTAGGATTGGAGGAGGGGAAGAGGGAAGGCGCGCCCCCCTTCCTTGTCCTATTCGGACTAGAGGGGAGGGGCGCAGCCCACCTTGGCTGGCCCTTCCTCTTCTCTCCTATGGCCCATTAGGCCCATGGACCTCCCGGGGTTCCGGTAACCTCCGTTACTCAGATAAAATCCCGATTTCACCCTAACACTTCCGATGTCCAAATGTAGGCTTCCAATATATCAATCTTTATGTCTCGACCATTTCGAGACTCCTCGTCATGTCCGTGATCACATCCGGGACTCGAACAACCTTGGTGCATCAATACTTATAAACTCATAATAAAACCTGCCATCGTAACCTTAAGCGTGCGGACCCTACGGGTTCGAGAACTATGTAGACATGACCTAGAACCATTCTCGGTCAATAACCAATAGCGGAACCTGGATGCCCATATTGGTTCCTACATATTCTCTGAAGATCTTTATCGGTCAAACCGCATAACAACATCGTTGTTCCCTTTGTCATCGGTATGTTACTTACCCGAGATTCGATCGTCGGTATCCAATACCTAGTTCAATCTAGATTACCGGTAAGTCTCTTTACTCGTTCCGTAATACATAATCTCTCATGTTTCTCTTTAGTTGTAATGCTTGCAAGGATTAAGTGATGTGTATTACCGAGTAGGCCTAGAGATACATCTCCGACAATCGGAGTGACAAAACCTAATCTCGAAATACGCCAACCCAACAAGTACCTTTGGAGACACCATAGTACTCCTTTATAATCACCCAGTTACATTGTGACGTTTGGTAGCACCCAAAGTGTTCCTCCGGTAAACGGGAGTTGCATAATCTCATAGTTACATGAACATGTATAAGTCATGAAGAAAGCAATAGCAATATACTAAACGATCAAGTGCTAAGCTAACGGAATGGGTCATGTCAATCACATCATTCTTCTAATGAGGTGATCCCATTAATCAAATGACAACACATGTCTATGGTTAGGAAACACAACCATCTTTGATTAATGAGCTAGTCTAGTAGAGGCTTACTAGTGACTATCTGTTTGTCTATGTATTCACACATGTATTATGTTTCCGGTTAATACAATTCTAGCATGAATAATAAACATTTATCATGATATAAGGAAACAAATAATAACTTTATTATTGCCTCTAGGGCATATTTCCTTCAGTGTGCACCATCATCAGCTTCCCATCTGCATCTAGTTGGGTTCTTTTGCCCGTTTTGTGCCATGTCATCTGTCTGGCTGTCTCTTCGACCATGAAAAGACGTTGAAGTCTTGGTACGGTTGGCGTATACCAAAGAACATTAACGGGGATTTTGGTCTGCGTCTTCTCACCCATACCGTTGTCTACCACAACATACCTGGATGACTTGCAAATGGGACAATAGTTCAAGTCCGCATACTGAAGCCTAAATAAGGCACATCCTTTCTCACAGGCATGTATCTTCTCATAGGGCATCTTAAGAGCACGAAGGATTTTTTCTGACTGGTACAAGTTTGCGGGTAGTACATGGCCTTTGGGTAGAAAACGTCCAAATACTGTCATCATCGCGTCGTAGCATTCTCTGCCCAAGTTGAATTGAGCCTTCAGAACCATTATTTGTGAGATGGCATCCAACTGACAAAGCTCAGTGTGCTCGTGGAGAGGACGTTTTGAAGACCCCCAACATTTCATTGAAGGACTTTGCAGATTCCTCCATCTCACTGTCCAGGTCTCGAGCATCATCAAAGTCTTGCACCATGTCTTCCATCCCGGTACCATGCTCGTCGGTGCGACGATGAAGCGCCTCGGCTCTGGCACGTTAGGCAGACTCGCCATGAAATGTCCACACCGTATAACCTGGCATAAAACCCCTCTTCTGCAGGTGTTTTCCCATCTCATCATCTGTCCTCTTGTGCCAATTGTCGCACCCGGCACACGGGCACCAGGTTGTCCTCTGGCCATTTGCAAATGCGGCTCTCACAAACCCCTTGGTTTTTGTTAACCATTCATTGGTCATGTCTTTCTGACTAGTGTGACCGGTGTACATCCACGCATACTCACTCATCTTGCCTTGCTCTTTGGACACATAAGAAATATATATATATATATATATATATATATATATATATATCAACATGTATATATTCATCGATTAATGGAGTTTGTCACTTTTATTACGTCCATGCAACCTAGATGCTAATAGGTAAAGATAGGTCCTAATCCCACCCAGTATGTGTAGATTGGGTTCGTTTTCCCATGCTCGCTTGGATCCGAGCGCAAAATTTGACACCTCCCGCTGTTCTCACGATACACGTCTCGACAATAAGCGAGAGAGGATGTGTACCCGGAGAACAACAAGAAGGCAAGCGATTTAAATTCTGCATCGGATTCGTATCAGAGCATATGGGAAAATGAACCCAATCTACACATACTCGGGCTGTCCATGGATAACGTTGGACAATTTGAAAGAATCACGGTTATAAATATGCAAATGTATGCATATTTATAGATGTAACCCTTTCGAACGGGAGACACATAGTGGTCACGCATACTTATGACTGAAGACACCTATAGCTAGCAAGTTTCATCGGCACGAAGACCGGAACAGAGCAAATGAAGGGGGGAGGAGGAGATGTCATTCATGCTCACTCATGCTACCTCTTGAGCACTGCGTTGGTTTTCCCTTGAAGAGGAAAGGGTGATGCAGCAAAGTAGCGTAAGTATTTCCCTCAGTTTTTGAGAACCAAGGTATCAATCCAGTAGGAGGCCACGCACGAGTCCCTCGCACCTACACAAACAAATAAATCCTCGCAACCAACGCAATAAGGGTTGTCAATCCCTACAGTCACTTACAAGAGTGAGATCCGATAGATATGATAGGATAATATTTTTGGTATTTTTATGATAAAGATGCAAAGTAAAGTAAACAAAAAATAAAAACAGCGTCAGAAATAGCTTGTTGTCGGGAGATTAAATATGATGGAAAATAGACCCGGGGGCCATAGGTTTCACTAGTGGCTTCTCTCAAGAGCATAAGTATTTATGGTGAGTGAACAAATTACTGTTGAGCAATTGACAGAATTGAGCATAGTTATGAGAATATCTGGGTATGATCATGTATATAGGCATCACGTCCGAGGCAAGTAGACCGACTCTTGCCTGCATCTACTACTATTACTCCACACATCGACCGCTATCCGATGCATCTAGAGTATTAAGTTCATAAGAACAGAGTAACGCTTTAAGAAAGATGACATGATGTAGAGGATAAACTCATGCAATATGATATAAACCTCATCTTGTTATCCTCGATGGCAACAATACAATACGTGCCTTGCTGCCCCTGGGAAAGGACACCGCAAGATTGAACCCAAAGCTAAGAACTTCTCCCATTGCAAGAAAGATCAATCTAGTAGGCCAAACCAAACTGATAATTCAAAGAGACTTGCAAAGATAACCAATCATACATAAAAGAATTCAGAGAAGATTCAAATATTGTTCATAGATAAACTTGATCATAAACCCACAATTCATCATTCTCAACAAACACACCGCAAAAGAAGATTACATCGAATGGATCTCCACAAGAGAGGGGAGAACATTGTATTGAGATCCAAAAGAGAGAAGAAACCATCTAGCTAATAACTATGGACCCGAAGGTCTGAGGTAAACTACTCACACTTCATCGGAGAGGCTATGGTGTTGATGTAGAAGCCCTCCATGATCGATGCCCCCTCCGGCGGAGCTCCGGAACATACACCAAGATGGGATCTCATGGGTACAGAAGGTTGCGGCGGTGGAATTAGGTTTTTGGCTCCGTATCTGGTAGTTTGGGAGTACGTAGGTATATATAGGAGGAAGAAGTACGTCGGTGGAGCAACGTGGGGCCCACGAGGGTGGAGGCGCGCTGGGGGTAGGCGCGCCCCTACCTCGTGCCCTCCTGGTTGATGTCTTGACGTAGGGTCCAAGTCCTTTGGATCACGTTCGTTCCGAAAATCACGTTCTCGAAGGTTTCATTCCGTTTGGATTCCGTTTGATATTCTTTTTCTACGAAACTCTGCAAGCACTAAAATTATAAGTAACGAGTAGTTTGATAGCAAGAAAATTTGTAATGAGCAAGTAATGGTAACGGTAACAAAAGTGCAGCAAGGTAGCCCAATCCTTTTGAGGCAAAGGACATGCCAAAACGGTCTCTTATGATAAGCAAAGCATTCTTGAGGGCACACGGGAATTTCATCTAGTTACTTTCATCATGTTGGTTTGATTTGTGTTCGCTACTTTAATAATTTGATATGTGGGTGGACCGGTGCTTAGGTTTTGTTCTTACTTGAACAAACCTCCTACTTATGATTAACCCCCTCGCAAGCATCCGCAACTACAAGAAAAGTATTAAGAATAATTTCTAACCATAGCATTAAACTATTGGATCCAAATCGGTCCCTTACGGAATAGCGCATAAACTAGGGTTTAAGCTTCTGTCACTCTCGCAACTCATCATCTAATAACTACTCCCCAATGCATTCCCTTAGGCCCAAATATGGTGAAGTGTCATGTAGTCGACGTTCACATAACACCACTAAGGGAATAACAACATACAAACCATCAAAATATCAAACACATATCAAATTCACATGATTACTTGCAACAAGATTTCTCCCGTGACCTCAAGAACAAAATTAACTACTCACAAATGATAATCATGCTCAAGATCATAGGGGTATTAAATAGCATATTGGATCTAAACATATAATCTTCCACCAAATAAACTATATAGTAATCAACTACAAGATGTAATCAACACTACTAGTCACCCACAAATACCAATCTATAGTTCCGGTACAAAGATTGAACTGAAGGAAATATGCCCTAGAGGCAATAATAAATTTGTTATTTATATTTCCTTATATCATGATAAATGTTTATTATTCATTCTAGAATTGTATTAACCGGAAACTTAGTACATGTGTGGATACATAGACAAACAGAGTGTCACTAGTATGCCTCTACTTGACTAGCTCGTTGAATCAAATATGGTTAACTTTCCTAGCCATAGACATGAGTTGTCATTTGATTAACGGGATCACATCATTAGAGAATGATGTGATTGACTTCACCCATTCCGTTAGCTTAGCATTTGATCGTTTAGTATATTGCTATTGCTTTCTTCATGACTTATACATGTTCCTATGATATGAGATTATGCAACTCCCGAATCTGGGAGGAACACTTTGTGTGCTACCAAACATCACAACGTGAATCGGGTGATTACAAAGGTGCTCTACAGGTGTCTCTGATGGTACTTGTTGAGTTGGCATAGATCGAGATTAGGATTTGTCACTTCGATTGTCGGAGAGGTATTTCTGGGCCCTCTCGGTAATGCACATCACTATAAGCCTTGCAGGCAATGCAACTAAAGAGTTAGTAGTGGGATGATGTATTACGGAACGAGCAAATAGACTTGTCGGTAACGATATTGAACTAGGTATTGAGATACCGACGATCGAATCTCGGGCAAGTAACATACCGATGACAAAGGGAACAACGTGTGTTGTTATGCGGTTTGACCGATAAAGATCTTCGTAGAATATGTAGGAGCCAATATGAGCATCCAGGTTCCGCTATTGGTTATTGACCGGAGACGTGTCTCGGTCATGTCTACATAGTTCTCGAACCCGTAGGGTCCGCACACTTAACGTCCGGTGACGATCGGTATTATGAGTTTATGTGTTTTGATGTACCGAAGGTAGTTCAGAGTCCCGGATATGATCACGGACATGATGAGGAGTCTCGAAATGGTCGAGACATAAAGATCGATATATTGGAAGCCTATATTTGGACATCCGAATAGTTCCGGGTGAAATTGGGATTTTACCGAAGTACCGGGAGGTTACCGGAACCCCCCGGTAAGTGTGTGGGCCTTATTGGGCTATAGTGGAGAGAGATAGAGGAGACCAGGGCAGGCTGCATGCCCCCTCTCCCTCCAGTCCGAATTGGACTAGGAGGGGGGCGGCGCCCCCTTTCCTTCCTCCCTCTCTCCCCCTTCCTTCTCTCCTAGTCCAACTAGGGAAGGGGGGGGAATCCTACTCCCGGTGGGAGTAGGACTCCTTCAGGGCGCGCCATAGGAGGGCCGGCCCTCCCCCCCTCCTCCACTCCTTTGTATATGTGGCCAGGGGCACCCCATAGACACACAAGTTGATCATTGATCTTTTAGCCGTGTGCGGTGCCCCCCTCCACCATAATCCACCTCGGGCATATCGTAGCGGTGCTTAGGCGAAGCCTGCGTCGGTAGCATCATCATCACCGCCATCACGCCAGTTGTCTTGTGGAACTCTCCCTCGAAGATCTGTTGGATCGTGAGTTCGTGGGACGTCACCGAGCTGAACGTGTGCTGAACTCAGAGGTGCCGTGTGTTCGGTACTTGGATCGGTTGGATCGTGAAGATGTACGACTACATCAACCACATTGTCATAACGCTTCCGCTTACGTAGACAACACTCTCCCCCTCGTTGCTATGCATGTGACGCCCCCGATTTAATCGTACACTAATCATGCACGCAAATGTGTACGATCAAGATCAGGGACTCACGGGAAGATATCACAACACAACTCTAAAACATAAATAAGTCATACAAGCATCATAAAACAAGCCGGGGGCCTCGAGGGCTCGAATACAAGTGCTTTCGATCATAGACGAGTCAGCCGGAAGCAACAATATCTGAGTACGTACATAAGTTAAACAATTTGCCATAAGATGGCTAGCACAAACCAGGATACAGATCGAAGAGGCGCGGGCCTCCTGCTCAGGATCCTCCTAAACTACTCACAGTGCGTCGTCGGTAGGCTGCTGCGTAGTAGTAGGCACCTCCGGTGTAGTAGTCGCCATCGACGGTGGCGTCGCTCACAGGCTCCATCGATGCAGTTGCAGCAATCGAGTATAGATAGGGAAAAGGGGAAACAATGCAACCGTGAGTACTCATCCAAAGTACTCGCAAGCAAGGAACTACACTACATATGCATGGATATATGTGTAAAGGGCCATATCGATTAATTTGAGCTGCGGAATGCCGGAATAAGAGGGGATAGCTAGTCTTATCGAAGACTACGCTTCAGTCACCTGTCTTGCAACAGTAGAAGAGGGTAGGTTGAAGTCCTCCAAGTAACATCACATAGCAATAATCCTACCGGCGATCCCTCCTCATATCCCCGAGAGAGAGCGACCACCGTTGTATCCGCACTTGGAAGGGTGTGTTTTATCAAGTATCCGGTTCTAGTTGTCATAAGCTCAAGGTACAACTCCAAGTCGTCTGTTATCAAGATCACGGCTATTCGAATAGATTAACTTCCCTGCAGGGTGCACCATCTTACCCAACACGTTTGATCCCATTTGGCCGGGACACACTTTCTGGGTCATGCCCGGCCGCGGAAGATCAACACGCCGCAGCCCCACCTAGGCACAACAGAGAGGCCAGACGCCGGTCTAAACCTAAGCGCCGAGGGTCCGGGCCCATCGCCTCGAGCACACACGCATGTTGCGTCTGTGGCCGAAAGCGTAATCTAGCCCCTTAATACAAGAGCATGCCTACGTTCCAATCCGTGGCGCCACTTTCGGTCATTGGCGTCACGAAGTGCTTCGGTGATACCACGGCCGGCGAATGCCCATATCTTTCCCACGTGGTTGGTTAGTGCGTATAAGCTCGTAGCCAACTCGGATCAAATACCAAGATCTCGTTAAGCGTGTTAAGTATCCGCGAACGCGAACAGGCCAGCCCACCTCTCTCCTAGGCGGTCTCAACTCGCCTGTCGCCTCCGCCTCAAAGATCCACTCATGGTGCTCCACCAGCCGACCCGACTTTAGTCTCCACATGTATCATGTATAAAGTATATAGTATATACCCGTGATCACCTCCCGAGTGATCACGGCCCGATAGTATAGCACGGCAGACGGACAAGAATGTAGGGCCACAGATGAAAATGCTAGCATCCTATACTAAGCATATAGGATTGCGGTAAAGGTAACAACAAGAGTAACAAGGACGGGCTATGCATCGTGATAGGTATAATTGAAAGCAGAATAACATGCTACACTACTCTAATGCAAGCAGTATAGAGGAGAGTAGGCGATATCCGTGATCAAGGGGGCTTGCCTGGTTGCTCGGGCAAGAGAGAGGGGTCACAACACCGTAGTCGAATCAAGCGAATAATACGGTCTCGTAGTCTACCGGAGAGAAGAGGGGAAGAAACAATGAATACCATGTAAACAGATGCATATCGATGCATGACATGACAAGTAACGATGCTAGGCGTGCCCTAACGTGGTATGAGGTGATGCTTATAAGGGGAAACATCCGGAAAATATCCCTTGTTTCATGTTTTTTGAAGGAGCCGGATGGGGAAAGTTGCGAGTTTGATAGGTTAGGGGTGTGGCGGACGAGCAATCTGCGTATCCGGATTCGCCTAAATGCCGATTACGAGTAACTTTCATGTTGAAAATATTTTAATCGAGTTACGGATTAAAAGATATGATTTTCTAAAGATTTTATTAATTTACGGAATTTAATTAATTAATTAATTAATTCAAAAATGGATTTATGACGTCGGCATGATGTCATGTCGACGTCAAGATCAATGAGTTGACTTGGTCAACCTGACATGTGGGTCGGTTAGTCATTGATCGCTAACTAATTAACCTAGTTTAGTTTAATTAATGATTAATTAGGTTAATTAAACATGATTAATTAAGTTAATTAACTTAGTTAATTAATTAATTAATTAGCATTTTTTTATTTATTTTTTAAACGCCTGGGTGGGACCCCATGTCATTAGCCCCTGTGGGGTTAGTGGGTTTGGGCGAACGGAGCCCGAACGCGCCAGCCCTCGAGGGTGCACCCGACCGGGTGCGGGTGCGCGGGTGGCTCACGGAGCACACCCACGGCGAGCACCGTGGTCGACCGAGACGGTGGGGAGCGAACGGGCATCGCCTGGCCCGGCGCGCGAGGTCAGCGGCCGTGAGCGCGTGCGGCGGGCGGGCGGCAACACGAGGCCGGTGGTCATCGGGGACGGCACTGTGGCCTCGGGCGGATGGCGGGCACGGCCGGATCCGGCGACGGGAGCAGAGGATCAGAGGAGCCGCGGTGAGCGCGCGGGCGCCATGAGGCTGTGAGCAACGCCGGTGAGGCGGGAGCTCATGGTCGAGGCGACGTGGGAGGGCGCGGCGCGGCAGGGGAGCCGCACGGGAAACGGGAGGGGCGTGGAACGGCCCGGCAGTGGCGCGGGCGGCGGTGGCGCCGAGCGTCGTCACTGGCGGGGAGGCGACGCGGTGGCGCCCTAGGGGAGAGGGGAGCGAAGGGGGAGCTCACGGGGTTTCAGGGGTTCGGGGCAGCTGGGCTCGGGCGGCCGGGAAGACCGGCGGGAGGAGGGCGAGGAGGCGCGCCGGGCGCATGAGTTCGGCGGCGGCGAGGCGAGGTGGTCGTGACGGATCCGAGGCGACGTGGGCGGCCGGGCGCGGCGAGGGGCGCCACGGCGTCTGGGTGGCCGGTCGGGAGGAGGAGGAGGAGGCGGCGTCGGGTGGCGGTGGGCGCCGGTGTCGGGCCGGCGGGATCGGGGCCGATCCCGATCCAGATCGGTGGGGGGAGGAGAAGGGGCTCGAGGGGGAGTGGGTGTGCAGGTAGCGGCTAGGGTTTCCCCTGGTGGGGATATGGAGGAGGGGTGGGGTGCGGCTAGGCGGCTTTGGCGGCCCGATGGCTCTTGGGCCGTGGCCCGTGAGAGAATCTCTCTTTATTCTTCTTCCTTTGTTTTCTTTTCCTTTTCTTTTATTTATTCTTTTCGGTTTTATTAAATTATTAATTTATTTCAATTTTGTAGAATGTGAGAAGAACACCTAAATATGGTATGTTAAAGATACCATCGCCACATTAATTTGGACAGCTAAATAAAATAGTTTAATATTTTACAAAATACAAAAGGCATTTAATTAATTTCTTTTGCTGTTTTATTTACCTTTGAGCATTTAAACATTTTATAAAAAAGTGGTTTCATCACCATAATTACCTATGCATTATATGTCACCTCTCGAACATTTTAGTTTTAACTTTTGAAAACCTTTGTTTTTTGATTGATTTTGAATTTGAATTTGAATCGGTTTCGAACTAACACGAGGTTAGCAACAAGAATCGAGGTGACGTGGCATCGTTAACGCGGGATTATCAGTAGCCTAATTATCCCAAGGCGTCACAATTCTCCTCCACTACAAGAAATCTCGTCCGAGATTTAGGAGGAGTAAGGGGAAAGCTTTAGTAACGAATATAGCGGGTCTTCTCATCCTGGCTTGCTCTTCTCGAAGAGGTCAATCCAATATATTGATGCCTTCATACTTCGCTTCAGTCAAAATGATGAAGTCGTCATCCTTTCTTGGGATCTTCATCGTACTTACAAAAAGGATATGGGGAAGACTCGGGAAGGCGGGCCTTACCAAAGTTGACTATCTGGTACATAACTCAGGGAATGGGGTAGGAAGTAACTCTCGAATTGAACTTAAGAAAATATCGAGAGTAAAGTAAGAAGGTACCATGAGAAGTTTCAAGCGGATAGGCCATTGTTCGATGTCTGAAACAACATGCGAAAGGGGTCCAGAGCAATGAGATTGAGTATTAAATACGCTACCAAAATAGATCACTTGGGACGGTGGCCCGTGAATTACATCTGAGGCCACACGCGAGGAACAACCTTGGGAAGAGGGGTGCAGGAGAGTCGGGGTTTCGATCACTGAGAACTGTGGGTTATGGGCCCACCATGTGGTTTAAAAGTAAGAAGGGTGATGACGTCTTGCACGATCATGTAAGTAAGGCATGTCAGAGGATAGCCCGCCAGTTATGTCGGCAACAACGTCGGTACCAAGGGCGAGGGACGAAGAGAACCAATTCACCTTTCGTTGAACGAGGCGGACCAATAGGCAAAGTTCTCGTCCATCGGTGGCTACCTAATGTCATCAACAATAGTAACAGGGTTACACCAGACAAGATGGTACACCGAGGTGTTTACATAAGCAGGGATATTACTGCTTATATTATATAGATCACAAGAAGGTTTAAACAAACCAATGGAAAGGAAAAGTGATTATTACGTTTAAACAGAACAATGGAAAGGAAAATGTGTTTATACACATCTTTCAGGGGTATATCCTTCCCAAGGATAAGCGAGCATGATATCCATGACAGGATATAATGTAGAAAACTCTTTAGGTAGGGGAGAGAATTTTCATGACATTACCCACACATCGGTGTTTGGATAATTGAGCAGGAAACATTTAGCATTGGGCTTCAAAAGGTCTTGTTGAAAACCAGAGTACCGTAGACATGCTTCGAGATAGCATTGACATGGTCTTCAAGCAAAGGTCGACTTTGGATATAGGAAGGATCCATTAGGAACAACTTGTAGGATAAGTCTTACAATTTCCTCGTGGAAGAATGGCTAAACTTGCTAAAAAGGATACTACAATAATAGGTCCTCCACCCGGGGGGTGCTAGGCATGACATCATGTTACCGGGTCATCAAAGGACCAATGTTATAACTCTTGAAAATATGTTCCAACCATCATATCGATGGAGATTCAGATATGATGGGTGTCGAGATACCTCGAGCTCGGGATGCACGAGAAGAAAGGTGCAACACAAATTGACGGATGACATCAGAAGATTCTCGGAAATGAACTAAGAAGTGATTTCCGTTAACAAGAGTTCATCATTAACCCAAGGAGAGGATGATGAGGTGGTACGATGGACTCAGCCGATAATTCAACGAGGTATCCAAAAGATGGATCTCCACAATTATGTGGATAAGGGATAACATCTGCCAGTTAAACGATATAATGGGATATGCTCGAGGAAAACATACATAATTAAACATTGGTTGAGCAGTGCGCCGAAATACGGGTTGGGTTGCACGACCAATGTCGGAATGGTGATTCAATAATCAATAGACTAAGAATGAACGGCCGACTATTAACTTCAAAGCAATAGGGTTGCTAGAAGTGCAGGATCCAAACAAGACTGCTCACTTGTTGGTACCCGGTTGGAATCAACACGAGGACCATGAAAGAGTGGTGATGGTGAGTAGTATCACTATACCAAGAACTCTTTAAGAGGTGGAGCAGTCCTCACAACATCCTTGATACTAAAAGATGGTAATACTCCAAGGTAAGAAAGAACAAATGCTGGATAGTAGGGATCTCAAGGTATAACTCAAAACACGAACAAGTTGTGTTGAACGGAAGGCAATAAAGTGGTCGATGAGAACAGGAATCATCGAGGGGCAACGATGGTATTACCAATCATGAATTCAATTGAATTCCTGGAAGAGCTCATAAGGTTGATGATGATCACGATACATTTGTCGAGAGATTTCATGCAGATGTAATCAATCAGCGACGACATCAAGTCAGAGGAATGATGAAGCAAGAGGTTATTGGAACCATTAGCCATTCTGACACAAACTTGAACTCAAGCTTGTTGTTTAAGGTGAAAGGGTATGACGAGGAAAATCGGCGTAAGCTTAGCTATAAATGCAAATTGGTGCTCCGAGAATAAGGACCGTGTAGCACAGCTTAGAATCGCCACGACTATGATATAGCCAAACAAGGCTAGGAATCGCGTGATCGGGTACAAACTTCGTAGTTATAGAAGCTTCTTGAAGAGTTGTTGAACCGTAGTGCGGACTCGGTTCAGTTATCGGTGTCTTTGAGTGTTTAATAACTCAGAGCCCATGAAAAATTGTAATCAGTGTTAAGGTAGTACTTGATGAAGAACTCATAGGAAGTTTATGCAGTTCCAAGGTAATCTCGAGATACCAGGGGGTAATACTCGACACAAGATCAAAGTAAAGGTTGGACTGGTGTATTGATCCATAGAATACAATTGTTTTAACTTGTCTGAGAAATGGAATCAAAGAAGAACAATCATGGTCGGAACCACGGTTGCAAGGGATCAACTCACAGATACCATATGTTAGTTATCAAGGAAATAGTTATTATTACAAGAAGCTTCCATGATAGGATTTACATCGCGTCCATGGGCATGAACACAAAGTTCAAGGTCGACTCCCACTTCCTCAATGCATAATCTTCCATTCACCTCTCGTATTTGAAGATGACATTAGTTGTTGAAAGTTTTACGGTGCAATACCGAGATAAGTATGACTCGTGAAATCTTTCGGGTTCACACCGATGAGGGAAGGCGTTGGTTCAATCCCATCGGGCTTCTTCTGAACATATACCATAAGCTTCAAGAGTAAGTATCACCAACTCAAAAGCGAGCATGGATGACAAAAGGAAAGGATACAATTTAACAAAGGCATTATGTATCGGAGAAGGACTCACAAGGTGATTAATTATGAAGGACAACATGGGATATAATAATCCAACAAGGATATGGCGATCCACAGTGGAGCCGAGGTGAGTATCGATACCCAATCGTAGAAAGAAGGAATGCAAATGCATCGGTTTATAGAAGATCTGAATAATTCAATGTTTAAATAACAAAGGGATTGTGATTTTCAAATCAAGGGATCGAAGCAAACGCATACGATTTAAGGATGGATAAGTTGAGTAGACTTAGGGATACCATCGATGGTAATTTGATTGGTCGAGATCCAGCTCATGTTCAAAATGACGTCTGAGCCGGAAAGATAATCCTAGGACTCGGTGATGATTGTGAACATTCACAACATCTTGAATCAACGGTCTCAAAAATGATGGTGACGAAGGATGCCAATATGATTACTATACTTATGGGATTAATCATAATGAAAGCAAACAAGAAATTCCAGAGCAATAGGTTTCGAGGATTTTCGGAATATCGAATGGTATTTCAAGACTTTTGTGTAACACAGAACAATCTGGGGATGAGCGGATACTCGATAAGTGCGAGAATTAACCGTAGGGGTATTCAGTGACAAGGAACAGCAGACGGCAAGAAGCTTAAAGGGTTATCGAAACAACGACAAGTTTTTCAGGGTATCTTGTAATAACAAGACCAACTGGGGATGAGGGTAAGAATAACAATTGCAAGTAGTTGTCCATAAGGGTTTACGGTGGAAGGGGAATTGCAAACGCGATGAACACAAGTTCTCGAGTTAACAGCAGAGAGTATCTTCGTGGTCTTACAGTGCGTGACGATCATCAGTAATAAGGGGCTCTCCGGGTGAAAGTGATAACGAGATCCTAACGTTAGATTTAGTAAAATTCATTTAACCCGAATAGAGGAGAGATCAGAGGCCCAGAGTAAAGGTCGAGGAGTAAAAGATCCTAATACCACCCAATGGCGACGTGGGCCCGTAAGGCACACAACCATGTTAGTAAAAGTTTAGTAAAGTCTAGACTCGACTTCGGCCAAGGAGTTGGAAGGGGATTCTACAGGCGGTCGTCTACGATACCAACTTGGCGCTTCGATTTAATCGTACACTAATCATGCACGAAAATGTGTACGATCAATATCAGGGACTCACGGGAAGATATCACAACACGACTCTAAAACATAAATAAGTCATACAAGCCAGGGGCCTCGAGGGCTCGAATACAAGTGCTCGATCATAGACGAGTCGTGAAGCAACAATATCTGAGTACGGACATAAGTTAAACAAGTTGCCATAAGATGGCTAGCACAAACCGGGATACAGATCGAAGAGGCGCGGGCCTCCCGCACAGGATCCTCCTAAACTACTCACAGTCGCCGTCGGGATCGCGTAGTAGTAGGCACCTCCGGTGTAGTAGTCGCCATCGACGGTGGCGTCGCTCCCGGCTCCATCGTCTGCAGTTGCAGCAATCGAGTATAGATAGGGAAAAGGGGAAACAATGCAACCGTGAGTACTCATCCAAAGTACTGCAAGCAAGGAACTACACTACATATGCATGGATATATGTGTAAAGGGCCATATCGATTAATTTGAATCAGAATGCCGGAATAAGAGGGGATAGCTAGTCTTATCGAAGACTACGCTTACAGTCACCTGTCTTGCAATGTAGAAGAGGGTAGGTTGAAGTCCTCCAAGTAACATCACATAGCAATAATCCTACCCGGCGATCCCTCCTCATATCCCCGAGAGAGCGACCACCGTTGTATCGGCACTTGGAAGGGTGTGTTTTATCAAGTATCCGGTTCTAGTTGTCATAAGCTCAAGGTACAACTTCAAGTCGTCCTGTTATCAAGATCACGGCTATTCGAATAGATTAACTTCACTGCAGGGTGCACCATCTTACCCAACACGTTTGATCCCATTTGGCGGACACACTTTCTGGGTCATGCCCGGCGCGGAAGATCAACACGTCGCAGCCCCACCTAGGCTGTGAGAGAGGCCAAAGACGCCGGTCTAAACCTAAGCGCCAGCAGTGCAGGCCCATCGCCTCGAAAGCACACCGCATGTTGCATACGCTACCGAAAGCGTAATCTAGCCCCTTAATACAAGAGCATGCCTACGTTCCAATCCGCCACGCCACTTTCGGTCGCTAAGCGTCACGAAGTGCTTCTACCGATACCACGACGCCGAAAGTGCCCATATCTTTCCCACGTGGTTGGTTAGTGCGTATAAGCTCGTAGCCAACTCGGATCAAATACCAAGATCTCGTTAAGCGTGTTAAGTATCCGCGAACGCCAAACAGGGCCAGCCCACCTCTCTCCTAAGCGGTCTCAACTCGCCTGTCAGCTCCGCCTCAAAGATCCACTCATGGTGCTCCACCACCGACCCGACTTTAGTCTCCACATGTATCATGTATAAAGTATATAGTATATACCGTGATCACCTCCCGAGTGATCACGGCCCGATAGTATAGCACGGCAGACGGACAAGAATGTAGGGCCACAGATGAAAATGCTAGCATCCTATACTAAGCATATAGGATTGCGAGTAAAGGTAACAACAGTAGTAACAAGGACAAAGCTATGCATCGGGATAGGTATAATCGAAAGCGGTAACATGCTACACTACTCTAATGCAAGCGATATAGGAGAGTAGGCGATATCTGGTGATCAAGGGGGCTTGCCTGGTTGCTCAGCAAGAGAGAGGGGTCGTCAACACCGTAGTCGAACCGGGCAGCAGCGGCAGCTTGGTCTCGTAGTCTACCGGAGAGAAGAGGGGAAGAAACAATGAATACCATGTAAACAGATGCATATCGATGCATGACATGACAAGTAACGATGCTAGGCGTGCCCTAACGTGGTATGAGGTGATGCGGTTAAGGGGAAACATCCGGAAAATATCCCTTGTTTCATGTTTTCAAAGCAGGAGCCGGAGGGAAAGTTGCGAGTTTGATAGGTTAGGGGTGTGGCGGACGAGCGGATTGCGTGTCCGGATTCGTCTCGTCGCTCGAGTAACTTTCATGTTGAAAATATTTTAATCCGAGTTACGGATTAAAAGATATGATTTTCTAAAGATTTTATTAATTTACGGAATTTAATTAATTAATTAATTAATTTGAAAAATGGATTTATGACGTCGACATGATGTCATCTTTGACGTCGGCCGATCAACAGAGTTGACTTGGTCAACCTGACATGTGGGGCAATTGGTTGGTCATTGTTGCTAACTAATTAACCTAGTTTAGTTTAATTAGCAGTTAATTAGGTTAATTAAACATGATTAATTAAGTTAATTAACTTAGTTAATTAATTAATTAATTAGCTTTTTTTATTTATTTTTATTTTTTTATTTATTTTTTAAACGCCTGGGTGGGACCCCATGTCATTGGCCCCTGTGGGGGTTAGTGGGTTTAGTGAGCGGGAGCCCGAGCAGGCTGCCTCGAGGTGGACCCGACTGGTGCGGGTGCGAGGCGGGTGGCTCGGCCGAGCACACCCAGCGAGCACCGTGGTTGGCCGAGACGGTGGGGGAGCGAGCAGGGCCTTGGCCCGATGGCCGGAGGCCATGGCCGTGAGCTGCAAGGCATGGGCGGGCAAGCATGAGGCCGGTGGTCATCGGGGACGGCACCAGGGCCTCGGCGCGGATTGCCCTCCCCAAGATGGGAGAGTTGTTGGTGATGATGATGATGAGTTCCCCCTTCGGGAGGGAAGTTTCCCCTCCGAGAGGGGAGTTCCCCCAGCGGAATTGCTCCGCCGGAGGGCAAAAGTGCTCCTGCCCAAGTTTCGCCTCGAGACGACGACACTTCGTCCCAAAAGTCCCTTCCTTATTTTTTTTCTAAGTCAAAATGACATATATACCAGAAGAGGGGCACCCGAGGTGGGCCGAGAAGGGCACAACCCACCAGGGCGCGCCTGGGCTCCCTCGCGCGCCCAGGTGGGTTGTGCCCACCTGGTGGGCCTCCTCTGGTACTTATTGGCTCCAATGTTTCTTATATATTCCATAAAAATCTCCGTGCAATTTCAACTCATTTGGAGTTGTGCAGAATAGGTAGCCTGACGTAGCCTTTTCAGGTCCAGAATTCCAGCTGCCGGTATTCTCCCTCTTTGTGGGAACCTTGCATATTATGAGAGAAAAGACATTAGAATTACTCGAAAAAGCATTATTATACATAAAAACATTATAAATAACAGTAGGAAAACATGATGCAAAATGGACGTACCAATGACAAGTTTAGAGATGCTCATGTTGACACCAGATTAGAGAATAGCTTTGAGCCCAACTAAGATGGTCTCGGATGGAAAAAGTTTCAACATGAAAGTTCTTCGTCTCGACGAAATGGTTGATTTTGATATAAAAGTTGTCTTAATCCGAGGTCGTATGCAAAAGTTAGAGCCAAAAATGCGCGGCTGCATCAGGATGGCCGGACACTCCGAGGATAATCATCCGTGTTTTGGATTTCTCTGAGGATGGTCGGACACTCCGTGGATGTTTGTCCGGGTTTTGGATTTCTTTGCCGCAGACCATGGAAAACAGCCAAAAACCCCATCATGATCGCATATGATAAAAACGTTCAACATAAAAGTTGTTCGCCTCGTCGAAACGGTCAAGATTGCTTTTGGACTCGTTTCCATCCGAGGTCGTTTACTGCCTCAAACATGGCCCATTAGGTGCAGCCAGGTTGTAAACCGAACAGTTTTGGAAAGTTCAGATTCTGATTTGGACCCACACTAGGGTTCTGAACGTGAATTCTAACCTTTCCTTGCACGGGAAGTCCATCCGCCTCTTATATACCTAAGGGGCGACGGCTGATTAACAACACACAATCGAACAAACACATCTACCACTTTTTATCTTTTATCTTTTCTTCTTAACCCTAGTTCTTCTTCTTCTCATTCTTCGCTCATTCTTCGTTTGCAGGGCGGCGATCCACGAGGCCCTAAGGGCGATCAGGTCGACCTAGGGAAGCCCATAGCCGCCACGCGCCCTGATAGGGTCCCTCCCGAATGTGTGGGGTTTCAGGTCTACAAAAGCATTCGCCGGCTGTCCTGCATATCGCATTGTCGGTCGGGTCTCCTTTGACGTGAGCTGCGGTGCATCACCCCCGGTGTCAAGGGTACACAGTGACATGTTCGTGTGCGAACACACTTTTAGCGACTCATTTGGGGGCCAGAAGCTTTGAGCGGTCTTGACCCGTTCACCTTTCTGAAGAGATCGGTATCTAGGGTTTGCAATCTATGAAGGTAATATGTATACCCAATTAACTTCTGTAGATGCAAATAATGCATATGTTGTTGCTAGATCGTCTAATGAGCATAATGCATCGGCTAGCCCTAGTTTTATCAATCATGCATCTAATTATGTGCAACAACCGATTTAGAATAATCTCCATGCTTCTAGTTACAATTTTAGCAACTTGACACATATGTATCCCAACCACATGTATCGGCAACCCCACAAATCCACATGCCGATGAACAACATGACGAGTTCGGTTAATCAAGTTGAAACACCTCATGTAGGAGCTTGCAATAGCATGCGACAAAGTGTTACACCTTTTTTATTCATCGGCAACTAATTTGCAACATGTTAATCTGAACATGCCGATGGATAGGGGAATTGGCCATGCTACTACTTGTTATTCGGCCGATTACCTTCAAACATCATATGCTACAAATTTTTTGGCATCAAATGCAACTGTTGATATCCATAATTCGGCTTCGTACCTTAACGGTTATGGCCGAATAAGTGAAACTTCTGTAAGAGCACAAATGCCTTTATCTACTACCATGGCATATCATGTCCCCCTACACAACTACAGAATTTCGGCAACATCTCATTGCCGAAAGAGTCTAAAAGCATGGGGGGGGGGGGGCAACCATATCCAGACTGGGTAATTGAGAACAAGCTTACATTCTCTTGGGATTTGTGCAACTCTATTCGCCAGGAACTAATAGAAGGCACGAAGCCTCATGACTTTGCTGCTGTAAAAGCTGGAGTAGTGCAAATGATGCATTCGTCTAGTGTTGTACCATCCAGTGTACCCCATAAACAATTGCTAGTTTCGGCAACTCATTGCCAAAAGAGTCTCAAAGCATTGGGGGCAATCCCATGAGGAGTGGATGGAAATTGAGATGAAAAAAATTTAAAGCTCGCCAAGCTGAGATATGGGCTAAAATTAGACAAGAACGAGCAGCCTTACAAATCCAAAAAGAGAAAAGTATTGATTCAGATAACAAAGAAAATTCAGTTATTGAAAAACCCGGATCGAATAGTATGTGTACCGAATCTATTTAAGAAAAAGGGGACGCCAAGGCATTGGAGAGTCATTCAAAAGTGCAACAGAGTATTATTCAAGTGATACAACCATCATGCTCTGCCAACGTGTATGAAGAGGTATGTCTAGCAAGTGATTTACCTATTTTCAGATTTGGTCAAAACTTTATTGTTGATGCATCTATTAGAAAAACTCTCATAAGTAATTTTGAAAGACCAATGATGAAGGGCAATTTACTCGTTAGCAATAAAATTGTTACTAAGCATATCGATCAAATATATTGTACCATTCAAAGAGACCCATAGTGACTTATTACTACAACCAAAGCTTTTCCCATTGCTTTATTTAAATTTCATATCTAATTGGGTAGCTTTGCTTGCTTCATACTTGGCTTACACTTGAGACATGTATGTTATAACTACTTTGATTTCAGAAATTTAAAGCCATGGTTATACTCTGTTGAGAAAACCGATGATAGTATAATTTCATTTTCAAAGACATCGGAGATAGAGTGCAAAACACAATGCATAGCCGAATGGGGTGATGCAAAATCTGAACTATTCATTTGCTTAAGTACAAAGCCGTTCTCACAACAAGATCGGCTAGAGAATAAAAAGTTTACCTTCAATTCAAGCATGTGTGATCTAATCTTTGATTTTTTGTTGAAAAATAATTATATTAGAATTCTTGATCACAATGTCGAGCCATCTATCCATGGACGAATGTATTGTAAGTTGCATGATTCATTCAAGCATAATTTTGAGGATTGCAACATGTTTCGTCAAATAGTTAAATCGGCCATTAAAAATGGATGATTAAATTTTGTTGAAACATCAAGAGATGACCAGTCTACTCCAATTGGTCTTGATGGCAAGAAGTTTATGCATCGTCTGCTTCAAATCGATCCATTTAAAGATAATGTTAAAGCTACAGGTGACGGGATTAAGCTTTCAAGTAAAGAAGTTGTTGAAGAGCATAATGAACATAAACTTGAGGCAAAGAATTCCATCGAATATACAATGAAGACGCCAAGGACTGGGGGGCGGCAAGCGAATCCAATGATATATAAAACCAAACCAAAAGAACGCAAAGGCCGACGTAAGCACAAAGGTAAAAGGTCAAAAGTCACTTTCACGCAACTATTGGAAAAATATCAGAAGAAGAGTGAGGAGAAAAGTGCTTATCGGCTAAGTAATTCAAAATTATCAAGATCACCCCCTAGGCGCAAATCCGAGGATTGGTATCGGCAAAGTGAGAATCTCAATGCGGCATATTCATTTCCTTACTTTGGGCCGCCAATGCCAATGTCGTGGATGCCTCCCTATGCTCATGTAGATCCATATCCATCATGGGACAGGTATGAGACAAGGGCACATTCTCCATCTTATTTTAGACCATCTCACCAACATTATGCAGCTCCAAGAAGATCAACATTTGATGAGCAATCACATGTCAAAGACCGTTTCAATCATAAGGAATTGGTCCGGAGCTCAAGGAACAAGAAAGAGGTGGACAAGCAAGTTTACCGTGTTAAAAAAGATGGTCGTAAGAGTGCTACTTCAGATTTGGTCTCAAATGAAAAAGAGCCAATTAAACTATTGACACTGGCTACTAAAGGCAATGAGGCAAGTCAATCAAGTGCCAAATCTGAAGAGAAGAAGTTGAGAGTGCACAAGGTAAAACAAGAATTGCCATTGCTTCAAACAAAATCGCAGCTGGGGTGCCCACTCGGCTTATCATATTGGCAAAAGGAGAAATTACAAAAACGTAGTGCACAAGAACTTGAAGAAAGGAACATGGCATGAGTTTCGAAAGGAAGTACTCAAAATAAGAATTATGTGCAAGCTTCCATTACAAGAAGCGTGGCAAAGGTGAAGAAGGAAAAGAGTGAAAACTATGAAGGACCAAGCCGAAGGTTTCAATATCTTCGGTCTACACATTATCCATATTCTTCAACTATGCCATTAATGACTATGTCATGGAATTCGTCATCAGGTATGATTGGTTACCCTCAATGGGCTTATTTTAATCCATGGATGCAATATAATTCCTTATATCATGAAATGAATCACTATACATTTGATTAGCTACAAGTTTATTGCTAATCCAAAGGACTAAAATACTTGATTTGTCATCTCATTTGTTTATTTCGGCTATACGTGCTTGGGTGGATGGAGTTTGCAAGGAACTTATGGTAATGGCCAATATTTATCTATCGCCCTAAGATTATGTCAAAGCATGGTCGGTGTAGTATTCTAACATCATCCTTAGTTCGATTGGAGAGCGAGACAAGGTACGCGCGCATGGAAATTTATACGTATACCTATATTATGCTTGCATGGAGTTGAGACATTATGACCGATGCCATTCAAAATATGTTGTATAGACCAATTCATAGCAAAGTGGGCTTATTCTTTGATTTAATATGATTTGGCCTACAAATCTTTCAAATTTACGAGAGGCCAAATCATTGTCGTTTTATTATTGAACATCGGATTTACGACATGCATAATATTGATTTTAGCTCTATCTCTCTAGTACCATGGTGATTATATATTGATGGTTAAATTTGTAGCAATGGTCAAGGTGTTGGTGTTGTTTATATATCTCCTTATGGTGCTGTTCTGTGAAGCCTCATGCCGCTTAAAATATTTATGCACAAATGATCAAAGCCGAATATACATTGTTATTTGGATTGGAGTTTTTCTTTGTATAGGTGCTGTACATAATGAGGCTTTCGGTGATTCGTTATTAGTATAGTGCAACAAATATCCAAGGGTTATCAATGTTTTTGACGAATCACTTTTAGTTTATCTTGAGGTATGTCTAGATATAGAATTTACCTTGAGTTGCTTTAGTATTGCTCATATATTTAGACATGACAATTGAAGAGCAAATGAATTGGCCCGATAAGCATCCGGCTACCATGTTGATCATGGTGCATTGCATATCTATCAATAGCTGATGGGTCTCACCGACATAAGTAAGGCCGAACCAAAGCCCACCGCTTTGGCCACTAATGAAACTTTTATGTAGGCAAGAGCAAGGATTAGAGGGAGTTCATTATTGGTTATCTGTAAAATCCTAGCGAAAGGGTGAACAATATGGTTTGGAGGATGGCGTTGAGATACATATCTATGAAACTTTATCACCGGATCGTTAATGAAGTTGAGAAGATCTGGCCAAGTTTGCATCAATAAGTTCACACAAGCAATGGCTGTTATATACTTATCGCTCTAAGCAGACATGGGCGATGGAGTGTTGACATCGTCCTTAGAGTAAAGGTACAAGTTATTTTTCGGTATGCTAGCTTTGCCGAAAAACAGGAGGGCATGTGTTGACGCTTAAAAGTGGCGCGATCATAAGGAGTAGCTTGAAGCTATGTCAAGATTAATTCAAACTTATTATTGAAAGTCACCATGGGATGGCTCTCTTCGAGAAGATCAAGATGGATATGAAGATGGTCTAAAATGGAGCTCAGATGCAAAAGTTATGACAAGTTTAGAGATGCTCATGTTGACACCAGATTAAAAAATGGCTTGGAACCCAACTAAGATGGCATCAGATGGAAAAAGTTTCAACATGAAAGTTCTTCGTCTTGTCGAAACGGCCGATTTCGATATAAAAGTCGTCTTAATCTGAGGTCATATGCAAAAGTTAGAGAAAAAAATGCGCGACTGTATCAGGACGGCCGGACACTCCGGGGATAATCATCCGGGTTTTGGATTTCTCGGAGGATGGCCAGACACTCCGGGGATTTTTGTCCGGGTTTTGGATTTCTCTGTCGCAGACTTCGGAAAACAGCCGAAACCCCCTCAAGATGGCCTCGATAAAAAATATTCAACATGAAAGTTGTTCGTCCCGTCGAAACGGTCAAGATTGCTTTTGGACTCGTTTCCATCCGAGATTGTTTACTGCCTCAAACATGACCCGCAAGGTGCAGCCAGGTTGTAAACCGAACAGTTTTGAAAAGTTTTGATTCCGAGTTGGACCCAAACTAGGGTTTTGAACGTGAATTCAAACCTTTCCTTGCACGAGAAGTCCATTCGCCTCTTATATACCTAAGGAGTGACGGCCGATTGGACAACACACAATCGAACAAACACATCTACCATTTTTTATCTTTTCTTCTTAACCCTAGTTCTTCTTCTTCTCATTTTTTCGCTCGTTCTTCGTTTGCAGGGCGGCGATCCACGATGCCCTAGGGGCGATCAGGTCGACCTAGAGCAGCCCATAGCCGCCATGCGCCCTGACGGGGTCCCTCCTGGATTTGTGGGGTTTCAGTTCTACAAAAGCATTCACATGCTATCCTGCGTATTGCGCTGCCGGTCGGGTCTCCTTCGACGTGAGTTGCGGTGCATCACCCCCGGGGTCGAGGGTACACAGTGACATGTTCGTCGGGGATAAATCGTCCTGTCAAAACGAAACAACCAAGGCCGGGAAGCGATGCGGAGATTGCCCCTTGGTCAACCCGAGCTGTTCGCTGGAAGAAAATGGCGGGGGAGGTGAGATCTCAACGGCGTCGCTAGTGCGTTGCCGAGAGGACCCTAAAACCCTAATGAGAGGGGATTGTTTCTTAGACCACCCATTTGAAGAGATTGTCTTACCCCTCCTGGGATTATTTCTTAGACCATCCATTTGAAGAGATTGTCTTACCCCTCCGATGCATTTAAACCTTCTTTTTTTCAGCAATTCCGGTGCATTCGAACTGAAAAATGATCAGTTCTGGCATCTGGCCCAACCCATATATACCCACAACCCAAGGCCCCCTCCTATTCAAAAGCAACACAAAGAAGCCCCCACGGTACAAGGAGCGAAGAAGCGAGCCCAAGCCATTTTACCCAACACTCCTTCCTCCCCACCCCACTCCCAAAACCCCAGTTCGAGCGCGGCGCCGGAGCGCAGATAAATAGCTCCCCGCGAACACCTCCATCTACGGCGGCGATGGCCGGCGTCGGCGCCGACGGCGGAGGAGACACGGAGATGGGTGGCTGGTCAGAGCTGCTCAACACCTCCACCAAGCTCCTCGAGCAGGCCGCCCCCACCCCTCACTTCCCTACCCTCCAGGTGCCGCATCGCGCTCTTCCTTGCCCTCCTCGCCCGCATCTATCTCTTGCCGCGCCGGCGCCTCCCTCGCTTTCTTCCGCCTGATGGGTTCGTTGTTGTTGGCCCGCGCAGAGGAACCTGGACCAGCTCGAGGTGCTCTCCACGAAGCTTAAGGCCAAGACGATCCGCGCCGAGGCGCCGTCGCAGTCGCTCTCCGCCACCAGGTTGCTCTCCTGGACCCCTTTAGTTAACTCTGAGAGAGCCTCTCTGCCCATCTCTCCGTGATGTTTCGTTCGAATTGGGATTGCTGCTTCTGGTGTTTTGGAGGGACTTAGGGTTTCGGCTGTGCATCTGCAGGTTGCTGGCGCGCGAGGGGATCAATGCGGAGCAGCTCACCAGGGACCTCAAGTCATTTGAACTCAAGGTGATTAGCTTGTAAACCTGGAAATGCATGTAGGGTTCATTTCAGAGAATGCTATATAGATAATCTTCAGTTGATTTTGTCGAAGTCTTACATTTTGTGCTGCACTCATCTTTCTTTCATCCATAGCCGACCATTGGGGCTCTTGAATTGTTTTCTTCGATTAGCAGTATTAAGAATTTCCCCACTTCATGAAGAGGCAGAACTGCAGAACTCATGCTGATTGCCTGAAAGAAAAGAATAGCATGAATAACGCCACCTTCTCAGCTTGTAGTCCACTTTATTAATACACATTCCCTAAGTCTGGAGGCTGCAAATCACTCGCTTATCTGAAACAATGTTTTCTAGTCTCAGTTGAGGCAATGTAGTGTTTTCATTTAAAGCTTCCTACTCAAAAGACAGAAAATATAGTTGTGAGTGGTCAGGTCAGATGTTACTACTTATTATAGTGTAACAATCTTTTGCCCCGTCAAAATAAACAATCTTTTGCCACCAATTAGGCCAGCACATTGTTTTCTACCCTGTTGCTCTACGTATATCTGCGCTTGCTTGTTACTGTACATCTACAGCTCTTGAATATCACTCAGGCAACAGGTTATCAATATACATCATAGTGGCTGCATTTTTTTTAATTGTAGACCACCTTTGAGGATGTTTTTCCATCGGAAGCAACTTCTATCGAGGAATACCTGCAACAGGTGAACACCTCTCTCTTTAGTGATTTTTCTTCTGAATTTCATGGTGTTAGAGTACGTAATGGGCCTAATGGCCTGGGCTGGTGGCAGTATGGAGTGCATCACGGAGTTTGTGTTTTCAGCTTCATGAAATGGCAATTGTCTCATCCATCCAAGGAGCACAAAAGGACAACTTAAAGAGTTTTAACAATTATATGATGCAAGTTCTTGAGGTCGGTTGCCTTTTGGTTTTATTCTATTCAGCTTTATTTTTGTAGCAGAGCTAGTAGCTATGATAATACCTTCATAAGTTCATATTGCAACTTTTTGGAGCATCCTGAGGTCTGTACCACTACCATCCATGCTTTCGGTCGTGTTATTTAATCAAATCTGTTGCATCTTTCAGAAATTAGCTATATTTGTGGTAGTTTTGTAATGCTAGGTGTTGTAACTAACAGGCCGGAGCAAGTTCTACCATTGAGCTAATTGTCTTCATTTTTCAATTGCCACGCTGACAATTAGCAATTTTAATGTGCTTGGTAGTGGATGCTTTGAATTGTTTTAGGGTGCGTTTGGTTTGTGTCAAGGCTGCCCTGCCAAAATATTGGCTGGCCAAATTTTTGGTTGAGGTTTTGCTTGCCCATGGATTGGCCAACATTGGCTAGAAAAATTAAATGAACTAGAGTTGGGAAGGGAGCATTGGCATGCCAAAATGTTGGTCCTCATCCAAACAAAGACCAATGTTTTGGTTATACCAAAAAATTGGCAGGGTACACTTTGTTTACGATCCAAACATACCTTTACTGTTCAGTTCAAACAATTTTTAGTAACTTTGTTGTAGGATGACTGGCAGAAGGAGAAGAGAGATTTCTTGCAGAGTCTAAGCCGACTTTCTACATTACCAAAGAGAAACACCAATCTAGCTGGTGGTCTGTCTCGTTATGCTCTGATGCCATCTTCAGCTTCCAGTCCTCAAGCTTCATCAGGGCTGCCCGCTGCGGAAGTCATGCCCATACCTAACAAGACCATAATTGATAGTAAATCTTCAGTTTACGCGGGGGTTGTGAAGGATCTCAACGATGCTAGAGGACGCAGTCTGCCTTTCAGTGTAAGCTTCTATATCAAGATTTGATATGTCAGCGCCTTATTGGTCATGTGCAGATTAGTAATCATGTCTGTTAGTCATCCTGTTTTTCTCCAATTAATTTAGGTATGACAAATGTCTTAAGTGTCTATTTTTGTATGTTATCATCGGGGCAATAAGTTCTCTTGATGCACCGAATTCTACTAATGCTTATTGAGACCTTTTTTTGTTAGCCTGCTACCGCTTTCAGAGCTGCCTACGAGTCCTTGTCTCTTGATGCTACTGGCTTGAAGTCAGTGACCATGCAGAAAGTGTGGCATTTGATTCAGGTAATAACCTTTAATTGTACAGAACAGTATTACAGGATGCAATATCAACTATATGATGTCTATGTGACATTTCCTTGTTTCTCTTATTTCATTGTGATTTATTTAAGGTGCTTTTCCTGTTTGTCTAATTCAGGCATTAGTAGGGGAAGGGTCAACTCATAGAAACGTTTCAAGAAAAATGTCACTAGTGGTTGGAGCAAGGCGACACCTTGAATGGGGTCATGAGAAATACATTATTGAGACCATCAACAGCCAGCCAGCACTAGTGAGTATTTCTGTGTAGCTTTTTATTACTGAATACTTCTATCCAAATTCACTTCTGAAAATGAAAAAAAGATTTCCCAAGTGCTATGGAAGATTTCTGAACAATGATATTTGTTTTGTATTTACCTGGATTTTTTCTGTGTTGTGGTATGGCCTATTGGTACTTCTGTTCTATACATATGACATTGTGTTAATTTGACATCTCAAGTGCTCCCATGTTGCTTTTCATTATTGAGTTCCCTGAAGATAGAGTGGATCCTATATGCCTGTATTTAGGAAAAAATTTACTTATTAGTGTAGTTAGTGATGAAGTCAGTGGTGATTGTTTGATTTACTCTTGCATCCATGTTTATAGTTTCTTGTATACTATCTCAAATTCTCAATCAGTCCTCTACCATCCTGTTAATAGTTTTTCTAACCAAATGATGTTTTCCTTTATTCTTGGTTTATATTTTGTGAACCCTGTTAATGTAGAAGATCGATTATGGTTAATCTGTGTGTCATGCTTTGTGGTTCTAGGCTGCTCTTGGTGGATCGGTTGGCAATCTTCAAAAGATTCGTGCATTTCTTCGGGTCTGTTTTGAGTTTGATGATTAATCTGTCTTTTTTCTGCATTGTTTAAATCTGTAACCAAATGCAAAATTTTTATCTGTATGAATTGACAGGTCCGGTTGCGGGATCATGGCGTGTTAGACTTTGATGCAAGTGATCTTCGCAGACAGCCACCAGTGGATACAACATGGCAGCAGGTTTACTTTGCCTGTTTGATTTGTATTAAACATCGAATAGAAATTGTAGCTGACATCATTTTTTTTCTATCTAGTAATGGCAACATAAAAACTCACGAAAGTAAGCTTAATAGGTTAAATGGAAAATTGCCACTAGAATAAGATAAGAGCAGTAATCAAGGAATTGATATGTTTATCGCATCACTTCATTAGAGCATCAAGATGAAGCATGGTGCAACTATTGGTTTTTAAAGGGGGACTGTTCTGTTCAACTTAATCTTAGGTCTGTCATGAAACCATGCATATGGTAGACCATTGACCGACCTATTTGTAGACTTACTAAAATTAATCAATCACTACAGAAAATGATTTCTTGCTGGGGCCATGGGATTTATTTGAATAATTTATTTCGTGATTACACACCTATGAGGTATGTTGTTTGATGGTAGATGGTTCTCAAATCAAGAACTTGTCATCTATACCATACCCACAAATCAAACTGAACGTGTTGATAGGTATAGGTGCTATGATAGATCTCAAAGATGTAATCTCAGAAATCTTATCCATAGCACAAGACAAGTATATAGGGCTATCAAGCATGACATGCCATATAGAATGTCAGAATTATCACAAGATATCCTAGTGAACAGTTGATCACATCTAATCAACTCCACATGTTCCAGTCAGTGGGGTTAAAGCATCACATGAGTAAGTCAAAGTAGCATGAGAAAAAACAATAGGATTATCATCATCATGCAACTCATTGTTTTTATTATGACCTATACAAGTTCTGCACGTACCTTTTCAATGAGAAATATATTTATGTATTATTGTTCCATCTTTTGTAGATTTATTTCTGCTTAAGAACTGGGTATTATGATGAAGCAAGGCAAGTTGCTCAATCATCTCGTGCTGCTTACAACTTCGCCCCTCTGGTAAAGTACATGAATAATGATGGCGACTTGTTCTTAATAGGAAACATACATATAATATGTTCTCTGGCAGCTTGCAGAATGGATTACTACTAATGGTGCTGTGTCATCAGAGACCGCTCTGACAGCTTCTGAGGAATGTGAAAAAATGCTCAGAATGGGTGACCGACCAGGGCGTCCTGGTTATGATAGGAAGAAGTTGCTTCTTTATGCCATAATTTGTGGCTGTCGACGGCAAATTGACAGATTACTTAAAGATCTCCCAACACTTTTCAATACTATAGAGGATTTCTTGTGGTTCAAGTTGTCAGCTCTGCGGGAATACTCCAGTGCATCTTCTTCTAATGTTGCGAATGAAGGCTTGGTTCCTTATATGCTGGAGGATTTACAAAATTACCTGAACAAATTTGAGCCATCATATTATACAAAAAGTGGAAAAGACCCCTTGGTCTATCCCTATATTCTGCTCTTAAGCATCCAATCACTTCCAGCAATTCTTTATTTGTCTAAAGAAGTTGGAGAGGAAGGGTACCATGTTGATGCTGTGCATATTTCAATTACTCTAGCTGATCATGGTATTCTCCCTGAGGGAGTTGGATCATGTCAGAAGATGGGTGTAATGGATGCTTGCGCAGAAGCTGACAGTATTATACGGCAATATGGCTCTATTTACTTGCGCAATGGCAACCTTGATTTGGCCTTGGAATATTATGCACAGGCTGCTGCTGCAATGGGTGGAGGAGAGGTATCATGGATTGGTCAAGGGAATGCTGATCAACAACGTCAACGAAGTTCAATGTTGAAGCAACTGCTCACAGAGATATTACTAAGGGACGGTGGTATTCAACTTCTGCTTGGTCCAAGTGGAATGGGAGAAGAAGGAGAACTAAAAAAGTATATGATGGATTGGAGAAGTAGGCAGCAATTCTTGCTTGAAGCCGCCCATCGATGTCAAGAGGCAGGGCTCTATGACAAAGTAAGTTTAATTCTTGAACCAAAATGTTTTTAGATTTTTTTGGGTTCTTGTGCTTTAGGGAACATTTTATTTTGTATCTTCCTAGGTTGGGATCCACAAAAGGATCAGCAAGAGCATGTTATTTTATTACTGTCATGGATTTATATTTCTATTGAATTATTTTATCTCATCACGTTCATAGCTGAGTTGAAAGAGTCAAACTTCTCTGCTCTTAAAGCGATATGACCCGTCCTAGGACTGATTCTAGCTGCTTGAACACTGGTTATCATATCATATTCTGCAGTAGTATTCTCAAGATGACATGCCATCGATTAGTCTTCGTTGGCACATCTAACATGCATGGTTTATCAACTTCGATGTGATGCACATGTATCTGAATCCATTTACTTCATGTTATTGAACTATGTAGTATTAGTATATTTACTCTGTGTGAGGTCATATTTTAATTTGCAGCACTTCAGTCTTGTTTGAGCTATCATGTATCCATCTCATGTTACTTCACTTTTTACATGAAATAACAGTCAGTGGAAATTCACAAAAGAGTTGGAGCCTTTGCCATGGCACTTCAGACAGTAAACAAGTGTCTATCGGATGCAGTATGTGCCCTGGCACACAATATGTTAGATGGCGAAAGCCGTGCTGTTGCTCTAATTCAATCTGGCAATGAAATTTTGGAGACAGCCAGATATTCTTCTGAAGCCAGGTTAATTACCTCCTATCTTCTGCTTCTACATCATGTGACTGCTGGTTATTTATGCCTTCAATACTTAATTAATCATGTGGAAACTCACTTGCAGTGTTCAAGACAAGGATCTCATTTCTGAACAGCAAATTATACTGAGACAGCTTGAAGCTATTCTTCACATTTATAGGCTAGCTCGTGCTGGACAAACTGTTGACGCTCTGAGGGAAACCATCAAACTTCCATTTCTTCATTTGGATCCACAGTCTTCGAATGTATCAGTCGATGTATTCAGGAATTTATCACCCCATGTTCAAGCTTGTGTGCCAGATCTCCTAAAGGTTGCTCTAAACTGCATGGACAATGTTAGAGATACCGATGGGACCCTGCGTGCTGTCAAGTCAAAGGTATTCTCTATCCTGTTTATTTTTATTTTTATTGCGTCTATCAGTAGATTTTGCTTTAAAGGGCACTTTTTTGCATTACCATGGAAAATATGTTGCTGAACTGCACGGAATAGGTGCAATACCGACTATTTCTTGGATCTGCTTAGCACATAGCTAGGGAGGGGGTAGGGACTACTTGATTTGTAGCCAATTTAACCCTAGCCTACTTTTGGCTAGCCAAGACGTAGGCAACACGTGGTTAAGCCAACATTTGGCAAATTTAGAGTCCATATTTGGCAAAAAAGTGTTGGCCTATCAACATGTTGCCAAATGTGCCTAACAACCAACCATGGTTGCTATGCCTAGCTTTGTGCCGATAAGCAGCTGCAGGATAATTTTATCCATGATGACTGTGTAGGCTTGTAAAGACTGCCTCTAATAAAACTGAACCAGCTGGAGAAGGGAAAATACAGTGATATTAGACATTTACCTGTGTTACACACGGCATTCATGCTAACTACGCATACGTAAACTTGTTTTTCTGTCGGTGTCGCCAGGGAAGAAAAAAGTGCCAACTGTTTTTACGTTGCTAAATTGTAACAGAAATGCTCCTGCAATTTCTGATGCAATATTTTTGTGATGAGCAGATTGCGAACCTTGTGGCAAGCAACATGAGCAGGAATTGGCCACAGGATTTGTACCAGAAGGTGGCTCAGTGCATATGAATAGTTAGTGTTTGGGCTGAAGTGCTAGGGAAATGGGCTATCTGTATCGGAACCCCCAACAGGCCAACACCATTTGAACAGATAGTTGAAGGTTTAAAGATGCACAAATGTTTTTTTGGTCGCAGAACCATGTCGTCTGTCTTGTTTGTAGGCCCTGTCCGGTTGGTGGGTGTCAAAATTCGAGAAAATTGCCACTTTCATAATTTGTTACTAAATCCAAGGCTGCTGCAGCAGCCTCTTGAATCTTAATTTTCAAGAATTCATCTACTAGTCAATTTTGGTGTTGTATCTTGAATTATTTTCTTTGCGGACTCTGGTTTTCTTTTCAGTTATCTCATGCGAGGCTGCGACAATCGATACAGCTTCTCGGTTTTTACTGCGCAGTGGGCACCTTGCAAGTTGGTGGCACAAGGGAGTCTGGCCCATAGCAGTCCGTTGTTCCGGTATAAGAGCATCTCCACTCGTTCGCCTTCCAAGGGGCTAGAAATAGCGCCGCGGGCGCGCTGGCTGAAATATTGACTTGGGGGCGGTCGGGTTCCCAGCCGCCGCCCCCCGGCGTCGATTTCAGTCCATTTTTGGCGCAAATTGGTGCACTTTTCAGCCAATTGTTGGTGTAAATCGGCCCACTATCAGCACAAATTGTCCAATTTCGGCTTGTATTCGGCGTGCTTCGGCACAAATTCAAATTCAACAGAAGCTATTTTTATCACATAGTTTATCATAGAAAATCAATAGGAATCAAATAGTTCAATCACATAGTTTAACAAATAAGAAGTCACATGTCGAGCTAGGCGTTGCCCTTGAGCCTTCATAGGTGCTCCATCAGATCTTGCTGCAGTTGTTGATGCACCACTGGGTCTCGGATCTTCTGATGCATATTGAGGAAGGCAGTCCAGGTTGCCGGTAGGTGGTGATCAACTTGGGCAAGAGGACCCTACCTGTAATATGGTTCAAAGGTCAAATCGGCTCTTCTGCTCGCTCTCAATGATCATGTTGTGCAAGATGGCACATAAAGTCATGATCTCTCACATTTGATCTTTCGACCAGTGTCCGAAAGGTGGTACCGGACAACAAGAATCGAGATTGGAGCACACCAAATGCTCGGTCGACATCCTTCCTGCAAGCCTCCTGAACCTTCGCAAAGTGGGAGTTCTTGCCTCCTGGCACAGGGTTTGAGATAATCTTCACAAATGTGGACCATCTCGGATAGATGCTATCTGCTAGGCAGTATCCCTTGTTGTTACCGCCCATTGACCTCGAAGTTCACCGGAGGAGGGTGACCTTCAACAAGGCTGGAAAAGACAAAGGAGCACTGCAGTACGTTGATGTCATTGTGAGTTCCTGGCATACCAAAGAAAGAGTGCCAAATCCAGAGGTCGTGTGTGGCCACTACCTCAAGTACCACACTGCAACTGCCTTTGGCGCTTTTGTACATCCTCTGCCAAGCAAATGGACAGTTTTTTCATTTCCAATCATGAAGTCGATGCTTCCAAGCATCCCTGAAAATCCTCCTGCTGCATTCTGTGCTAGGATCCGAGGAGTGTCTTCAGCATTGGGTGATCGCAAGTATTGCGGTCCAAACACTGTCACCACTGCCCTGCAGAACTTGTAGAAACACTCAATGGTCGTGGACTTGACCATGCGTCCATAGTCTTCCAATGAATCATCGGGAGCTCCGTATGCAAGCATCCTAATAGCTGTCGTGCACTTTTGGATTGAGGTGAATCCAAGTGTGCCGGTGCAATCCTTCTTGCACTTGAAGTAGCTATCGAACTCCCGGATGGAATTCACAATCCTGAGGAAGAGCTTTCGGCTTATCCGATAACGGCGTCGAAATACTTTGTCGCCGTGCAGTGGAGCGTCGGCGAAGTAGTCGGAGTAGAGCAAGCCTTCCAGTCGATGTCGACTCTTTGTCTTCAGCCGGCCCGGCGCTGAGCCACCTCACCGCGGCTTTGCATTGCTCGCGAGCAGGCTGGCCAGGGCGGCGAGGACCATGAGATGCTCTCCGTCCTAGGCGTCGACTTCGGCTCCCACCTCCAGCAGCGCCGCGAGCGCCTTCTCGTCGCCCGAGTCCATCGCCGAGCAGACAAATCGCCTAACACTTGGCGAACATGGTAGGCGCGCAGCCGCCGGTATTCCAGCCCTGTGCGGCCGAAGCGCCGGAAAGCTCACCCAGGAACGGGGTGGAGGATGCCATGGCGGAACTCTCTCTCTCTCTCTCTCTCTCTCTCTCTCTCTCTCTCTCTCTCTCTCTTCCGACGGGAATGGCCTATCTAGCAGGGGTGGGTGGGTGGGCGGCGCCGAGATCGGCAAGGCGGCGGAAGGGCGTGCGCGTAGGGGGGATCTAGACGTGCAAGATGTGTTTTCGCCTAACAGTGGTGGCCCAGACGCGGTTTTCCCTTTCGCCGGAGCCCCCAGGCGCCCCCAGTGCGCTGGGTTCGGCCTGGGTCACCGGGCCCAAAAACGGACCGATCCGTGATTCAAGCGTCTGAGGCGCGATTGGTTTTAGGCGTCGGCCACGAAAAAAAAGTCGCCTGGGGTCTGTTGAAGTGCAGTGGAGATGCTCTAAAGCCTTGTAAACTCTAGGACGGGCTAGCGGGTGCCTGTTGGTTAGACCGAGCGCTCGTCCAAATATGTAAGAAACAGGAGCAACTAGTTGAGGAGCGCTCCCCGCTTGTCCAAATATATAAGAAGCAGGAGCAACTAGATGAGGAGCGCTCTTTCGGGAGCCTCTTCAACGGTCACATGGGATGGACTGAGAGCATGTTGGTGCGCTCTTAGCCGTCACTATGTGTCGCGCTCTGAGCGCTCCGTCTAGAAATTTTTAGCATTGGTTTTTAGTTTTGTAATGGTTTTTTAGTTTTCCACCAGTCTTTCTTAATTTTTTGACAATTTCTTTTCTAATTTTTTTGCGTGAAAAAACGTGTTTTGTCTTTTTTGTGAGAGACATGGTTTTGCTTTTGCGAGAGTATCGATTTGCTTCCGCCAGTGGCATGGCCGTGCCTCTTGGAAACGAAAAAAGACGCGTTTTCTCTCCGTGCCTCTTGGAAAATGAAAAAAAATGTGTTTTCTCTTTTTTCTTCTTCCGTGAGAGGCTTGGTTTTGCTTTCGCGAGAGGCACGGATTTGCTTTCGCGATAGGCATGGATGTGCCTCTCGGAAAGGAAAAAAAAGTTTTCCCGATTCGTTTTTTTGTATGTTTCTTTCGTGAAAAAAGTTCGTCAAAACCTACAACATTGGATCTAGTTTTGAAGATCTCGATGCGAGGAATCCAACGGTGAAAACAGTTCGAGATTTGGACGCACGGTTTAAGAGATAAAACATTTGAACAAAGGGATCTACGAGAAAATTGCCAGGTTGCGACAAGTGGCGCACATGCAGCGCGCCACTTGTGACAATCTGGGGAGATGGGAGTAATCTTTGAAAGGAGTACTTCAATTAGTAATTTGGTAAAAATCAGTTGACGGGCCCCACGCGGTCCATCGAAAATAGAAAGCTCGATGTGGTCCATCAAAATAGTAAGCGCGCCGCGCGCCCCATCTGGTGCCCCTCCACGCGCGAACTCTTGGGTCGTACCTTTTTTTAAAATATCATCAACTTTATTAATTAAAAATAATGGTTACGTTGTCTATAAGAAGAGATACAATATTTTTCATAGGTTCCTTGATCCAATTCCTAGCCTTGAAACATTTTGCTAGTCTAGCAAGCTTATGAGCTACTTTGTTTGTTTCCCTATTGCAATGTTCAAAACTAGTAAGAGGAAAATTACAAGCCATAAAAAAACAATCAAGATTGCCACCAGAATGTCCTCCATTCTTTATTGTGTCAATGACTTCCATGTTGTCAGAATTAATAATGAGACAATTGCAACCCACCTTTTGTGCCAACAATAAGCCAAACCTAAGTGCTAACGCTTCCGCTGTCAGAGCATCAACACACCACTCAACCTTCCAATTTTTACCTTCAATGAAGTTTCCTTTGTTATCCCTAAGAACAACACCTGCTGTGCCCCTTAGTAGACCATGATCAAAGGAATAATTCACATTCAATTTAACAAACCCCATAGGAGGTTTCCTCCATTCTCCATTCTTCCTATTTGCATTAGGTGAGTGGGCATTTACATAATTTGCCATTATAGCACAAATCCCCATCGAGGTTTGGAACACCTCTTAGATTTCCCCTCATGAATCAGCTTCAGTCTATCCCACCATAAATACCACATAGTTATAGCGATTAGCTCCCGTGCATTCTGGGAACCCAATATAAATAGTTCTTGATCTGGCATGAGGAGTAATAATTTAAGGGCTGCCTCTCCTGCACAATCAACAACACAAGTGAAAGTGCAACTAATTCCCCCGGTGGTTTTTACATATACCTCATTGAACTAATGTCAATTCAAGATAAATATTTCAGGATGTTCAGTGATTGGCATGGCAAGGACTAGAGATGTGGACCCCTCAAAATGCTAAGGGCAAGGATTGGCAAAAGCTCAATACTCCATATTTTTGTTTAAGTAATCAAAGATCACATTGAGTCCATAGGAAAACCAATACTATTAAAAGGGGACGAGGTGTTGCTTGATGACCTGGTTGCTCAAGTGCTTAATGACATTGCTCCAAAATCCTCATCCACTTTCTCTATCCAAATATGTCCAAACCCCAAATTCCAACTCGGCCCCACCATACTTCCTACCCGGAGCCACCGAGTTCATCTGGACTTAGCCACTGCCAAAACCCTAACAATTTGGATCCACCGATATGGATCTTGGTCCCACCGATATGGCTTGACCAACTCTCAGTTGCCTTATTGCTTCACTTCGGTCCCACCGAGATGATGCAATTGATGCCACTGAGACGAGGTTTGCCCTAAGCCCTTGCACATCGGTCCCTCTCAGTTGTTCCCGTCGGTCCCACCGAGATTCCTAACGTTCATATTTTTTACACAGATCAATGCCATCGAGTTTTCTGATCGGTGACACCGAGATGGGTAGAAAGTGTGTAACGGTTGGATTTTGTGTGGAGGCTATATATACCCCTCCACCCCTTCTTCCTCATAGAGGAGATCCATCCTAACATGCCTACACTTCCACCATTCATTTTCTAAGAGAGAACCACCTACTCATGTGTTGAGATCAAGAGATTCCAATCCTACCATTTGAACCTTGATTTCTAGCCTTTCCCAAGTTGCTTTCCACTCAAATCCTTCTTCCACCATAGCCAAATCTGTGAGAGAGAGTTGAGTGTTGGGGAGACTATCATTTGAAGCACAAGAGCAAGGAGTTCATCATCAACACACCGTATATTACCTTTTGAAGAGGGGTGTCTCCTAGATTGGTTAGGTATCGCTTGCGAGCCTCCGACATGATGTGGAGTTGAACCAAGAAGTTTGTAAGGGCAAGGAGGTCGCCTACTTCGTGAAGACCTACCCGAGTGAGGCAAGTCCTTTGTGGGTGATAGCCATGGTGGGACAAACAATGTTGCTTCTTTGTGGATCGTTCGTGGACTCGCGCAACCGTTACCCTTCGTGGGTTGAAGTCTCCATCAACGTTGATGTACGATAGCACCACCTATCGGAACCACACCAAAAATCTCCGTGTTCCCACTCGTTTGCCTTCTCCAAACCCTTCCACTTTACTTACATGTGCAGTGTTTTACATTCCGCCTCATGTGTAGGTTTGTTACTTGACTTGCCATAATTGCTAAAATCTGCCTACAACTAAAGTTGGGAAAATAATAGATTTTTATTCGGTCAAGTAGTCTAATCACACCCCTCTAGACATACTTTCGATCCTACAAGTGGTATCAGAGCTTTGGTCTCTGTAAGCCTTGATTTCCATTGCTTTGGTGATCATAGCCTTAGTTTCACAACCCAGGAGAGTATGGCATCGAGTGAGGGTAACTATCACGGTAGAGGTCCTTACTTTGATGGTACAATTTTTGTTAGTTGGAAGCATAAGATGAAAATGCATATTCTTGGTCATAACCCCACTGTCTGGGCTGTTGTTCATATTGGCTTGCAAGGTGAATTCTTTGAGGATGGTAGAGAACCGGATCGCGAAGCGACCACAGAAGAATTGAAGATGTTGTAATACAATGCTCAAGCTTGTGATGTTCTCTTCAATGGATTGTGCCATGAGGATTTCAATAAAATTAGCCGTCTTGAGAATGCAATGGAAATTTGGGATACTTTGGTTGATATGCATGAAGGTACCGAGTCCGTCAAGGAATCCAAGTTGGATGTGCTTCAAAGTCAACTTGACAAGTTCAAGATGAAGAACGGTGAAGAAGTCGCTGAAATGTACTCTAGGATTGCTCTCATCCTAAATGAGATTGCCGGTTTAGGAAGTGAAGAGATGACCGACAAGTTCATCATCAAGAAGATCCTTAGATCTTTGGATGGCAAATATGATACCATGTGCACATTGATCCGAATGATGCCCAATCACAAAATCTCTAGCCCACAGAAGTCATTGGTAGAATTGTTGCTCATGAGATGTCACTCAAGGATAAGGAAGAGCTCCACAACAAGTCAAGTTGTGCATACAAAGCTTCAAGTGATGCTCCTACAACATCAAGTGAAAAGCTAGTCTCCAATGAAGAACTGAGCTTAATGGTGAAAAACTTCAACAAGTTCTACAAGAGTAGAAGCAAAGATAGAAGCTCCAAGTCATGGTCCTACAATGAGAAAAGATCTTCTAGTCATGATTGTAATTGCTACAATTGTGGAAGACCCCGACACTATTCCAATGAGTGTATGGCTCCCTACAAGAAAAGGGAAGACTCGCCAAAAAGGAGTAGAATAGATGAATCACCTCATAGAGAGAGAGAAGGAGTAGAGATGATCGTTATGAACAAAGACCCTCTCGAAGAAGCAAGGATTCGGAAAGGAAATATAATTCATCAAAGAGCTACACAAGATGAAGACATCAAGCTCATGTTGGTGAATGGGTCTCTGGCTCCAACTCTGACAACTATTTCGAGAGAAGCTATCACTCCGACTCTCAATATACTCAAGATGAAGGTGTTGCCGGTCTTGCACTGGTGTCATCCAACTCCCATGGCATATTTGATTCACCAAATGAAGGAATTGGAAGATGCTTCATGGCTAAAGGCCCCAAGGTATCACACCCCGAGTATCTTGATTTCAATAGTGATGAACATGATTTGCTAGGTGATGATGATTTGCTTGTCGATAAAACTAGTGATGTGAGCTATAATTAACTTGCTAGTAATCATGATAGTCAAGATGAAACGAATGACAATGATAATAAGGAGATCGAGCGTCTAACTAAATAACGAAACACTCTTAATTTAGCTCATGAAACAACTCAAGAGGATCATAGAGAGCTCCTAAGAACTCATGAGAAGCTACGCTTCGAGAAGCTAAATTGAGAGCAAGAGCATGAGTTCCTAAAACCAATCAATGATGATCTTTGAAAGAAGAGTTCTTATTACATTGCCAAATGTCTCCTCTTGTCTACTTACATTCCACAAGTTAAACCTAGTAACAAGAGCAAGAAAGATTCTTCTTCTAGTAGTAACAATAACCATGCTAAATCCGATATTGTTGCTTCTAGTAATTCTCTTGATTCCACTAATGATTCTCTTAGCCAAGTTACACTTGATCAAGAAAATAGCTTATTAAAGGGAATTATGAGAAAGGTGTTTATAAAAGTCTTGCCGGGAGTAAGCAATTTGAGGAAATTGTATGCAAGCAAGGGAGACACTGGAAGAATCAAGGTGTTAGTTTTGAACGGAAGTTCAATGCCAATGTATTTGAATGGGAAGAAGATCAATACCCCAAGATGAAGTTTGTTCCTTAACAAGAGAAGTATGACCCCACTTTCTTTTGAGGTAACACAAGCTCAAGATGATCTTTCACCACAAGACCACAAGCTAAAATGCAGGGACAAGCTTCAAGAGGAGATTGACTCATTTGAAGAAGAACCTAAAGCCATGGTCAAGTGGCTTCCCAAGACTACTCCAAGCTCTACTTCATCAAGTTCAACTAAAACTCCAAGGATTCCCATCAAGTTGATGTGGGTCCCAAAGAATAAGAACTAGAGTGTTCTTGAGGGTTACTCCGCCAACCTACTCCATTCATATTCATTTTGGCAAGGACTTGTGCAACCAACTTCCACATCTTGCACTAGTTCATGGAGTCACAAACCCTCTTGTTGGTAAGACAAGGGACAAGGCAACCTAATGCTTTCATGGACATCACCATATGTGCAATTCACTCTATGTCTATGGATATTCTTGTATGTTCCTTGTGGGACTAACCCATGTAGGTATTGAAAGTGCAAAACTCCAAACGATTGCTCCGAACCCTTGATGGACTACATCAACATTGAGCATCCACATCTTCACTATCTACATGAAGTCATCATCGACAAAACCCAAGGTTAGTTCAACCCTCCTTGGGGGAATATCACATCTAGGGGGGGGGGGGGCTTTACGAAGCAACTCTAATGGTGTGAACACATTAATGCTTTATGTAGAAGTGGTAACCCACTTGTGCTTAAACGATGAATATGACCTATAATCAAATGTTCTCATTTTACTCCTAAGTCAATATACTCATATATAGATGACCTAATCATCGCCAATTGCTTGATAGATGCTAGAATTGGTTGTGCATGTTTGACACATATTTCATTTGCTACTTTATTGTGTGAGCATGTTGGTTTGTATATTTTCTCCATTTGAGGGCATCCATTTGTTGTTTTGATTGTCTTGTTTTTTTCTGGCCAAGTGGATGTACAAGAATGCCTAAGAACCTTTTCTAGATATCTATGTTTTCTTGTCTCAAATTCTCTTGATGCTACATCACAAAAATTGAACAAGTCTTTTTTGGACCCTCTGGGTGAGGCGCACTCGGAGCCACAGATCTGAAAGGGCTGACCTCCAAAACTTTCAAAATTGCTTTCGGTGTGACCAATCCACTCCTACTCGGACTCACCAAAATAGTTGGATTGATCTAGGTTTTTGATCTCGGTGTAACTGATTAGACCAACTCAGCGTCACTGATTTGCTCTAACTATGCGCAGTTACATGTCTCGGTGCCACCGATTTGTTCCATTTGGCGCCACCGATAGTAGCTGGGTATATATATCCCGCGGGCCTGTACGATTGAAATTTCTCAAACGTCATGCCTCCCGCACACCTCTACTACCGCCGCCCTCGTCTCCGGACTTCACCGTTGTGTCAAACCCGCCCTCGCCATTGGACTCCACCATTGTCAATGGGTTTCTCTCCCGCTGTTGCCATAGTAGGGCATTTGCGCCGAGTTAGGGTAAAAATCCCACCCCCTTGTGCTTCAAATTTTTATGATTCAATGCACTAGGAATTTTCCATGAATCTTGCTACGTATGAACTACTTCAATCCACTAGGTCGGACTTCGCCGTTGTGTCAAACCCACCCTCGCCATTGGACTCTGCCGTTGTCAATGGGTTTCTCTCCCGCCGTTGCCACCGTAGGGCATTTGCACTGAGTTAGGGTAAAAATACCACCCCCTTGCGCTTCAAATTTTTATGATTCAATGCACTAGGAATTTTCCATGAATCTTGCTACGTATGAACTACTTCAATCCACTAGGTCAATTCCATAGGTCATATGCGAGTAAACGTTTTAGGTTTAGGTTTCCACCGAAAGCATCTCGGACCGACCAAATTGGAATTTTCGGAGTCACCGATTTGGCCCTGGCCATTGCACTAGTACGTCTCAGTGCCACCGAGAAGTACGAATTGGTGAGACTGAAAGTAATGTTTCTGTGAAACCCTAGTATCTCAGAGACACCGAACCACATCTCGGTCTGATCGAAATGGTGTGTTTGGGTTCTGTTGAGTGCTTCAGTATCACCGAGATTATTAACTCGGTGGATCCGAAATGCATTCTGTGTAAACTTAATACTAAGATTTGAACTCAATTTTCATGAAAAATATCTGCTTTTTGTGATGACTCATCTACTCTGCCCATACCTATCTATTCACAGGGTCAATTTGCAAGATGTCAAGTGCCAGTGATAGCCAGAATGTGTCAGAACAGCATGAGGATCTCAGTGAGGGATCCAGTCCTGAGGGCAACTATTATGAAGGAGTAAGGAGCTCAGCTGAAGTGCCCAAGGCTGCCACAAGAAACAGAAAGAAGAGAACCTTAGACGATGAGGATGAGGATTCTGTGGCTAGTGAGGCCACATCAAAGAAGAAGAAAGTGGTGCTTGCTAAGAAGTATGGCACAACAGCTAGCACAAGACCTTCAGGCAGTGCCAAGAAGAGAACAACTGTGAGGAAAGTCCCACTCTCCAAGGCAGATAAGGCCACAACTCCAAGGGAACACATGACATTCACACTTGAGGAGCCAAGCTATACAGAGGCTGCCGCAGGAAAGAAGAAGAGGGTTAGGAAGACTACTGCTTATGTCATTGGCAAACCCTCCATGGTTCCTGCTGATGATGATGAGGAACCAGCAGCTGATGCACCTCCAGCCAAGACTCAGAAGCTCATGTCTGATGTAATGAAGTCTGCTGCCCCCACCAAGTCCAAGTCCAAAGCTCCAGCACCGAAGAGATCAACGAGGAACATTTTAGCTAGTGAGAAGAATAAGGCCCTAGCGCCTGAAGCTGAGATTGATGATGAGCCACTAGTGCTCAAAAAGTTGAATCCAAAGATTCCAGACCATGGGAACTCACATCCAGTTGCAGAAAACATGATGCTCAGGAAGGATAAAGGTTTGCGAGAGTGCAGGATGTCTGATCCATATTCTGTCAGGAGAAGGACCGCATGTGATTATTGTTTCCACACACGAGGGCAACATGGTTTCTATGAAACTATGCTGCTTGACAAGAAGCCAATTGTCAGTGATATGAAGTGGGTGGACTAGAAGTATATTGGTGCTAATGAGGATGACTCCCCCCATGTTCATGAGAGCTCCAGGCTTGCTGGAGTTGATGCCTTTGTTGGGAAGAAGCTCACAAATTGGAATGATGAGATGATCATGCAATTCTACTCCACAACACAATTTTATCTAGATGGCAGAATTGTGTTGATGACTAAGGGATCCAAATACCAGTCAACCATCTCAAAATAGGCTAAAATTCATGGTGCTCCAAAGGAGGAGGAAGATGATATTGATGTCTATGGCAAGCCCAGGATGGATCACAATTCTATGGCTAACATGTACAAGCCCATACCCAAGAAACATCTTGACACGCACAAGCTTGGTTCTGTAAAGCATTTGCTTGCTGGTTTGGCCAGCACCAACACTATCCTGAGGCACACTCTTTTTCCCAAGTATGGAGATGACAAGATGACCCGTGTCCACTCCATCAACTTGCTGCATTTGTTTGATACTCCCTAGAAATTCAAAGTAATGAGCCTTATCGTTGACACTATCAAGAGAACTGCAACTGACCAGAAGAGATCATGTGGATTTGCTCCACACATTCAGTTGCTCATCAACTCTAAGGTTGGAACGAGCACATACCTACTTGATTGTGAGCATATTCCATTACAGCCTGAGTTTGAGGACAATGTTTTAGTGATGGACCCTTCACATCCTTTGTCTGCTCAAGATCAAGAGGAAATTCAGGCAGCTGCAACAGCAAAAGAAGCACACAAGGCCTCTGCTCCCAATGCACCCATTGCTAACTAATAACCCACAAGTATAGGGGATCAATTGTAGCTTTTTCGATAAATAAGAGTGTCAAACCCAACGAGTAGCTAAAGGTAGGATTTATATTCCCTTCAAGTTCTGTCGACCACCGATACAACTCTACGCACACTTAACGTTCGCTTTACCTAGAACAAGTATGAAACTATTTTGTAGGTCTCATGCTAGAGCTACTTTGCAAGAATAAGACTATATGTAATTAGCAAGAATAAAACTATGAGTAATTTGCAATATAATAAAATTAGTTGTTTAGTAGAGAGCTTTTTACAACATAAGAAGTATTTTGTCCATAGGAAATCGATAACTAGAACGGTAATCATTATTGCAATTTTATATGAGGGAGAGGCATGAGCTAACATACTATCCGTACTTGGATCATATGCACTTATGATAGGAACTCTAGCAAGCATACGCAACTACCAATGATCATTAAGGTAAAACCCAACCATAGCATTAAGTATCAAGTCCTCTTTACTCCCATATGCGTCAACCCACCTACTCGGGTATGTTTTTCAGTCACTCATGCCACCCACCATAAGCGAATTATCAACATATTGCAACACCGTACAATGGGAATCCCACACTCTTGAGCGACACAGAAGGCACCATAGGACAACACCAAAATAAAACATAGAATTCAAACCAATCACGATCACCAATCAACCATAGGACAAAACGAATCTACTCGAACATCATAGGATGGCCACACATCATTGTATAATAATATATAGCATAAGCACCATGTTTAAGTAGAGATTACAACTGCGAGAATAGGTGTTACACTTCTGTATAGACGGGGAGAGAGTTGGTGGTGACGGAGGCAAAGTTGTTGGTGTAGATTGTCGTCATGATGATTGCCCCGAAGGTGTTCGGGCGGCACCGGGAGAGAGGGGGAGAGAGCCCCCCTCCTCCTTCTTCTTCCTTGGCCTCCCCCTAGACGGGAGGAGAGTTCCCTCTCTGGTCCATGGCCGCCATGGTGGTGGAGGGGCAGGAGACCCTTCGATATTGGATCTCTCTCTCTGTTCTCTTTTGTTTCGCGTTCCTCTTTTCTGGCCAAAAACCGTTTCTTATATTCCCGGAGATCCGTAACTCCGATTGCGGTGAATTTTTAACACCATATTTTTCCGGATATAAGCTTCCTTGAGACAGAAGAAGAGCCCCAACCAACTTACGGTGTGCCCACTAGGCATCACTGTGCGCTAGGAGGGCAGGCCGCGCCTTGCTGGGCGGTGGAGGCTGTGGGCCTCCGTTTGCGTTGATTCTACCTCCCAAAAATCACATATATTCCAAAATAAACCTCCGTAATTTTTTATCGTGTTTGGACTTCCTTTGATATGGATATTCTGCAAAACAAAAAGCATGGGCATTGGATCAATATGTAGTTTAATAAATCCTATAAATTGTTACCAAAAGTATGTGAAAGTTGTATAATATTGGCATGGAACACGAAAAAATTATAGATATGACGAAGACGTATCAGCTTCCCCAAGCTTAATTCCTGCTCGCCCTCGAGTAGGTAAATGATAAAAAAGATAATTTTTGATGTGGAATTCTACCTAGCATAATCTTGATCATATAATCTAATCATGGCATGAATATTAAGACATGGGTGATTCAAAGCAGTAGTCTATAATGGCTAAAGAAAGTTATCCTTACAAAATCATATAGTCTTCTTAACACAAAGTATTTATCATGTACTACCCCGGTGTCAGCCAAGCAACTGGTTCATAATTTTCAACACACTTCAGCTTTTTTAACCCTGCGGCCATAGCCTCGGTAGTTGCGCTCGAGGCATCGACCGAAGCGTCCGTCGCGGATGGCCCTAAGCTCCTGACAGTCGTTGGTGTTGTGGCTGTGTACGTTGTGGAAGGCACATAACGGGTGGCTGCCCTTGGATGACTCGGGGTGGTCGCAACCGCGTTTCATCTCCGGTTCAGCTGTGAGCACGGCCTCTCCCTTGCGCTTCACGTCCTTGGTCTTGGCCTTCTTGTCTTGTGGGTGGGCAGATGGAAGCTCGAGGAGGGAGAGGCATCCCTCCTCAGCTCTCGCGCACTTGGTTGCCATGTTGAACATCTCCAGAGCCGTGCACAAGTCCTCGTGTATGGCGAGCTCCTCCTTCATCTTGACGTCACGGACGCCATCAGAGAATGCTGAGATGATGGCCTCGTGCGTCACCTTGGGAATCTTGAGGCAAACACTGTTGAAGCGCTGGATGTATGGCTACTGCTTGATGCGCCGCAGGTCACCCGCGGCAGGCGGGCGGTCGTGCGTGCCCTGGAAATTGGCGACGAAACACTCGTGCATCTCTCCCCAGGAGGAGATCGATCCCGCGGGCAGGTTCATGAGCCATGAGCGCGTGCCGTCCTTGAGGGCCGTGGGAAACCAATTCTCCATAACCTTCTCGTTGCTGTTGGCCGCCTTGATGCTCAACTCATAGAGCTGCATGAACTCAGTAGGGTCGGGGGTGCCGTCGTAGCGCGGAGGCAGGTCGGGCTTGAACTTGCCGGGCCAGACAACACTGCGTAGCTCGGGAGTGAAGGCTCGGCAGCCCGCTGTCGTCACTGGAGCCCGTCGTGGAGGTGGAGCCTGGTCTTGGTATCCTCGCGTCGCCGCCGCAAGCGGTGCGCGGTCTTGATGTGGTGGTGCCGGGAGTGCAGGAGCGTCCTCTCGCGGCCGCTGGACCTCCTGGCAGCTTTCTTCTTCACGTGCGGGCGCCCTGCGCTGCGGGTCGCGCCGCGGGGCCGCGCGTCTTGGTCCGAGGGCGACGTCTTGACGGAGAGGTGGTGTAGGCACTCCATGGTTACGTCTCCCGCAGTAGGAGGTTGACGAGGCAGCGAGATGGACGGTGCAGGAGAGCCCCCAGTGGTATTGATGAGCTCAGCGTTGTGGTCCAACCAGTCTTCGTAGAGGTCGTCGACGGGACGGTAGCGCAGGAGCTCACGCGCCATGAGCAGCGTAGCTTGCGCGTCCGCGGGCCCGCGATGAGCGTGGGACGAAAGAGCCGGCCGAAGTTAGCGACGGGGTGGCGGTGCGTCCGTTCCGCCGCACGGAGGGGTGCAGCAACGAAGCTTGCTGCTCGTTTCCCGCCGGGCCGGTGCCGTCATTGGCAGCGGGTGATGGAGAGCGGCGGGGAGGCCCGCCGAAGGGCGCCGTCTAGGCGACGCGAGTGGCAAGGGCGGCCCAGCGCTCAGCACGAGCTCGATGAGCGTCAGCCATGGAAGCGGCGGAGCGGCGGTCGATGGAATAGAGGTTTCGCGCACCCCTACCTGGCGCGCCAAATGTCGGATTTCGGGTTCCACAGACCCTTGAGAGGTTGGAACTCTAGGTGCATACGAAGAACACTCTCCCCTTAGCACGCCCGCTGCCGATCCCACGACCTAGCTCGACGGACCCAAAGAACAAGAGACATGGGGGTTTATACTAGTTCGGGCCACCTCACGGTGTCATACCCTACTCCAGTGTGCGGTGAGTTGCCTCGAGGGGCTAAGGAGCAACTAGTACAGTGGATGAACTGGTGAGGTGGTCGGGGTGGAATGGATCCCATCCCTCTTATGGTGGTGGCTAAGTCCTATTTATAGTGGCCTTGGTCCTCTTCCCAAATGTTAGGTGGGAAGGGATCCCACAACGGCCAATTTTGAAGGGGGACAACTAGTACGAATTATCCTGACAAAAGTAGTATTCGCCTGCCAAAGGCTCTGGTGGTGACGCCGCTGTGGGCTCCGTGATGACCTCCGTCCTGCCGTCCTGGCGGTCTTGATCTTGTTGCACCGATATGGAAACCTTTGCCTGATGCCTCGGGACCCCGCACCTATGCTTGCCTCCTTAGCACCAAAGAGGAAACTAGTACACTGTGCCCACCGGCGCCCGTCTGGCCTTGGTCGTCATGGCTCACGTCATGTGAACCTCGCGAGGTGCACCTTGCATAGATATCTCCGCTCCTCGGGAGCCAGCTTAGCGAGGCTGCCCCTAGGGAGGTCTTGGTGTCGTTCTCCTCGCGAGGCTTGGCCCCTCACGAGGGTCTTGAGCTGTTGCTACTGAAGCTGGGCCGTACCAGGCCGCTGGTGGAGCCACGCCACGGGCCGCAGGCAAGCATGTCTGGGCACCCCCGGTCCCAGAACGCCGACAAATACAGTGGTAGAGATTAATTTTGAGAAGACAAAAAAGGAAGAACGTCTCACATCGACGCGGCTAATCAACGGGCTATGGAGATGCCCATCAATTGATATCAATGCGAGGAGTAGGTATTACCATGAAACAAATGCACTAATAGCTATATGTATATGAAAGCTCAACATGAAACTAAGTGGGTGTGCATCCAACTTGCTTGCTCGAAGACCTCGGGCATTTGAGTAAGCCCATCATCAGAATATACAAGCCAAGTTCTATAATGAAAAATTCCCACTAGTATATGAAGGTGACAACATAGGAGACACTCTACATGAAAAACATGGTGCTACTTTGAAGCACATGTGTGGTAAATGATAGTAGCATTGCCCCTTCTCTCTTTTCTCTCATCATTTTTTGTTTTCTCTTTTTTTTTCTTTTTTCTTGGGCTCTTTTTGGCCTCACTTTTCTTTCTTTCTTTTGTCCGGAGTCTCATCCCGACTTGTGGGGGAATCATAGTCTCTATCATCCTTTCCTCACTGGGACATGCTCTAGTAATGAATAATGATGATAATCACACTTCTATTTACTTGCAACTCAATATTACAACTCGATACCTAGAACAATATGACTCTATATAAATGCCTTTGGCAGTGTACCAGGATGTGCAATGATCTAGCGTAGCAAATATATCAAAAAACAGACAAGCCATGAAAACATCGTGCTAGCTATCTTATGATCATGCAAAGAAATATGATAATGAATGCTCAAGTCATGTATATGATGATGATGGAAGTTGCATGACAATATATCTTGGAATGGCTATGGAAATGCCATAATAGGTAGGTATGGTGGTGGATTTTAGGAAGATATAATGAGGCTTATGTGTGATGGGTTTGGATGCACCGGCGAAGTTTGCACCAACATCTTGAGGTGAGAAAGGGCAATGCACAATACCGAAGAGTCTAGCAAATTGCAGAAAGGTAAGAGCGCGTATAATCCATGGACTCACATTAGTCATAAAGACTTCACATACTTATTGCAAAAGTTTATTATCCCTCAAAGCAAAGTACTACTACGCATGCCCCTAGGGGGGAGGTTGGTAGGAGATAACCATCGCGCGCCCCCGACCTCTACGCAAAGGAAGACAATCAACAATAAATCATCCTCCAACTTCTTAGCATAACGAGAGACTATACGTACATGCTTCGGGAATCACAAACCTTAACACCAATATTCCTACTAAACACAATCATTCACTAGTACCTCCCACATATTACCATCTCCATATCGCAAAATTATTGCAAGGAATCAAACTTATCATATTCAGCGATCTACAAGTTTTATGTAGGATTTTATGACTAACCACGTGAATGACCGATTCCTGTTGACTCTCTAAATAGATATAAGTGAAGCAAGAGAGTTTAATTCTTTCTACAAAATACCACACTCTAATATATATAAGTGAAGCAAAAGAGCATTGTACAAATAATGGTTTTCTATATGTAGAGAAACAGGCAATCCAAACTTCAAATGATATAAGTGAAGCACATGAAGCATTCTATAAAGCCATACTGAAAAGATATAAGTGTATTGCATACAGAATTCTATAAATCAACCAAGGAATATCTCATACCAGCATGGTGCATTATTAAAATAAAAATAAAAAGCACACAACGCTCCAAGATTTTTACACATATCACGTGAACAAAACAAAAACGAAAACATACCGATACTTGTTGAAGAAAGATGGGATGCCTTCCGGGGCATCCCCAAGCTTAGACGCTTGAGTCTCCTTGAATATTTACTCGGGGTGCCTTGGGCATCCCCAGGCTTGAACTCTTGACTCTCCTCCTTCTCCTCAAATAGAGACCTCCTCGATCTTTGAACACTTCATCCACACAAAACTTAACAAAACCTTCATGAGATCCATTAGTATAATAAAGCAAATTTCTACTTTAAATACTATTGCAAACCTATTCATATTTTATTTTTGCATTATAGCTACTGTATTCTAACTTCTCCATGGCTTATACCCTCCGATACAATCCATAGTTTCATCAAAACAAGCAACACAATGCATCAAGAACATAATTTGTAAAAACAGGACAGTCTGTAGCAATTTGAACATTGACCATACTTCTATAACTCCAAAAATTCTGAAAACTTAGGACAAAATAAAAAAATTGCCTAGAAGTACTGTAAAAATTTCAGAAACTTTTGATGTTCCAGTAAAAAAAATGTAAATTCACGCACTACAGCCAAAGTTTCTGTTTTTGCACCGCACATACCAAAAAAGCAATTCGAACATCCTAAATGCAAACCTTGGCACATTAGTTTTATAATACAATGGATTTGTACAAGGGGATAATAAGTTTTTTTTGAGAAACTTCCATGAAATATCTTACATTTTTTCCATGAGCATGAACACAAGTGTTCAAGGTCGACCCTCACTTCTCCAATGCATAATCTTCCAATCGCTTCTCTTTTTGAAAAAGTTTTTAGGTTCACCTCTATATTTTTTTTGTTTTTAAACTTTATAAAAGCACACAACGGAAGTAAATTACACTCTAAAACTTTCGGGTTGTCTACCTGGTAGTGTTTTCTTTAAAACCATCAAGCTAGGCATAAAGTGCTCCAGTAATTGATCCACCTGGATCCCAAGGTATATCAAAGCCAATTTTAATTAACAATGATTTGTAATTTAGTAGTGAGCACAAAGTAATATATCTCATGCAACAAGAAAATCTAACTCTCTTCCTATGCATAGGCATGTCATAAAAGTACAATTCATGCGCACAAAATAAAGGCTGATACATAGCATAAACAGTTTCTTGCAATTTTATCGTGTTGGAAACATAGAGAGGCGGAGATATAGTTCTTCTCTCATAATAATTGCAAGTAGGAGCATCAAGCACATGCATATTATATTCATCAAATCATCATGTGAAATAGTAAAACGCAACCCATCAATATAATCCTTAATAAGAGCAAACTTATCCGATATAGTGTAGTTGGGAGAATTCAAAATGATAATAGGACTATCATGTGTGGGTGCAATAGAATTAATTTCATTCTTAACATAAGGAACTATAGCAAGTTCATCTCCATAAGCATAATTCAAATTGGCATCATGGCCACAAGCATAGCAAGCATCAATTTCATCAAAAAGGGATATTTCAAATGAATCAACGGGATCATAGCAATCATCCTTCGGTAAGCACGAAGGAAAATTAAATAATGTATGAGTTGAAGAGTTACTCTCATTAGAAGGTGGGCACGGGTAGCTAATCTGCTCTTTCTCCTTTTGTTCTTCGCTCTCCTCGTCATCTTTTTCATCTAATGAGCTCAAAGTCTCATCAATTTCTTTTTCCATAGTTTCTTCCAAAATATTAGTCTCTTCTTGGACAGCGAAGAATTTCACAATAAATACATCAATATAGGCATTGTATTTATAATTCTCATAGCAATATTTAAGTATAGCAAATTTTTTAGGTCTATAACAGCATCATCAAAATCTTCATACTTCTCAAACAAAGATTCAATTTCATAGGCACCCTTAAAAGCAACAAATTCTTCTAATTGTTCCACATCATAGTAATCATATATACCATTAGCATAAGAAGCCAAGGTTTCATTATTATTAAATTCACATGAAAAGGGAAAGTGGAGTCTTCATCCTAGAGCAACAAGTATAATCATATCTCAAGCATAAATCCCAAGCATACCATTGCAAATAATTAATTTGATCCCATAAAAGTTTCCCTTTTTGCGTCAAGCGATATCCCTAAACTATTTACGTTGATCCAACGTGTCTCCCATTATCAAGTTGAACGGGGTTTTCTTAGGATCATAAAAGTAGTGTTTAATATTTTTCACATAACGAGCATCGAGGGTTTTAGGAGGTTCCCCATCTCCATGAGTAGCAAGTACAACTACTTTTTGGTATTTCGTGTTCCATATCCATAAATAAAGATAGAGAACAACTTAGAATAGAAAATAAAAACTACTTAGTGATAAAGCAAACAAGCACAGACGAGAATATTCACCCCACGCTATTGCTCCCCGGCAACGACACCAGAAAAAGGTCTTGATAACCCACAAGTATAGGGGATCAATTGTAGCTTTTTCGATAAATAAGAGTGTCGTACCCAACGAGGAGCTAAAGGTAGGATTTATATTCCCTTCAAGTTCTATCAACCACTGATACAACTCTACACACACTTAACATTCGCTTTACCTAGAACAAGTATGAAACTATTTTAAAGGTGTGATGCTAGAGCTACTTTGAAGAATAAAACTAGACGTACTTAGCAAGAATAAAACTACGAGTAATTTGCAAGATAATAAAATTAGTTGTTTAGTAGAGATCTTTTTATAACACAAGAGAAGTATTTTGTCCATAGGCAATCGATAACTAGACTGGAAATCATTATTGCAATTTTATATGAGGGAGAGGCATGAGCTAACATACTTTCCGTACTTGGACCATATGCACTTATGATAGGAACTCTAGCAAGCATCCGCAACTACCAAATATCATTAAGGTAGAACACAACCATAGCATTAAGTATCAAGTCCTCTTTACTCCCATACGCATCAACCCACCTACTCAGGTATGTGTTTCAGTCACTCACGCCACCCACCATAAGCAAATTATCAACATATTGCAACACCCTATAGCGGGAATCCCACACGCTTGCGCAACATGGAGGGAACCATAGGACAGCACCAAAATAAAACATACAACTCAAACCAATCACGATCATCAATCAACCCATAGGACAAAACAAATCTACTCAAACATCATAGGATGGCCATATATCATTGGATAATAATATATACCATTAAGCACCATGTTTAAGTAGAGATTACAGCGGGGAGAAGAGGTGTTACACCGCTGCATATAGGGTGAGAGAGTTGGTGGTGACGGTGGCGAAGTTGTGGGTGTAGATCGTCATCACGATGATTGCACCGGCGGCGTTCTGGCACCACCGGGAGAGAGGGGAGAGAGCCCCCCTCCTTCTTCTTCTTCCTTGGCCTTCCCCCTAGATGGGAGTAGAGTTACCCTCTGGTCCATGGCCTCCATGGCGGCGGAGGGGCAGGAGCCCCTCTGAGATTGGATCTCTCTCTGTTCTCCTCTATTTCGCGTTCCTCTTTTTTGGTCAAAAACTGTTTCTTATATTCCCGGAGATCTGTCACTCCGGTTGTGTTGAAATTTTCACACGAATTTTCTTCCGGATATAAGCTTCATTGTGGCGGAAGAAGAGCCCGAGCCGACTTACAGTGTGCCCACTAGGCATCACCGCGTGCTAGAGGGGCAGGCCACACCTTGGTGGGTAGTGGTGGTTGTGGGCCTCCCTTTGCATTGATTCCACCTCCCAAAAATCACATACATTCCAAAATAAATCTCCGTAAATTTTTATCGCGTTTGAACTTTGTTTGATATGGATATTCCGTGAAACAAAAAACATGCAACAAAAGGAACTAACACTGGGCACTGGATCAATATGTTAGTCCAATAAATCATATAAATTGTTGACAAAAGTATGTGGAAGTTGTATAATATTGGCATGGAACAATCAAAATTATAGATACAACAGAGACATATCAGTAACCTCAAGTCCAAGAACGATAAGATGACTTATCTCGTGGATGCTACGCTGAGGATTGAGCGAAGTCTGGCTAGCCTCTGCAAGAACCAGGAGAGCCTAGAGCGGATAGTCGAGACTAAGGTTCATGATCTTGATGTGAAGATCGCTGAGGTACAGACCATCATGGAGATGCTCAGAGATGATGTTGAAGCAGCCAGAGTTTAAGACAGCGGAGATGACAGAGCTACGACTGAGAGATACCAGGCAGTGCCCAGAGCACCCAGATCTGATGCAGTGCCAGTTGCAGACACAAGGACTACTCACACTGCACCTGCTGCTATTTCTATAGGGCCACCTCCAGTCTCTACTCCACCAGTTCAGCGGACATCAAATGAAGCCTTCGTATATGAACTTCTCTCAACGCCATCTACGAACACCGGAGTCGCCAGCCAAAGATCACCTTCAGGAGCTGGCGAGGAACGTGCCTAGAGAGACTTATAGCTCTATACCTATTCAAACTTTTTGGTACTTGTTGCCAAAGGGGGAAAGTTTGTATAGATAATTAGGCTTCAAGAGAGAGTGTCTTGCTTTTGCTCGTTGGTTTTTCTCTAGAGTTCTTGCTACTATTTCTGTTTGATCCGTGCTACTTTGCTCGTTATGCGTGTCAGATACTTTGGTTACGTGCGATTTATCATACTATGCTTCATGTGATGCTTAACGCTTGTCCTTATTCATTATCTATGCATGATCATCACTTATGTTTTTGGTGAGGCGTGCTTACTGTTCCATTCATATCATTTTGTGCGCTCCACCAAGTTGTATGTGACATGGAAGAGTGACCCATGATCCTAATCGATTGTACATTTGCATTCAGATGCAAACATTTAATAATGCACAAATTTAGGGGGAGCTCTTGCTTATCACGTACTTCTCAAGCGATGATGTATTTCATTCATTCAATCATTTGTCAAAGCTTTGATCTATATGTTGTCATCAATTACCAAAAAGGGCGAGACTGAAAGCGCAACTAATCCCCCGGTGGTTTTGGTAATTCATAACAACATATACCTCATTGAACTAATTTCCATTCAAGATAAATATTTTAGGATGTTCAATGATTGGCATGGTAAGGACTAGATATGTAGACCCCTCAAATTGATAAGGACTAGAATTGGCAAAGCTCAAGACTGTACATTTTTGTATAAGTGATCCAAGAACACATTGAGTCCATAGGAAAGCCAATACTATTAAAAGGGGATGAGGTGTTGCTTGATAACCTGGTTTCTCAAGTGCTTAATGATATTGCTCCAAAGTCCTCAGCCACTTTCCCTATCTGAAAGTGCTAGTTATCGACTAGGCGATTTCTATGAAAATTTTCAAGACAGGCAATGTCCTCGAACACAGACAAACAAATAACACCTACACGGTATGCAGCGGAAGATAAACAACACTAGCCATGCCATAGTCAAAGAGACAGAGCAGGGTAAGCACGAAGACAAATAGTAGCTGGGTAGAACAGATGTGAATAGGAAGAAGCCAAATATGTAATTAGAGTGAATGTCTTCACACAAAGAAGTCAATAAGAGTAGGCAAGCAATGACTTCACGAAGCTAAACTATAAGTAAAGGGGTGAAGTGATAGAACCAGTTGCTTGCTGAAGACAAGGATTTGGTAGACCAGTTCCAGTTGCGGTGACAATTGTATCTCTTGTTAGGGAGGCTGAGATTGAACTCAAAAGACCGCGTCTTCACCTTATTTCCCTTGAGCTAAGGTCACTTAGTCCTCACCCAATCACTTAGGTAAGTCTTCAAGGTAGACTTCCAAACCTTCACAGACTTCGTTCAACGACGATCCACAATGACTCTTGGATCCTCAGAACGCGACGCCTAACCGACTGGAAGATTACAGTCTTCAAGTGTAATAAGTCTTCAGATCACGCAAACAGAAAGACTTCAGTGATGCCAAACACTCTTTGGGCTTTGGGTGTTTTGGGTTTTGTCCTCACAAGGATTCTCCCACAAAGGCTTCGGAGGTAGGTTACTCTCAAACAACAAAAGCCGTGCACTAACTCTGAGCATCCACCAATTTATGGTGGAGGGGGTGGCTATTTATAGCCAGGGGGCTACCCGACATGATTTGTCCGAAATGACCCTTGGTCATTGAGGAATCGACACATGTCCAATGGCCGGATTTCAAACACACGCGACAACTTGACTTGGGCTACAAGCAAATCTGACTTATCCAACTCAGGACAAGATTTTCTCTCATTATCTTCACTCGAAGACATAGGATTTGGATTGAGCATCATGTCAGTTTTCTGACTTTGTTCACTTGGACCCACTTGATAGTTCGGTGGTTCTTATGAATCAAAAAAGAAGAAAATGAAACTATGGAAGAAACTATGTCTTCGCACTCCATAGTCTTCAAGAGAATGTCTTCACACGTCATTATCTTCGACGTGAAGGTCTTCGCGAACCAGCAATGTCTTCATACATTTTTAGGGGCCATCTTCAATGGATAAACCGAATCAATAGGGACTTCTACCTTTGTTCTCACGTGAATCTCACAAACACATTAGTCCCACGTTTATCAACAATACTTCAAAAGCAAATAGGGGTGACACTGGATGCACTTACAATCTCCCCCTTTTAGGTGATTGATGACAAACTGGTTGAAGTTTTCAATGGGGTAAAAATATGTGAAAGTTAAGAACGTGGTCATTTTCTTCATGAAGTTGAAAGGCTCCCCCAGAAGATGTGCATATAAGTAATTTGCTTTTGAATGCAAATGCACATTGCAGGTTTTGCTTTGTGGAGATCTCCCTCTATTCATGAAGTCAACTCATAGTGCATACTAAAAATGTGTTGAAGGTAATGACATGCATAATGATAAATGGGTGTCTGCAGAATGATTTTGTGCGCATAAGATGGGGATTCAACCATGCATAACAAAGCAACAGAAAATGTAGCAGATGTCCCATCCGGACTTAAGTGTTACAACTCAAAAACCAACTATTCACGAACGGGAGTTGCGAACTTAACAAAAATATAGCACCCGACCCAATAAACCCGCTTGAAGATCCTGCAATAGCTTCACTACATCAAGACGCTGCATCAGGCCCTATCGCACCCGACCCATATGCTTCTCCCCCTTTTGTCATCGAATGACAAAAAAGGAACGAAGACACAATGTGCCTAAGCGTCCCTAGAAGGCGTTGGTGAAGACGCTGGAGCAGTCGGGTCGACGATGGAGTTGGGTGGTGCAGTAGGGCCTAATGCAGCGTCTTGATGTAGTGAAGCTATTGCAGGAGAAGTGGTGTCATACTGTTCATCAATCATGCGTCCAACAACGGTTGGAGACGATGATGAGTAGTCAGAGTCTTCAATCGATGGTGTAGGACGCCACTTAGCCTATTCTGGAGGCTTGGAGTCAAACTTGAATCGCTCGGTGAAGCCATCAGCAATAAGATCATACCCAGAACAGAGTATTGTGAGGCTCTTCCAAGCTCGCCTGCAGGCTTCATGTCAGGACCCCGGTCCTAAGTCACACCGATCTAGCATGTAACACATCATGTCACTTTGCGTCCTCAAGCACGGTATTCCCATGGGTGCCACCTTACCTGGCACGGGACCGTTTACGCCTTTTGGCTCACGTATATGATAGTGTCGCTAGCATCCATATGAAAGAGAACCCGGGTCGGCATGATTAGTCGTAAACCCCAAGTGACACTAACTTACAGGGACATGCATACATGACCCAACAACGAACGTGTCAGTCATCAATGTATGAACCCAAGTCGTAGCAAGCTATAAGGACTTAAAGGAACAACGCTTGACATTTCCCCGAAGGGACAGGCACATGAACAAAGAAGGACACATACCGGCCAGCCTAAGTGTTCCGGAGCAGTAGCAAGCTACCATGGCTCAGTGGAAGCACTAGGAGACATTTCTCCATAAGAGAGGCTACCAAGAATAAACAACTAGGTTGTCGGATCCCACACATACCAAGCTTTTCAAAATCATACACACAATATGCTCGATATGTGCAAATATAACATGGCATCACAACAAAACTCTACGACTCAAAGTATTTATTCATTAGGCTTTGAGGAGCCAGATATTACAAACATGGGTCTGATGACCCAACATTCAAGTCATACAAGCAACAAGCACAGGCGGAAGCATAAACATGTCTGAGTACAGACATCTGAAAAGAGAGAGGGCTAGTAAGACTATCTATCTACAAGACTCTCCAAAGGGTACAAGACCGTAGCTGAGGTAACAAGCTAAACATCGAAGTCCATGCGGAACTACTAGTGAGACTGAAGTCTCTCTGCAAAAACATAAATTAAGCAAACGTGAGTAGAAATGTACCCAGCAAGACTTTCATTAGAACTAGCTACATATGCATTAGTATCAACAAAGGGGTGGTGGAGTTTAACTACAGCAAGACAGCTTTGACTCGATGGCTATCCTGAACTATGACTACAAGTAACTTCTTTGAGGTAGCGCACACGAGTCCACATATTCCCAATATCAATACAGCACTATGGATCCGCTCCCGTCTCCCTACGAGGAGGCCATCCATAGAACTCACACTTATCTTGCGCACTTTAGAGTACCCACTTTCACTTGTCTATGAAATGTATAGGCAACCCAGAAGTCCTTTACCGCGGACGCGGGTATTTGAATAGATCATTTATAACCCTGCAGGAGTGTACTTCTTCACACATGTTTCCACCACTTAGCGTCTCCACACGACATGTGCTCGACAGACTTCAAGCAAAAGCCGACATGGGTGTAGACCACGACCTGACTAACCACACAAGTCCCCAGTCCAGGTTTATCGCCTATTCAGGTTCCATCCGCAGGGAGTCCGGCCAAGGTTTCCACTACGGCCCCGAACGATGTGTGCAGGGTTCCCGAGGCACCAAATGGGCGCCCCGGTACACCATGCCACGTGCCTACCACACCACAGCCCACCCCTCGGGTTAGCGTTGTGCACGGCCTCCAACATACTACAAACACCAGAAACTACTTGCAACTCCTGGACAGAGGACAAGGCGGGTTAATAAGTCGAGCAGGCTCATATTTCAGGGCCCAACGTGTGGTAGTAGCTGTTCATGGATCACAAACACAGAACTCAGTTCCTGAGGATGGTTTCAATGAGACAACCCACCATGTACTCCTACATGGCCTCTCACCGCTACCTTTACCAAATTTTGTTCACACACTTAGCTTTCAACAGTAGGACATGTTCACCACATTACAATTCATCCCCGATGAATTAGACCTGACTCAGCTCTAAGCAGTAGCAGGCATGACAACAAGCATGAATGAGTAGGCACATCAGGGCTCAAACAACTCCTACTCATGCTAGTGGGTTTCATCTATTTACTGTGGCAATGACAGGTCATGCAGAAGAAAGGGGTTCAACTACCGCAGCATGTAACAGTTGAATCGTTGTTGTCCTAATGCAGTAAAAGAGAGCAGAAGCGAGAGAGTGGGACTGTGTCGGAATGAATAAGGGGGTTTTGCTTGCCTGGCACTTCTGAAGATAGTATAGTTCTTCATCGGTGTCATCGATCTCATCGTCGAAACCACATCTACTGAGAGGGGACAAATACCGGCAACGCAGGATGAACACAATCAATGCAATGCAACAATTTGATGCATGATCATGACATGGAAATATGCTGTGATTTGAGCTAATGCAACTAGCAACAATTTAAATGAAGTTGGTTTGAACCCAAGATTCAAATTCAAACTCCATATGTGGATATGGAAATGCCATTTATTTGATTTGTGCAAAACATAAGCCATAGGTTGCTCTAACATGCATGAAAATGGTACAGGTGGATAGATTGGATTTTTCTGATAATTTTTCATATATAAATTATTTCATTTGGAGTTACAGATTATTTTCTATGAATTTTAGAAGTTTTAAACATTTTCTGGAATTTCCTTGATTATTTTAAATCCAGAAAATCACTTACTGCGTCAGCACTACGTCAGGATGACGTCAGCGAGTCAACGGTCAGCCCAAGTCAAACTAACGAGTGGGTCCCCCGCGTCAGTGTCACAGTGCTGGCTAGAGTCACAGACAGGTGGGCCAGGTCAACATCTATGTTAGTAAAGTCAATGCTAATGTGTGGGTCCCACTGGGTTATGAACTAATCTAAATAGGAAATTAAGTTAACCTAAACAGGCATAGGGGCCCACATGGCAGTGACACTAGGGGTTTTAGTGGGGTCATTAGTGCTAACTAAATCGGTGCCATGTCAGCAACTGACGCCGGCGACCAAAAGCACGGCGGTGGCACGCCGGAGTTGCTCGGGACGGCGCTACAAGAGGTGGTATGCGGCGGGGTTTGGATCTAAGGCGAGTTGGCATCCATGCGCATCTAATGGAGCAATCAGGAGGAGCTAGGGTGGCTCGAAAGTCGACTGCAACAACGGCAGGCGGCGGTCGGAGTCGCACCTCGACGGAACCGACATTGCAGGACACGGGCGAGCAAAGTAAAGGGCTGGGCAGCCTCCTGGGGTCACCTGGAGCTCGGTGCGGTGCACGGGCGCGACCCGTTTGATCTCAGGCCGCAACGGCAACAAGGCCGTGCGGCGGTGAGCTTTGGTCATGGCGGGGAACGGTGCTACGCATGGGGGAGAGCAGACGGAGAGAGAGGAAACATAGTGGAGTTCATGAAGGATACGATAGGATGGTTAGCGTGCTCGGGGGAGCCTTGGATGGAGCGAATCGACAATGACGGTCCACGGCTGCCGAGGACGGAGACGAGGGTGGTGAAGACATTATAGGGATTCCGGCGATGTGTGGCTCTGTGGAGAGCTTCAACGCGAGGAGACGGAGCTCGGGGGAACGAAGACGATGCGAGGCAGTGGCTCTGGGCGCGGTGGTAGCGAACAGCAGCGACGGTGCGCTCGGTTGCATGGGAGGGTGAGAGCCAGAGGAGGAGACGGGGACGCGGGAGAGTGTAACGCCCCGGATGCAACTTTCCATATTCGTAACTCCAACTCTTGCCTTTTTCGGAGATGCGATATGATATTTCCTTCGTGGTTGGGTTTTGTCTTTTGTTTTGCATTTTGTTCATGTCATGCATTTCATCTCATGGCATCATGTGCATTGCATCCACATGTTTTCATAAAGCTTGCATCCGTTCGTAGTGGCCGCGTCCCCCCCCCCCCCTTGCCTTCGTTGACCGTTCCGAGACCAACCGGATTTTTCGAGTCCCTTTTGTCTGGCCACTTAATCTTCTCCACAGTGCATTGACCCCTCTTGCGCGCGTCCGAAAACTGCCCCGAACCCGAACCGGTCTGTTGTTACCGATGAATCCGGATCATCCCCAAACATCACGAAAGTATCTTCGTTTCTTTGTTGGATTCTCCCTAGCCTATTTTTCCGTCCGTCCGATTACGATCGGAGGGACGAGATAGCCCCTAGCCTAACCTACCCGCTATATATACTAGTCTAAACCGAGACCAAATCCCTAATTTCTAGGGATCCTCCCAGCCGCCGCCGCCACTCTCTCCCGCATACACCTCGGGATCCTCCCTGATCCAAATCCTCCCAATGGAGAAGTGCCCAAGCTCTTCACTTCTCCTCCTACCTCACTCGATCCCCCTGCTCGTGCCGATCGAGCCCCTGTCCAGGAGCTCCCACAGCAACCCAGCGCCGGCCTCCCGCGCTCGACCTCATCCCCAACCTCGCAAGCTTCCTCGATCCTCTCCCGAGCAGGTGCTCGCCGGAGCCCTGGCCCCTGCCTCCGTCTGCCAGCCCGCGTCAGCCGACACACCCAAAGAGCCAACCAGATGAGCGCCGCCCCTTCTTCTCCTTCCCGTGCTCCTCCCGTTTCTCCCTCTCTCATATCCTTTCATATCTCTCGCTTTCTGTCAGCTGGAAGCCACGAGGAGGTGCCCTCGTCCTCGTCCCCATGGAGCCGTCGTCCCAAGGCAAGCTGCCGGCTTGCCTCTGCTTCACCTTGTCGTCACCGCCTCTCTGGTGAGGCCCCGCGCCGTCCCGTCGTGCCACCTCTTTCTTCCGTTTCCTCCCTGCGTTTTCCCCTCTCTCATCTCTCTCTGTTCTCCCTTTCTCTGTCGATAGGAGCACCCCTGCGCCATGGCCTTGCTGAGCTCTGCCCGCACCAGCGCCTCAAGCCGCCACCGTTCGCTCCAGATCCGGCCGCCTTCTCCATTAGCTCCGCCGCCCGCCTGCGCAAGACCTCCCCGCCGTCGAGCTCGCCTCTGCTCCATCCCCTCGCCTCCGCGCCAAGTCCCTCTTTGCCTGCTTCTTCTTGGATCGGCCACGGAAGCGCCCGGTGCGACCACTGCTGAGGTCCAGCCGGATCATCTGTCAGCGCCTCGTCCGGACCTCCTGTGATGCCTGCTGCCGTCGCCTTCCTCCAGCGTCGCCTCCTCACCTGCGGCCTGCATTTTCGATGTGAACGAGGAGACGAGCGCCTCACCTGCGTTAACCCCTGGTCGCGCTCCTCCTGGGCATCACAAGCAGGCCGGCCCAGCGCGCCCTGCCGGCCTCCCCCTCTCCTCTGCCTATTGGGCCTTGGCCCATGGTGAGCCACCCAAAGCCCTCGCCCAGATCCAGATTCAGCCCAGTGCATGTTTTTTTCCTGCCTGCGTATTTGTCTAATTATCCCAGGATTTACAGAATTGCAGAAAAACCCTCATGTTCATGCATTTAATATCTCAGAACCCATGCATCGGTTTAAAACAACTTATATATGCAAAATGCTTAGTTTTTCATCTAGTTTCATAATATACCACTTTCATCCATGTTTAAAATGTTTAAAATGTTGTTTGTTTAAATTTGCATAAATGCCATACTAAAATGATTTATTTCATAACTAAATAACCGCAGCTCCGTTTTAAACAAACTTTATATGTAAATGGGGTGAAAAAATGCATAGATTAACATGGTGCACTTTGTTTTACTGTTTAATAACATTAAAATTGTGTTTAGGGCAGAACAGTACCGAATCTAAAATATGCACATGAGGATTTTCCGGAATTGTTGTTTCTTATTTCCGGCCTCATTTAAATTTGCCTAAATCGTTAGTTTACTTATGCTTCACCCCTTGCCTTGTTTAACAACATTTAATATTGTTGAGTAGCTTATAACAAGAGCGAACTAAATAACTCGAATGTCGTGTTTTGTCGATATGCAACTCGTTGCATATTGAGCTCCACTTAATCTGTAGTATTGTTTGTTGCACTTTGCCATGCCATGCCTCATTTAAACCGGACATGCATCATACTTGATTATGCATCATGCCATGTTTATGATTGTGTGTTTACTATGTTGTTTGTTTCTTTCCGGTGTTGCTTCTTAGTTCCGGTAATGTTGTGATTATGAGGATTCGTTTGACTTTTCCCGTTCATCTTCTTCATGGACTCGTTCTTCTTCCTAGCGGGATTTCAGGCAAGATGACCATCACCTTGGATCTCATTACTATCATCGCTATGCTAGTTGCTTCGATCTATCTCTATGCTGCGCTACCTATCGCTTGCTCTATCGCTTGCTCTTCAAGCCTCCCAAATTGCCATGAACCTCTAACCTTTGTCACCCTTCCTAGAAAACCGTTGTTTGGCTATGTTACCGCTTTTGCTCAGCCCCTCTTATAGCGTTGCTAGTTGTAGGTGAAGATGAAGATTGCTCTATGTTGGATTATGTTTTTGTTGGGATATCACAATATCTCTTATTTAATTAATGCATCTATATACTTGGTAAAGGGTGGAAGGCTCGGCCTTATGCCTGGTGTTTTGTTCCACTCTTGCCGCCCTAGTTTCCGTCATATCGGTATTATGTTCCCGGATTTTGCGTCCCTAACGCGGTTGGGTGATTTATGGGACCCCTTGACAGTTCGCTTTGAATAAAACTCCTCCAAAGAAGGCCCAACCTTGGTTTTACCATTTGCCTCACCACCACCTATACCCTTTCCTTGGGTCGGCCAACCCGAGGGTCATCTTTATTTTAGCCCCTGCGATTGCTTCTCTAAGTGCTGGTTTGAACCGGCAGATCATGGGCCACCTCGGGGCAACTTGAGGGTTGGTTTTACTCGTAGGCTGACCTATCCGGTGTTGCCCTGAGAACGAGATATGTGCAGCTCCTATCGGGATTGTCGGCGCATCGGGCGGCTTTGCTGGTCTTGTTTTACCATTGTCGAAATGTCTTGTAAACCGGGATTCCGAGACTGATCGGGTCTTCCCGGGAGAAGGAATATCCTTTGTTGATCGCGAGAGCTTATCATGGGCTAAGTTGGGACACCCCTGCAGGGTATAAACTTTCGAGAGCCGTGCCAGCGGTTATGTGGCAGATGGGAATTTGTTAATGTCCGGTTGTAGATAACTTGACACCAGATCCGAATTAAAACGCATCAACCGTGTGTGTAGCCATGATGGTCTCTTTTCGGCGGAGTCCGAGAAGTGAACACGGTTTTGGGTTATGTTTGACGTAAGTAGGAGTTCAGGATCACCTCTTGAAAATTACTAGCTTCACGTCCGTTCTGTTGTTTCTCTTCCCGCTCTCATTTGCATATGTTAGCCACCATATATGCTTAGTCGCTGCTGCAACCTCACCACTTTACCCCTTCCTTACCCTTTAAGCTTTGCTAGTCTTGATACCCATGGTAATGGGATTGCTGAGTCCTTGTGGCTCACAGATTACTACACCAACAGTTGCAGGTACAAGTTATGCGATGATCATGACGCGAGAGCGATGTTTACTTGTTTTGGAGTTCTTCTTCTGCTTCTTCAATCAGGGGATAGGTTCCAGGTCGGCAGCCTGGGCTAGCAGGGTGGATATTGTTTGAGTTTCTGTTTATGTTTCATCCGTAGTCGGATGTTTATCTTATGTATGATGTGTTGTTGTATTTATTTGACATTGTATGTCTTGGAGTATCCCCACTATTATGTAATGTTGATGTAATGATATCCACCTTGCAAAAGCGTCTTCAAGATGCGCTTCTATCCTTGGTGGGACCTTCGAGTTCCTTTAGGATAGGGTCGCATCTTAGGCGTGACAAGTTGGTATCGAGCCTCGACAAACCATAGGAGCCCCCTAGTTTGTTGGCCGTTGTTGAGTCTAGAAAAAAATGTTTTGAGTCTTAGGATTATATATATATCGGAGAGTAGGATTCTTTTTACTCCTCAGTCCCTTCATCGCTCTGGTGAGGCCTCCTGACGTAGATGTTTTGTCTTTCCTCTCCTCAAATTTCACAAAAAAAAATTCATGCGGGTATCTTGGAATCGTTCCGATGGTTTTGTGACGAGAACATTGTTCTTGGTGCCTCCTGACATTTAGGGGTTGTGGTAGTGTCCCGGGGAGTTGAGCTCCGAGGTGTTGTCGTCACAATTTTATCGTTGTAGTTCGGAATACCTGAGTTTTGCCGACATCGAAAATCTCTTTTATGCGGTTGTTGGTGAGATCACCTCGACGCCACCCAAGATCTTTGGGGCCGGAGTTCGGAGTATTGCCATAGCTTGTATAACGGATGCTTTTCAAGGTTGAGGTACACGATTTCAAGTTTTCTTGGTTATGTGTTGAAGGATGGATACAATGGATCTAGGTATTGTTAGTTTGGGTGATATATTTTGTGTCCCTGTATCCCCAACACTGATTGCATAACCGTAAAGTTTCGGAGTTTATAGGTGGGAATTCAAGTAGCTCCTAGAATATCTTTCCGATGATGCATGATATGGGATTGGGTAAATCTCTATCATATGTATTTGTTCCGGCTTATTTCTGCAAGCCAATCCTTTGTTTTGTTTTGAGTTGTGGTATTCGAGTTGCTTCAATGTCAAGTATTGATTCCATACTTCTCCTAAACAGTGTTCTCATATTGCTATGTGAATACTAATCCTTATTGACCATCGAGGTCGTCATGTTAATTCTTTTCCCAACCGGCGTGCTTCTCTTCAAATGGATCCGATCATTTCAACATTTGCGAGATCAATTCTAAGTTTTCTCAACGGTGTTTGTTTCATCCGTCCCAAGTTGTCTTTGTTTTCCGCCCTCCACCCTTTTCTTCAAGGACTCAGATTTCTTAATCATGTATCCTTTTATTTGTGTGAAGTCTCTTCATTCTTTTCTTTCAATGTTCTTATCCGGTGATTTCCCATGAAGATGCTCAATAGTTTCAAGTTCATCATCCTTCATTGTTGTTTCTTCTCCGGTGGATCCAATTCAAGCTTTCGATATTCATCATATTCCTTTCCTTGTTTCTAATGCTTTCTCATGCCGATGCACCTCTTAATCATTCACCTCTCGCTTTTCATTTTGTTGCACGAGTCTTTGAAGATATCTTACAAGACTTGTGTTTCCATTCTCAATCCGTTCAAGATATTTCAAGGTTGTTATCCCATTCAAGCCATTTAATTCAACCGGTGCAACCTCTCTTTAAAATTGTTCAATGGTGTTTTCTTTTGAGTGGGCCCTAACCCACAGGTCTTTTTCCAGGATCTTACCTGACTCTTCTAATTTTCCCGGAACTATTCTCAAATTCAATTCAAAGTTTGACGTAAGAATGAATTTTCATCAGTCACATGCCTTCTCGTAGGACGCTTTCAAAATCTTTTCATCTCTGGCTCAACGTTTCCTCTTTTAATCCTTCCGGAGTTTCTCAACAATTTGGTGGTGTTTCTCCTCGTCATTCTCAGCATGTGAAGACCGAAGAAGAGTTCCTCTTAAATCCTTACCCGTTCTTCCAAAGATACGTAGTTCAAGTTTGATGCCATCCTCTCATAATTGTTTTCGATTGTGGGAATTCTTTTTCACCCATCCGGAGCATTTCATGAGTTGTTTCCATTTCTTTCCTCCGAAGGCCATCATGTCATAATTCTTCATTCTCAGCGTGTAGCTACCGTTCTCCAAATCTTACCGTGAATCATTCAAATATCCTCTAATCAGTTCATGATCTCTTCATTCTCTTGTATCTAAATCCCCTCAAGTATCTTCATTCGCTTTCCCATTCTTCCCGGTGATTTGTGCCTTTGCTACGTTCATTTTCAATTCTTATGGTGGTTCGTTCAAGATTCTCTTCCTTTATTACCGTATCATTTCATTCGTCCTTTCCAATCCTCTCGGTGATTCGTAGAAGACTTCTTCAAGTTGGCGCTATATTCTCTCTTCAATCCTTGCAAAAGAATAAGTAGTGTGCCAAATCCGTTGCTTATCATCAATTAAATTGGTGAAGGATACGCATAACGTAATTCTTATTTTTGTTTCATCCAAGTGATATAGTTTCTTCTTTCTAGAGTTATTCATCATGTCACATTTCTCGGTTCGAGTTGCTTCATCTTTTCTTCTCCGGAGTTTCAAGTTTTTCCGCTTTATCTCATCACGAAGTTCCATCTAAATCATTGCAAGGCTTCACCTGGTGTTTTCAACTTCTCCTTCTTTTTATCATCCTTTTATTACCGGAGTTCTTCATAGAGGCTCTAGATGGTGGCTCGTCAAGGATTCTTTTAATTATTCAATTGTTCTTCAAGATTTCTCTCGAAGTTATGATCCGCCAAGCCATACTCAAAATTAAACATGGTGCTCAACACATGTTTTGTTTTGAGGCATTCAAGTATTCTTCTTCTTGCATTTCGAAGTGCAATTCTTCCTACCTTATCTTTTGAGGTGATGTTATGTCACTCTTGACAATTTCCTTCATGTTTCATGATTCATATTGTTGTCAAGAATGAGGTATTTAAATCCATCAATCCCTTTGTTGGAGTTATCTTGGTTCATATTTCACCTGAAGCCTTCCCTAAGGAATGTTGCTATTTGTGGTGCTTATCAATGATCCATTTTTCCCCTTCTCATCTCGGTGAAGAAGTTTTCTTCTCTTCGGTGCTCTCAATTAAATCAATGGTTTCCATTAGTGGCCGGCTGTCACCTCACAGTCTTGAGATGTTTTCCATAAGCCCACTACAAGCTTATTCGTTTCGTTGTTGGTTTTCCAACAATTCCGTTCTAACCTTCTTGGAAGGGTACTTTCCAAGCTCATTCGTGGCAGAAGTTGGCATTTTCTTCTCCATTCTTTTATTTCAATGACCTATCTTCTATTCTTTCTTCCGGAGGCATGGTGATGTTGCTCTCTTCACTCATCATCTCGAATTTTGAGGATCGTGTTCTTTTCCTTGCTTATCCATTTAACCGGAGTGTTATGTCATCTCTTCAAGTTCTTATCATCTTTTCTTGTTTTCCTTCTTCTTTCAGTCGGAATGCTGCCCAAATTATATCATTCTTATTCCTTTCTATCTTGTTTTAACAGGAGTGGTTTCAATATCTATCTTATCACTAAACCTCTTGGTTCCCGTCGTATCACTTGTTCCTCTTTTCTAACGGAGTGTTTTCAATTTTGCTCATCTTTGTTGTTTTCTTTCTTTCATTTTGCTCAACATCTCAAGGTTCATGGTTTCACTCATTTGTCGAAGAAGCAACTTAGTTTTACCTCTTCTCTTCCTCTTCCTTTTCCCTCCGGCGTCATCCTAGATCTCGGGACGAGATCCTCTCGTAGTGGTGGAGTGTTGTAACACCCCGGATGCAACTTTCCATATTCGTAACTCCAACTCTTGCCTTTTCCGGAGATGCGATATGATATTTCCTTCGTGGTTGGGTTTTGTCTTTTGTTTTGCATTTTGTTCATGTCATGCATTTCATCTCATGGCATCATGTGCATTGCATCCGCATGTTTTCATAAAGCTTGCATCCGTTCGTACTGGCCGCGTCCCCCCCCCTTGCCTTCGTTGACCGTTCCGAGACCAACTGGATTTTTCGAGTCCCTTTTGTCTGGCCACTTAATCTTCTCCACAGTGCATTGACCCCTCTTGCGCGCGTCCGAAAACTGCCCCGAACCCGAACCGGTCTGTTGTTACCGATGAATCCGGATCATCCCCAAACATCACGAAAGTATCTTCGTTTCTTTGTTGGATTCTCCCTAGCCTATTTTTCCGTCCGTCTGATTTCGATTGGAGGGACGAGATAGCCCCTAGCCTAACCTACCCGCTATATATACTAGTCTAAACCGAGACCAAATCCCTAATTTCTAGGGATCCTCCCAGCCGCCGCCGCCACTCTCTCCCGCATACACCTCGGGATCCTCCCGGATCCAAATCCTCCCAACGGAGAAGTGCCCAAGCTCTTCGCTTCTCCTCCTACCTCACTCAATCCCCCTGCTCGCGCCGATCGAGCCCCTGTCCAGGAGCTCCCACAGCAACCCAGCGCCGGCCTCCCGCGCTCGACCTCATCCCCAACCTTGCAAGCTTCCTCGATCCTCTCCCGAGCAGGTGCTCGCCTGGAGCCCCGCGTCCCTGCCTCCGTCCGGCCAGCCGCGTCGCCGGCACACCCAGCAGCCAACCCGGATGGCGTCGCCCCCTTCTTGTCCTGTCCGTGCTCCTCCCGTTTCTCCCTCTCTCATATCCTTGCATATCTCTCGCTTTCTGTCAGCCGGAAGCCACGAGGAGGTGCCCTCGTCCCCGTCCCCATGGAGCCGTCGTCCCAAGGCAAGCTGCCGGCTTGCCTCTGCTTCACCTTGTCGTCATCGCCTCTCTGGTGAGGCCCCGCGCCGTCCCGTCGTGCCACCTCTTTCTTCCGTTTCCTCCCTGCGTTTTCCCCTCTCTCATCTCTCTCTGTTCTCCCTTTCTTCGCCGGCAGAGCACCCCACATGCCATGGCCTCGCTGAGCTCTGCCCGCACCAGCGCCTCAAGCCGCCACCGTTCGCTCCAGATCCGGCCGCCTTCTCCGTTAGCTCCGCCGCCCGTTGAACCTCGCCGCCCGCCTGCGCAAGACCTCCCCGCCGTCGAGCTCGCCTCTGCTCCATCCCCTCGCCTCCGCGCCAAGTCCCTCGTCGCCTGCTTCTTCTTGGATCGGCCACAAGCGCCATGCATGCCACTGCTTGAGGTCCAGCCGGATCTGTACGCCGGCGCCTCGTCCCGGACCTCCTGCGATGCCTGCTGCCGTCGCCTTCCTCCAGCGTCGCCGGCCTCACCTGCAGCTGCCTCTGTTTTTCAGTAACGAACGAGGAGACGAGCGCCTCGCCTGCGTTAACCCCTGGTCGCGCTCCTCCTGGGCATCGCAAGCAGGCCGGCCCAGCGCGCCCTGCCGGCCTCCCCCTCTCCTCTGCCTATTGGGCCTTGGCCCATGGTGAGCCACCCAAAGCCCTCGCCCAGATCCAGATTCAGCCCAGTCCATGTTTTTTTCCTGCCTGCGTATTTGTCTAATTATCCCAGGATTTACAGAATTGCAAAAAAACCCTCATGTTCATGCATTTAATATCTCGCAACCCATGCATCGGTTTAAAACAACTTATATATGCAAAATGCTTAGTTTTTCATCTATTTTCATAATATACCACTTTCATCCATGTTTAAAATGTTTAAAATGTTGTTTGTTTAAATTTGCATAAATGCCATGCTAAAATGATTTATTTCATAACTAAATAACCGTAGCTCCGTTTTAAATAAGCTTTATATGTAAATGGGGTGAAAACATGCATAGATTAACATGGTGCACTTTGTTTTACTGTTTAATAACATTAAAATTGTGTTTAGGGCAGAACAATACCGAATCTAAAATATGCACATGAGGATTTTCCGGAATTGTTGTTTCTTATTTCCGGCCTCATTTAAATTTGCCTAAATCGTTAGTTTACTTATGCTTCACCCCTTGCCTTGTTTAACAACATTTAATATTGTTGAGTAGCTTATAACGAGAGCGAACTAAATAACTCGAATGTGGTGTTTTGTCGATATGCAACTCGTTGCATATTGAGCTCCACTTAATCTGTAGTATTATTTGTTGCACTTTGCCATGTCATGCCTCATTTAAACCGGACATGCATCATACTTGATTATGCATCATGCCATGTTTATGATTGTGTGTTTACTATGTTGTTTGTTTCTTTCCGGTGTTGCTTCTTAGTTCCGGTAATATTGCGATTGTGAGGATTCGTTCGACTTTTCCCGTTCATCTTCTTCATGGACTCGTTCTTCTTCCTAGCGGGATTTCAGGCAAGATGACCATCACCTTGGATCTCATTACTATCATCGCTATGCTAGTTGCTTCGTTCTATCTCTATGCTGCGCTACCTATCGCTTGCTCTATCGCTTGCTCTTCAAGCCTCCCAAATTGCCATGAACCTCTAACCTTTGTCACCCTTCCTAGCAAACCGTTGTTTGGCTATGTTACCGATTTGCTCACCCCTCTTATAGCGTTGCTAGTTGCAGGTGAAGATGAAGATTGCTCCATGTTGGATTATGTTTATTTTGGGATATCACAATATCTCTTTTTTAATTAATGCATCTATATACTTGGTAAAGGGTGGAAGGCTCGGCCTTTTGCCTGGTGTTTTGTTCCACTCTTGCCGCCCTAGTTTCCGTCATATCGGTATTATGTTCCCGGATTTTGCGTCCCTAACGCGGTTGGGTGATTTATGGGACCCCCTTGACAGTTCGCTTTGAATAAAACTCCTCCAAAGAAGGCCCAACCTTGGTTTTACCATTTGCCTCACCACCACCTATACCCTTTCCCTTGGGTCGGCCAACCCGAGGGTCATCTTTATTTTAGCCCCCCCGGGCCAGTGCTTCTCTAAGTGCTGGTTCGAATCGGGCAGACTGCGGGGCCACCTCGGGGCAACTTGAGGGTTGGTTTTACTCGTAGGCTGACCTATCCGGTGTTTCCCTGAGAACGAGATATGTGCAGCTCCTATCGGGATTGTCGGCGCACCGGGCGGCTTTGCTGGTCTTGTTTTACCATTGTTGAAATGTCTTGTAAACCGGGATTCCGAGACTGATCGGGTCTTCCTGGGAGAAGGAATATCCTTCGTTGATCGCGAGAGCTTATCATGGGCTAAGTTGGGACACCCCTGCAGGGTATAAACTTTCGAGAGCCGTGCCCGCGGTTATGTGGCAGATGGGAATTTTTTAATGTCCGGTTGTAGATAACTTGACACCAGATCCGAATTAAAACGCATCAACCGTGTGTGTAGCCGTGATGGTCTCTTTTCGGCGGAGTCCGGGAAGTGAACACGGTTTTGGGTTATGTTTGACGTAAGTAGGAGTTCAAGATCACCTCTTGATCATTACTAGCTTCACGACCGTTCCGTTGTTTCTCTTCCCGCTCTCATTTGCGTATGTTAGCCACCATATATGCTTAGTCGCTGCTGCAACCTCACCACTTTACCCCTTCCTTACCCATTATGCTTTGCTAGTCTTGATACCCATGGTAATGGGATTGCTTTGAGTCCTTGTGGCTCATGATTACTACACCAACAGTTGCAGTACGAGGTTGTCACGATGATCATGACGCGAGAGCGATGTTTACTTGTTTTGGAGTTCTTCTTACGCTTCTTCAATCAGGGATAGGTTCGGTCGGACACAGGCTAGCGAGGTTGATATTGTTTGAGTTTCTGTTTATGTTTCATCCGTAGTCGGATGTTTATCTTATATATGATGTATTGTTGTATTTATGTGACATTGTATGTCTTGGAGTATCCCCACTATTATGTAATGTTGATGTAATGATATCCACCTTGCAAAAGCGTCTTCAAGATGCGCTTCTATCCTTGGTGGGACCTTGAGTTCCTTTAGGATAGGGTCGCATCTTAGGCGTGACAAGTTGGTATCAGAGCCTCGACCGACCATAGGAGCCCCCTTGTTTGTTGGCCGTTGTTGAGTCTAGAAAAAAATGTTTTGAGTCTTAGGATTATATATATATCGGAGAGTAGGATTCTTTTTACTCCTCAGTCCCTTCGTCGCTCTGGTGAGGCCTCCTGACGTAGATGTTTTGTCTTTCCTCTCCTCAAATTTCACAAAAAAAATTAGGATCACGCGGGTATCTTGGAATCGTTCCGATGGTTTTGTGACAAGAACATTGTTCTTGGTGCCTCCTGACATTTAGGGGTTGTGGTAGTGTCCCGGGGAGTTGAGCTCCGAGGTGTTGTCGTCACAATTTTATCGTTGTAGTTCTGGAATACCTGAGTTTTGCCGACATCGAAAATCTCTTTTATGCAGTTGTTGGTGAGATCACCTCGACGCCACCCAGTACTGGGGCCGGAGTTCGGGAGTATTGCCATAGCTTGTATAACGGATGCTTTTCGAAGGTTGAGGTACACGATTTCCGAAGTTTTCTTGGTTATGTGTTGAAGGATGGATACAGCTGGATCTAGGTATTGTTAGTTTGGGTGATATATTTTGTGTCCCCTGTATCCCCAACACCTGATTGCATAACCAAAAAGTTTCGGGAGTTTATAGGTGGGAATTCAAGTAGCTCCTAGAATATCTTCCCGACAGATGCATGATATGGGATTGGGTAAATCTCTATCATATGTATTTGTTCCGGCTTATTTCTGCAAGCCAATCCTTTGTTTTGTTTTGAGTTGTGGTATTCGAGTTGCTTCAATGTCAAGTATTGATTCCATACTTCTCCTAAACGATGTTCTCATATTGCTATGTGAATACTAATCCTTATTGACCATCGAGGTCGTCATGTTAATTATTTTCCCAACCGGCGTGCTTCTCTTCGAATGGATCCGATCATTTCAACATTTGCGAGATCAATTCTAAGTTTTCTCAACGGTGGTTGTTTCATCCGTCCCAAGTTGTCTTTGTTTTCCCGCCCTCCCACCCTTTTCTTCAAGGACTCAGATTTCTTAATCATGTATCCTTTTATTTGTGTGAAGTCTCTTCATTCTTTTCTTTCAATGTTCTTATCCGGTGATTTCCCATGAAGATGCTCAATAGTTTCAAGTTCATCATCCTTCATTGTTGTTTCTTCTCCGGTGGATCCAATTCAAGCTTTCGATATTCATCATATTCCTTTCCTTGTTTCTAATGCTTTCTCATGCCGATGCACCTCTTAATCATTCACCTCTCGCTTTTCATTTGTTCTGGAGTGCTGAAGATATCTTACAAGACTTGTGTTTCCATTCCCAATCCGTTCAAGATATTTCAAGGTTGTTATCCCATTCAAGCCATTTAATTCAACCGGTGCAACCTCTCTTTAAAATTGTTCAACGGTGTTTTCTTTTGAGTGGGCCCTAACCCACAGGTCTTTTTCCAGGATCTTACCTGACTCTTCTAATTTTCCTGGAACTATTCTCAAATTCAATTCAAAGTTTGACGTAAGAATGAATTCTCATCAGTCACATGCCTTCTCCTAGGCCGCTTTCAAAATCTTTTCATCTCTGGCTCAACGTTTCCTCTTTTAATCCTTCCGGAGTTTCTCAACAATTTGGTGGTGTTTCTCCTCGTCATTCTCAGCATGTGAAGACCGAAGAAGAGTTCCTATTAAATCCTTACCCGTTCTTTCAAAGATACGTAGTTCAAGTTTGATTCCATCCTCTCATAATTGTTTTCGATTGTGGGAATTCTTTTTCACCCATCCGGAGCATTTCATGAGTTGTTTCCATTTCTTTCCTCCGAAGGCCATCATGTCATAATTCTTCATTCTCAGCGTGTAGCTACCGTTCTCCAAATCTTACCGGTGAATCGTTCAAATATCCTCTAATCAGTTCATGATCTCTTCATTCTCTTGTATTTAAATCCCCTCAAGTATCTTCATTCTCTTGTATCCTCTAATCGTTCAAGTATCCTCTAATCAACAAGGCATTCAAGACCCTTGCGAGGGGCCAAGCCTCGCGAGGCGGACGATGCAAGACCTCCTCAGGAGCGGCCTCGCCAGGCAGGCTCACGAGGGGCGGAGAGATCAAGGAAAGGCAAACCTCGCGAGGTTCTCATGACGTGAGCCATGACAATCGAGACCAAGCGGGCGCCAGTGCACACAGCGTCCTTGTTTCCTCTTTTGTGCCAAGGGGGCAAGCGCAGGCGCGGAGTACCGAGGCGTCAAGCAAAGGTTTCCATATCGGTGGAACGAGACCAAGACCAGCAAGACAACAAGACGAAGGTCACCATGGAGCCCAAGACGGCGTCACCACCAGAGCCTTTTGCAGGCGAAGACCGCTTTTGTCAGGATAAGCTGTACTAGCTGTCCCCTTTCAAATTGGCCGTTGTTGGCTCCCTTCCCGCTCAATATTTGGGGAGAGGACCAGGGCCTATATAAGCAGAGCTAGCCACCACAGTAGGGGGCATAGATTCCTCACCGACACAGGTTCACCAAGCACAAGAACACCTCAACCTCAGGAGGCTGTCCTTCCCCTTGTACTGTCCATCATCAGCCCAAGAGGCAATCCACCACGACACTGGAGTAGGGTATTACACCACAATGGTGGCCCGAACCAGTATAAATCTTGTGTCTTTGTGTTGCGAGTTCGTCGAGTTCGTCCGCGAGATCTTAGAGAGCTAGGGCATGGATTGATATGGAGGAGATCTTCGCACGCACCCCAGTATTCGAACCTTGTGGGTTTTGCCGGAACCCATGATCCGACATTTGGCGCGCAAGGTAGGGGTGCGCCGAAGCTTCCTTCCGTCGCTCTGCGCCCCGTTGCTCCGTGGTCTCCATGGCGAGCCTTCGCCCGCGCTTCGTCTTGGCGCTGGGCTGCCCTCGCCGCCCGCGTCGCTCAGACGGCTCCTGCCGGCGGGCCACCTCGTCGTTCCCCGTCGCCTGCCGCCAACGCCGCCACCGGCCAGACGGGGAATGAGCAGCAAGCATCCTCGCTGCACCCCTCGGTGCGGCGGGATGGCCACACGACCACTCCATCGCTGACCCCGGCCGGTTCTTCATCTCATGCATGTCGTGCGCCCATGGACGCGCGGGCCGCGCTCCTCGTGGCGCACGAGCTCCTGCGCTATCGCCCGGTCAACGACCTCTACGAGGACTGGCTTGACCGCATCGCCGAGCTTGTCCGCCGCTCCTCGCACCATCACGCTAGGACCGGCTGCTGCGTCAAGACGTGCCACCTATAGTGGCAGGGCGCGGACCCCATCAAGACCAAGCTCCACCCCCAAGACGGGCCCCGGTGACCACAGCCGGCTGCCGCGCTTTCACCCCCGAGCTGCGTAGCGTCGCCTGGCCGGGCAAGTTCAAGCCGGATCTGACTCCTCGCTACAACGACACCCCTGACCCCGCGGAGTTCTTGCAGCTCTACGAGCTGAGCATCGAAGCGGCCAACGGCGACGAGAAAGTCATGGCGAACTGGTTTCCCATGACTCTCAAGGACGGCGCCCGCTCCTGGCTCCCGAACATGCCACCGGGCTCGATCTCCTCCTGGGACGAGATGCGCAACCGCTTCGTCGCCAACTTCCAGGGCACTCGCGACCGCCCGCCGGCTGCGGGTGACCTGCGCCGCATCAAGCAGCAACCTGGAGAGACCCTCCAGAAGTACATCCAGCGCTTCAACAACGTCCGACTCAAGATCCCCAAGGTGACAGACGAGGCCATCATCTCTGCGTTCTCTTATGGCGTCCACGACGTCAAGATGAAGGAAGAGCTCGCTATCCACGAGGAGCTATGCATGTCCTTGGAGTTGTTCAACCTGGCGACCAAGTGCACAAGAGCTGAAGAGGGGCGCCTCTCCATCCTCGAGCTCCCAGCCGTAGACCCGGAGGAGAAGAATGCCAAGGCCAAGGACGTGAAGCGCAAGGGAGCAGCCATACTCGCAGCAGAACTAGACACCAAGCATGGCAGAGACCAACCAGTGTCATCCAAGAGCAGTCGTCCGTTCTGCGCCTTCCACAACCTGAATACCCACAACACCAGCGACTGTCAAGAGTTCAGAGCCATTCGCGAAGGATGCTTCGGTCGGTGCTCCGAGCGCGGCGACCGGGGCTACGACCGAAGAGGAGGACGTGGTGGCGGACGCTGGGACGACCGTGGCCTGCGCGAGGAGTGGCACGGCCGGCCTCGTGAGGACCGCTGGCAGGATCAGCCTCGCGAGGGCGCCTGGAGGGATCAGCCTCGTGAGGATCGTCCTCAAGGCAATGCTGGACTCCCTCCGCTGCCGCCACCGCCAAGAAGGAATGACGAACACCATCAAGACGAAGGGGCTGGGGGCTTCCAGAAACCGCGTGCTATCACCTGCATCTTGGGCGGAGCCCACCCAGCCTCTCAGCGTATCTTCAAGCAGTTTGCTCGTGAAGTGAATGCAGTCCTCCCCAAGCTTGAAGCCACATGCCCGCTCAGATGGTCCCAGTGCCCCATCACGTTCAACTCGGCAGATCAGCTCAAGTGCGCAGCTACCGCTGGCACCCTCCCGATGCTTTGCTCCCCAGTCATCAGCAACGTGCAAGTTACCAAGACCCTCATCAACGGCGGCGCAGGGCTCAACGTCCTGTCCGTCGACACGTTCGATAACCTCCAAGTGCCATATGACCAACTTCAGCCTACCAAGCCTTTCTCAGGAGTGACCGACGGTTCCACCACGCCGATAGGGCATGTCCGCCTCCCTGTCACCTTCGGAGAATGCAAGAACTACCGCACCGAGCTCATCGACTTCGACGTTGCGCACATCCGTCTGCCGTACAATGCCATCCTTGGGTATCCAGCCCTGGCCAAGTTCTTGGCGGTGACCCATCACGGCTACAATGTCCTCAAGATGCCGGGAGGCGGCGGGATCATCACGGTCCCATGTGAAGAAAGAGATGCGGTGTGCTCCCTCGAGCATGCCTTCCAAGCTGCAGCAATCGATGACCCCGACAGCAAGGGCGAGGGCCCTCCTGAGGTCATCCCCAAGAAGAAGAAGCAGATGCGCCATGCAGGACCTCAGGAGGGTGGCGTCGCAGCCGGAGGCTCGTCAGGATCAGCGCCCGCTCCAGGGGTGCCTCCCACCATCGCATAGGAAGGCGCGCCCGGCCCCCTTCTCGGGCAGGGCTCGGGGGCTTTCTTCTGGAAGGCCTTAGACCTTGCTCACTTCACGAGGGAGGCGCTCGGGCACCACTTGGAGGCGTGCTTCGCGGCACGTTTCCCTCAGGAGGGCACAGGTCAAGGATCGCCCACCGTTCAGGAGTTCATCACCAAGACCACCCAGGAATTGCAAGACGCAAGGGCCATGAGCGGCGACCACCGTTCATGAGGCGCAGCTCCCCATCCAGGCGAGGATGCTGGGCTGCGCGTATGCATCGACATTCTGGGGCTCAATAGGGCCCCTTCTCAGGAGCCTTTCTGGCCTTCGCGCGTGGGACGCTGCGAGGGCCCACCGCACAACTACGTTTGCATGCCCTTCGGCCTGCCGAGCGTGTCGTCCGCCTACCAGCACAACTTGCGGCGCATCCTAGTGGCTCAGGAGGCCAGGCACCACACCGTCCTGACAGAGATGGAGACGGTCCTCAAGGAACCACCTGAGCCCCCAGAGCCTCCTGAGGCTCAGGGCCCCGGTGGCTCGTGAGGAGCAACCCCTTCGCTGTGCACCTTCAGCTGCCCCAACTCTCCTTCATCAATAGAACCAGGTGACATTTTCCAAGTTCATTTAGCTGGGAGCGCCCCTCGGGTTGCATCATTCCCAGGCCGCATGGGTCCGTCCCTGGGGCATGTATCCCTTTTTATGTCTTTAGCTTACCTTGTTGGGAGCGCCCCTCGGGCTGCATCATCCCCAAGCCGCTCGGGCCTGACCCAGTGGCATGTATCTCCCTTGCATTTACTTAAGCCTGCTGCTTTCATGTTTAACCTACCTATGATTACTACTTGCTCGATCACCACCCATCATAGGGACCGCGCGCCAGCCGTCTTTCTTCAGGACCCTTCGCGTGAGTAAGTTGAGCACGGCGTCTGTGCTCGGGCCCGTCCCTACAGTGTCGATAAATCCAACGGCTGAGCTCTGTCTGGCGGGCCGGCCCCATTTACGTCACCTCCTGGGGCCGTTGGTGCTTGGCTTTCTCACGCGATAACCTCAGGAGATTCGTTTGGTGCAGGTTGTCTAACCACCTCGCAGGACCAGCACAGCGAACAAGAACCAAGACCAGGCGCAACCCGCCTTGAGGTAGGGCCTCGTGAGTCCCGCGCTGGCTCACGAGTGCCCAGATACACCTCGTCTAGCCCTGACATGCAAGCCACGTGTCAGGGCGGGGCTGTACACGCCCCGGGGGCTCTCCACAGAGGGAGCCCCCCTCCCACGCACAAGTGGAAGCACCATGCTCCGCTCTGGATGTCGACACTGCCGAGGAGAAGCACTATGCTCTGCGCTGGTGATAAACAACTGAGGGCGGCTTCACGGCCGTACCAACGTCAGGGAGCCCAGAGCTCAGCGTCCGGCCTCACCGCAACGCCTCCCCTCGGGAGAGCCGCGCGAGGGGGCTGGGCACGGGGGCTGTGCTCGGATCACGCCCAAGCGTACGCCACCCAACCAGGTCTCCCGGACCTAGGGGCTGCGCTCGGGTAACGCCCAAGCGCACGCCACCCAACCAGCTCTCCCGGACCTGGTCGTCGCACGCCCCTCCCGAGCCGAGCCTCGGCGAGGGAAAAGGTATAGAGATTGTTTGCACGTCAAGGGGGACTCCTGAGATCGCGGCTCAGGAGCCTAAGTGGTCACGTAGCCCCTCACTCCTTGGTCCGTCCTGGTCTCCGGTCGGCCCAACGGTGGTTGAGGTATGCGCGGGGCTGGGCTCTGCCGATGTAGAACATTAACCTATCCTCGCGTACTCCCCCTATAAGCTGTTTGCGCGTCAAGAGGGACTCCTGAGCATCGCGACTCAGGAGCCTAACTGGTCACGTAGCCCCTCACTCATTGGTCCGTCCTGGTCTCCGGTCGGCCCAACGGCGGTTGAGGTATCTTGGCGGGGCGGGCTCTGCCGACGCAGAACACAAAGCAAATAGGAAGAAAATCGCAAAATCTCGAAGCAAATATTACAAGACATATTGTCCTCACAATATCAAATGAAAATTTTAACGCGTCCACGAGGCCTGATGCGTATTGCAGGAATGAAACAAGAAAGCAGTCGCAGGCCCCCCTGGACACTGCCATCGCATGCAGAAGGTGCTCCTCCCTTGGTAGCATCGTCTTCACCTGCACCGCCAGCTACAGGATCGGTGGCATCGCTGGTCGAGGGCGTGAGGACGAAGCCGCGAAACTTATTTAGCAGGGCCTCCACCTGAACTTTCATGGCTGCGGCGGCGGCCGCACAATGTTCATCAGCTACAGGCTCCAGCAGCTCGTCGAGACGAGCATTGGGGTTGCGAAGGTACAGATGGCTGAAGACACGCAGCGTCAGTGAAGAAAGGACACGAGCCTCTGCCTCAGCCATGGGACCGATGCCCTCCATGACTTCCTCAAGCGCCTTCACCATGTGGGGAAGCAGCTGAGCAGGGCCATCCTCGTTGGTGGTCAGCGGCTTCTCCAGGCCCTTCTCGTACAATGACTTCAGCACCACACTGGACCTCTTCTCAAGAAGCGAGAAGGCCACACGGTCTTCGGTCAGGACCTTCGCCTTGGCGTCGAGCTCGGCCTCCCTCGCCTTCGCCTTCTGCTCCAGCTCCTCCAGTCGGCTGCGCTACGTGGCCTGCGCCTTCGTCAGCTCCCCCAGCTTGGCATCGCGGCCCTTGATGGCGTCCTCCCGAGCCTTCATCTCCTCCTCCTTCGCTTTGCGGTCACGTGCTTCTTTTGCACATTCGTCGCGCAGGCTCTTCAGCTCACCCTCCAGCTCTCGGCAGCGGTCACGAGCAGCCTCGGCATCCTTCAATGCCACCTCGCGATCGGCCGCAGCTCTGGCGGCAGCTTGTTTCTCCTTCTTGGAGGCCGCCGCGGCCTGGCTCAGCGACGCTCGAACAGCCGAGTCGGAGTGAAGCCAGCCTGAGGCCAGCTCCAGGCGCCCGGCCACTAGGTGCGGGTCCGTGCCTAGGAGGTCTTCTCGCAGCTTGGCCATCCCCGAGAAGACACGCTCCAAGACTGCGGAGGAAGCAGAAGAATTTGGGGCCAGAGGCGCAACAGGAGGAGGAAGCGACATCGTTAACAGAGCCTGGAAGATCGAGGGCTCCGGAGCCCTTTGGACCTCATCAGTCCAGCCAGATGCCGGCACTTCCAGAGCCAGCAGGGCCACGGGGGCTGACTCCTCCTGACGATGCTCCTCTTGGCCTCGCGAGGGCGACCGAGCTTGGGAGGTGCGAGTGCGGTCGCATCTCTTCTCCACAGAGGGGGGCACGGCCGCGGCATCCTCCTTCCTCTTCTTTGCTGAAGACACCGACCTGATCAACCAAGGGCGAATGTCAGAAAATAGCAAGTACAAGCAGGAACAAGACGAAGCTCGGAGTACTTACTGATCCACTACGACATAGTCCACCTTCCGCTTGGGGAGCCTGAAACCCGAAAGCGTCGGGGCCTGAGGAGTGGGCACACGGGCTCCGGGGGCAGAAGACAGCGCAGCAGAAGGGCCGGAGCCGGCCTCAGGCGGTATCAAGAAGGAGGCAACATCTCGAGAGACCAACGACGATCTACCCCTTGTCAGGATAAGGGGCAGCTCCCTCTCCTCCTGGCGGGCGTCGACCTCGGCGTCGTCTGGCAGAGCGCGGAGGATGTCGGCCTTGCTCAAGGGGGAGTTCTCCCCCATCTCCTCTGGGATCCCCTCCGAGTCCTCCTTCCCCTCTTCCTCCCCGCTGGACTCGCCAGAAGACACCTCCATCGGCTTCCGCGTTGCAGAGGCCCCAGCGAGCGCCGGCGGCACCAGCCCGCGTGCATCAAAGGTCGGCCCGGAGGCAACGAATTGCTCCCAGTCCTTGCGGTGGAACAAAGGAACAAAGGCGCTCGGCGGGTACTCTTGCTTATCCCCAACCAAGAGGCGCAGAACTGCAGTCAGCTTGTCATCAGGCAAGGCCGTCGGGCTCAGACGAATCGTGTCTTCTTCATCTCCAAGCTTCCATAAAGGGTGCGCGCGCTCCTGAAGTGGAGCAACACGCAGCGTCAAGAATTCCTTCAGGAGCATGGCCCCCGTCACCTTGGCCGCCTTCGCATTGCCCGGCTTCAAATCTATCTTCATCTGCTCCAACACCGACGACGCCCACTCGTCGGCGAGCTCTACACGAGACCACCCCTTGTCAAACTAGGGCGCCTCCGTCAGCAGTTCCAAGCGTGGATGGACGCACTTGGCACTCATCATGACCCATTTGGCCCTGATGTTGTCAACCCTCTTCTCGGTGTTTGAGATCGAGTTGGCCTGGCCGGCCGCGATGAAGTTGGTGCACCCAGAGATATGGCCGCCGGTGAGGCGGAGGAAGAAGAAGTGGTGCAGCAGTGCCACAGACGGCATCACGCCCAGGTACGCCTCGCAATAGTAGGCGAAGATAGACAAGAGAAGAATGGAGTTGGGATGGAGATGCAACGCCTGCAGCCCGAAGTTGTCGAGGACCTCGAAAAAGAAATCAGAAAAGGGTGGAACCAACCCGGCGGTGATGCTCCTCGTGAAGAAAGGGAAGAAGGTGCTTCCCTCAGGCTCCGGCGCGTCGGAGGCAAGCCGAAGCTCTGTCTTCCCCCTCTCATTGCTCTCCCCTGCCGTCAGCAAGCGCGTGGCGGCGAGGTTCTTCTCCGTGACGTTGGGCGCATCAAGGGCTGGCTCGAACCAAGACGGCACCAAGGAGGACTTGACCTTGCACGGCGCCATTGGTCGCAGATGCGGAGCGAGGTTGGAGCGGATCTAGAGGTTCCGGCAGCAAGGAGCTTGAAAGGGGATCTGGAGCAAGGTGAAAAAGAAGAATTGAAGGCAAGCACTGTCTACGTTAGCCTTTTTGTCAAGACGGGCAGTTGCCGAGGCAGCGTGGGGAAGCGGAGACGCGCACGTCCAATCAACCGCCACGCGTCAATCGAGGCCGCATGCTTTTGGGGCCCGCGGTGCTCTGCGCTTGACCTTTGGCTTCGCCTCGAAGCCAAGCCCGAGCGCGCGTTGGGCTTGGGGGCTACTGTCGGCGTTCTGGGAACGGGGGTCCCCAGACTTGCTTTCCTGCGGCCCACGGCGTGGCTGAGCTAGTAGGCCTGTGCGGCCCGTCTTCATCAACAAGGCATTCAAGACCCTCGCGAGGGGCCAAGACTCGCGAGGCAGACGACGCAAGACCTCCTCAGGAGCGGCCTCGCCAGGCAGGCTCACGAGGGTCGGAGAGATCAAGGCAAGGCAAACCTTGTGAGGTTCTCGTGACGTGAGCCATGACGATCGAGACTAGGCGGGCGCCAGCGCGCGCAGCGTCCTTGTTTCCTCTTTTGTGCCAAGGGGCAAGCGCAACCGCGGAGTACCGAGGCATCAAGCAAAGGTTTCCATATCAGTGCAACGAGACCAAGACCAGCAGGACGACAAGACGAAGGTCACCATGGATCCCAAGATGGCGTCACCACCAGAGCCTTTTGCAGGCGAAGATCGCTTTTGTCAGGATAAGCTGCACTGGCTGTCCCCTTTCAAATTGGCCGTTGTTGGCTCCCTTCCCGCTCAATATTTGGGGAGAGGACCAGGGCCTATATAAGCAGAGCTAGCCACCATAGTAGGGGGCATCGAGTCCTCACCGACACAGGCTCGCCAAGCACAAGAACACCTCAACCTCAGGAGGCTGTCCTTTCCCTTGTACTGTTCATCATCAGCCCAAGAGGCAATCCACCACCGCCACACTGGAGTAGGGTATTACACCACAACGGTGGCCCGAACCAGTATAAATCTTGTGTCTTTGTGTTGCGAGTTCGTCGAGTTTGTCCGCGAGATCTTAGAGAGCTAGGGCGTGGATCGGTAGGGAGGAGATCTTCGCGTGCACCCCAGTGTTCGAGCCTCGAGGGTTTTGCCGGAACCCGTGATCCGACATTGTGCAACTATTTGCAATCAAATTCTAGGGCTGTGACACCAAAGCTGTCAGGACCCTGATCCTAAGTCACATCGATCTAGCATGTAACACATCATATCACTTTGTGGCCTCACGCACGGTATTCCCACGGGTGCCACCTTACCTGGCCCGGGAACGTTTGCGCCTTTTGGCTCATGTATATGATAGTGTTGCTAGCATACATATGACAGAGAACCCGGGCTGACATTACTAGTCGTAAACCCCAAGTGGCACTAACTTATAGGGACATGCATACAAGACCCAGCAACGAACGTGTCAGTCATCAACGTATGAACCCAAGTCGTAGCAAGCTATAAGGACTTAAAGGAACAACGTGTGACATTTCCCCGAAGGGACAGACACAGGAACGAAGCAGGACACATGCCAGCTAGCCTAAGTGTTCCGGAGCAGTAGAAAGCTACCATGGCTCAGTGGAAGCACTATGGGACATTTCCCCATAAGATAAGCTACCAAGAATAAACAACTAGGTAGTCGGATCCCACACTTACCAAGCATTTCAAAATCATACACACAATATGCTCGAATGTGCAAATACAACATGGCATCACAACAAAACTCTACGACTCAAAGTATTTATTCATTAGGCTCCGAGGAGCCAGATATTACAAACATGGGTCTAATGACCCAACATTCAAGGCATACAAGCAACAAGCACAGGCGGAAGCATAAACATGTCTGAGTACAGACATCTGAAGAGAGAGGGCTAGTAAGCATCTCTATCTACAAGACTCTCCAAATAGTACAAGATCGTAGCTGAGGTAACAAGCTAAACGCCGAAGTCCACGCGGAACTACTAGTGAGACTGAAGTCTCTTTACAAAAACATAAATTAAGCAAACGTGAGTACAAATGTACCCAACAAGACTTACATCAGAACTAGCTACATATGCATCAGTATCAACAAAGGGGTGGTGGAGTTTAACTACTACAAGCCAACTTTGACTCGGTGGATATCCTGAACTATGACTACAAGTAACTTCTTTGAGGTGGCGCACACGAGTCCACATATTCACCATATCAATACACCACTATGGATCCGCTCCCGTCTCCCTACGAGGAGGCCATCCATAGCACTCACGCTTATCTTGCGCATTTTAGAGTATCCACTTTCACTTGTCTATGAACTGTATAGGCAACCCATAAGTCCTTTACCGCGGACGCGACTATTCGAATATATCATTTATAACCCTGCAGGGGTGTACTTCTTCACACATGTTTCCACCACTTAGCGTCTGCACACGACATGTGCTCGGGAGACTTCAAGCGAAAGCCGATGTGGGTGTAGACCACGACCTGACTAACCACACAAGTCAAGGTCGAAGTTTATCGCCTATTCAGGTTCCATCCGTAGGGAGTCCAACCGAGGTTTCTACTATGGCCCCGAACGATGTGTGCAGGGTTCCCGAGGCACCAAATGGGCGCCCCGGTACACCGTGCCACGTGCCTACCGCATCACAGCCCACCCCTCGGGTCAGCGCTGTGCGCGGCCTCCAGCATACTACAAACACCAGAAACTACTTGCAACTCCTGGACAGAGGACAATGGGTGTTAATAAGTCGAGCGGGGTCATATTTCCGGGCCCAATGTGTGGTAGTAGCTATTCATGGATCACAAACACATAACTTAGTTCCTGAGGACGGTTTCAATGAGACAACCGACCATGTACTCCTACATGGCCTCTCACCGCTACTTTACCAAATTGTGTTGACACACTTAGCTCTCAACAGTAGGACATGTTCACCACATTCTAATTCATCCCCGATGAATCAGACCTGACTCAACTCTAAGCAGTAGTAGGCATGACAACAAGCATGAATGAGTAGGCACATCAGGGCTCAAACAACTCCTACTCATGCTAGTGGGTTTCATCTATTTACTGTGGCAATCACATGTCATGCAGAGGAAAGGGGTTCAACTACCGCATCATGTAACAGTTGAATCGTTGTCGTCCTAATGCAGTAAAAGAGAGCAAAAGTGAGAGAGTGGCATTGTATTGGAATGAACAAGGGGGTTTTGCTTGCCTGGCACTTCTGAAGATAGTATAGTTCTTCATCGGTGTCATCGATCTCATCATCGGAACCATGTCTATTGAGAGGGGACAAATACCGGCAACAGAGAAGGAACACGATCAATGCAAAGCAACAATATGATGCATGATCATGACATGGAAATATGATGTGGTTTGAGCTAATGCAACTAGCAACCATTTAAATGAAGTTGGTTTGAATCCAAGATTCAAATTCAAACTCCATATGTGGATATGCAAATGCCATTTATTTGATTTGTCCTAAACAAAAGCCGTAGGTTGTTCTAACATGCATGAAAATGGTACAGGTGGATAGATTTGATTTTTCTGATAATTTTTCATATATAAATTATTTCATTTGGAGTTACAGATTATTTTTCTATGAATTTTAGAAATTTTAAACATTATCTGGAATTTCCTGGATTATTTTAAATCCAGAAAATCACTTACTACGTCAGCACTACGTCAAGATGACGTCAGCGAGTCAACGGCCAGCCCAGGTCAAACTGACCAGTGGGTCCCGCGTGTTAGTGTCTTAGTGCTGGCTAGAGTCACAGACAGGTGGACCAGGTCAACGTCCACGTCAGTAAAGTCAATGCTGACATGTGGGTCCCACTAGGTTATGAACTAATCTAAACAGGAAATTAAGTTAACCTAAACAGGTACAGGGGCCCACATGGCAGTGGCACTAGGGGTGTTTAGCGGGGTCTTTAGTGCGAACTAAATCGGTGCCATGTCAGCAACTGACGCCAGCGACCAAAAGCACGGCGGTGGCACGCCGGAGTTGCTCGGGATGGCGCTATAGGAGGTGGTTTGCAGCGGGGTTTGGCTCTAAGGCGAGCTGACCACCTAAGAGGGCGCATGGCTTCGAGCTTGGGGAGGACTGCGTTCACTTCGCGGGCGAACTGCTTGAAGATGCGCTGAGAGGCTGGGGCTTGAGCTCCGCCCAGGATGCAAGCGATTGCAGCGGCTCTGAAGCCCCCAGCCCCCTCGTCCTGATGATGGTCTTCGTTTCTCCTTGGCTGCGGCGGCAGAGGAGGGAGGCCTGCGTTGCCTTGCGGGCGATCCTCGCGAGGCTGATCCCTCCAGCCTCCCTCGCGAGGCTAGTCCTGCCAGCGGTCCTCGCGAGGTCGGTCGCGCCACCCTTGGCGAGGGCCACGGTCTTCCCAGCGTCCTGCGTTTCTTCCTCCTCCTCGGCCGTAGCCTCGATCATTGCGGTCGGGGTGTCGACCGATTCGCCCTTCTCGCACGGCTTTGAGTTCTTGACATTCATTGGTGTTGTGGGTGTGGAGGTCGTGGTACACGCAGTACCGGCTGCCCTTGGAAGATTCAGGCTGATCCCTACCTCGCTTGGTGTCTGGATTACGCGCGAGCACGGCAACCCCCTTTGCGCTTCACGTCCTTGACCTTGGGCTTCTTCTCTTCTGGGTCTGTAGCCGGCAGCTTGAGGAGGGAAAGGCGTCCTTCCTCAGCCCTGGCGCACTTGTTCGCCAAGTTGAACAGCTCCAAGGACATGCACATGTCTTCATGCATCGCCAGCTCCTCCTTCATCTTGATGTGACGCACACCGTCGGAGAAGGCTGAGATGATGGCCTCCTTGGTCACCTTGGGAATCTTGAGGCGTGCGTTGTTGAAGCGCTGGATGTACTTCTTCAGGGTCTCTCCTGGCTGCTGCTTGATGCGGCGCATGTCGCTCACGGCAGGAGGCCGGTCGCGAGTGCCTTGGAAGTTGGCGATGAAGCGGGTGCACATCTCGTCCCAGGAGCCAGGTTCAGGAGCCAGGTGCGGGCACCGTCTTTGAGCGCCATGGGAAACCAGTTCGCCATGACCTTCTCGTCCCCGTTGGCGGCTTCGATGCCTAGATCGTAGAGCTGGAGGAACTCCGCAGGGTCGGCCGTGCCATCGTAGCGAGGAGGCAAGTCTGGCTTGAACTTGCCGGGCCACGCGACGCTGCGTAGCTCGGCGGTGAAGGCGCAGCAGCCTGCAGTGGCCACGGGAGGCCTTTGGTGACGAAGGGCTTGATCTGGCGGGTCCCCGTCTTGTGCCGCTGGGAGCAGCGCTGGCGTCTTGCGGAAGCGAGGGCCTTGATGCGTGACGGGCCGTTGCGAGGAGCACCAGGCAGCTTCTTGGGGCGAGGACCTCTTGACAGCTCTGCTCTTGCTGCGCCGGTGCCGGACGGAGTGGGTTCCGCCGCCACGCCGCTTTGGGGCCAAGGCGCCTTCTTGAGGGCGCCCGCGCAAGGCGGGCGCGGTGCGATGAGAAGGGCGCGCGGGAGCCCTGCGGCGCAGACGAGCTTCGGTGACGCGGTCGAGCCACTCCTCGTAGACGTCTGTCGACGGGCGGTATCGCAGGAGCTCGTTTGCGCGATGGCGAGCGGCTCGAGCCTCCATGGGTCGCGGAGCGAGACGAAGAACCAGGTAGGCGGCGAAGGAGAAGCGATGCGGTACGGCCGTCTCGCCTCCGGACGGATCTTTGGGGCGATGCTTGCTGCTCGTTCCCACGGAGACGGTGGCGGCATTGACGGCAGCGGAGTAACGGCGGGGGCCGCCGCCGACGGGGGCCGTCTGGGCGACGCGGGTGGCAAGAGCGGCCTGGTGCTCGGCGCGGGCCTGACGAGCATCCGACATGGATGCGATGGGCGGCGAAGAATAGGGCGGCGGAAGACGGATTCCGGTGCACCCCTACCTGGCGCGCCAAATTTCGGATTTCGGGTTCCGGCAGACCCTCTAGGTTCGAACTCTGGGGTGCACGCGGAGATCTCACCCCCTACCAACCTGCACCTCGTCGCCTCGCAAGGATCTAAACTACACAAAGAGCAACACAAGGGACACGATGTTTATACTGGTTCGGGCCACCATTGTGGTGTAATACCCTACTCCAGTGTGTGGTGTGGTGGATTGCCTCAGGGGCTGATGATGAACAATACAAGGAAGAACAACCTCGCGAGGGTCTGTTCTTGGCCGGTGCGACGAACTGCTAGGGGGAGTTCGGTCGCTCTCTCTCTCTAGATTGCTTGACCTCTAGCTCTGTTCTAGATTCCGGATCCCTCTACCCTGTGGGCAGCTAGTCCTATATATAGGCAGAGGCCCTGGGCCTCTTCCCAAATATTGAGCGGGAAGGGCACCAACAATTGGCCATTTTGAAGGGGAACATCTAGTACACTTATCCTGACTAAAGTTGGTCCTCGCCTGTCAAAGGCTCTCACGATGACGCTGGCTTGGGCTCCACGATGACCTCCTTCCTACCGTTGTGTTGGTCTTGGTCTTGTTGCACCGAAACAGCTGCCTTTGCTTGATGCTCTCGCCTGCGCTTGCCCCCTTTGCACCAAAGAGGAAATGAGGACACTGCTGGCTGGCGCCACCTGGCGCCCTTGGTCGTCATGGCTTGCGTCATGGGCACCTCGTGAGGTACCCGCCTTGATCTCTCCGCCTCCTCGCGATCCAGCCCGGCGAGGCCGTGCACGAGGAAGCTTCACTGTCCGTCCGCCTCCTGCAGGCTTGGCCCCTTGCGAGGGTCTTGAGCTTGTGCTGATGAAGGTGGACCGTACTGGGCCACCCCTTGAGCCACGCCGCAGGCCGCAGGCAGGCAAGTCTGGGTACCCCCGTTCCCAGAACACCGACAGGAACATGCGAGTTTTAAGGCTTGTGTGTGTGGGGGGGGGGGGGGGCTTGATATTCACTGCCTATATAAGCGGATACAGAGATCCATATTTTTACCCCATGCCTTCTTCCTTCCTCTGCTTCCCCATCCTTGAGCTCCAGCGCCAAAGCTCCAATCTTTTCCCACCACCACCAACCTCTCCGGCCATGTCCGGATCCGGTTCTCAGGGCAAGTGGGTGGCCTCCTCCATCATGGAGAAGGACGTCAAGGAGCTCTGGGAGGCGGGGTACCTGACTGCGGACATTACGCACAGGCTCCCTGCCAAAAAGCAAGTCATCCCCACTACGGAGCCCGGCGAAAGAGTGGTGTTTATCCCCCACTTCCTCCGTGGACTAGGGTTTCCCCTCCACCCATTCGTCCGCGGTCTCATGTTCTATTATGTGCTAGATTTCCACGATCTAGCCCCGAATTCCTTCCTCCACATCTCGACGTTCATCGTCGTGTGCGAGGCGCTCCTCCGCACCCCCCACACTTCAGCTTATGGCAAAAAGTCTTCAACGTGAAGCCGAAGGTGGTCGACGGTCAACACGCGGACTACAGCGGCGCCATGGTGAGCAAGCTCCCCAACACCACCTGGCCCAAAGGGCCCTTTGTGGAAACTGTCAAGGTATGGCAGCAGGAGTGGTTCTACATCACCGAACCTCGCGGCGCCGCATGGCCAGCCACTCCTGAGTTTAGATCCGGACCCCCAATGTGGCTCGCGTCATGGACCAACAAGGGTCTGGACTGGGGGTCGTCCAACGAAGTGATGATGCTGCAAAAGCGCATCAAAAATATGTTAGAGAAGAACACCAGTCTCACTGATGTGATTCAGGTGATGCTTTTCTGCAGGATCCTCCCCTGCCAGCGCCGGCCTCTCCACATGTGGGAGTTCAATCCGGAAGGGCCGTGAACCCTGCAGTGATTCTTCGGCACAACACACGAAGATATCTAGAAGCTACTCTTCAAGGCCCAGAAGATGTGGCCGGAGACGACCGACGACATCGGCCTCGACAGTGTGCATCTGGCCACCCCGGTAAACATTTAGTTTCCGAACATAACTTCAGTTCATAAATCAAAGGGTATGCAGAGCCTTCCATCCATTAATCAGGGTTGGACGAAGAAGGCGGAGCGGATCAAGTGTCCGGCTCCGCTACCTGAAGACCCAGAACGTGGATGCTAGTCCTGGCGCCATATCAGGCACCGGAGAAGAAGGTCAAGAAGAAGAGCAAGGAGGCCAAAGGTGGCCTCTGCCGTAAAGGTACTTCAGACGTGATGTCCGGAGAGACCGAAGCTCCCTCCTCCAACGAGGGAGATGAAGACGACGAGGAGGAGGAGGCATAAAGCGATTCTACCCTTAAGGAGAGGAAGAAGAAAAGGGCGGCCTCCGTAGACCCGAAGGCGGAGGCGTCCAAGAGGGGGAAGGTATCCCTCTCGGACGGTTCGGACACGGATGCCGAACACTCCCCCATGTGGTGCCCAAGGGAAAAGCCCCTGGCCACATCGTAAGTGCAAAAAGGATACTCTAACGCTATCCAGTCTTTTATGATTGTAACTATAACACATCATGCTTTGTGTTGCAGTCCAGCCCGTGGCCTCCCCCAACAATCGTCATCCGAGGGGAACTCCCTGTTACCGGAGATGGTGGAGAGCGAGTTGCCTCTGCGAGCCTCTCTGCCTACCACCGCACATGACACCGAGGTGTTGTCCCGAAGGGCCTCTCCTGGCCATGGAGAGGCGAAGGAGGCCGCCAAGTGTTGGGGAACGTACTAATTTCAAAAAAATTCCTACGCACACGCAAGATCATGGTGATGCATAGCAACGAGAGGGGAGAGTGTTGCCCATGTACCCTCGTAGACCGAAAGCGGAAGCGTTAGCACAACGCGGTTGATGTAGTCGTACGTCTTCGCGATCCGACCGATCAAGTACCGAACGCACGGCACCTCCGAGTTCAGCACACGTTCAGCCCGATGACGTCCCTCGAACTCTGATCCAGCCGAGTGTTGAGGGAGAGTTTCGTCAGCACGACGGCATGGTGACGATGATGATGTTCTACCGATGCAGGGCTTTGCCTAAGCACCGCTACATTATTATCGAGGTGGCCTATGGTGGACGGGGGCACCGCACACGGCTAAAAGATCAAACGATCAATTGTTGTGTCTATGGGGTGCCCCTGCCCTCGTATATAAAGGAGTGGAGGAGGGGGAGGGCCGGCCCTATCTATGGCGCGCCCTAGGGGAGTCCTACTCCCACCGGGAGTAGGATTCCCCCTTTCCTAGTAGAACTACGAGCCCTTCCAAGTAGTAGGAGTAGGAGGGAAGGAAAGGGAAGGGAAAAGGAGAAGGAAGGAAGGGGGCACCCCCCTCCCTAGTCCTATTCGGACCAGCTCATGGGGAGGGGTGCGTCCACCCTTTTAGGCCTTTCTCTCCTTTCCCGTATGACTCATTAAGGCCCAATACGAATTCCCATAACTCCCCGGTACTCCAGAAAATACCCGAATCACTTGGAACCTTTCCGATGTCCGAATATAGTCGTCCAATATATCGATCTTTACGTCTCGACCATTTCGAGACTCCTCGTCATGTCCCCGATCTCATCTGGGACTCTGAACTCCTTCGGTACATCAAAACACATAAACTCATAATATAACCGTCATCGAACTTTAAGCGTGCGGACCCTACGGGTTCGAGAACTATGTAGAAATGACCGAGACACGTCTCCGGTCAATAACCAATAGCCGAACCTGGATGCTCATATTGGCTCCCACATATTCTACGAAGATCTTTATCGGTCAAACCGCATAACAACATACGTTGTTCCCTTTGTCATCGGTATGTTACTTGCCCGAGATTTGATTGTTGGTATCTCAATACCTAGTTCAATCTCGTTACCGGCAAGTCTCTTTACTCGTTCCATAATACATCATCTCGCAACTAACTCATTAGTTACAATGCTTGCAAGACTTATTGTGATGTGCATTACTGAGTGGGCCAAGAGATACCTCTCCGACAATCGGAGTGACAAATCCTAATCTCGAAATACGCCAACCCAACAAGTACCTTCGGAGACACCTGTAGAGCACCTTTATAATCACCCAATTACGTTTTGACGTTTGGTAGCACACAAAGTGTTCCTCTGGTAAACGGGAGTTGCATAATCTCATATTCATAGGAACATGTATAAGTCATGAAGAAAGCAATAGAAACATACTAAACGATCAAGTTCTAAGCTAACGGAATGGGTCAAGTCAATCACATCATTCTCCTAATGATGTGACCCCGTTAATTAAATGACAACTCATGTCTATGGCTAGGAAAGATAACCATCTTTGATCAACGAGCTAGTCAAGTAGAGGCATACTAGTGACACTCTGTTTGTCTATGTACTCACACATGTATTATGTTTCCGGTTAATACAATTTTAGCATGAATAATAAAAATTTATCATGAAATAAGGAAATAAATAATAACTTTATTATTGCCTCTAGGGCATATTTCCTTTAGTCTCCCACTTGCACTAGAGTCAATAATCTAGTTCACATCGCCATATGATTTAATACCAATAGCTCACATCACCATGTGATTAACACCCATAGTTCACATCGTCATGTGACCAACACCCAAAGGGTTTACTAGAGTCAATAATCTAGTTCACATCTCTATGTGATTAACACCCAAAGAGTACTAAGGTGTGATCATGTTTTGCTTGTGAGATAATTTTAGTCAACGGTTACATCACATTCAGGATCCGTAAGTATTTTGCAAATTCTATGTCTACAATGCTGCACGGAGCTACTCTAGCTAATAGCTCCCATCGGCCAATATGTATCCAGATTGAGACTTAGAGTCATCTGGATCGATGTCAAAAACTTGCATCGACGTAACCCTTTAAGATGAACCTTTTGTCACCTCCATAATCGAGAAACATATCCTTATTCCACTAAGGATAATTTTGACCATTGTCCAGTGATCTACTCCTAGATCACTATTGTACTCCCTTGCCAAACTCAGTGGTAGGGTATACAATAGATCTGGTACACAGCATGGCATACTTTGTAGAACCTATGGCTGAGGCATAGGGAATGACTTTCATTCTCTTTCTATCTTCTGCCATGGTCGGGCTTTTAGTCTTACTCAATTTCACACCTTGTAACACAGGCAAGAACTCTTTCTTTGACTATTCCATTTTGAACTACTTCAAAATCTTGTCAAGGTATGCACTCATTGAAAAAACTTATCAAGCGTCTTGATCTATCTCTATAGATCTTGATGCTCAATATGTAAGCAGCTTCACCGAGGTCTTTCTTTCAAAAACTCCTTTCAAACACTCCTTTATGCTTTGCAGAATAATTCTACATTATTTCCGATCAACAATATGTCATTCACATATACTTATCGAAATGTTGTAGTGCTCCCACTCACTTTCTTGTAAATACAGCCTTCACTTGAAGTCTCAGATAAAACTATATGCTTTGATCACACTATCAAAGCGTTTATTCCAACTCCGAGAGGCTTGCACCAGCCCGTAAATGGATCACTGGAGCTTGCACACTTTGTTAGCTCCCTTAGGATCGACAAAACCTTCCGGTTGCATCATATACAACTCTTCTTCCAGAAATCCATCCAGGAATGCAGTTTTGACATCCATCTGCCAAATTTCATAATCATAAAATGCGGCAATCGCTAACATGATTCGGGCAGACTTAAACATCGCTACGGGTGAGAAGGTCTCATCGTAGTCAATCCCTAGAACTTGTCGAAAACCTTTCGCAACAAGTCGAGCTTTATAGATAGTAACATTACCGTCAACGTCACTCTTCTTCTTGAAGATCCATTTATTCTCAATTGTTTGCCGATCATCAGGCAAGTCAACCAAAGTCCACACTTTGTTCTCATACATGGATCCCATCTCAGATTTCATGGCCTCAAGCCATTTTGCGGAATCTGGGCTCATCATCGCTTCCTCATAGTTCGTAGGTTCGTTATGGTCAAGTAACATGACCTCCAGAATAGGAATACCGTACCACTCTGGTGCGGATCTCACTCTGGTTGACCTACGAGGTTCGATAGTAGCTTGATCTGAAGTTACATGATCATCATCATTAGCTTCCTCATTAATTGGTGTAGGAGTCATAGGAACAAATTTCTGTAGTGAACTACTTTCCAATAAGGGAGCAGGTACAGTTACCTCATCAAGTTCTACTTTCCTCCCACTCACTTCTTTCGAGAGAAACTCCTTCTCTAGAAAGGATCCGTTCTTAGCAACGAATATCTTGCCTTCGGATCTGTGATAGAAGGCGTACCCAACAGTAACTTTTGGGTATCCTATGAAGACACATTTCTCCAATTGGGTTCAAGCTTATCATGTTGAAACTTTTTCACATAAGCATCGAAACCCCAAACTTTAAGAAACGACAACTTTGGTTTCTTGCCAAACCACAGTTCATAAGGTGTCATCTCAACGGATTTAGATGGTGCCCTTTTTAACGTGAATGTATCTATCTCTAATGCATAACCCCAAAACGATAGTGGTAGATTGGTAAGAAACATCATAGATCACACCATATCTAATAAAGTACGGTTATGACGTCGGACACACCATTACGCTGTGGTGTTCCAGGTGGCGTGAGTTGCAAAACTATTCCGCACTATTTCAAATGAAGACCAAACTCGTAACTCAAATATTGTCCTCCACGATCAGATCGTAGAAACTTTATTTTCTTGTTACGATGATTTTCCACTTCACTCTGAATTTATATGAACTTTCAAATGTTTCAGACTTTATGTTTCATCAAGTAGATATACCCATATCTGCTCAAATCATCTGTGAAGGTCTAAAAATAACGATACCTGCCGCGAGCCTCAATATTCATCGGACCACATACATCAGTTTGTATGATTTGCAACAAATCTGTTGCTTGCCCCATTGTTCCGGAGAGCGGCGTTTTAGTCATCTTGCCCAAGAGGCATGGTTCGCAAGCATCAAGTGATTCGTAATCAAGTGATCCCAAAAGCCCATCAGCATGGAGTTTCTTCATGCGCTTTACACCAATATGACCTAAACGGCAGTGCCACAAATAAGTTGCACTATGATTATTAACTTTGCGTCTTTTGGCTTCAATATTATGAATATGTGTATCACTACGATCGAGATCCAACGAACCATTTTCATTGGGTGTGTAACCATATAAGGTTTTATTCATGTAAATAGAACAACAATTATTCTCTAACTTAAATGAATAACCGTATTGCAATAAACATGATCAAATCATATTCATGCTCAACGCAAACACCAAATAACACTTATTTAGGTTCAACACTAATCCCGAAAGTATAGGGAGTGTGCGATGATGATCATATCAATCTTGGAACTATTTCCAACACACATCGTCACTTCACCCTTACCTAGTTTCTGTTCATTACGCAACTCCCGCTTTGAGTTACTACTTTTAGCAACTGAACCCGAGATCAAATACCGAGGGGTTGCTGAACACTAGTAAAATACACATCAATAATCTGCATATCAAATATACCTTTGTTCACTTTGCCATCCTTCTTATCCGCCAAATACTTGGGGTAGTTCCGCTTCGATGACCAGTTCCATTGCAGCGAAGCACTTAGTCTCGAGCTTAGGTCCAGACTTGGGCCTCTTCACTTGAGCAGCAACTTGCTTGCCGTTCTTCTTGAAGTTCCCCTTCTTCCCTTTGCCCCTTTTCTTGAAACTAGTGGTCTTGTCAACCATCAACACTTGATGTTTTTCTTGATTTCCACCTTCGCTAATTTTAGCATTGCGAAGAGCTTGGGAATTGTTTTCGTCATCCCTTGCATACTATAGTTCATCACGAAGTTCTACTAACTTGGTGATGGTGACTAGAGAATTCTGTCAATCACTATTTTATCTGGAAGATTAACTCCCACTTGATTCAAGCGATTGTAGTACCCGGACAATCGAGCACATGCTCCTTTGCTTGAGCTATTCTCCTCCATCTTTTAGCTATAGAACTTGTTGGAGACTTCATATCTCTCAACTCAGGTATTTGCTTGAAATATTAACTTCAACTCCTGGAACATCTCATATGGTCCATGACGTTCATAATGTCTTTGAAGTCCGGATTCTAAGCCGTTAAGCATGGTGCACTAAACTATCAAGTAGTCATCATATTGAGCTAGCTAAACGTTCATAACGTCTGCATTTGCTCCTGCAATAGGTTTGTCACCTAGCGGTGCATCAAGGACATAATTCTTCTGTGCAACAATGAGGATAATCCTCAGATCACGGATCCAATCCGCATCATTGCTACTAACATCTTTCAACATATTTTTTCTCTAGGAACATATCAAAATAAACATAGGGAAGCTACATGCGAGCTATTGATCTACAACATAGATATGCTAATGCTACCAGGACTAAGTTCATGATAAATTTAAGTTCAGTTAATCATATTACTTAAGACCTCCCACTTAGATAGACATCCCTCTAATCTTCTAAGTGATCACGTGATCCAAATCAACTAAACCATAACCGATCATCACGTGAAATGGAGTAGTTTTCAATGGTGAACATCACTATGCTGATCATATCTACTATATGATTCACGCCCGACCTTTTGGTCTCAGTGTTCCGAGGCCATATCTGCATATGCTAATCTTGTCAAGTTTAACCTGAGTATTCCGCGTGTGCAAAACTGTCTTGCACCCGTTGTAGATGGATGTAGAGCTTATCACACCCGATCATCACGTGGTGTCTGGGGACGACGAACTTCGGCAACGGTGCATACTCAAGGAGAACACTTTTATCTTGAAATTTAGTGAGAGATCATCTTATAATGCTACCGCCGAACTAAGCAAAATAAGATGTATAAAAGATAAACATCACATGCAATCATAATATGTGACATGATATGGCCATCATCATCTTGTGCCTTTGATCTCCATCTCCAAAGCATCGTCATGATCTCCATCTTCACCGGCATGACACCATGATCTCCATCACCTTGATCTATATCAATGTGTCGTCACATGGTCGTCTCGCCAACTATTGCTCTTGCAACTATTGCTATCGCATAGCAATAAAGTAAAGCAATTATTTGGCGCTTGCATCTTATGCAATAGAGAGACAACCATAAGGCTTTTGCCAGTTGCCGATAACTTCAACAAAACATGATCATCTCATACAACAACTTATATCTCATCACGTCTTGACCATATCACATCACAACATGCCCTGCAAAAACAAGTTAGATGTCCTCTACTTTGTTGTTGCAAGTTTTACGTGGCTGCTACGGGCTGAGCAAGAACCGTTCTTACCTATGCATCAAAACCACAACGATAGTTCGTCAAGTTAGTGCTGTTTGAACCTTCTCAAGGACCGGGCGTAGCACTCGGTTCAACTAAAGTTGGGAAACCGACACCCGACCACACAATGTGAAAAGCACGTTGGTAGAACCAGTCTCGTGTAAGCGTACGCGTAATGTCGGTCCGTGCCACTTTATCCAACAATACCGCCAAACTAAAGTATGACATGCTGGTAAGCAGTATGACTTATATCGCCCACAACTCACTTGTGTTCTACTCGTGCATATGACATCTACGCATAAAACCTGGCTCGGATGCCACTGTTGGGGAATGTAGTAATTTCAAAAAAATTCCTACGCACACGCAAGATCATGGTGATGCATAGCAACGAGAGGGGCGAGTTTTGTCCACGTACCCTCGTAGACCGAAAGCGGAAGCGTTAGCACGACGCGGTTGATGTAGTCGTACGTCTTCACGATCCGACCGATCAAGTACCGAACGCACGACACCTCCGAGTTCAGCACACGTTCAGCCCGATGACGTCCCTCGAACTCTGATCCAGCCGAGTGTTGAGCGCGAGTTTCACAAGACGACAAAGATGGTGACGATGTTGATGTTCTATCGGCGAGGGCTTCGCCTAAGCACCGCTACAGTATTATCGAGGTAGACTATGGTGGAGGGGGGCACCGCACATGGCTAAAAGATCAAACGATCAATTGTTGTGTCTATGGGGTGCCCCCTGCCCCCGTTTATAAAGGAGTGGAGGAGGGGGAGGGCCGGCCCTCTCTATGGAGCGCCCTAGGGGAGTCCTACTCCCACCGGGAGTAGGATTCCCCCTTTCCTAGTAGAACTAGGAGCCCTTCCAAGTAGTAGGAGTAGGAGGGAAGGAAAGGGAAGGGAAAAAGAGAAGGAAGGAGGGGGCGCCCCCCTCCCTAGTCCAATTCGGACCAGCTCATGGGGAGGGGTGCAGCCACCCTTTGAGGCCTTTCTCTCCTTTTCCGTATGGCCCATTAAGGCCCAATACGAATTCCCGTAGCTCCCCGGTACTCCTGAAAATACCCGAATCACTCGGAACCTTTCCGATGTCCGAATATAGTCGTCCAATATATCGATCTTTACGTCTCGACCATTTCGAGACTCCTCGTCATGTCCCCGATCTCATCCGAGACTCTGAACTCCTTTGGCACATCAAAACACATAAACTCATAATATAACCGTCATCGAACTTTAAGCGTGCGGGCCCTACGGGTTCGAGAACTATGTAGACATGACCGAGACACATCTCCGGTCAATAACCAATAGCGGAACCTGGATGCTCATATTGGCTCCCACATATTCTACGAAGATCTTTATCGGTCAAACCGCATAACAACATGTTGTTCCCTTTGTCATCGGTATGTTACTTGCCCGAGATTCGATTGTCGGTATCTCAATACCTAGTTCAATCTCGTTACCGGCAAGTCTCTTTACTCGTTCCGTAATACATCATCTCTCAACTAACTCATTAGTTACAATGCTTGCAAGGCTTATAGTGATGTGCATTACTGAGTGGGCCCAGAGATACCTCTCCGACAATCGGAGTGACAAATCCTAATCTCGAAATACGCCAACCCAACAAGTACCTTCGGAGACACCTGTAGAGAACCTTTATAATCACCTAGTTACATTGTGATGTTTGGTAGCACACAAAGTGTTCCTCTGGTAAACGGGAGTTGCCTAATCTCATAGTCATAGGAACATGTATAAGTCATGAAGAAAGCAATAGCAACATACTAAACGATCAAGTGCTAAGCTAACAGAATGGGTCAAGTCAATCACATAATTCTCCTAATGATGTGACCCCATTAATCAAATGACAACTCATGTCTATGTCTAGGAAACATAACCATCTTTGATCAACGAGCTAGTCAAGTAGAGGCATACTAGTGACACTCTATTTGTCTATGTACTCACACATGTATTATGTTTCCGTTAAATACGATTCTAGCATGAATAATTAACATTTATCATGAAATAAGGAAATAAATAATAACTTTATTATTGCCTCTAGGGCATATTTCCTTCACCAAGACGGCGCCAGAGGGTAACGCCTCGGCTGCCGAGAACATGGGGGGTGCAACCCCCATGGAGACTGACGACGGGGTCCAGACCAGTTCGGGCCCCAGCCAAATACCATTCCGGAGACCCATGTGGCTCCGGAATCGAGTGAGCAACCCACTTCCAAGGAGGGGGGGAGCGCCTACTCCGACGGTGGTCTCCACTAATCCGGAGGCGCCGAACACTCTAGTGGAAGCACTGCAACGTGCTTCAATCGTGGAGGAACACCGTACCCTGGTGGGTGCGGTGGTTGAGAAGGTTCAGTCCGCTAGGAGCGGGCTGAACGAAGCCTTCACCAGCCTGCTAACATGCTTTGAGGTATGCGATGTAATATTCATAGCCTCTTTTCATATGGAAAAATATGCCCGTGTATAGATAGTAGTCCCTAAGACTCTGTTCGGTTTTGAAAAATGGCCGGACAGAGGATCAAAAAATAATTGCAGGAGGTAATGTACTGGTCTATTAGTAAACATGCCTCCCTGTTAACGACGACCGCCCAGGCTGCTGAAGTGTCCGAACTTCAGCGGAAGCTGAAGCTGGACGATGAGGACATCATCCGCATCAACAAGCGGTTCGATGAGGCGCAAGGTATGTTTGAAACATTATTCACACACCTGAAGTGATATGCCAATGTGGAGTTTAAGCTCGTGCATTGCTTTGATCATTATTGTAGGTAGTGCGACTGAGATCAAGACCCTGAAGAGCGCTCTCACCCAAGCCAAGGAGCAGGCAAGGGTGAGCAAAGCGGCCGCTGATAAAGCGGCTGCGGATTTAATGGCCGAGCAGGTCTCCCGCTGCCAGTATGAGGAGTGGGTGACCGAGGTGGAGCAAGAGCTCAAAGAAGCCGCCGACAAGTGCGAGGCCTTGGAGGAGAAGAATAAGGCCCAAGCGGCCGATCTCGCCAAGGCCCTTCAAGAGGTGAAAGAAGCGCGGTCCAAGTCCCGGGCAGCTCGTGAGGAGGTTCGGCAGGCCAAACAGATAGCGGCTGGTAAGCCCTTTCTTTTGCAGAGTATTTTTGGCGGTCAAAGATATGCCTTTCTCACTCGGCTGTGGAGTTCTCCGGACGCCTTTGCGGATCTTCCGAAGAGTGCTGCCGATGCCACACAATTCTTTCGGGCCCAGGAGGGGCACATGACGGAGAAGCTCTTCTGGTCGCAGTACCTGGCGCCGGAGCGCCCTGCATTATTGAACAACCAGATGATGCATTGGGCGGAGCTGCATAGGATGTCCGGATTGGCCATGAAGGACCTCATAGTCCGTCTATGGCCAACCGAACCCATTCCTAGCAGCTACTTCGGCCTGGTGAAACGACTCGCCGACGCCCTGTCCCGAGTTGAAGCTGTGAAGTGCTCGGCGTGCATAGAGGGTGCGCGGTTCCTTTGCCCGTGTCAATATGCACTGGGCAAAGATGAAGGCCGCCGTCATGGCGGTCGAGGACCCACCCGAAAGCAAGGGCCACCGCAAGCCGGAGCGGTATTTTGAAGACGTCCTAGAGGGTGCCCGTTTAAAAGAGGGTCAATGCTCGAAGGATATCATATTTGAGTGAATGTATCAGGGCTGCCCAGACGTTGTTTTATGAACCAAGGCTTTGTAACATATTTGTGCCTTTTATCTGAAATTACTTTCCACCTGTGAGGCTGTTTATTAATTTTGAGAGTTTGACAGTCGTCGGCTTCTGCCCCCACGTAGATTCTACGGGGGTGTTCGGATTAGCGCATGATCGCACTTGACCCAATGTCTTGGTCCGTGAAGGAGGTGTCTGCGCAGCGAACCAGGCAATCAGACTATGCGGCTTTATCACTTTCACTTATCCATAGGATTTTGATTGTGGGGGCCAAGGATTATCCCCTGGTGCGTATGCGGCTATCCCAACTAGGAAGCCTTAGATGCGTGACTGTACGAAGGCCAGTCCTTTGTATAAGATGAAAAAAAATCGCAAGAGATTTATATCAAGTTGCCGAACTGTTGACCAACTCTCACCATATCATGACAGTTAGTTTGTGGCTTTCTCTACTGAGGCATTGACCGAACGAACCGGAAACGCAATCATAGTAGTTCTCCCTTTACTACCTTAGCCGAACAAGCGGAACGTAAGGTAGTAACCACAGGAGCCGGGCAACCCAACTATTGATCAAAGACATGATTCAGAGTCGATGCGTATAACGCAGTATTAGGGTCTCCAAAGTATACTCTGAGAGTGTTCGGACTTTTTTTTAATATGTGTGGCCAAATAGAGCCCCTGGCATATTAAATCATGCCGAGGTGTATATGCCAATCTGATGTGAAGAGGGAATACAAATTATGAAATAAACCAATATGGAATAGGGTTGGACAAAACTGTTTCCATTATGGTCTCGCTGATACGTCAAAACATGCTCTTACAGAGAATGCCATAAGCATCAAGGCTATTTTACATGCCGATAATTTGTAAACAAGGGAAAGCTGTATACAGGTCCTTGAATAAGAAAAGGTGGTCTTGAAGATCCTTTGAACACCCCGCCGCACGTCTGCACCGCTTTTCGCCTTCGTGGAGGATCCTTTGAGAGGATCGACAATCGTGTACATAAAAGGGGCCTGTGAAAGGGCCCTTGTACCACCGAAAAGTGATTTAGGTTTTGAAGAACCTGAAATATGATAGAAAAGAGAAAAAGAAGAAAAATAAGAAGATTAAGGTCCGAATAGGGCCGACCCGCATTATGGACCTTTTCATCCGTGTGCCTCCATCCTTGCCCAAGGTATTTTTAGTGCGTAGTTATGCACACGTGGTACATAAACCGCGATTAGATGAGGGGATTAACGGAGGCGGAATTGCTAGTCCGGCTCTGGATGGACCAAGCTGTCATTCTGCAGGGTAGACCGGACTCGTTTGACAGCGTCCGGGGGCTTGATGGCCGATGAAGTGTTCGGCTTGACAGGGCCGCTCTGTACCTCGGCTGCGACGGCCGCAGTGTGCTCCTCGGTACGGAGGGAGCGCTCCATGTTTCCATTGACTGTGATAACACCACGGGGTCCAGGCATTTTGAGCTTTAAGTAAGCATAATGCGGGACCGCATTGAAGCGAGCGAAGGCGATTCGCCCGGCAAAGGCGTGATAACCATCGCGGAAGGGACAATGTCGAAGATCAAGTCTTTGCTTCGAAGTTATCCGTGAACCAAGACTACTTCCAATGTTATTGAGCCCGTGCAGTGGGCTTCTACGCCGGGTATCACTCCTTTAAAGGTGGTGTTAGTAGGCTTGATTCTTGTTGGGTCAATACCCATTTTGTGGACCATGTCTTGATAAATCAAGTTAAGACTGCTGCTGCCATCCATGAGGACTCAGGTGAGATGGAATCCATCGATGATTGGATCAAGGACCAAGGCTGCGAACCTCCATGACGGATACTGGTCGGGTGGTTCCTGCGATCGAAGGTGATTTGACAAGCCGACCACATGTTGAATTTAGGGGCGACAGGCTCTACGGCATAGACGTCCCTTAGTGCGCGCTTGCGCTCCCTCTTGGGGATATGCGTGACATATATCATTTTCACTATTTTGACCTCAGGGGGAAATTTCTTTTGTCCCCCCATGTTCGGTGGGCGAGGCCCTTCATCGTCCTCGCTTGGCGGCCCTTTCCCCTTATGTTCGGTATTTAACTTACCGGCCTGTTTAAAGGCCCAACAATTTCTATTGGAATGATTGGCAAGCTTGTCAGGGGTGCCATGAATTTGGCAAGGCCGATCGAGTATTTTGTCCAAACTGGATGGACCATCTTTATTTCCTTCGAATGGCTTCTTCCACTAATGGATTTAGAGCCACTGAATCCGGCGTTGACTGTCGTGTCTTCGGTATCTTCATTGTTGCTTCGACGCTTGTGTTTGTTGCGTCGTGGCCTACCGATGCCATCTCTGGCTTCGGAGGTGCCAGGGTCGCTGGTACTATTGCTTCTACGGGCCAACCAGCTGTCTTCTCCCGCGCAAAAGCGGGTCATGAGTGCGGTAAGAGCTGCCATGGACTTTGGCTTTTCTTGGCCGTGGTGTCGAGCGAGCCATTCGTGACAGTATCGGTATCCATAAAAGATTTAACACAATCGAACTTAGGTGTCATACCTGACTCCTTACCATCGTCGGAACCCCAATCTTTAGAGTTGCGTTTAATTCTTTCCAATAAGTCACATTTGAAATCAATAGTCTTCAGCATATAAGAACCAACACATGGAGTATCGAGCAGGTTGCGATTATCAAGAGAAAGCCGAGCATAAAAGTTCTGAATAATCATTTCCCGAGAGAGCTCATGATTGGGGCATGAATATAACATTGACTTAAGCCTCCCCCAAGCTTGAGCGATGCTTTCTCCTTCGCGAGGCCAGAAATTATATACGTAATTACGATCACGATGAACAAGATGCATAGGATAGAACTTCTGGTGAAATTCCAACTTCAATCGCTTATAATTCCAAGATCCCGTATCATCACATGGCATATACCATGTCAACGTATCTCCCTTCAAAGATAAAGGGAAGACCTTCCTTTTGACAACATCATCGGGAATACCTGCAAGCTTAAATAATCCACAAACTTCATCCACAAAGATAAGGTGTAAGTCGGGATGCAATGTTCCGTCTCCTGCAAAAGGATGAGCTAGCAGCTTTCTATCATACCCGAAGGAATCTCAAAGTGTATATTTTCATAAAGTTCAGTAGGTTGAGGAGCATCTCTTTGCTCTTCTGGTTGGGGTGAATATACCCCAAACAAGCCCCTCAAAGGATTAGTTTCCATAGTGACAAGTAACAGAAAATTTCAGCACACTATATAAATGTTTCCTTACCAAGTTCCACTCACCAAAAGCGCTACACTCCCCGGCAACGGCGCCAAAAAAGAGTCTTGATGACCCAAAAGTATAGGGGATCTATCGTAGTCCTTTCGATAAGTAAGAGTGTCGAACCCAACGAGGAGCAGAAGGAAATGATAAGCGGTTTTCAGTAAGGTTTTCTCTGCAAGCACTGAAATAGTAGGTGATAGATAGTTTTGTGATAAGATAAATAGTAACGAGCAAAAAGTAAATAAAGTGCAGCAAGGTGGCCCAATCCTTTATGTAGCAAAGGATAAGCCTGGAAAAATTCTAATAATGAGGAAGGAGCTCCCGAGGACACATTGGGAATTATCGTCAAGCTAGTTTTCATCACGTTCATAAGATTCGCGTTCAGTATTTCGATAATTTGATATGTGGGTGGACCGGTACTTGGGTACTGTCCTAACTTGGACAAGCATCCCACTTATGATTAACCCCTATTGCAAGCATACACAACTACAAAAAGGAGTATTAAGGTAAACCTAATCACAACATTAAACATATGGGTCCATATCAGCCCCTAACGAAGCAACACATAAACTAGGGTTTAAGCTTCTGTCACTCTAGCAACCCATCATCTACTTATTACTTCCCCATGCCTTCCTCTAGGCCCAAATAATGGTGAAGTGTCATGTAGTCAACGTTCACATAACACCACTAGAGGAAAGACAACATACATCTCATCAAAATATCGAACGAATACCAAATTAACATGACTACTAATAGCAAGACTTCACCCATGTCCTCGTGAACAAACGTAACTACTCACAAAGCATATTCATGTTCATAATCAGAGGAGTAATAATATGCATAAAGGATCTGAACATATGATCTTCCACCAAGTAAACCAACTAGCATCAACTACAAGGAGTAATCAACACTACTAGCAACCCACATGTACCAATTTGTGGTTTTGATACAAGATTGGATACAAGAGATGAACTAGGGTTTTGAGAGGAGATGGTGCTGGTGAAGATGTTGATGGAGATTGACCCCCTCTCGGTGAGAGGATCATTGGTCATGACGTTGGTGATGATTTCCCCCTCCCGGAGGGAAGTGTCCCCGGCAGAACAGCTCCGCCAGAGCCCTAGATTGATTCTGCCAAGGTTCCGCCTCGTGGCGGCGGAGTTTCGTCCGTAAGCTTGCCCACGATTTTTCGGGGTAAAAGTGATGATATAGCGAGAAGATGGACACTGGAGGCCCACCAGGGGGCCCAGAAGATAGGGGGCGCGCCCCCTGTCTCCTGGACAGGGTGTGGGCCCCCTGGCCTATTTCTTTTGCTCAGAAATTCTAAATCCAAAAAGTTGTTTCGTGGAGTTTCAAGACTTTTGGAGTTGTGCAGAATAGGTTTCCAATGTTTGCTCCTTTTCCAGCCGGAATTCCAGCTGCCGGCATTCCCCCTCTTCATGGTAAACCTTGTAAAATAAGAGAGAATAGCCATAAGTATTGAGATATAATGTGTAATAACAGCCCATAATGCAATAAATATTGATATAAAAGCATGATGCAAAATGGGTGTATCAACTCCCCCAAGCTTAGACCTCGCTTGTCCTCAAGCGGAAGCCGAAATCGAAAAATATGTACACAAGTTTAGAGATAGAGGTGTCGATAAAAATAAAATACGGACATGAGGGCATCATGATCATTCTAATAACAAAAACATATATGGATTTTGTCATATGATTTCCTATGCTCAAGTAATAAGCAATTCACAATGTCAAGTATGATTCAAAAACTTCATTGGGAACTAACAAACTATAATCTCAGTCATAGAAGCAATTGCAATTTATCGTAACATCGGAAAGAGTCAATAATAGAGCTTTTCAGCAAGCTCACATACTCAACTATCTCATAGTCCCTTATAATTATTAACACTCATGCAATACTTGTGGTTATAGAGTTTCAGCCGGACACTGAGAAAGATAGGGGCTTATTGTGTTGCCTCCCAACGTATTCACCTTTAGGTGATGTCAACAATAATAGCCTATGCCAACTTACATCCAATTGGATATATGTATCATGATCTTTCAAACATGAGGAGCTTGCCAAAGGATAAAAATAAAAAGGAAAGGTGAGCATCACCTTGACTCAAGCATAAAGTAAAACATAAAGTAAAAGATAGGCCCTTCGCAGAGGGAAGCAGAGGTTGTCATGCGCATTTAGGGTTGATGCATAAAGTCTTAGTGCAAAAGAACGTCACTTTATATTGCCCCTTGTATGTGGACCTTTATTATGCAGTCCGTCGCTTTTATTACTTTCACAACAAGTTCGTACAAAGTTTATTTTCTCTGCACTAATAAGTCATACATATTTAGAGAGCAATTTTTATTGCTTGCACCGATGACAACTTACTTGAAGGATCTTATTCAATCCATAGGTAGGTATGGTGGACTCTCATGGCAAAACTGGGTTTAAGGATATTTGGAAGCACAAGTAGTATCTCTAGTTGGTGCAAGGAATTTGGCTAGCATGAGGGGGAAAGGCAAGCTCAACATCTTTGGAAGGTCAATGACAATATACTTTAACTGAGATGTCAGAAAACATAAACCATTACGTTGTCTTCCTTGTCCAACATCAACTCTTTTAGCATGTCATACTTAATGAGTGCTTCACAATCATAAAAGATGTCCAAGATAATATATTTATATGTGAACCCCTCTTTCCTTATCACTTCCTATTAATTGCAACGATGACCAAGGCTACATTCATCAACTCTCAACAATTTTTATGCCTCATACTTTCTATGTGTGAAGTTATCACTATCCATAAGATCAATATGAACTATTTTGTTCTTTCTACTTTCTCAAGATCATAGCAACATAGCAAAGCCCTTGACTCAACACTAATCTTTATTATAGATAGCACACGGACTCGCTTACATTAAGAGATCACAAAGCAAAACTCAAAACTACTTGATATCAAAACTTCAATCTACTAGATCAAGATACTACTAAAAGGATCGAACTAAATAAAGCGGTAAAATAGGAGTGTGATGGTGATACGATACCGGGGCACCTCCCCCAAGCTTGGGAGTTGCCAAGGGGAGTGTCCATACCCATGTGATTATTTCTCCTTCTTCACGGTTGGTGTTATGATCTTCTTGGCGATTATGCCCTTCAGGATACGGTTCTCCTCCTTGAGCTTATTGACTTGTTGTTTGAGGTCCATATTTTCTTTACGGAGGTTGCCCGTAACGGACAAGGCTCCTTTTACCCAAGGATGATGCATATCTTCTGGAGAACACGTGAAACTCTTTTTCATATTTTCATAAGAAAGAAATCTAGAGTTGGAAGGAGTGACCGAAGTAGGGACAGCCAGGCTAGGTAGTTCCCCCATAGTGAATTCTGCTCGAAGACAAGAGGTAACTTCTTGATCCTCCTCCATGGCATCTTTTCAAATCAGACTCCATCTCATCCTCCGTTGATGGTCCAAAGTGATAGGCGTCGCTATTTGCTCCTGGACCTGGGGTTGGGTGAGACACCCGGCTCTCCCCAACTGACTCATGAGAAGACATCTTGCTTTATTCTGCAACAGGAACAGCTCGAAACGAAAACAGAGGATATTTGCGTGATACGGTGGTTAAAACCTTCGGAAGTATATATAATGAATTTTTTACCGACCAAAATACGTAACATACAAGAAAATAGAGTCCGGGAGGCACACGAGGTTCCCACGAGACAGGGGGCACGCCCTACAGGGGGGGGGGCTCTTCTCTCGTGGGAGCCTCGTGTCCCTTTCGGACTACTTCTTTCTTCCTAAAATTCTTAAATAATCCAAAACTGATAAAAGTTGCCATTAGAGTTGTTTTGGAGTCGGTTTACTTACCGTACCATTACCTATGCCTTTTGAGATGCAGGCGTTCGGAAAGTGTCTCTTATGTATTCCTCAGGGGTTATGGTTTCAATAATATTAGTTTCAACATTGATAGGATTACCTGAAATATAATGTTTAATTCTTTGACCGTTTACCACCCACAGATTTGTGCCTTTGAAGTTGTTGATTTTTATAGCACCATAATGATAGACCTCCTCGATAACGTAGGGACCTTCCCATTTTGAGAGAAGTTTTCCTGCAAAAAATCTTAAACGAGAGTTGAACAATAACATAGTCTCCTACGTTAAACTCACACTTTTGTATCCTCTTATCATGCCAGCGTTTGACTTTTTCTTTGTAAAGCTTGGCATTCTCACATGCTTGGGTTCTCCATTCATCAAGTGAGCTAATATCAAACAACCTCTTCTCATCGGCAAGTTTGAAGTCATAATTGAGCTCTTTAACAGCCCAATATGCTTTATGTTCAAGTTCAAGAGGTAAATGACATGCTTTTCCATAAACCATCTTATATGGAGACATACCCATAGGATTTTTGTATGCAGTTCTATAGGCCCATAATGCATCATCAAGTTTTTTGGACCAATTCTTTCTAGATCTATTCATAGTCTTTTGCAAAATTAATATGAGCTCTCTATTGCTCAACTCTACTTGACCACTAGACCGCGGGTGATAAGGAGATGCGATTCTATGATTAACATCATACTTAGCAAGCATCTTACGGAAAGCACCATGAATAAAGTGTGAACCACCATCAGTCATAAGGTATCTAGGGACTCCAAACCTTGGAAAAATAACTTCTTTAAGCATTTAAATATAAGTGTTATGATCAACACTACTAGTTGGAATAGCTTCTACCCACTTAGTAACGTAATCAACAGCAACTAAAATATGTGTATAACCATTGGAGGCAGGAAAAGGTCCCATATAATCAAAGCCCCAAACATCAAACAGTTCAATAACAAGAGAATAAATCATAGGCATTTCTTGGCGTCTACTTATGTTACCTATTCTCTGACATTCATCACAAGATAAGACAAACTTACGAGCATCTTTGAAGAGAGTAGGCCAATAAAACCAGATTGTAGTACCTTGTGTGCAATTCTATCTCCAGCGTGGTGTCCTCCATAGGATTCAGAGTGACACTTGCGTAGGATTTGTTCCTGTTCATGCTCAGGCACACAATGTCTAATAATACCATCTACTCCTTCTTTATAAAGGTGTGGATCATCCCGAAGTAATGTCTTAAATCATAAAAGAACTTTTTCTTTTTGGTATGTGAAACTAGGCGGTATATATTTAGCAACAATGTAATTAGCATAATCAGCATACCAAGGAGCAAGACGAGAAGCATTGACAACCGCTAATTGTTCATCGGAAAACTATCATTAATAGGCGTTGGGTCATCAAGAACATTCTCTAACCTAGACAAGTTATGCATAGCGGGGTTCTCAGCCCCCTTTCTATCAATAATATGCAAGTCAAATTCTTGGAGCAAGAGAACCCATCTAATGAGTCTAGGCCTAGCATGTTTCTTTTCCATAAGATATTTAATAGCAGCATGATCAGTGTGAATAGTAACTTCGGAATCAACAATGTAAGGTCTAAACTTATCACATGCAAACACAACTGCTAAGAACTCTTTTTCAGTAGTAGCATAATTTCTCTGGGCAATATCGAGAGTCTTACTAGCATACTGGATAACATTCAATTTCTTATCGACTCTTTGCCCTAAAACAACACCTACATCATAATCACTAGCATCACACATAATTTCAAAAGGTAAATTCCAATTAGGTGGCTGAACAATAGGTGCAGTGATCAAGGCTTTCTTAAGTGTTTTGAATGCTTCTACACAATCATCATCAAAGACAAAAGGAATATCTTTTTGCAATAAATTAGTCAGAGGCCTAGAGATTTTAGAAAAGTCCTTAATGAACATCCTATAAAAGCCGACATGACCAAGGAAACTTCTTATACCTTTTATGTCCTTGGGACATGGCATCTTTTCAATAGCATCAACTTTGGCCTTATCAACTTCTATACCTTTCTCAGAGATCTTGTGCCCCAAGACAATGCCTTCATTAACCATAAAGTGACACTTTTCCCAATTCAGGACGAGACTAGTGTCTTCGCATCTCTGCAAAACTCGATCAAGGTTGCTCAAACAATCATCAAAAGAGGATCCATAGACGGAGAAGTCATCCATGAATACCTCACAAATCTTTTCACAAAAACCAGAGAATATAGCCATCATGCATGTTTGAAAGGTAGCAGGTGCATTACATAAACCAAAAGGCATACGTCTATAAGCAAAAGTACCAAAAGGGCAAGTAAAAGTAGTTCTAGATTGATCCTTCGCTGATACAGGTATTTGAGAGAAGCCAGAATAACCATCTAGAAAGCAAAAATGAGTGTGTTTGGATAGCCTTTCTAGCATTTGATCAATAAAAGGTAAAGGGTAATGATTTTTTAGTAGCTTTATTTAACTTACGAAAATCAATTACCATCCTATAACCTGTAATAATTCTTTCTTGGGATCAATTCATCTTTATCATTAGGAACAACGGTAATACCTCCCTTTTAGGGACACAATGGACAGGGCTTACCCATTCACTATCGGCAGCGGGATAAATAATACCGCCTCAAGGAGTTTTAGAATCTCCTTTCTTACCACTTCCTTCATTTTGGGATTTAATCGTCATTGAGGATCTCTAACTGGTTTGGCATCTTTCTCCACTGAAATTTTGTGTTGACATAATGTGGGACTAATGCCCTTAAGATCATCCAGGGTATATCCAATAGCAGCTCGGTGCTTCTTCGTAGTTTTCAATAATCTTTCTTCTTCTTTCTCTGAAAGGTTAGCACTAATAATAACATGATATATTTCTTTTTCATCAAGATAAGCATACTTAAGATTATCGTGTAAATGTTTGAGTTCAAATAGGGATCACCCTTGGGTGGAGGGGATCCCCAAGAATTTCAACGGAAGGTTATGTTTCAAAGATAGGTTCTTGTTTAAGGAACACTTCATCTATTTCTTCCCTCTCCTTCATAAACATATCATTTTCATGGTCTAACAAATAATGTTCTAACGGATCAGTTGGAGGAACAACAATGGAAGCAAGACCAATAATCTCATCCCTACTAGGTAATTCCTCTTCACGGTGTTGTCTACGAAATTTAGAAAAGTTGAACTCATGAGACATATCACCTAGACCAATAGTAACAACATCCTTTTCTCAATCTATCTTAGCATTAACGGTGTTCAAGAAGGGTCTACCTAATATAATGGGACAAAAGCTATCTTGTGGGGAGCCAAGAACAAGAAAATCAGCAGGATATTTAGTTTTCCCACACAAGACTTCAACATCTCTAACAATTCCCATTGGTGAAATAGTATCTCTATTGGCTAGTTTAATTGTGACATCAATATCTTCTAACTCAAGAGGGTGCAATATCGTGCTTAATTTCTTTGTATAAGTCAATAGGTATTGCACTAGCACAAGCACCCATATCACATAAGCCATGATAACAATGATCTCCTATTTTAACAGAAATAACAGGCATGCCTACAACAGGTCTATGTTTATCTTTAGCACAAGGTTTGGCAATTCTAGCAGTTTCATCACAGAAATAAATAACATGCCCATCAATATTATCAGACAAGAGATCTTTAACAATAGAAACATTAGGTTCAACTTTGATTTGCTCAGGAGGTGTATAAGTTCTAATATTGCTCTTACGAACAACAGTCGAAGCTTTAGCATGATCTTTTATCCTAACAGGAAAAGGAGGTTTTTCAACATAAGCAGTAGGAACAATAGGATCACTATATGTAATAGTTTTCTCTTCGACTGTAATAGGTGCAACTACTTTCACTTCAACAGGAGGATTATATTTAAACCACTTCTCTTTAGGGAGATCAACGTGAGTAGCAAGAGTTTCACAAAAAGTAGCTACTATCTCAGAGTCAAGTCCATACTTAGCGCTAAATCCACAGAAAGCATCGGTATCCATAAAAGATTTAACACAATCGAACTTAGGTGTCATACCTGACTCCTTACCATCGTCGGAACCACAATCTTCAGAGTTGCGTTTAATTCTTTCCAATAAGTCCCATTTGAAATCAATAGTCTTGACATATAAGAACCAGCCGCAGAAGTATCGAGCGAGGTTACGATTATCAAGAGAAAGCCGAGCATAAAAATTCTGAATAATCATTTCCCGAGAGAGCTCATGATTGGGGCATGAATATAACATTGACTTAAGCCTCCCCCAAGCTTGAGCGATGCTTTCTCCTTCGCGAGGCCAGAAATTCTATATGTAATTACGATCACGATGAACAAGATGCATAGGATAGAACCTCTTGTGAAATTCCAACTTCAATCGCTTATAATTCCAAGATCTCGTATCATCACATAACCTATACCATGTAAACGCATCTCCCTTCAAATATAAAGGGAAGACCTTCCTTTTGACAACATCATCGGGAATACCTGCAAGCTTAAATAATCCACAAACTTCATCCACAAAGATAAGGTGTAAGTCGGGATGCAACGTTCCGTCTCCTGCAAAAGGATTAGCTAGCAGTTTTTCTATCATACCCGAAGGAATCTCAAAGTGAATATTTTCATAAAGTTCAGTAGGTTGAGGAGCATCTCTTTGCTCTTCTGGTTGGGGTGAAGATACCCCAAACAAGCCCCTCAAAGGATTAGTTTCCATAGTGACAAGTAATGTAAAATTTCAGCACACTATATAAATGTTTCCTTACCAAGTTCCACTCACCAAAAGCGCTACACTCCCCGGCAACAGCGCTTAAAAGAGTCTTGATGACCCACAAGTATAGGGGATCTATCGTAGTCCTTTCGATAAGTAAGAGTGTCGAACCCAACGCTGATCAGAAGGAAATGATAAGCGTTTTTCGATAAGGTTTTCTCTGCAAGCACTGAAATAGTAGGTGATAGATAGTTTTGTGACAAGATAAATAGTAACGAGCAAAAAGTAAATAAAGTAAATAAAGTGCAGCAAGGTGGCCCAATCCTTTATGTAGCAAAGGATAAGCCTGGAAAAATTCTAATAATGAGGAAGGAGCTCCCGAGGACACATTGGGAATTATCGTCAAGCTAGTTTTCATCACGTTCATAAGATGCGAGTTCAGTACTTTGATAATTTGATATGTGGGTGGACCGGTACTTAGGTACTGTCCTAACTTGGACAAGCATCCCACTTATGATTAACCCCTATTGCAAGCATCCGCAACTAAAAAAGGAGTATTAAGGTAAACCTAACCACAACATTAAACATATGGGTCCATATCAACCCCTAATGAAGCAACGCATAAACTAGGGTTTAAGCTTCTGTTACTCTAGCAACCCATCATCTACTTATTACTTCCCCATGCCTTCCTCTAGGCCCAAATAATGGTGAAGTGTCATGTATTCGACGTTCACATAACACCACTAGAGGAAAGACAACATACATCTCATCAAAATATCGAACGAATACCAAATTCACATGACTACTAATAGCAAGACTTCACCCATGTCCTCAGGTACAAATGTAACTACTCACAAAGCATATTCATGTTCATAATCAGAGGAGTAATACTATGCATAAAGGATCTGAACATATGATCTTCCACCAAGTAAACCAACTAGCATCAACTACAAGGAGTAATCAACACTACTAGCAACCCACAGGTACCAATTTGTGGTTTTGATACAAGATTGGATACAAGAGATGAACTAGGGTTTTGAGAGGAGATGGTGCTGGTGAAGATGTTGATGGAGATTGACCCCCTCTCGATGAGAGGATCGTTGGTGATGACGTTGGTGATGATTTCCCCCTCCCGGAGGGAAGTGTCCCCGGCAGAGCAGCTCCGCCAGAGCCCTAGATTGATTTCGCCAAGGTTCCACCTCGTGGTGGCGGAGTTTCGTCCTGTAAGCTTGCCCACGATTTTTTCCAAGGTAAAAGTGATGATATAGCAGAAGATGGACGCCGGAGGCCCACCAGGGGCCTAGGAGATAGAAGCGCGCCCCTGTCTCCCTAGGCAGTGTGGGCCCCCTGGCCTATTTCTTTTGCTCATAAATTCTTATAAAATCCAAAAAGTTGTTTCGTGGAGTTTCGGGACTTTTGGAGTTGTGCAGAATAGGTTTCAACGTTTGCTCCTTTTCGGCCAGAATTCCATGCCGCATTCCCCTCTTCATGGTAAACCTTGTAAAATAAGAGAGAATAGCCATAAGTATTGAGATATAATGTGTAATAACAGCCCATAATGCAATAAATATTGATATAAAAGCATGAAGCAAAATGGACGTATCACCTGTCGGGCTAGGCACGGCAGATTCTGCCAGGCTGTGCTTGCTAGATACGGACCTTGAGAGTTTGGAGTTTGCATCCTGAGGTGGATTCGGATCTCCGACGTTAGGGAGAGTCCTGCTTGATTCTAGGCTTGCCGAAGACATAGTTGCCTCCGGGTCTCCGAAGGAAAGTTCCATAGTAGGAGAGAGTCTGGTGGGTTTCAGATACCCATCTTCGGATGAAGTAGTCTGCCCCGGATCTAAGGCCATGGCGGGGGTGATAGTTGGTCCTTGAACAGTGCCTGATGATGGATTTGACGGGTTTCCTTCGGTGGTCGAGGGCGTGAACCCTTCAAAGATCAAGTCTCCTCGGATGTCGGCGACGTAATTCAGGCTTCCGAATCTGATCTGATGACTAGGGGCATAGCTGTCGATCTGTTAAAGGTAACCAATTGAATTGGCACGCAGAGCGAAGCCACCGAACACAAAGAGTTGACCGGGGAGGAAAGTTTCCCAGAAGACACATCGTTGTTGATGATCGAATGAGCCATCGAACCTTCTGCTGACGACACAGTGGAACTCTCAATGAAAGCACCAATGTCGGTGTCAAAACCGGCCGATCTCGGGTAGGAGGTCCCGAACTATGCGTCTGAGGATCAAAGGTAACAGGAGACAAAGGGGACATGATGTTTACACAGGTTCGGGCCCTCTTAATTGAGGTAATACCCTACTTCCTGCTTGTTTGACTTTGATGAGTATAGGGGTTACAAGAGTTGATCTACCTCGAGATCGTAATGGCTAAACCCTAGATGTCTAGGCTATGTCAATTCTGACAGTCTCTACGGACTAAACCCTCCGGTTTATATAGACACCGAAGGGGTCTAGGGTAGTACAGAGTCGGTTCATAGAGAAAGGAAACGACACATCCGGACGCCAATCTTGCCATCGGCGCAAAGGAGAGTCCTATCCGGACACGGGGAAAGGTCTTCTGTCTTGTATCTTCACGGCACATCAGTCCGACCCATGTTACATAGCCCGGACACCCGAGAACCCCTTAATCCAGGACTCCCTCAGAACCCTGGGGGGGGGGGGGCACGCCCCTACCTTGTGGCCTCCTCGGAGATCCCCTGACCTGCTTCTTCGTCCTCTATATTCACATATATTCCAAAGCCCTTAGAGGAGTCCATGAAAATACTTTCCCACCGCTGCAACCTTTTGTTCCCGTGAGATCCCATCTTGAGGCCTTTTCCGGCATCCTGCCGGAGGGGGGTTCGAGCATGGAGGGCATCTACATCAACCCTATTGCCCTTCCGATGAAGCGTGCGTAGTTTACCACGGACATACGGGTCCATAGCTAGTATCTAGATGGCTTCTTCTCTCTCTTTGATTCTCAATACCATGTTCTCCTTGTCGGTGTAGGAACGACACCTATGGGATCACAAGAATCCCTACTACGATTGCGGGGCGCGGGGTCGTGAGAAGAGCGGATCAAACAGATAGCACACGGTATCTCTATCCAGGTTTGGGCCGCGAGGATGCGTAAAACCCTACTCCTCCATTGGTGGTTTGTTTATCTGTGTTCTTGGACTAGCAATGGGGCGTGAGGAGCTCCAAAAAGCTGAATCCTCCTCCTGGTCGCCTTCGGCCTCCTTTTATAGGGAAAAGGGGTTACCACAGTGGCACACAGGAGGTGGAAAGGATACAGTGATGCGAGTTTATCCCTTGCATTACATGACAAGGCGCCTTTAATGCGTCTTGCTTAGGTGTCCTTGGTTTATCTGGGACGGGGAGGGCCCTATCTCGTCAGTCGCCGCTCCCTTCGTGTCGACACGGCATACAGCAAGCGGTGCCAGCGGTGCCATGTAGGCGGTGCAGCTGAGGTGGCGCAATGGTGGGTCTCCACGAAGATCCGCTTGCCTCCACGCAGGTGCCTGCCCAACTGGTTGGGTCGGCAGCTGCAGGCGAACGGTGGTGGAGGTTTGATGGGCGTGGGCCTGATGGTGGCCCTACGGGTGCTCTTGGCGAGGGCCTCACTGTAGCCCCGACAAGGGTCTTGCCATGGTGCCTGCTGTCATCCCCGGCAAGGCTCTTGCCGGGGGCCTTGTGGTCCTCCTTGGCTAGGATGCCGCCAAGGGTAGTCATCTTCTATAGTGTGTATCTAATCTTGAAGGTCTTCACAAAGATCTGCATGCCACCACGGGGATGTCTCCCGAATCCTTGCCCCATGGGGGCAGTGGACTCAAGGGTGATTCGCTCTGTAGGTGTGGGACGAGCTGCCCCGGCAAGGGTCTTGCCGGGTTTGCCAAAACCGCTTCCCGGCAAGGATCTTGCCAGGGGAGTCCGCTTCGTCCCCTTTGCTCTTTGTGGTCTTGGTCTTGGCGCCGTTCTGTTCCTTTCGAGCTTCAGCCTTACCTTGGCTCACCTCCCTTGCCTTTCTCAGTGCAGTGGTGCCCGCAGCTCAGACTGCCCGTGCACAGTTATAGGGGTACAAAAAGTGCACCCCTATTTTTGTACACCGACAGGAGCCCCCGGGCCTGGGCCACACGTAAGCGCAATCGCGTTGTTGGGCTAGGCCCTAAGCAATCTTGTGAGCAGGCAGGGTGGTTATTACCGTGGTAAGTTTCTTCGTGCGCTGCACTTCCCATGCCTCCCGCACGTGGCTTGGTGCGGGGAGGCGTGCGTGACGTGGGCGGCATGCGTGGGGCTAAGCTCTGCGCGCATGCGTCACGTCGTAGTAAAGGGGGCGGTTCACGCCTTCCCCATAAACGGAGGGAGGCGTGGAGGCGCGGCCCATTTACTGAATGGGGCCGAGGCGCGGTCTTCAAGGCGTCCACTCCTCACGATCACGGGGTGGGGAGAGGTCTCCTTGGTCCCGCATGCCTGCCACGTGGTTCTCATGCGCTTGGGGTGGCGAATGGCGGAGGCGGGAAACCGGGCCGTCGCGGGCTGGGGCAGCGGGTTGGTCCCAGTTCCATGCGCCTTCCGTGTCTTGATTGGCTGAGCGGGGCGGCCGAGCCCCCACCCCGTTCCTTTATAAAGACCGGGGGGTGGGGGATGGCGTCCCGCATTCTTCCATCTTCTTCTTCCTTCAGCTTCTGCTCCCCCTCCATTCGCCATGGAGAGAGGGAATTCTGGCCCTTCAACGGTGGCGGCAAGGGTCGCCGCTCGACAACGCGTCCTTCCTTCTCCTGCACCTGCGGTGGCAGAGCCAGCCGCGAGGAAGGGGAGAAGCGAGCCGTGGGGCGAGGCCGAGGCGCTCGGGGAAGAGGAGGTCGGGGCGGCGCGCCGGTCTCGGCTCCGCCCGTAGTTCCTCCCCCCATGGAGGGCCATGTTGGGGATGATCCTTGCGAGTTCTTCGACAGGCTGCATCGGCCGCCTCGCCGTCGCCTTCGTCTCCCGACTCCATTCGCGAGAGAGATGGAGCTGGATCCGCCGGAGTCATTGCGGCTGCACATGAGGGGCTGTTGGATCAGCGGTACGCGAGTTTGCGTCGACTTCCCAGCCCCTCACGTGATGTATCTTTTTCGAGGATGGAAGACGTTCGCTCATATCCACCGCTTGACGGCGGGGCTCACTCTCCATTTCAAGCTCATGGAGGGCGGCCTCCTCTCCGTCAAGGTCTTCGGGTGCTTCGGGACTCAGGCAAGGTGTTGAGTGGAGAGCTCTTCTGATAGCAAAGACTCCTCCTCGAGCGGGAGTGGCGAGGAGGACAGCGGCAGCGACGACAAGGGTAGTAGGCGGCAGGATGACGGGTCCGACTAGGTGTCGGGCGCCGCTCCGTGCGGCACCGGTGATCCCATCATCCGCGTCGCCGGCTTCCTGAACTTCTCGGGGTCGTCTCCTTGGGCGGCTGGCGTTGGGAGGTTGTGGAAGAGGAAGAGGGCGGGCGGCAAGGCCGTCAAATCGAATCTGTGAACGCACCGGCGCCTTGACACGCGTCTTGGCGTCCTGCCGCCTCGTCTTCGAGCTCTGCTTCCAGCGCCACCATCACCATCCAGCCTTCGGACGGCCACCGAGATGTTCTCTTGGTGCCTCCTGCCACCCGTAGCTTGCCTAGGCGCCCCTTTTGCCCTTTTCGCCTCCTTGACCTGCCTCCTGAGGTGAGAGACAAGAAAGGGGTTACTGCACCTTATCTTTTTAGTTTGTAAGCCTTTGGGCCTTAGCTGAATTTAAAACTTGTAATCCCATCATTCATGTTTTTCATTCCCCATGGGCTGTACACGAGTGGAATGTTTTTAATGAAAAAGGGATGCTTGTCGGGTCATTTGTTTGCGGGTAGAATCCACGACAAGGAGTAAATCCTTGATATCCTTAAGATAAACATTTCCTTGCCCGGCAACAGGCCCCTGCCGTCTTCCCACTTCGCTCGACCTTTCTCACGCTTTTGGCGGAGGCAGGGATGAGGTGGGTTCAGGCCCCTCGTTTCATCCTTTTCTTTGCCGCGACTACGACCAAACCTGGCCCCAGGAACGATCCCTAGGGCCTAGAGTTTTTACGGGAGCACGGTAGCTTTGGTAAAAAACGAGGTTTCACATACCTCAGTCCATAAGAGAATGCATGATAAGGGATGAAGAACTTATCTGAAGTTGTAGCCCCCGACAACTCTGGTTTGCCGTGGGTGAATCTTTGTACTTGCAGCCCCCGGCAATACTGGTTTGCCGGGGTCTAGATGCTGGTCTGTCCCTTTTCTCTTTTTCGTCCTCAAGTGATCCGGCAAGGATATCTGTGAGTCCTGCGAACCAAAGAAGACAAAAGAATGGCAAAGAGACGAACACTCCACCTCTAAGCTAGGGGTTAGTCGCTGCTAAGCACTATCAACCCTAACCAAGGACGAGACTCGACCTAGCATGCATGCTACAACTTAGGGTGCCAGCGCTTCATTTATTTATGCTCAGGGTCTGCGCCTGGCTTTGTACAAAGGGTTACATGCATCATCGGCAATGCTTGTACAAAAGGTGGCTTGCCGGGGGGCCCGGCAAGCCGCGCCTCATGGGTAAAACTTGCGAAGATGCTCAATGTTCCAGGAGTTACTCACCGGAACGGCATCTTGATCTCGAGCAGACTGCGCTAGGCCTGGTGACTCGTATTACCCGATAAGGGCCTTCCCACTTTGGCGTCAACTTGTTGGAATTCTTGGCCGATTGAACGCGGCGAAGGACAAGGTCGCCTTCCTCAAGGCTTCGGGCACGAACCTTGCGGCTATGGTAGCGGCGCAAGGCTTCCTGGTAGTGTGCTGCTCTCACAGCCGCCCGAAGACGATCTTCCTCAAGGAGCATTGCATCATCTTGCCGCAGTTGCTCTTGCTCAAGATCATTATAAGCGATCACTCGAGGTGACCCGTATATGAGTTCAGTGGGGAGAACTGCTTCTGCCCGTATACCAGGGCAAAAGGTGTCTGGCCGGTGGCTCGATTTGGCGTCGTCCTGATTGACCAAAGAACCGTCGGCAACTCATCAATCCAGTGCCTTCCACTCTTGTGCAGCCTGTCAAAGGTCTTGGTCCTTAATCCTCGCAGTACTTCAGCATTTGCCCTCTCAGCTTGACCATTGCTTCGCGGGTGAGCAACGGAAGCGAAACGGATTCTGCTGCCGAGGTCTTGGGTACATTGCATGAAGGTGCGGCTTGTGAACTAATGTGTCGTTGTCGGTGATAACCCTGTTGGATGCGTAAAGCGGCACACTAGTCCTGAAGAACTTGACGATCGACCGAGTTGTGACCTTCCTCATCTTGCCTCCACCTCCGGCCACTTTGTGAACTTGTCGATTACAACGTACAAGTACTCAAAGCCCGACGGCGCCGGGAAAGGGCCCGATATGTCGAGCCCCTGCACCGAGAAGGGCCGAGAGAGGAATGGTTTGAAGGGCTTGAGCTGGCTGATGAACCTTCTTTGAATGGGCCGACACGCTTCACACACGGTGACTAGTGTAAATCGTCGCATTACGGAGGGCGGTCGGCCAGAAGAAGCCTTGCGGCAAGGGCCCTCGACCCTACGTGGGATCCACATATGCCTCCGTGTATCTCTGCCAACAGCTCCAGTCCTTCCTCTCGAGGGATACACTTCAATTTCACACCGTTCGGCCTCTTTCTGTACAGGATGTCATCGACGAACTGGTACATGGTAGAGCGAGGGCTACTTTTTCCGCTTCTTCCTGCTCCTTAGGAAGTTCCCCTGTTTGGAGCAATCGGACGGTATGCTCTGCCCACGCTGGAGCCTGGGGCTCGACGGCGAGGACTAAAGGCATCTCCTCCGCTATAGGAGCGGCTACCTCGACGGCAAGAGCTTGACGCTCCGCGAGCTGATCGTCCGTGGCGGGCTCAATATCTCGGCAACATCCTTGCCGCGGCTCGGGAGCTTCGGCGGGAAAAGTACTTGCCGGGCCTGATTTCCTCCTCTTATTACGCTCTGTTGACGGATCAACGGATGGCTGAGTTAAATTTGAAGCACAAAGGTACTGGTTCCACAGGTAGCTTGAGGCGGCCAGCGTTCGACGAGTAATCAGCGATATCGTTCTCCGCTCGGGGAACGTGTTCAGCCTGTATACCGTCGAAACGCCCTTCCAGCTTTCTCACTTCATCAACGTAGGCCTTCATCAACGGGCTCTGGTAATCCTTGTTGACTTGGTTGACGATAAGCTGCGAGTCCCCCTGACGATGAGTTTCTTGATTCCGAGGTCCGCCGCGATGCTAAGACCGGCAAGCAGCCCTTCGTACTCTGCCGTATTGTTTATTGACACCTCCCTGGGAAATGCATCTGGATCACGTACTTGAGGTGCTCTCCGGTGGGCGTGACAAGCAGTACGCCAGCCCCGGCGCCTTGTAAGGAGAAAGCTCCATCAAATTACATGATCCAATCACAACTTGCCTCCTTCCCGGGGAGAGCAGTCTCTTGGGCTTCTTCGTCAGGCGTTGCGGTCCATTCTACAATGAACTCCGCTAGGATTCGGCTCTGAATCGTCGAAGTACTTTCAAACTTGAGGCCAAAGCTGGATAGCTCCAGTGCCCATTCCACAATTCTTCCATCGCATCCGGATTGTGCAATATCCGTTGCAGAGGGAAGCGAGTGACGACAGTGACCTCGTGTGCCTGGAAGTAGCGACGCAGCTTCCTCAAGGCCATAAGAAGGCCGAAGAGCAGTTTCTGCACGCCTGAGTACCTTGATCTAGCCCCCTGCAGGAGGGAACTAACAAAGTAGACCGGGTGCTGCATCATTTTCTTCTTCGGCGGCACATCAACTGGCTGTGTCGTCTCTGCATTGGTGGTGTCGGGCTCTGCCGCTGCCATAACCTCGTCTTCAACCTCTCTCTGTGCCACCAGTGCAGCGCTGACCACCTGGTCCGTTGCCGCCAGGTATAGCAGCAATGGCTCTTGTGGCCTAGGCACAACTAGTATTGGCGCGAAAGAGAGGTATTTCTTCAAACATTGCAATGCTGCTTCGGCTTCTGGCGTCCACTCCATCGGACCCGCCTTTTTCAGGATCTTGAAAAAGGGAAGGGCGCGCTCGACAGACTTGGAAATGAACCTGCCCATGGCGGCGATGCAACCAGCAAGCCGACGCACATCCTTGATTCGCTTAGGTGCTTCAATCTGCTCTATAGCTTTGATTTTGTCCGGATTGGCCTCTATCCCACGCCAGGACACCAAGAACCCGAGAAGCTTGCCGGACGGGACGCCAAAGACGCACTTCTCAGGGTTCAGCTTGAGATTGATCTTGCGCAGGTTTGCAAATTTTTCTTGCAAATCTGGTATGAGGGTTGCCCTGTCCTTGGTCTTGACCACTATGTCATCCATATAAGCTTCCATATTTCTATGGAGCTGGGGTTCAAAACCAATCTGGACCGCCCTTGCAAACGTCGAACCAGCACTCTTCAACCCGAAGGCATCCGCATGAAACAATATGTACCACATGGGGTGATGAATGTTGTTTTCTCTTCGTCTTCTCTTGTCATGAAGATCTGGTGGTAGCCGGAGTAGGCGTCGAGGAATGACAACAGATCACATCCAGCCGTGGAGTCAACAATCTGGTCGATGCGCGGCAACGGGAAGGGGTCTTTAGGGCAAGCCTTATTGATATCTATGTAATCAATACACAGTCTCCACTTCCCATTTGCCTTGCGCACCACGACCGGATTGGCCAACCACATTGGATGGAGCACTCCTCTTACCAAACCCGCTCCTTCCAGTTTCCGGATCTCTTATGTGATGAACTCTTGTCGTTCCAAAGCTTGCTTTCTGACCTTCTGCTTGACGGGCCGCGCATGAGGACAGCGGAAGGTGGTGCTCAATCACCTCCACAGGAACACCGGGGATGTCAGAAGCTTGCCATGCAAACACATCGACATTCGCCCGCAGGAAGGTGACGAGCGCGTCTTCCTATTTGTCGTCGAGGGTGGAGCTTATGGTAAAAGCCCCTCCCGTGCCGCCCTCATTGACAGAAACCTTCTTGGTTCCTGGCGGTATGGCCCTGGGCTTCTTGTTTCCGACGGTGGAGCTCTCTGGCACGTCCTTGACGGCAGCGCTACACTCCGAAGAGGTGCGCTTGCCGGAGTGGGTGTCCAAGGTCTCACCGGTCTTCTTCTTCTTCTTCCTCCCGGGGTCCCGGTAGCGAAGCAAGTGCCCTAGTGGCGGCATTCTTTGCTGCTGCTTGCTGGTATAGTTGGTCAGCGCAAATCAGCGCATCTTTCTTATCGGAGGGGATGGTGATGATCGTCACAGGTCCTGGCATCTTCAGGGTGTTGTAGGCGTAGTGTGATGCCGCCATGAACTTGGCCAGCGCTGGGCGGCCAAGGATCCCGTTGTAGGGCAAGGGGATCTTGGCAACATCAAACACGATCCTCTCCGTCCTGTAGTTCAGGTCGCTTCCAAAAGTCACGGGCAGCGTGACCTTCCCCTTGGGTTGGCTTCTTCCCGGGTTGACCCCCTAAAACGTGCCCGTCTCTTCGAGGTCTCCATCAGGAATCTGCAGTTTCTCGATCACGGCAGGCGAGATTAAGTTCAGACCGGCCCCGCCATCAACTAGCATCTTTGTCACCTTGAGGTTGTGTATTGTTGGTGAAACCAACAATGGCAAGCACCCGACCGCAGTAGTGCGATCATGGTGGTCCTCAGTGTCAAAAATGATAGGTGTGCTGGACCACTTCAGCGGCCTTTGGGCGTCAAATGACGGCTCTGCCGCTGTAATCTCTCGCGCCCACTGTTTAAGCCGGCGGTGAGAAGTATGCAGCGAGGCGCCGCCATCGACGCACATGGCCTCTGTAGCTTTCTGAAACTCTTGGTCATCGGATTCATCGTCCTCTTCGTGATCGTCGTCTTCTGGCTTCCTGTCACGGCCCCGGGCGGGCCTCTCCTGTTGTTTATCCTTGCCGCGACGGCCCGCCTTGCCGTCACGCTTCTTGCCGGACCCCTCAGCACCGTCTGGGCCCTTCTCCTTGTCCCTCCTCTCATACTCAGTCGTCTGCTTCTCAGCGAGGAGCTCAACCTGTCGGCAGTCCTGGAGAGCATGGACTTTGGTGCGATGGATCTTGCAGTATCGCTTGTTGGAGTTTCCTAGCTTCTCGGCAGCCGCCAAGGCCCGGCAGGCGACACATTCGGCAACCTCCTTGCCGGGGTCATCTGCCTTGGTTTTCTTGGTGGAGCCGGCGTCATCAGATCCCTCGACGGCAAGCACGGCTTTTCCTTTGCGCTTCCTGTTGCGGCGCCGGCCTTTCTTCGTCGGGGCGGCAATATCCTCATCTGAGGAGTCGGTTTCCACGCCGGCATCTTCGCCGGGGTACTTCCTTCCCTCTTCAGCTCGGGCACATTTGTCAGCAAGAACATAGAGTTCTGCTACATCTCTCACCTTGTTAATTGCCAGCTTTTCTCGCATCTTGCGGCTACGCACGTTCTGATGGAACGCACTGATGATGGCGGCAGGGTGAACATCAGGGATATTGTACTGTACCCGGCTGAACCTCTGTATATACTTGCAGAGACTCTCGTCTCCCTTCTGGGGAATGATGTGCAGGTCGCTTGCTTGGCCATGGGCTTGGTGGCCTCCAGTAAAGGCGCCCACGAACTCATGGCACAAATCCGACCAGGAGGAAATAGAGTCTATCGGCAAGTGCATCAACCATGACATGGCGTTGGGTTTAAGAGCTAATGGAAAGTAATTCGCAAGCACCTTATCGTCGCGGGCTCCGGCAGCTTGCATCGCGATGGTGTAGATGCTGAGGAACTCGGACGGGTGGGTCTTGCCACTGTACTTTTCGCCCACGTCGGGTTTGAAGGTGCGGTGAGTGGGCCACTGGAACTGCCGCAACTCACGGGTAAAAGCCGGACAGCCTACCTCGTAAGGCAGGCCTCCAGGGCTCCCTGGTGCCGGGTTGCTCCTGATGAGGCCCCTGCTACTTTGTCGATTGGTGGCGCGCTCCGCGCCGGCGCTCGATAGTGGTTCGACGTCTTCATGTTCTCGTTCCCGAAGAACTTGGCGCTGGTCACAGTGGGCCCGCGGGTCGGACGATGCTACAGAGATTTCGTCGCCCGTAACATCGCGACGGGCTGGCGTCCATGGTACCGGGTGAGGAGGAGGCGAGTGCACCGTGGTCGCGGCGCCGCCGGCTCTCCCGCCACTGGTGCGTGGGACTCCGTTGGAGCGAGCGTCGACCCGGGGGCTCCACCGGACTCGGTTCTTTTTTGTTGGCCACCGCAACAAGGCTTCGTATAGTGGCTCTCCATTCGTCGAGTTTCCCCGTAGTGGGAGGAAAATCGAGGAGCAACTGCGCGCGCGCCAGGGCTCCTGCTGGCGTTGGTGGCAGCGAAACCTGCACGGATCGCGAGGCGCTTCGACTTCTGACCATGTCAGAAGGAGCTCTATCACGACCCCGCGGTCGCATGCCACCTTCACCAGCGCCTCGTCGAGCGGGCAGGTCTTCTAAATCCCGGGAGTGGCGCTCGGGGCTCTTTCCGCGGCGACACCCGGGGTCCTCGGCGTGATTACACTGTTCATCGTGCGCCGCTTGAGAGGAGCGCGCCGTCGGCGCCGGCGTGGGAGTCTTGGAAGCCCTCGCGTCGCCTTCGGGCGGGGTGGCAGCGATCTTGGAAGGCCCCGCGCCACCCGCGGGGGGCCTGGCTCCGTCTTTGGATTTGGCGGCGTGCGTCCCGTTACCAGGCGCACGAACATCGCCGCCTCCCAAACTCCGCATGCTGGGACGGTGTTGGTGTTAACGAACGGCGCCCCGGGTCCTTTCTGCGACCGGTCCGCTCCTCGCCCGCGTCGGGATAGGATGTCCGGCTTCCGACGGGCCAACCGCCACCGTCATCTTCTTCTTGGGCGCCATGACAATGACGAAGCGTCGAACTAACTGCTAGAGCTGATTCTCACAACTGCGAACCCCTACCTGGCGCGCCAAAGATGTCGGTGTAGGAACGACACCTATGGGATCACAAGAATCCCTACTACGGTTGCGGGGCGCGGGGTCGTGAGAAGAGCGGATCAAACAGATAGCACACGGTATCTTTATCTAGGTTCGGGCCGCGAGGATGCGTAAAACCCTACTCCTGCTTTGGTGGTTTGTTTATCTGTGTTCTTGGACTAGCAATGGGGCATGAGGAGCTCCAAAAAGCCGAATCCTCCTCACTGTCGCCTTGGGCCTCCTTTTATAGGGAAAAGGGGTTGCCACGGTGGCACACAGGAGGTGGAAAGGGCTCTGATGATGCGTTTATCCCACGCATTACATGACAAGGCGCCTTTAATGCGTCTTGCTTAGGTGTCCTTGGTTTATCTGGGACGGGGAGGGCCCTATCTCGTCCGTCGCCGCTCCCTTTCGTGTCGACACGCGCCCTGGCCAGCGGTGCCCGCGGTGCCATGTAGGCAGGCAGGCAGCTGAGGTGGCGCAATGGTGGGTCTCCACGAAGATCCGCTTGCCGCCACGCAGGTGCCTGCCCAACTGGTTGGGTCGGCAGCTGCATGCGAACAGTGGTGAAGGTTTGATTGGCGTGGACCTGATGGTGGCTCCCACGGGTGCTCTTGGCGAGGGCCTCGCCAGTAGCCCGGCAAGGGTTTTCTTAGGGGCCCGGCAAGGGTCTTTCCATGGCGCCTGCTGTCATCCCCGGCAAGGCTCTTGCCGGGGGCCTTATGGTCCTCCTTGGCTGGGATCCCGCCAAGGGTCGTCATCTTCTATAGTGTGTATCTAATCTTGAATGTCTTCACAAAGATCTACATGCCACCACGGGGATGTTTCCCTAATCCTTGCCCCATGGGGGCAGTGGACTCAAGGGTGATTCGCTCCATAGGTGTGGGACGAGCTGCCCCGGCAAGGGTCTTGCCGGGTTTGCCAAAATCGCTTCCCGGCAAGGATCTTGCCGGGGGAGTCCGCTTCGTCCCCTTTGCTCTTTGTGGTCTTGGTCTTGGCGTCGTTCTGTTCCTTTCGAGCTTCGGCCTTACCTTGGCTCACCTCCCTTGCCTTGCTCAGTGCGGTGGTGCCCCCGGCTTAGACTGCCCGTGCACAGTTATAGGGGTGCAAAAAGTGCACCCCTCTTTTTGTACACCGACACTCCTCGATGTCCTTGGAGATCTATCCGATGTAATCTTCTTTTGAGGTGTGTTTGTCGAGATCCGATGAATTGTGGATTTATGATCAACTTTTCTATTTGAATGTTCTCTGAATTCTTACATGCATGATTTGATATCTTTGTATTTCTCTTTGAATTATCGGTTTGGTTTGGCCAATTAGATTGGTTTTTCTTGCAATGGGAGAGGTGATTAGCTTTGGATTCAATCTAGCGTGATTTCACCCAGTGAAAAAGTAGGGGTAGCGAGACACATATTGAATTATTGCCATCGAGGATAAAAATATGGGGTTTTCATCATATTGCTTGAGTTTATTCCTCTACATCATGTCATCTGACTTAAGGTGTTACTCCATTCGTTATGAACTTAATACTCTAGATGCATGCTGGATAGCGGTCAATGTGTGGAGTAATAGTAGTAGATGCAGGCAGGAGTCGGTCTACTTGACACAGACGTGATGCCTATATGCATAATCACTGCCTTGGATATCATCATAACATTGCACTTTTCTATCAATTGCTCGACAGTAATTTGTTCACCCACCGTATTATTAGCTTTCAAGAGAGAAGCCTCTAGTGAAACCTATGGCCCCGGGGTCTATTTTCCATCATATTTGTTTCCGATCTACTATTTTGCAATCTTTTATTTTCAGATATATAAACCAAAAAACGCAAAAATATTTAGTTATCTTTTATTTACTTTTATCTATATCTATCAGATCTCACCTTTGCAAGTGATCGTGAAGGGATTGACAACCCCTTTATCACGCTGGGTGCAAGTGTTTGATTGTTTGTGTAGGTGAATCTATTGGGGACTTGCGAGTTTCTCCTACTGGATTGATACCTTGGTTCTCAACTGAGGGAAATACTTATCTCTACTATGCTGCATCACCCTTTCCTCTTCAAGGAAAAACCAACGGAAGCTCAAGAATGTAACACCCCGATAATCATGCTACAGTAAACTCCTTGTAATGACTGCAAAGTCACCACAATTATTTTGCTAATCATCACTTTGTTCCAAATCAAAACCAAATTCAAATTTAAATAAAGACAAAATTTAATTTCTTCAAACAGTAAAACAAAAATGTTTGTTGTGTTGAAAATATTCAATAAGAACTTTTGATGAATTAACCAACCTCAATTGAATTATTAAAATGCCCCTAACAAATTAATATGTGGTCCAACAACACATAACTTGGCTATTTTGAATTCAAAAAAATTATCCTTTGCCAAATATTCTACAGACTTGTGTGTGGCTCAACAATATTGCCCTAGATTTTTTTCTGCGAAGTTTCACCTACGAATAAATTCATTTGGTCACTCAATTAAAACGTAGAGTAGTAAAGAAATAAAGAAAACCAAAAAAAGACTAGCTAAAGGAGAATAGAAAAGAGGAGGACCTACTCACTGGATGTTTTGGCCCATCTAGCACCATAGCAGGCCCAGCCCACGCAGGCCTCCTTCTGCCTCTACAGGAGGCAGAGAGGTCGTGGCATGCATCCATGGCGCCTTGGCCATGGATGGCCTCCACGTCGCCCTCCCCACGACCTATATAGATGCCGACCGAAACCCTAGAGAACTCCCTTCCTTTCCCCCCTCAATCCCCCTTCGCCCCTACCTCAACTGCTCGAATTCGAGCTCGGAAGATCAATGGTGACCGCTGCCTCTCCGTCGACTGACGCATCCACAGGCCCCTCTGGCATGCGGGGGCACGTCCTAGAGGTCCGTCCCGGTCGACAGCGTCCGTTCCGGCCGTTGGAGCAAGCAGGGGAGCCGAGTAGAGGGCGTCATCGTCTTCTTCTTCGTCCGGCCGTGGCAACCCCTCCGTCACCAGCGCCTCTCTGGTCCACCTCAGCCTTCCTCGAGCACCTCTTCTGGCTCGAAGTGAGCTCCTCCCCCATTTCCCCTGTTTTCGTGATTCGATTCATCGCCTTAGATGCCGCCGCGCAACGCCGCGCCTGCCATGGCTGAAACCCCGCCGTAGCCGCCCCAGGCTCGCCCGCCCAGCTTCGCTGCACCATGGTCGTGCTCCCGCGGCTCTGGCCGTCCGAACCACGCCCTCGTGCGTGTGTCCGCTCGGGCAGCGCCCGTCTTCTTTCTTCTTCTTGTTGGTAATTCTTGCTGCTTGTGACTACCGCTGCTGCTTGCTTTTCCTTTACCTTTTGCCGCTCATTTGGCTGCTAGCATTCTTGTTGTCGCTACCGTTCTTGCTGCTCTTCTTCGCTTTGGCTATTGCTGCTCTTGATGTGCTATCTTTGCTCTTGCTCCTAGCCACTACTGCTGATATTCGCTAATACTTGCTAGATGTAGTTGCTCTGCTCCTACGGCTGGCCATGGCCATGGCCAGTGTGCTGGGTGTATGCGCCTGAGTATGTGTGTTGTTTGTGTGCAGTACGTGTGCGTGAGTGTGTAGCCGGCCCTTGCTTAGATTAGTACTTCTTAGATTAGTTTTACTAGGTGTAGCTAGTATTAATTAGTGCTAAATTAGTCTAGTAGTAGATGACATGTAGGCCCCCTTTAAATAAGTTAGGTTTATTTATTTGTTTAGGTAAATAGTCTATGACATGTGGGCCACATCTTCCCTTTTGACTAGTCAAATTGACCTGGTCAATTCGGATTAGACTAAATATAATAATTACAGAAAATGATTTTAAAACTTTGTCAAATGATAGAAAATAAACCGTAAGTCAGATGAAAATACTTTATACATGAAAGTTGTTCAGAACGACGAGACGAATCCAGATACGCTCTTCGATCATCTGTCGCGTGCCCCTAGCATAGCGAACCTGCAACTGTCCCCTTCCGGTTCGTCTGTCCAAAAATGCCAAACTTCGGGAAAGCATTCTCGGATGTTATCCCCCTTCGCCGGTAGCGTGTAGCACCGCGTTAGAACACGTCTAGCTTTGTCTGTTGTCCTGTTATTCACTTGCTTGCTCTGTATTTACTGTTTCTTCCCCCTCTTCTCTCCGGTAGACCCCGAGACTGATGGTGCCGCTGTGATCGACTACGTCGACGACGACCCCTCCTTGCCAGAGCAACCAGGCAAGCCCCCCCTTTGATCATCCCGATATCGCCCAATCCATTCTCTTATGCTTGCATTAGATATTGCAACTATTATTGTTTTCTCCTATTCTGATGCATAGTCTGCTTTTGTAACCTGCTCATTGTACCTTACCGGCTTATCCTAAACTGCTTAGTATAGGTTGGTTAGTGATCCATCAGTGACCCCCACCTTGTCCTTGTTGCCCCTGCTTCATCACCGAAGACCCGATCAACAGGATCGAAGACCAGGCCCCGGCACCGCACATCACTTTTCCCTTAGTTGCTCGACACTACTGGGTTACTATCGAGTGCCGGGGGTGAGACCTCATCAGCACTTCTGATGTTACCCGGTAGTGTAGCTATTCGGTCATGGTCATCGAGGGTGATTCTTCCTTAACCACTTTCGATACGACTCTGTCGTGCAACCCCTCAGGTGTGAACCTCGGGGGTGGTTCCTCTTACGTTCACCTTGATGATTACATCGAGTGGAATTCACCGGGGGTGATTCCTCGGGTTTTCCCCTTAATGTTGGACACACAGTTACTATGGTTACTATGACTTTACACTGAACCATGTTAGTAAAGACAGGTCGGCCCTGAGGGGTACCCGCGCGAGCTTAATTGCGAGTGATGTGGAGACGGGTTGACCTGGAGGGTGCCCGCGAGATAATTATGAGGCGTGGCCAGGCATTCCTAGCCCTTGCCGCAAGTCCTCGAGTCGGGGCAACGGGGTCACATCTTTCGTGAGTCTCTGCTTGTTACCGCGCATTCCTAATCCACTACGATTTGGATATTTGATCCGAGGGGCCTCTGGCCTGATAGCACTAACCATCACGTGGGCGTAGTATGGGCGTTCTGTGTCGTATGCATCGGCCGAAGCTTAATGGAAGTCAGCGACCGAGCGGCGCGCGCTGGGTTGGACTGCGTAAGCACCTGCCTTGTTGAAGGAGGTAGCTAGGTCTGCTCACCGGCCGCGTACGCAACCTGCAGGAGTTCCCGGGGAGATGGCCCATGACCACCGGGGCATAGGTTTAGTCCGGCATGCTGACCTCTCTATTAAGCCTAGGTCGGGTTGCAGCGTATTGTTTGGCCGAGGAGCATGACCCAGTAAAGCGTGTCCGGCCAGAGTTAAGCGAGCGTGGTGGGTAAGTTGGTGCACCCCTGTAGGGAATAAAACATCTATCGATAGCCTGTCCTACGGTAACAGACACTTGGAGTTGTATCCCGATCGATACAACTAGAACTGGATACTTGAGATGAGACTTGGATATGAGGTGATAAATGGATAGTATGGCTCTGGGATTGCTTTCTCGCAGGGAGTCGAGAAAGGATCTCCGGCCGAGGTTGATAACACTACTACTACTTTACTTTATGCTACTCTACTCCCTCCTGTTGCTGCAAGATGGTGGTTTCCAGAAGATGCTAGTCTTCGATAGGACTAGGCCTTCTCTCTATTCTGGCATTTCTGCAGCCTAGTCCACATATACAGCCTTCCTTTGATAATGTTGCATATGTAGTGTAGGTCCTTGCTTGCGAGTACTTTGGATGAGTACTCACAGTTGCTTTGCTGCCCCTTTCCCCCCTTTCTTCTTCTTTCTTGTTGATGCAACCAGATGTTGGAGCCCAGGAGCCAGATGCTACCGCTGATGCATACTACTACGTGGAGACCGTCGATGACCAGGAGTAGTTAGGAGCCTCCCAGGCAGGAGGCCTTGCCTTTTCGATCGTTGTTGCTTTTGTGCCAGCCTTCTTAAGGCAAACTTGTCTAACTCATGTCTGTACTCAGATATTGTTGCTTCCGCTAACTCTTGTGTATTCGAGCTTATGTATTCGAGCCCTCGAGGCCCCTGACTTGTAATATAAAGCTTGTATTATTTTAATTTGTGTCTAGAGTTGTGTTGTGATATCTTCCCGTGAGTCCTTGATCTTGATCGTACACATTTACGTGTATGATTAGTGTATGATTGAATCGAGGGCGTCACAAGTTGGTATCGAGCCATTTGCTGTAGGTAGCCCCTTTCCAACTCCTTGGCCGAAGTTGAGTCTAGTCAGTGAAGAACTTTTACTAACATTGGCTGTGTGTCTTACGGGCCCACGTCGTCATTGGGTGGTATTAGGATCTTTTATTCCTCGTCTATACTCTGGGACTCTGATCTCTCGTCTACTCGGGTTAAACATTTTACTAACTCTGACATTAGGTTCTCGTACCGACTTCCTCCTGGAGAGCCCCGACATTATCGATGATCGCTTGCTTCGCCAGAAGATTATGCGGATACTCCTCGATGTTTCTCGAGACCCTGTGCCAACTGCCTTGCAGTTCCTGACCACCGATAATCCCCGTGAATAACATCCTTGCTGCTTGTACCTTCATACCCAGTTGCTCCTATTATTACAAGATGTACTCTCCGTTGTTTCGAGAATCCTTTGTGCCTTCTGCTTTGCGGCTTCTTTTTTTGCACTACGGATAATTCGTTGAACCCGTTCATCCCCAGTTGTTCATATGCTTTCCAAAATACTTGGAAATATTATGTGATCTTCCGAAAATCTTCTCCAGCCTATTGATCTTGATTCTCCTTTCCTGCTTGCATTAGGATTAATTCCATATGTCTAGCAATATTCTGTAAAAATTCTTTGTGGTTGTCATCCTGTTCCTATGGATTCAACGTGTGAGCGAATACTCGGAATCACCAATTAATCCTTGGAAAATTTCTTTCCGGCTTCGACATCGCTCCGGTTATGAGTTGGTTCTTACCCAATCAAGATTTGATTGGGTGCACCTTTAAGTCTATTCAACTTACTCATCTTTTGATCAGAGCCTCTGCTTCTGATCCTTCGACTTGAAATCATAAACTCCTTTGTACTCAAGCATCGAATTATTCAGATGTTTCTATAATCCAATGCCTTTGCATTCCTTCCTTCTTATGATTGAGTACTGATACTCACATCAGATCCATTAAGGACCGCTGAATCCTTTGTTGGATTATTATCCGGCAGTTTCCTTCATATTCAAAATTTTGTGCGCTCTTCCCCTGATACATATTGCCTTTGGTAAATTGTATTCTCTGCTTTGTCAACCATGCTCTGCTTCCAAGCTTGAGTTAATTACCTCTGAAGTTTTGCAAATGTTCCTAAGATGCCCTGACGGGTTAAACTAATTCTTTCCCTAATTTGTGTGAACCCGGAAATTTCTATGGGTCATAATCTACTGGTGTTAAGCCAGATAAAAATTTCTACACTACAACTTCATCAAAAGCGAGAAGTAAATGAGAGGTTATGCATTGAAGAAGTGGGAGTCGACCTTGAACTTTCTGTTCATGCCTAGTGACACGATGTAGACCTTATCATGGAAGCTTCTCTTATAATCAAATGTTCCCTTGGTATAAGCTCCTCTTGCATCTTTAAATTGATTCTTTGCAATCGTGGTTCCGACCATATTTTCTCCTTGATTCCATTTCCCAGACAAGTTAAAATACTTGTCTTCTATAGATCTTTTCATCTGTCAAACCTCTATTTTGATCTACCTTGAGTATTGCCCCCTGTTATCTCGAGGATATTGTGTCATTACACTACCTCTTGTGAATTCTCATTGGAATGATACTCCATCACATCATTCCTAGCTTGATCGGTTATATCATTATCACGCTAAATTTTAACTGTGCTACCAGGTCCTTTCCGGAGCACAATTTTCGACGACAAGCTAAGCTTATGTCGATCTTCCTCGTCATACCATTTTGCCATGAACAACAAGCTTGCTTTTCAGTTTGTGTCGTACCCGTGGTTCCAATAACCTTTCGCTTCATCATTCCTTTGACTTGATGTCATCGATGATTGATTACATCTTCATGAAATCTCTCGACAAATGTGTCATGATCATTGTCAACATTCTGAGCTCTTCCAGCATATCAATCAAATTCCTGATGAGAAATACCATCCTTGACCTTCGATGATTTGGGTTATCATCGACAACAATCTTGCCTTCCCCCCAACAAAAACATGTTCATATAAAATTTTGGAAACACATCTTTTTGACATGTCGATGGATTGTTGCTTAACCCATCGGCCACATCCTCATCTTTTTCCTGAATTTTTTGCATGAGATGCTCTAGAAATTCCTGATGGATCCTTTGTGTTCCCAAGGTCCGATCTTTACTTGATGACCACGTCAATGCTATCCTGAAGCATGGCTGTGGTACTCCGAACATCATTAAGAACATTGGAGGCACAATGCTAAATGTTTCTTGATCAATTATCCAAACACCGTTGTATGGGTAATATCATGAATTCCCTCGCCCCTTTACCTAATTGGTTATCTACTTGCTGTCCTGTCATGAATGGGAAAGATATACTCCTGATACTAGGGTATAATCACATTTTCCTTTCCATTGTTTTGTTTAACCTGTCTTGTGATCTATGATATAAGTAGTAGTATTTACTTGCTTATGTAAACACCTCGGTGTACAACTCTATTAGTAAAACCCTGTTATTATTGTTGATGACATTCCGGTAACCACCGATGGACGAGAACTTGCCTATTGGTCCGCCTCGTTTCAACGAGCAGGAAAATAGTTCTCTTCGTCCCTCGCCCTTGGTTCCACATTGTTGCCAACATAACTGACAGGCTATCCTCTGACCTACCTTGTTATCATGACCGTTTAAGATGTTAGCGCCTTCCTGCTTTTAACCCACATGGTGGGCCCATAACCCACAGTTCCTCAAGATCGAAACCTGACTCACCTGTACACCCTTGTTTCTAAGGATATTTCTAATGCTTGGCTTCATATGAAAATCCCGAGCCGCCTTCCGAGAGGCAATCTATTCTGGTATCATATGCAATACTTATTCCCATTGCTCTGAACCCCTTTCACCCCTTGTTTCAGGCAACAAACGATTTTCTATCAGGTTGAAGCTTCTTATTGCACCTCACCTTCCTCTCGATGACTTTCTTGAATTTCAACTCGAGAGATGTCTCTGCCAAGTTCACTGACATAGTCCTCACGTACCTATCTTGTGTTGAGCTCCATCCTTCCCGAGTCTTTCCCCTTACTCCACCTCTTAAATTTTGGGACGAGATTTCTTGTAGTGGAGGAGATTTGTAACACCCCGATAATCATGCTACAGTAAACTCCTTCTAATGACTGCAAAGTCATCACAATTATTTTACTAATCATCACTTTGTTCCAAATCAAAACCAAATTCAAATTTAAATAAAGACAAAATTTTATTTCTTCAAACAGTAAAACAAAAATGTTTGTTGTGTTGAAAATATTCAATAAGAACTTTTGATGAATTAACCAACCTCATTTGAATTATTAAAATGCCCCTAACAAATTAATATGTGGTCCAACAACACATAACTTGGCCATTTTGAATTCAAAAAAATAATTATCCTTTTCCAAATATTCTACACACTTGTGTGTGACTCAACAACATTGCCCTGGATTTTTTCTGTGAAGTTTCACCTTCAACTAAATTCATTTGGTCACTCAATTAAAATGTAGTAAAGAAATAAAGAAAACCAAAAAAAGACTAGCTAAAGGAAAATATAAAAGAGGAGGACCTACTCACTGGATGTTTTGGCCCATCTAGCACCATAGCAGGCCCAGCCCATGCAGGCCTCCTTCGCCTCTCTGAGGAGGCAGAGAGGTCGTGGCATGCATCCATGGCGCCTTGGCCATGGATGGCCTCCACGTCGCCCTCCCCACGACCTATATAGATGCCGACCGAAACCCTAGAGAACTCCCTTCCTTTCCCCCCTCAATCCCCCTTCGCCCCTACCTCTACTGCTCGAATTCGAGCTCGGAAGATCCATGGTGACCGCTGCCTCTCCGTCGATTGACGCATCCACAGGCCCCTCTGGCGTGCGGGGGCACGTCCTAGAGGTCCGTCCCGGTCGAAAGCGTCCGTTCCGGCCGTTGGAGCAAGCAGGGGAGCCAGTGAGGGCGTCATCGTCTTCTTCTTCGTCCGGTCGTCGCAACCCCTCCGTCACCAGCGCCTCTCTGGTCCACCTCAGCCTTCCTCGAGCACCTCTTCTGGCTCGAAGTGAGCTCCTCTCCCATTTCCCTTGTTTTCGCGATTTGATTCATCGCCTTAGATGCCGCCGCGCAATGCCGCTTTTGCCATGGCGAAACCCGCCAGAAGCCGCCCGGGCTCGCCCAGCCTTCTGCACCCGTGGTCGTGCTCCCCACAGCTCTGTCCATCCCAGGCCGTGCCCTCGTGCGTGTGTCCGCTGGGCAGCGCCCTCTTGCTTCTTCTTCTTGGTAATTGCTGCTGCTTGTGTTGCCGCTGCTGCTTGCTTTTCCTCTTACCTGTTTGCTCATTGGCTGCTAGCATTCTTCTTTGCCCATTGCCGTTCTTCTGCTCTTCTTCTTGCTTTGGCTATTGTCGATCTTGATGTGCTATCTTTGCTACTGCTCCTAGCCACTCATCGCTGATATTCGCTAATACTTGCTAGATGTAGTTGCTCTGCTCCTCTGGTAGCCATGGCCATGGCCGATGTCTTTGGTGTATGTCTTTGAGTATGTGTGTTGTTTGTGTGCGATGCAAATGCGTGAGTGTGTAGCCGCCCTTGCTTAGATTAGTACTTCTTAGATTAGTTTTACTAGGTGTAGCTAGTATTAATTAGTGCTAAATTACTCTAGTAGTAGATGACATGTAGGCCCCCTTTAAATAAGTTAGGTTTATTTATTTGTTTAGGTAAATAGTCTATGACATGTGGGCCACACCTTCCCTTTTGACTAGTCAAATTGAGCTGGTCAATTCGGATTAAATTAAATATAATAATTATAGAAAATGATTTTAAAACTTTGTCAAATCATAGAAAATAAACCGTAAGTCAGATGAAAATATTTTGTACATGAAAGTTGTTCAGAACGATGAGACGAATCCAGACACGCTCTTCGATCATCTGTCGTGTGCCCCTAGCATAGCGAACCTGCAACCGTCCCCCTCCGGTTCGTCTGTCCGAAAATGCCAAACTGCGGGAAAGCATTCCCGGATGTTATCCCCCTTCGCCGGTAGTGTGTAGCACCGCATTAGAACACGTCTAGCTTTGCAAGTTGTCCTGTTATTCACTTGCTTGCTCTGTATTTACTGTTTCTTCCCCCTCTTCTCTCCGGTAGACCTCGAGACTGATGATGCCGCTCTGATCGACTACATCGACGACGACCCCTCATTGCCAGAGAAACCAGGCAAGCCCCCCCTTTGATCATCCCGATATCGCCCATTACATTCTCTTATGCTTGCATTAGATTTTGCTACTGTTATTGTTTGCTCCTATTCTGATGCATAGCCTGCTTTTGGAACCTGCTCATTGTACCTTACCGGCTTATCCTAAACTTCTTAGTGTAGGTTGGTTAGTGATCCATCAGTGACCCCCACCTTTTCCTTGTTGCCCCCGCTTCATCACCGAAGACCCGATCAACAGGATTGAAGACTAGGCCCCAACACCGCACATCACTTTTCCCTTAGTTGCTCGACACTACTGGGTTACTATCGAGTGCCGGGGGTGAAACCTCATAAGCACTTCTGATGTTACCCGGTAGTGTAGCTATTCGGTCGTGGTCATCGAGGGTGATTCCGCCTTAACCACTTCCGATACAACTCTGTCGTGCAACCCCTCAAGTGTGAACCTCGGGGGTGGTTCCTCTTACGTTCACCTTGATGATTACATCGAGTGGAATTCACCGGGGGTGATTCCTCGGGTTTTCCCCTTAATGTTTGGACACACAGTTACTATGGTTACTATGACTTTACACTGAACCATGTTACTAAAGACGGGTCGGCCCTGAGGGGTACCCGAGCGAGCTTAATTGCGAGTGATGTGGAGACGGGTTGACCTGGAGGGTGCCAGAGATAATTACGAGGCGTGGCCGGGCATTCCTAGCCCTTGCGGCAAGTCCTTGAGACGGGGAAACATGGTCACATCTTTCGTGAGTCTCTGCTTGTTACCGTGCGTTCCTAATCCACTACGATTTGGATATTTGATCCAAGGGGCCTCTGGCCTGATAGTACTAACCATCACGTGGGCATAGTATGGGCGTTCTGCGTTGTATGTATCAGCCGAAGCTTAATGGACGTCGGCGACTGAGTGGCGCACTCCGGGTTGGACTGCGTAAGCACCTGCCTTGTTGAATGAGGTAGCTAGGTCTGCTCACCGGCCGCGTACGCAACGTGCAGGAGTTCCCGGGGAGATGGCCCATGACCCCTGGGGGCATAGGATTAGTCTGGCGTGCTGACCTCTCTATTAAGCCTAGGTCAGGTTGCGGCGTATTGTTTGGCCGAGGCCGGGCATGACCCAGTAAAGCGTGTCCGGCCAGAGTTAAGTGAGCATGGTGGGTAAGTTGGTGCACCCCTGCAGGGAACAAAACATCTATCGATAGCCTGTCCTACGGTAAGGGACACTTGGAGTTGTATCCCGATCGATACAACTAGAACTGGATACTTGAGATGAGGCTTGGATATGAGGTGATAAATGGATAGTATGGCTCTGGGATTGCTTTCTCGCAGGGAGTCGATAAAGGATCTCTGGCCAAGGTTGATAACACTACTACTACTTTACTTTATGCTACTCTACTCCCTCCTGTTGCTGCAAGATGGTGGTTTCCAGAAGATTCTAGTCTTTGATAGGACTAGGCCTTCTCTCTATTCTGGCACTTCTGCAGCCTAGTCCACATACACAACCTTCCCTTGATAATGTTGCATATGTAGTGTAGATCCTTGCTTGCGAGTACTTTGGATGAGTACTCACGGTTGCTTTGCTCCCCCTTTTCTCCCTTTCTTCTTCTTTCCGGTTGATGCAACCAGATGTCAGAGCCCAGGAGCCAGATGCTACCGCCGATGCATACTACTACGTGGAGACCGTCGGCGAGCAGGAGTAGTTAGGAGGCTCCCAGGCAGGAGGCCTTGCCTTTTCGATCGTTGTTGCTTCTGTGCTAGCCTTCTTAAGGCAAACTTGTCTAACTCATGTGTGTACTCAGATATTGTTGCTTCCGCTGACTCTTGTGTATTCGAGCTTATGTATTCGAGTCGTCGAGGCCCATGGCTTGTAATATAAAGCTTGTATTATTTTAATTTGTGTCTAGAGTTGTGTTGTGATATCTTCCCGTGAGTCCTTGATCTTGATCGTACACATTTGCGTGTATGATTAGTGTACGATTGAATTGAGGGCGTCACAAAGAAGTAGCAGGAAGAATTTCTGCCGCCGTTGCCGGAGAGATCTATGTCAAGCCTAACAAGTACCCATCATAAAAATCTCATCTCTTGTATTACATTATTTGCCATTTGCCTCTCGTTTTCCTCTTCCCCACTTCTAAAACGATTTTCAGAAACATACAAAAAGATTTGCCTTTTTATTCTCCCTTCTTTCATTCGTCTTTTCACTTGCTTTTTGCTCGTGTGCTAGATCGTTCCATTTGCCCTCATGGCTAATCCTCCTACCATTGCTAGCACTCCCGAGAGTGAAGTTCTTAATTTTCAGCAGAGGGAGGTATACAATTTAAAAGATGCTTGGTATAGAATTTGCAATGCTCAAATAGATCTACTCGTAAGCAATCTACTACCGTTCTCCTTCGGCATTTTTATGTGGGTATTACTCCATGGAATAGATATGTTCTAGATACCATTACTGGGGGAAATTTCTTGGGGAGCCACACTTTGGATGCTTATAATGCTATGATAGATTTGGTAGGTTCACCATCGCTTATGGTTAATGGAACTATTTTAACTTTGGAACACGTGATGCAAAGGCCTGATATTATCGAGAATAAAATTGCTACCATAGATCTTATTGAAAACTTGGATAAAAAGATTCATAATCATATTACTCAATATGGATCAAAGGTAGGAGTTGCTTTGAAGAATCTTAAGGAAAAAGAACCCATAGTTAATGAAAAGTTGGATCAAGGTTCCACTAGTTTTGATAAGTTGGATAATATTATTACTAACTTGGGTTCTGTTTTTGCTTCCATTAAAACTACCCCAATTTTTCCTTCTACCAAAGCTGCTAAGTTTTTTTATGTTCCTAAAAGTAGAGGTCAGTCGTTTAGTGGGGAAAATGAAGATCTTAAGATGATAAGTGTTCACCCTCGTTTTGCCAATATCATGAGGGAACCTATTGTTATGAATGAATTTCTTGATTTCCTTCCAAGGAGTGTGATTATAGATAAAACTAAAGAACCTCCTATAAGGTCCAAATGTGTAATTGAGGAATTGCATACCAAATATGACAATACATAGATCTATGTTTTTATGCCTAGCTAAGGGTGTTAAACAGTAGCACTGGTGGGGAGGCAACCCAATTTTATTTTTGTGTTTTTGGTTTGCTATTGTTCTTGAATAAAATACACATTATTAACTCTATAGTAATTGTGTTTTGGTGTTTTAATTTGTGTTTGTGCCAAGTAAGACCTTTGGGATGGCTTACAGTGATAGTTGATTTGATCTTGACGAAAAACAGAAACTTTTGCGCCCACAAAAATAATTCTCCTGTTTAACAGAACCGCGATAAAATACTGATTATTTCTGCACAAGATTGATATAATAATTTCCTCTGTTTTCCTAATTTTTCAGAATTTGTTGAATTACAGAAGTATTCGAAGTTTATAGATTGCTACAGACTGTTCTGTTTTTGGCAGATTCTGTTTTCTGTGTTTCGTTTGCTTATTTTGATGAACCTATGGGTAGTATCGGGGGTAATGAACCATGGAGAAGTTGGAATACAGTAGGTATTACACCAATATAAATAAAGAATGAGTTCACAACAGTAACAAATATAGTGATTTTATTTTCTTATACTAATGGATCTCATGAGTTTTCTGTTGAGTTTTGTGTTGTGAAGTTTTCAAGTTTTGGGTAAAGATTTGATGGACTATGGAATAGGGAGTGGCAAGAGCCTAAGCTTGGGGATGCCCAAGGCACCCCAAGGTAATATTCAAGGACAACCAAGAGCCTAAGATTGAGGATGCCCCGGATAGCATCCCCTCTTTCATCTTCGTCTATCGGTAAATTTACTTGAGGCTATATTTTTATTCACCACATGATATGTGTTTTGCTTGGAGCATCTTGTATGATATGAGTCTTTGATTTTTAGTTTGCCACAATCATCCTTGCTGTACACACCTTTTGAGAGGGACACGCATGAATCGTGATTTATTAGAATACTCTATGTACTTCACTTATATCTTTTGAGCTAGACAATTTTGCTCTAGTGCTTCACTTATATCTTTTTAGAGCATGGCAGTGGCTTTATTTTATAGAAATTGCTGAACTCTCATGCTTCACTTATATTATTTTGAGAGTCTCTCTAAACAGCATGGTAATTTGCTTTGGTTATGAACTTAGTCCTAATATGATGGGCATCCAAGAGGGATATAATAAAGACTTTCATATAAAGTACATTGAATACTATGTGAAGTTTGATTCCTTATGATTGTTTTGAGATATAAATATGGTGATATTAGAGTCACGTTAGTGAGTAATTGTGGATTGGTAGAAATACTTGTGTTAAAGTTTGTGATTCTCGTAGCATGCACATATGGTGAACCATTATGTGATGAAGTCAGAGCATGGTTTATTTATTGATTGTCTTCCTTATGAGTGGCGGTCCGGGACGAGCGATGGTCTTTTCCTACCAATCTACCCCCTAGGAGCATGGTGTAGTACTTTGTTTCAATTACTAATAGACTTTTGCAGTAAGTATGTGAGTTCTTTATTACTAATGTTGAGTCTATGTATTATACACACTATCACCCTTCCATGATTGCTAGCCTCTCTAGTACCGTGCAACTTTCGCCGGTGCCTTACACCCACCTTATACCTTCCTCAAAACAACCACCATACCTACCTATTATGGTATTTCCATAGCCATTCCGAGATATATTGCCATGCAACATTCCACCGTTCCGTTTATTATGACACATACCATCATTGTCATATTGCTTTGCATGATCGTAAGATAGCTAGGATGATGTTTACATGGCTTGTCCGTTCTTTGATATCATTTGCTACGCTAGATCATTGCACATCCTGGTACACCGGCGGAGGCATTCATATAGATTCATATTTTGTTCTAAGTATCGAGTTGTAATTCTTGAGTTGTAAGTAAATAAAAGTGTGATGATCATCATTATAAGAGCATTGACCCATGTGAGGAAAGGATGATGGAAGCTATGATTCCTTCACAAGTTGAGATGAGTCTCCGAACTTTACAAAAAATAAAAGAGGCCAAAGAAGCCCACCAAAAAAAGGAAAAAAGGAAAAAAATGAGAGAAAAGAGAGAAGGGGCAATGTTACTATCCTTTTTCCACACTTGTGCTTTAAAGTAGCACCATGATCTTCATGATAGAGAGTCTCCTACGTTGTCACTTTCATATACTAGTGGGAATTTTTCATTATATAACTTGGCTTGTATATTCCAATGATGGGCTTCCTCGAATTGCCCTAGGTCTTCGTGAGCAAGCGAGGTGGATGCACACCCACTTAGTTTCTTTTTTAGCTTTCATAAACTTATAGCTCTAGTGCATCTGTTGCATGGCAATCCCTACTCACTCACATTTATATCTATTAATGGGCATCCCCATAGCCCATTGATACACCTAGTTGATGTGAGACTATCTCCTTTTTATCTTCTCCACAACCACCATATTCTATTCCACCTATAGAGCTATATCCATGGCTCATGCTCATGTATTGCATGAAAGTTGAAAAAGTTTGAGAACATCAAAAGTATGAAACAATTGCTTGGCTTGTAATTGGGTTGTGCATGATTTAATACATTGTGTGATGAAAATGGAGTATAGCCATACTAAATAATTTTGTAGGTATAACTTTCTTTCGCCATGTTATTTTGAGAAGACATGATTGCTTTATTAGTATGCTTGAAGTATTATTGTTTTTATGTCAATATTAAACTTCTGTTTTGAATCTTATGGATCTGAATATTCATGCCACAATGAAGAAAATTACATGGATAAATATGTTAGGTAGCATTCCACATCAAAAATTCTGTTTTTATCATTTACCTACTCGAGGACGAGCAGGAATTAGGCTTGGGGATGCTTGATACGTCTCCAACGTATCTATAATTTTTGATTGTCCCATGCTATTATATTATCTTTTTTGGATGTTGTATATGCATCATTACGCCATTTTATATTATTTTTGGGACTAACTTATTAACCTAGAGCCTAGTGCCAGTTTCTGTTTTTTCCTTGTTTTTGAGTTTCGCAGAAGAGGAATACCAATCGGAGTCCAAACGGAATAAAACTTCACGATGATTTTTCTTGGACCAGAAGACAATCAAAGGACTTGGAGTCCAAGCCAGAAGAGCCACGAGGCGGCAGCAAGGGTGGAGGCGCGCCCTGGGGGAGGGGGGGTGCCCCTACCTTGTGCCCCCCTCGGGGATTCCCTAACCTACTTCTTCGTCCTATATATTCACATATATTCCAAAACCCTCAGAGGAGTGCACGAAAATACTTTTCCGCCGCCGCAACCTTCTGTTCCCGTGAGATCCCATCTTGGGGCCTTTTCCGGCATCTTGCCGGATGGGGATTCGATCACGGAGGGCACCTACATCAACCCTATTGCCGTTCCAATGAAGCGTGAGTAGTTTACCACAGACCTACGGGTCCATAGCTAGTAGCTAGCTAGATTCTTCTCTCTCTTTGATTCTCAATACCATGTTCTCCTCGATGTTCTTGGAGATCTATCCGATGTAATCTTCTTTTGCGGTGTGTTTGTCGAGATCAGATGAATTGTGGATTTATTATCAGCTTATCTATGAGTATTATTTGAATCTTCTATGAATTCTTATATGCATGATTTGATATCTTTGTATTTCTCTTTGAATTATCGGTTTGGTTTGGCCAACTAGGTTGGTTTTTCTTGCAATGGGAGAGGTGCTTAGCTTTGGGTTCAATCTTGCGTGATTTCACCCAATGACAAAATAGGGGTAGCGAGACACATATTGAATTGTTGCCATCGAGGATAAAAGATATGGTTTTCATCATATTTCTTGTGTTTATTCCTCTACATCATGTCATCTTACTTAAGGCGTTACTCCGTTCTTTATGAACGTAATACTCTAGATGCATGCTAGATAGCGGTCGATGGTGGAGTAATAGTAGTAGATGCAGGAAGGAGTCGGTCTACTTGACACGGACGTGATGCCTATATGCCTAATCATTGCCTTGGATATCATCATAACTTTGTAGTTTTCTATCAATTGCTCGACAGTAATTTGTTCACCCACTGTATTATTTGCCTTCAAGAGAGAAGCCTCTAGTGAAACCTATGGCCCCCGGGTCTATTTTCCATCATATTTGTTTCCGTTCTACTAATTTGCAATATTTTATTTTAAGATCTATAAACCAAAAAACCCAGAAATATTTAGTTATCATTTATTTAGTTTTCTCTATCATTGGTGCGCGTCGGAGCTATACAAATGGTTTTTAACCCCTTTCCGCGATGGCATTTGGAACCGTCGCCTAGTGAGTGTGGGCGATAGGGGGGTCCTTCCCAGACGACCCAGAAACCGTCGGGGATATGCCCTCCTGGCACACACGCTCGGCAAAATGAGGTCGTGTGCGACCGGCGAGCGCTCAAATACGGAAATACGTAAAGTAGAGCTAAAAATACAATTATACAAGCAAAATTGTTTCCGGTCGCAAGTACATCCCACACAGTCAGTCCCCGCTAAACGTTTCCGTTCATATGTACATCCCACAGAGTCGCTCCAAGGAAAACATTTCCGTTCACAGGTACATCACACACAATTTTTCCCGTTAAATTGTTTGCGTTAATGAATGTATCACACACGGTCCGTAGAAGAAACTGTGTGGCAAAGGTTGTCCAGCACACATAGTTTTTATGTGGTAAACATTTGCGCAAGGTGGCCTAACGCAAACAATTTTCAAGAGAAAGTCGTGTGTGATTGTTCATTGATCCAACACGGTTTATTCCTAGAAACTGTGTGTGTTGCCTGAGGTCATCGTCCACGGCATTTTTTCAATAATCGTTTGCAATAGCAAAACCCAATTAGCAGGCTAATTCGCCATTACCAGGCTAGTTGCCCTATTATTAATAATTAATTTATTAATCTAATTGACATTCATATTAAGCACATAATATATTTCATTTCCATATTAAGGAAGCATAATTTCATAACTGAAATACATCAGAGTACAACATGATATAGCTTCAGCACTCAGCTACCCCATTACACAACTACACCAACACCAAGTTTCACATGCAACATGTAGAACCTTTGAAAATTAGCATCATAGACGGTATATAGACAGATGCATCTCATCTGGAAAACTGTTGGAGCGGAAGGTGAATATTGAGCCTTCATTCATGTTGAAGATCTTTGCAACTTTAGGCCAGTGCCTATGGATGATTGACCATCTGTCCTTCGTCCTCTTCAGAACACTTCAATATTGAACCGTGGGTGTTGTATGAAAACCTTCCTCGCCTCCTGACCATACGGGTGGTTTGAGAGGTAATCATCAGTGAACTGCTTCGGAAAGGCCTGAAAACAAGGATGTGCATAAATATCTTCTCTATATTGGAAATGGGGCAAAGGAATAAAAAAAGGCAAGGTATAATAGTTAGTACCATCTTGTAGTGAATTGATGTCTTGATTGTGCAGACAAAGATCCTGTTGTTTTTTGTCGCTAATTTCTTTATCCTAACAATCTTTCTGAGTTTCTTGATTTGATTGATATTCATGGACAACTCATTTCCCCATATGCAAAAAGGGTCGAACAGTGGGTCAAAACCTCTGACAGCAGGACCTACTTGTGCAAGACCAAATTGTTAAAAACCTAAATATTAGAATGGTTCCTGCAATTTCACAATAATGTGCTATTAGACAACGGACCATGCACGTGCTAACCTCGATTGTAAACCTCAGTGCTTCCCATTGTTTCCCAGCAACACATATAAGGTAGTTAGTTATCAGGTTAAGTAAGGGTTCACATGCTATCAGTAAAATATGTTGATGAAAAATAAGCACATTGCAGATTCATCAGATTAATTCAAGCCACATGGAAAACCCATTTATCCAAACCAAGCATGATTACGAACTAGGAAATATAGCACTTGTATATGTTTCTCATGTATTAAGTGCAGCCAAATTCGATTTATTCCTCACATGCACAACAATACAAAATTCTGCCCACGACAATTGGACATCGCATTGCAGAATTGAACCAAGCAGTTAACTAAACACCACAACAAATGAACCAAACATTAACTGAGCACCACATTGCAAAATATAACATACTCCCAATAGAAGATCAGACAGTTAACCAAACAGTTAACTACAACCAATTGTAGCAATTGTATTTGTTTCTCATGTATTTACTACAGCCAAATTCAATTTATTCCTCGCATGGTATACAATAACAGAATGCACCCACAACTATTAAACATCGCATTGCAGAATTAAACCAAACAATTAACTAAACACCACAACACAAATGAACCAAACGTTAACTGAGCACCACATTGCACAATGTATAACCAAACCAAGAATGCTTGACAACTTGGAAATATAGCAATTGTATTAATTTCTCATGTATTTTGTAAAGATAAATTCGATTTATTTCTCACATAGAAGACAATACAAAATTGCAGCCTGGAGAATTGAACATCACATTTGCAGAATTGAACCAAACAGTTAACTGAAGACGACAACTAATTAACAAAACAGTTAATATGTGAGCACCAAACTGCACGACATATAGAACATATACACTAGAGCAACAGATTGCATGGTAAAATTAGATAGCACAATTCACTAGAATTTGTGAAGGAAAGGCAGGAGCAGCACATGCAACTGGTAAACCGAGCATGCTTAACCGGTGTAGCTAGCAAATGGCAAGGTGCTCCTCCAAGATCTGGGGGTCGACACGAATGGCAGCCATCGCGACCTCATCCGCGCGTGCGGCCGCGATTTGCTTCTCCGCTGCCAAATGCTCCTTGAGATCCTGGCTATACTACGTGCACCATGACTTAGGGCGGCGCTTATTTGGTGGAGGGTCGGTGATTTGGGTGGAAGGTGTCGCGCTCGCGCCGGCGGTCGGGGCATGTGGGATGTGGAAGGATGGGGGTCGGGTGTGGATTACCTGCCTAGATAGACGAGGCCGAGCAGCATGAAGGAGGGTCGCCGACGAGGAGGCGGCGCTGCAAGCAAGGAGTGAAGGTTTCAACTTGGAAAGGAAGGTGGAAACAGGGGAAATGTGGCTTTTGGTAAGGGGGAGGGGGCGGGGAGGTAGATATTCCCGCGGAAGCCGAAAATTTGGAATCGCTTCAGCGAAAAAATTGGCGCGCAAAGTGTCATCAGACACGGTCCCTTATTCAGAACTATGTATGATATATGAACATCACAAATGATTCAGATAGGTTAACCCGTGTGTGTTGAGTTTGAACGTCAAAAATTTTGGTTCAAATTTCCATGGTTACAGTGGTCATCCACGTCATTGCATAATTTGGGTACACAAAGGAGACTACAGCACACCCACACTTCTTAATCGAGCAAGATCAGCAATTAAATAGAGCTAGCTGACCTAAACATTACTCTAACAAATTAAAGATCGGCACTCTTAATTAAACAAAACAAAGAGTACTACTATGGCTGGTGCTCGTCGATTTCCGCCGCCACCTCCATGTCCAGCTCGCGCCTGACGGTCTCCTGGGGAAGGGGCTCCATGGCATCCTTCGCACCATACTAGGCAAGCATCTCGCCATCCGCGTCCGCCATCTCTTTGGAAAAGGCCGCCACGAGCTGGGCATGGGCGGACGCAATCTGGGCTTGGACGGGCTCCGTCATTGCAAGGTATGCGGTGGAGGAAAAGACGACTGCTCGAACGCAATCGGCGATTGCCAGCTCTTCGGCCATGGGTTGCCGACTGTTGTCGGAGAAGCTTTGTTTGATTTGTGCGGTGACCGCCAGGAGCTGGGCGTGGGCAGCCTCGACATGGTCGTGGGAGGCCTCCATCAGGGCTAACGCTGCTGCTGCAGAACGGACAACTCATGTGCTGCTCTCACCAGTTGCTATCCGTGAGGCAGATGTTGTTGCCGCCACCTGAGAAGCAACAACGGCCATTTGGGCTGCCTTTGCCGCCCGGTCGTAGATTGCGGCCGCGCTCACGCACCTTGTTAGCACGCGCACGGCGGCTGCGGCCACGCTCTCGCCGGAGTGGGCCACCAAAGTTGCCCTCACGATGCGGGTCCACGTGCCCATCTTTCACCGGCGACGATTGAATAGTGAAATGATATTTGGGGAGCGAGCTAGTGTGCTTGAGACGCTGGCAGTGGACTGTAGCCGACGCACCTTCTTGCGTAAACCATAGGCGTACTATACACCGACGGTGCTCCAGGATATTTTGTGCTACATCTCACACGGTTGGTGCAAATAAAATGTGTGTGTTCTACTTGATTTTTCATCTTGATTTGAATTACATGATGGGTCACAGCGGCAATGGACGGTGTTTGAATTGCTAGACCTTTTATCTGGAGTGAACATGCAACTATATGTGTGTCGTAAAAGAATTGTATTATTCAGGGTTCGTTTGAACATTTTATACATTAAATTAGTTTTCTAGCCATTTCAGGTGCACAATTCAAAAATAAACTACATGCACATGCTCCCTGCACCAACGTGGGTTGTAAAATCATATAAGTGTCCATGGTTTATGCTTATCTCCCATGCAAGAAATGGGGATGAAATTCGAACACCACGGCACCGTGGCTCTCCGGCAAACATTGATGTACTTGCTTTAGTAATTCTAGTAAATCCAAAATTCATCTGAAATTCATGAAACTTGGCATGCTATCATGGAGCGGCATCAACATGCCATGGTAAAAAATTTGTCCCATTTCAGGCAGCTTTGGGGTATAAGCTTCTCATAAACCAGAGCTTCTCACAACAAGTGTGATGGTTTCGGTAGGGAACGTTTCACCTTTTTGGATGAAATGATATCCGTTGCCTCTTCTCCATTTCAAATTTTTTCCTAGTATCAACATAGAACAACAGGAGTGTTGTGCCAATTTTTCGGATTTTTCGGGGTTCGCTTGGACAATTTTATACATTAACTGAGTTTTCTATGTATTCATGATCATAATTCAAATTTGAACTACAAGCACATGCTCTAATGCATATAAATTAGTTGAAAATTCAAATATGTGTCCTTGGTTGCCTGCTTAGGTCCCATGCAAGAAATGTGAATGTATGTCAAACACCCTGCTGAGGGAGTCCTGGATTAGGGGGTATCCGGACAGCCGGACTGTATACATCGTCCGGACTATTGAAGCGTGAATATACAAGACTCAAGACTTCGTCCCGTGTCCGGATGGGACTTTCCTTGGCGTGGAAGGCAAGCTTGGCGATCCGGATATTATATTTCCTTCCTTGTAACCGACTCCATGTAAACCCTAGCCCTCTCCGGTGTCTATATAAACCGGAGAGGTTGGTCCTTAGAAGGCCGATCACAATTACAATCATACCATCATAGGCTAGCTTCTAGGGTTTAGCGTCTCTGATCTCATGGTAGATCTACTCTTGTACTAACCATATCTTCAATATTAATCAAGCAGGAAGTAGGGTTTTACCTCCATCGAGAGGGCCCAAACCTGGGTAAACATCTGTGTCCCTTGCTTCCTGTTACCATCAGCCTAGATGCACAGATCGGGACCCCCTACCCGAGATCCGCCGGTTTTGACACCAACATTGGTGCTTTCGTTGAGAGTTCCTCTGTGTCGTCGCTACAGGGCTCGATGGCTCCTACAGAACTTTCTCCCCGGACAGATCTTCGTGTTCGGCGGCTTCGCTTTGCGGGTCAACTTGCTTGGCCATCTGGAGCAGATCGACAGCTACGCCCCTGGTCACCGGTCAGGTTCGAAACCTGAACTACACGGCCCGGACATCCACGGGACTTGATCTTCGATGGATTTGGGCCTATGCCAGGAGCACCGGACAGTCACGACGAGCACGGCTTAGACCTGCCGTCGGACAAAGCTCGGGGTATCACCCCCGTAGTATCTCCGGACCTAAATCCGGAGCAGGCTGCGCTGCCTAAGGACAGAGGGATGGACCCCGCCCCACAGGTCGCACACTCATCGGCGGTGGATCCGAACACGGGTCTTACCTCTGCGGTGGCCTCCGGACCCCCGGATTCGTATCCGGACGTTGGTTCCAGTCCGCACACTCCCGAACTAGTCGAGCCAGGTTGGGCTCCGGTAATGGAGTTCACCGCTGCGGATATCTTCCAGCACTCGCCCTTTGGCGACATGCTGGACTCATTAAAGTCTCTCTCTTTGTCGGGAGGATCTTGGCGAACTATGTCCGCTCGAGTGGGAGGCAGGCGACGAAGGAATTCGTTGCCCACCCACCACCCACTTCATCGCCACGGTCGATGATTTAACCGAGGTACTGAACTTCGACTCCGAAGACATCGACGATATGGACGACGATGCAGGAGAAGAACATGAACCACCGCTCACTGGGTGGTGGACAGCCACCTCCTCCTATGATATGTATATGGTGGACACTCCGAAGGAAACAAATGGCGATGAGGCAACGGAGGATAAAACCTCAGGGAAAAAAGCAAAGAATGGGCGTCGTAGGCGCCACTCCAAGCCCCGCCACAGCAATACCGGCCTAGGAGACGAAAACAATCCGAATGGTGCCGAAGAAGAATACAACCTTGATCAGCCCGCCTTCGAGCAGGCCGAACAGGAGGATGAGCAGGTCAGCCCAGAAGAATAGGTGACGGACGAATACCCGAAGGAGGATAGCTACATGCCCCCCCTCCGAGGACGAGATTAGCCTTGGCGACGACGAGTTCGGCGTGCTTGAGGATCCCTTAGAGCAGGAGCGCTTCAAGCGCCGGCTTATAGCCACTGCGAGGAGCCTGAAAAAGAAGCAGCAGCAACTCCAAGCTGATCAAGACCTGCTCACAGATAGATGGACTAAAGTCCTGGCAGCCGAGGAATACGGACTCGAGCACCATATGGCTAACCGGCCACCTCGTGGCCGGGATAAAACGGCATATCAGTCCGCATACCAGCCAACACCCCCACGCCAACATACTACGGCCTGGGGCAACAAAACAGGACAACCAAGATCGATCTACGGATCGCGGGGGCACGTCTCGGCACGTGACGACGACCGTCACGCCAGATACACCTTCAACAAGTTTGGCCGGGCCGAACATAGCCATCTAGAGCAATTCGACCTGCGTAGCCACATAGCCCGGCACAGAGGCGCCGCACACCCCCTCTGCTTCACTTGCGAAGTAATGGATCATGAATTCCCAGAAGGGTTCAAACCCGTAAACATCGAATCATACGATGGCACAACAGACCCCGCAGTATGGATCGAAGATTTCCTTCTCCACATTCACATGGCCCGCGGAGACGATCTACATGCCATCAAGTATCTTCCCTTAAGCTCAAAGGACCAGCGGCCTTTGGCTAAACAGCCTGCCAAAGAAATTCCATTGGCAGTTGGGAAAACACGGAAGACGCATTCCTCGACAACTTCCAGGGCACATATGTGCGACCACCGACGCCCGATGACCTGAGCCACATTACTCAACAACCCGGAGAGTCAGCCAGGAAATTCTGGACTCGGTTCCTAACTAAAAAGAACCAAATAGTCGACTGTCCGGACGCCGAAGCCCTATCGGCTTTTAAGCATAATATTCGTGACGACTGGCTCGCTCGACACCTCGGCCAGGAAAAACCCAAGTCCATGGCAGCTCTCACAACACTAATGACCCGCTTTTGCGCGGGCGAAGACAGCTGGTTGGCTCGCAGTAGCACCACGCCACATTCTGGCACTTTGGATGGCCGCGACAATAACGGCAAGCCACGGCGTAATGCATATAAGCGGCGGAACAACGGCGACAAAGATCAAGACACGATACCAATGCCGGATTCAGCGGATCCAAGCCCGGTCAGCGGAAGAAGTCGTTCAAAATAAATAATCGAGGACCGTCGATCTGGACCTCATCTTTGGGCGCTCGTGCCAAATTCATGGCACCCGGACAAGCCAGCCAACCACACCAATAGAGATTGCGGGTTATTCAAACCGGCCGGCAAGATAAACGCCGTAGACAAGGACAAGGGGCTGCACAGCGATGATGACGAGGAGACCCGACGTCCGAACACGGAGGGATAGAAGAAATCCCCCCCCCCCCTAGGTGAAAACGGTCAACATGATCTACGCCACGCACATCCCCAAGTAGGAACGGAAGCGAGCACTGTGGGACGTCTATGCGATGGAGCCAGTCGCCCCAAAATTCAACCCATGGTCAGCTTGTCCGATCACCTTTGATCGTAGGGATCACCCTACTAGCATCCGTCACGGCGGATCGGCCGCATTGGTCCTAGACCCAATCATCGACGGATTCCACCTTACGCGCGCCCTTATGGATGGTGGCAGCAGCCTGAACCTGCTTTATCAGGACACAGTGCGCAAAATGGGCATTGACCCTTCAAGGATCAAAGCCACCAAAACCACCTTTAAAGCTGTGATTCTTGGAGTAGAGGCCCGTTGCACGGGCTCTATAACATTGGAAGTGGTCTTCGGATCTCCAGATAACTTCTGAAGCGAAGAGTTAATCTTCGATATCGTCCCTTTCCGCAGTGGTTACCGTGCACTGCTCGGACGAACTGCATTCCCTAGATTCAATGCGGTACCACACTACGCATACCTCAAGCTCAATATGCCAGGACCACGCGGGGTCATAACAGTAAACGGAAATACGGACTGCACTCTCCGAACAGAAGAACATACTGCAGCCCTCGCGGCGGAAGTACAATGCGGCCTCCTCCGACAAACCAACCCGGGCACCGTCAAGAGAGTCCGGAGCACCCCGCAACAGGATCATCAGGACAATGCTTTAGAGCAGCCTCTTTAGAAGAGCCGGATCGTCAGACATACATAGGAGAGAAAACCAAGGAGGCAACAGGCATTGCGCACATAAGGAAACACCCAGGTGGAATCTATTTACGATCGTTATACCTGTTTTATATATCCATACGCGGCCTGCCCCCCAGATAGGACATGTTAAATAGTCCTATTTATCTCTGCTTAACGCATTCATTGTAAACACACGCTTAAACGTATTTTCGTCAATGGGAGATTATATATAGCATCAGCTCATTATTGTTATTTGAACATTTTTCTTACAAATGTTTCTTTGATATTGCATCCGTACACTTTGGTACGGTTCGTTTGCCAGGGGCTTCCTATAGTGCCCCGTTCTACGGCAACTAAAGTCCGAACACTTTAAACAGTGTTGTAAGTGCAGCTAGTGCCACCCCTAGTTGGTTTTGGAGTATTGACGACAAATTTGGTTGAGAGACTAATGCGTTTGTGAGAATTGCAGGATAACACAGGTAGTGTCCCTCATTGATTCGGTTTACCTACCGGAGATGACCCCTAAAAATGTATGAAGACATTGACGACAATGGTGGTATGTGAAGATATTCACATTGAAGACTATGACATGAGAAGACATTGAGTGAAGACTATGGGCCTTGAAAGGCTGTAATCGTTTCGTTGTTTCCTTTTCTTCTTTGTTGAGTCATAGGAACAAACGTATTGGTATTTGGGGTCCAAGTTAAAAAAGTCAGAATTTATGAAGTTATTCTAAACACAAATCCTATGTCTTCGAGCGAAGACAATGAGATCAAATCTTATCCAGAGTCGGATGAGTCAGCTTTGCTTGTAGCCCAAGTAAAGTTGCCGTGTGTGTTTGAAATCTGACCGTTGGAACACGTGTCAGTTCCTTAGTGACCCAGGGTCATTTCGGACATATCAGGTCGGGTTGCCTAGTGGCTATAAATAGCCCACCCCATACACCATAAATTGGTGGCTGCTCAGAGTTAGTGCACGGCTTTTGTCGTTTGAGAGCAACCCACCTCGAAGCCTTTGAGAGAGAAATCCTTGCGAGGACAAAGCCCAAACACCCAGAGCCAAAGAGTGTTAGGCATCATCAAGTCTTTCTCTGCTCAAGTGACTCAAGACTTATTACACTTGAGGACTGTGAATCCTCCGGCCGGTTAGGCGTCACGTTCTGAGCATCCAAGAGTCATTGTGGATCGCCCGGTGAACGAAGTCTGTGAAGGTTCGGAAGTCTACCTTGAAGACTTACCAGAGTGATTGGGCGAGGACTGTGTGTCCTTAGCTCAAGGGAATAAGGTGAAGACGCGGTCTTCCGAGTTGAATCTCAGCCTCCCTAAGCGGGCGTCTGAGTTGTCACAGCAACTGGAACTGGTCCAACAAATCCTGTGTCTTCAACAAGTGACTGGTTCTATCCTCTCCCTCCCTTTACTTAGAGTTTGTCTTCGTGAAGTCATTGCCTATTTGTCGTACCTGTTTGACTTCATTGCTTGACTACTATCGTTGGTTGGCTTCATACTATCTTCCATCCCGATCCTTACTACTAAGCTGCTATTAGTCTTTGTACTTTCACATTACTGCATACTTGACTATGGTTTGCTTGTTGTACTTTATCTTCCGCTGCATATCAATTAGGTCATTTCTATTGTTTGTCTTCAAAACTTCCACGTTTTGAAGACTTTCATAAAAATTGCCTATTCACCCCCCCCTCTAGTCGATAGCTAGCACTTTCAATTGGTATCAGAGCAAGGTACTCCCTTGTTCTGTGTGATTCGGTTTAACCACCCGGAGTTTTAGCTATGTCGACTGCAGGGATAATCAAAGTCTCCACTGCTTGCCCCGTGTTCGATGGAACTGAATATCCCTACTGGAAGAATAAGATGCGCATGCATCTTGAAGCCATTGATGTCGACCTCTGGTATGTCTTCAAGAACGGCATTCCCAAAAGCGGTGAAGGTGTCACCCTTTGCCGATGTCAAGAAGTTCATTCAATGGACTCTCTACTGCCAAGAACATAATCTGTGGTCATCTGACCAAAGGACAGTATGGCCGTGTGAGTTCTCTGGAAACGTCGAAGCTAGTCTGGGACTGGCTATCCAAGGTCAACGAAGGCGTCTCAACCCAGAGATATCAAAGGATCAATGTTCTTCGCAACCTCTTCAACCGCTTCAAGAGAAACGACAATGAAAATGTCCAGCTCACGTTTGATCGCCTCACCGACATCACAAATGAGCTTCGTGCTCTCGACGCCACTGAGATTACCAAGCATGAAATCGTCAAGACACTACTGAGATCACTTGACAGCTCCTTTGACACCCTTGCCCTCATGATACAAGAACGCCCTGATTTCAAGACACTCGATCCGTTTGATATACTTGAGAGGCTCAACACACATGAGTTCTAGCTTTCTGAGAAAAGAGATATCTATGGTCCCAACTATGGCCGAACTCGCGCTTTGAAGGAAAAAGTTGTTTCCTCATCCGAAGAAGAATCGACTACATTACGATGATCCTAAAGACATTGGAAAGGAACTTGCTATGCTTGTGAAGAAGTTCCGTAAGTTCACTAATAAGAAGGGCTTCGTAAAGTCTTCACGATCTAGCTCAAGAAATGATGAAGCTTCCACTCATGACTACAAGAAGAGAACATGTCACAAGTGCAAGAAACACCGACACTATATCTCCGAGTGTCCACAGTGGGACAATGAGAAGAAGAAGAAGAAGAGCAAGGAATATGATTCTGATTACAAGAAGAAGAAGAAATCTTCAAAGTCTTCTTCCAAGTCCTCATCAAAGTCTTCATCTCATAAGACAAGCTCATCTGGCAAGGCTCGTGCTTTTGTTGGCAAGGAAATGGATTCAGAGGAGGAGTCTGCTTATGAGGAGGCGGAGGTGGAGTCCAAGAGGAGTCCGACCACAGCGTTGCAAGTCTGGCTCTAGCCACGACCTATGTTGCCAAGTCCATGTTCAACACCAAGACAATGACTTCCACACCAACGCTGAAGTTGATGACAAGGACGACCCTGCTCCCACCCTATCGCTTCATGGCACGTGGTGCCAAGGTAAAATCACGTGATGCTTACTTTCAAACATCAAGTGAAGATGACTCTAATTGTGAATCCAAGCCCAGCTACAAAACAGTTGCTAAAATTGCAACTGAACAACAAAAAGATATGGAACATACTTGTCACACCCTGATTTTCATGCCACAACACTTAAGCTAATAAATCATGATAAATTGTGGTTTGACAAAAAAAATTGTGTGTTTTGGTCTTTGCTTGATTTGATTTTTGTCTGTTGTTTGCAAGTGCTCTAAAAATCAAATAAATCCTCCAACTCTTATACTACTTCTCTCCAAAAACCTTGCCCAATGATCATGCCATGTGTATAGGACATAAAAATAATTTCTTACAAAAATAATTTGGCCAAATAGTATTTTCAAAAATTAGTTTTCCAAAAACCCCTGAATTGAGATTTGCACTTCAAGTACTTAATTAAAGGCAGTAAAAATCTTTCCAAAAATATATTTGACTCCTATTAGATATAGGACTCCTAGAAACCACAAAAATATAATTTTAAAAGTTATTTTCCCATTTTATTTAAAGGATTTTTCTTTAGGCCAGAAATGGTCTTTAATAGGTTAAAATTATTTTAAAGCTTTAAAAATATTTGGGAAAATCTAGGGAAACTCAGTGGACATATATTGTCCATATATAAGAGTTTCAACACATGGTCATGTTCAAAATATTGGTCAAATCCCTCAAAAACCCTTTCTGGATATTTCAAGCTTTTGAAATATTTACAAAGTGAATATTCTCCAAAAATTCCAAGAAAATTCTAGCATGTCACATATGACATGTTTGAAGATCTTAACAAGTATCATGTCATGGAGAATAGTATAACCCCATGAAACCCTCTCAAAACCACTTCTGTCCTCTTTCAAGTTTGAACAACTTTGCACTGTCAGACATGTCCAAAAGTTCTCAGACCTTGTAAACATGCTCAACTGGTCAAATCATTAATCTAGACCAAATGTCACAAGTTGGAGAACAAGTTAACTTGATCAAAGTGCCACAAAACCCTTCCTGTCCAGAATCAAATTTGAACAACTTTGTACTACCAACTTTCCCTCCTTGACCCCAACTTTTGTGAGCATGTTCACATGACCAAATGAGGCCACTACACCAAGTGGTGCATCAAGGAGAAGTGATTTGCTCAAATAGATCTACACAAGTTCATTTCTGCTAATTTCTAGGGTTTACAAAAGTTGCACTGTCAACTTTGCCCAAATGAGCTTAAATTTGGTGGAACACACTATTTCTAAGTGCCATTCCATCCTGTTAATTCTCATGGCAAGTGGAATTAATTTTCTTGCCCAAACCAACAACAAACACCTTCTGCCAATTTTCCAAAATCATCATTTTGACCTCTTCCACTAATCTCCATGAGCCCAAGTTTTTACCACGGTGAACCTCGATCACCAAGAACCTCCAAAGAACTTCCCCTGGCCATTTGTCAATTAATGTTGGGCAAAAACTCCAAGATTCCTCTCTGGACAGCCATGGCAATATCTCGTTCCTCCCTCTATTTTTATTTCCTACCTCTCCCTTAGTACCTAAGCTACCCCAGGGCATCTCCATATGCACCAAAGACTAGTAGACAAGGCGGGACACATCCAGGCGCCTGGCATGCCGTGGCATGCCAAATGGGCGCTTCTGAGCGCTCTGATGTGCTCCAAAGATTGTAGCTGCGACCTGCCCGAGGCTTCGATCACCTAGGGCCTTCCCTTGTGTCCCCGAGGCCGCCTCGGCGTCCGGGACACGCAAGACGGTCGGCTCCCTCCTCCTTCTCTCTCCGCGACCTCGACATGTGTGCCCCGGCGCCCTTCGCATCCGCCGATCGCCCCTTTTCGTGTGGGACCTCCTGGAGCTCGCCCTGCTCCCTCTCTCCTCTCCTCTCGGCCTGGACCACGACCACGAGCACCCCAGGCACGCACCAGAACGCCCTTTTGGCCTCTGGCAACGCCACGGGCCGTGGCCGTGCGCCCCGCCTACGGCACCTCCCGGCCGCGCCCGTATAAGGCCACCCCGAGCCCTCTCTGTTCTTCGTTTGCTCTCTCCCCTCCTGTGCAGCCCCTAGACCAACCTACCTCTCCCTCTCGTGCCCTCAGCCCACCTCCATGGCCGGAGCCATGTCGTCGGCCTCCTCCTAAATTCGTGCTCTGTGGCCTCTACCTCTCTTTTAGATTCCACCAGAGCATCACCAACCTCCCCAAGGACATCTCCCGAGCCCCATTTCTTCCTCTCCGCGGCTGCAGCGTCGTGTCCCACCCTCACCATCGCCGCCGTCCGCCGCGGGCGATGCTCTGCTCGCGTACGACCACCCCAGCGATTGTGGCGCACCTCTACAGATGCGGCACGCTCTCTTGAGCACGCCGGTGTGCTGGGCGTCGATGGAGGTGGCCGGTGCCGCCGGGGAGAGCGCCGGTGCCGCTCGGCCTCGCCCCCTCTGTTTCCCGTCGCGCCGCATGGATGGTTGAAGTCGACCTGCCGCTGGGGCCCGCCCGTTTAAGTGGAGACGGCTTCCGCCGTTACCGCCTCTCCCGCGCGAAGGCGTATTCCCGGGAAGCCGCCTCCGACGTGGCCCATGCGCGTGTGCGGCCGAGCCGCTGGGCCGGCCCTGTGGCGTCCTGCTGCTAAACCTTGCCCTGTGCGCCTCTTAAGGGTAAAGCCCTTGTCTGTTTCTTTCTTTTTTTTCTTTTTCCAGAAACTTGTAAAATCTCCCAAGTAATTCAAATAGACTCCAAATTTGATGATTCAAATTTCCAGAGACTCCATAAATCAATTCCTATTTACTAGGCCATAGTGGACATTTTTGTTGTCCTTGGTTTTCACTGAACCTTTTAAAAAGGTCATTTATCCACATAAGTCCACTTCAAAAATCCATATTATATTCATTTCAACTCCAAATCCAGTGAAACCAATTTCTAAATGTTTCAAAAGTCATGCCTGAATTAATGGGTACTTTTACTCTTTTTTATAAAATGGCATTCTATGGACAACTTGTGGATCCATCAAATCCATTGATTCCATCATATTGAAATGTTCAGAAATATCCACTGATCCAAATCCAATGAAACCACTCTGGTTATTTTTCATATAACCAGAGAATTCCTAGAAAAGTCAAATTAATATTTTTAGAGCACTTTTATTTTCTGCCTTTTTGTGTTGCTTATTATGGTTGCTTTCGGCGATAATTGACGAAGTAGAGGAAATGCTCGGAGTTGGACCAGAAGACTTGAAGACTCTGATGAACCAGGCAAGCAGCCCTTTGACCGTGGCACCCCTCTTGATTCATCGGTACCCTTTTTCTGATTGCATGATGATGAAGTATGACGGTGGTAAACTTGTTGTGAACCACCACATGATGCATACCCCTACTCATGACCTTACCTTGTTCATGATTGCATTTTCAAGAGACTATTTGATGCATAATGATGCATGTGTACCATGAACTCTTCATGGTTACATTCTTTCGAAAACCCCATCGGGTGCCCCTAATGCCCTTAGGAGATGTTGATCTAAGGTCACCACTTGAGGAAGAAGTGGTGTACCGGAGAGAGATTTTGGTGTGTGTGTGTGTGTGTGTGTAAAATGATGGATTAGATTTATGTGTGATTACCGTCCCAACCAAACATGTGCAACCACTCTACCCCTTTATGGGATGGGGCATTATTAATTACCTAGGCTGATACTAGCTTGGAGCCCGCATTACTAGTGACGGGGAGAGTTGGTGCTCTCTCTCGGGGCCGGGTCGTGCTGTAGGGCGGCCATGACTGTTTTCACAGTGGCACCGGACACACCGTTGGTCCCTTCGTGTATGCGTAATAATGTGAAAAGGCAGAGTCCCACGATCTTTTGCTTATACACGAGGGCCGTGTATCAACGAGTGGACTCCTTGTTAGTGTCGTCTAGGAAAGATAGTGATCGGGTGCTTCCCCGAGTACTTGAGGTATCAAGGATCGTGGATGACACGAAAGCTTCCCGGATCTTGTGGGTAAAGTGCACAACCTCTGCAGAGTGTCAAACTATTCGAATAGCCGAGTCCACGGTCATGGACAGTTGGGAGGTGCTACTTAAATTATGTCCAGAAATTTTACAAATCATGATGCATGTGTGTGTGGAAAGGAACTATTTGTGTCAAGGTGGAGACTTTACATGTTGAATGACATGACATTGATTCAACTCTATTTATGTTGATATCCGTAACTTTGTTCTCGAGGTTACCCATGTTTTATTGATGCATATCTCACAAGTTGATAGGACATCTTAACTAGCTTGAAGCTAGGTTGCTTACTTGTTGTACAACTGCATTGTCACTTTGAACCAAATCATGGGTTGCTTGCGAGTACATTCAAAGTACTCATTGGCTTGCCACTGGTTATTTTATTGGCCAGCATGAAAGAACAAGATATATCGAAGAGTTCCTTGGTGACGATCGTGCGAGCTAGGACGCTTTCCCAGTTAGAATGACTGTAGGGTTAAGGCAGATGGCATGGGTCCAAGTTATCAACGAAGATTTCCGCTGCGACGATATACTCAAGACTTGACCATAATGGTCCTACTTGTGTAAAACGGTATGCATGGATGTAAGACTCTTGTTATTCAGCTTCTGTGTGTTCAGTGAGCATTGATCTCTGGGATCATTGTACACGTGCATTCGGTGATCACGACTTATGAGTCGGGGTCCCCACAGAGCTGGTATAAGAGCCATCCTGACTGTAGGAAGCCTTAGTTAGCATGGTTGTTAGTTAGGGTAAAACTATTTCCAAAACTATTGCTAGTTTTCAAAACTATCTATACTTCTCTTCCCTTCTCAGTTTTTCGAAAACTAAGGTATACTTTCCTTATTGATCTCTTCCCCTTCAAAACCTTTGGTCGCTAGAACCCCTATGCCCCTGACCACTGGATTCTTTGTAATCCTCGTGGATAATCTAGAAGGAAGATGCTTTGCCAGACATTCACCCACATCTCCTGAACACAAGATTGGCGACACCACAACAAGACGACACCAACAGAGGATACATCCTCGAGGAGTGAGGACATGAAGACCCAGGAGATGGTGACACCCTTGACACTGCCCCAAGATGATGCAACCTTAGCCTACGATGCTCAGGGCATAGGATATGCAAGATCATGATATACATCGCTAATAGGGTAACCCTGTCACTACCGTTGTCGTATCGGCAACCACCGGTGGATGAGAACCTAGCCATTTGGTTCGCCTCACTATAGTGAGCAGGAAAACGGTTCTCTTCATCCCCCGCTCTCGGTGACGATATTGTCAACAATGTGTCCGATGGGTTGGACCACTATTATGCCTTGATAATATTATTGCATAAAGGATTGCCTATCTGGTACCATCGACGGATTAGAAAGCAAAAGCGATCATCATGATTAAGAAGACAAGAGAAGACCAAGTCAAAGACAACCACGAGGAGCCACCATCACCCCATCACCTCATCAGGCGAGAAGTTGTCGAAGATTCTTCCGGCTCAACCCAGATCGTTTCATCAAACAAGAGACGTAGCAACACCTGAGGAAAACTCAGGAGACTGCATGAGGCACAAGGCACGACTACTGAGTCCGAGAACCCCTAGGGTAGGATGAGTCGTGTACCCCCTATGCGCAGTCGAGTCCGTATGATGGTTCGAATAGAACCATGATTGTGTGTTGCTTGTTTTTATTTGTTTGTGTTTCGATATAGGTCGCACTTTTGCCCTAGGCGACAAGTATGCGACTATATCACCTTCCTTACCTTGCCTCTTCTATTTGGCCCTTTTTGCACCTGTTTGTTTGCACTTGCACTATAGAACCCCTTTAGGCATTCCCTCCTTTATGCTACCTCTCCCTCTCATCTCTCTCCTCAACCGAAGGCTAGCAAGACAAGATACACCAAGGATTCTACTTTGGCAACCAACCAGCACTGAAGACTTTTGCTACAACATCTTCGACCAAGTACAGCCCCGTAGAGTTATGCTTATCCCTCATGACTGGAACCCCATCCCTAGACCCTTCGAGACTTCATGAGATAACCCATCTCGAATCCTTAACCATGTGCTTAACCCACAGGCTTACAAAGAGAACCAGTTAAGCCTCCGTAACCTCGCTCAACATTGGTTTCACTATGGAACTAGTGGACGTAGGGAATGAGCACCTTATCATCCTAATATAGCACCAGAACTGATGATGCCATAGGGAAGACCAATTTGAGGATATAGGAACGAAGGACAAATGACTTGATGAGTTTATATCAGAGACCCTGAGGAATTGACTGAGACTTTGGTAGATCATGAGGCTTTCATGTTGGTAGATGAACTTGGTGGGATCATGATTATAGATTAGCATAGCTTCCATTATCCTTGAGTAAATTGGATTTATAGGACAATTATGATCGCAAGCTGAAACTCCTGGAAGTGCAAGGATTTGACTTGATCAGATGATATTGATAGGAGATAGTTGATATTACGTAAATAACTTGAGGGAGACATGTAGGATTCCTCGTTGGACATGAGATTTGGATTAAATAGGTTACCCTAGTGGAGTATGGATGCAGAGTAATTTTACATGGTTTGGAGTAAATTGGATTTAGACTGATGATCTTGATCATGATACCATGTTTCTTGGTGGACCATAACTAGGAGATTGGAATAATTGTCAGAGTTTATTTAGGGATCTATATATGCTTGACCTTGGAGTTTACATGACCATGATAATGGAAATTGGGGGACTGACTATAGTAAGGTAGCCCTTTCAAGTGTTTGGGGATTATAGGAACCTTAGGAGATCATGTGGAACACCATAACCATCGGATTTGTAGAATTAAATGGATTATGTAGTGATTGATGGAAGTTAATGGGCTGTTGGAGTTGATTCAGAGGAAAGAAACAAGATCTTGGAGTGGCTTACGACGTGTTTCCTTAGGATAGAGATGCACTAACATGGACCTTGGAAGAATAGGATGAGCACTTGGATTGTCGTGTTTTATTCCAGCTTGGAAGCTTGTATGCTCTACCCATGGATTTTTAGGGGTAGCCATACATATGAGTTTGGGGATCATAGACATATATGATTTTGTTAGACCTCCTCTCGAGAGTCATGAGGATATGAATCACATGAGTGATGATTGGAGTTGACCTATACGAAATGATACTATCAGTGATATGATGTGATTTGTTTAAAGGACTAGATAGCACAATTGGCATCTCAGAAACTGTGCTCAAGGATGGTATGATAAACATTCACTCGCACACTAGAATCCTTGAAACCCTTATGCCCTACCAAGCCACAACATGGTAGGATCATGACCATGGGTCTTGACTCTAGATCGATAAGACCTTGGCCAATGCTCAATCGTGACCATCACCAATGCCTCAGCCCACTTTACGTACCCCATAGACTTCATGGAGTGCTTGTACAAGTTAGTAGTCATCTTACTTTAATGACATACTTGTCTACCCAAAGACGGAAGAAGAATCGTTGAGCTGGTCAAGGAACATCTGAAGATCGTCATGTCTAGGAGGAAGAACAACACCAACCACCATCTTCAAGAAGTATACTTCCGTGTCAAAGACCATATGTATCTGCAAGCCACTCCTCTCTAAGGAACCAAGCATTTCCATGACAAGGAAACCCACACCAAGATTCATCGGCCCTCTTCGAGATCACTCCAAGATTTAACAACCCCCTCTGAGATCGCCACAAGATGAAGAGAAGACATTTACCAGACGGAGTTACCACCTGAGTTACCCACTGTGTGTAATGTTTCCACATGACACAACTCCGGAAGTGTTTTCGACTTCCTAACTAGCCCGATCACTAACAAGGACATCGATCACCGAGCCATCGACCTCCAGCCCGATCCAACCTGATCTAACGCGAGAGACCCTTAGCAACCTGGATCAACCGAGGCGTCATACACGAAGCTACAACACCGGTTACTTCAAGATTCAATGGAGCACCAAATGGAAGTAGAAGCAGTATGAGGACGTGAAGACTACCCCAAATCCAAGTTTCTGTATTCCTTCCCGCGCCTAGTATGGGAATCTCGGGGACGAGATTTTTGTAAGGGGGGTAGGTCTGTCACACCCTGATTTTCATGCCACAACACTTAAGCTAATAAATCATGATAAATTGTGGTTTGACAAAAACTTTTGTGTGTTTTGGTCTTTGCTTGATTTGATTTTTGTCTGCTGTTTGCAAGTGCTCTAAAAATCAAATAAATCCTTCAACTCTTATACTCCTTCTCCTTGATCCAAAAACCTTGCCCAATGATCATGCCATGTGTATAGGTGTCACATCCCTAGTTCTGGTATGACCTAGACTAGCTAGTCATTTGTCCATCATGTTTAAATTCCATTTAATATTGAAATGAGGATTTTTGAAACCCTCAGAATCATTTTTTAAAATGACCCAAATAAAAATTGCTTCAATTTGGCCCAAGAAAATGTTCCTGTTTTCTCTAAAAATATTGGTCAGAGGAAAATTTCCAACCAATATTTTTGGGAGCTCAGAAGTATTTATTTTTGGCCATTTGAATTAATGCAGTGAATATTTGCCTTGGATATATATGTTATATATATTATATATGTCCAATAATTATGCTAGTTGTTGAGGAGCTCTGGAATAATATAGTTAGCTCCTGCAAAAATTGGCATAAGGAAATAAATTGATTTAGTATTATTACTAAATCGTAACAAATGTCGTAAAAATAGAAAAAGAAATAAAGGGAAAAATCTTACGGACCTACTCAACCCAGCTCACATGCGGCTTTGGCCCAGCTGGCCAGCCCAGCCCATCTGGGCCCCTCCTCTGTCGTCTTCCTCCCCGGACAGAGCACGGGCGTGCCCGGCCTTGCCACCGCCGCGCCACGCGCCACCTCCTCCCCCACACTGCGTGTCCTCTCCCCTCGTCATTTGGATGACCCAAGGCGTCGCCACGCCGCCCGACCGCCTCCTCTCTCTCCCGTGCCTCTCCTCCTCCCCTCGCTCCCTCTCTCACGGCCGAAATCGTCGTCGCTTGCCGTCCACGCCCACCGTGGCCTCGCCTTTGCCACACCCCCCTGACACGCTCCCTAGCTCCGCCGCGACCCCCTCTACCTCCTCGTCGAGCCACGCACCCCCGGACGGCCTCCATCGTCGTCACCGTCGTCTCTTCACCGCCGGCCGCCGTGGATCCCCATCGCCGTCCCGTCGACCACAGGCGTCCCGAAGCTCGCTGCCGACGCCATCGAGTCCGGGCCAGAGCTGCATCCATTCCCCTTCTCCCTGCCTCCTCAAGGCTCAGAAGCCGCACGCCCGCCGAGCCCGAGCTCCGGCCGCCGCCATGCGCCTCCGCTCCGGCGAGCCCCTGGCCCCAGCTCCTCCCACCTGCCCCATCAGATGCTGAGCCGGGCTCGCCCGGTGCTCTCGACGCCGCCCGTGGCTCGTGGCGCGGACTCCGCCAGCGTCAGAGGTCGCCGCGGCAGCCCCGTCGCTCGAGCCTCGCCACGTGGGTCCGCTCGTCAGGTGATTAGCTTAAGCTAATCACCAACTAACCTAACCCCTGACGCTAACATGTGGGCCCCAGTGCCCTAATCTTTAATTAAAATAAACTAACCCCCTGTTTAACTTTGTGTCACTGACGTGTGGCCCCACACGTCAGGTTTGACCGGTCAACCACGGTTGACTCGCTGACGTCATGCCTCTGTAATGCTGACGCAATTATTTATTTTCTGGATTTAAATTAATCAGGAAATTCCAGAAAATGTTTCAAACTTCAAAAAATCATAGAAATTCAACCGTAACTCGGATTGAAATAATTTATATATGAAAAGTTATCAGAAAAATGCAATCTTTCCATCTGTACCAGTTTCATGCATGACAAACCAACCTAAACCTGCTGTATAGGTGAAAACATGTAAATGGCATTTATAAGAGCTTAGTTTGGAGTTGCATTTTAACCTTGGTTCAAATGGACTTCATTCAAGTTGAATACTAGTTGCATTAGCTCAAACATCATCACATCTACATGCCATGTTCATGCATCATATTGTTGCATATGATTGTGTATTGATTGTCGGCACCGTTCCTTCTCGATAGGTCCTGCTCCGGAGACCGTTCCAGAGTACCTGTCTGTGAAGCAGTGCCTCCCTTGTTGATTTACCAGGCAAGCAAACCCCCTTGTTCATTCCGATACAATCCTACTCTCTCGCTCCTGCTCTCATTTATTGCATTAGGACAACAACGATTCATCTGCTACTTTGTCTTTGCGGTAGTTGAACCCATTCCTCTGCATGACCTGTCATTGCCACGATAAATAGTTGAAACCCACTAGCATGTGTAGGAGTTGATTGAGCCATGTTGTGTTCCTACCATGCTATGCCTGCTATTGCTTAGAGTTGTGTCAGTCTGATTCATTGGGGATGAATTGGAGTATGCAGTTCTATGTTACGATCTTTGAGAGTGAAATGTGTGAACACGATTTGGTAAAGGTAGCGGTGAGAGGCCATGTAGGAGTACATGGTGGGTTGTCTCACTGGAACCGTCCTTAAGCACTGAGTTCTGTGTATGTTGTCCAATGACTAGCTACTACCACACATTGGAATGCTTAAGTGCCCCTCTCGACTTATTGACCAACTTGACCTCTGTCAAGGAGTCGCAACTAGTTTCTGGTGTTTGTAGGTAGTGTTAGTAGTCTACCAAGTGGCACCCGGCCAGTGGGCTTGGGACAGACTAGGCACAAGTGGCACGGTGTACCAAGCATAGATCCATCCGGCGAGGTGGGCTTGGGAACCCTGCACACATCATTTGGGGCCGTGAGCGACACCCCGGCCGGATCTCCTTGCGGATGGAACCCGAATAGGCAATAAACCTGGACTAGAGTCTTGTGTGGTTAGTCAGGTCGTGGCCGACACCCTCGCCAAAGCTTCCGCTTGAAGGTTGCCGAGATACATGATGTGTATATGGCGGTAAGTGGCGAGAGCGTGTGTGAAGAAGTACACCCCTGCGGGGTTATCATGATCTATTCAATAGCCGTGTCCTCGGTTATGGACTTCTTGGATGCTTACGTGGTACATAGACAACTTGAAGTGGATACTCTAAAAATGCTCAAGACAAGTGTGAGTGCTATGGATGGCCTTCTCGTATGGAAACGGGATGAATCCATAGTAGTGTATTGATGTGGTGACTAGTGGACTGCAGTATGCCATATCACCTCAAAGAAGTTCTCGTAGTCGAGAACAGGATAGCCACAGTGTCAAAGCTGGCTTGCTGCAACTAAACCCCGCATTACCTTCTTTACACTAATGCATGTATAACAGTATCTGCTGTAAGTCTTGATGTGTACCTTTGTACTCACGTTGCTTTATTTATGTTTTGCAAATGAGACTTCGGTCTTCTTGGTAGTTCCGCTTGGACTTGACGAGTAGCTTGTTACCTCATTTACGATCTTGTACCCTTGGGAGGGTCTTGTAGATAGTCGCTTCTCAGCCTTTTTCTTTGTAGTTATGCGTACTTTCGGACATGTAATGCTTCCGCTTGTTGCTTGTATGCTCTGAATGATGGGTCATGTGACCCCTGTGTGTATTTAAGCTATGTGGCTCTTCTGAGCCTTTATCTATATGAGTTTGCGTTATGTTGTGATTCCATGTTGTACATCACATACTTGCATGTTATGCGTACGTGTAACTTGTATTGCTATGTGTGGGATCCGACAACCTAGTTCTTTATCCTTGGTAGCCTCTCTTATGGGGAAATGTAGTCTCGTGCTTCTGAGCGATAGTAGTCCGCCATGTTCGGTTCACCGGAGTCCGCTAGCCCAGCACTACCGCTTGGGACGCTTGATCGGCCGGCATGTGTTTCTCCTCGTTCCTATATGTCTGTCCCTTCGGGAAATGTCGCCATGGGATATTCGGAGTCTCGCTTAGCCTGCTACAGCCGGTTAATGGAGTCCTCATAGCCCAGTGCTACAGCCCGAATTCATACGTTGATGACCGACATGCTCGATGTGATTCATGTATGCATGTCCCCATAGATTAGTGCCACTTTGGGTTCACGGCTAGTCATGTCGGCCCGGGTTCTCTGTCATATGGATGCTAGCGACACTATCATATACGTGAGCCAAAAGGCGCAAACGGTCCCGGGCCATGGTAAGGCGACACCCGTGGGAATACCGTGCGTGAGGCCGCAAAGTGATATGATGTGTTACATGCTAGATCGGTGTGACTTAGGATCGGGTCCCGATAGCTTTGGTATCGAGAGCTGACTCGCCTGTAGGGTTTCAAGCCAACCTGGTCAAGTTGAGTCTAGAAATTCTTTAGTTATGTAAGGGGATTGATTGTGGAAGGGAACGTAAGGCTCTTTTTACTCCTTTATCTCATGGCCTTCTGATCTGAGTCATCTTAATTTCCGACGGGGTTAAGGAACTAGGCTTTCTCTTCCGTCTATCAGGATCACGTGTTACTACTCCGTAGTCTCTTAGGATTGGTTGATCAGAGTCATACCCCAGTTTTCGAGTGCCTTCGGTGTAGCCTGTTTAGTAATATCTCGTAACCTTGAGTGGTGATGTTGAGTTGTAGTACTACCCCATTTTAGCAGGATGTCTCATTTTGAGCATTTTACCGCCGTTATGCTGCCGGAATTGCCCAGAGTTCGAGAGTTACTAATTTTTGTGTCCTACATTTTTCAAGATGTAGTGATGTTGATTCCGTCCTTGGTTTCGCTTTCTCGTGATGTCATCGGTTAAGCGAAGTTTTGTTGCTCTTAGCCGTAACCACGGAGATGGTAGGGATGAGGATCCTCGACCCACCTTCGTTGGCGGGGTTCATGTTAGAGATGGAGAGGAACAAGCGTGAGTCTAACCGCTTGTTGGCACGTATCGAGGAGAACACCGCACAACAGTTCAAAGGGTCTGTAACCATTCATGATTTTATTCGCTTGCACCCACCTACCTTTCATCATTCCATCGAGCCACTCGATGCGGATGACCCAGCTCCGTAGTATCACACGCAAGCTCCGCTCTGCGAACGTGGTGAAAGTGACAAGGTCACCTATGCCGCATACCACGGAAGGTCATGCTAGTCTTTGGTGGCGTAACTATGAGGCTATGCTTCCAGCTGGTCGATTCCTACCTGGAGAGATTTCACTGAGGCTTTACGCGAGCATCACATTCCTGAAGCCCTCATCGATCACAAGAGAGAAGAGTTCTGTAGTTTCACCCAAGGTAAGATGGCTGTTGATGCTTACAGCAGAGAGTTTGAGAACCTTGCCCGCTATGCTACTGTAAGAGGTGTCCACGACGCCAAGAAGCGAGCTAGGTTCGGAAGGGTCTCAACCCCAAGTTGCGTCGTGATCTCCACCTACATCATTGTGATACATTCCAGGCTCTGGTGAACAAGGCCATTAATGCAGAGACAACTCAGCTCACTTACGAGGAGTCTCGTAAGCACAACCGTGATTTGGATCTTCTTCCGGTTCTAGTTCTCAGAAGCGCCGGATTTGGATTCCGAACTCCGCTCTTCCTCCTGGATACACACCAAGGCCATCTTATGTGGCACCTCATCCAGTTCAGCAGTATGCACCACCCAGGCTTATTGGTGGACCACACCTTATCTGGTCCACGCCCTACCTCCAAGATTTGTTACAAGTGCGGAGAGCCGTGCCACATTGCCCGTGATTTGTACTCGCATCAGAAGTTGCTCCACCCCAGCCCGAGAAGTCTGCATTGGCCGTGGTAGTAAGCCATCGCGCAAGATGTTCAAAGTGCCAAGTCAGCTCCCACCGAACATGGGCGTGTGCATCACGTCTCAGCTAAAGACGCTCATGATGATCCGTATGTCGTTCTTGGTACACTCCTTGTCAACTGTCATCCAGCTTCGGTTCTATTCGACATCGAGCATCTCATTCCTTCATTTCTGAAAGCTATGCCCGCTTGCCACGACATGTCATTTTGTGATATGCCCTCCCCGCTACTCATTCAAACTCCTGGATCCAAATGGCAAACTTCTTGTGTAAGCCATAGTAACGAAATCCTTGTTGACAGACTTGTATTCCTTGCCTCACTTATAGCCCTCAAGTCTTCAGATATTAACATCATCTTGGGTATGGACTGGATGACAGCTCATCATGCCAAGATTGAGTGTTACACCAGGTCTGCCCTGCTTACACACCCATCTAGCACGATAGTCACTGTCTCCACTAGAGTTGCAAAGCGTCAAATTTATTCTCTTAATGCCAGCCCTCTTCCAGACCTTGAAGATATCCCGATAGTCCGTGATTTTCCGGATGTCTTTCCAAAGGAACTACCAGGTATTCCACTTGACAGAGATGTAGAGTTCGTCATAGATCTTATTCCAGGAACCGCTCCAATCTCTAGGACACCTTATAAGATGGCACCCTTAGAACTAGCCGAGCTTAAGAAACAACTTGATGAGTCCTTGCAAAAGGGTTTCATCCGTCCTAGTTCTTCTCCTTGGGCTTGCCCCGTCCTCTTTGTCAAGAAGAAGGATGGTACGGACCGGATGGTTGTAGATTATCGTCCCGTTAATTTGGTCACGATAAAGAACAAGTATCCGCTCCCCAGGATCAACGACCTGTATGATCAGCTCGCTGGATCCTCAATCTTTTCCAAAATTGATTTGAGGTTAGGATACCACCAAATCAAGATCAGAAACGGGGACATCCCCAAGACAGCCTTTGTCACTCGTTATGGCCAGTACGAGTACACCGTCATGTCCTTTGGTCTAACCAATGCTCCAGCTACATTCTCCCGCTTGATGAACTCGATCTTCATGGAGTACTTACACAAATTCGTCGTGGTTTACGTCGATGATATTCTTATTTACTCGAAGAACGAGGAAGAGCATGCCGAACATCTTAGACTTGTGTTAGAAAAACTCAGAGAGCACCGCCTTTATGCCAAGTTCTCCAAGTGCGAATTTTGGTTGCCGGTGACCTACCTAGGCCACGTGATTTACGGTAAGGGCATTGCTGTCAATCCCGAGAGTTCAGGCCGTTCTCGATTGGACTCCACCGAAACCGTTAAACAAGTTAGGAGTTTCCTTGGTCTAGCCAGCTATTAGGCGCCGCTTTGTTGAAAACTTCTCCAAAGTAGCTAAACCCCTCACGGAACTTCTCAAGAAAGATAAAAGTTTGAGTGGTCCCCACAGTGTGAGTACAGTTTTCAGAACCGAAAAGACGCCTGACTTCCTGCTCCCATACTTGTGCCACCGGATTTCACGAAGGACTTTGTTATCTCATCGTGACGCCTCACGACAGGGACTAGGTTGCATTCTTATGCAGGATCGTCATGTGATTGCCTATGCATCTCGTCAGTTGCATCCACATGAGGAGAATTATCCTACACATGATCTAGAGCTTGCAGCCGTAGTCTATGCACTCAAGACCTGGCGACATTACCTTCTTGGTAAACGTTGCGAGATCTACACCGATCACCAGAGTCTCAAGTATATCTTCACCCAACCAGATTTGAACCTTAGGCAAAGACGATGGTTGGAGTTAATCACAGATTATGATCTAGGGATTACCTACACCCCAGGCAAAGCTAATGTCATGGCTGATGCGCTAAGTCGTAAATCCTATTGCAGCAATCTCGTGTTGCGGCAGGTCAACCACTTCTCCATGAGGAATTCGTAAGCTTAACCTTCACATTGCTCCTCACGGATTCCTTTCTACATTGGTGGCGAAACCTACCCTCGAGGATCGGATCATTTCGACCGGAAGTTTGATAGGGTGTTATCCGCATCAAGAGAAACATTAAGAAGGGAGTTGGTGGATGTTTCTCTATGGATGATCGTGGTGTTGTTTTCTTTGGGAACACTTTGGTGGTCCCCAAGAAGCGCATCTTCGACGATTGATTCTTAAGGAGGCGCATGAATCTCCTCTCACGATTCATCCCGGTAGTACTAAAATGTATCGGGACCTACGCCGGAGGTTCCGTGGACTAGGATGAAGAGAGAAATCACTCGGTTTATTGCTAATCGCGACGTTTGTCGTCAGCGTTAAGCGTAACATCAAAGACCTGCGGCACCCTTCAGCCTTTAGCTATTCACGAGTGGAAATGGGATAAAGTTGGTATGGATTTCATCACCGGCTTTCCCAGGACCAAGAAAGGGAATAATGCTATCTTCGTAGTCATTGATCATCTCTCCAAAGTGGCTCACTTCCTACCGGTTCGAGAGAGTATCACCGCTAGTCAGCTCACTAACTTATATATTTCTCGAGTAGTGTCACTTCATGGTGTTCCACTAGAGATCAATTCAGACCGTGGCAGTCTTTTCACTTCTCATTTCTGGGAGAGTTTCCAAACTGCCATGGGCACCCATCTTTCCTTCAAGATCGCTTTCCACCCTCAATCAAGTGGTCAGGTGGAACGGGTCAACCAAATTCTCGAAGACATGCTTAGAGCTTGCGTTATCTCATTCGGTATGGATTGGGAGAAATGTCTTCCGTTTGCCGAGTTTGCTTATAACAATAGCTATCAATCCAGTCTCAAGAAAGCTCCTTTTGAGATTCTCTATGGACGAAGATGTCGAACACCTTTGAACTGGTCAGAAACCGTGAAAGACAATTCTTTGGACCGGATATGATCCAGGAGGCAGAAGAGCAAGTTCGCATCATTCGTGAGAATTTGAAAACAGCCCAATCTCGTCAAAAGAGCCAGTATGACCGTCGTCATAAGGAAGTGGCTTATGAAATTGGCGACAAGGCTTACCTTCGGGTTACTCCTTTGAAGGGTACCCATCGTTTCGGTATCAAGGGCAAGTTGGCTCCCCGTTACATTGGCCCCTTTCGCATTCTCGCTAAACGAGGAGAGGTTGCCTACCAATTGGAACTACCCCCACATCTTTCTCGAGTTCATAATGTCTTCCACGTCTCGCAACTCAAAGCGTTGCTTCTCGGATCCCATCCGTGGAGTGGACCACAACGCTTGATCTCCAAGATAACCTCACCTATCGAGAGTACCCGGTTCGCATTCTTGATCAAGCAGAGCGTGTTACCCGACGTCAGAACATCAAGTTTCTCAAGGTTCAGTGGTCTCAGCATTCCGAGAGAGAAGATCGTCTTCGACTGGAGTACCCCGCTTTCTTTCCATCGACCCCTGAATCTCGGGACGAGATTTTTCCAAGTGGGGGCGAGTTGTCACATCCCTAGTTCTGGTATGACCTAGACTAGCTAGTCATTTGTGCATCATGTTTAAATTCCATTTAATATTGAAATGAGGATTTTTGAAACCCTCAGAATGATTTTTCTGGAAATGACCCAAATAAAAATTGCTTCAATTTGGCCCAAGAAAATGTTCCTGTTTTCTCTAAAAATATTGGTCAGAGGAAAAATTCCAACTAATATTTTTGGGAGCTAAGAAGTATTTATTTTTGGCCATTTGAATTAATGCAGTGAATATTTGCCTTGGATATATATGTTATATATATTATATATGTCCAATAATTATGCTAGTTCTTTGAGGAGCTCGAATAATATAGTTAGCTCCCAAAAATTGGCATAAGGAAATAAATTGACTTAGTATTATTACGAAATCAGAACAAATGTCAGAAAAATAGAAAAAGAAATAAAGGGAAAAATCTTACCTGGACCTACCTGCGGCCCAGCTCACATGTCTGGCCGCCCAGTGGCCCAAATTGGCCAGCCCAAATCTGGGCCCCCTCCTCTGTCGTCTTCCTCCCGACAGAGGAGGGCAGGCGCGTGCCCGGCACGCCGCCGCCACCACCTCCTCCCCACACTGCGTGTACTCCCCTCGTCATTTGGATGACCCAGGCGTCGCCACGCCGCCCGACCGCTCTCCTCTCTCTCCGTGCCTCTCCTCCTCCCCTCGCTCCCTCTCTCACGGCCGAAATCGCCCGTCGCCGCCCACAGCCACCGTGGCCTCGGCCATCGCCACACCCCGACACGCTCCCTAGCTCCGCCACCCCTCTACCTCCTCGTCGAGCCACGCACCCCCGGACGGCCTCCATCGTCGTCACCGTCGTCTCTTCACCGCCGGCCGCCGTGGATCCCCATCGCCGTCCCGTCGACCACAGCGCGTCCCCGAGCTCGCCGTCGACGCCATCGAGTCCGCTGTGAGCCGCTGCATCCATTCCCCCTTCTTCCCTGCCTCCCCGCACTCTGTAGCCGCACGCCCGCTCGAGCCCGAGCTCCGGCCGCCACCGCGAGCTCCGCTCCGGCGAGCCCCGGGCCCCCCAGCTCCTCCCACCTGCCCCACCAGATGCGAGAGCCGGGCTACGCCCGGTGCTCTCGAACGCCGCCTCGTGGCTCGTGGCGCGGATTCCGCCAAGCGCCCAGAGGTCGCCGGCGAGCCCCGTCGCTGAGCCCTGCCACGTGGGTCCGGCTCGTCGGTGATTAGCTTAAGCTAATCACCAACTAACCTAACCCCCGACGCTAACATGTGGGCCCCAAAGGTGCCTAATCTTTAATTAAACTAAACTAACCCCCTGTTTAACCCGTGTCACCGACGTGTGGCCCCACACGTCGGGTTTGACCAGTCAAGCACGGTTGACTTCGGCCGACGTCATGCCTCTGTAATGTTGACGCAATTATTTATTTTCCGGATTTAAATTAATCAGAAATTCCGTAAAATGTTTCAAACTTCAAAAATCATAGAAATTCAACCGTAACTCGGATTGAAATAATTTATATATGAAAAGTTATCGAGAAAAATGCAATCTTTCCATCTGTACCAGTTTCATGCATGACAAACCAACCTAAACCTGCTGTATAGGTGAAAACATGTAAATGGCATTTATAAGAGCTTAGTTTGGAGTTGCATTTTAACCTTGGTTCAAATGGACTTCATTCAAGTTGAATACTAGTTGCATTAGCTCAAACATCATCACATCTACATGCCATGTTCATGCATCATATTGTTGCATATGATTGTGTATTGATTGTCGGCACTGCTCCTTCTCGATAGGTCCCGCTCCCGAGACCGTTCCAGTACTGTCTGCGTGAAGCGGTGCCTCCCTTGTTGATTTACCGGGCAAGCAAACCCCTTGTTCATTCCGATACAATCCTACTCTCTCGCTCCTGCTCTCATTTATTGCATTAGGAAAACAACGATTCATCTGCTACTTTGTGTCATGCGGTAGTTGAACCCATTCCTCTGCATGACCTGTCATTGCCACAAGAAATAGTTGAAACCCACTAGCATGTGTAGGAGTTGATTGAGCCATGTTGTGTTCCTACCATGCTATGCCTGCTATTGCTTAGAGTTGTGTCAGTCTGATTCATTGGGGATGAATTGGAGTACAGTTCTATGTTACGATCTTTGAGAGTGAAATGTGTGAACACGATTTGGTAAAGGTAGCGGTGAGAGGCCATGTAGGAGTACATGGTGGGTTGTCTCACTGGAACCTTCCTTAAGCACCGAAGTTACGTGTATGTTGTCCAATGACTAGCTACTACCACACATTGGAATGCTTAAGTGCCCTCTCGACTTATTGACCAACTTGACCTCTGTCCGAGAGTCGCAACTAGTTTCGGTGTTTGTAGGTAGTGTTAGTAGTCTACCAAGTGGCACCCGGCCGTGTGGGCTTGGGACAGACTAGGCACAAGTGGCACGGTGTACCAAGCGTGAGATCCATCCCGGCGAGGTGGGCTTGGGAACCCTGCACACATCATTTGGGGCCGTGGCGACACCCGGCGGATCTCCTTGCGGATGGAACCCGAATAGGCAATAAACCTGGACTAGAGTCTTGTGTGGTTAGTCGGTCGTGTGGCCGACACCCTCGCCAAGCTTCCGCTTGAAGGTTGCCGAGATAGATGACGTGTATATGGCGGTAAGTGGCGAGAGCGTGTGTGAAGAAGTACACCCTGCAGGTTATCATGATCTATTCGAATAGCCGTGTCCTCGGTTATGGACTTCTTGGATGCTTACGTGGTACATAGACAACTTGAAGTGGATACTCTAAAAATGCTCAAGACAAGTGTGAGTGCTATGGATGGCCTTCTCGTATGGAAACGGGGATGAATCCATAGTAGTGTATTGATGTGGTGACTAGTGGACTGCAGCGCCATATCACCTCAAAGAAGTTACGGTAGTCGTAGAACAGGATAGCCACAGAGTCAAAGCTGGCTTGCTGCAACTAAACCCCACATTACCTTCTTGACACTAATGCATGTATAACAGGATCTGATGTAAGTCTTGCTGAGTACCTTTGTACTCACGATGCTTTATTTATGTTTTTGCAGCGGAGACTTCAGTCTTACTGGTAGTTCCGCTTGGACTTCGACGAGTAGCTTGTTACCTCAGCTACGATCTTGTACCCTTGGGAGGGTCTTGTAGATAGTCAGGCTTCTCAGCCTTTTTCTTTGTAGTTGTCTGTACTCAGACATGTAATGCTTCCGCATGTTGCTTGTATGCTCTGAATGATGGGTCATGTGACCCCTGTGTGTATTTAAGCTATGTGGCTCTTCTGAGCCTTTATCTATATGAGTTTGCGTTATGTTGTGATGCCATGTTGTACAGCACATACTTGCATGTTATGCATACGTGTAACTTGTATTGCTATGTGTGGGATCCGACAACCTAGTTGTTTATCCTTGGTAGCCTCTCTTATGGGGAAATGTAGTCTCGTGCTTACGGCGATAGTAGTCCGCTATGACCCGGTTCACGAGTCCTGCTAGCCCAAAGCACTATTGCTTGGACGCTTGATCGACCGGCATGTGTTTCTCCTCATTCCTATGTCATCCCTTCGGGAAATGTCATGGATATTCGGAGTCCTGCCTAGCTAACAGCCCGGGTTACCGGAGTCCTCATAGCCTGCTACAGACCAATTCATACGTTGATGACCGACATGCTCGATGTGATTCATGTATGCCTGTCCCCATAGGTTAGTGCCACTTTGGGTTCATGACGAGTAATGTCGGCCCGGGTTCTCTGTCATATGGATGCTAGCGACACTATCATATACGTGAGCCAAAAGGCGCAAACGGTCCCGGGCCATGTGAAGGCGACACCCGTGGGAATACCGTGCGTGAGGCCGCAAAGTGATATGATGTGTTACATGCTAGATCGGTGTGACTTAGGATCGGGGTCCCGACAATAGGACATAAAAATAATTTCTTACAAAAATAATTTGGCCAAATAGTATTTTCAAAAAATAGTTTTCCAAAAACCCCTGAATTGAGATTTGCACTGCAAGTACTTAATTAAAGGCAGTAAAAATCTTTCCAAAAATATATTTGACTCCTATTAGATATAGGACTCCCAGAAACCACACAAATATAATTTTAAAAGTTATTTTCCCATTTTATTTAAAAGCTTTTTCTTTAGGCCAAAAATGGTCTTTAATAGGTTAAAATTATTTTAAAGCTTTAAAATATTTGGGAAAAATCTAGGGAAACTCAGTGGACATATATTGTCCATATATAAGAGTTTCAACACATGGTCATGTTCAAAATATTGGTCAAATCCCTCAAAAACCCTTTCTGGATATTTCAAGCTTTTGAAATATTTACAAAGGGAATATTCTCCAAAAATTCCAAGAAAATTCTAGCATGTCACATATGACATGTTTGATGATCTTAACAAGTATCATGTCATGGAGAATAGTATAACCCCATGAAACCCTCTCAAAACCACTTCTGTCCTCTTTCAAGTTTGAACAACTTTGCACTGTCAGACATGTCCAAAAGTTCTCAGACCTTGTGAACATGCTCAACTGGTCAAATCATTCATCTAGACCAAATGTCACAAGTTGGAGAACAAGTTAACTTGATCAAAGTGCCACAAAACCCTTCCTATCCAGAATCAAATTTGAACAACTTTGTACTACCAACTTTTTCTCCTTGACCCCAACTTTTGTGAGCATCTTCACATGACCAAATGAGGCCACTACACCCAGTGGTGCATCAAGGAGAAGTGATTTTCTCAGCTACATCTACACAAGTTCATTTCTGCTAATTTCTAAGGTTTACAGAAGTTGCACCGTCAACTTTTCCCAAATGAGCTTAAATTTGGTGGAACACACTATTTCTAAGTGCCATTCCATCCTCTTAATTATCATGGCAAGTGGAATTAATTTTCTTTCCCAAACCAACAACAAAACACCTTCTGCCAATTTTCCAAAATCATCATTTTGACCTCTTCCACTAATCTCCATGAGCCCAAGTTTTTACCACAAATGAACTCGATCACCAAAGAACCTCCAAAGAACTTTCCCCTGGCCATTTGTCAATTAATGTTGGGCAAAACTCCAAGATTCCTCTCCTGACAGCCATGGCAATATCTCTTTCCTCCCTCTATTTTTATTTCCTACCTCTCCCTTAGTACCTAAGCTACCCTGTGGCATCTCCATATGCACCAAAGAAATAGTAGACAAGGCGGGACACATCCAGAGCGCCTGGGCATGCCGTGGCATGCCAAATGGGCGCTCTGGAGCGCGCTACAGTGTGCTCCCGCATTGTAGCTGCGACCTGCCCGAGGCTTCTGATCACCTAGGGCCTTCCCCTTGTGTCCCCCGAGGCCGCCTCGGCGTCCGGGACACGCAAGACGGTCGGCTCCCTCCTCCTTCTCTCTCCGGTGACCTCTGACATGTGTGCCCGAGCGCTGCTCGCGTCCGCCAGTCGCTGCACTCGTGTGGGACCTCCTGGAGCTCGACCTGCTCCCTCTCTCCTCTCCTCTCGGCCTGGACCACGACCACGAGCACCCAGCACGCACTGTAACGCCCTTTTGGCCTCTGGCAACGCCACGGGCCGTGGCCGTGCGCCCCGCCTACGGCACCTCCCGGCCGCGCCCGTATAAGGCCACCCCGAGCCCTCTCTGTTCTCCGTTTGCTCTCTCCCCTCCTGTGCAGCCCCTAGACCAACCTACCTCTCCCTCTCGTGCCCTCCGCCCACCTCCATGGCCGGAGCCATGTCGTCGGCCTCCTCCTAAATTCGTGCTCTGTGGCCTCTACCTTTCTTTTAGATTCCACCAGAGCATCACCAACCTCCCCAAGGACATCTCCCGAGCCCCATTTCTTCCTCTCCGCGGCTGCAGCGTCGTGTCCCACCCTCACCATCGCCGCCGTCCTCCGCGGGCGATGCTCTGCTCGCGTACGACCACCCCAGCGATCGTGGCGCACCTCTACGGATGCGGCACACTCTCTTGAGCACGCCGGTGTGCTGGGCGTCGATGGAGGTGGCCGGTGCCGCCGGGGAGAGCGCCGGTGCCGCTCGGCCTCGCCCCCTCTGTTTCCGTCACACGCATGGATGGTTGAAGTCGACTGCCGCTGGGGCCCGCCTGCTTAAGTGGAGACGGCTTCCCATGCTACCGCCTCTCCCAGGCGTATTCCCGAAGCCGCCTCCGATGTGGCCCATCTTGTGGCGTCTTGGCCGAGCCGCTGGGCCGGCCCTGTGGCGTCCTGCTGCTAAACCTCGCCCTGTGCGCCTCTTAAGGGTAAAGCCCTTGTCTGTTTCTTTCCTTTATTTTCTTTTTCCAGAAACTTGTAAAATCTCCCAAGTAATTCAAATAGACTCCAAATTTGATGATTCAAATTTCCAGAGACTCCATAAATCAATTCCTATTTACTAGGCCATAGTGGACATTTTTGTTGTCCTTGGTTTTCACTGAACCTTTTAAAAAGGTCATTTATCCACATAAGTCCACTTAAAAAATCCATATTATATTCATTTCAACTCAAAATCCAGTGAAACCAATTTCTAAATGTTTCAAAAGTCATGCCTGAATTAATGGGTACTTTTACTCATTTTTATAAAATGGCATTCTATGGACAACTTGTGGATCCATCAAATCCATTGATTCCATCATATTGAAATGTTCAGAAATATCCACTGATCCAAATCCAATGAAACCACTCTGGTTATTTTTCATATAACCAGAGAAGTCCAAGAAAAGTCAAATTAATATTTTTAGAGCACTTTTATTTTCTGCCTTTTTGTGTTGCTTATTATGGTTGCTTTCGACGATAGTTGACGAAGTAGAGGAAATGCTCGGAGTTGGACCAAAAGACTTGAAGACTCGATGAACCGTGCAAGCAGCCCTTTGACCATGACACCCTCTTGATTCATCGGTACCCTTTTTCCGATTGCATGATGATGAAGTATGACGGTGGTAAACTTGTTGTGAACCACCACATGATGCATACCCCTACTCATGACCTTACCTTGTTCATGATTGCATTTTCAAGAGACTATTTGATGCATAATGATGCATGTGTACCATGAACTCTTCATGGTTACATTCTTTCGAAAACCCCATCGGGTGCCCCTAATGCCCTTGGGAGATGTTGATCTAAGGTCACCACTTGAGGAAGAAGTGGTGTACCGGAGAGAGATTTTGGTGTGTGTGTGTGTAAAATGATGGATTAGATTTATGTGTGATTACCGTCCCAACCAAACATGTGCAACCACTCTACCCCTTTGTGGGATGGGGCATTATTAATTACCTAGGCTGATACTAGCTTGGAGCCCGCATTACTAGTGACGGGGAGAGTTGGTGCTCTCTCTCGGGGACGGGTCGTGCTGTAGGGCGGCCATGACTGTTTTCACAGTGGCACCGGACACACCGTTGGTCCCTTCGTATGCGTAATAATGTGAAAAGGGCAGAGTCCCACGATCTTTTGCTTATACACGAGGGCCGTGTATCAACGAAAGTGGACTCCTTGTTAGTGTCGTCTAGGGAAAGATAGTGATCGGGTGCTTCCCGAGTACTTGAGGTATCAAGGGATCGTGGATGACACGAAGCTTCCGGATCTTGTGGGTAAAGTGCGCAACCTCTGCAGAGTGTCAAACTATTCGAATAGCCGAGTCCACGGTCATGGACAGTTGGGAGGTGCTACTTAAACTATGTCCAAAAATTTTACAAATCATGATGCATGTGTGTGTGGAAAGGAACTATTTGTGTCAAGGTGGAGACTTTACATGTTGAATGACATGCCATTGATTCAACTCTATTTATGTTGATATCCGTAACCTGTTCTCGAGGTTACCCATGTTTTATTGATGCATATCTCACAAGTTGATAGGACATCTTAACTAGCTTGAAGCTAGGTTGCTTACTTGTTGTACAACTGCATTGTCACTTTAAACCAAATCATGGGTTGCTTGCGAGTACATTCAAAGTACTCATTGGCTTGCCACTGGTTATTTTATCGGCCAGGCATGAAAGAACAAGATATATCGAAGAGTTCCTTGGTGACGATCGTGCGAGCTAGGACGCTTTCCCAGTTAGAATGACTGTAGGGTTAAGGCAGATGGCATGGGTCCAAGTTATCAACGAAGATTTCCGCTGCGACGATATACTCAAGACTTGACCATAATGGTCCTACTTGTGTAAAACGGTATGTATGGATGTAAGACTCTTGTTATTCAGCTTCTGTGTGTTCAGTGAGCATTGATCTCTGGGATCACTGTACACGTGCATTCGGTGATCACGACTTATGAGTCGGGGTCCCCACAATACTAAAAAACTGTTAGACAAAAGCGATGACCTGTTGGACGCGGAAATGACACGTTCACAGTCCTTTGTTGAAGACATAAAAAATCTTCATGCTAAGTACCAAGAACTTGAAAGTCGTCATGAAACGCTCTCAACCACTCATGAAAAGCTCTCCTATGGTTATCTTCAAAGGAAGCAAGAGCTTGAGAAATTGAGAGCGGCTCATGAAGATCTTCAAAAAGAGAATGAGTCATTTCGCGCTCAACAGATCAGTCCCGCTCAGGATGGATTTGAACCACCATGTCTAAAATGCCTTGAGCGTGATAACGCTGCCTCTGTTGCTGAATGTTCCACTACTGCTACTGTTTGGACAGGAGGGCTGATAATGATGATGAGGAAAACATTTTCTCACAGTAAAACTTATTTATGTAGGAAATCAGATCCCACCTTACTCAATCATAGGCATAAACTACTCCATCATATTAAACTATGATAACTTTGAGAGTGTTTGTTCAATTTATGCATTATGTAAGGTGAGAGAACTCATGAATTGAGTGTCTCCCCTAAATATATGCCTACATCACGACTAGACATTAAGTTTAAGCATGGATGAGTACTAGATTTCACATAATGTTGTCAAGCTCCAAGATACCAAGTTCACGCCTAAGTCGATGTAACCTTGCTTCATCCAATGGTTTCGTGAAATTATCTGCCAGTTGCAATTCTTTCCCAATGTGATCTTTGTGAATTTCGACTTTCTCTACATGATCTCTCAAGAAGTGTTATCTATTTTCTTTGTGTTTTGTGCGGAGATGATCCTTGGGGTTCTCAGAATGTTGATAGCACTTTCATTATCACATAAAAGAGGCACATGTCTATAGGTGATACCATAATCCTTCAAAGTTTGCCTCATCCATAATAACTGAGTCGCACAACTGGCGGCAGCAATGTATTCAGCTTCATGCGGTAGAGAGGGCAATACAATTTTGTTTCTTCGATGACCAACTTACCAAAGAGCGCCCAAGAAATTGACATGCACCGGAGGTGGACTTACGATCCACTTTGTCTCCGCCCAATCCGCATCCGTGTATCCAATGAGATCAAACTTAGCATCCTTGGGATACCATAGACCCAACTTTGGGGTGTGAACAAGGTATCTAAGAATATGCTTAACCGCCTTATGATGACTTTCCCTAGGGGAAGCTTGAAATCTAGCACACATGCATACACTAAACATGATGTCCGGTCTAGATGCACAAAGATAAAGCAATGAACCAATCATGGAGCGGTATTTAGATGGGTCAAGGGGATACCGTCCTGTCTTCAAAGTGAGTGTTATTTTCGTTGGCATTGGTGTCTTACATGGACTAGCATCAGACATACCAAACTTCTCTAGGATATCCTTGAGGTACTTTGCTTGAGACAAGAAAATTCCTTCTTGAAATTGTTGAATTTGAAAACCAAGTAGGAACTTCAAATCCGCATTGAGTGACATTTCAAAATTCTTGGTCATTGAAGCCGCAAACTTCTTGCACAAATGAATGTTAGGAGAACCAAAAATGATATCATCTACATAGATTTGGCATAAGATCAAATCACCCTTATCCCTCTTAGTAAAAAGAGTAGGATCGATCACCCCTCTCACAAAACCATCATCGAGTAAAAACTTCTTAAGATGATCATACCAAGCACGAGGTGCTTGTTTGAGGCCATACAAAGCCTTATGAAGTTTATACACATAGTCTTTGTGATCGGGATCAACGAACCCAGTGGTTGTGATACATATACTTCTTCTTGTAGAGGACCGTTAAGAAAAGCACTCTTCACATCCATTTGATGTAATGTAAAACAATTGAAATCAGCATAAGCAAGTAAGATGCGAAAATATTCAAGACGAGCAACGGGAGAAAACTTATCACCAAAGTCCAAACCTTCAAGTATTGAGTCCCCTTGTGCCACTAACCTTGCCTTGTTCCGATGATTACACCATTCTCATCTTGTTTGTTCTTGAAAATCCATTTTGTTCCAATGACGTTGTGTTCGGTAGGTGGCCTTTTGACTAACGACCACACTTGGTTGCGTTCAAAACTGTTCAACTCTTCTTGCATAGCAACTAGCCAATCGTTGTCTATCATTGCATCTTGTACCTTGATGGGTTCAAAACTAGACACAAAAGAGAAGTGAGCACAAAAGTTGGTCAAGTGTTTACGAGTGACTCTACCTTCCGATATGCCGTGAGTATTTTGTCAACATCAACACGACCCGCCACTCGTGGCATGATAGAGGTAAGGGTTTCACGAGGTTCAACTTCATGTCCATCATCCACATCTTCAACATATGGATCATTAATGTGTGGAGGAAGATCTTCTTGTTCATATTGCATTTGTTGAGGTTCATCATCAATGATTGGACTTTCTTGTTCTTGTTCTTGAAGATTTTCATGAGGAGGAACTTGATCATCCTCTTCAACTTGGGCTAAAGGTATCGGTTGAGCAATAGGGGCTTGTGGTGTTATGAATGTTGAAGTAGTTTGATGATGTGGGAGACTTCTATCTTCTTATTCATCATCATGAGGTTCTTGTTCCATAGGAAGAAGTGCACCAACGCCCATGGTCAAAATGTCTTGAGAAGAATCTTCTTCACCTACATCACTTAGATCAACTTGCTCCCCATGGGAGCCATTAAATTCATCAAACACCACGTCACAAGTTTCTACAACACATCCATTTGATTTGTTGTAGACTCTATATGCGTGAGAGTTTGATCCATAGCCAACAAATATACCGTCAATTGTTTTGGATTGAAATTTTCCTAACCTTTCTATTGAGGATGAAACATTTGCACCCAAATACAGGAAAGTACTTGACATTTGGCTTGTTTCCAGTTAGAAGCTCATATGGAGTCTTTTCCAGTATAGTGCGTAGGAAAAGCCGGTTTGATGCATGACATGCGGTGTTAACAGCTTCGCCCGTAAACTATGTGGTGACTTGTATTCATCCAACATGGACCTTGCCATCTCCACAAGTGTGCGGTTCTTCCTTTCGGCTACACCATTTTGCTGAGGAGTGTATGGAGCTGAATATTGATGCTCAATCCCTTCATCACTAAGGAATTCTTCCAAGGTATAGTTTTGAACTCAGATCCATTGTCACTTCTTATTGCCAAGATTTCTTTGTCAAACTTGCGTTGTGCTTGCTTGGCAAAGTCAATGAAAGTGATCTTCGTTTAGATCCTTGGACTTGAGGAAAAACACCCATGTATATCTTGAGTAATCATCAACAATGACAAGTCCATACTTTTTCCCACCAAGACTATCCCATGAAGGAGGCCCAAAGAGATCCACATGAAGGAGCTCCAAAGGCCTTGAAGTAGACACAATATTCTTGGGTGGGTGCTTTGATTGATGTTGCTTCCCGGCTATACATGCACTTTGCACACGATCTTTCTCAAAAGAGACATTTGTTAGTCCAAGGATGTGATTCCCCTTTAAGAGATCTTGGAGATTCCTCATGCCGACATGGGCTAGCCGGCGATGCCATAGCCACCCCTTGTCGGCCTTGGCCGTTAGACAAGTTGCATGGAATGTGCTCTCTTTCGAGAAATCAACCGTGTAAAGGTTGCCATCCAACTCTCCAACAAAGGCCACTTCGAGAGTATCTCTCTTAAAGACTTTCACATCCGTTAGTCCAAATAGTGTATCATAACCAATGTAAGCCAATTGGCGGACATAAAGCAAATGATATTTAAGGGATTGGACAAGCATGACATTTGCAAGAGACATGTCATTGGTGATAACCACCTTTCCCAACCCAAGTACCTGTCCTTTTGATCCTCCACCAAACATAATGCTCATAAATGGTTGAATAGCTTCCATGAAATCGTAGAGCAATTTGCTATCTCCGGTCATATGATTTGTACATCCACTATCAATCACCCATTTTACTCCACCGAAGAAAGCTACCTACACACAATTATTACTTGGTTAGAGGCACCCATTTTACAATGGGACCTCTCAAGTTAGTCACAAGGGTCTTAGGGACCCAAATAGCATAAAAACGAAATGCCTTTTGGGGGCCAACAAACTTTGCATAAACTTCTCCATCCTTAGTCTTACGCAGTACATAGGATGGAGGCATGAACTCTTTTGGCTTGTTGAGAGTGGGCAAGCCCCTTGTGGCCTTCCCACTAACAACCTTACCTTTCTCCTTGTGTCCTTCTCGTACAAAGGTTTCTTTTAAAGGAGTGGTGCAATTTTGGGAGGACGTCTTCTTCCTGCTTGTGCTTGGGTCAAACCCGAGTCCCTCTTTGGTGAACGCTTCATTGTGTTGGCTCAACACCTCATTAAGGTTCTTTTGCCCTTGAGCACATGTCATGAGCCCTTTCTTGATTTGAGCTTTGAGACCGATTCTCCTCAAGGATGGATGCTAGATCACTACTAGAGTTAGTAGAACATGCATCAACATTGATAATAGGAGATGAGTAAGCCTTGGCTAGAGTTTCAAGATAATTAAGTTTGAGTGTCTCAAAACTCTTTGTAAGAAGGGTGAGCTCTTCTTCCTTAGTCTTGAGGGACACGGATAGAAGCTCACAATCCTTAGTGAGAGAGGCATGAGACTTTGCAAGCTTACTTTTATCATTCATCAACTCTTCACAAGAGCCAATAGCCTTTTTCAAGGAGGCAAGATCTTTAGTATGAACATCAATATTTGTACCAATTTTAAACATAGTTCATCATTTCGTGCTTCCTCATATTTGACTTTCCGCTCAAGGATTTCATATTTTTCCTTTTCCTCGATGACGAGGGTTTCGAGTTCCTTAATGGAGATGGTGTACTTACTCACCATCTCCATAAGCATACTGAAACATAGTGAGCTTCCTTCCTTTGAGGGAGCACATGAACTTATTAAGTTTAGCAAGCATAGGATCAGTTAGATCATCATCCTCATGACTATCCTCCGCATCAAGATACTCATCACTAGAAGTAGATGGGCGTGAAAAGAGGAGGATTTGATCGTGGAGTTACCTTGACCTTGTCAGAAGAGCTTTGGTCCTCTTCTTCTTCAACCATGGCCTTTGCCATTAGGCATTTGTGAGCGTTGCCCTTGTAATCTTTCATGTAGTTGTAGGTGACCACATCACCACTCTTGTTTACTAACCTCAAGGTGTTTTGAGAGTCTTGAGCAACTCCTAAGCAACACCACTAACATCATCCGGATCAGATACTTCTTGAGCAACCATTGCCTTACCATCTCTCCTCTTGAGCTTGGAGTTCAAAGGATTTGGAAACATCTTCTTGTGAAAGGTCTTGGGAAACCTTGGTTTATCTTCTCTCTTCTAATAATGGCACTCGTTGGAGAAGTGATTGGTTTCTTCCACAGTTGTAGCATTTTCTTACTTTCTTCTTTTGGAATCTTCCCTTGAACTTACCTGCGCTTAAAATTCTTGACAAAAAGAGCCATGTCTTCATATGTAGGGCCCTCGTCAGATTCAATCTCATCACCATCTTCGTCATCCTCTTCTTCTTCTTCACTTTGTTCATCTTCACATACATGCTTGGCCTTCAATGCAAGATTGATCTTTGATGATGGAGAACCATGCATGGAAAGATGTTTTGTGGCATTAGTCTTTGACTCTTCATATAGTTGAAAGGTGGATACGATGTCATCTGTAGTCATTTCCTTGAAGGTATGATGTTGTCTTATGTCCCACACCATTTGATGGTGAAATGGAGCAAGAGCATGGAGTAACTTATCCACAAGGAACCTCTTAGTCATGTTGAATCCATCTTGTGTCTTGTCACACTCACATGACTCAATATCGGCAAAGTGAGTGTCATGAGACGCTCATGGAGTTGATTGGGGTTTCACCTTTCTCCATACAAAGTTTTGCAATTGCCCTTGGCAATTTCATATTATGCGCACTCAGGAGGGTAGAGGTGCCAGTTTTGGATCGCATAACAGCTTCCCATAGTTCCTTGGCACTTGTGATGTGTATGAACGGTCTCCTTTGCTTTTCATCCAAGCCTCTCCTTATCCACATGATTGCAGTGTCATTGAGGTTCTTGTCATATATTTCTCTTGGAGTGGGGTTCTTTGGATCAACCACATGATAGCCATACTCCAAGATCTCCAACATCTCATCGCTTCCATGTCGAAGATGGTCCTGCATTGCAACTCTCCACAAAGGAAAATCGAAGTGGCACTAAGCAAAGGAGGACTGCCTTGAGGATTATATCTTGGTTTCTCAACCTGAGGTCTTGCATAAAGCCAAGGAACACTGGGCGTGTTCATTGTTAGGAGGTTGTTGACCAAGTGATGGAGTAGGCACAGTTGGCCTTGAGGCAAGACCACCCGAGAGTGGTGCAAGCACCGAGGACAACGTGGCTAATCTCATTTGGACCAAGGCCTCAAGGGAAGCATCATGCTCCTCTTTTTGCTTAGCAAGGGTTCGTTCTAGATCCTCCGACGTAAAGGACTTGACTTGAAGAAGCCCCGCCTTTATCCTTAGGATCTACAACAAGGAGTCCCATCCGGGTTCATCTCGCTCTAGGGCGGTTAAGCCACAAGAATAGAGCACGAGGCTCGATACCAATTGAAAGGATCGAGATGGACCTAGAGGGGGGTGAATACGTACAATTACAAATTTTAATTATTACTTAGCAATTTTAGGCAATAGTGCGGAATATGAAAGTGAGCCTAACAATTGCTAATAGGTACAAGTACTAGGTAAGTAACACAAGCATATAAGTGAGCAAGCACAATATGATGTAAGTAAGTGCAAACCAAACAAGTAGCCACAAGTATAGAGTTAGGGTTAGGAATAACCGCAACTCCGGAGACAAGGATGTATGCCGATGTTCACTTCCTTGGAGGGAAGCTAGTCACCGTTAGAGAGGTGGATGTTACCACGAAGGCACACCAACGCCACGAAGGCTCACCCTATTCTCCCTTTGAGACAACACCACGAAGATGTTTCTCAACCACTAGTGGTAGACCTTGGGGTGGTCTCCAAACCCTCACAAACTTATCCGGGGGTAATCACAAAAGTCGATTCCTCTCCGAAAGACTCCTACCGCCTAGGAGTCTCCAACCTCCAAGAGTAATAAGATCAATGGGATTTGCTCAAGACTTGCTCAAATCATGAATTCCTTGGGTGCAAAGAAGGAGGAGAAGTGGATCTATCACTTGATCGGACAACTTCTTTTCAAAGCTCTCAAACCCCTTGGGGATCTAAGATTTGGTGTGGAGAGTTGAGAGAGAGTGAGTGAAGTGTTCTAGGATTTGTTCAAAGTGAATGGTCAACCCCAACCCGAGCAAGGGAAGGAGTATATATGTGGTGGGAAAAAAGGTGACCGTTTGGGTGCAGGATGGCCGGACGTCCGGAGAACGTCGGCCGTCCGGAGGTCTAAATGGGTCCGGACGTCTGATACCATCGGACGGCCGACCAGTGAAAAGTGTGACCCACAAACCAATGTATAGGATACGGTCGTCCGAACAGGCCCGGACATCCGTAAGAATGCTTCGATGTGAAAGTGTCGGACGTCCGGAGAGTTCCGGACGTCCGCAAAAGTGTTTCGCAAAAGTGTGACTCACAAATCACAGGATAGATACGGCCGTCTGAAAGGGCCGACATCCGTAAGAAAGTTTCGAGGAAGGTGTCGGACGTCCGGAGGGTTCCGGACATCCGTAAAAATGTTTCTGTTAGGAAGTGTCGGACGTCCGGAAGCGTCCGGACGTCCCGCAATCAGAAGGACCGGACGTCCCAGAGAGCCGGACGTCCAAGGTAAGGTATATAGATACCAGCTTTGAGCAAGTTTTTCACAGATCCATCGATCCCTCTTAATAGTGCGGGATCCCTATACTCAAGAACAAACCATAAATGAAGTTAACACCTTGTATCTCCATTCTTGAGTTATATGCTTTTTGTCCCTAGTCATGATCCATGCATACGGTCTTTGGAACACAATCCTGAGATATACTTGATAAACATGATTAGTCCCGAGCATATGTGTTGTCATCAACATCAAAATATGATTCAAGGGCATGATTGCACTTTCAGCATGGTCAAGTCGTCAGAAACAAAGCACGTCTTGTGGCTCAAGGATATACTCAAGTTGAAGGAATTGACTTCGATAAAACATTTGCTCCTGTGGCTAGGCTTGAAGCTATTCGCATACTGCTAGCCTATGCTAACCACCAGAACATCTTGATATATCAAATGGATGTGAAGAGTGCATTTCTCAACGGCAAGATTGAAGAAGAAGTATACGTCGCTCAACCACCAGGCTTGGAAGATCCAAAACATCCAGATATGGTGTACAAGCTAAACAAAGCATCAGATGGCCTCAAACAAGCTCCTCGCGCTTGGTATGATACGATCAAAGACTTCAAGAGCAAAGGCTTCAAACCTGGATCCTCGATCCCACACTCTTCACGAAGACATATGATGGTGAACTGTTTGTGTGCCAAATATATGTGGATGACATTATCTTCACCGCACCAACCGTAAGTATAGTGATGAGTTTGGATACATGATGCAAGAGCAATATCGGATGTCCATGATGGGTGAGCTGAAGTTCTTCCTTGGTCTTCAAATTCGTCAGCAAAGGAATGGCATCTTCATATCTCAACAAAAATACCTCAAAGATTGTCTGAAGAAGTTTGGAATGCAAGATTGCAAAGGTTACACGACGTCAATGCCAGCCAAACACCATCTGGGTCCCAACGACAATGGTAAAGAATTTGATCAAAAGGTATAGCGCTCCATGATTGGTTCCTTACTTTACCTATGTGCATCTAGGCCAGATATTATGCTTAGTGTTTGCATGTCTGCTCGATTCCAAGCGGCACAAAAGGAATCACATCACTTAGCTGTGAAGCGATTTCTTCGATATTTGGCTCACACCCGAACACTCGGATTATGGTATCCAAAGGGCTCAGAATTTGATCTGGTTGTATTCTCGAATGCTGATTATGCTGGTGACAAGGTGGATCACAAGTCTACATCAGGAACATGTCACTTTCTGGCACGATCGCTTGTCTGTTGGTCTTCAAAGAAGCAGAATTGTGTATCACCCAACTGCTGAATCTGAATACATTGCTGCTGGATCTTGCTGCGCTCAGCTTCTATGGATGAAGAAAACTCTCAAGGACTATGGCATCAATCTGAAACAAGTACCTCTCTTCTGCGACAACTAAAGCGCCATCAAGATTGCCAACAATCCAGTCCAGCACTCGAAGACAAATCACATTGAAATTCGTCATCACTTTCTCAGAGATCATGTCATGAAGAAAGATATTGACATCATTCACGCTAACACCAAGAGAAACGGCGGATATCTTCACAAAGCCCTTGGATGAGAAAAGGTTTTGCAAGTTACGATGTGAGCTAAATATCTTGGAATCCTCAAATGTCCCGTGATCAAAGTGTACATCCTAACAATTATGCATGTTGATGACTTAGATGTGCAACACACGAAGTAAAGTATATCTTCAATCAATGAAGCCTTACATTGTGAGTGTGAATACATTAACGTGGAATTTGACTTAGGAGCGCCACGATAATTGTGCGCCGTGTCTGGGTCTAATACTTCCTATACGGTGGGTAACACCACAACCAAAATTTCTCTGTTTGAAGTGTTTCACTCATGGCGCTATTTTTGCTATGTCTTCACATTTGGTTTGTCTTCAAATTTCAACTTATCTTCATGATTTTCTTCACTATGTTGATTTGATTGCTTTCTGATATATATATACTAGTGTTCTGTCTTCTACAACATTCACTTATAGCTATGTCTTCCTAGTTGAATCTGTTGAACAAAGTGAATGTGATCAGACCCTAATCTCTCTATGCTTTCTATCTCAAACTCTATCTGTCCAAATCATATGCATTCTATTGAAACTGTCGAATGTCTTCTCTACATCCTTGTCAGCAGAAGACACAGAGATAAAGATTAAGTCTGTTTTAAATGATTCATCCTTATTGTTTGAAATCCGGAGAAGCCGGAACGACCATCCGACAAACCTGGCGAGCGTGGGAACGTGGGACAACTCTGAGTATGTTGCATGCTTGCCACGTGCCCCTCAGATGTGAACCGCCAGGGGCACCTGAGTAATTGCGCTATGCCGCACACTTCCTTATAAATACATGTCCCCTGCGGTAAAGAAAACCTTCTTCCACCTCTCCACCTCATCAAAACCCTAGCGCCACAGCTAGCTCTCGACGACGCCGGCGACGAAGCGCTTAGCTTCCGCGACTTCTCCGACGTCGTCCTCACGCCGGCCGCGGACATCGTCCTCTCCGCTGCTGCCGTAGGTGTCCTCCATCGCCAAGTTAGGGCACGGTGGATTGAACTGCTCGGTCTCCTACTCATCCCATCTAGCAGTTCTTCGTGTGGTAAATACAACTCTATTTTTACCATCTTTAGATCATCAAATATTCAACCTGTTTACCAAAATATGTTTCTGCCTGTACAACGTTAGATCTATTCATGCGCATCTCATACTGCCTAGTATATTCATTTAAGCTTCATATCTAGTTAGATTCCTCACTTGTACTTATCACGGATTCGTACAAATCTGGAACCAACTCTCAACATATAAGTGAATGTCTTCGCATCATGAGGTCAATGTCTTCAAACTGATTTATCTTAAATATCTTCTGAGAATGCATATGACCTCTTCCCCTTCCCTCGCATCTCTAATGTCATCATGTACATGTCCGTGGGAGAATCCCTTGGTTCTCATAGTCTGCATTCGCTTGCAGAATTCTTACAACATCACATTAACTCTCCCTAAGCCGGTTCTGTTTGTCCGAAGCGAAAGCCTTTGAAGCCTTTGAACGTGTTGAAGCCATTCAGTTTGAAGTTCATGGCTGCAGAGAAATCGATGAAGGAAGGGTGGCAGCGTCGTGGGGGAACATCAAGAGATTTGCCTGATGACCTCTCAGAGCTTTACAAGACAGATCCTGAAGAGAATTATAATCAGCGCAAGACACGAATCCAATGGATCAACGATATTGGGCTGAACAATGGTTCAAATAAAAGTTCGTGACCCAGGAATACGCTAAGCAGAATGCTATCAAAAGTCCTTGGGGTGATATTCTCTTTCGAGGCCTTCCACCCAAGAACAGAGCTGAAGCTATTGCACAGGGTTTCTATCCTTGTATGGTCCGTGGACCTCAGCCTGAAAATGCCGACCCATCGTCATTGCTCGTGTCGTGACGATAATCTCTTCAAGCGCAACTTCCAAAGACGCAAAGGCATCAGCCAAGGAAAACAAGAAGTCATTGGGATTAGACTTCAACACTGGTCCCTCTGCTCCCCGTGCTGACGGCTCACGTGATGTAGAACCCAATGTCATCGGTCCTTTCTACAACCTTGACGGCCTCATCACTCCCATCTCAGTCCAAGGTGCCAAAGTGGATCATCCTGATGATGATACTGACACTGATGAAGCCCCAGCTCCTACTCCAAAGTCGTAGAAGCCAAACAAGGCTAAGGCTTCAAGATCAGCTGCTCCTCCAAAGCTTCACGTGCGAAGCCATCTTGCACCTCCACGAAGGCGATTATGCGATGCGAAGATCTATCACGTATCTCCAAGAAGACAGAGAAGAAAAGAAAATCGTCAAAAATACTGACGACATAGACTCATGCTGCCATTCTGCGAGAAGAGCACATTGATCTATCCAGCGATGAAGATCTTGCAGATGATGCTCTTGAGCAACTGATCAAGAGCAAGGAAGAAGCAGAGATCTTCAATGATTTGCCTCTCTTTGATGTGGCAATCATCCATAACTTAATTGATGAGTGGTTTGACACCCCAAATCTCAGCTTTGAAGATCCGCAACTTCCCATTGGCCTCAGCGTCTCCTTCAATGGCGCCATTGCTTCTGAGCTAGCTCTTGCTCAGCGCATCATTGAACTGAAGCACAAGATCGACTATGAAAAAGCTCAGTTCAAGAAGCATGTGGCAGAGCTCAGCGTGCAAGATGTCAAAAACTTCAAGATCATGCTGCACGAGCTCAAAGAAGCCTTTCTCAAGAAGCGCGAAGAAGCTAAACGCTCTCGTGAGCGCATGAAGAGGTTGGCTGACAAGTGCGTGCAAGCCTACAATGAGGCTGAGAAGCACAAGGCTCTTGGTCGTCCTGGCATTGACCCCAGAATGGCTGCAAAGAAGAAGAAGCCATCAACTGACCAATCTTCACCTTCAAGGCAGGAAGAACCTCGCATAGTCTTCCCAAGCAGCATGACTGGCTCGAAGCCAAAGTTCAGGTCAACCGCTTCAGAACTGAAGAAGACAAGGACTGCCGAGGCTGAAGCCAGAAAAAGGAAAAATCCTGAAGCCTCTGATGTTTCTCCCTCCAAGAAGAAGCGCAAAACCAAGAAGAATCGGGCTTCTCCCACAGAGCCCTTAGTTGTTGAACCTATCTCAATGGTTCGCCCTGCATCTGAACACCAAGAACGACGAATGATAGTTCATGAGCTTGCTTCCACAGAGGCTCATGAAGCTGAAGACATTCCAGCAGTTGATCACACCGCTGCTGAAGACATTGGTCACAATGAAAATGTTGGAGATGATGTAGTCCTTCCTCAGATCGAACACAACTTGGTATCATCGCCTGTTCTCACGAACAGCGAACTCATCAGCATTGGTCGTCCTCTGACGCCAATTTCTCAGGATGCATCATGGGCTGATCACCCACAACAACAAGACTCTCCGAGTACTCCCCAACAACAACAAGTCACACCACCTGTGCAAGAAGAAGAGGCGGACTTTGAGCCCAGCCAACTCCATCTCCAAAGGCGTCGCCAGCATTCCGCAGGCTTCGCAAAGGACCAAGGCCTCAAGTCCCTCTTTCGAAGCTGTTCGGAAGGAGAAGTGCACCACCAATCTGTTGCACGTCAAGTGTTTACAGAAGCCACTCCGACTGTGAATGTCTCCATGTCTGAAGCCAAAGCTGCTAAAGACAATTTGGCTGCATCAGCCGATGACAACCAAGAAGAAGAACGTGTCCCTACTCCCCCTGAGGGAGTCCCGGATTAGGGGGTGTCCGGATAGCCGAACTATCACCGTTGGCCGGACTCCTGGACTATGAAGATACAAGATTGAAGACTTCGTCCCGTGTCCGGAGGGACTTTCCTTGGCGTGGAAGGCAAGCTTGGCGATACAGATATGTAGATCTCCTACCTTTGTAACCGACTACTGTAACCCTAACCTATCCGGTGTCTATATAAACCGGAGGGTTTTAGTCCGTGGGACTAACAAATACCATACCATAGGCTAGCTTCTAGGGTTTAGCCTCCTTGATCTCGTGGTAGATCATTCTTGTACTACCCATATCATCAATATTAATCAAGCGGAGTAGGGTATTACCTCCATCGAGAGGGCCCAACCTGGGTAAAAACATCGTGTCCCTTGTCTCCTGTTACCATCCGCCTAGACGCACAGTTCGGGACCCCCTACCCGAGATCCGCCGGTTTTGACACCGACATTGGTGCTTTCATTGAGAGTTCCTCTGTGTCGTCGCTGTCAGGAAGGATGCTTCATCCCGTCTTTAAAGATGATACTATCGCCAAAGGAGCCTTGGCCACTGGTCAAACTCTTCGGCTAGGTGGTTTTCTTATGACCGCCAGTTCGGCCACCGCGCCGACGATGACTTCTCGAGTCATCGAAACCAATCTTCACGTTAATTCGGAACTTGCCGAACAGTTAGATCTGACCGAGCTCTCCTCCGTAAACGAGCTCTTGGATCGCATCGCCACCGAGTCGCCACGGACTACGACCGGATTGGGACTAAAACCGATCTCGAGAGAGATCAACTCTCTCGTGCTACCCATCATGTTGCTGTGATAGAGGAGCAATGCGGCGATTCTTCTTCTATCTTAAGGACTAGCTACGTCCGGATTCCCGATCCCTCCATGCCGGATTCCCGCAGAGGGACGGATGTCGATCAAGCCCTGAACTCTAAGTCAGGCGACGGGATGGATTCATTGGATAGCATTAAAAAATCCAAACTTCCGAGTTCGGAAACTTCCCGGCCCCTGAGTCTTAAATTGGACGGGCTTCCGGATCCAGTTCCACCCGCCCACCCAAACATTAGCGATCTATCCCGAATTCGGCAAGAGCCCGCTGAAACAGTACATCATTACTGGGCCAGATTGCTCCTGGTTATGGACAGGATAAAGGACTACCGAGAGGAGGACGCAATCCCACTTTTCTGCAATAATTGCACGGACAAGGGAATCCTAAACGCCATAAGTCGTCGCAAAATTACATGCTTTGCTGACTTGGTGACAATAGTACAAAAGTACTGTGTGATCGAGAGCGCCTGGAAAACCGAAAGTAAATTTTGGGATAATCCGGCCCCGAATACATCCCTAGTCCGAAATAAAAGGGTGCATCATTACCAAGCACCTGGGTTAAACACCAAAAAACCAAAACCCCTAAAGGGTAATCGAACCGTCTTTGGAGGGTTGGCTAAACGGACCTGCAAAATTCATAGCACAAAGGGCGCCACTCCAACTCATAGCCTTGAGCATGTTGGATACTACGGCAGTGGCCAAAAGTGGCGAAGAGCTTCTAGCTTCAGAATCCCAGCCCAAAGAAGACCAAGACGGTGTTAATAGTCTTCGAGACTTTCGCATCAAATAACATGCGAAAACGAACACTCCGCAACCTTGCCGAAGTCTACCAAGTAGCAACAATAAATCCATGGAGTGACACGGCTATTACCTTTAATGCCAGTGACGAACCTAAATTCCGAACATCCCGAGCACCAGCCTCATTGGTTTTCAGTCCGATAGTGGACGACTTTCGCCTTACTAAGGTACTCATGGATGGAGGCAGCAGACTAAACCTCATCTACGAGGAAACCCTCCGAAAAATGGAAATAGACTGGATCCGCATTGAGCGAAGCAGCACAACCTTTAGAGGAATAGTCCCTAGCCGGGAAGCATGCTACACAGGAAAAATCACACTAGACGTAGTGTTCGGCTCGCTGTACAATTACAGGTCCGAGGAGGTCACATTTAAGGTGGCCCCGTTCAGCAGCGGATATCACGCTTTATTAGGGCGAGAGGCATTCACAATTTTTCAAGCTATACCCCACTATGGGTACATGAAGCTTAAAATGCCCGGACCTAACGGAATCATCACTCTCGCTAGTGATCCGAACATAGCACTCTGCGCTGAAAACAAGACAGCCGCACTAGCCCTCGAGGCACTATCCGAAGCCCTAGCGGCCGAGGAACTCACCGTGATGCGCTCCACGGTGAACAAGGACGATGTGATACTTGATAAAAGATCCAAGTCCACCTCTTTTAAACCAGCGGATGAAATAGTCAAATTCCAAGTCGACCCAACGGACCCTGCAAAGACATCCTCCATTGGGGCACAATTAAACCCTGATGTAGAGGCCGCACTACGAGAATTTCTACGAGAAAACTGGGACATCTTTGCCTTGCACCCTTCAGACATGCCAGGAATCCCACGACAGCTGGTAGAGCATAGCCTAAATATCCTAAAAGGATTCAAGCCAGTCAAACAGGCTCTTCGGCGCTTTTCCGAACCCAAGAGACAGGCCATGGGAGAGGAGCTAGCCAAACTTTTGGAAGCCGGATTCATCAGAGATATAAAACATACGGACTGGCTAGCAAACCTGGTGATGATACCAAAGAAGGACAAATCCTGGCGCCTATGCGTTGATTTCAAAGACCTTAATAAGGCTTGCCCAAAGGATCCCTTCCCCCTCCCTCGAATTGATAAAATCATCGACGCTACAGCAGGACACGACTCATTGTGCTTCCTCGACGCGTACTCCCGCTACCACCAAATCAAGATGGCGGAGCCAGACCAAGCTGCAACATCATTCATCACTCCATACGGCCCATTCTGCTTCAACACAATGCCCTTCGGGCTCAAAAACGCCGGCGCAACATATCGGGCATGATTCGGACATGTCCGCAAACCAGATCGGCAAAACAGTGGAAGCATATGTAGATGACGTGGTCGTCAAATCCAAGCATGTCGAAACTCTAGTAGACGACTTGAGGCTCACATTCGACAACCTCCGAAAATATGACATTAAGCTCAATCCGAAAAAATGCGTCTTCATGCGTTCCGGAAAGCTCATGGGCTTCATTGTGTCCTAGAGAGGAATTGAAGCAAACCTGCATAAGATCCGAGCTCATCACAACCGGATATTCCAAAAGACCTCAAACAAATACAAAATTGATCGATGCGTAGCGGCTCTAAGCCGCTTTATTTCCCGCTTGGGAGAAAAGGCGTTACCCTTTACCGCCTCCTCCGGCGCAAGACCGAACACTTCGAGTGGATTGGATGCCGCCACGGCCGACTCGAAGAAATAAAAGCCTATTGGCAACAAATCCGGTCCTGGCCGTGCCCAACGTATGCGAACCAATGCTATTATATATCGCCGCAACACATCAAGTTGTCGGTAGCGGTGCTCGTCGTCGAGCGAAAGCGGACGGACACCGGTTCCCTCTTCAAAAACCGGTTTACTATGGGTCCACTGTCCTAACTCCATGCAAGTCCCGGTACCCACACTATCAAAAGATAGCATACGCGGTGTTCATGGCATCCCGGAAGCTGCGACACTACTTTCAAGAGTGTTCGATAACGGTAGCCTACGAAGTACCTCTTAACGACACTACTATCAGCCTCTCCACGTACAGTCCACTTCCGATGGATGTCGTTTGTTGACCACGTTGACCACGCCGTGCCGAGAGCACCAGGGCGGTGGACGATGGCGAGGCCTAGGAAGGGAACGACATGGAGCCAGGGAAGACTCCGCAGTTGTTTCCCACGCGAAGGGGAGTACGAGGGTTTACTGGTTCGTCTGCCGTTGCCGGAGAATAACAACAAGTGTGGGTGAGTAGAGGGATGGCTAGGCCAGCGATGGGAGTACGGTGGGGCGGTGAGGCTGTGGCAGACAAATTCCGGCAGGAGGAGGGAGCAGGCAGTGCCGCCGGCGCTTGTTTGAGCGGCTGGAGCAGGAAGAGCAGAGATTGACGAAGCACGACGGCCGTTGGATGGACATCCAACAGTCACTCCTCTCGTGTGTTGACTAAGTTGACACGGTGTTGCGTGTGCGTCAACCTTTTTTAGGAAAGCATACGCATCAACCTGTAGTAGGCACACAAGTCAGCCTCAAATCTGTGGAAAATAGCATACAACCCATCTGCCATTATTTCTAATAATTTACAGCCCATTTGCTAATTCTTAAGAATTTTTTTGGAGCCCATCTTCTTTTTGTTAGCATTACACCCCATATTGTGGCCACGGTTAATAATTTATGTACATATAAAATCCAAATAATTGTCCACGCATAAAAATCAATGGAATTTAAAATCTTGTAATGAAAAAAAAATTGAAACTAATTCTCGGTTTGATGTCTTCTAAAAATGTACATCCCATTTCTGGACAAACCGAATGAAACTCTCCTCGTCTTGAAAGATTTGCAGCCCAACAGGGCTGATAAAGCAAGTAGGCCTCGTTTGGGTATTTCTTAGAAAAAAATAGAACTGGGCTAGCCATTTTCAGCAAGAAAAAACACAACTGGGCTAATGATGTGGTAAACATAAATAAAACCATGGCTAGACGGGCCACAGCCTCAAGACAGCCCTTCGTTGTTACCCTGATCCGTCGCTAAAACTAGTATAAATAACAACTGCTTGTTCCTAAAAAAAGTAAATAACAACTGCGCGACCTGCTGGGTCCCTGGTGTCAGCCGCTCATTGTGTAATTCTCTCATTTATTGACTATGTTGACAATGGCGTGAGCCCCAGATAACTATTAGGAGGAACCATTTTTTGGGCTTCTAATAATGAGGCACTTGCTTTCGTACTGCCATGATGCTGGTGGGTCCCTACTGTCATCCTCTCCACGTACAGTCATCTCGTTCCTCTCGGTTGTAGACTGAAGGAAATATGCCCTAGAGGCAATAATAAAGTTGTTATTTATATTTCCTTATATCATGATAAATGTTTATTATTCATGCTAGAATTGTATTAACCGGAAACTTAGTACATGTGTGAATACATAGACAAGCAGAGTGTCACTAGTATGCCAATACTTGACTAGCTCGTTGAATCAAAGATGGATAAGTTTCCTAGCCATAGACATGAGTTGTCATTTGATTAACGGGATCACATCATTAGAGAATGATGTGATTGACTTGACTCATTTTGTTAGCTTAGCATTTGATCGTTTAGTACATTGCTATTGCTTTCGTCAAGACTTATACATGTTCCTATGACTGTGAGATTATGCAACTCCCGAATACTGGAGGAACACTTTGTGTGCTACCAAATGTCATAACCTAACTGGGTGATTATAAAGGTGCTCTACAGGTGTCTCCGATGGTGTTTGTTGAGTTGGCATAGATCGAGATTAGGATTTGTCACACCGATATTGGAGAGGTATCTCTGGGACCTTCCGGTAATGCACATCACTATAAGCCTTGCAATCAATGCAACTAATGAGTTATTTGCGGGATGATGTATTACGGAACGAGTAAAGAGACTTGCCGGTAACGAGATTGAACTAGGTATTGAGATACCGACGATCGAATCTCGGGCAAGTAACATACCGATGACAAAGGGAACAACGTATGTGGTTATGCGTTTGACCGATAAAGATCTTCAGAGAATATGTAGGAACCAATATGAGCATCCAAGTTCCGCGATGGGATATTGACCGGAGACAGGTCTCGGTCCTGTCTACATAGTTCTCGAACCCGTAGGGTCCGCACGCTTAAAGTTCTGTGACGATCGGTATTATGAGTTTTTGTGTTTTGATGTACGGAAGGTAGTTCGGAGTCCCGGATATGATCACGGACATGACGAGGAGTCTCGAAATGGTCAAGATGTAATGATCGATATATTGGACGACTATGTTCGGACATCGGAAGTGTTTCGGGAGGTTTCGGACATTTACCGGAGTACCGGGGGGGTACGGAACCCCCCGGGGAGTATATTGGGCCTAATGGGCCCTAGTGGGAGAAGAGGAGGGCGGCCAGTTGCAGCGCCCTCCCCTCTAGTCCGAATTGGACAAGGAGGGGGGAGGGGCGCCCCCTTTCCTTCTCTTCCTCTCTCCCTTCCTTCCCTTCTCCTACACCTACTAGGAAAGGAGGAGTCCTATTCCCGGTGGGAGTAGGATTCCCCCCTTGGCGTGCCCTCCTCCTGGCCGGCCGCCTCCCCCCTAGATCCTTTATATACGGGGGCATGGGGCACCCCAAAGGGAAAAAATGATCATTGATCCTTTAGCCGTGTGCGGTGCCCCCCTCCACCATAATCCACCTCGCTCATATCGTAGCGGTGCTTAGGCGAAGCCCTACATCGGTAGCATCATCATCACCGTCATCACGCTGTCGTGCTGACGGAACTCTCCCTCGAAGCTCTGCTAGATCAGAGTTCGTGGGACGTCATCGAGCTGAACGTGTGCTGAACTCGGAGGTGCCGTACGTTTGATACTTAGATCGGTCAGATCGTGAAGACGTACGACTACATCAACGGCGTTGCTCTAACGCTTAAGCTTTCGGTCTACGAGGGTACGTGGACACACTCTCCCCTCTCGTTGCTATGCATCATCATGATCTTGCGTGTTCGTAGGAATTTTTTGGAAATTACTACGTTCCCCAACAGTGGTATCCGAGCCAGGTTTATGTGTAGATGTTATATACACGAGTAGAACACAAGTGAGTTGTGGGCGATACAAGTCATACTGCTTACTAGCATGTCATACTTTGGTTCGGCCGTATTGTTGGATGAAGCGGCCCGGACCGACATTACGCCAAGACGCTTACGCTGAGATCGGTTCTACCGACGTGCTTTGCACACAGGTGGCTGGCGGGTGTCAGTTTCTCCAACTTTAGTTGAACTGAGTGTGGCTACGCCCAGTCCTTGTGAAGGTTAAAACAGCACATACTTGACGAAATATCGTTGTGGTTTTGATGCGTAAGTAAGAACGGTTCTTGCTCAGCCCGTAGTCACATCCCTAGTTCTGATCTACTCTGGGCTAGCTAGTCATGTGTTGCATCATGTTTATTTTGCTCTTAATCTTGAAATGGGGATTGATTCAAACCCTAGCACCAAATGACTTCAAATAGGATCAAATAAAATCTTTTTCAATGATCCCAAAATGCCTTTAAAATGCTCATGATTTCTGGTTAAGGTGGAAACCTCTGCCAAAAATGATGAGTATATCTCTAGGACATTTTGGATTTTTGAATTAATCCATATTGTATTTGAGTTGGAGCAAATAAAAGCTATAAATAATTTTATAGGTCCAGATATTTTGAAAATAATTGTGGGTCACTTGTATATTGCAGAGAGCTCCCACAAATAATTTCAGAATTTATAAAAAATAGTTTAGTGCCTAAACTAAACTAGAACAGAGAAAGAAAAATAGAAAAGGGAAACAGAAAAAGGAGGAAACCCACCTGGGTAGCTTACCTGTAGCAGCAGCCTAGCTGCAGGCCCAGCCCACCAGGGGCAGCACTGTCTTCTTCCTCCTACCAGGAGGAGAAGCAGCTGTGTGCCCGGCGCATAGCCGAGCCGCGCCAGCTCCTGCTTGCCGCCTCACGGCGTCTCGGCGCTTCCAACCGCGCCACGGAGATGCCCTCGTTTCCCTCTGTCTCTCTCCCCTATCACATCCCCCTCTGGCCCTCTCTTTCACAAGAACAGAGCGCAGCCGAGAGCGCCGACGAGCATCGCCACGTCCACCGCCTCCCCCTCGACCTCTCACCGTTCCCGAAAGCTCCGCAACAACGTCTTCTACGCCCTCGACAAGCCAACCAACCGGGGACGCGCTATATCGCCGCCATCGACATCATCTTCAACCCCCCGACGCCGGAGATCTTCACCGTCGTTTCGTCGTCTCTAGGCCTCCTCCGAGCATGCTGACCATCCCATCACCCCCTTTGTGAGTTCACGGACTGAAACCCCCTCCTCCCCGCCTCGATTTCTCGCCGTAGTTGTCGCCCCCTTGAAGACCGAATCGCGCCGCTGCACGAGCTCGTCGCCGACCATGCTTCGGTGACCAGTTGGTCCGGTGCGTGTGCCCATTGCACTCACAGAAACGCGTAGTACCTCCCTAGCCTGCTACTTGATCGAACGCAGGCCGTAGCGCCAAATCATGAAAGCACCGAGCTCCGGCCGCTGATTTCATTGTCGCCGCCGCTAGAGCCCACCTCACAGAACCGCTACCACTGTTGGATGCGCTCATGGCGTTCCAAATGAGCTCCTTCCAGACTTTGTTTGGCCGCCAGTAGCTCAAACTCGAGCATCTCCTCGAGCCACCGCTGCTTTTTGGTCGCCAAGGCCAATCACGACGTAGTCGCTTAATTAGGGCTAATCACCACTAATCCCTCCCTAAAAGACGCTGATAGACCGGCCCCACCATGCTAATTAACTACAGGGTAAACCCCAGTTTAGCTTTAACCTAACCATGGTGGCCCCACGCGTCAGTTTTGACCATGCTGACGTGGCCGTTGACTGGGCCCACACGGTAGCGACCCTAGACAGCACCGTGACACTGACCAGTGGGACCCACTGGTCAGGTTTGGCCTGGACCGGGTCAGTTGACCTGCTGACGTCACAATAACGTAGTGCTGATGCCATAACTCATTTTCTGGATTAATTTTAATTCAGGAAATTCCAGAAAATGTCCTAAACTTCTAAAAATCATAGAAATTCAACCGTAGCTCCAAATGAAATAATTTATATATGAAAAATTATCAGAAAAATCCAATCTATCCATCTGTACTAGTTTCATGCATGTTTAAAAAACTTAACCTTACTGTTTAGTGCAAAACATGATAAGGTACTATTTAAATTCATAATTTGAGTTTGGGATTGAACCTTTGGTTTAAAATGACCCAAATCCATCTGGTTGTAGTTGCATTAGGCCAACACACTCATATTGCCATATCATGAGCATGCATCATATTGTGCATTGCATTGATTGTGTTTCTTCTTTGTTGTCGGTGCGTGTCCCCTCTCAGTAGACGTGTACCGACGATGTGATCGATGACACCGATGAAGAGCTATACTATCTTCAGAAGTGCCAGGCAAGCAAAACCCCCTTGTTCATTCTGATACAATCCCACTCTCTCGCTCCTGCTCTCTTTTACTGCATTAGGACAACAACGATTGAACTGTTACATGCTGCGGTAGTTGAACCCCTTTCCTCTGCATGACATGTCATTGCCACAAGAAATAGATGAAACCCACTAGCATGAGTAGGAGTTGTTTGAGCCCTGATGTGCCTACTCATTCATGCTTGTTTGTCATGCCCGCTACTGCTTAGAGTTGAGTCAGTCCGATTCATCGTGGATGAATCGTAGGTGTGTGAACATGTCCCATCTTGTTGAGAGCTAAGTGTGTGAACACGATTTGGTAAAGGTAGCAGTGAGAGGCCATGTAGGAGTACATGGTGGGTTGTCTCATTGAAGCCATCCTCAGGAACTGAGTTCTATGTTTGTGATCCGTGAACATTTACTACCACGCATTAGAATGCTTAAGTGCCGTTCTCGAATTGTTAATCAACCTGATCTCTGTCCAGGAGTTGCAACTAGTTTCTGGTGTTTATAGGTAGTGTTAGTAGTCTACCAAGTGGCACCCGGTACAGGTGGGCTTGGGACAGACTAGGCACAGTGGCACGGTGTACCAAGTGGCAACCGGATGGTGGGCTTGGGAACCCTGCTCACATCGTTTGGGTCCGTGAGCGACACCCCGGCCGGATCTCCTTGCGGATGGAACCCGAATAGGCGATAAACCCGACGAGACTTGTGTGGTTAGTCGGTCGTGGCCGACTCCTCGCCAAAGCTTCCGCTTGAAGGTTGCCGAGATACACGATGTGTACATGGTGGTAAGTGGCGAGAGCGCAGCGAAGAAGTACACCCTGCAGGTTAACATCATCTATTCAATAGCCGTGTCCGCGAAAAGGACTTACGGGTTGCTGTGCAGGTTCATAGACACGTGAAAGTGGATACTCTAAAATGCGCAAGATAAGCGTGAGTGCTATGGATGGCGTTCTCGTGAGGGGAGACGGAGCGGATCCATAGTGGTGTATTGATATGGTGAATATGTGGACTCGTAGCGCCACCTCAAAAGAGTTACTTGCGAAATGTAGTTCAGATAGCCACCGAGTCAAAGCTGGCTTGCTGCAGTTAAACCCCACCTTCCCCTTTGTTGACAATGATGCATATGTAGTTAGTTCTGATGTAAGTCTTGCTGGGTACATTTGTACTCACGTTTGCCTATTCTATGTTTTGCAGAGAGACATCAGTCTCGCTAGTAGTTCCGTGTGGACTTCAACGTTTAGCTTGATACCTCAGCTACGATCTTGTGCCCTCGGCAGGATCTGATAGATAGTCAGGCTTCTCAGCCTTTTTCATTTGTAGATGTCTGTACTCAGACATGTTAAGCTTCCGCATGTGCTTTGACTTGTATGCTCTGAATGTTGGGTCATGAGACCCATTTTTTTAATATCTCGCTCCTCGGAGCCTAAAGAATAAATACTTGAGTCATAGAGTTATGTTGTGATGCCATGTTGTATTTACACATGTCGAGCATATTGTGTGTATGATTGAAATGCTTGGTATGTGTGGGATCCGACAACCTAGTTGTTTATCCTTGGTAGCCTCTCTTATGGGGAAATGTAGTCTTGTGCTTCCATGAGCCATAGTAGTCCGCCTGACCAGTTCACCGGAGTCCTGCTAGCTCAAAGACTATTGCTCCTAACACTTGACTGCCGGGCATGTGATTCACTTCGTTCTTGTGTCATCCCTTCGGGAAATGTCAAGCGGTGACATATGGAGTCCTGCCTAGCACCTTTCTGACACAGGTTCCCGAGTCCTCTGTTAGCCCAGTGCTACAACCCGGATTCGCACGCTACTGACCAACATGCTCGATGTTGCTTCATGTATGCCTGTCCCTATAAGTTAGTGCCACTTTGGGTTCACGACTAGTCATGTAGGCCCGGGTTCTCTGTCATATGGATGCTAGCGACACTATCATATACGTGAGCCAAAAGGCGCAAACGGTCCCGGGCCATGGTAAGGCGACACCCGTGGGAATACCGCACGTGAGGCCACAAAGTGATATGAGGTGTTACCGGCTAGATCAATGTGACTTGGAATCGGGGTCCTGACACCCGTAGCAGCCATGTCAAACTTGCAACAACAAAGTAGAGGATGTCAAACTTGTTTTTGCAGGGCATGTTGTGATGTGATATGGTCAAGACATGATGCTAAATTTTATTGTATGAGATGATCATGTTTTGTAACCAAGTTATCGGCAACTGGCAGGAGCCATATGGTTGTCGCTTTTATTGTATGAAATGCAATCGCCATGTAATTGCTTTACTTTATCACTAAGCGGTAGCGATAGTCGTAGAAGCAATAGTTGGTGAGACGACAACGATGCTACGGCGGAGATCAAGGTGTCGCGCCGGTGACAATGGTGAACATGACGGTGCTTTGGAGATGGAGTTCAAAGGCACAATATGATGATGGCCATATCATATCACTTATATTGATTGCATGTGATGTTTATCTTTTATGCATCTTATTCTACTTTGATTGACGGTAGCATTATAAGATGATCTCTCAGTAAATTTCAAGGTACAAGTGTTCTCCCTGAGTATGCACCGTTGCCAAAGTTCGTCGTGCCGAGACACCACGTGATGATCAGGTGTGATAAGCTCTACGTTCATATACAACGGGTGCAAACCAGTTTTGCACACGCAGAAATACTCGGGTTAAACTTGACGAGCCTAGCATATGCAGATATGGCCTCGGAACACTGAGACCGAAATGTCGAGCGTGAATCTTATAGTAGATATGATAAACATAGTGATGTTCACCATTGAAAACTACTCCACCTCATGTGATGATCGGACATGGTTTAGTTGATATGGATCACGCGATTACTTAGATGATTAGAGGGATGTCTATCTAAGTGGGAGTTCTTAAGTAATATGATTAATTGAACTTTAATTTATCATGAACTTTGTCCTGGTAGTATTAGCATATCTATGTTGTAGATCAATAGCTCACGTTTAGCTCCCCTGTTTTATTTTTGATATGTTCCTAGAGAAAACTAAGTTGAAAGATGTTAGTAGCAATGATGCGGATTGGATCCTTGATCTGAGGATTATCCTCATTGCTTCACAGAAGAACTATTTCCTTGATGCACCGCTAGGTGATGTAATCGATTGTAGGAGCAAAATGCGCACGCTTATGAACGCTTGGCAAGCTCGATATGATGACTACTTGATAGTTTAGTGCACCATGCTTTACGGCTTAGAATCGGGGCTTCAAAGACGTTTTTGAAACGCCACAGAGCATATGAGATGTTCCAAGAGTTGAAATTAGTATTTCAGACTCATGCCCATGTCGAAAGGTATGCGAACTTTGACAAGTACTTTGCCTACAAGATGGAGGAGAATATCTCAACCAGTAAGCATGTGCTCAGATTGTCTGAGTACTACATCGCTTGAATCAAGTGGGAGTTAATCTTTCAGATAAAATAGTGATTGACAAGGTTCTCTAGTCACTATCACCAAGTTACTAGAACTTCGTGATGAACTATAATATGCAAGGGATAACGAAAACGATTCCCAAGCTCTTCGTGATGCTGAAATCAACGAAGGTAGAAATCAAGAAAAGCATCAAGTGTTGATGGTTGACCAGACCACTAGTTTCAAGAAAAGGGCAAAGGGAAGAAGGGGAACTTCAAAAAGAACGGCAAGCAAGTTGCTGCTCCCATGAAGAAGCCCAAAGCTAGACCCAAGCACGAACCGAGTGCTTCTCTTGCCAAAGTAAATGGTCACTGGAAGTGGAACTTCCCTAGATACTTGGCGGATAAGAAGGATGGCAAAGTGAACAAAGGTATATTAGATATACATGTTATTGATGTGTACTTTACTAGTGTTTATAGCAACCCCTCGGCATTTGATACTGGTTCAGTTGCTAAGAGTAGTAACTCGAAACGGGAGTTGCAGAATGAACAAAAACTAGTTAAGGGCAAGGTGACGATGTGTGTTGGAAGTAGTTCCAAGATTGATATGATCATCACCGCACACTCCCTATACTTTCGGGATTAGTGTTGAACCTAAATAAGTGTTATTTAGTGTTTGCGTTGAGCATGAATATGATTTCATCATGTTTATTGCAATACGGTTATTCATTTAAGTTAGAGAACAATTGTTGTTCTATTTACATGAATAAAACCTTGTATGGTCATACACCCAATGAAAATGGTTTGTTGGATCTCGATCATAGTGATACACATATTCATAATATTGAAGCCAAAAGATGCAAAGTTAATAATGATAGTGCAACTTATTTGTGGCAATCACTGCTTAGGTCATATTATGTAAAGCGCATGAAGAAACTCCATGCTGATGGGATTTTGGAATCACTTGATTATGAATCACTTGATGCTTATGCGAACCATGCCTTATGGGCAAGATGACTAAGACTCCATTCTCCGGAACAATGGAGCGAGCAACCCACTTATTGGAAATAATACATACCGATATATGCGATCTGATGAGTGTTGAGGCTCATGTGGGTATCAAGTTATTTTCCTGACCTTCACAGATGATTTGAGCAGATATGGGTATATCTACTTGATGAAACATAAGTCTGAAACATTTGAAAAGTTCATATAATTTCAGAGTGAAGTGGAAATTCATCATAACAAGAAAATAAAGTTTCTACAATCTGATCATGGAGGAGAATATTTGAGTTACGAGTTTGGTCTTCATTTGAAACAATGCAGAATAGTTTCGCAACTCACGCCACCTGGAACACCACAGCGTAATGGTGTGTCCGAACATCGTAACCGTACTTTATTACATATGGTGCAATCTATGATGTCTCTTACCGATTTACCATCGGTTTGGGGTTATGCATTAGAGACAGCTGCATTCATGTTAAATAGGGCACCATCTAAATCCGTTGAGACGACACCATATGAACTGTGGTTTGGCAAGAAACCAAAGTTGTCATTTCTTAAAGTTTGGGGTTGCGATGCTTATGTGAAAAAGTTTCATCCTGATAAGCTCAAACCCAAATCGGAGAAATGGTCTTCATAGGATACCCAAAGGAGACGGTTGGGTACACCTTCTATCACAGATCCAAAGGCAAGACATTCGTTGCTAAGAATGGATCCTTTCTAGAGAAGGAGTTTCTCTCGAAAGATGTGAGTGGGAGGAAAGTAGAACTTGATGAGGTAACTGTACCTGCTCCCTTATTGGAAAGTAGTTCATCACAGAAATCCGTTCATGTGAATCCTACACCAATTAGTGAGTAAGCTAATGATGATGATCATGTAACTTCAGATCAAGTTACTACCGAACCTCGTAGGTTAACCAGAGTGAGATTCACACCAGAGTGGTACGGTAATCCTGTTCTAGAGGTCATGTTACTTGACCATGACGAACCTACGAACTATGAGGAAGCGATGATGAGCCCAGATTCCGCAAAATGGCTTGAGGCCATGAAATCTGAGATGGGATCCATGTACTAGAACAAAGTGTGGACTTTGGTTGACTTGCCCGATGATCGGGAAGCCATAGAAAATAAATGGATCTTCAAGAGGAAGACGGACGCTGATAGTAGTGTTACTATCTACAAAGCTAGACTTGTTGAAAAAGGTTTTGACAAAGTTCAAGGTGTTGACTACAATGAGATTTTCTCACTTGTAGCGATGCTTAAGTCTGTCCGTATCATGTTAGCAAATTGCCACATTTTATGAAATCTGGCAAATGGATGTCAAAACTGCATCCTGAATGGATTTCTAGAAGAAGAGTCTTATATGATGCAACCAGAAGGTTTTGTCGATCCAAAAGGTACTAACAAAGTGTTCAAGCTCCAGCGATCCATTTATGGACTGGTGCAAGCCTCTTGGAGTTGGAATATACGCTTTGATGAGTTGATCAAAGCATATAGTTTTATACAGACTTGCGGTGAAGCCTATATTTACAAGAAAGTGAGTGGGAGCACTATAGCCTTCCTGATAAGTATATGTGAGTGACATATTTGTCGAATTTCGGGTTCCGGTAGACCTTTAAGGTTCGAACACTGGGGTGCGCACGGAGATCCAACCTTCCACCGTCTCGCACTTCGCCGAATCGCAGGGACCTAAACTACTAACTGAACAGCACAAGAGACACGAGATTTATACTGGTTCGGGCCACCATTGTGGTGTAATACCCTACTCCAAAGGTGTGTGGTGTGGTAGATTGCCTCTTGGGCTGATGAGGAACAATACAAGGAAGAACAGCCTCATGAGGGTCTCATTATAGGCGGGTGCGATGAACTGCTAGGTGGTGTTCGATCGCTCAGCTCGGGCTTCTTGATGAGGGTTCGGATCTCCTCCTCTCTCTCCAGCTACTCTACCCTGTGGGTGGCTAGTCCTATTTATAGGCGAAGGCCCTGGGCCTCTTCCCAAATATTGAGCGGGAAGGGCACCAACAATTGGCCATTTTGAAGGGGGACAACAGGTACACTTATCCTGACTAAAGTTGGTCCTCGCCTGCCAAAGGCTCTCCGTGATGGCCTTTGCTTGGGCTCCACGATGACTCCTTCCAGCCGTTGGGCTGGTCTTGGTATTGTTGCAATCAAACGGATGCCTTTGCTTCCTTTGCACCAAAGAGGAAAGGAGGACATCAAGGCTGGCGCCGATCGGGCGCCCTTGGTCGTCATGGCTTGCGTCATGGGCACCTCGCGAGGTACCCTTCCTTGAATTCCCCGCCTCCTCATGAGCCAGCCTGACGAGGCCGTGCCCAAGGAAGATCCTTGTCGTCCGCCCCGCGAGGCTTGGCCCCTCGCGAGGGTCTTGAGCTCGCGTTGATGAAGATGGGCCGTGCTGGGCCTCCTTCGAGCCACGCCGCAGGCCGCAGGCAGCAAGTCTGGGGACCCCGTTCCTGCAACGCCGACAGTAGCCCCCCGGCCCACGGCGCGCCTGAACTTGGCCGAGCGGAGAGGCGAAAGGGCAAGTGCGAAGCGTTGCGGGCCCTAACAGCCTGCGGCCTTGGGCGCCGCGTGGCAGTTGATTGGACACGCGCGCACTGCTTCCCCATGATGCCTCGGTAACCACCCGGATTCGACAAGTCCCTGCATGCAGAGTTGGTCATGATTACCGGTGATCGTGGAGGCCGATGGTTGGCCTTCGCCAGCCATAAGTACGGAACAGCGCGCGCCCTTCCAGTCTATCCTTCTGCTTCTCCTCCTCCTTGTTTCGTCTGGTTGCCATGGCTCCGATCCGCCGGTTCTCCACGGAAGAGAAGGGAAAGGCTCCTCAAGAGGATCCTGACCTGCTCCCCCCAAAGAAGAGGCTTGCCCTCTGGTGTCAGGGCAAAAGCGCTCGCTAGGAGGCGCCTGTGCCCTGGTGCGAGCGGCCGCCACCAGGGTTCCCTCTTCCCTTGTACGCGCACATTGGCGGCTCTGAAGGAGGCGACGCTGGGCGCCACGAAGGCGCGCCACGCGGCCGGGCGTGGTCACGGCGGTGTGCGTCTTCCCCACAGTCCACGCCGAGGGCTCCTGCCGGAGTTCGTGCTTCACGCCGCCAAGCCTCCTAAATCTTGGATTCGCCTTCCTTCTTTCTTCGCATCCGCCGTCCGGCAGGGGAACCCCACAGGACTCAGCTGCAGACGCCACCAAGCGGCACCCTCGCGACCGGGGCAGAGGTCGCGGTAGTTTCCCCGGGGGAGGGGCGAGGTCGCCCGGGTCTGCAGGACGAGGGGCGCCCTCACGATCCACCTGGAGTACGATGGTGCTTCGATGGTGTCCTTCAAGGTCTTCGACGCGGAGGGTCGTCGGCTGGAGTGCTGCCCCGGGAGAGGTGGTCGGAATCCTGCTGCGGTGAGACAGAGGCCGACCGCTGGAGTGCTGCCCCAGGAGAGGTGGTCGGAATCCTGCTGCGGTGTGACAGAGGCCGACCGACCACTCCCTTGGCAGCTCCTCAGGCGACGAAGGCGCCGGAGGATCCAGCGACTCCGCCGAGCTCTTCGCGACGCCGGAGACGAGCGACGACAGCTACGAGCATCCGAGCCTGCGCCGCTCCCGGAACAGGGCGGGCTCGTCAGGCCGTCGCCGCCCCTGATCTGGATGGGGTTTGCGCCGGACCGGGTGGCCCACTGTTGATGATGGCGTCTGCCGCGGTGGTCCCTGTAGGTAGGACTCCTTAGGATTCGCGTCTTTGTCTCGCGAGGAGCCAAGAATGTACCCATGGGGCTTGTAAGATGTTTGTAGCTTCGTTTGTCAATATGATCCTTTTTATGAGGCAGTGCGAGATGGTCATTCCGTTCTAGCTCAGTTTCCTCCTTTCAGTCCTCACGAGGGCCTGATGCTCATTCCGTTCTAGCTTCAGCCGTCGCTGGTATGCCAGGTCACGATGCCGTGGTCAAGGCCAGGAGGTGAGCGGCCCGAGGTCCGGTATGAGCCCATGAGTCGCGATGCTCAGGAGGTCCCCCTTGGCGCTCAAGCAGCCATCATTCGGTGAGAAAGGAGAGCGACGTTGCTAACACGGGGTTGCATTGAGTGTGGGGATGGTGTTGCGATAACTAGTGTGTCCGGGGGGTGACTTATCTCGAGGGTCATGAAAATGCCTCCTGGTGCGGCGCTAGGTCCGTGCCTTGGCCAGCGAGAGATCGCGCGGCGAGGTCATTTCGTGCTCCTTGGAGGGACCCTGCAGGTTCACCACAAAAGGAACAAGAGCTCGCCGTGGCGATCGTTAGTCCTGCCATTAGTTGCTTTGGAGAGGCGCGAGAGGCCTCGCGAGGTGTGTTGGGGCACCCGTGAGCTAGCAGGACTCACGGGCCCTACCTCAAGGCGGGTTGCGCTGGCTCTGGGCCTTATCTTCGAGTGTGTTCCTTCAAATTTGGCGGATGCGGTGCTCTATGTCTTCGGGTCCCGGCTCTCGGGCTGGTCTCAGCTGTCGCTGGCAAGCCAGGTCGCGATGCCATGGAAAAGACCAGAGGGTGAGGGCCGGAGAGCCGGTAGGAGCCAGTAGTCGCGATGCTCAGGCACCCCCCCTTTAACGCGCAAGCTGGGTTAGATGCCGAAACTCTACGTCCTCGGGTCCCGGCTCTCGGGCTGGTCTCAGCCGTCGTTGGCAAGCCAGGTCGCGATGCCATGGACAAGACCACAGGGTGAGGGCCAGAGAGCCGGTAGGAGCCCTGAGTCGCGATGCTCAGGCACCCCCCTTTAACGCACAAGCTGGGTCAAATGCAGCAACTCTACGTCCTCGGGTCCCGGCTCTCGGGCTGGTCTCAGCTGTCGGGCAAGCCAGTCGCGATGCCATGGACAAGACCAGAGGGTGAGGGCCAGAGAGCCGGTAGGAGCCCTGAGTCATGATGCTCAGGCACCCCCCCTTTAACCCGCAAGTTGGGCTAGGTGACGAAACTCTACGTCCTCGGGTCCCGGCTCTCGGGCTGGTCTCAGCCGTCGCTGGCAAGCCAGGTCGCGATGCCATGGACAAGACCAGAGGGTGAGGGCCGGAGAGCCGGTAGGATCCCTGAGTCGTGCTGCTGAGGCTGCACCCCCCTTTAACGTGCTAGATACCGTCACCCAGGAAAAGGCACCAAGTAACAAGCATGATGGAGCGAGAGCATAACCCTAAGGAAAACGTAAGAAGGATACATGCTACTAGGACAGGCCCGAGCGGCTTGGGGATGATGCAGCCCGAGGGGAGCCCCCACCAGGATAGGCTAATGACATGGAATAAAAGGGATACATGCCGCAGGGACGGACCCACGCGGCCTGGGAATAATGCGGCCCTGAAGGCGCTCCCAGCCGGGAATAAAACTTAAAGATGTCACCTGGTGATGTTGAGGACGAAGGGGTGTTGGTGTAGCAGACTCAGTGGGCTGCGGGAGCCGATCCTCACGAGCCCCCAGGCCCGGGGGCCTCGGGAGGCTCCGGAGGTGCTGGCGGCTCCTCGGGGGCCATCTCCATCTCTGCCAAGGCTGTGGCGTGCCTGACCTCTCGTGGCTCCAGGATGGCCCTCATGAGGTGCTGGTGCGCAGCAGCCGCGTTTGGCAGGCCGTGAGGCATGCTCACGTAGCTATGGGGCGGGCCCTCGCAACGTCCCACTCGCGAGGGCCAGAGGCGTTCTTGAGACGCGGCTCGGTTGAGCCCTGGTATGTCGATGCAGACGCGCAGCCCACCATCCTTGCTCGGATGGGGGGCCACAGCTGGTAGGCGGCTGCCCCTCATGACCCTTGACTCTGGCTCTGAATGGCCTTGCCGACGACCTCCTGAGGGTTCGGCCCTCCTTGCCTTGCTCCTGCTTGCGGGAAACGTGCTTCGAAGCACGCCTCCACGTGGTGCCCAAGCGCCTCCCTCGTGACCTTGGCGAGGTTGGCAGCCCTCCAGGGGAGAGCCCCGAGCCCGGCTTGAGGAGGGCTCGGACGCGCTTTCCTATGCGATGGAAGGAGGCTCCCCCTGGCCCGGTGCGGGCCCTGAGGGGCCTGCCTCTTGAGGAGCCGGTCCGGTCGATGTCTTCTTCTTCTTGGGTGCGGCCTCGGAGGCCTCCTGCCGCTGTGGTCCGGTCTTCTAGCGATGCGGCTCGAAAGGCTCGCCTGTGGAGCACACTGCGTCTCTCTCTTCACAGGACACCGTGATGACCCCGCCGCTTCCTGGGATCTTGAGGACGTTGTAGCCGTGGTGAGTTACGGCCATGAATTTGGCCAGCGCCGGGTACCCGAGGATGGCGTTGTACGGCAAAGTAATGTGGGCGACGCCGAAGTCGATGAGCTCAGTGGGTAGTTGTCGCGAGCCCCGAAGGTGACAGGAAGGCGGACCTGCCCAATCGGGACCGTGGAGCCGCCGGTGACTCCGGAGAAAGGCTTGGTTGGTCAAGCCGATCGTAAGGCACTTGAAGATTGTTGAATGTTTCCACGACAGGACGCTGAGTCATGCCCTCCCCGCCGATGAGGGTCTTGGTGACCAGCACGCTGGCGATGATTGGGGAACAAAGCATCGGGAGAACTCCGCCGTGGCTGCCAAGACTTGAGCTGATCCGCCGAGCTGAACGTGATGGCGCACGCCGACCACCCGAGAGGGCGCGTGGCCTCGAAGCTTGGGGAGGACCGCATTCACTTCAAGGGTGAACTGCTTGAAGATGCGCCGAGAGGCTGGGGCTTGAGCTCCGCCAGATGCAGCGCGATCGCACACGGTTCTGGAAGCCCCTCACCTCGGCCCCGATGACGGTCCTCATTTCTCCTTGGCGGCGGCGGCAACGGAGGGAGGCCTGCGTTCCCTGCGGGCGATCCTCGCGAGGCTGATCCCTCGAGCCTCCCTTGCGAGGCGGGTCTTGCCAACGGTCCTCGCGAGGTTGGTCGCGCCACCCTTGGCGCGGGCGGCGGTCTTCCCAGCGTCCTGCATTCCTTCCTCCTCCTCGGCCGTGGCCGGCCGCTGCCTGGGCGTCTGCCGAATCTTCCTTCACAGACGCCCGGAGCTCTTGGCATTCATTGGTGTTGTGGGTGTGGAGGTCGTGGTACACGCAGCACTAACTGCCCTTGGAGGACTCGGGCTGATCTCGCCTCGCTTGGTGTCCGGTTCGCCGCCAGTACGGCAGCCCCTTGGCGCTTCACGCCCTGGCCTTGGACTTCTTTATTCGGGATCCGCGGCGGTCAGCTCGAGGAGGAGAGGCGCCTCCTCAGCCTCGGCGCGCACTTGGTCACCAAGTTGAACAGCTCCAAGGAGGTGCACAGATCTTCATGCATCGCCAGCCTCCTCCTTCATCTTGACGTCGCGCACGCCTGGCCGGAGAAGGCAGAGATGATGGCCTCCTCCGCTACTCCCCGGGATCTTGAGGCGTGCGTTGTTGAAGCGCTGGATGTACTTTTGCAGGGTTACCCCTGGCTGCTGCTTGATTCGGCGCATGTTGCTCACGGCGGGTGGCCAGTCGCGAGTACCCTTGAAGTTGGCGATGAAGCGGGTGCGCATCTCGGCCCAGGAAGAGATTGTGCCTGGGGCCAGATTCAGGAGCCTGGTGCGGGCTCCGTCCTTGAGCGCCATGGGAAACCAGTTCGCCATGACCTTTCCATCCCCGTTGGCAGCCTCGATGCCCAGCTCGTAGAGCTGGAGGAACTCCGTAGGGTCAGCTGTGTTGTCGTAGCGAGGAGGCAGGTTTGGCTTGAACTTGGCGGGCCACGCGACGATGTGCATCTCGGAGGTGAAGGCGCGGCAGCCCGCCGTGGCCGTGGGGGGCCTCGGACGACAGAGAGCTTGGTCTTGCGGGCCTCCCTGCGCCGCGGCTGGGGGCAGCACAGGGTCCTGACGTGCTGGAGCGGGGAACGCTCGGGCAACTTCTTGTGGGCGAGGAACTTCTTGATGCTCTGCTTGCTGCCACGGGCGCTCGGCGGAGCGGGTTCCACCCAGGGGCCGCGCGCCTTAGGGCCAGGGTGCCTTCTTGAGGAGGAGGCGCCCCGGGAGCTTCATCGCCCGCGCGGGGCGGGGTGCGGTGCGGCGAGACGGACGGTGCGGGGGCGCCTCCTGCAGCGCGGACGAGCTCGGCGACTTGGTCGAGCCATTCTTCATAGACGTCGTCGACGGGGCGGTAGCGCGGGAGCTCGTTTGCCGCGAGGAGTGCAGCTCGGGCCTCCATGGCCGCTGCTGGGCGCCGTGGATTTAAGAACCAGCGGGTGAGTGAAGGTGTGGCGGTGCGGCCGTCCCGCCTCATGGACGGGTCTGGACGATGCTTGTCGCTTGTTCCCCCGCCGGTTGGTGGCGGCCTTGACGGCAGGTGATGGGGAACGACGAGGGCGCCTGGCCGACGGGAGCTGTCTGGGCGACATGGGAGGCGAGGGCGGCTCGGCCGCGCTGGCGCCCGACGGGCGCCGACATGGTTGTAGTGGTCGGGAAGAACGAGGCGACGAAGGCGTATTCCGCGCACTTCTACCGGCGCGCCAAATGTTAGATTTCGGTTCCGGCTGCACTTTAAGGTTCAAACACTGGGGTGCGCGGAGATCCAACCTTCCACTGTCTCGCACTTCGCCAATCGCAGGGACCTAAACTACTAACCTAATAAAGACAAGAGACACGAGATTTATATCGTTCGGGCCACTATTGTGGTGTAATACCCTACTCCAGTGTGTGGGGTGGTGTAGATTGCCTCTTGGGTTGATGAGGAACAATACAAGGAAGAACAGCCTCGCGAGGGTCTGTTCTAGGCGGGTGCGATGAACTGCTAGGTGGTGTTCACCGCTCTGCCATCGGGCTTCTTGATGAGGGTTCTGATCTCCTCCTCTCTCTCTCCAGCTACTCTACCCTGTGGGTGGCTAGTCCTATTTATAGGCGAAGGCCCTGGGCCTCTTCCCAAATATTGAGCGGGAAGGGCGCCAACAATTGGCCATTTTGAAGGGGGACAGCAGGTACACTTATCCTAACTAAACTTGGTCCTCGCCGCCAAAGGCTCGTGATGACGCCGCTTGGGCTCCACGATGACTTCTTCCACTGCTGGGCTGGTCTTGGTCTTGTTGCAATCAAACGGATGCCTTTGCTTGATGCTCTCGCGCTTGCTCCCTTTGCACCAAGGAGGAAAGGAGGACATCATATGGTCGGGCGCCTCGATCGGGCGCCCTTGGTCGTCATGGCTTGCGCCATGGGCACCTCGCGAGGTACCCTGCCTTGAATTCTCCGCCTCCTCATGAGCCAGCCTCGACGAGGCCGTGCCCGAGGAAGCTCCTTGTCGTCCGCCTCATGAGGCTTGGGCCTCATGCGAGGGTCTTGAGCTTGCGTTGATGAAGATGGGCCGTGCTCGGCCTCCTTCGAGCCACGCCGCAGGCCGCAGGCAGGCAAGTCTGGGGACCCCCGTTCCCAGAACGCCGACAATATTGTTGATTGGAAATGATGTAGAACTTTCTGGAAAGCATAAAGGAGTATTTGAAAGAAGTTTTTCAAAGACAGACCTCGGTGAAGCTGCTTACATATTGAGCATCAAGATCTATAGAGATAGATCAAGACGCTTCATAAGTTTTTTCAATGAGTATAGACCTTGACAAGATTTTGAAGTAGTTCAAAATGGAACAGTCAAAGAAAGAGTTCTTGCCTGTGTTACAAGGTGTGAAATTGAGTAAGACTCAAAGCCCGACCACGGCAGAAGATAGAAAAAGAATGAAAGTAATTCCCTATGCCTCAGCCATAGGTTCTATAAAGTATGCCATGTCAGGTACCAGATCTATTGTGTACCCTACACCGAAGTTTGGCAAGGAGTACAATAGTGATCTAGGAGTAGATCACTAAACAGCGGTCAAAATTATCCTTAGTGGAATAAGGATATGTTTCTCGATTATGGAGGTGACAAAAGGATCGTCGTAAAGGGTTACGTCGATGCATGTTTTGACACAAATCCAGATGACTCTACGTCTCAATCTGGATACATATTGAAAGTGGGAGCAATTAGCTAAAGTAGCTCCGTGCAGAGCATTGACATAGAAATTTGCAAAGTACATACTGATCTGAATTTAGCAGACCCGTTGACTAAACTTCTCTCACAAGCAAAACATGATCACACCTTAGACTCTTTGGGTGTTAATCACATGGCGATGTGAACTAGATTACTGACTCTAGTAAACCCTTTGAGTGTTCGCAACATGGCGATGTGAACTATGGATATTAATCACATGGTGATGTGAACTATTGGTGTTAAATCACATGACGATGTGAACTAGATTATTGACTCTAGTGCAAGTGGGAGACTGAAGGAAAAATGCCCTAGAGGCAATAATAAAGTTGTTATTTATATTTCCTTATATCATGATAAATGTTTATTATTCATGCTAGAATTGTATTAACTGAAACTTAGTACATGTGTGAATACATAGACAAACAGAGTGTCACTAGTATGCCTCTACTTGACTAGCTCGTTGAATCAAAGATGGTTAAGTTTCCTAGCCATAGACATGAGTTGTCATTTGATTAACGGGATCACATCATTAGAGAATGATGTGATTGACTTGACCCATTTCGTTAGCTTAGCATTTGATCGTTTAGTACATTGCTATTGCTTTCTTCATGACTTATACATGTTCCTATGACTATGAGATTATGCAACTCCCGAATACCGGAGGAACACTTTGTGTGCTACCAAATGTCACAACGTAAATGGGTGATTATAAAGGTGCTCTACAGGTGTCTCCGATGGTGTTTGTTGAGTTGGCATAGATTGAGATTAGGATTTGTCACTCCGATTATCGAAGAGGTATCTCTGGGCCCTCTCGGTAATGCACATCACTATAAACCTTGCAAGCAATGCAGCTAATGAGTTAGTTGTGGGATGATGTTTTACGGAATGAGTAAAGAGACTTGCCGGTAACAAGATTGAACTAGATATTGAGATACCGACGATCGAATCTTGGGCAAGTAACATACCGATGACAAAGGGAACAACGTATGTTGTTATGCGGTTTGACCGATAAAGATCTTCGTAGAATATGTAGGAACCAATATGGGCATCTAGGTTCTGCTATTGGTTATTGACCGAAGACGTGTCTTGGTCATGTCTACAAAGTTCTCGAACCCGTAGGGTCCGCACGCTTAAAGTTCTGTGATGATCGGTATTATAAGTTTTTGGGTTTTGATGTACCGAAGGTAGTTCGGAGTCCCGGATATGATCACGGACATGATGAGGAGTCTCAAAGTGGTCGAGACGTAAAGATCGATATATTAGACGACTATGTTCGGACACCGTGTAGCGACCCGACCTCAGACGGTCAAGCCTCTGTGTATCTGTGCCATCCTCGGATCAAGATATCTTTGGCACACAAGACATCAATGTATATATCAAAGTGCAATCACATGTATAAATAACGTAAAACTGATATATACCTCATAATACTCAGCGGAAACAATCAAACGGGTGTGGAGTCCCATCAACGCCATCGGCAAAGTTGAGTGTAGACCGTAACTCTGCACTGCATTACTCTTACTGTCGAGGAAATATCTGCAACATGATACGTTGCAGCCGTGTAGGTCAAGACATTGAATGTACCGCAAGATCACAACATGAATAAACAGATGATAAAACTATACTATATGCAATATGGCTTTATGGCTCAGATTCGAATTTTGTTTGCGTAAAAGCTGGTTTTATTTTCCCTACATCAAAGAAATAAATGAAGTCTCAGACTATAGAGTTTTCTATCATGACATGGTTCCGCCAACCGATGTCTCATAGCCCAAATCATCATAAGTTGCCCACAATTAAGTTATCATCCGGTGTTGAGAGTTCTGAGATAGATCCAAGTCCAGATGCTCAAATTGTCCAGAATCGGGACACGGCTAATCGATTAGGTTTAAAACCCTCTCGCAAAGGTTTGTACACTTTACCCGCAAGATTCGATCCCTCTCTTTACGCTCTCGCACTTCAGAGTGTTTGAGAACAAGATGACCAAACATGGTCTTCCAAAGAGTTCCTCCGACCACCGTCCGCACTCCATCCAATCCTACCGTAGTTCTACATCTCGCTAGCACCGTCCCCACCAGAGTCACAACTAAGGTCAACCAAGCCAGAGCCCATAATGACTTGCGGTTGCACGTAAGCTTCCGGCGTGAAGTATTCTTCCGTCTCTTTGAGTCTGGGTGAAGCTTTCCGCAAGATGTCATGGCGCTTCTCCATGCATCCCGCCAACCACTGGTTTCTCCAGGTGCCCACAACCGTCCTTCACCCAAAGAGTGTGTATTGAATTCTTGTCTCGAGTCTTGAAGTCTTGAGGTCTTGAAGATGCAGTCCTTGCAGATTCCATCATGGAGTTGTCGCTATTGACGAGAGTCCTCCTTCTTCACACCACTCGTGCACTCATACCCAAACCCCGTCTACTATAGCGTAGCATTGAAATAAAATATCGCCCGGGCTTGGTAACAGGGTGATGGGTTCCTACCTCATGCATACTACTCAACTACAAGAATTTCAATATCACTACTGAGGGGTGGTTGCAAAGATGTCACTAAATGCAATGAAACATAGGTATGAAAGCATGGTCAAAGTGAACTTGCCTGGTTGACGATCTTCGAAAAACTAGGGTTTCGTAGTAGCAATCTTCGCACTCCGGAAATTCTACCGAGGCAAACAATAACTATAATAAGCACATAGCAATAGGATCACATAACACAACATAACAAAAGTAACATAACACAACAAAACAACCAAAACCAAATCCAAAAGAAAAACTCAAAGAAAGGCCACCCAAAGTTTTCCCTACTTCAAACAATAACAAAAATAGTTTTATATAATAAAAAATTTCTAACATAACCTAATCATGGTTTTATGTTAACTTAACGGAAAAGGTTTCACTAAGCAACTAGGAGCAAAAGAAATTAATTAAGAAGCTATTATAAAACTCCTAATAGGCCTAATTCAATTTCTATTAAGAAAATAAATTAAAACTTTTATTAATTATAAATAAAAGTTCATCTATTAGAATGACAGAAACTATCCTAGAATAATCAATCACTAGTTAAAAATAAATTAATTTACTAATTAATTTAATAGGAAAACAGGAGCTAGCTAATTAATTAGGATTAATAGTATTCTGCTTAAAACTAATTATTTATTAATCCTAAAATACCCAAGTTAATTTCTAGGGTTTGGCAATGACAAAATAAAGTTGGGACAAAAAGAATCATGCAAAAATAATTTTTCTAACTCAAGTTATAGCAGATTTACTATTCTGACTAAAACTAAATTAAAGCATTTTTAATTATTTTTAACATAGCTAAATATATATTCTACAGAAACTACATAAAATTTGAAATCCAACAAAAAAAAGAATCACCTAAAAATATTAAACAGAATAAAAGATATCAATTTTGAAAATGTAAGCTATTCTGCTAAAACAGAAAATCAAAATAAAAGAAAAAGGCCTAATGGGCCTATACTCAGGCTCTGTCGTCAAATAGCCTAAATGGGCTGCGGTTAAAACTAAAACGGGCCGTTAAAAGCTAAAACCCTAACTAATAAACCGGACGAACCGGCGGTTCTTTTAATAAAACTTATTTCTTCGGGGATCTAATCGTGGCCACTCGTTTGGGATCTGGACGGGGGAGTTTTCCGCTGCTTATCGAGTCCCATGACGGCGGCGGCGGCAAGGCGTAGAGTGCGCTGGGGCTTCTAGCGTCAGGAGGTCTGGCGAGTCGCTTGGAGGATGCGGGGAGCACGGGAGTGGTTTGGTGGGGTCGGGGTGGTCGGGAGGGTGGGCGCCGACGGCGGCGACTTTGGCGGCGGAGGAGCTTGGTCTCCGGCGTGGTCGAACGGGAGAGAGAGGGGGTCCGGCGAGGTCTCGGGGAGGGGAATGGGGTGCGGGGGCTCCGGCTTTTATAGCCAAGGGGTGGGCGGCTCCGGGGGGTCGATCGTGGCGGATCGGAATCCCGGATCCTTCGGGATCCGGCGATCTCCCATGAGCTACGCTATGGGCGAGGGGGGAAGAAGATGGGCGGGGCCCACGGGCCGAGAGAGAGGAGGCGAGGCGAGCGGGTGGCCGAGGCCAAGGGGATTCGGGCGAGCCGAGAGGTGAGCCGGGCTGCCTCGGCTCGGCTGGCCGGGCTGGGCCGGGCCAAAGCGGGTGCGGCACTGGCCGGGCTGGGTGGTTCGGCCGGGCGCCTGGGGGTTTCTTTATTTTTTAAATAAAGCTAAAACAGAAATAAAACAATATCTATAAATATTTTATATAGGGTATATATATACCAAAATGATCGGGAATATTCCCTTTCATTTGAACATTTTTCCAAAGGCAAAAATCCAAACTTTATAAAATCCATTTTTTCAATTTCAAATAAAATTCAGATTTGAGTTCCAAAACTTTTGGCATTGTTTCCTCCGATATTTTGGAGTGTCATGTTTGCTCCTCTCATACTTTTGATCAAGTATTTATCAGGCTTAGTTTTTTTTTGAAATGTTTCCCACATGCCAAAGTTTGAATTCAAATTTAAAATTCAAAATTTGAAAGAGGGTTTCAAGCACTTTCAAATGACTTTCAACTTGATACTTTTTAACTTCCAACTCATATTTCATATAATTGAAGAAGTCATTTTATCTTCCCTCATGAAAATCATTGAGTTGCATAAAGCTTTGAATTTGAAATCTTCCCAAATGAAATTCAAATCTTTTCCAAAACCCTATTCATTTCAAAATGGAAGAAGTCATGTCATCTTCACTCTAGGCTTTGGTGTTGGAATGAATTTGAATTCATTGAGATCCAAAAGGCAAAGGAGAAAGTTTTGGGAAAGTCATTTCATTCCCTCTCATTCAACTTTCAAAAGTTTTCAAATTTCACTCGGTTTCACTCATTCAATCAAACCAACAATCGTACAACAAGCATAGTTATTTATTTAATATAACATTCCAAAATTTAGAATTTTGGGATGTTACAAACCTACACTTAAAATGAATCTCGTCCTCGAGATTCAAGAGGCTAGCATGAAAAGGTTAGGGTTGGGGTCTTCTAGCAAATGTTTTGGTCGAAAGGTCGGGTGCTACCACGCTTAAAAACAAGGTCATGGTTCCAATAAACTCAGATACTTCCTCCGAGGGCTGAAAATGTATGTCCTTCACATATCTTACAATAGCTCCTTCGTTAAAGCTCTTCCGTCGAAGCATAGAGTTTTCCTCAAAAGCTTAGGTCGGTTCGTCAAAGTTGAAGTTCGTCCGAGGCTGGATCTTCTTAGCTGATAGGTCTGTGTCCATTCTAGACAACTATCGAAATACTCATGGTGGTCTACAATTTATGGTTTCTCCTGCAGAAAACGGGTCCGGGTTGAACTTCACCGTATAACCTACGATTGGCAACGGTTGCCTGTAAAGGGTTCCATCGTACTACCATTCTATGGTTTTATGGCTTATCGTGTCGACACTCTTCTAAGGTTTTCGAGGCTCTCGATTTTCCATCAACATATGATAGTTCATGATAGAAGTCTTCGGTATGGGGCCAATCCATCCCGTGCTTGAATCATTACCACATACGTAAATATCGAATCACGTATTCTAACACTTGGGCATACTCACAAGCATTGCAGAAATTTCTCTTGTTCCCGAACCGGTGTCGAGTAAATCCATGGTTTCGCAAGCCAAACAAAACATCTATCGTTACTTCACCACTCTTAGGTTTTTATGCGTAACCTCCTACGTAAACGTATGCTGATTTGATCACCGCTTCTTCCAAGTGTACTCCCTTATCAAGGGTACATCTGTACCTTCTCAAAATCTCGGGCCCGTGGGTTATGGCCCACTTCAAAGACTAGTGCAGCTTTAACTCATCTTTGGAGTCACTCTCTTGTTACACCTCCTTAAATCCAGTAGTACTTCTTCCTTCATACCCTTGTGGTGACGATCATACAAAACTCCAACTTATTTTGTCCAGCTTCCTTCTATGGACCGTCATGAATAACACATTTCTTTCTTCATTGACCATTTCAGAGCTTTACTTGAGTAATCATGACCAAAAGAATGCACAAGTTCATAAAATCTCATTGTTTTCATATCAATCCTTCATTACATCCTTAATCATTTTCGTAAATCCAAATTCCAAAAGTACTTTGTTTACAAATGCTGCCACCCACATGGTTTGGTATGGTCAGACATTACTTCCAACTTTATTTATTTATCCTCCTCGAGGATTCTTCAGTCCTACTGGAATTGTGCGACATGAGCCTTGAAATCTTCAATCTTCTGTTTCATCATGGTGGTCTTGAGCTTCACCATCATCATCTCTGCACGCACTTCGCGTAGGTATTCCTGAGTATAACGGAGTCTTGCTTCAAGTATTTCTCCGATCTGGCGTATGGCTCCCATGGCTGCTTCACGAACAGCATCGCAGAAAGTTGCTTGTGGCACACGTGAAATGAAAAAGTACTGCCCCATCATCTTTGGGCAAACTCCTTTCAAATGGTGGAGGTGTACCTCCACATACCAAAGTTCCACTCCCTTTTGCATGAAAGGGTAGCCTTTGTAGACCGTGCATCTCCTTCAAGGTGAATATGCTTCATCATGTCCCTCAGATCTTCTGCAATCGTGATCACTTGTCAGGGTCATGATCGTTTCAGGGCCCTTAAGGAAAGACTCATAAAGGGTTGTCATCTGCATGTGTAGGATAAGAGAGGTGCTCAGAACAAGGGATGTATCTCCATGTTCTGAATCCATAGCTCTGCCTCGGGCTGAGTCTTCGGTCCAGAGAATATCAGTCCAACTTCATTCATCATCTATGGGGTTCAAGGGTTTTAAGGTGAGATGAGAGAGAGGTGGGGAGGGATATACACACAATACAAACAATAGTTTTTTGATGAAACAAGTTTTACTTTGTGGCTGTCGGAAAAACATCAAACAAATGACAGCTCACACATCGTCAGATCTAACGTAAGTGTGTAACAGGGTTTGGTCTTCTAAAGGTCAAATATTTCTTTAGGAACTTCAAATCTTGAGTCTTCAACTGTTGTAGCTTCTAATACATGGTGAAATCCTCTTTACTTGGAAGAGGTCATCACCTCCGATATCTTTCTTGGAGTGGCTTCAGTTGATCCTTCATGTGGTCAAAAGGAAAAGGGTATATCCTAACTATTTTGAGGTGAGAGTGTCTATTCGATAAAATCAGAAAAGATGAGAAGTAAGAGTCTTTTTGTAAATAAAGTTTTTGAGATATCCTGTCCTAAGGGCTTTTCCGGTTTCTAGGGTCACGTCCTACAGTCAACATGTGCTCGATACCATCTCTCAGAGCGACCCGACCTCGACGGTCAAGCCTCGTGTATCTGTACATCCTCGGATCAAGATGTCAGGCACACACAAGACATCAATGTATATATCAAAGTGCAATCACATGTATAAATAACGTAAAACTGATATATACCTCATAATACTCAATGAAACAATCAAACGGGTGTGGAGTCCCATCAACGCCATCGGCAAAGTTGAGTGTAGACCGTAACCCTGCACTGCACTCTTACTCGTCGAGGAAATATCTGCAACATGATACGTTGCAGCCGTGTAGGTCAAGACATTGAATGTACCGGCAAGATCACAACATGAATAAACAGATGATAAAACTATACTATATGCAATATGGCTTTATGGCTCTGTATCTGAATTTTGTTTGCGTAAAAGCTGGTTTTATTTTCCCTACATCAAAGAAATAAATGAAGTCTGTACTATAGAGTTTTCTATCATGACATGGTTCCGCCAACCGATGTCTCATAGCCCAAATCATCATAAGTTGCCCACAATTAAGTAATCATCCGTGTTGAGAGTTCGAGATAGATCCAAGTCCAGATGCTCAAATTGTCCGTGAATCGGGGACACGGCTAATCGATTAGGTTTAAAACCCTCTCGCAAAGGTTTGTACACTTTACCCGCAAGATTCGATCCCTCTCTTTACGTTCTCGCACTTCAGAGTGTTTGAGAACAAGATGACCGAAACATGGTCTTCCAAAGAGTTCCTCCGACCACCGTCTGCACCCATCCAATCCTACCGTAGTTCTACATCTGCTAGCACCGCCCCAGCCAGTCACAACTAAGGTCAACCAAGCCAGAGCCCATAATGACTTGCGGTTGCACAGTAAGCTTCCGGCGTGAAGTATTCTTCCGTCTCTTTGAGTCCTGGGTGAAGCTTTCCGCAAGATGTCATGGCGCTTCTCCATGCATCCTGCCAACCACCGGTTTCTCCAGGTGCCCGTCAACCGCCCTTCACCCAAGAGTGTGTATTGAATTCTTGTCTCGAGTCTTGAAGTCTTGAGGTCTTGAAGATGCAGTCCTTGCAGATTCCATCATGGAGTTGTCGTCATTGACGTAGAGTCCTCCTTCTTCACACCACTCTCGTGCACTCATACCCAAACCCCGTCTACTATAGCGTAGCATTGAAATAAAATATCGTCCCGGGCTTGGTAACAGGGTGATGGGTTCCTACCTCATGCATACTACTCAACTACAAGAATTTCAATATCACTACTGAGGGGTGGTTGCAAAGATGTCACTAAATGCAATGAAACATAGGTATGAAAGCATGGTCAAAGTGAACTTGCACAGTTGACGATCTTCGAAAAACTAGGGTTTCAGAGTAGCAATCTTCGCACTCAGGAAATTCTACCGAGGCAAACAATAACTATAATAAGCACATAGCAATAGGATCACATAACACAACATAACAAAAGTAACATAACACAACAAAACAACCAAAACCAAATCCAAAAGAAAAACTCAAAGAAAGGCCACTCAAAGTTTTCCCTACTTCAAACAATAACAAAAATAGTTTTATATAATAAAAAATTTCTAACATAACCTAATCATGGTTTTATGTTAACTTAACGGAAAAGGTTTCACTAAGCAACTAGGAGCAAAAGAAATTAATTAAAAAGCTATTATAAAACTCCTAATAGGCCTAATTCAATTTCTATTAAGAAAATAAATTAAAACTTTTATTAATTATAAATAAAAGTTCATCTATTAGAATGACAGAAACTATCCTAGAATAATCAATCACTAGTTAAAAATAAATTAATTTACTAATTAATTTAATAGGAAAACAGAGCTAGCTAATTAATTAGGATTAATAGTATTCTGCTTAAAACTAATTATTTATTAATCCTAAAATACCCAAGTTAATTTCTAGGGTTTGGCAATGACAAAATAAAGTTGGGACAAAAGAATCATGCAAAAATAATTTTTCTAACTCAAGTTATAGCAGATTTACTATTCTGACTAAAACTAAATTAAAGCATTTTAATTATTTTTAACATAGCTAAATATATATTCTACAGAAACTACATAAAATTTGAAATCCAACAAAAAAAGAATCACCTAAAAATATTAAACAGAATAAAAGATATCAATTTTTGAAAATGTAAGCTATTCTCGCTAAAATGTAAAATCAAAATAAAAGAAAAAGGCCTAATGGGCCTATATCGTGCCCTCGTAAGGCCAAATAGCCTAAATGGGCTGCGGGTTAAAACTAAAAACGGGCGGTTAAAAGCTAAAACCCTAACTAATAAACCGGACGAACCGGCCGGTTCTTTAATAAAACTTATTTCTTCGGGGATCTAATCGTGGCCACTGCGTTTGGGATCGGACGGGAGTTTTCCGGCTTCGAGTCCGGCGACGGCGGCGGCGGCGGCGAGAGTGCGTCGGGGCTTCTAGCGTCGGGAGGTCCCATGAGTCGTCGGGAGGATGCGGGGAGCACGGGAGTGGTTTGGTGGGGTCGGGGTGGTCGGGAGGGGGGGGCCGACGGCGGCGACTTTGGCGCGGAGGAGCTTGGTCTCCGGCGTGGTCGAACGGGAGAGAGAGGGGTCCGCGAGGTCTCGGGGAATGGGGTCTGGGGCTCCGGCTTTTATAGCCAAGGGGTCGGGCGGCTTGGGGTCGATCGTGATCTCCCATGAAAGCTGCTATGTGGGCGAGGGGGAAGAAGATGGGCGGGGCCCACGGGTCGAGAGAGAGAGGGAGGCGAGGCGGGTGGCCGAGGCCAAGGGGATTCAGGCGGCGAGGTGAGCTGGGCCGGCTCGGCTCGGCTGGCCTGGCCAGGTGGGCCGCTGGCCGGGCCAGGGGGGCGGGTGGGCACTGGTGGCTGGCTGGTGGCGCCCGAGGGGGTTTCTTTATTTTTTTAAATAAAGCTAAAACAGAAATAAAACAATATCTATAAATATTTTATATAGGGTATATATATACCAAAATGATCAGGGGAATATTCCCTTTCATTTGAACATTTTTCCAAAGGCAAAAATCCAAACTTTATAAAAATCCATTTTTCAATTTCAAATAAAATTCAGATTTGAGTTCCAAAACTTTTGGCATTGTTTCCTCGATATTTTTGGAGTGTCATGTTTGCTCCTCTCATACTTTTGATCAAGTATTTATCAGCTTAGTTTTTTTTTTGAAATGTTTCCCACATGCCAAAGTTTGAATTCAAATTTAAAATTCAAAATTTGAAAGAGGGTTTCAAGCACTTTCAAATGACTTTCAACTTGATACTTTTTAACTTCCAACTCATATTTCATATAATTGAAGAAGTCATTTTATCTTCCCTCATGAAAATCATTGAGTTGCATAAAGCTTTGAATTTGAAATCTTCCCAAATGAAATTCAAATCTTTTCCAAAACCCTATTCATTTCAAAATGGAAGAAGTCATGTCATCTTCACTCTAGGCTTTGGTGTTGGAATGAATTTGAATTCATTGAGATCCAAAAGGCAAAGGAGAAAGTTTTGGGAAATTCATTTCATTCCCTCTCATTCAACTTTCAAAAGTTTTCAAATTTCACTCAGTTTCACTCATTCAATCAAACCAACAATCAGACAACAAGCATAGTTATTTATTTAATATAACATTCCAAAATTTAGAATTTTGGGATGTTACACACCGGAAGTGTTTCGGGAGGTTTCGGACATTTATCGAAGTACCGGGGGGTTACCGGAACCCCCCGAGGAGTATATTGGGCCTAATGGGCCCTAGTGGGAGGAGAGGAGGGGCGGCCAGGGCAGCCGCGTGCCCCCTCGCCCTCTAGTCCGAATTGGACAAGGAGGGGGGCGGCGCCCCCCTTTCCTTATCTTCCTCTCTCCCTTCCTTCCCTTTTCCTGCTCCTACTAGGAAAGGAGGAGAGTAGGACTCCTTCCTTGGCGCGCCCTCCTCCTGGCCGGCCGCCTCCCCGCTAGATCCTTTATATATGAGGGCAGGGGGCACCCCAAAGGGAAAACAATTGATCATTGATCTTTTAGCTGTGTGCGGTGCCCCCCTCCACTATAATCCACCTCGGCCATATCGTAGCGGTGCTTAGGCGAAGCCCTGCGTCGGTAGCATCATCATCACCGTCATCACACCGCCAGTTGATGGAACTCTCCCTCAAGCTCACTGGATCGGAGTTCGTGGGACGTCATCGAGCTGAATGTGTGTTGAACTCGGAGGTGCCGTACGTTCGGTACTTAGATCGGTCGGATCGTGAAGACGTACGACTACATCAACCGCGTTGTTCTAACGCTTCCGCTTTCGGTCTACGAGGGTACGTGGACACACTCTCCCCTCTCGTTGTTATGCATCACCATGATCTTGCGTGTTTGTAGGAAGTTTTTTCAAATTACCATGTTCCCCAACATTGACGACATTGACAATGCAAGAGGGCGGCGCACCACGCACGACAAGTGAACCAAGGCGGAGGACGACGGCGAGGTCTCGGATGGAACAAACAGGAGCTGTGGAAGATGCGCCGGTCCAGTCACAGGCGGAGGGGAGTGCGAGGGTTGACTATTTGGGTGTGGGTGCGTGTTGGGGCTGTCGTCACTGGAAAATAACAGGACATGTGGGGGAATAGAGGGAGGGACTAGACAACGTTGGAGGGTATGGTAGGGCGGCGTAGGCGCAGCCAGCCATGGGAGGCGGGAGCAGGCGGAGCCGACAGGGTGGTTTGGTTTGGGCGGCTGAAGGAAGAAGACAAGAGATAGAAGATACACGACAGATGTTGGATGTCAATCCAACGGTTGGTAGGCAGAATATTTTTTTGACTAGCTAGTAGGTCGACACCACCTTGGATAGGCTATTTGCTCGTGGGTCCCAAATGTCAGAATCCAAATCTGTCACGGTAATGCAGCCTTTGCTATGAAAATTTATAGCCCATTTGGTGTGCTAGTTCAAAATAAGTTTGTGGGTGCTGGTGGGGGCTAATCACTTGGCTTCTGTAATGCATAGTGAGCTCAAGCAGCCGGCGAGAGTGATGTTATTTCCCTTGGTTGGGATTTGTTACAATATTTCACTCTAAATTAAACGAATGCCAAGCCATTTGCCTTGTTTCAAGGAAAATATGACAGTCACAGCCGAGTTGAAAAGGGCAAGAACATCTAACTCCAGCTTACAAACTATACAAAAGCACGAGGGTTAATTGTTCATCAGGTTTAGAGAAAACCCAGGTTGAAAAGGGCAACAACATCTAGCTCCAGCATTGTTTTCGGAAGTCACAGTCAAATGGATTGGTCAGGTCCATAGAATGAACATCATGGGTCGTAAAATTTACTGGATTATGACCACAATATGTTGTAAATAGAAGCCCGACACGTTCAGAAGCTCTTTTGCCCACCTGAAACTCTTTTTTTTGCTCTTTGACATACCCATCCGTCAAAACCATGTTGTTGATAAACTTAAGCCTGATGGACAATAGTAACCTCACATTCAGCAGGAAGAATGTGACAAATCTAGTGTTTGCATGGTTGGCTACATGTTGTTCTAGCGTTATTGTCTTCAATCGAATGTCATGAGAAGTGAGAAAATCCCGGTGCTTACGAATCCACCGATTGGTTATAACTTTCTTACCCGGCCCCTGTTGCCTAAATAGACATGAAGATTGTAAACAGTTAAGGTCTAAAAAAGAGTGTCGAAAGAGCAACAGCTGAACGGTTAATTCTATTACACTATATGCAGGCTTCCAATGTGCGTGAAATTATCACCTTTATATACAACTTCTCCAGACATGGAAAGCATTGCAGCAAGCCAATAATCTTGTTCAGATAAAAACTATTCATTTGGATATATAAGATCTTGAAAGAATCCAGCACCATTGATAGGCTATCCATGGAGAAACTCTTCATTGATCATAGAACATAATATTAGTACAAAATGTGTACTCCAAGATGATATATAACTTATGTGCAGAAATTTAAAATGCAGCTTATGGTTACAAGTGTAGATGATAATATAAAGTACACGAAGAGTCATGGAGCCAAACACCATCTTGAAATGAGCACATAGATCATGTATTACACCCAAGGTCTCCAGTTTAGGCGCAGGGAGGACGGTTATTTGCGACGGTGAATAACTAGAATCAAGGATAACCTTTGAAGTGAAGGGGCATCTTGGATGATGAGCTGCCTTCCGTCAAAAGAAATTCCAATTCTTACAACATTAGGCAACTTTATTTGGATACAACTGATTCTAACTGCGAAAACAAGCATCAAGCACTCCAGGGCAGGGCAACTAGAGTGGATGATGCTGTGCAATGAGGCCTCCGATATACGAACCCACACAAGTGAAAGTTTCTTGAGAAATGGGAGTCGAAGGTTTAGTACCAGATTGTCTGATAGGTAGCTGATACGTCTCCAACGTATCTATAATTTTTTATTGTTCCATGCTGTTTTGTTATCAATCTTGGATGTTTTATAATCATTTTATAGTAATTTTATATCATTTTTGGTACTAACCTATTGACATAGTGCCAAGTGCCAGTTGCTGTTTTTTCCATGTTTTTTACATCACAGGAAATCAATATCAGACGAAGTCCAAATGCCACGAAACTCCACGGAGAATTTTTATGGGCCAGAAGGAACACAACAGGCCCTGGTTGCACCTAGGGGAGTCTCAAGGAGGGGACAACCCACCAAGGCGTGCCAGGAGGCCCAGGCGCGCCCTGGTGGGTTGTGCCCACCTTGGGTTCCCCCCGGACCGCCTCTTTGCTCTATAAATATCCCAAAAATACCAGAACCCTAGAAGCATCGACAAAATATTCATCCAGCCGTCGCAAAGTCCAGAACCACCAGATCCAATCTAGAAACCATCTCGGATGTGGTTCACCACCTCCATTGGTGCCTCTCCGATGATGCGTGAGTAGTTCCTTTTAGACCTTCGGGTCTGTAGTTAGTAGCTAGATGCCTTTCTCTCTCTCGCTGAATTCTCAATACAATGGTCTCTTGGAGATCCATATGATGTAACTCTTTTTGCGGTGTGTTTGTTGTGTCCTGATGAACTTTGAGTTTATGCTCAGTCATATCTTTTTATATCCATGAAAGTTATTTGAGTTTCTTTGATCTCTTATATGCATGATCTCTTATAGCCTCGTATTTCTTCTCCGATATTTGGGTTTTGTTTGGCCAACTTGTTCTATTTATCTTGCAATGGGAAGAGGTGCCAGGTAGTGGGTTCGATCTTACGGTGCTTGATCCCAGTGACAGAAAGGGAAACAACACGTATGTATCGTTGCTACTATGGATAAAAAGATGGGATCTATATCTACGCAATAGATAAACGAATCTTGTCTACATCATGTCATCATTGTTATTGCATTACTCCGTTTTCCATGAATTTAATACACTAGATGCATGCTGGATAGCAGTCGATGTGCGGAGTAATATTAGTAGATGCAGGCAGGAGTCGGTCTACTAATCTTGGACGTGATGCCTATGTAATGATCTTTGCCTGAATATCTTAATAATTATTTGAGGTTCTATCAATTGCCCAATAGTAATTTGTTTACCCACCGTTTGCTATCTTTCTCGAGAGAAGTCACTAGTGAAACCTACATCCCCCGGGTCTTCTTTCTCATATATTTGCTTGCGATCTATTTTTCCTTTGCATTTTTATTCAGATCTAATAAACCAAAAATACAAAAATACTTTGCTGCACTTTATTTTATTTACAATCTGTTATTTCAATCTATTACAAATTTCTGGCATCGTTACCCGAAAGGGATGGACAACCCCTTTAACACGTCGGGTTGCGAGGTGTTGTTATTTGTGTGCAGGTGCTGTTTACCTTGTGTTTCTTGGTTGTCCTACTAGTTCGATAACCTTGGTTTCTTCACTGAGGGAAATACCTACCTTCGCTGTGCAACATCATCCCTTCCCCTTTGGGGAAATACCGACGTAGTCCTAGCAGACAGGAGCTTTCTGACGCTATAGTCAGGGAGCAATCAAAAGGAATTTCTGGCACCGTTGCCGGGGAGGATCTTCAACATAACCAGGTTCCTAATCACAAATCTCATCTCCTCACAATTTACATTATTTGCCATTTGCCTCTCGTTTTCGTCTCCCCCACTTCACAAAAATTTGTCGTTTTATTCGCCTTGTTTTTTCCGTTTGCCGTTTCCCTGCCAGATCTGTTTTTTAGTGCAATCTTGTTGTGTGGTCACCATGACTCAAAAGAACACCAAGTTATGTGATTTCTCAAATACCAACGACAATGATTTTATTGGCACTCCGCTTGCTCCTCACGCCACTAGTGCAGAGACTTGTGATATTAATAGTGCTTTGCTAAATCTTGTTATGAAAGACCAATTTTTCGGTACTCCTAATGAGGATGCCGCGTCCCATCTTAATACCTTCGTGGAATTATGTGATATGCAAAAGAAAAAAGATGTGGACAATGATGTGGTCAAGATGAAATTATTTCCGTTTTCTTTGCGTGATTCTGCAAAGATTTGGTTCTCTTGTTTGCCTCGTAATAGTATTGATTCTTGAAATAAGTGCAAAGATGTTTTTATCACTAAGTATTTTCCTCCTGCAAAAATTATTTCCCTTAGAACCCAGATCATGAATTTCAAGCAACTTGAACATGAGCATGTTGCACAATCTTGGGAAAGGATGAAAATGATGCTAAGGAATTGTCCAACTCATGGGTTAAATCTTTGGATGATCATACAAATTTTTTATGCGGGATTGAATTTTGTTTCTCGTAATCTTTTAGATTCTACCGTGGGTGGGACTTTTATGGAAATTACTTTGGGTGAAGCCACCAAATTGCTTGATAATATTATGGCAAATTATTCACAATGGCATACCGAAAGGGCTCCTACTAGTAAAAAAGTTAATTCAGTTGAAGAAATTTCTTCTTTGGGTGAAAAAGTTGATGCTCTTATGAAATTGGTTGCTAGTAAAAGTGCTTCTATTGATTTTAATGTTATGCCTTTGTCTACTTTGATTAAGCAAAATAGTGATGCCATAGATGTGAATTTTATCTCTCAAAATAATTTCAATAACAATGCTTATAGAGGTAATTTTAATCCTAGGCCTTTTTCTAGTAATTCCTCTAATAATTATGGTAATTACTATGGAAATCAATCTTATAATAATAGGAACACCTCTGATCTTGAGAATAATATTAAAGAATTTATCAACACTCAAAAAGTTTTCAACACTTCCATAGAAGAAAAGTTTAGTAAGATTAATGATTTGTCAAGAAGTGTTGATAGAATAGCTCATGATGTGGAAAATCTCAAGATGAAATTTTTTGTGCCTAAAGTAGATGAATCAATTAAAGCTCTTTATGTTTCTATGGATGAAAGTAAGAAAAGGACCGCTATGCTTAGAGCTAAAAGAGAATTTTTAGAAAAAGCATTTTCTAGTGATTTCTTTCGGAAAAGTGATGAAGATATTAAAATGATTGGTGTTTCTTCTATTGATTCTTTATTTAGTAAAGTTAAAATTGATGAAAAAGGGACTGGAGAAGAGTCAACTTTAGGTAGAAGGCGTCCCAATATTTCGGGGGGTGAAAATCTTGTTGAGAAAATTGATGAAAGTGGGTTTGGAGAGGTCAAGACTTTAACTAGTGATGTGCCCACTCTTCTGTATTACAAAGACTTTAATTATGATATTTGCTCTTTGATTTATTGTATTTCTTTGTTGCAATCCATGATCAATTCACCCCATCCTTATGAAAAAAATAAAGCTTTTACTAAACATATTGTTGATGCTATGATGAAAGCTCTTGATGAAAAATTGGAACTAGAAGTATCAATTCCTAGAAAATTGCATGATGAATGGGAATCTACTATCAAATTCAAGATTAAAAATTATGAGTGTTTTGCTTTGTGTGACTTGGTGCTAGTGTTTCTACAATTCCGAAATCTTTATGTGATGTGCTTGGTCTTACTGACCTTGAAGAATGCTCTTTAAATTTACATTTGGCGGATTCTACTATTAAAAAGCCTATGGGAAGAATTAATGATGTTATTATTCTTTCAAATAGGAATTATGCGCCCATAGATTTTATTGTTCTTGATATTGATTGTAATCCTTCTTGTCCAATTATTCTTGGTAGACCGTTTTTACGCACTATCGTTGCCGTGATTGATATGAAAGAAGGCAATATTAAGTACCAATTCCCTTTGAGGAAAGGTATGGAACACTTTCCTAGAACAATAATCAGGCCACCTTATGAATCAATCATGAGGGCATCTAATGGATCTTGAAACAAAGATGACAAAACTTAGATCCTTGCTTTATGCCTAGCTAAGGGCGTAAAACTATAGCGCTTGTTGGGAGGCAACCCAATGAATAATTTTTTTGCTTTTTGCTTTCTGTTATTGTGTGTTTACACAATTATTCTCCTGGTATGATTGTGTTGTTTGTGTTTTAATTAGTGTTTGTGCCAAGTAGAACCAATAGGATCTTCTTGGGTGATAGTTGTTTGATCTTCCTGAAAAAGACAGAAAATTTGTGCTCACGAAAATAATTGTAAAAATTCACGAGAACGTGATAAAATGCAATTCTTTTTGCATAAGAGCAATATACAAATTATCTAGGTCTTCCTAGTTTTTTAGAGTTTTTGGAGTTCCAGAAGTATTCGAACAAATCAGATTTCTACAGACTGTTCTGTTTTGACAGATTCTGTTTTGTTTGTGTTGTGTGCTTATTTTGATGGCTCTATGGTTTTCTCTGATGAGTTTTTGCCATAGAAAAGATGAAATACAGTAGATATAATACACAAACAAAATAAGAATTGGTTTTATACAGCACTTATAGTAGTGATTTACTTTTCTTACACTAACGGATCTCACGAAGGTTTTGTTGAGTTTTGTGTGATTGAAGTTTTCAAGTTTTGGGTTATCTTACGATGGATGGAAGAAGGACAGAAGAGCCTAAGCTTGGGGATGCCCCAGTATCCCAAGCTATTATCCAAGAATGATCAACCAACTAAGCTTGGGGATGCCCCCGAGTGGCATCCCCTCTTTCTTCTAACGACCATCGATATTTTACTCGAGGCTATATTTTTATTCGTCACATGATATGTGTTTTGCTTGGAGCGTCTTGTATGATATGTGTCTTTGCTTGTTTTATTTTGTGTTTTAAGTCATCAATCCTTGCTGGACACACCTATTTGAGAGAGCCAAAATTATGTCATGACTTGTTAGAATTGCTCTCTTTGCTTCACTTAAATCTTTTATGAGCTAGGAGTTGCTCTAGTGCTTCACTTATACCTTTTGAGCATGGTGTGCTTAGTATTTTTGAAGAAATGCTCTCTTGCTTCACTTAGATTAATTTGAGAGTTAGTAATTTTTTTAAGAAATTCTCTCTTGCTTCATTTAAATTATTTTGAGAGAAAGAAAATTTGTTATTCTCATGATTTTCACTTATTTTTGATTGAGCTTATGAAAAGCAACACATGAAAATTAGTCCCAAAGTGATAGATATCCAAGAAGGATAAAGAAAAAGAATGTCATGAAGATCATTGGACAAAATAAACTTGATTCTTAGTAATAGTTTTGAGATATGATGATGTGATATGTGAGTTATGTTGATGAGTAATTGCGCTCTAGTAAGAATATTGGTGTTAAGGTTTGTGATTCCCTATGCATGCATGAAAGTCAATAGTCATGCAATGAAAATTATATCCTACTTGTGGTGCATTATTCGATGTTAATTATGCTTAATGCTTGCTTATGAGATTATTCGTTTCTTGGTTGGTCGCTTCTCAATTTTTTTTGCTAGCCTTCATTTTGCACCAAGTATGATCTCTCACTACTGCAGGATGCTGCTAACACGACACTACGATCAGAGACCCTTTCGCGAAACTGTGTGCGATGCATCAATCACAAACGGTATTGTAAAAAACCCGTCAAAAAGGTGCAAAACGTTTGCAATGGAGGATGCATCAAACACGGTTCAGATTTTAGTTGCGTGTGCGATCCAGGGCATACGGTTCAGTCCAATGAACTGTTTGCGATGAGGCGGAACAAAAGAAACGGGTAGCCTGATGAAGGCGTGTGCGATATAGAGCATACAGTTCACTCGGATGAACTGTTTGTGATTAGGCAACACAAAAGAAACAAGCAGCCAGATGAAGGTGTGTGCGATATACAACATACGGTTCACTCGGATGAACTGTTTGTGATTAGGCAACACAAAAGAAATGGTCAGCCAGATCAAGGTGTGTGTGATTGAGGGCATACGCTTCAGAAGGATTAACTATTTGCGATTAGGCAACAGAACAGAAATGGGTAAGCCAGATCAAAGTGTCTACGATTCATGGCATACACTTCACATGGATGAACTGCTTGCGATTAGCCACAACAAACTGAAATAGTTAGATAGATCAACATGTGTGTGCTAGACGGGCACGCCCATTCTAATTAAAAGAAGCGTGCGTGATAGTAATAACGAGTGTGCACGGTTGTTGGAACAAGACGTGTGCTGACATTTCTTATTGCGGTGCACCCTATGGTGCAAACGCTACATACGCGGCCGAGAAGGCATACGTGCCCACGTTACGCCTTTCGAGAATAGTTCCGCACTTATAACCGTCAGTAAAGTTTGACCATGCCTCTCGTCACAATTTTTTTAGAAGAACAGGGAGGCTGCGTCCCGTCACATTCCAAATTGCAAACCTATTCACACCGATCAAAACCTAAACATTTTCCCACTTAGGAGTGTATTACTATGCGGTTATAAATACTACTACTCCAAGATGACTGCACATTCCTCCTCAACTCCTCATCCACAAAAAGTCAAAAACAAACAAGTCATTCATCATCGTTCCCTTGTGTCCGCCATGGCCAGCGTGAGTTCTGGGTCGAGAGATTGCCACCAGGGAGAGGCGAGCCTGGAAACGGGAGCACGAGAGATGTGTCGCCTCGCCGCGAAAGCTCCTACATGTCCCGCCGCATGGCTGTAGTAGTAGAGAGGTCCCGCCACGCCGCCGAAGCAGCACGGAGGACCCGCCGCGCGCCGATGCAAGAGATCGTCCGGCCGCCATGAAGCGAAGAGATGTCCCGCCGCACCACGAATGCACCAGAGATGTCCTCCCGCGCTGCGGTGGCCTGGGAAAATGCCTCGCGGGCAGGCGAGGACTCTTACAGGCGCATGAGTATGCACCTCGTCCTTAGGCAGATGGATCAGATCTCCAGGTGGGAGAGTGATACGTCTCCAACGTATCTATAATTTTTGATTGTTTCATGCTATTATATATTCTCTTTTGGATGTTTAATGGGCTTTATTATACACTTCTATATTATTTTGGGACTAACCTATTAGCCGTAGGCCCAGCCCAGATTGCTGTTTTTTTGCCTATTTCAATGTTTTGAAGGAAAGGAATACCAAACAGAATGAAACCTTCGGGAACGTGATTTTCTGAACAAACGAGATCCAGAGGACTTGGAGTGGACGTCAAGCAATCAACGAGGAAGCCACGAGGTAGGGGGGCGCGCCCTCCACCCTCGTGGGCCCCTCGTAGCTCCACCGACCTACTTCTTCCTCCTATATATACCTACATACCCTGAAAACATCAGATATGGAGCAAAAACCCTATTTCCACCGCCACAACCTTCTGTACCCGTCAGATCCCATCTTGGGGCCTTTTCCGGCGCTCCGCCGGAGGGGGCATCGATCATGGAGGGCTTCTACATCAACACCATAGCCTCTCGATGATGTGTGAGTAGTTTACCTCAGACCTTCGGGTCCATAGTTATTAGCTAGATGGCTTCTTCTCTCTCTTTGGATCTCAATACAAAGTTCTCCTCGATTCTCTTGGAGATCTATTCGATGTAATCTTCTTTTGCGGTGTGTTTGTCGAGATCCGATGACTTGTGGGTTTATTATCAAGATTATCTATGAACAATACTTGAAGCTCCTCTGAATTCTTTTATGTATGATTGGTTATCTTTGCAAGTCTCTTCGAATTGTCAGTTTGGTTTGGCCTACTAGATTGATCTTTCTTGCAATGGGAGAAGTGCTTAGCTTTGGGTTCAATCTTGCGGTGCTCGATCCCAAAGGATGTATGGGGAAACAACACATATTGTATTGTTGCCATCGAGGATAAAAAGATGGGGTTTATATCATATTGCATGAGTTTATCCCTCTACATCATGTCATCTTGCTTAAAGCGTTACTCCGTTCTTATGAACTTAATACTCTAGATGCAAGCTGGATAGCGGTCGATGTGTGGAGTAATAGTAGTAGATGCAGGCAGGAGTCGGTCTACTTGTCATGGACGTGATGCCTATATACATGATCATACCTAGATATTCTCATAACTATGCTCAATTCTATCAATTGCTCGACAGTAATTTGTTTACCCACCGTAATACTTATGCTATCTTGAGAGAAGCCACTAGTGAAACCTATGGCCCCCGGGTCTATTTTCCATCATATTAATCTCCCGTCAACAAGTTATTTCTATTACCGTTTATTTTGCTTTCTTTACTTTTAGTCTGTCTCATAAAAATACCAAAAATATTATTTTATCATCTCTACCAGATCTCACTTTTGCAAGTGGCCGTGAAGGGATTGACAACCCCTTTATCTCGTTGGTTGCAAGGTTCTTATTTGTTTGTGTAGGTTCATGGGACTTGAGCGTGGTCTCCTACTGGATTGATACCTTGGTTCTCAAAAACTGTGGGAAATACTTACGCTACTTTACTGCATCACCCTTTGCTCTTCAAAGGAAAACCAACTTAGTGCTCAAGAGGTAGCAAGTAGGATTTCTAGCGCCGTTGCCGGGGAGGCTTACGCCAAGTCAAGTCAAGATTTGATCTCCCAGCAACTAGCCATTTCGCCGTTCTTGCGGGAGTCTACGCACAAGTCAAGACACACCAAGTACCCATCACAAACTCTTATCCCTCGCATTACATTATTTGCCATTTGCCTCTCGTTTTCCTCTCCCCCACTTCACCCTTGCCATTTTATTCGCCCTCTTTTCTGTTCGTCTTTTTTTCCGCTTGCTTCTTGTTTTCTTGTGTGTTGGATTTCTTGCTTGTCATGATGGCTCAAGACAATACTAAATTGTGTGACTTTTCCAATACCAACAACAATGATTTTCTTAGCACTCCGATTGCTCCTCTTACCGAAGCTGAATCTTGTGAAATTAATGCTGCTTTGTTGAATCTTGTCATGAAAGATCAATTCGCCGGACTTCCTAGTGAAGATGCCGCTACTCATCTAAATAGCTTTGTTGATTTGTGTGATATGCAAAAGAAGAAATATGTGGACAATGATTTTGTTAAGTTGAAACTATTCCCGTTTTCGCTTCAAGATCGTGCTAAAACTTGGTTTCCGTCTTTGCCTAAAAATAGTATTGATTCATGGAATAAATGCAAAGATGCTTTTATCTCTAAGTATTTTCCTCCCGCTAAGATCATCTCTCTTAGAAATGATATTATGAATTTTAAGCAACTTGATCATGAACATGTTGCACAAGCTTGGGAGAGGATGAAATTAATGATACGTAATTGCCCTACTCATGGTTTGAATTTGTGGATGATTATACAAAAAATTTATGCCGGACTGAATTTTGCTTCTAGAAATATTTTAGATTCGGCCGCGGGAGGCACTTTTATGGAGATCACTTTAGGAGAAGCTACTAAATTCTTAGATAATATTATGGTTAATTATTCTCAATGGCACACTGAAAGATCTACTAGTAAAAAAGTGCATGCGATAGAAGAAATTAATGTTTTGAGTGGAAAGATGGATGAACTTATGAAATTGTTTGCTAATAAGAGTGTTTCTTCTGGTCCTAATGATATGCCTTTGTCTACTTTGATTGAGAATAATAATGAATCTATGGATGTGAATTTTGTTGGTAGGAATAATTTTGGTAACAACACGTATAGAGGAAACTTTAATCCTAGGTCGTTCCCTAGTAATTCCTCTAATAATTATGGTAATTCCTAAAACAATTCTTATGGAAATTTCAATAAGATGCGCTCTGAATTTGAGACTAGTGTTAAAGAGTTTATGAATTCACAAAAGAATTTCAATACTTTGCTTGAAGAAAAATTGCTTAAGGTTGACGAATTGGCTAGGAACGTGGATAGAATTTCTCTTGATGTTGATTCTTTCAAACTTAGATGTATTCCACCTAAGCATGATATCAATGAGTTTCTCAAAGTCATGTGAATTTCCATTGATGAGTGCAAAGAAAGAACCGCTAGAATGCATGCTAAGAAAGATTACTTTGTGAAGGCGTGTTCTTCTAGTTTTTATGAGAATAAAGATGAAGATCTAAAAGTTATTGATGTGTATCCTATTAAATATTTGTTTTGCAATATGAATCTTGATTATGATGGGACTGGAGATGAGTCAACTTTAGTTAAAAGGCGTCCCAAAAATTCGGAGTTTTTAGATCTTGATGCAAAAATTGGTAAAAGTGGGATTGAAGAGGTTAAAACTTTAGACTGCAACGAACCCATTATTTTGGATTTCAAGGAATTTAATTATGATAATTGCTCTTTGATAGATTGTATTTCCTTGTTGCAATCCGTGCTAAATTCTCCTCATGCTTATAGCCAAAATAAAGCTTTTACTAAACATATCGTTGATGCTTTGATGCAATCTTATGAAGAAAAACTTGAGTTGGAAGTTCCTATCCCTAGAAAACTTTATGATGAGTGGGAACCTACAATTAAAATTAAAATTAAAGATCATGAATTCTATGCTTTGTGTGATTTGGGTGCTAGTGTTTCCACGATTCCAAAAACTTTGTGTGATTTGCTAGGTTTCCGTGAAATTGATGATTGCTCTTTAAACTTGCACCTTGCGGATTCCACTATCAAGAAACCTATGGGAAGAATTAATGATGTTCTTATTGTTGCAAATAGGAATTATGTGCCCGTAGATTTTAGTGTTCTTGATATAGATTGCAATTCTTCATGTCCTATTATTCTTGGTAGACCTTTCCTTAGAACGATTGGTGCAACTATTGATATGAAGGAAGAGAATATTAGATTCCAATTTCCGTTAAGGAAAGGCATGGAACACTTCCCTAGAAAGAAGATTAAATTACCTTATGAATCTATTATAAGAGCCACTTATGGATTGCCTACCAAAGATGGCAATACTTAGATCTATCCTTGATTTTATGCCTAGCTAGGGGTGTTAAACGATAGCGTTTGTTGGGAGGCAACCCAATTTTATTTTAGTTTTTTGCTTTTTGCTCCTGTTTAGTAATAAATCTTTGATCTAGCCTCTGGTTAGATGTGTTTTTATGTTTTAATTAGTGTTTGTGCCAAGTGAAACCTATAGGATCTTCTTGGATGATAGTTATTTGATCTTGCTGAAAATTCCAGAAACTTTCTGTTCACGAAAACAATTGTTTAAAATCACCAGAACGTGATAAAATACTGATTCCAATTGCAGTATAGCAATAAACAAATTATCTAGGTCGTCCAATTTTTGTAGATTTTGCTGACTTCCATAAGTTTGCGTTAGATACAGATTACTACAGACTGTTCTGTTTTTGACAGATTTTGTTTTTCATGTGTTGTTTGCTTATTTTGATGAATCTATTGCTAGTAAAAGAGTTTATAAACAATACATAAGTTGGAATACAGTAGGCTTAACACAAATATAAATAAATAATGAGTTCATTACAGTACCTTGAAGTGGTGTTTTGTTTTCTTTCGCTAACGGAGCTCACGAGATTTTCTGTTAAGTTTTGTGTTGTGAAGTTTTCAAGTTTTGGGTAAAGATTTGATGGATTATGGAACAAGGATTGGCAAGAGCCTAAGCTTGGGGATGCCCAAGGCACCCGAAGGTAAAATTCAAGGACAACCAAAAGCCTAAGCTTGGGGATGCCCGGAAGGCATCCCTCTTTAAATCTTCGCTCTATCGGTAACTTTACTGGGAGCTATATTTTTATTCACCACATGATATGTGTTTTGCTTGGAGGGTCTTGTATGGTTTGAGTCATTGCTTTTTAGTTTACCACAATCATCCTTTCTGTACACACCTTTTGAGAGAGACACACATGATTCGGAATTTGTTAGAATACTCTATGTGCTTCACTTATATCTTTTGAGCTATATAGTTTTTGCTGTAGTGCTTCACTTATATCCTTTAGAGCACGGTGGTGGCTTTATTTTATAGAAATTATCGTTCTCTCATGCTTCACTTATATTATTTTGAGAGTCCTACAAAACAGCATGGTAATTTGCTTAAATAGTGAAATTAGTCCTAATATGATAGGCATCCAAGATTTCTAAAAACTTTCTTATAAGTGCGTTGAATACTAGGAGAAGTTTGATACTTTATAATTGTTTTGAGATATGAAGATGGTGATATTAGAGTCATGCTAATTGAGTAGTTGTGAATTTGAGAAATACTTGTGTTAAAGTTTGTGATTCCCGTAGCATGCACGTATGGTGAACCGTTATGTGATGAAGTCGGAGCATGATTTATTTATTGATTGTCTTCCTTATGAGTGGCGGTCGAGGACGAGCGATGGTATTTTCCTACCAATCTATCCCCCTAGGAGCATGCGCGTAGTACTTTGTTTCGATAAATAATAGATTTTTGCAATAATATGTGAGTTCTTTATGACTAATGTTGAGTCCATGGATTATACGCACTCTCTCCCTTCCGCCGTTGCTAGCCTCTCTAATATCGCGCAACTTTCGCCGGTACCGTACGCCCACCATTACCTTCCTCAAAACAGCCACCATACCTACCTATTATGGCATTTCCATAGCCATTCCGAGATATATTGCCATGCAACTTACCACTGTTCCGTTTACTATGACATGTTCCATCACTGTCATATTGCTTTGCATGATCATGTAGTTGACATTGTATTTGTGGCAAAGCCACCATTCATAATTTTCATACTTGTCACTCTTGATTCATTGCATATCCCGGTACTCCGCCGGAGGCATTCACATAGAGTCATATTTTTGTTCTAAGTATTGAGTTGTAATTCTTGAGTTGTAAGTAAATAAAAGTGTGATGATCATCATTATTAGAGCATTGTCCCAGTGAATGATGATGGAGACTATGATTCCCCCACAAGTCGAGATGAGAGTCTGGACGAAAAAAAAAGAGGCCATAAAAAAAGAGAAAAGGCCCAAGTAAAAAAAGAAAAGAAAAAAATGAGAGAAAAAGAGAGAAGGCACAATGTTACTATCCTTTTACCACACTTGTGTTTCAAAGTAGCACCATGATCTTCATGATAGAGAGTCTCCTATGTTGTCACTTTCATATACTAGTGGGAATTTTACATTATAGAACTTGGCTTGTATATTCCAATGATGGGCTTCCTCAAAATGCCCTAGGTGTTCGTGAGCAAGCGAGTTGGATGCACACCCACTTAGTTTCTTTTGTTGAGCTTTCATACACTTATAGCTCTAGTGCATCTGTTGCATGGAAATCCCTACCCACTCACATTGATATCTATTGATGGGCATCTCCATAGCACATTGATACGCCTAGTTGATGTGAGACTATCTTCTTCTTTTTTTGTCTTCTCCACAACTACCATTCTATTCCACATATAGTGCTATGTCCATGGCTCACGCTCATGTAGTGCGTGAAGATTAAAAAAGTTTGAAAACATAAAAAGTATGAAACAATTGCTAGGCTTGTCATCGGGGTTGTGCATAATTAAATATTTTGTGTGATGAAGATAGAGCATAGCCAGACTATATGATTTTGTAGGGATAACTTTCTTTGGCCATGTTATTTTTAGAAGACATGATTGCTTTGTTAGTATGCTTGAAGTATTATTATTTTTGTGTCAATATTAAACTTTTATCTTGAATCTTTTGGATCTGAATATTCATGCCACAATTAAGAGAATTACATTGTAAATTATTCTAAGTAGTATTCCACATCAAAAATTCTGTTTTTATCATTTACCTACTAGGGAATGAGGAATTAAGCTTGGGGATGCTTGATACGTCTCCAACGTATCTATAATTTTTGATTGTTCCATGCTATTATATATTCTATTTTGGACGTTTGGTGGGCTTTATTATACACTTTTATATTATTTTTGGGACTAACCTATTAACCGGAGGCCCAACCCAGATTGCTGTTTTTTTTCCTATTTCAGTGTTTCGAAGGAAAGGAATACCAAACGGAGTCCAAATGGAATGAAACCTTCGGGAACGTGATTTTCGAAACAAACGTGATCCAGAGGACTTGGAGTGGACGTCAAGCAATCAACGAGGAAGCCACGAGGCATTGGGCGCGCCTACCCCCTGGGCGTGCCCTCCACCCTCGTGGGCCCCTCGTAGCTCCACCGACCTACTTGTTCCTCCTATATAATACCTACGTACCCCGAAAACATCAGATATGGAGCAAAAACCCTATTTCCACCGCCGCAACCTTCTATACCCGTGAGATCCCATCTTGGGGCCTTTTCCGACGCTCCGCCGGAGGGGGATCGATCACTGAGGGCTTCTACATCAACACCATAGCCTCTCCGATGATGTGTGAGTAGTTTACCTTAGACTTTCGGGTCCATAGTTATTATCTAGATGGCTTCTTCTCTCTCTTTGAATCTCAATACAAAGTTCTCCTCGATTCTCTTGGAGATCTATTCGATGTAATCTTCTTTTGCGGTGTGTTTGTCGAGATCCGATGAATTGTGGGTTTATGATCAAGATTATCCATGAACAATATTTGAATCTCCTCTGAGTTCTTTATGTATGATTGGTTATCTTTGCAAGTCTCTTTGAATTATCAGTTCGGTTTGGCCTACTAGATTGATCTTTCTTGCAATGGGAGAAGTGCTTAGCTTTGGGTTCAATCTTGCGGTGCTCGATCCCAGTGACAGAAGGGGAAACAACACGTATTGTATTGTTGCCATCGAGGATAAAAAGATGGGGTTTATATCATATTGCATGAGTTTATCCCTCTACATCATGTCATCTTGCTTAAAGTGTTACTCCGTTCTTATGAACTTAATACTCTAGATGCATCTTTGGATAGCAGTCGATGTGTGGAGTAATAGTAGTAGATGCAGGCAGGAGTCAGTCTACTTGTCACGGATGTGATGCCTATATACATGATCATACCTAAATATTCTCATAACTATGCTCAATTCTATCAATTGCTCGACAGTAATTTATTTACCCACCGTAATACTTATGCTATCTTGAGAGAAGCCACTAGTGAAACCTATGGCCCCCTATTTTCCATCATATTAATCTCCCGTCAACAATTTTTTTCTATTACCGTTTATTTTGCTTTCTTTAATTTTAGTCTTTATCATAAAAATACCAAAAATATTATTTTATCATATCTATCAGATCTCACTTTTGCAAGTGGCCGTGAAGGGATTGACAACCCCTTTGTCGCGTTGGTTGCAAGGTTCTTATTTGTTTGTGTAGGTGCGTGGGACTTGAGTGTGGTCTCCTACTGGATTGATAGCTTGGTTCTCAAAAACTGAGGGAAATACTTACGCTAATTTACTGCATCACCCTTTCCTCTTCAAGGGAAAACCAACGCAGTGCTCAAGAGGTGGCAGAAAGGTTGCAGGATGACCTGAAAGCCTTGTTTGAACAGTCTACCGACGTCATCCGGCAACTAAATGAGAGCAATGCGAAGCTCCGGGCTGAGCGCGACCTGCTGAGCTCGAAGATCGTCGGAAGTATGGAGCAGTAGGAGCAGACCACTGCCTTGTTGAAGAGGACATGCGTCATCGTCGAGGAACTTATGGACGAGAATGCCATGCTGCGCATCAAGCGCAGAAGGCTGGTGGAGGAATCCGTGGATTCTCTCAAGCAGCATCTTGAGGACAAGAAGGAGCTCATCGCCGCTAGCCGCGGAGACTAGTTCCTTCAACCTGCAGCAACGCATCAAGAAAGTAGAGATCAACGAGCTAGATCATTGTCTTGCTTCTTCTTTTGCCCTTGTATATTTTCGGCATTGCCGCATGTGGCTTTTTTAAATTATGTTTCTAAATATGTAAGACAATTATTATCCGCTATCATTGTCCTTATATTCATCATGCTTGCTATAAGTCACAGTCGATGCTATATAGGTCCGTCGGATCTTACATCAAGATCTGTGCAAAACTTTCTTTTCAGATTTCATTTCTCTCTCTTAAATCTTAGTCCAGTGAGACATATAGCCACGCCGTAGAACAGGTGCTTGGGTGCCATTAATGGAGACGTTGGGAGGGAGGTGTGCGGCGAGTAGCGGTCAAAGGGCCCTCCTCCCGATGAGCATGCGCAGGGGTCTGATCGCATGCCTCCCGTACTCAAATAGCTACCCCACACGGCACCTCCTAGCCAATAAAAAAGGGGGACGCGGGGCCGCACATAATTGGTAAGTCGAACACCCACGGTTTCAATAATACTTGTGTTTCCGATTTGTAACGTGACAGCACTTGTTCCAAAATGACTTTGTTGATTGTTAATGTGTGAGCCTTCGCAAATCAGACAGAAAAATTACCACAGCATGTTGGTGCCATGTCATGAGACCATGCCAACTTTCATGATTTCCAGGCGTGTTTTGGAATTACAGGAATTAAAAAAACGGCAATCTTTCCGCCGAGCCACGACGCCCAGATGTTTGAGTTTCATTCCCATCTCTTGCATGGGACCTAGAAATTCACCCAAGGACACACATGTGATTTTTCAAACAACTTTGGTGCATTGGAGCATGTGCTTGTAGTTCAAATTTGAATTATGCACATTAAATGCCCAGAAACTCAATTAATGTATAAAAAGGCCAAACAAACCCGGAATAATTCCAAAATTTAGCACAAGTACTTCTATTTGGTCTAATCTGGCTGTGTAAAAAATTAAAGGCGGAGAAGGCAGCGTAATGTATGTCGCTTTCGCACACGGAGGTGACACGTTCCCTCTCGGAACCACGAGCCTTCTTGAGGGAAGCTCCGGTTTGCAAGAAACTTACACCAAAGCTTGTCCCAATTCGGCCAAAAAAATTACTGCAGCATGTTGGTGCCATGTCATGACACCATGCTAAGTTTCATAATTTTCAGGCGTGTTTTGAAATTACAGGAATTAAAAAACCAAGTTTCTCAATCTTTTTAGCCGAGCCACGACGCCTAGATGTTTGAATTTCACTCCTATCTCTTGCTTGGGACCTAGAAATTCACCGAAGGACACACCTGTGATTTTTCAAACAACTTTGGTGCACTGGAGCATGTGCTCGTAGTTCAAATTTGAATTATGCACATTAAATGCCCAGAAACTCAATTAATGTATAAAAAAGGCAAAACGAGCCTGGAATAATTCCAAAATTTAGCACGGTACTTCTATTTGGTATAATCTGGCTGTGTAAAAAAATTAAGGCGGGAGAAGGGAGTGTACATATGTCATTTCGCACACGGAGGTGACACGTTCCCTCTCGGAACCACGAGCCTTCTTGAGGGAAGCTCCGGTTTGCAAGAAGCTTACACCAAAGCTTGTCCCAATTCGGCCAAAAAAATTACCGCAACATGTTCGTGCCATGTCATGGCACCATGCCAAGTTTCATGATTTTCAGGCGTGTTTTGGAATTACAGGAATTAAAAACCCAAGTTTCTCAATATTTCCGGCCGAGCCACGACGCCCAGATGTTTCAATTTCACTCCAATCTCTTTCGTGGGATCCAGAAATTCACCCAAGGACACACATGCGATTTTTCAAACAACTTTGGTGCACTGGAGCATGTGCTTGTAGTTCAAATTTGAATTATGCACGTTAAATCCCCAGAAACTCAATTAATGCATAAAAGCGCCAAACAACCCGAAATAATTCCAAATTTAAACACGACACTCATGCACTAGTTGCATGTTCACTGTACGTAAATGCTCTAGCAATTCAAACACCATCCTTTCCCTCCGTAACACCACTTCGTCTTTCAAAACATAATGAAAAAAATTAGGTATACCACAAACAGTTTCTAGAAGGAATCGTGTGGGATGCGATATAAAATATATTGGCGCACCGTCTTGTCTACCTTACGCAGGAAGCTTCGTCGTCTACAGTCCACCGACCCCGCTCGAACCACACTTCCGCGCCAGTTTCTCGCGGCACCGAGCAAATTTTTTTTCCACCACAGAAATATCTATCTCCCCGCCCCCTCCCTCCTACCAAAAGCAACATTTCCACTGTTCATCCTTGCTTTCCAAGTTCAAACCTTCACTGCTGCTTACTGGTAGCTCAGCCTCCTCGCCGACGACCCTTCTTCTTGCAGCGCCGCATCCTCGCCGGCTACCCTTCCTCTTGCAGCGCCGCCTCCTTGCCGGCGACCCTTCTTCTTGCAATGCCGCCTCCTCGCCGGTGACCCTTCTTGTTGCTGCATGGCCTCCTCACCGCCGACCCTTCTTCTTACTGCGCGGCCTCGTCGATATGGTCAGGTAATCCACACCCCACCCACACCATCCTCCTCCTTTCCCGTCCCACATGCCCTGACTGACGGAGCGACACCTTCCACCGAAATCACCGCCCCCTCCTCCAATTAAGCGCCGCCCATAGCCATTTTACACGCAGTATAACGTGGAGCTGAGTAGCACGTGGCCGCACGCGCGAACGAGGTCAGTATGGCTGACATGCGTGTCGACCGCCAGATCTTGGAGGAGCACTTCGTCTTCGAGGCCACCATCGACACCGCCGCGCGGTTGTCTACTTTAAAATACAGTTCTTGATGTTTTCTCGAGGCCACCGCCAGTGCCTTCTAGTGATTTGTCCTCCGTAATGTTAATATGCAATCTGATGTTCAGTTAATAATTTTGGTCCTCTGAAATGTAATCAGCTAACACTTTGGTCCAATAATTGCTACATTTTGTAGTACTGTTCTCCAGCATTCTTTGTTTTGTTAACTATCTTATCTTCTAGTACATGTTTCTATTCTGCAATGTCGTGCTCAGTTAACTATTTTGGTTCATTTGGTCTCATTGTCCATTTAACTGTTTGGTTCAGTTCTGCAATTTGATTTTCATTTGCTGTGGGTACAATTTTGTATTGTTATGCATGTGAGACCAATCAAATTTGGCTGTACTAAATACATATTCTACTGATAGTGTGGCAACTCTCAGTTAACCTGATCAAGATCTTCCTTATGTGTGTTGCAGGGAAACAATGGGAGACACTGCGGTTTACCATCGAGGTTTGTTCAAGCGAGGTCCTTTGGCTAATAGCACATTATTGTGCGATTGCAGGAATCAATCTAATATTTAGGTTTCTTACAATTAGGTCTAGCACATGTACGTCATGCTGACAGAGGATTAGACCCTTTGTTCGACTCATTTTGCACATGGGGAAATGAGGCGTCCATGAATATCGATCAAGTCAAGAAACTTCGGAAAGATTGTTAGGATGAAGAAACTTGTGACGAATAACAGCAAGATCTTTGTTTGCACAATGAAGAAGACATCAGTCAACTATAGGCTGGTACCAACTCTTTTACCTTGTTTTTACCCCTTGCGCCATTTCAAAATTTACAACAGCGATTTATGCATAGCTTTGTTTTTCAGTACTTTTCAAAGCAGTTCACCGATGATTACCTCTCAAACCACCTGCATGGTCAAGAGGCGAGGAAGGTATTCATTCAACACCCATGGTACAATATTGAAGTCTTGCTGAATAGGACGAAGGTTGAGCGGGCAATTATCCATAGCCACTGGCCTAAAGTTGCAAGGACATTCAACATCACTGAAGGCTCAATATTTGCCTTCCGCTTCCGCGGTTTCCCTGATGAGATTCATCTGTCTATTTACCGTGTATGATGCTACTTCTCAAAGGTTTTTTATGCTGCATGTGAAACTTGGTGCTATTGTGTAATGGCGCAACTGAGTGTCGAAGCTATCTGATGTAATTCGATTATGAAATCCTAGTTGCTTTTATACAGATATGAAATATCTGGCGTGCTTTATAAGAAATATCAGTTTGATTAGTACATGGATTATCAATAATAGGCTAATTACCCTGCTTATTGGGGTTTTCTATTGCAAACGGTTACTCAGACAACACCGAGGGCGATGAACTCAAACAACCCGCACGGTTTCAAGAAAGTAAGCGTGTTCGATCAACTAACAATCACACACGGCTTCCGGCAGCGAACTGTTTGCGTTAGGCCACCTTGCACAAACATTTCCACACAAAGAACTATGTGGGATGTACATACCTACGGAAATGATTTTATGGGATTCACCGTGTGGGATGTACATACCTACGGAAATGATTTCTGGGATTCACCGTGTGGGTTGTACATACCTACGGAAATGATTTCTGGGATTCACCGTGTGGGATGTACATACCTACGAAAATGATTTCTGGGATTCACCGTGTGGGTTGTACATACCTACGGAAATGATTTCTGGGATTCACCGTGTGGGATGTACATACCTACGGAAATGATTTCTGGGATTCACCGTGTGGGATGTACATACCTACGGAAATGATTTCTGGGATTCACCGTGTGGGATGTACATACCTACAGAAATGATTAGTTTTCCATGCCTCGCCCGATCACACACGGCCCCAGCCTAGGTCCCACGAGGGCCTATCCTCGACGATTTCTGGGTCGTGTGGGAAGGACCCCCCTATCACCCACACTCACTTGGCGACGGTTCCAAATGCCGTCACGGAAAGGGGTTTTAAACCATTTGTTTAGGACGTCATTGTACCAGTGTCTACTTGTGCATCCAGAATCCTTTAAACCAGTTTTGCCACATGAGTCCACTATGTCTACTTATATGCGGTATTCTTTTGCCATTCTAAGCAAATTTGCATGTGCCATCTCTAATTTTCAAAATAAACTTCTCTTTTGTTTGTTTGTTTCGCTCGCGGAGCGGTGAGGGGTGTGCTGGATGTGTTATTCTCACGATGAGTGTTTATTCACTTGTCATTGCACGAGAGTCAGGCAAAGGTTTTAGGGATGCCCAGTCCCGAAATGCAAAAAATGAATTTACTTTATGTTGTCAAATAATAAATTCTTTGGAAAGTGTTGGTATGGACGGCACCCGTGGATAGGGTTAGCCATGGAAAGTGAAAGTATGGTGGAAAAAGGAATAAACTTTATTTTGTGTTTGGGAACCGCCTCTCGCATATCTAGCATGGAAAGTGTTCGGAACTCTAAGTCATTTTCGTTGGTGGGATGGATACAACTCTCAAAATGTTTTATCTCTAATTTTTCACTTTGAGCTCTGGCACCTCTACAAATCCATACTTCCCTCTGCGAAGGGCCTTTCTTTTTTTCTTTATTTAATTTTTATTTTTGAATTTGAGTCTCCATCTTCTCTCATAAAAAGCACCAACTAGGGGGCAATATGATCGTACTTAAGTATTGGGTGTAGTTAATATTCGAGTGTGTTTCACGAATGGATCAATGTTTGAGCATGATGGGCTAGGGATAACTTATTTTAGCATTGATATTTTGAAATACATGGTTGCTTGCTGATTTGCTTGATTATCTAAATTATTATGTCAAAACTAGACTATTGCTTTGAATCAAATAAAAGTCCAGATGTCCATGCATAAAGAAAAAGAATATGATATGACATGATAAACAGCACTCCACATCAAAAATTCTGTTTTTATCACTTACCTACTCGAGGGAATGACGGGGAGTTAAGCTTGGGGATGCTGATACGTCTCCGATGTATCTATAATTTTTGATTGTTCCATGCTGTTTTGTTATCAATCTTGGATGCTTTATAATCATTTTATACTCATATTATATTATTTTTTGGTACTAACCTATTGACATAGTGCCAAGTGCCACTTGGTACTTTTTCCATGTTTTTTACATAGCAGGAAATCAATATTAGAAGAAGTCCAAATGCCACGAAGCTCCACGGAGAATTTTATGGGCTAGAAGGAACACCACAGGCCCTGGTTGCACCTGGGGGAGTCCCGAGGAGGGGACAACCCACCAGGGTGCGCCAGGAGGCCCAGGCGCGGCCTGGTGGGTTGTGCCCACCTCGGGTGTCCCCGGACCGCCTCTTTGCTCTATAAATACCCCAAAAATAGCAGAACCCTAGAAGCATCGACGAAATATTCATCCAGCTCCACAGAGTCCAGAACCACCAGATCCAATCTAGACACCATCTCGGATGGGGTTCACCACCTCCATTGGTGCCTCTCCGATGATGCGTGAGTAGTTCTTTGTAGACCTTCGGGTCCGTAGTTAGTAGCTAGATGGCTTTCTCTCTCTCGCTGAATTCTCAATACAATGGTCTCTTGGAGATCCATATGTTGTAACTATTTTTGCGGTGTGTTTGTTGGGATCTGATGAACTTTGAGTTTATGATCAGTCATATCTTTTTATATCCATGAAAGTTATTTGAGTTTCTCTGATCTCTTATATGCATGATCTCTTATAGCCTTGTATTTCCTCTCTGATATTTGGTTTATTTTTGGCCAACTTGTTCTATTTATCTTGCAATGGGAAGAGGTGCCCGGTAGTGGGTTCGGTCTTACGGTGCATGATCCCAGTGACAGAAAGGGAAACAACACGTATGTATCATTTCTACTATGGATAAAAAGATGGGATCTATATCTACGCAATAGATAAACGGATCTTGTCTACATCATGTCATCGTTCTTATTGCATTACTCTGTTTTCCATGAACTTAATACACTAGATGCATGCTGGATAGCGGTTGCTGTGTGGAGTAATAGTAGTAGATGCAGGCATGAGTCGGTCTACTAATCTTGGACGTGATGCCTATGTAATGATCATTGCCTGGATATCGTCATAATTATTTGAGGTTCTATCAATTTCCCAACAGTAATTTGTTTACCCACCGTGTGCTATCTTTCTCGAGAGAAGCCACTAGTGAAACCTACGGCCCCCGGGTCTTCTTTCTCATATATTTGCTTGCGATCTATTTTTCCTTTGCATTTTTATTCAGATCTATTAAACCAAAAATACAAAAATACTTTGCTGCACTTTATTTTATTTACGATATATTAATTCAATCTATTACAAATTTCTGGCATCGTTACCCGAAAGGGATTGACAACCCCTTTAACACGTCGGGTTGCGAGGTGTTGTTATTTGTGTGCAGGGGTTGTTTATGTTGTGTTGCTTGGTTCTCCTACTGGTTCTATAACCTTGGTTTGTTCACTCAGGGAGATACCTACCTTCGCTGTGCTACATCATCCCTTCCTCTTTGGTGAAATACCGACGTAGTCCTAGCAGACAGGAGCTTTCTGACGCTATAGTCAGGGAGCAATCAGTAGCACAATGCAAAGGTGGTGGTGTGGAGAGAGGAGGAAAACAACGAGATGGACATCGGTGCTGAGGGCACAAGTACATGGCGTTCGGTATCTGGTAGGTGATTTCCAGGGGAATAGTAGAACTCAAGCAGATGTAGTTCTATGAATTCAGGGGATTTCAGCCAGGCGTCCACCGTGCAGGGCATGGTATGCTTGCTCAGGTAGCATGAGGGATGCAGAGGGTTTGAACGGAGCCCTGGTGGGAGGAGATGATGGCTCTGGGGATTTCAAAACATTGAGAGAGATAGCTGACTACAGTCAAGATTAAGGGGCACAACGCGCCATAGAGGGCGCCACCGAATTGAGATGACTTGGGTGCGACAGCAATCTTTGGTGGGGAGAAGCGAGATGATCTCCCCAAGGACGGCGTCCAGGAGATCGCTGATGTGGTCCACCCGAGATTCTATGGGTTCCTGGGAACCGGTGGGGGCGGGGTCGCCGCTTCTCCCCGCGCTGCCGGGTGCGGGATCTACAACAGGCGTCGCCGCATCTTCTTGGCGCTAGGGTCAGCCGACTCCATTTTCCTCGAGGGCATAGCATCGTGCTCACGGATTTGAGCAGAGTAACGAATGACGAGCCTAGTTGTAGTGCGAGTGAAGAAGAAGGGGAGCCGGGGTTTCTCTATAGTAGTGAGGAAGAAGGGGAGCTGGGGTTTTATATAGGAGTGAGGTGAGGAATTTGGGGGTACGAGTGGAGCGAGTTGACGTGAGGTGGGTGGGAGTAAGCAGGAAGAAGAGCACCCAGGTTTTTTGGGGGGCGGTGTGCTGGGTGTGGGCAGCGCCTCTCATTAAGTAAATATATGGGCTTTTGAATTGATTTTATTACTTACTAGGGTGGATGAACTATTTTGTCTTGGGCCTAGAGAAACAATTACTACTAGTACAGTGGAGACACTCTATAGCCACCAGAAAAACAATTACTACTAGTACAGTGGATACACTACCGCTTCTGGATCCTCCTAGGTCATTGAAACGTCTCCCTCTATTGAATGCCATTACTTTTGTTCACCGACCTGCGGACCATGCAGCGCGCGGGCCCAAATGCCATCCACCAAATTAGAAGGTAGTATGCAGGAGGAGAATCACCCTGGTCGTAGCGCGGAAGTAATGAGCCGTCGTATCACAAAACCCAACCTCCCCGCAGTCTAAGTTTGACGGACGAAGCAAGTGTCATTTCACTCTTCGCTGAATCCCCTTCTCCCTCACCGTCTTCAAGAAAGCCAACACTCGCATCTGCCACCGTTCTTCTCTCCCAACGAAGGGAAGGTAAGCGGATCCGTGATGTTGGTATATTTTTCGTTCAGAAAAAAAAGAACTTTTGCAAAGCAGTACCGATCCTCACTCTCTTTTTGTTTCATTGTCATTGCGATTGTGTTTTCCTTTCAGTGGTCTCCTATTATTCGTCATTTTCATGATGGACCAAGGGGAACCAGGCAAAGATCTGCTGATATTAGAGTAGACACGGGAGGCTGATCCCCACAAGACAGAGAGCTCCAAGAAGATGGAGGCAGCCACCGAGCCGACCCCAGATACGCTGACGACCACTATTGAGATGGTCAACACCCCGTTTGAGGTTACAGCCCCCATGGCCCTGCAGGAGCAGTTTTCCCCCTTCGAGGATGTGTCCCCCCCCCCCCCCCGCTGAGCTACCCAAGATGATTTTCTTCTTTGCTGATCTCGATTGTGGTTTTTCATCTAAGTATGTGGTGATGAATAACGCAAAATTCTATTAGCTTCGATGCCATGCTATACATAGTGGTTTAAATAACCTTTGTTTCTTATACTGGAAAGTAATTTAGAATTTGTTTCTGTTTTAATTAGAGCCCTGATGCAGACAAGGTTTGTGTGGCTGTACATGTCACTCGCTATGAGGCGAATGACCTGAATATACGCACTGGTAAAACAGAGTTCTTAGGCTGTTGGATCCTGGAAGCCATTTGTGCTTATACCGATGTCGAGTTGTATTCCAGCCTCACTGTTGTTAGGCGTGTTGTCCAGGGTGTACTGAAGCACAAGAAGTTCAAAGCTACACCTTCGTTTGTGAGGCATATTGTTCTTGTCAAGCTTACGCAGGAAGATGACATGTCATGCCTCCACAAACAAGTTTGTGAGTGGCAAGGCCACAAGGTTATCTTCATGAAGGTTCACATGATTGAACTGCTGCCAGACGTCCTCGATGATGTTCATGGCAAGGTCTGTCTTGTGTCCAACCCAAATTAGATCGAGGCATGAAATAGTTGCCCCAGCTAGTGTTTAATAGTAGTTTGGATTGTGTCTAATTATCCAAACCTTGCCTATTATCGAGCCCTCTAGGGCTAGTACTCTGTTTGAATCCTTCTATGGGAACTTCTACTACTTTTGTGTGCCCGTGAATCATGTGAGAACCATCGTAATTGTTGCTGAAACAGATCCGTCCTCACTAGTTTTTTCATGAATATGGCATGGTAAGACATAAGTTGTCACGGTTTATCATACGATCAGTGTGTGTCTGATGAAATAGAGTACTCGTTCGAGAACCGTGTGCCAACATATACATAAGTACTTGTAAACACTATTGGTGCTACCCCACTTGTAAGCAGTTGTGCAAAACATGGCATATTGGCTCAGCTCGCTTCAACACTAGGCTATCGACTGGCTAACAATCAATAATCTGCTGTCTAACATATAAGTAACTACGTATCTTGTTACAGTGGTTTATGCAGTTAACTGAGGCCACAATGTAAATTCCAAACGTTCACACGCTAGTCCAGCATTTATGTGGAACACTGACATTAAACTCGACTTCATAAAAAACTTGAAAAACATAAGTTAAGAAATTTTATACATCTCAATGATTCATAGAACATAACAAACATATACTAGTTCACAGCAAAAGACAAAGTTGTGAGAAGGTTTGCAAATCAAGAAAAATCAAGCAAGGCTTCTCTGAGCAAAGGGTCTCCCGGCAGGCTTAAATTTCCTGGAGTTCACTCTGGTTTTTGTTTGTTGCCACCATCCAGGGTTAGGTTCTCTCATTCCAGAATAACCAAATATAATTGTGTTCTCATCTGGAATGCTGAACTGAACCATGTAGTGTACTGACCAGCTGAAATTCTTGTGCACTCCACTAAATTTAAGCACCGCTATTTGTATAAATAAGCAGACCACAATGCCTCTTGTCCACGCACCTATCCCAAAAACCTCCGTGCAGCCGTGCCAACTAGTCCTCGGTCCATGGATGAACTGGTAGAAAGTGCATTCCGAACTAGGATGCAGTTGTTTTCGCTCGTCCCTGCACTGCAATCAGGAAATAAAACATACGAATTAGCTTCTTTTAGATTGTGTTGGTCATTTTACCTAGTTACTACCAATGTAGGAATACCTGGAACACTAGTGGTTAGAGGAAGACAGCTAGGAATAGCCATCTCATTTTGTGTAGTTGTACTAAAACTGAGGTGTGTACTTTTAATTGCGCAGATAGAAACGGTATGGAGACAGACATCCCTGTTTGCGCAAATACGAAATATGTTTATTTAAACAATGACAGATATTTGCAGTGGCGTATGATTAACAGCAGCATCTATTGTGTTATAATTGGCACTAGATTGACAATATGAAAGTGCCCTTAAGTAAGTAGCATCACATCACATCAACACTGCCACCAGATTAACATGCCGAACAATGGCATTAGTATTACTGTCACGAGAGTAGCACATGGTCAGTAAATGTGCAATCAAATTTGTGCGATTCCTTTGGGATGAAGCAATGTTAGCGGTGTGAGATTTAAGTGTAACTGCAAAAACACAATTCATGGGAAATAAAGCAAGATGTAAGCACTTCATAAAATGATGGTGGCATTGCTTCAATTTATCGACGGCACTAGACCATTACTTATAGTGACATTAGGTGGCATTGCTTAATGCTTCATGTGATTTTACATTAACGGTAGCGACATGGGCATAGGGACAGCAAGGGCATAAAGTGGTGAGGCAGATGTGGTTGCCGAGAGCGGCAAACACTCAGGCAACATGTCTGCATTTGCCCCATGTTTTATCTCCTCGGTGACATTTTCCTATGTGAGCACAGGAAATCTAGACCTGCTCATTCTGATTTGCATTGTCCCCCAACACGCCTCATTTTCTTTCCTTTTTTGACCAAGAGACAGGTCCACTCCCCCCCACTCTTCGCAGTCCACCATGCTTTCTTCGCCTTTTCAACCAAGAGACCGGTTGGGTAGCCAATATCTACTACTTTCCCGCATTTCCTCTTAGAACCATGTCCTAGATTCATGCTAGAGCTTTCCCACTTTCTTCCCTGTTTTAACCAACTCTTAGATTTGATTGTATGAACTAGCTTTACCTCTAATAATAGTAAAAGTCTAGGTGGCTTTGGAAGAGCCGACAGAAGTAAAAAAGGATCCACACCGCAGCCACGTGGGGAGCTGGGGCAGTAGAGCAAGGCAGGTTTTGAAGGAATATATACCTGAGGGTCGTCGACATGTGGAAAAGACGGCATCGGGAGGCCGCATCTAGGCCACAATACCGCAGGGAGGAAGAAGGGTACGGAGGACCTCCCGAGCCGGTGCTCTCTCAGAGAGTATGGCACGACTACCGATCGGGACGCGCGGGCAACCATTGGTCTCCTCCCTCGCCGCCGGCGACAGCAAACCTATTTTATCGACCTATGGACTCCTTTCAATGACAGAGTCTTTGGAGCAAATTGGTTCAGGATTCTAAGGTTACAAAAGAGTTACCACTCAAAGGAGGAACAGGATATGTCACACCCTGTAACATCCCAAAATTCTAAATTTTGGAATGTTATAAACAAATAGATAGTTTTGATTGATTGCTTGATTGATTGACTGAAAGTGAGTGAATTCGAAACTTTTTGAAAGTTAAATGAGAGGGAATAAAAGGACTTTCCCGAACTTTCATTTTGCTTTTATGAACTTGAGAATTCAAATTCTTTTCATCACAAAACCACGGAGAGAAGATGACATGACTTCTTCCATTTATTTAAATGACAAGGGGTGTTGAAAATATTTGAATTTCATTTGGAAAATATTTCCAATTAGAACTTTATGCAACTCAATGATTTTCACGGCGAAGATAAAATGACTTCTTCAAAACATGAAATATGAGTTGGGAGTTTCAAAGAATTAAATTCAAAGTTCTTTTGAATTTATTTTCAATTTGGAGTTATTTGAGTTTTATTCAAATTATTTTTCTCCAAAAATAAAATATATGGAAAATAGGGTAACATGATTCCCTACATCAAAAAATTGGAGAGAAATTAATTTGAAATCATTTTGGTATTTTTAAAATGATTTTTATTGGATTTTATTAGAGCGGAAACACTCTTTGCTTTATTTGAATTTGTGTGTATTTTATTTGAAGCTAGAATAATGTTCATCATGTAGGAAATCTTTTTCTGAAAATTTTGATATATTATAGGCCTATATAATATTTTATTTATTTGGTCTTATTATTTTATTTGTCTCTGTTAAAAAAATTCCTTGGGCAGGCGGCCCGATAACCGGCCGAAACCACGGCCAGCTCGGCCAGCCCGGCCAGCAAAGCCACTCCGCTCCGCTCGCCCGTTCGCGCCTGAGATCGGCCGCCGCTCACTTGACCACCGGCAGGTGGGACCCACTGTCGGGTCCGTCTCGACCTCGCGCGGACTCACGCCGCCACCACGGCACGCCACCGCGCCGACCTCGGCGTCCGTGCCCGCCCCGGCCTCCTCTTTCCCCTCCTCCAAGCCAGCGCCCCCCCGGCCCCCTTAAATACCGGGCCCCGGCCCCGTTTTCCCCGACGCCCCTCTCTCTCCCTCTCCGCCGCCCGAGCCCCCGCCTCGCCGCCGCCGGCGAGATCTGCTACCCGCCGCCCGGCCGCCACCCTCGCCGCCCGATAGCCCTTGCCGTCGCCACCATCGCACGCCGCCCATGCCGCCCCTCCGTGCCCTTGTTGGCCTCGGCGACCACGGAACGCCGCCCGCCTCATGGGAGAAAGCCGCCCGCCGCCCGATCTGCCGGAGCCGGTCCGAGCCGCCGCCGGTTCATCTCACCGAGCCGGTAAAAACCGCGCAAAAACCCTCCTCGGTTTTTCTTTAGTACGGTTTTCTGTTAAGATTGGTTTTATTTTTTTAGTTAGATTAATTAGTGGACGTTCATCCGTTAGTATTCGGTAGCGAACGATTTTCATTGTTTAGCGTTCAGTAGCGAACGTTCGCTATTTAGATTTTTCCTTTTTATTTTAGACTTCCGGCCAGGGACCCATCCGTGAATATTTTTCTTTACAAATTAGCCCTTGATTTTCAAACGTTCATAACTTTTTACTCGTAAGTCGGAATCCAACGAAACCAACCCCCACTTCTTCGTTATGATCTCCTCTATCCAGTAATACAACTCAAACATGTTTTTGAAAGTTTTAAAATTTGATTTCAAACAGATTTGTATTTGAACTTCGTTTGATCATAACTTGAGTTTCGTAACTCCGATTTAGTTGATTCTTTTTGCAAATCGAAGCTCTTGACCTAAACTTTCTGATAAGGCCAAATATACATAGTTTTGGTACTGTTAGAAATTGTTTTATGCTGCAAGAGTTATTAGATTTGGTTTTGACGTTTTCGAATTGTTTCTTGATCCTTAGATCTTTTGAGTGATTGCTTATGTGTGGTTACTATTGCTTGATTACGATAGATTGACCGGAGTGTGACGAGTAGAACTATCAAGAGTTTTGAGTGCGGATCATCTTCATCAACTTTGCGAGCAAGTAACACTTTGATCATACTCTTCTCATACCAGCTTTTTATGCATTAGATCTATTCCTCAAACACTTGCATGTTTAGGATCTAATTAAATTGTGGGATGGGAAGTAGTTTGAGGTAGTACCTATTACTGCTTTTATTATCAAACCCTTGGGAGTTACTTCTCGTTTGCTTATTACGCCATGCTATGCTCAGTGACGTGGATTGGGTTTGAGTGAATATCCATGACAGATGTGAGATTGATAATTAATGGTTTATCTAAGGTGGCAACTTAAACACACATCTGGGTGGATTGAGGCACTGGCTATTCAGGACTTGCCTGTCAAGGCACACAGGTAGACGAGATTTGCTGTATTTCTTCTGACCGCCACCCGGGCCCAAAGGGATCATGAGATTATTCAAACTAGAAACTTCCGTAATGCAGCCACAAGCCATTATGGGCTCTGGCGTAGTTGACTAAGTTGTCTGCGAACTCTTACGGGCGCACTAGCGGATGTAGGGGATGTAGGTTGGTACGGTCTACCCACATGTAAGGTGCTAAGCGCTTACGAAAGACTATGTCTCGGTCATCCGCTTCTCAAACACCATGTAGTGCGAGAAACCAAAGCGGAGGCGATCGAGTCTTGTGGGGAAAAGTGCTAACCTCTGCAGAGTGTATAAACTAATCATGATTAGCCGTGTCCCCGGTTATGGACATCTTGAGTATCTAGTACTTGAATATCCGGTGAATCTCAACATGTTACTTCTAATAAATGTTATTGGGTTTTAATGAGTACTTTTAATTGGGATTGAGGATGCTGTCAACCATTCTCAATGTTCAACAACCACCATGATAGTTAAATAAATTTATTCCTTTGAAGTAGGGAAAAATTGGCTTTTCATAAAACCTTATAACTATAGAGCTTTCCACCAGCCATATATGCATGTAGTATAGGCTTATTCTTTCATTACTCTCTATGTGTTACATTGCCGATATTCCATGTCTTGACCCGTTTCGACACGCAACTTTTCATGTTGCGTAATTTTTGAACGACGAGTAAGTGATACGTTAGGGTTACGATTTCCTATACTCAACTTTGCCGTTGGTGTTGATGGGAATCCACAACCTTGTTGCTTCCGCTATATATTTGGATTGAGGTAATAGTATTTACGCTGTTTATACATGTGATTTACCTCTGTTATAAATCCTTCGAGTACTGTGTGTGTCAGCATACCGATCCAGGGATGACACGAAAGCACAGAGACTTGATCCATTCGGGTCGGGTCGCTACACACCCCTGCCCCGGTCGAGGTGGTTCGGCCGGATTCGTGACCAGCTGTGAGCAGAGAGAGAGTGTGGCCACCTATGTCTTGCTTAGATCTGGAGAGCATGAGAGAGTGAAAGAGAGGAACCCTAGTAAAGCAAGCACTAAGGCTCCTGCTTATATATATAGTGGAGTGATTTTGTTGTACCAGCTTAAAAAAATGCGCTCCTACGTGTACATGAGTGGGTGTGAGAGAACTAGTCTTGTGCGTGCACCGCTTCTCTTCGTGAGAGTACAATATACTATGCCCAAAGAACGTTCGCCACAAGAGTAATAGTATAAGTGTGGGACGTGTGAGCTAAAATAAAAGGTGCACGACATCTTTTGTTTTTAGAAGTTCTGAGGGTAGAGTGTGAAGAGCACATATGTGTGTGACGTCTACCTGCAGATAGACGGTGGGTGCGAGAGGACTCGGGAGAGTCGTGACTCGTGAGGGTGCGTGTGGTGTGAGAGAGAGGGGGCACGTATCAATGCAATGCATGTGTCCGTAAATCATTATCCGACAAACGTTCGCCATAATCCGTTTCCTAACGAACACCGTAAGAACCGTTAGATCGGCATCCGAGAGTGTCAGTTTTGCCATGTCATTTAACAAAACAGCCACTCCTCCTACACACAAATCTTCCACGTGAGTGTTAGCAACTGCCGTATGCTCCTCCCTCCTTTCCAAAATGCAGTGCATATAGCTTTATTGAAAATTCGAACCTTGCAAACTTTTACCGAGTTTTCGTGTACCAAAATGCAAATATAGAATACCCAGTATATATCATTTCATTCATCTTCAAGAGGTAACTATAAAGATGGGGAAGGAGTCTACAAAGAAAGACCGTCGTATCACCTGCAGCAATTTCAACCATCCTTTGGTGTGGAGGAATATCATAGGAACTCTATATGATATGATTTTTATAGGATTTTTCCTTTAGAGCCAATTGGTTCATAGGAATAGATTCATATACTCCACATTTCAAAGGAAATAAACATGATATCATTTTTATAGCTATAGAGCCACTTGGTTCATATGAATGGATTCCTATACTCCCATAATTTCAAAGGAAAATTAACATTAGCGTATATTCAATAGAAAAGTTCCTATGATGTGAAACAAATGGCATCTCTTTTCTAATCCCTCCTCATAGGAATTGAGATACATGTCATCTCTAGATTCAATAGAAAAGTTCCTATGATGTGAACCAAATGACATCTCTTTTCCAATCCCTACTCATAGGAATTGAGATACATGTCATCTCTTTCCCTGCAACTTCCATGTATACATCTTCTATTCCTAAATAGCTAGTACAACCAACTAGTAGCTTTTTTTCCTATACATGCAACTATGGAACAATAACACGTCATGCATGCAAGTCATAAATCACATTATTTTTGTACTCTACACATGCAAGAACCACATCATCAATTCGTGCATGTTACTCATAAGTTATTTCTTGCATTAAATTTTGTATTGATAATGTATGTGCTGTTCACGTGCACACATATGTAGTTCACATTCACATTTTTGTTAGAAATGTCATTCTTTTAAGTGCAAATCATTTTTTTCTCTTTGTACTCCCTCCGTCTAGGTGTGTAAGTCATCTTCCAAAAACCAAATAATCCCAAAACACTTAGGCACGGTACATTAACTCCCTCCTCGTTTCTTGTTTCGTGACATATCAACCAATAAAAGATATGGGCCGTGCATGCTTTCAATGGCTTGAGACTTTCAAACATGACATGCAGTGGTTAATTCAGTGCATGGAATGCTATTAACTAGCAAAAAAACCTAAGATGACTTATACACCTGGACGGAGGGAGTATTACATTTTCATTTTAAGCATACATTCACTTCCCATTAGTTATAGATGTTTTTGGAGGAACTTTTATGCATTATCTATACCCCTATATAGTGTGCTAATAACTTTGAAAGATGGTCGGTGGATGAAGCTAATCCGACAGTGCAGACATGGCCAATCCGAGCACTACTAGCCGTTGGATATCATCAACATTCCACCAGATTCTGCCACATGTACAATCTAGAAGACTCCATGGTTGAACTTAAGCATAATGCACAAACCTCAAAACACAAGCACTTCTCCTTTGTTCTAGAGTCTTCCGTATCATAATTGCCCAAACTTTTTTTCTAAATGAATTGCCATGATTTGTTTTTCACTTTATGCTTTACAATGCGCAATCCCATGAATCTTATCCTTTTTATAAAACTAATTGATTTTGAATGAGATGAAGTATAAGAACTAAAGGAACATCTACATCATGCATATATGAGTCAAAGCTTACATGCTATAGTGTGTATTTATTCATAATTTGGTTTCCAAATCTAATGCGTTCAATGCATGTGTACCTTACAAGTTTTGAGTAGCGTAGCAAATTTCACGCTGCTGAGGGTATATCAAAATGCAGGGCCCATGCATCATTGCCTTTCGGTCGAACATACGTCCACAACTTTTTGTACGTATATCTCCACTGGTCCCCGAACCCAATATGCTGCCCCGTTCCCGTAAAACCAAGCGGCCCACACATATTAAGGCGTCGACTCAAACTCAATCCCTCTCCGGTTTACTACGACATGGCCCCGCACACCGTAGTACTCCTACAAACCCTACCACCGCATGCATCATCGGTTTTCTTCAAGAGGACGAGGGAGAAGCGGATTTGTAGTGGAGGCGCTTTCCAAAAAAGATTTGTAGTGGAGGCCCCTACCCTAGGTTGCCCTAGGTAGCTGCCGCATGCATCATTGGTTTTCTCTTTTGTTTATGATCTTGCGCCCTAGAGTGAAATGATGGTTGCTTCGTCCGTCCAGCTTAATATGGGAAAGGTGGAGCTTTGTTATTTGACCCCTCATCGCTCATTTACTACTACTACGGTGCTACGAACAGGGTGCCTCCAAGTCCAACCGCTGCTCCGAACTGTAATTTGGTGCATCGCACGTGGAACAAGACGGTGGATGAGCCACATGTCAGCCAAAGGGGTCCTGTTAAATGTGTCACCATTTAGGTGTGGATCGACCACCTTGAGTTGCTACGCCAACACGACAGGAGCAACCTACCACTTGGTTTTGCTCCTTGGTGAATCTCGACTATATTGATCTAAAAAGATACTTTACTACCCTCTCTGTCTCGGCTTATAGGGCGTGCATGTAGTTCTAGGTCATCCATTTGACTAACTAAATATGAGTTACTATGTCACAAAAAGTATATCATTGGATTCTTAAGCGGATGTAGTTTCTAAACATATACTGTTCATCACATATATAGCTAGCTAAATTCTCAACCTAGAACAACGTGCATGCCCTGTAAACCGATACATAGGAAGTAGTAAAAATGAGGTGATTTTACCGAGCGATGGGCAGGGGAGCATGGCCTGTCATGCGGTCCCATGTGTCATGATGTACCAAGGCGATGCGCGTGTCCCTCTTGAGGCAGAACAATGGCAGAAGCAATACTACGTGGTTTTCTTGAAGGAGATGATGGCGAAGCAACGTGTGAAATAATGGTTGCTTCGTCTGTCTGGGAAGGTGCGGCATTGTGATTTGACGTCTCGTTGCTCATTACTACTACTGGGGCAGTACGACTGGGGTGCATCCCCCCTGCTGTTCTGCACTATTATTTGGTGCATGACACGTCGACTCGGTTGCTATATATCCCACATGTCGGTGAGAGGAAGTACACAATTCATGAAAGCGAGCGTCAACGGAGGAGTACAAGACACGGCTTGGTTTTTGCTGCTTCGCGCGATCCATTGATACAAACCCGGACTAAAAAAAGGTGAGGATAGGTCTTTTCCCGCGCAGCAGACAGGGGAGTTTGGCATAGTCTGTTCGAGACAACAAGGCAGGAAGGGAAACAAGAAAATAAAGGTTGAGCGACTTAGTTTTGGGAAAATCTGATTTTATGGAGTACGTACCCACTATGGAGGTAGTACTACTTACTAGTCCCTCCTTTCCGTTTTATAGGGCTCATCTTAAAAAATTAGTTTTTTTGTTTTGTAAGTCTCAATTCTACTAGTAGTAGTAGTACCATCACATGTTTGGATTTCGAGGTGCGTTAAATCACCCGATGCAAGCAGTGTCAAGAGAAAACTCACCAATGCATGTAGAAGTTCATGGAAATTTAGTGGTCATGCATGCATTCGTTCTAATCAATGCCTCGGTAACCATAACTTCTTTAGAAAAATGAGCGTACTAATTACCTGTGGAAACTACGAAATTAATTCCACCACTCACCATCTACCTTGGTTGGAGAGATTTTGAAATTGAGTCATAAACCAGAAAGGAGGGAGTAGTTAAATAGCCTAGGGTAGCCTGCTGCACCACGGACTCCAAGGAAATTGCTGTAGTAGTACTACTCCTATATACCACTGTACTACTCCTACTACTGAAAGACATATTTCAAACAATATGATAATCTCTCTAACCAAGGTAGGGACAGGAGTAAACAGAGGGAGTACTAGCAAGCAAGCTTCACCTCGTCCTGCGAGCCACCGCGCCCGTGGGCGGGGGAGACGGCGTACTAAGCAAGCTTCTTCTCGTTCCGCGAGTTGACGGGACACATCAAAAGTACTCCAGTGTATAGAGCCTTGCCTCTAAGGTAGGCCCCACATGGTTTGCCTCTTTTTTAAAATAATGCTTCAAGTCACAATTTGTTTGTTCACCCGTGGTAGACGATCCTCCATCAAGTGGACAACCAGTACACGCGTCAAATTACCACGTGGGCTGCCTTTTAAATGCAGAAATGAGCTCCACCGTGTGCAGTCTTGGTGTGGTTGGGAAAGAGACGGGAGTACATGCGCCGTGCTTGCACCTCTTCTCTTCGTGCACGTCCCCCACATACATGGGTGTGTGTGAGAGAGAGATACAAACCTAGACATAATGCGCCGTCCATCCCCATGCCTCCGCCCAGTCCGACCACCAGTCACCACCACGCCCCACTCCTCCTCACCTTATCTCTCATCTTTCTCGAGATATCATTTTTTCGATGAAATTCTCGAGATACCATTTTTCCGATAAAATTCTCGAGATATCATTAGTTTTTACACATGGGATTACTCTTGCATGGGACAATCACAAAAGGTGTTTTGTAAAAAAATGCATCTTGATATTCCGTGCAATGCACGGGCATCTTGCTAGTCCATGAAAACGACACATGGGAAAATTTCACGGCGAACGAGGGATTTGAATGTGCTGGGAGGGGCTGTTTCGATCTTGCCCGGGGTAGCCAAAATATTGGCGACCCTTTTGTCCACCGATGCCTTTGCCACCGATGAACGAGGAATGGCTCGGGTGCTCATGCATCCTCCAGCACGCACGTTGGAGATGAGCTCGCACGATATGTGCTAGTTTTGTCCCACCACACCGCCCGAGCTGGCCGCAGACCGACCGGCGACCCGCAAATTACGCCATCCAATCGTAGCCGCACACATTCTAACAACAACTCAACCAACCGGACGAAATTCATGCAAACACGACGATATTTCATATAAACAATGATGGAATTCATATAAAATACCAGATTTTCATACAAACATGACATATTTTATTACATTCAAATCAACTAAGCGGTGCTAGTTCTGGACAGCACATGTATATAATACCTGGCTTAAATGGTCGCCCGCCGATCCATTTGTGTTCCTCATGTTTGGCAGCACGATCACCGGACTGCCGGGAGCCCCGGAGGTATAGGCTTTAGCGCAAAGGATGGCTCGCTTCCCCACTACCCAACTGATATCGTTGGCTGATGCCCAAGATGATGGTGGAAGGGGGCTTCTCCGCTTCCGTGGAGCCCATGCAGGGTCGACGAAGGTCCTCGCAATAAAAGGATCCGGCAAGACACCTGCTGTGTACGCCGGCGTCGCCTCCACGGCGGCCTTCATGGGACCCAAGCGGCGGCGACCTCCCGTGTTCTACTTCTCCTCAATGATGGCGGCAGACGCGGAGGCGCTGGCCACCGACTTGTCACTCTCCACGCACCCGGGTTCTGTCTCTGCTTGCATGGTGCGGCCGCCGGCATGGGAGTCTCGGCCACAGAAACGGGAGACGTGGTCGCAGACACGGGAGGCATGGTACGAGGCGGCGGCATGGATGGCAGCGACGATGCCCGTGTGCTGCTCCTCGTCGAGCTGGCCTGGAGCGGTGATTTGCTGAACCGCGCGCCGACTTGGGGTGGCAACTGGCTCCGTCGGGCGAGGGGAGGGAGGTGGATCAGCAAGATGCATAGCTCGTATCCGACAGGCTCGGCGGGCCACCCGGCCGGCTTGGATGCGGGATAACTACTCTTCGTAAGCCATTGTAAGAGTGGACAAAATGGTGAAGGAGGAGATAGGGGAGTGGCGGAGGTGTGCGATTCTTGGCCGGCGTCCGGCCTCGTTTAAATAGGAGATTAAATAGACGGCGGACGGGAGGAGCTCGGCCAGTGTTGCATTTAATGTCGGCCCGGTCATGAACGAGCATGTGTCCAGAGTAGGTTTCTCGGCTTGCACACGGGTTTCATGGAGGCATTTGAATGTGGCAAGGAGGCGCGTTCAGCCGGGCGTGCAGCGATTGGCGCCCTCGACTCTGACGTACGACACCGCGCCGTTCTTCCACAGATGTGTGGGCTCTTTGGGTACATGGCCTGCATGTCAGTGACCCAACACATGCAGCGCACAGTAGAGGAACTTTTGGTGGGCCAGGGCGGTCAGAAGCGGGCATTTCATAAACCGATGATTGTCCATTGAGTGTGATGTCATCTATTTCATGTAGATAAGCCTACTATATAATGTAATAGAATTTTAAAATTTTCATATATACGTTGATAGCCCGTTTGATACGTTGTGATTCATAAAGACTGCTGCAAACATCAATGTTCTGCTTATCACAGATAAGATTGATTAATACCTGTAACAATCCATGTCCTTAACAAAGGGTGCATGCACGTATAGGTTAAGCGTGTGTCTTGCGTCGTGTGTTCTGTGCATGCAGACGTGCGAGTGTTGCGTGCGTGCATGTGTACGTTTCAGTGTTGCATGCATGTGTACGTACGTGTGTGTGTGTTCGTGAGTGCATGTGTACGTGTTAGTGTTGCACACCTGCATGTGTGTGTGTGTTTGTTATGTGTATGTGTCAGTGTTGCACGCCTGCATGTGTGCCTATGCGTGTTCGTGCGAGTGTTGGGTGCGTGCATGTGTATGTGCGTGGTGAGGCTACATGTCAGTCGACTGACTTTTTCATCTCTGGTCAGTACATTTTCTATCCGTTGGATACGAAATCAAGGGCCTGCAGTTTATCTTCAACCTCCACCCCCCTGAGCCGCCAGCCACCACCGGCCGAACCGCCGACCCATGCTGCCACGCCGCCCCACCCACCCTGAAACCACTCCCCACCGCCGGTTCGCCGCCGCCCCGGCCATCCCTCTCGCCCCCAGCCATAAGCTTTTTGTCCGGCGATTCCCACGCCACCGCCCAATCACCGCGCCCCCACCGCCGTCGACTGCCAACCAGAGGTCTCATGACTTCGAATCACCACCGAGCACTAATTTATTACCATTTCTGTCCTTCATATACGCGCTGATGGGTGGGCCCTATGGTAATGTGCGCTGCTGAATGTGGACCATTTGACTAGTGAATTGATCATGTCATCAACAAATTACGGAGCTCTATGGTGAGCCAGTGACAATATGATCACCCTAAAATGTATTTTATTAACACAGTACATACTCAAACTACCATTTCTTTCTTTCGTAGACGCGCTGACTGGTGGGCCCCACGGTTACGCGCCCCAATGGTGCAACACTAGTTGCGCCACATGGAACGTTTGACTGGTCAATTGATTGTGTCATCAACAAAATACGGAGTTTTATGGGTGAGCCAGTGACCGCATAATCACGACATGTATTTTTTTAACACGGTACAGACGCAAGCGCTCATATATACGCGCAAGCACTCACCGCTATAAGCGCACACACACAGACCCTACCCCTATGAGCACCTTCGAGAGAGTGAGCCAGCATATGATCTTCAGATTTTACGAAGTCACCATAGGTGCCTCGTAGTCGAGTGGAACACCTCCTCCCACTGAACGCACATCGCCGGAAAATACTAAAATTAACCCAGGATAAATGCGAGCACCAGGACTTTGACCCTGGTGGGCTCGGGAAATCACTGTCCTCCTAAGCATCCAACCACAGGTTGGTTAGCACCACCAAATGTATGTGGTGACTGTGATGAGCTTATTCTGAAGTACAGTGACCATATCATGCTTTCGTTTCAAATACAATGACCGTAAGTGTCGTCACCAAAATACGGAGCACGCATCAAATACAATGTCCATCAGTGTCATCAACAAAATACAGAGACGTATCGTGAGCTAGATATCGTATGATCACCACGAGAATGTATACGGTGACCGTAATGGGCATATTCTGAAGTCTAGTGACCGGATAGTGCTTTCGCTTGAAATACAGTTATCGTCACACGTGAATGTGTCAGGGGCATGCATACTTTTAGAGGGCCAAGAGATAGTTTGTGTGCGTACATGAAAGTGGTGTAGAAAGAGGGGGTGTCCGGTGGAGACAAGGAGAGATATGCCCTTCATTTCTCTTTCCCGTGACTAATATTTTAGGAGAAAATATAAATAGTCACAATGCAGAACAAATATTTTTGGATGCACCATGCAGTTATCTTTCATGTATAACATCGTACTATTGTATATGCTTATTTTCTTAGTGGCTGAGTGCGTGTGTGGTGTGGTGGGCACATCATTTCTAGTTGTGGTGGGTCAACATGAGGACTCATGGGTCGGTTCTATCCTGCGCCACATAGGTTGGACCGAGACGCATTATACAAAGACCCAAGTGGAGGACTCGGCATACAACACAAAGCTACCAGAGTCTTGGAGGACTCTATCCCACTGGTGATAAGTCGACTATATATGATTTGTAACCCTAGGCCCCGAGTATGTTATAGAAGCCTGGGGGCTAGTTCGTCGATAGTATACACACACACACACATAATGCTGGTATTCATGTGTACTTTGTACACACCCCTATCACTAATATACAGTACCAGGAGTAGGCTTTTTCCTCAACTCCAAGGGTCCGGACTTGGGTAAAACTTTGCCTCGTATTACCATCCAGCCTAACAGTCAGGGATATCCTACCGAATAATCTGATGGAATCATATCTGCCAACTACTAAGAGAGAGGTGTGTCTGTGGGGGGGAGGGGCAATGTGTGCGAGAGAGGCCTAAAGATAATGTGCATGCGGGAGACATGTAGGCACATATATGTGTGTATAGAGGGCTAGTAGAGATCGTTCGTGTGTATACATGCATGTGAGAGAAATAGTGTTTTCCAACTGAGATTAGTGAAAATAGTGGTACATAGTAGTCAGAAAGAGAGAGAGAGAGAGAGAGAGAGAGATAGAGAGTGTGTGCGTGAGACACCCCGACACCCTGGGAGAGATTGTGAGCATGTGTGAAAGAGAAATGCCGATGTATATAAAGTGTGTGCACTTACGTGTTAGATAGAGAGATATATAGCGCGTCTGTGAGTATGGGCCGAGGCATAGTGCATGTACGTGTAAAAGACGGTTCGATGCATTAAATTAAAATATAAATGGCATTATTATTTTTGGATGAGATCGTAAATTTTGCAATTTGCGTATGAACGAAAATCGGTCTATCAGACACCCATACTCTATTGGATTCTAGCATGTGCATGTGTTTATTTCATATTATCGATTCATAGAGTGAGAGCGGTTTGAAATACAGGCAATGCATTGCTTTTGCAATTCATACATAAAAATTAATTAGTGCACTCCATGTTGCTAGTGTGAAGCACTTTATACATTTGTCAATCACATGGATACATTCCAAATTGCTAGCTACAAAATAGAATACATGTTTAATTCAATATAAAGGGGGTTTCGGAGACTCGAATTCATAGGAAGTGCATTCATTTATTTGAATCCGAGATAATGGCATTTGTAAATCAGATCTAAAAGGGGCATCAATCTTTGTTATGCGTTTGAACATGCTATATATTCATACGCATGTCTAACTATTTTTTTGCAACCAAGGAGATTATATTTGGAATCATGCATGAACTGAGATAAGTTGCATATTTTTTTAATATATACTCATGTACAATGTATATTCAAATGTATCCCCTCCATTCCAAAATAATCGTAGTTTTAGGATTTTCAAGAGTAAAGGTTTGTGAAGTTTGACAAATCCTGAAAGTTCAATTCAAGAGAACCGAAAACGTTAATGCTTCTGCTCCCAAATATTGAATGAAGTGCCAAATAAGCCTCTAGTCACCCGATACCGCCGAGACTAATGTTTGGTGGTAGGAAATTATTGTCCTGACTCTGGCCTGTGTGGCCTATCGGCTCGATGTCCAAAGGTCTAAACCGGGGTAGGTTTGTAACTTCACCAAGACGCCAGTCCCAACTGCCTCCGAGAAGCATTCATACGCCATGGGCGCCTAAACACCCATGCGCTCGGCTGAAATCTATCCCGCCCACCATTTGGGACACCTGAGATTACTGTCCTACCCCCAACCCGCAATATGTCCGAAATTTTAGATGGGGGCAAAGTTTGTAACTTTCCCCAAATTTCAAACAAGCGCGTCCCAAACCGACACATTGTTCCCCCTTAGTCCCCCTCCCTCCGTTTCCCCATTCATACTCTGTGGGCACCAAAACACCCTCTCCACCAGCTGCAAAACCCCAGCCTCCTCCGTCCTCCACCCCATCGCGCCCAATCCACCGCCACCCTCCTCCATCACGCCGGAGCTGGTACCCCGACGTCGTCGTCCAATGCAACCGCAACCCCAACGCCCTCAAGGACTTAGCAGCTAAAGTCGAGGCAGAGCTGCCTCCACGACGCCGGCGCTAACATGCGCCGTACCAGAACCACTTCGACCACGCCATCCTGCGCCTCACCGCTGCCGCTCCACTGTCGCAACCGTCCACTGCACCAGAGCTATTCCCGCTATGCCATCGTTCGCCGCCTCGGATCTGGTTCCCCGTCGCTGACAGACGGCCACCGTACCACACTCAACAACTTGGCCATGGGTTCGTCGAAGGATCCACCATGCTCCACAACTTCTCGTTTCCAGCGAACCACATGAAGATCGTTGGAAAAAAAGGAGGACACATCACTGCCAGTAGAAAGAGGTACTCCTCTTCCCTTATTTGTGCAAATCTTACGTCTCTGCTCACACCGTATTCATCCCATGAAAGAAACTAGTTGAGCGCTTCTTACTCCATCTTCTTCGTGATACTAAATGCACAAGGTTTCCTCCCATTTACTATTTCACCTTTGCTAGAGGTCAGTAGCCCGCCTGGATTTCAATTCAGGGTCAACGAACCGCAACTAAAAGAAGCAGCACCCGCTTAGGCATGTGGAGCACCTAGTCCGCCTGTTCACCGGGGAAGCGGCGCATCGGTGTCTATCATAGGGGTGTGGGGCATAGGAGCTGCTTGCGCCCAATCTGGAGGTCGGCAGGGCTTGAAGGGATGGCCGGGTGGCGGTACCAAGCATGGCGGTGCGGTGAGGTCGAGGGGAGGGCGAAGGCAGCGGACTGGGCCGATGGTCGCTGGCGTTTCAAGGAAGATCGTAACACTGACTGGCTGGAGGTATATGAAGGCGATCTGCCCATTCTTTGTACATTGGACGGTGCAGAAAAAATGGACTGACCTATTTGTTTTGAGTCGACTATTATTTTCATAGGACCACACCTTGTGGTGTGCTGGAGGAGCATCTGCATTTCTCAGCCATTCCTGTGCTCATATTTCAAAATCCTAGAATCTAGTAATTTCGTGTGCCATGCATGTTGTAGAGCTATCATATGTCTCCCATCATTTATTTCTCACTGACCTGTTATCTTCTACCTTTACACTGTACTACTTGTGCACACACTTCACCCATACTCACACTATTGTTTTTTTATGCATGGGTATTTCAGACTCTGACGCAATGTTGATGAATACAAAAAAGAAAAGACAGAAGCCACTCTAGTGTAATTCGAATATAGGCACTAAGCGTTTCAGCACTCTAAAGGATGCAGTGCCAGTAGATGGAGACAGTAAACGTAGCTCTGCAATTGATGATCTCAATTGCCACACACAACCATCCTAGGTGCTTGCTTTAACTTCGCGCTATCAAATGTGGTTGCATGTTACGTATGATGTCTAGCTTGTATTGCTTCCAATTTGGTTAAATTGCATCTGCTTACTTTACACATTATACCTTTGATAATGACATGCCTTCCTGTTTTTGATACATACTACATATGTCTATTAACCATGTTTGTACATCAAACTAATGCTCTTTTGTATCCCTCATCAATTACTTATGATGAGACAGTCACCCATGTGGGTTACTGTGAGACGCGCTACTCGTTTAAAGAGTGCAGTGTCATCCTCCCCACATGATTCTCAAGAAACAGCAAGGCTAAATGAAGATAGTCAACGTAGCTCTCTAGTTAATGACCGCAATTCCCCCACACCACCATCGCAGGTGCTTGCTCTTACTTGGCAGTGTGATATGTGGTTACATGTTGCATATGGTGTCTACCTTGTAATGCTTCTAATTAGGGTAAATTGCATCTTCTTAGTTAACACATTATACCTGTGAATATGACATGCCTTCTTGTTTTTGATACATACTACGTCTTTCAATTAACCATGTTCTTACATCAAACTACTTTTCTTGTGTATCCCTCATCAATCACTTCTGACGAGACACCTTTAAGTTGACAGTGTAATATTGGCATCTTGAATATCATTTAAAACATGTATTGCCTCTAATTCATTGAAGTGCAACTTATAATGAGACACATCTAACTTTGTAGAGTGATTTTGGTCGGATCTTTCATATGGTGTCTAGATTGCATTACTTCCAATTTGTTGAAATGCCTTCTGCTTAGCGTTTTTCGTACATATTCCATCCCCCTACAATGTGGTTGCCATACATAAAAGTTGTGTTCGTCATTATCATGCATCAATGGTTTGGAAGTGCGAATTTCATTCCTTTTTCTTGTGTGTTTACTTGACAAGGCAAAATCTAAAAGGACGAAGGCATGGAATGATGGTGGTCCTCTGGAGCAACCGAAACAGATGATCTCTGCAGATTCTCCTGCTACTCCTACTGTAGTGCAAGTTCCAAATCTCATCTCCCCTACTCCACAACCCCAGGTGCTTGCTCTAACATGGCAGTGTGATATCTGGTTACATGTTGCATATGGCGCCTAGCTTGTATTGCTCCTAATTTGTTAAATTGCATCTCCTTAGCTTACACATTATACATGTGAATATGACACACCTTCCTGTTTTTGGTACATACTACATCTGCCTATCACACCATGTTCTTACATCAAACTATTGTTCTTGTGTATCCTGCATCTATCGCTTATGATGAGACAGTCACCCCCGTGGGTTAGTATGAGACGCGCTACTCTTACAAAGAGTGCAGTTTCATCCTCTCCACATGATTCTCAAGAAACAACAAGCCTAAATGAAGATATTGAACGTATCTCTGTACTTGAAGACCACACTTCCTCTACACCACCATCGCAGGTGCTTGCTCTAACTTCGCAGTGTGATATGTGGTTGCATGCTGCATACGTGTCTAGCTTGTAATGCTTCTAATTACGGTAAATTGCATCTGCTTAGTTTACACATTATACCTGTGAATATGACATGCCTTCCTATTTTTGGTACACACTACATCTATGTGTTAACCATGTTCTTACATGAAACTACCTCTCTTCTGTATCCTGCATCAATCACTTACGACGAGACACCTTTATTCGTTGCATATTGCATATATTTCTAGCTTGTTGCCATTTATTGCTTCTAATTTGGTCAAATACATTTGTTAGGCCACCCTTTTAATTTGGCAGAGTGATATTGGTTTCATCTTTCATATGGTTTCTAGCTTGCATTGCTTCTAACTAGTTCAAACACCTTGTGCTTAGTTTACACTTTATACATCATACATGTCAATATGTCATGTCGTCCTGTTTTTCATACATATTCCATCCTCCTATCATGTGGTTACCTTACATTAAAGTAGTGTTCGTCAGTATCATGCATCAATGAGTTCTGAAGAGCAAATTTTATTTCTTTTTCTTGTGGGTTTGACTTGACAAGGAAAAATCAAAAAAGAGGAAGGAAAAGGGTAAGGAAGGCGATGATGGTGGTCCTCTGTACGGATTCTCCTTGTACTGCTAGTGCATTACAAGTTCCAAGTCTCTGCTCCCCTACTCCACCATCCAAGGTGCTTGCTCTAACTTGGCAGTGTGATATCTAGTTGCATGTTGTATATGGTGTCTAGCTTGTATTACTCCTAATTAGTGTAAATTGCATCTGCTTAGCTTACACATGATACATGTGTCGGGGAGGCTGATCGTACCCGCGGACACCTATGGGGCCGGCGGAGCGGGCCCCTTTGTGGTTCGGAGGGGGGCGGAGGTCGCACGAAGAGCGGATCGAGGCGATGCACACGAGCGGTTTACCCAGCTTCGGAGCTCTCCGGAGAGATAAAACTCCTACTGCTGCTTGTTTGATCTATTGTGTTCTTGCTAGGGAGCAATGCGGGCTTCCAAACCTAGCGTGAGTGTCTCTGGTCTCGAGTGGGTCGAATGAACCGAACCTCGGAACCTTGCCTAAAATGCGAACCGAACCTCCTCTACGTCGCACTCGGGCCTCCTTTTATATGCTCAAGGGGTCTCCGACAGGTGGCAACATAGGCGGGGGTACAAATGTAAAAAACAGGGGTTGGTACACCTACTTGAACAAAGGTACAGTGCAAAATACCTAACTCGACGGCAAGGGACAAAAGCAATAAATGCATGTCGTTGTCGCCCAAACAAAGTGTAACAGAGACCGTCAGTGCGCCTCCGCCGCCACGATGGCGAGCCCTGTCAGCCGCTTATCGCTGCTCTCCGCTGGCTGCAGCCGCCGACACGCCGCCCGAACGGTCCCATGGCGACACGTCGTTGGGTGAGCTGGAGCGGAGACGGAGAGAAGTTGCATGCCGCAAAGCGCCTTTGCCGCGGCGAATCCTTGTCGCGCCCGGAGACTTGTCGCGCCTGAGCCTTCCCGGCAAGCTCCTCTTGCCGGGCCTTGTCTTCTGCGTGCACAGGTGGCCTTCCCGACAAGCTCCTCTTGTCGGGACCTTGTCTTCTCAATCTAATACTTTGTTCTTGAATGGCTCCAAGGGAGCCACGGAGGAGATTGGCGGTGACGAGGCAAACCTTGCCGCTGGTGCAGAATCGTCTGCGTGCACGAGTACGGGATACTAGGGTACCCCTACTCTAGTACACCGGCAGGAGCCCCGGCCTGGGCCGCACACGGTGCCGAAGCGCTTGTCGGGCCAGGCCCAGAATCGCAGACGGACACGCCGCGGCCTCGGCCACGCCGCAACTTCGCCCGGACCCACCACGATCCCCACTAACGGCACGCACCGGACGTGGCGTCGTGCGAAGATCGTGGGCGCGGTCGTGGGAGGGGTTCTTTATTAATATAAGCGGAACGTCCGCCCCCCTCGTCCCCTTTATAAGCGGAGGAAACAGAGGCAGGCCGACCACTCCTGCCATTGCCGTCTTGTCAAGAAACCACCGCCGCTCCCCTCGTCTTCTCCGGTGCGAAGAGCAGCGCCCGCCCCTTCGCCACAAGCACACTCTCCGCCGTCGACCTCCTCCGCCCCCCTCGCCATGGCCCCAAGGCCGATAAGGAGAGGGGCGTCAAGTCGGCCGAGGCGCAGCGGCTCATGGTGCTGCGCAAGGAGCGAAGCCGTCTTCCCCGCAGCTCGGCGCGCACGGAGCTGCGGGGCGTCTACTACCTTTTCGGTCGACGGAGACTCGTGCGCATCCGCGCGACGAGGGTGCTCCCGCCTCCGCCGCTGATCTGGCCCCAACAGGGTACCCTTTCTTCGCCCTTTTTTCTATTGTGGTCTTTGCCCGCCATATTCCGAGTTCTTTTGCGACATAATGAACACCTTTGGCCTCCGCCTCCTCGATTTCACCCCCAACGCCATCTTGACCCTGGCAGTTTTCGGCGCATTTGTGCGAAAACTTTGTCGGAGTCCACCAGAACGTGGCACTCTTCCGCCATTTCTTTGTTCCCAGCGTCGAGAGAGGAGAGCCCCTTGCCGGAGGGATAGCACGGGTCTCTAGGATCGGCAAGAAAGAGGCCTACCTAGAGGGGAGTTCCGGAACAAGTGGGAGGAGTGGAGAGCCAACTGGTGCTGGAGTCGAAGAGGACCCACAGCCCTTCACCGCTGTCGTCAAACCCCAATTGCGCGCGGCAAGGATTGGAGTAACTTGGCGCCGGAGGATGCGAGGCTGAAGATAGCTGTGACCAATTCTGCGCCTCGGGCTTGCCGGGTTAATGTTGCAGCTTGGCGCAGACTTCATTCGCCACATCGCTTCCCTTGCGTGAAAGGAGGAGGCCTGCTTGGGAGTTCCGAATGCGGCGGACATCATGAGGCTGCGCCGGGACTGAATTGGAACTTCACCGTCATGGAGCTGGATTCAGTGCTGCTCGAGCTGTTCAAGAACGACTCGAACATCCCGAGTGGTTCAGGTTGCCGCTGGGGTCGTCCCCAGTGCAACAACTTCGGCGCCGACCGCATCCGCGCCATGATGCCACCGCGGCGACTCCCACGGATCGTCCCGACTGGCAGGAGCCCCGACGAGGTCGTGCAGCAATTCTTCGACAACTTGCAAGAGGTGCCGATCCGCTCCGACGAGCAGAAGAGGCTCACCCAAGACACCACCGAGCAGGAGATGGCGTGGATCGCCACCAGAGCGGAGGAGGCGGCAGCCCCGCTGCCGTTGGAGCCTTCGGGTTCACCGTGGAGGAGGCGGACGCGGCGAAGGCGGCAAGCTTTGCTGAGCGAGGGGAGGTCGCCGGCGAGGACGAGCTTGTCGAGCTCGAGGCCGGGACGAGCGGACCCGCCGAGGGCGCTTCTTCCCCGCCGCCAAGCGACTTGCCACCAGCGGAGCCCAGCTCCGCTGAGGAGGCGCTCTCGCAGGCTGGAGACGAGCCGGGCGACAGGTCGGCCCACGCCTGCAGATGCCGCTCGACGCGCTCTACCGCGGCAAGCGAGGTTGCCGCGGGAGCGCCCCAAACTGCAGCGACAACTGGTGCGGAATCTTCTCAGGCCGCCGCCGACGCCTCCGCCAAGCGGCCGAGAGAGCCAACTCCCCCGCCTCATCGCACCGGAGGCGGGCCGGAGTTTGATTTCTCCGTGCTCAGCTCCGAGGAGGAAGGCGAAGAGTAAGCTTCTCGAGATTGTGCTTGTATGTCTTCAATTTTTATTGCTTCATCTTGAATCTGATTTGCTTGCTCGACTCTTTCCTTTTCGTGACGCTGGCCCGCAGAGCGGCGAAGAGGGCCAAGATCCCGACGGTCGTCGTTGAGGACGATTCTCCGTGGCGACGGGGACGCGTCCGAGACCGCTTTGCCGGAACCGCAACCCTTCCCAGAGCAGCCCCCAAAGACAGCCCCCTGCAGTAAGTGTGCAGTTTTCTTCTTGCTATTGGGCGTGCGGGGTGCCCTTCTTTGTTGATATTTGTTGTGTGCTTGTGCAGAGCAGGCAGTCTCATCAGAGGGCTCGGAAGCCGCCTCCGAGATCCTGCCCGCTGCCACTACGCCGCCAAGGGAGGGCTCCCCGGCGAGGGAGCTCCCTCCGACAAGGGAGGCCACCCCGGCAAGGGAGGCCACTCCGGCAAAGGACGGCGCCAGCGACCCTCCAGTGGTCGAGGCCATGGCTGCGGATCCCGTTGCAGGTAACTCCCTTACACGGAATTTTCCCTTGGGCTTGCTTTCTTTTGTTTCTCTTTTCTGAATATCTGCTCGACTGCTCTTTCTTCGCCTGACGCAGACCCGATGGAGGTCGAGGCCGCCGGCGAGGAGGAAACGCGCGGCAACACCGACGAGGCCGCCGTCGAAGAAGAAGAGGTCGTCGTCGTGGAAGAAGAGGTCGTCGCCGACGGGCCTGTTGGCGAGGAGGCCACCGAGGCTGCCGACGCAGAGGCCGGCGAGGGGTCGGACGGTCGTACTGACGGCCCTGAGGCCGCAGGAGCGGCAAGCGCTACACCGACAGCCGACTCCCCCGCTGCCGCCGCGGTGCCAGGCTCCGAGGAGCCCCAGCCCGGTGCCTACCAAGGCCGCGGCGTCTTCATCAAGCTCCCCAGGAGCCGAGCTCAGCGCCCGAGGGCGAGACCTTCGACGGCGAAGCTACTCGCCTCGCTGGGCTGACGCTGGTGGATGCGCCAGCAGCAGCGGCGAAGTCTAAGGAGGAGCAATTCCGAAGAAGTTCTTTGTCGCTCTACCGCGCCGGCAGCCAAGTTGGAGACCCGGAGGCTCTTGTCGCGAGGGCGGAGCGGACATGAAGAAACGCGCCGAGGAGCTCCGGGCGCCAACAAAGAAGCCCTCGCGACGTGGCGGACGCCTTGGCGCAGCTTCGCAGAAGAGTGCACGGCCTTCATCCTTGAGAAGGCCGCACCGATGAGGAGCAGCCGCCGGGCTGCCGAGAAGCTTCGCCGCGCAGAAAGCGAAGTTGGCGCAGCGGAAGGTCAACCTGGACAGCCACGAGGAGGACCTTGCCGCGTGAGGAGTCGCTTGGCGGGCGCCAGGAGCGAAGGCGACGCCGCCGCAGCCGCCGAGGCCGCCAAGGAAGAGTCAAGGCGAAGGTGGCACAGCCGAGGCCACCCTCAAGAAGAGCGGCGAAGAGCTTGCCGTGCTCAAGCGTGAGCGCGAGAAGGACGCCCACACGCTGGGCGAAGCTGCAGGTCCGCCTCACGACAGGCCAAGGAGCTCGACGCCGCCAAGGACTCCAAGGCGGATCTGAGCTGAAACCGACCACTCGACGCAGACGTTGGATGGTGCCAGAGCGGGAGACGGGCTTGTTGGAGGCGATCAAGGACAAGGAGGAGCTGCTGGCGGATGCTGCCTCCGTCCAGAACACCTTGAGGGAAAGCGTGGAGCACTGGACCGAAGGTCTTGTGGACACCGCCGCCGACATCCACAACGAACTGATGGAGCTGGGGATGGCGGACCTTGCGTACTCCACCGACGAGCATCTCCAACCCAGCGTCAAGCTTAGCCTATTCTTCAAAGGCGTGGTGGACGGGCCTCCGGCGACTCGGGAGGAGGTCCCGGCAGCTCGCCGAGGAATCTCGCCAGGTTTGTGCAGGGGCCCTCGAGAAGGTGTTGATGAAGGTGGCCTTCCGCAACCCGGGCCTCAACCTTAACGGCGTCCTCAGATCCTTGTCGGCCGAAGCCAACGTGGAGGAGCTCAAAGCCCTTGTCGCACCCATTGTGGACAAGGTGAACAAGATCAAGAGGATCGAGGGCGACCGCGTGGACTAGGCCGCCAACCTTATCTTTCCCTTGTCGCCGATCATGTTTAGAAAACTTTATTAGATCAGCGACAAGTTATTCTGTAATATACTCTATCTTAGGTGAATCGATCAATGCAATGTTATTTCCTCTACTTGATTCCTTCCTTTATGCGTTTCGCCTTTACGCATTTCGTGGAAACTTGCGGTGCAGCACCCTTGCCATGAGCGCCGAGTGCGGAACTTCAAAGCCTATTTGGCGAAGGGTCGCCACCGACAAGCAACCTTGTCGCGGACTAGCCGCAGCTCACTTAAGTTGTTGAGCGGACTCGAAACAAAGTAAGGCGCGACCAATCGCGATCTGGTTCCTCTCATGCGAGTTCTCCATACAAAGTACTATCGTTCGAGGAAAATAACTTAAAAATTTAAAAATTGATTGCACAGACTTTGGCAACTTAGCTTTTCTGTCTCTTGCTTCCCGATGAGGTGAGACTTCCTCGAGAGGTGCTTTAGTCCATAATATTATCTCCTCCTTCCCCCCTGGTTAACTTGTGTGCGAGGGAGCCTCCCTTTCTTTGCGACAAGAGAAAGAAGAGGAAATAACGTTATGGAGCCCTGTGGCTCGATTCTGCTTACCGGGTGTGGTTGCTGCACAAAGTGTTAGCCAAAACATGCAATAAATTGATGAAAGCATGAACTTGACGGGTTGTGCGCAACACATGGGCTTTACTGATGCACGGGGTCTGCGCCCGGCTTTGTACAAAGGATCACATGCAACAGCGGCAAGACTTGTACAAAAAGGTGGTTGCCGGAACGGGTTCCGACAACCGCGCCTTATGGGTAAAACTTACGAAGATGCTCAATGTTCCAGGAGTTGCTCACCGGAATGCCATCTTCGATCTCAAGGCGGACAGCGCCAGGCCTAGTGACTCGTTTCTCCCGATAAGGGCCTTCCCACTTCGGCGTCAACTTGTTTGAATTCTTGGCGGACTGAACGCGCCGAAGAACAAGGTCGCCTTCCTCGAGACTTCTGGCATTAACCCTGTGGCCATGGTAGCGACGCAGGGCTTGCTGGTAGCGAGCGGCTCGCACAGCAGCCTGAAGACGATCCTCCTCAAGGAGCAGCGCGTCATCTTGTCGCAGCTGCTCTTGCTCAAACTCATCATAAGCGAGCACTCGAGGCGACCCGTATCTGAAGTTCCGTGGGGAGAACTGCCTCTGCTCCATAGACTAGAGCAAAGTGTGCACGCCGCTGGCTCGATTTGGTGTCGCCCCGATCGACCAAAGAACCACCGGCAGCTCCTCGATCCAGTTTCTTCCGCACTTGTGCAGCCTGTCGAAAGTTCTGGTCTTGAGCCCGCGCAGCACTTCAGCGTTTGCCCTCTCTGCTTGACCGTTGCTTCTCGGGTGAGCAACACAAGCAAAGCAGACCTTGGCGCCAAGGTCTTGGACGTACTGCATGAAGGTGCGACTCATAAATTGTGTGCCGTTGTCGGTGATGATCCTGTTAGGGATCCCGAAATGGCAAACAATCGATCTGAAGAACTTGATCGCCGACCGTGTCTTGTCACCTTCCTCATCGCTTCCACTTCCGCCACTTTGTGAACTTGTCGATGGCGACGCATAAGTACTCAAAGCCCCGACAGCTTCGGGGAAGGGGCCGAGGATGTCGAGCCCCGCATCGAAAATGGCCGTGGTAAAGGGATTGTCCGGAGAGCTTGAGCTGGCTGGTGTATCTGTTTGGAATGGAACCGCACGCTTCACACTTGGTTACTTGTGCGCTTGCATCCGGAGGGCTGTCGGCGGAAGAAACCTTGCCGGAAAGCTTTGCTTGCAAGTGCTCTTTGGCGCCAATGTGGTGACCACATATGCCTCCATGTATCTCTCGCCAACAGCTTACATCCATCTTCCCTAGGAATACACTTCAATTTCACGCCGTTGAGTCTTCTTACATGCAAGATGTCAGTCGACAAACCGGGTACATACTAGACTGCCGGGCTACTCTTTCCGCTTCTTCTTGCTCTTCGAGAAGTTCTCCTGTCTAGAGGAAATGGACAATCTGCTGCGCCCATGCTGGAGCTTGCGGCTCGACAACAAGGACTAAAGGCACATCTGCTGCTGCGGGAACATCAGCTTCTACGGCAAGAACTCGCCCTGCCAGAAGCTTGATGCTCCCGACAAGCTTGCCGGAGCAAGACTTGTCGGGAGCGTTGTTTCAACGAAACAAACCACGGGGTCTGCTTGAGCAGATCGCTCCTCAAAGACTGCTTGTTGGTGTTGATCTTGAGGACCTTTGCAACGACGGCTTCGGGAAGTCCTGTCGGAAAGTAGTCACCAGAGGCCAACTTCCTCTTCTTGCTCTGTCCGGTCGATGGTGTTACGGTTGGTTGAGTCAGCTTGAGCACAAAGGTCCCTGATTCCACAGGTAGCTTGAGTGCGGCGCACTTTGACAGGCCGTCGGCAATATCATTCTGAGCTCTTGGAACATGTTCCATTTGCAGGCCGTCAAAGTGCTCTTCTAGCTTCCTCACTTCATCAACGTAGGCTTCCATCAACGGACTCTGGTAATCTTTGTTGACTTGGCGGACGACGAGTTGTGAGTCACCCCTGACAATAAGCTTCTTGATCCCAAGGTCCATCATGCGATCCACGAGACCGGCAAGCAAACCTTCATACTCTGCAGTATTGTTTGTCGCTTGCTCCTTGGGAAAGTGCATCCGGACGACGACTTGAGGTGCTCTCCGGTGGGTGCGATAAGCGACGCCGCCAAGCACCGGGCGCTTTGCAGCGAGAAGGCACCATCAAAGTACATCACCACTCTTTGCTTGCTTCTTTGATGGGAATGCTCGTCTCCTAATCTGTTCATCCGGCGTTGGCGCCCATTCTGCTATGAATTCTGCCAAGGCTCGCTTTGGATAGTTGATGTGCTTTCAAACTTGAGACCAAAGCTTGACAGCTCCAGTGCCCACTCGACAATCCTGCCTGTCGCTTCTGGATTCTGTAGTATCCTCTTCAGCGTAAAGCGAGTGACAACTGTGATCTCATGTGCTTGGAAGTAATGGCGCAGCTTTCTCGAGGCCATGAGGAGGCCGAAAAGCAATTTCGCACACCGTAATACCTTGACCTAGCCCCTTGCGGAGGGAATCGACAAACTAGACTGGGCGCTGCACCATCCTTTTCTCGCATCTGCTCACGCTGCGTCTTGGCGGACTCGTCCTTGTCGGGACCAGAGCTTGTCGGCGAAGCCCCGCTTGTCGCCGGATGTGCTCGCTGCGGTTCTTTGGCTCGTCATCCGCCTCCCTCTCTCGCCACTAACGCAGCACTAACCACTTGATTGGTTGCCGCTATATATAGCAGCAACTTCTCTTGTGGCCTAGGCGCGACAAGTGTTGGAGTGGAGGATGTATCTCTTTAAGTCTTGCAGCGCAGCCTCCGCTTCGGGAGTCCATTTTACTGGACCTGCCTTTTTCAAAATCTTGAAGAATGGCAGGGCGCGCTCAGCAGACCTAGAAATAAACCTGCTGAGAGCAGCCATGCAACCGGCAAGTCTTCGTACATCCTTGACGCGCTTTGGTGCTTCAATCTGCTCAATGGCCTTGATCTTGTCGGGATTAGCTTCAATCCCCCGCTGAGACACGAAGAATCCGAGAAGCTTGCCGGAGGGGACTCCAAACACGCACTTCTCGGGGTTGAGCTTGAGGTTGATCTTGCGTAGATTTGCAAAGGTCTCGTCCAAATCTTGAACCAAAGTTGCTTTGTCCTTGCTCTTGACCACTATGTCATCCATGTAGGCTTCTACATTTCTGTGCATTTGCGGCTCAAAAGCGTCATGGACTACCCTTGCAAATGTTGAACCAGCATTCTTCAAACCGAAAGGCATCCGTATGAAACAAGAGGTGCCACATGGTGTGATGAATGCGGTCTTCTTCATCTTCTTCAGCCATGAAGATCCGATGGTATCTCGAGTAGGCATCAAGAAATGAAAGCAAATCACATCCAGCCGTGGAGTCAACAATCTGGTCAATGCACGGCAAGGGAAATGGATCTTTGGGACAAGCTTTATTAACATCCGTGAAGTCAATACAAAGTCTCCATTTCCCATTTGGCTTGGCGCACGACTACGTGATTGGCCAACCACGTGGGATGGAGCACTCCTCGACAAGGCCTGCTGCTTCCAGCTTTCTTGATCTCTTCGGCTATGAATTCTTGGCGCCCACCGCTTGCTTCCTCGACTTTTTGCTTGACGGGCGCGCATGAGGACAAACGGCCAGGCGGTGCTCAATCACTTTCACAGGAACACCGGGATATCGACGGTTGCCATGCAAACACGCCGACATTCGCCGCAGGAAAGCAACGAGCGCGCCTTCCTATTTGGGGTCGAGAGGCACCGATGGTGAAGGTACCACCGGTATTTGTCCTCCTTGGCGGGCACCTTCTTGGTCTTCGACGGAGCCACCATCTTCTTGCACTTGCGGTGGAGCTCGATGGTGCGTCCTCGACGGTAGCGCAGCACTCCGAAGAGGTGCGCTTGCCGGAGTGAGCATCAGAGCCCTTTCCGGACTTGGACTTGGTCTTCTTCCCCCCGGGAGCTTCAGCGGCAAGTGTCTGGCAATCTGTCGCGGCTGCCGCATCCCGGAAGATCTTGTCGGCACAGATAAGGGCATCCTTCTTGTCGCCATGGACAGAGATGACGCTTATCGGGCCCGACATCTTGAGTAGGTTGTAGGCGTAGTGAGAGGCTGCCATGAACTTGCCTAGTGCTGGACGACCAAGTATCCCATTGTAAGGCAATGGGAAATCGGCGACGTCAAACGTAACCCTCTCAGTCCTGAAGTTCAGCTCGCTGCCAAATGTGACCGGCAACGTAATCTTCCCTTCGCTTGCTCCTTCCCGGATTGATTCCTTGGAAGGTTCCGGTCTCTTCGAGCTCATTGTCGAGGATTTGAAGCTTCTGGAGCACCGCGGAGGAGATCAGATTCAAGCCGGCCCCGCCGTCAACTAACATTTTTGTGACCATGAGGTTGCTGATGGTTGGAGAGACCAACATCGGCAAGCACCCGACTGCAGTTATGCAATCAGGGTGGTCCTCAATATCAAAAATGATAGGCGTGCTGGACCACTTTAGAGGCTTGCGCGACACTACGGATGGTTCCGCTGCATTGACCTCCCGCATCCATTGCTTGAGTTGGCGGTGGGAGGTATGCAGGGAAGCACCTCCATCAACGCAGAGAACCTCTGTGGCTTTCTGAAACTCCTGCTCATCGGCGTCGTCGTCCTCCATATCTTCGTCGTCATCATCATCTTCATCCTTGTCGCGGCCGCGGGGAGGTCGATCTCCTTGTCGCCGCTTGACTTTGCTGCCGGCCCTCCCGGCCGGACGTTTCTTGCGTGCTCCCCGGCACCTTCCCTGGGCCTTCTCCTTGTCTCGCCGCTCGTACTCGGCTCTACGCTGTTCGACGAGCTGCTCGACCTTCTTGCAGCTCGGAGATCGTGGCCCTTGGTGCGGTGGATCTTGCAAGATCGCTTGCCGGAGCCGTCACCTTGTCGGCGGCCGCCACCGGCAGTGGTTGGCGTCGTGACAACCTCCTTGCCGGAGCCACCAGCCTTGGCGTTCTTGTCGCCACCTCCGTTGCCGGACTGCTCAACAGCTAGCACTTCTCTGGCCTTCTTCTTCCTGTTGCCTCGCCGCCGACCCTTCTTTGCCGGGGCGGTGTCGTCACCGCCGATCCTGCTTCGCATTCTCTCCTCGAGTCTCCTCCTTCCTCAAAGACGCCGCACACTTGTCGGCCAAGGCGCATACACGACGTCCTGACTTTGCACATCGCCATCTCCTCCTCATCCTGCGGTTCCGCACATTCTCGATGAAATGCGCCGATCACCGCGGCAGGTGGACGTCACGGGATGTTGTAGTGCACACGATCAATCTGAATGAACTTGCGCAGGACTCTCCTTCCTTCTCGGGCGAGCAAGTGAAGGTCACTCTCTTGGCCATGAGGTTTGTGGCCACCTGTGAAGGCGCCAACAAACTGATGGCACAGATCTGCCCAGGAGGATATGGAGCTGTCCGGCAAGTGCATGAGCCAAGATCTGACGTTGGGCTTGAGTACGAGCGGGAAGTAGTTGGCGAGGATCTTGTCGTCCCGTCCCCCCGCAGCCTGCACCGCGATGGTGTAGATGCTGAGGAACTCCGACGGATGCGTCCGGCCATCATACTTCTCCGCACGCGTCGCTTGAAGTTTTTCCGGCTGGGCCATTGGACTTGCCGCAGCTCACGAGTGAACGCAGGGCAACCTACCGCGTCACGGCAAGTCGCTGGCCCCTCCGGGCGCTGCATGTCGACAGAAGGCCCAGCGCTTGTCGGATCGACGTCGCGCTTCTCTTCGGCGCTCGATGCGAGTTCGAGCGTCCTCTTGTTGTCGCTCATGAAGAACTTGGCGCTGATCGCGGCGAACTCGCGGATCCAACGACGCAGTGGAGTCGCTGTCGAGGTAGATCCGTCGAGTCGGCGATCTTGGCCCTTTTGGCGGAGAGTGCACGGTGGTTGCCCCTCCGACAGTCTCGTCGCCACCGGCTCGTGCCTTGTCGTCTCGCCGCGGCAATGATGGCGTCGATTGCCGCGGATCGCCGCTGGCAAAGCCGATGAGGCTCGATAGTGGCCCTCCACTCGTCGACCTTGTCGGCCGTTGGAGGGTAGTCGAGGAGCAGCTGGGCTCTCCCGCAGCTTCTGCCAAGTAGTGGGTGGCATTGGAGAACGGTGCGAGGAGCGGGACACGCCGGACTTCTAACTCCGTTAGAAGGAGCGGCGCCCGTCCGGCGGCCGTATCTCACTCGTGCAAGCATGTTGGCGCCGCATGCTGGTCTTGAGGGTCTCGATCCAACGAACGTATGGCGCTGTGAACGCCATGACGTTGTTGGTCCCGCGTCTCTTGAGATGGGCGCGGGGGATGCGCGGACGCCGAGGTCTGCGGTGCCTTGTCCTTGGACTTGGCAACGTCGCGAGCACCTTCGTCGGCGCCCGTTCCTCCGCCAGCGTCTGCCCCACCACCCATTTGTTGTGGTGAGGGTGGGTACGACGCGGACGGCTCTGCTGCCGCCGAAGCCTTCTTCTTCGGTGGCATGTTGAGGAAGATGTTGATGACGCTGCTCGCGTGAACGCCGGATCAGATTCACACGGCCTCGACGCCCCCTACCTGGCGCGCCAGAGATGTCGGGGAGGCTGATCGTACCCGCAGACACCTATGGGGCCGGCGGAGCGGGCCCCTTTGTGGTTCGGAGGGGGGCGGAGGTCGCACGAAGAGCGGATCAAGGCGATGCACACGAGCGGTTTACCCAGCTTCGGAGCTCTCCGGAGAGATAAAACTCCTACTACTGCTTGTTTGATCTATTGTGTTCTTGCTAGGGAGCAATGCGGGCTACCAAACCTAGCGTGAGTGTCTGTGGTCTCGAGTGGGTCGAATGAACCGAACCTCGGAACCTTGCCTAAAATGCGAACCGAACCTCCTCTACGTCGCACTCGGGCCTCCTTTTATATGCTCAAGGGGTCTCCGACAGGTGGCAACATAGGCGGGGGTACAAATGTAAAAACAGGGTTGGTACACCTACTTGAACAGGTACAAAGGTGCAAAATACCTAACTCGACGGCAAGGGACAAAAGCAATAAATGCCCGTCGTTGTCGCCAAACAAGGTAACAGAGACCGTCAGTGCGCCTCCGCTTCGCCACGATGGCGAGCTTTGTCAGCGCCGCTTATCGCTGCTCTCCGCTGGCTGCACAGCCGCTCGACACGCGCCCCTGGAACGGTCGCATGGCGACACGTCGCTGGGTGAGCTGGAGCGGAGACGGAGAGAAGTTGCATGCCGCGGCAAGCGCCTTGCCGCGAATCCTTGTCGCGCCGGAGACTTGTCGCGCTCGAGCCTTCCAGGCAAGCTCCTCTTGCCGGGCCTTGTCTTTTTGCGTGCACAGGTGGCCTTCCCGACAAGCTCCTCTTGTCGGGACCTTGTCTTCTCAATCTAATACTTTGTTCTTGAATGGCTCCAAGGGAGCCACGGAGGAGATTAGCGGTGACGAGGCAAACCTTGCCGCTGGTGCTGCAGAATCGTCTGCAGGCATCGAGTACGGGATACTAGGGTACCCCTACTCTAGTACACCGACAACATGTGAATATGACACGCTTTCCTGTTTTTGGTACATATTGTATCTGTCTATCGCACCATGTTCTTACATGAAACTACTCTTCTTGTGTATCCTGCATCAGTCACTTATGATGGGACACCTTTAACTTGGTAGTGTGATATTGGTTTGCATCTTGAATATGATTACTAGCATGTAGTGCTTCTAGTTTGATGAACGCCACCTATGACGAGACAGTTTTAACTTGGCAGAGTGATATTGGTTGCACCTTTAATATGGTGTCTAGCTTGCAGTGCTTCTAATTTGTTGGAATGCCTTCTGCTTAGTTACCACATCATAGGTGTGAATATGTCATGCCGTCCTGTTTTTCATACACATTCCATCCTCGTATCATGTGTTTGCCTTTCATCCGAGTAGTGTTCGTCAGTATCATGCATGAATGAGTTCTGAAGAGCGGATTTTATTCCTTTTTCTTATCGGTTTGACTTCACAATGCAAAATCAATACAACTGAAGGAAATTAGTCCGACAGTGGATGATGGTGGTCCTTCGGAGCAACTCAAACAGAGGGTCTCTACAGATTCTACTCCGCCATCCTCCCAACAAGATGCGCAAGACAACACAAGGCTAGACAGCCAACGTAGCCGTGTAGATGATGAGCACATCTCCCCTACTCCACCATCATAGGTGCTTGCTCTAACTTGGCACTATTATATGCGGTTGCATGTTGCGTATGATGTCTAGCTTGTATTGCTTCTAACTTTGTTGAATTGCATCTGCTTACTTTACACATAATGCCTGTGAATATGACACATGTTCCTGTTTCTAGAACATACATGTAGATGATGAGCACCTCTCCCCTACTCCACCATAATAGGTGCTTGCTCTAACATGGAACTGTTATATGTGGTTGCGTGTTCCATATGATGTCTAGTTTGTATTGCTTCTGATTTTGTTGAATTGCATCTGCATAGCTTACAACTTATACCTGCAACGACCACTTACCCATAAGACACATTTAACTTGGGAGTGTGATGTAGGTTGCATCTTGCATTGTCTTCTAGCTTGTACTGCTTCTAATTCTTGAAATGACACTTACGATGAGACACTTTTTACCTGATAGAGTGATATTGGTTGCATGTTCATATGGTGCCTAGCTTTCATTTCTTCTTATTTTATTGAAATGCCTTCTGCTTACTGTTTTTTCATACATATTCCATCCTCCTATCGTACGTCTAAATATGCAATGCTGTCTTTTTTTGTATATATTCCATCCTCCTATCCTGCGCTTGCCTTACATCAAAGTAGTGTTCATCTGTATCATGCATCAACCAGTTTTGCAGAGCTAATTTTATTCATCTTCTTTTGGTTTTGACTTCATAAGGCAATATCAGAAAATAGGAAGGAAAAGAGTAAGTTAGGATGTTGGTGGTCCTCCTGACCGACGCAAATAGAGACTCTCTAGATTTACCACTTCTCGCTAATGAAGTTGAAGTCCCAAGTCTACATGATGAGTTCATCTCCGTACTCCACCATCGCAGGTGCTTGCTCTAAGTTGATGTGATAATTGGTTTCATGTTGCATATGTTGTCTAGCCTGTATTTCTTCTATTTTGATTAAATTGCACCTGCTGAGTTTATATGTTATACATGTGCATATGACATGCCTTTCTGTGTCTAGAATACACTGCATCTATCAATCATACCATGTTCTTACATCAAAGTACTGCTGTTGTGAATTCCACATCAGTCACTCATGATTGGACGCTTTTAACATGACAGTTTGATAGTGGTTGCATCTTGCATTGATTTCTACGTTATACTGCTTCTAATTTTTCGAAATGCCACTTATGACAAGACATTTTTAACTTGGGAGAGTGATATTGGTTGCATCTTTCATATGGTGTCTAGCTTGCTTTACTTCTATTTCCTGAAAATCCTTCTGCTTAATTTACACATCGTAGCTGTGAATATGTCACGCGCCCTGTTTTTCTTACATATTCCATCCTCATACGGTTGTCTTACATCAATGTATTGCTTGTCTGTATCATGCATCAATGAGTTCTGAAGAGCGATTTTATTCTTTTGTGTAGTGGGTACGGCTTGACATGGCAAAGTCATAAAAGAGCAAGGAAAAGAATATAGTAGGGAATGGTGTTACTCGTCGGGTGAAATGAAAAAGGATCTGCCCTCGAGATTTAGCTGGTACTTATAGTGAAGTAGAAGGTCCAAGTCCACTGGCTAAATCTACAAACACAGTATCACCTGCTTCCACCACCGCAGATTCTGCTTCAACTGCATCAAAGATCTCAACGAGTTACTGGTTCGTTTGCTCCGGAACTGGCCAGTTCCCAAGCTATCATCACATCTAACACTACGTCCAAAGCACTGCTGATACAACAGGACTTGGCAAGATCAGATGAACCTCATGAGCATCAACACCAAGACAGTACCTGACTGAGTCAAGTTGCAGTTGCATGCTCCTTTATATGTACTCTCACAGTTTGATGTGCACTAACACTTTCCATATTTGTTGTTGAAATAGCACCACGGCGCAAGTGGAAACAGACATCATGGATAATGCTTGACATATTAACAAAATCTAAAGGAGGAAGAATGGAGATCCATTTTGAGGCAGGTTTAAAAAGGCCACGTGATGCTACAGAGTTAGCCAAGTTAGTATCAAATGCACGTATCCTCCCAACATGGATCTAGTACAGGAATGAGAAAGACAATACCCAGTTTAATACCTTCCTTGACCATTTATCCATAAGTAATGTTATTCATCGCAATTTGTAATATTTTCTTGCTCTGTCCCATACTTTCTAGCTTCCTCCAAATAAGACTCACATTCTTTTTTTAACAGTTGAGGTTCAAGTTGGATCCGAAAGATGATGCAACTAAACAAGCATGCACTCATGTTTTTCAGTCTGCTTTGCGACCGTATCGGTACCACCTTAGAAAATCTCACTTTGAAGGCAATGCTAACAATGAAATCGCCCAAACAGCTACAGTGGAATATATTACAAATGAAGACTGGACAACCCTTGTTAAACACTGGTCTGATCCAAAGTATCAGGTAGGGTATATGTATTTGATCAGACCACATATTGAACTTGTATTTATGTATGTGCCTTACAAGTGTATCTTCTTCTAGGATAACTATTTGAAGAACAATACCAACCTTTCTAAAGTGAAATTCCAACAGACAACAGGATCTCGTAGCTATATTGCACACTGAGAGGCTATTGTAAATAGCTGCTAGTTCCTTCTTTTTTCTATGCCATATTATCGTATCTATATTGACATGTTCCAAATACAGAGGAAAGCCCGTGCGGACCAAAAAGAACCTGAACCGAATTCAGTGCAAATATTCAAGAATTGCCACACCAGCAAGATGAAGGGCATGAGCACACCAGTTCAAGCCGTTGTTGTAAGTCCTTACTCCTCATGCCTTTGAACTGACTGGTACTGTGACGTGGTGTTCATTTAACTGCTTTGTTTGCAGCCAATGTCAGTTACTCTGTTCACTTTTATACACAGTTTTCTTAATGTATCATTTCACCTTACATGGTTTAAAAGAGATGAAGGATATTCTTTTGGTCTTGATCTGTAATCTAGTTGTGATGTTCACGTGCGCACACAATGATACAATAGCCTGTTTGTTTTATATATGTTTGCCCATGATATGAATGATGTCATACTATGTTCATCCTACTTTAAACCATGTCTCTTTATCCTTAGATGTCAATGAATATGAGGAAATAGGCAATACAGTAGGCATGCTACATGGACATATGTTCCAAAAGTGATTTTATTATATAGTTGGCACTACAATACATGCTAATGTATTACAATAGTTCACCAAAATAAGTTATGTATAAACGTGAAACCTACTTTGTTTGTTTTTGTCTCATTAGTAACTTATCCGTACACTAATCTACAAGTTCAAACTTTCAGCAAGCTATGGAACAAATGATTGAACAACCACAACCACCTGAATGTGACGAGGCTACCACAGGCACAATGTCACCTCTTGCTGCAGTGCGTCAGTATCTCTCCACTAACAGTGCAAAAATCACCTTCCTGCGTAATTCTGGGTTGGTTGTCATGGTAACCTCGTCCAAATCGCCTTTTGAACAAAAACTTCCAGCTAAACAGAGTGATATATCTGTGCTCCAGACACAAGTCCAATCCCTAATGGACGTTGTTTCGGAAACAAGAATAGTGGTTGACAAATGTCGTGAAGATACGTATGGTTTTGAAACCAGACTATCAGACATTTGCTTCATTGTTCAAGAGCAATGGCAGATAAAAGGGGAAGATCGTGCTGCTCCATCAGATTCTACAGCCTGAAACATTAGCACTCAGGTCAAATGATATGTGCTTCTATACATCTGATGGTGCTTTTATCTGCAAGGACTGTAAACTTATGCAAACAGGCCTTTTGTTGTATGGTTGGAATTTATTTTGTTGTGATACATCATTTGTGATGCTGCCAAAGGCTGCAGTAATTACGATGCTATTTTTGTATAGTGTAGGTTTATCTTAGTAATGTATTCGGCCGAAAGCTTCGTAGGAGCCCAACATGCCAACATTCGTCGGGCCCATTCCAATTGGGATAAAAACGATTATGGGCCGAAATTTGCATGTAGCCCACTAAAAATATCTGGGCCTAAATCAGTATAAGCTTTCATATTTTTCTGTTAGGCCTGTGCCCATAGTGCGCCTTTAACAGGCCTAAACATAATTTGGGCCCTCAGTAACAATAGGCCGTTTACAGGTGTAAATATCTCGAGCCCATAAAAAAATGGGCCTTTAATAGGACGAAAGTGAGATTGGGCCCTGATTGTGCCAAATAACCCACTGGTCTTAGCAGGACGAAATGATGGCCCATTTACAATGCAGATCATTCGCAGGCCAAAATTCACACGGGCCGTAAATGCGTCGACCTACTACATGGGCCTTTAACAGGCCGGAAGTTCAGTCGGGCTTGAGTAGTGACATTTTTATAGGGGCCATTAGTAGGCCCGATGTGACGTCGGGCCACATATGGCCCATGGATTTCGCACGACGTTAACATGCCGAAAGTCACAACAGGCTGAAATTGGCCCAAATCTATAGTGGGCCTCTAACAAGCCGAATGTCAGACATGGACGAATATGACCCAAATCCTTCACGGTCGTTTATGGGCCGAAAGTTTCAATGACCTATAAATGGGCCCAAATGAAGCAGGACCTTTAACAGGCTAGAAACACACCGGGCCGTAATTCGGCCCAAATACTTAGCGGACTGTTAACGGGCCAGAAGTGACCATGGGCCGCAATGATGACAAGTTTAGGACGGGCCGTTGACGGTCCGATTTGATACTAGCCATACAAGCCTTAACTGAGAATGTTAGGCCTTTAGCTGGTCCGGCCCATTATGGTCTATAAATCTTGTGGGCCTTTAGTTGGGCCGGCCCATTATGGTCCGCTAAATCTTGTGGGCTTTAGTTGGGCCGACCCATTTAATCTTTATGGGCCACTTTTGGGCCGGTCCACATGTCAACATATCATAGGCGCATCTCGCCCATTGGATGAGTGACACCTGTGCCAACGCGGAGCTAACACGTGGTTCCGTCAGCCAATGAGAATTTTACACGTGGAAAATCGGCATTGATCGTGGCTGTTAGCGGGTTATCGGATCCAAAATCGGACCCGATAGCTTAACAACGACCGTTACAGTGGATGCCATGTGTCGGTCACCCTTGACGAAAGCACTTCCATGACGCGACATTTATCGTCATGGAACTGGACACTTCCGTGATGATCATTTTGGTAATGTAATGAAATACTTCTACGACAGCACAGGTATGACTGTCGGGGCGGGCTGATCTGGCCCACGAACACCTATGGGACCGGCGGACCGAGCCTCTTTCGGTTCGGCGGGGAGCGGAGGTCGCACGAAGAGCAGATCGAGGCGGCACACGGACGCTTACCCAGCGGAGCTCTCCGGAGAGATAATACCCCTACTGCTGCATGTCTGAGTGTATTGAGTTCTTGCTCAGGAGCGCTGAGTGCTACAGTACACACAAGCTGCTAACGAGACTGAGCGTGAGTGTCGAACCTTTCGACCCCCCCCCCATGTTGCGCATGGGCCTCCTTTTATATGCTCAAGGGGTCTCCGACAGGTGGCAACGTAGACAAGGGTACAAATGGAAAAGGAGTGGTTGGTACAGCTACTTGTACAAAGGTAATACGATTATGCGAGTATCATACCTAACCACGACGGCAGGGACAAAGGCATTAAATGCCCGTCACGCCACCCTAACAAAGGCAAACAGGGGGCCGTCGGCGCCACCGCTTGCCACGATGGCAATCTTGTCGGCGCCGCTTGCCACCTCGCACCGTTGGCTGCACAACCTCTCGCCACGCTGGCGCTGGAAAGGTCCTGTATGACCACGTTAGTGGATGTGCTGGAGCGTGGAGGTGCAGTGGTGGTCTGCCGCGGCAAGCGCCTTGCCGCGGTTGTTGTCTTGTCGCGTCCGGAAGCTTGTCGCTCACCGGGCCTTCCCGGCAAGCTCCTCTGCCGGGGCCTTGTCTTGAAGGTGCCTTGGATGGCCTTCCCGGCAAGCTCCTCTTGCCGGGGCCTGTCTCCTTGGCTCGAATACTTTGTTCTTGAATGGCTCCAAAGGAACCACGGAGGACCTTGGCGGTCACCCGGTAAGCCTTGCCGCGGAGGGCTGCAACTGCCCGTGCACAAGTTCGGGATACTAGGGTACCCCTACTCTAGTACACCGGCAATGACTATCTTGATTCTGTCATAAAATCGTCATGAATGTACATGCATGACAGAAAACGTGACCTACTGTGACAAACATGTATCATCACGGAAGTGTATTTTTTTGAAGTGGTGGCATGCATGCATAGTTTAAACAACTGTGCCACGACCCCACCACATAGCTGGTTTGGCGGGAGGTTGTTCCGACTTCTTCGGATTCTGGCAAGATGGATAAGGATAATAAAAACATTTTAAATGTTGGTCACAAAATCCTCAACTGACAAGGGCACAGTGAAGACAACCGACACGTGTCAATAGAATGCATATGAAGATTTAGAGAAAGTAGGAGAGATAGGCACAGATGGGGTAAGGGTCCGATTACAGTCACTTAGTGCAGAAAAGGCAACTTGAAGACATGGATATAAGTGAATGTTGTTGAGGACAGAATATATATATATATATATATATATATATATATATATAATAGATCGTTTAAATATTGATAAGGTATTATTAATCATATGGGCAGGGAAGACCCCCTATAAAAAAATATAAATAAATAAATAATAATATTAAGCAATGTTGAAAATGTAAGCAACCTTGGCATGTATGTACGCATACACTGGCACAAGGATTCCTGAAGGCAGAAGAAGCTCTCAAGGCTAATCGCATGAAGATCTGTATGGTCAAGAGCAAAGACTGGTACATAAAGGCCTGTCAATTATTCACCGAGAGACAATGCCACGTGAAGAAAGCAAAGATTCCTGAAGATTGAAGCTTGTCGGCACTCTCTCTCGCACTTTTCTATATTATTAGAAGGACACGCGTGTACCCTAGTAGGACACGTGTGCATACTACCGTGTGTAAAATAAGTGAAGGAAGGCTCCCGAAGGCCTCCCTTGCAGCCACCCCTCGCGGCTATAAAAGGATACGCTGGGCTCAAGAAGAGAACACAAGACAGGGGAGCACGAAGCACTCAGAGCATCGAGACTCTCCACCAGAGCACCACTTCCTTTGTAGTTTAGCCACCACCACTGCTAGTAGAATAGCCAAGAAGGCGCTTAGTTCGCCAAGAATTTGAAGGTAATTTCCTAGTTGTGTGTAATCCCTTCGGGGCCTCCTGAAAGGGAAAACCATATGTAAATTATGTTGTTGAAATGATGTGGTTTCTTGGTTTCACTTAGTGCTTTTATTTATGAATTTATGGGACGAGTTCTTATGCTAGGGATCCTATAGGAGAAACCTCTGCGTGTGTAGTTCTCTGTGTAGCCCAGAGTGGCGTTTGAATGAGAACCTTGTGGCCGCAGAGAAGTGTTCCCTTCGAGTGGAACTGCCTGGGAAGACGATAGGAATTTACCCCATAAATTTGCAATTAAAACTGCTAAGTGAACGCAACTAGCTACATCTGATACAATATAATGATAAATATGGTGAGTACTGAGTAGGATTTTATACTGCTGCGTACATTCGTCGGTCGATTTGTTGGCCTTGCCAGCCCAGAATAGATCCTGTATCAAATAACTAATCTAGTTAGAACGTGAAGGTAATCATATTGAATTAAATATTACTGTGAATAGTGAAAGTACTATTCCAAATAGTGTTTTAAATAGTAAAGCACTTTTGTGAATAGTGCCCTATCTAGTGAATAGTAAATACTATTCAAGATAAAAAGTACGTCCTGTCTACCACTTTCACCTAATCCCAAATTAACCTAATCAAAATCTAATCACATATTAAGCTAAATAAAGTTATTAAAATAAAAATTTATACCCATATTGTTGGTATCAGGTCCAGTGTTTAATCATTGAAAGGTTAAAATATTTAAACTTAGAAGTTAGCGCAGGTAAAGTAATAAATACTAAGGAAAATCTAAATATAAGGTGTAGAGTGAATCCTTCTGAAGAGCATATCTGGCATTCATCTCATAGCCAGTTAAATACAGTCGTCGATTTGATATATAATTTTTACATATCTTGGGAAAAAAGACAAGATAATTTAGACCAAAAATTTGTAAGTTTATTCAAAGAATACCAAAAGCTTACTGATAAGTATTCAGGTTTGAATAATAAAATGGATCTAGCTTTACATAAGCTAGAGGAAGCAAAAGCAAGACAGAATACAGTTTCCAAGAATAACGATTATATTAAAGAGGAAGTGTTATCAATAGGCCGTTACTTAAGTAAAGGCAAAGAGTCACTCCCACGCACTGAATCAAGACAAGATATACTTGAAATAAAAAAGTTGGTTCAAGAGGTTAAAACTTTGATTATCTCATAATTATATGACCGAATATACTCAAGCATTAAACGAAGTAGCTAAATACCTGTCACCTCCTGTCGGGTTTTCCGATCACGACTCCCCTAAAGAAGATTACAAAGTAATAATAAGACAAAATAACACAATCATCCAACTATTAATTCAAGTATTAGATAAGCTAAAAAGTGTCCAAAGCAACAAAGAAATTATGTTATCATCATCTGGAATAGTTGCCTCTACTAGAAATATTAATTCAGAAAAATGGACGTATCTAAAGGCTTCCTTAGACGAGACAAAACTCTCCAATTAGTAAGGCAAGATTCAAGACCTCTAGCCATGAAGCATAGATTATCATGCAAAGCTGATGATATTGATAGCATTGAAGAAGTTATAGATATACAAAGAGATCTAGAAAGATATCAAAAAGATACCCTGAGAAAAATAAAGCCGCAGCAAGTATACCACATGGGTATGTTTGAAAGTAAGAGTGGTCTATACAGAATATCTCGAGAAGTAGAATTAAGCGTGTTAACACATCTAGTAGATTGAAGAATTGTAAGCAAAAATATTGAAAATGAATTAAAATATTGTGGTTGCAAATATATTCATCAAGGCATGTATATCATAGGAGTCAAAGGTATGACAAGGAAGAAATTAGGTGCGAAGGTTTTGATAACTTTATTAGACAGAAGATGGGAATCTGTAGACAAAGCAGCATTAGGATTTTTGGAAGGAGACATGAATGAAAAAAGATTAATAACCTATATAGCTCCAGACCTAATGATGCCCGTAAAAGAATTTATTGAAAACATGAGTTTTGGTTTCCAAACTAAAGGTTATGAAGATTTTAAAGGAACAAATTTGCTAGTAAGTATCGAATTTATAGGAAGGCTCACTACTAGAAGTAGCTCAAGATATAGAGTAAATGTGAATGACATAATTGATAGTATGCAATCAAAAGGTATAAAGTTTATGAATCCTCTTAAAATTGGTTCTGAAGAAAGAGCTGGAGAAGAATGGAAGATAGGTGAATTAATAGAGAAAAAAGAATTAAAGCAACCTGAAAATTACATAAGCTATCAAAGTTGTGAAGGAAGTAGCAGTATTCGATTTATGAACTATAAATTAAGCTGCATCAATAGAAGACTCTGAATCTTTTATGTCAGAATCGGAAATTGATGATGATAAAAATAAGGGTGTATCTGAATGCATGGAAAAGGCTAATTTAGAAGATGAAATAATTCATTGGGAAAAGAAGCTAAAGCATATTGAATGGGAATATAGTCATTCTATGACAAAGGATTGGCCAAAAATTAGAGAAAGAGAACTATTTATCATTCGAGAAATTGCAAGGTTAAAGAAACTAAAAAACGATAAAATGTCTGCCACTAGTAGTTCAAGCATGGAAGATAAAATTATAGCATCTACAGAAAGAAAAGCAAATGCTATTATTAATAAAAATTTTATCATTAATAATAATAATAATAAAGATAAGAATATTATTCAAAAAGAAGAAATTATTAGTGAAGAAGAGCAATGGGATATCAATAATAAGTTATTATTAGAAAGTTATGAGGAAGAGGAGGAATTAATAAAATAAATGTGGTTAGAAAATGAAAGATATGATGATTCGGAACAAAATAGTGATTTCTATAACTCACTAGATGATGTGGGACTAAATAATTTAGACAATGCAATGGAAGCCATGGAAGTAGAAAGTAGTGGTAAAAGAAGAAGGGGATATGGAGAATCATCTGTAAAAAGAGAAGGAGAAAGAGAGAGACCTACCAGGACAACTGGACAATGGCCTCCAGAAAAAGATGATTATCAACCTACATATATCCCACGACAATATAGATACATGGGTACTAAAAGAAGAGATTTTGAAAAACCAGTGCAATTCCAAAATTATAAAAATGATGGTGCTATATTAAACCTAGAAGCTCATGATCCAATAGATTGGCCGAATATAATCAGCATATGGAAAGGTTTAATAGTGCAAAAATATATACAAAATCAGTATAGCATAGGCACTAAGGTAGAATATATGTTAACATATCTTGAAACATTTTTAGGAGAATCTGTAAAAGTTCTATGGGAACAATGGATAGAATCATACCCTAGTCAATATGAAGAATTAAAAAGGGCAGGAAGTAACCCTGATAACTTTGCGAATGTTATCTCAAATATGATCATAGCAGAAGATCCAGAATTAGGACATAACTCATTGCAAAATGAAAGGTTAAGAGAAATAGAAAAATTAACATTAACTAGCTGGAAAGGTATTAAAGAATTTTCCCAGCATTATTTGTATAATGCTACCACTACTAAACAAGGTTTTAATGTAGGCGTAGTAGAAAGATATTTTAATAAGTTGCCTGACCCCCTAGGGTCATTAATATTTGAAGAATATAAAAAGGAAACGGTAGGAAATGTGGTAAATATATCTCAAGCTGTAACATTTGTTTTCAAACAATTAAGAAAGGTATGTACTAGCATTCAAGCACAAAGATCTATGAAAAAATCAGACTACAATTTTTGCAATAATATTGTCCAAATACCACTAACATATGGAGAAGAAAGGCATAGGAAAAACAAATATTATAAACCACAAAAGAGAGATAACAGAAATTTTAGAACAAAGAAAAGATATTTCTTAAGAAGATCAGACAATAGAGCCCCATTCTTGCATAAAATAAATGTAAGAAGATATAATCCTAAGAAAACCTATGATAAAACATGCATGTGTTTCATATGTAACTCACCGGATCATCTAAGTAGAACTTGCCCTAATAAAGACCAGAAAACATACTGTAGCAAATATGAAGAACAAGCGAGAGTGTTAATAATAGATAGCGTTAATGAAAATATATTAGTATGTGATGATGAAATAAAAGACGATGAGTCAATATATTCAATTATAGAAACAAATGAAGTAGAAAATGAGGCTCCAGAATATGAATCAAGTGAAGATGAAATATACCTAATAGATGAATTAGCCGGTTTAAAAATTGAAATGATGAACCAAGTAGATTGTGAACATGATTGGATTAGAGGAAAAGGTGATTATAACATAAAATGTGCTTTTTGTATATATTACCCAAGCCAATATAATAGGTTTACATGTAGCTTGTGTTTAAAACAAGCATGTGCCTCATGTCTAAGAGCCAATAATCAAAAGTGGAGACAAGAGATAGAATTGGAACCAGAAGAGCGAATATTATCCAGTAGGGTTAGAAATTTAGAAAATAAAATAAATAAGCTAGAAGCAGAGCTAGAAAAACTTAAAGATGAGTTAGAAAATAGTAAAGATCAAACTAATAATGTTCTAAAAAACACTGAAATGAAAGAGCAAATGGTTACAGTAAGGGATAAAAAAGGAGACAAATTAATACAATTCAAAGATGCAATTACTAGTTTTGGAAACAAATATATTGTTCGATTAACATTCAAAGAAGTGTTAGGGATAAGGATCCCTGTTAAGATTGTTCTGAAGCCAAATATTTCATATACAATACTGGCACTATTAGATACTGGGTGCACTCAGAATATCATCCATGATAAATATTTTATGAGATGTCCCGAAATAGTTGAAACTATAGATGATAACAAAGCTGAGGTATCTACCGATATGTCAGGAATAAAGAAGATCCATGATCAACTAGCATATAATATTGAAGCTTACATAAATGGCACAAAATATATAATAGATGAAATTACAATAAGAGATTTGCCAGTAATAAATGATGACATGATAATGGGGTTAATATTTTTACAACAATCTTTACAAACCACAATCATACATGAAGAGGGGGTAACATTTATCCCTTATCAAGATAATGTTCCATACATATCTGAAGTGCGAAAACAAAGAAAGTTCTTGAAAATGTAGAAATATCTAATTTAGATGATGAATATAGCGTAAGTCCGGATCCTTGAATTACGTAAAGATGAAGAACTTAGTGAGACCATAGAAGAATATCATATAGAAAATACATGTACAGAATGTATTGGGTTGCAAACATTCTCTCCAAATTGGTATAGAGATATAAAATCTAAAAAGGATATAGATAAGATTGTGCAAAGACTAGAAATCATACAAATTATTGGAGAAATACCAATGAAACATTGGGATAAGAACTCTATAGTTTGCAAAATAAATATCATAAATCCAGATTATACAATTAAGTCAGGACCAATAGAAGCTACTCCTAAAGATATCGAAGAGTTCAAAATGCATATTGAAGAGTTATTAAAGTTAAAAGCTATAAGAGAAAGCGAAGCCCTCATCGGTCTCTGCTTTTATAGTTAGAAATCATCTTTGAAGAAGTTAGAGGTAAATATAGAATGGTAATTAACTTTAAAAGGCTTAATGATAATATAGTTGACGATGCATACAACATACCTAATAAGCAGGAATGGATTAACAGAATACAAGGAAGTAAATATTTCTCCAAATTCGATTTAAAGGCAGGATTTTGGCAAGTAAAAATGCCTGAAGAATCTATTCCCGGGACAACATTTACTTGTCCACAAGACCATTATGAATGGCTAGTAATGCCATTAGGCCTAAAGAATGCACCTGCACTATTTCAAAGAAAGATGCAAAATATATTTAATGAGAATCAAGCATTTATATTAGTATACGTAGATGATTTGTTAGTATTCTCAAAGTCATACAAAGAGCATATAGCTCATCTTGAAGTGTTCTTTCGAAAGGTAGAACAAAATGGACTCATACTATCCAAAAAGAAGATGGAAATTTGCAAAGATAAAATAAATTTCCTTGGTCATGAAATAGGAGAAGGAAAGATATACCTACAAGAACATATTGCAAAGAAAATATTAGAGTTTCCTGATAATATGAGTGATAAAAAGGTTTTACAACAGTTCTCAGGAATTGTAAACTATGCGCGAAACTATATAGACAACTTAGCAAAGTTAGCAGGACCTTTATATGCTAAATTAAGGAAAAATGGTCAAAAATACTTCAATTCCGAAGATATAAAATTAGTAAATGCCATGAAGGAAAAGGTCAAGAAATTAAAACCCCTAGAATTGCCTCTAGAAGACAATTATTTTATAATTGAGACAGATGCATCTAAGGTAGGATGGGGTGCGATACTCAAACAAAAACCCAATAAATACTCTCCAAAAGCAGATGAAAAAAATATGCAGATATGCTTCAGGAAGTTACAAACTAAAGACAGTAAATAATATTGATAGAGAAATCCTTGCAGTTGTAAATGCAATAAATGCATTTAGGCTATATCTAGGATTTAAAGAATTTACAGTGCGAATAGACTGTGAAGCTATATGTCGATATTACAATAAAATTAATAGTAAGAAAATCTCAAACTGTAAGATGGGTTTTATTTGAAGACACTATAGCTGGGAATGGTTATAAAGTTATTTTTGAGCATATTAAGGGGAAGGATAATACCTTACCTGACATATTTTCTCGTGCATCAAATTTGCAGATATGAGGAAAGGATTATTCCACACCAAGGAGGAATATATCTTCTTTGGAGAAGAAAATATAGGCTGAAAGTATTTCAGCCAAATACATTCAATTTCAAGACAAAGGCTCATATCAAGCTTGATGAAGTTCAACGCTGCATATTGGATAATTTCTGGTTCCAATATACCACCAAAATAGAGGAAATGTGATATATGTTATCAATTCTGAATAGCTTGGCAGAATATTTTAGCGAACTAAACAAAAAATTGCCAAAGCCAGAAAAGACTGAAATACCAAAAGGAGAAACACTATATCTTATATTTGATGGAAACATACCACTTATTCATCGAGTGACAATGCCACGTGAAGAAAGCAAAGATTCCTGAAGATTGAAGCTTGTCGGCACTCTCTCGCACTTTTCTATATTATTAGAAGGACACACGTGTACCCTAGTAGGACACTTGTGCATACTACCGTGTGTAAAATAAGTGAAGGAAGGCTCCCGAAGGCCTCCCTAGCAGCCACCCCTCGCGGCTATAAAAGGAGACGCTCGGCTCAAGAGCACAACACAAGACAGGAGAGCGCGAAGCACTCAGAGCATCGAGACTCACCACCAGAGCACCACTTCCTTTGTGGTTTAGCCACCACCACTGCTAGTAGAATAGCCAAGAAGGCGCTTAGTTCGCCAAGAATTTGAAGGTAATTTCCTAGTTGTGTGTAATCCCTTCGGGGCCTCCCGAAAAGGAAAAACCATATGTAAATTATGTTGTTGAAATGATGTAGTTTCTTGGTTTCACTTAGTGCTTTTATTTATGAATTTATGGGACGAGTTCTTATGCTAGGGATCCTATAGGAGAAACATCTGCGTGTGTAGTTCTCTGTGTAGCCCAGAGTGGCGTTTGAATGAGAACCTTGTGGCCGTGAGAAGTGTTCCCTTGGGTGGAACTGCACAGGAAGGCGATAAGAATTTACCCCATAAATTTGCAATTAAAACTGCTAAGTGAGCGTAACTAGCTACATCTGATACAACATAATGATAAATATGGTGAGTCTTGAGTAGGATTTTACACCACTTGCTGCGTACATTAAATCGGTCGATTTGTTGGCCTCGCCAGACCGAATAGATCTGTATCAAATAAATAATCTAGTTAGAGCGTGAAGGTAATCATATTGAATAAAATATTACTGTGAATAGTGAAAATAATATTCAAATAGTGTTTTAAATAGTAAAACACTTTAAGTGAATAGTGCCCTACCTAGTGATTAGTAAATACTATTCAAGATAAAAAGAAATGCGACACATCTACCACTCTCATATAATCACATATTAACCTAATCAAAATCTTAATTAATATTGATTAAAATATATTTTTAAAAATTTATTCCGTATATTGTTGGTCGTACTTTTTATCTTGAATAGTATTTACTATTCACTAAATGAGGCATAAAAACTATTTCAAAATTACATATAAGTGATACAAAAAGTCGAAATCAGAAGTGAGGAAACCTTTGTGTATCAGTCTTTGCTCTTCGGCCATACAGATCTTCATAGCCTTGAGAGCTTCTTCTGCCTTCAAGAATCCTTGTGCCAGTGTATGCGTACATACATGCCAAGGTTGCTTACGTTTTCAACATTGCTTAATATTATTATTTATTTATTTATATTTTTTTACAGGGGGTCTTCCCTGCCCATATGATTGATAATACCTTATAAATATTTAAAGGATCTATTATGGGAATTTCTATCAATATTCGGGTCGGGTATAGGTCCTCCGCGCCCAAATAATTGATAGCAATATCAATATATGCAGTTTGGGCTTTATTCAGGCCGCTGCCCATGCCTTGCTATGTCCATATGATCATCATCATTTAACACATTGAAATCATATTTTTCATCACATTATTTCTTTATTTCTTCAAATTTTTCATGCATTTCTTGCCTTAGTTCTTTTAAAATTTCCTCATTTAATTCTTTCTTTATTATCTTTGAAAATTCTTCAAACCTTTTATTCGTTTCTTGATATATGTATTCACTGTCTAAAGGGTCAAGCCCCTTTAGAAGGCATTCTTGATATGTCTTATATTTTGGGGATTCTTCATTCTTTATATTTTTTGAGCTTGATGCCTCCCCCTTTGTGGGAGTTGGTGAAGCAGGTATGCCTCTTTTCATTTGGATATAGTCTTTAGCCTTTGGTTCTGTCGGTGTACTAGAGTAGGGGTACCCTAGTATCCCGAACTCGTGCCGCAGGCGATTGCAACACCAGCGGCAAGGCTTGCACGGTCACCGCCAAGATCCTCCGTGGTTCCTTTGGAGCCATTCAAGAACAAAGTATTTAACCAAGAAGACAAGGCCCGGCAAGAGGAGCTTGCCGGGAAGGCCACTCAAGGCACGCAGAAGACAAGACCCGGCAAGAGGAGCTTGCGGGAAGGCTCGAGGCGACAAGCCTCCGGACGCGACAAAGGATTCAGCCACGGCAAAGGCACTTGCCGCGGCAGCAACCTCTCTTCATCTCCGCTCCAGCTCATTCACCAGCGATGTCGCCATGGGACCATTCCATGCGCAGCGTGTCAAGAAACTGTCTGCAGCCCGGTAGGGAGCAGCGATAAGCGGCTGACAAGCTTGCCATCGTGGCGACGGTGGGCGCTCTGACGGTCCCTGTTGCCTTTGTTTAGGCGGCGAGGGCGGGCATTTAATGCTTTTGTCCCTTGCCGTCGGGGTTAGGTAGAGTACCTTGTACACCTGTACAAGTAGGTGTACCAACTCTGTTTTTCCATTTGTACCCTCATCTACGTTGCCACAGCCGGAGACCCTTGAGCATATAAAAGGAGGCCTATGCATAGCGTGAGGGGGTTCGAAGATTCTCACGCTAGGTCTCGTTAGCAGCTGGAGTACACTATAGCTCTCAGCGCTCCCTAGCAAGAACACAATACAATCAGACAAGCAGCAGTAGGAGTATTATCTCTCCGGAGAGCTCCGAAGCTGGGTAAACTGCTCGTGTGCTTCGCCTCGATCCGCTCTTCGTGCGATTTCCGCCCCCTCCGAACCTAAAGGGACTCGGTTCGCCGGTCCCATAGGTGTTCGTGGGTCCGATCAGCCTCCCCGACATCTTCAACACCAACAGTGCTGAGGGGCAGTCTGCTCCGACAAGCCCTAGGGTTTGTTTCGTTGAAGCAGACGCTCCCGACAAGTTTTGCTCCGGCAAGCTTGCCGGGGAACGTCAAGCTCCGGCTGAGTCGCAGGTTCTTGCCGTGGAAGCTGATGTTCCCGCAGCGGCAGATGTGCCTTTAGTCCTTGTTGTCGAGCCATAGCTCCGGCATGGGCGCAGCAGATTGTCCATTTCCTTGAGACGGAGAACTTCCGAAGAGCAAGAAGAAGCGGAAAGAGTAGCCCGGCGGTCAAGTATGTACCAGTTTGTCGATAGCACACTTTATGCAGAAGAAGACTCAACGGGGTGAAATTGAAGTGTATTCACCGGAAGGCGGACAAAAGCTGTTGGCGAGAGATACATGGAGGCATATGTGGTCATCACATTGGCGCCAAGAGCACTTCAAGCAAAGCTTTCCGGCAAGGTTTCTTCTGGCCGACAGCCCTCCAGATGCAACGCACAAGTAACCAAGTGTGAAGCGTGCGGTTCCATTCCAAGCAGATACACCAGCCGGCTCAAGCTCTGCAGACGATCCCTTTATCACAGCCATTTTGATTACGGGGCTCGACATTCTCGGCCCCTTTCCTCGAGCTATCGGGGCTTTGAGTACTTATGCGTAGCAATCGACAAGTTCACAAAGTGGCGGGAAGTGGAAGCGATGAGGAAGGTGACCGCCTGATCGTGATCAAGTTCTTCAGTCGATTGTTTGCCGTTTCAGAATCCCTAACAGGATCATCACCGACAACGGCACACAATTTCTGAGTCGCACCTTCATGCGATGCGTCCAAGATCTTGGCGCCAAGGTCTGCTTTATACATTGCTCATCCGAGAAGCAGCGGTCAAGCGAGAGAGGGCAAATCTTTGAAGTCTTCTTGCGGGCTCAAGACCAGAACTTTCGACGAGCTGCACAAGTGCGGAAGAAACAGGATTGAGGAGCTGCCGGTGGTTCTTTGGTCGATCGGACGACGCCAAATCGAGCCACCGCCGCGGACAACTTTTGCTCTAGTCTATGGAGCAGAGGCAGTTCTCTCCACGGAACTCGTATACGGGTCACCTCAAGTACTCGCTTATGATGAGCTTGAGCAAGAGCAGCTGCGACAAGATGACGCGCTGCTCCTTGAGGAGGACCGTCTTCAGGCATTGTCTGAGCTGCTCGTTACCGGCAAGCTTTGCGTCGCTACCATAGCCGCAAAGTTAGTGCGGAAGCCTCGAGGAAGGCAACCTTGTTCTTGGCGCGTTCAGTCCGCCAAGAATTCAAACAAGTTGGCCTTGAAGTGGGAAGGCCCTTATCGGGTGAAACAAGTCACTAGGCTTTGGCGCTGTCATGCCTTGAGACCGAAGATGGCATTCCGGTGAGCAACTCCTGGAACATTGAGCATCTTCGTAAGTTTTACCCGTAGGGCGCGGTTGCGGGGACCTGTTCCGGCAACCACCTTTTGTACAAGTCTTGCCGATGTTGCATGTAATCCTTTGTACAAAGCCGGGCACAGATCCCGTGCATAAGTAAAGCTCATGTGTTGCGCACAACTTGTCAAATTCATGCTTTCATCATTTTATTGCATGTTTTGGCTAACACTTTGTGCAGCACCCACACCGGTAAGCAATATCGAGCATTTGGGCTCCATAACTTTATTTTCTCTTCTTTCTCTTTTCTCAAAGAAAGGAAGGTTCCCTCGCGCACAAGTTAACCAGGGGAGAAGGAGAAGATAATACTATGGACCAAGCGTTGCTCGAGGAAGTTTCACCTTATCGGGAAGCAAACGACAGAAAAGCTAAGTTGCCCAAGTTTGAGCAATTAGTTCTTAAATTTTTAAGTTATCTTCCTCGAACGATAGTACTTTGTATGGAATACACATGCGGCGGAGGAAACAACTCGAAGCTGGTCGCGCCCTTACTTTGTTTCGAGTCCGCTCAACAACTTAAGTGAGCTGCAGCTAGTCGCGACAAGGTTGCTTGTCGAGGCGGCACCGCCAAAGAGCTCTTGATGTTCCGCACTCAGTAGCTTTCGCGGCAAAGGTGCCTGCACCGACAAGTTCCCTAAAAGCGTGGGGCAAAAAGCATTACAAAGGAAGGAATCAAGTAAAGGAAATAACATTGCAATCATCACCTAAGATAGAGTTATATTACAAAATAGCTTGTCGCAGATCTAATAAATTGTTCTAAACATGATCGGCGACAAGGGAAAGATAAAATTACGGCCTAGTCTACGCGGTCACCATTAACCCGCTTGATCTTGCCCACCTTGTCCACAATGGGTGCGACAAGGGCTTTGGCGCCTCCACATCGGCATCTGGCGGCAAGGATCTAAGGGCGCCGTTGAGGTTGAGGCACAGATTGCGGAAGGCCACCTTCATCAACACCTTACGGAGGGCTCTGCCGCAGATCTGGCGCGATTCCTCGGCCAGCTGCTTTGGGATGTCTTCCCGGAGTCACTGGAGACCCGTCACCACGCCCTTGAAGAATAAGCTAAGCTTGGCGCTGGGTTGGAGGTGCTCGTCGGAGTAGTATCCAAGATCCACCATCCCCAGCTCCATCATTTCATTTGTGGATGGCGGCGGCGATATCCACGAGACCTTCGGTCCGATGCTCCACACTCTCCCTCAAAGCGCTCACTGGTGGCAACGTGCATTCGCCAGCAACTCCTCGTTGGCCTTGATCTTCTCCAACAGGCCCACCCCCCGCTCCTTGGCGCCGTCCAGCGTCTGCATCAGAGTGGTCAGTTTCAGCTCAAGATCTGCCTTGGAATCCTTGGCGGTGTCGAGCTCCTTGCTCCTCTCGGCGAGGCAGCCTGCAGCTCGCCAAGAGTGTAAGCGTCCTTCTCGCGCCGTGCTTGAGCGCGAGAAGCTCCTCGCCGCTCTTCCGAGAGGCGGCCTCCAGCTGCGTCACCTTCGTCTCCAACTCTTTCTTGGCGGCCTCGGCTCTGGCAGCATCCTTCGCTTCCTTAAGAGCTCCAAGTGACTCCTCATGCGCGACAAGCTCTTCCTCATAGCTGTCAAGATTGATCTTCCGCTGCGCCAACTCGCCTTCTTGCGCAGATAGCTTCTCGGCAGCAAGACTTTGCTGCTCCTCGACCTCAGCCTTCTCAAGGATGAAGGCTGTGCGCTCTTCAGCAAGTCGCTCCCGCTCTTTTGCTATGTTCCGGAGAGTTTCTTGGTTGGCGCCCCGGAGCTCTTCTGCGCGCTTCTCCATGTCTGCTCCCGCCCTCGCGACAAGCGCTTCCCGGGACTCCAACTTGGCTTGCCGGGCGCGGTAGAGCGACATTAGCTTCTTCAGTTGCTCCTCCTCAGACTTCGCCCTTGCTGCTGCTTGGCGCGTCCACCAGCGTCGGCCAATGAGGCGAGCAGCTCTCCGTCGAAGGTCTCTCCTTCGACCGGCGCCTGAACTCGACTCCCATGGGAGCTTGATGAAAACGCCGTCGCCCGGCCTTAAAGTAAGCGCCGGGCTGGGCTCTTCGGAGCCCGATGCTTTATGCTGTGGCGGAGGGACCGGCGGTCGGTGTAGCGCTGGCGCTCCTGCGGCTGAGGGCCGTCGGTCGATCGCCAGACCCTCGCCCGGCTTCTGCGGCGGCAGCCAGCGGCCTCTTCGCCCGGCGAGCTCGTCGGCCGGCTTCTTCTTCCACGGCGGCGGCTTCGTCAGTGTTGCCGCACACGTCCTCCTCGCCGGTGGCCTCGGTCTCCATCGGCTTTGTGACGGACGGAGAAAGAACAGTCAAGCAAATGTTCAAAAAGAAAAACAGAAGAAAACGAGCCCAAGGGAAATTTTTCAAGAAGAGGATTACGCAATGGGATCTGCAGCCATGGTCTCGACCCTTTGGAGGATCCTTGGTGCTGTCCCTTGCCGGAGTAGTCTCCCTTGCCGGAGAACGCTCCCTTGCCGGAGAATCCTCCCTTGGCGGCGTAGTCGAAGCAGATAGAATTTCGGGGGCGGCTTCCGGGCCCTCCTGATGAGGCTGCTCTGCTCCTACACAAACCAATAGTCAGATATCAATGAAGAAGGAGCACCCATGCACACCTAACGATGAGAGAAAACCGCATACTTACTGCAGGGGCTGTCTTTGGGGGCTGCTTTGAGGAAGGTTGCAGGTCCGGCAAGGGGTCTCAGACGCGCCTCCTGTTGCCACGGGTGGATCGTCCTCAATAGCGACCACCGGGTCTTGGCTCTCTTCGGCGCTCTACGGGCCAGCGTCACAGAAAGGAAAGAGTTCGAGCGAAGCAAATCAGATTCAAGATGAAGCAACAAAATTGAAGAAATACAAGCACAATATTGAAGCTTACTCTTCTTCTCCCTCGTCGGAGCTGAGCGCGGAGAGATCAAACTCGGCTCGCCTCGGTGCGGCGAGGCGGAGGTGGGCTCTCTTGACCGCTTAGCGGAGGTGTCGGCGGTGGCACAGGAGGATCCCGCCCGGTTGTCGCAGCCGGTGTGGGCGCTCCCACGGCAACATTTCTTGCCCATGATGGCGGCGTCGCTTGTGTGCTGACTGTTAACCGTCTGCCGCCCCGTCTCGCCTCCGGCCTTGCAGAGACGCCTCTTTGGTGGAGCCGGGGGCTCCGTTTGCGGCAAGCTGCTGGATGGTGGGGAAGAAGCGCCCTCGGCTGGTTCGCTCGACTCGGCCTCGGATTCGGCAAGCTCTTCCTCACCGGCGAACTCCCTTCGCTCGGCAAGGCTTGCCGCCTCTGCTGCATCTGCCTCCTCCACGGTGTGCCGAAGGCGCCCGGTAGCGGCATGCCGCCTCCTCCAACCTAGTGGCAATGCGCCGCATCTAAATGCGTCGGTGGTGTCGCGGGTGAGCTTCTTACGCTTTCGTCGGGCGGATCGGCATTTCTTCCAAGCTGTCGAAGAATTGCCGCTGACGTCGTCCGCAGAGCTCTTGCCAAGTTGGAGCGATCCCATGAGAATCGCTGCAACGGCATCATAGCACGGATGCGGTCGAGCGCAGAATTGTTGCACAATGGGACGACCCCCCTCGGCAACCTAAACCACTCGGGGTGATCGGGGTCATGCTTGAACAGCTCTAGCAGCATTGCATCCAACTCCAAGACAGTGAAATTCCAGTTAAGGTCCGGGCGCAGCCTCATGATGTCCGCTGCATTTTGGAACTCCCAAGCAGGTCTCCTCCTCTCCTGCAAGGGAAGCGTCTGGCGGCGAAGAAATCTGCACCAAGCTGCGCCTACAGTGAGTCCGACAAGCCTAAAGGCGCAAGATCCGAGTCACAGCAATCTTCAACCTAGCATCTTCCGCGCCAAGTTGCTCCAATCGTTGCCAGCACTATTGGGGTTTGGCGCAGGCGATCGAAAGGGCTGCGGGTTCTCCTCAACGATCCAACACCAATTGGCTCTCCACTCCTCCCATTTGCTATGAAGCTCTCCTTCCAGATAAGCTTCTTTCTTGCCGATCCTGGAGACCCAAGCAATCCCTCCGGCAAGCGGCTCCCCTCTCTCAATGCGGGGCATGAAGAAGTGGCGGAAGAGGGCTACGTTTGGGTGGATCCCGACAAAGTTTTCGCAAAGGTGTGCGAAAACTGCCATGGTCGAGACAGCATTGGGGTGAAATCAAGGAGGCCGAAGCCCGTAAATGTTCATGATATCGCGAGAAGAATTGAGAAAAGGCGGGCAGAGCCCTAATAGAAGAAAAGCGCAAAGAAAGGGTACCCAGTTGGGGCTAGTTCGAAGCGGTGGCGGGAGTACCTTCGTGCGCGGATGCGCCTGGCGTCTCCGTCGATCGAAGAGGTAGTAGCCCTCCCTCGGCTCCTTTGCGTCGAGCTGGGGAGAAGATGGCCCGCTCCTTTCGCGGCGCCCATGAGCCGCTGCGCCTCGACGACTTCACACCCTTCCCTTGTCGGCTTTGAGCCATGGCGGAGGCGGTGGAGGAGACCGGCGGCGTTGATGGCGCTAATGGCGAAAGGGGCGAGCGCTGCTCTCTTCGCACTAGAGAAGAAGGGGGCGGCGGTGGTTTTCGAGCGAGACAGCAATGGCGAGGTGGGCGACCTGCCCATGTTTCCCCTGTTTATAAGGAGGAGAGAGGCGGACGTTCGCTTTTCTAATAAAAGAAACCCCCACGATCTCCCCCACGACGCCCACGTTTGGCGTCTTTGTTAAGTGGGGGACGTGGTTGGTCCAGAGCAAGTTACGGCGTGATCAAGGCCGCGTGTGACCGTGCACTGTTTTGGGCCTGGCCCAACAGCGCTCGGCACCGTGTGTGGCCCAGGCCCGGGGGCTCCTGTCGGTGTACTAGAGTAGGGGTACCCTAGTATCCCGAACTCGTGCATGGGCAGTTGCAGCACCCCGCGGCAAGGCTTGCCTGGTCACCGCCAAGATCCTCCGTGGTTCCTTTGGAGCCATTCAAGAACAAAGTATTTAACCAAGAAGACAAGGCCCCGGCAAGAGGAGCTTGCCGGGAAGGCCACTCAAGGCACGCAGAAGACAAGACCCGGCAAGAGGAGCTTGCGGGAAGGCTGAAGGCGACAAGCCTCCGGACGCGACAAAGGATTCAGCAGCGGCAAGGCACTTGCCGCGGCGAACCTCTCTTCATCTCCGCTCTAGCTCATTCACCAACGTGTCGCCATGGGACCATTCCATGCGCAGCGTGTCAAGAGGGGTATGCAGCGGCGGGGAAGCAGCGATAAGCGGCGACAAGCTTGCCATCGTGGCGAGCGGTGGCGCTCTGACGGTCCCTGTTGCCTTTGTTTAGGCGACGAGGCGGGCATTTAATGCTTTTGTCCCTTGCCGTCGAGGGTTAGGTAGAGTACCTTTGTACCTTTGTACAAGTAGGTGTACCAACTACTGTTTTTTCCATTTGTACCCTCATCTACGTTGCCACCTGTCGGAGACCCCTTGAGCATATAAAAGGAGGCCCATGCACAACGTAGAGGGGGGTTCGAAGATTCTCACGCTAGGTCTCGTTAGCAGCTGGAGTACACTGTAGCTCTCAGCGCTCCCTAGCAAGAACACAATACAATCAGACAAGCAGCAGTAGGAGTATTATCTCTCCGGAGAGCTCCGAAGCTGGGTAAACTGCTCGTGTGCTTCGCCTCGATCCGCTGCACGTGCGATCTCCGCCCCCTCCGAACCAAAAGGGACTCGGTCCGCCGGTCCCATAGGTGTTCGTGGGTCCGATCAGCCTCCCCGACAGGGTCAATATAATAATCTGGTCCTAATATCCTTCTTGCCCAAAGTAAGGCCTCATCTATACTGTAATATCATTTGAATGTTAAATCTTGTCCATTTATTTTTGCATCTAATTTTTCAATCATAATATTTTCCCATTCCAAATATATGCCAGGTTTGTTTCCATCAAATATAAGATATAGTGTTTCTCCTTTTGGTATTTCATTCTTTTCTGGCTTTGTCAATTTTTTGTTTAGTTCGCTAAAATAATCTGCCAAGCTATTCAGAATTGATAACATATATCTCATTTCCTCTCTTTTGGTGGTATATTGGAACCAGAAATTTTCCAATATGCAGCGTTGAACTTCATCAAGCTTGATATGAGCCTTTGGCTTGAAATTGAATGTATTTGGCTGAAATACTTTTAGCCTATTTTCTTCTCCAAAGAAGATATATTCCTCCTTGGTGTGGAATAATCCTATCCTCATATCTGCAAATTTGATGCACGAGAAAATATATCAAGTAAGGTATTATCCTTTACCTAAATATGCTCAAAAATAACTTTATAACCATTCCCAGCTATGGTGTCTTGAAATAATACCCATCTTCTGGTTGAGCTTTTCTTACTATTAATTTTATTGTAATATCGGCATATGGCTTCACAGTCTGTTTTGTACAAGAAATTCTTTAAATCCTAGATATAACCTAAATGCATTTATTGCATTTACAACTGCAAGAATTTCTCTATCAATATTATTTACCGTCTTTAATTTGTAACTTCCTGAAGCATATCTGCATATTTTTTCATCTTCCTTTGGAGTATTTATTGGGCTTTTGTTTTAGTATCGCACCCCATCCTACCTTAGATGCATCTATCTCAATTATGAAATAATTTTCTTCTAGAGGCAATTCTAGGGGTTTAAAATTCTTGACTTTTTCTTTGATGGCCTTTACTAATTTTATATCTTCAGAATTGAAGTATCTTTGACCATTTTTTCTTAATTTAGCATATAAAGGTCCTGCTAGCTTTGCTAAGTTATCTATATAGTTTCATGCATAGTATACAATTCCTAAGAATTGCTGCAAAACCTTTTTATCACTCATATTATCAGGAAACTATAATATTTTCTTTGCAATATGATCTTGTAGATATATCTTTCCTTCTCCTATTTCATGACCAAGGAAATTTATTTTTTCTTTGAAGATTTCCATCTTCTTTTTGGATAGTATGAGCCCATTTTGTTCTACCTTTCGAAAGAACACTTCAAGATGGGCTATATGCTCTGTGTAAGATTTTGAGAATACTAACAAATCATCTACGCATACCAATATAAATGCTTGATTCTCATTAAATATATTTTGCATTTTTCTTTGAAATAGTGCAGGTGCATTCTTTAGACCTAATGGCATTACTAGCCATTCATAATGGCCTTGTGGACAAGTAAATGTTGTCTAGGGAATAGATTCTTCAGCCATTTTTACTTGCCAAAATCCTGCCTTTAAGTCGAATTTAGAGAAATATTTACTTCCTTGTATTCTGTTAATCCATTCCTTCTTATTAGGTATGTTGTATGCATCGTCAAGTGTATTATCATTAAGCCTTTTAAAATTAATTACCATTATATATTTACCTCTAACTTCTTCAGCATGATTTTTAACTATGAATGCAGCAGACTGATGAGGGCTTCTACTTTCTCTTATAGCTTTCAGCTTTAATAACTCTTCAATATGCATTTTGAACTCTTCGATATCTTTAGGAGTAGCTTCTATTGGTCCTGATTTAATTATATAATCTGGATTTATGATATTTATTTTGCAAACTATAGAGTTCTTATCCCAATGTTTCATTGGTATTTCCCCAATAATTTGTATGCTTTCTAGTCTTTGCACAATCTTATCTATATCCTTTTTAGATTTTATATCTCTATACCAATTTGGCGAGAATGATTGTAACCCAATGCATTCTGTACATGTATTTTCTATATGATATTATTCTATGGTCTCACTAAGTTCTTCATCTTTACAGAATTCAAGGGGATCTGGACTTGTTCTATATTCACCATCTAAATTAGATATTTCTACATTTTGCAAGGACTTTCTTTGCTTTCTAACTTCAGATATGTATGGAACATTATCTTGATAAGGGATAAATGTTACCCCCTCTTAATGTATGATTGTGGTTTGTAAAGATTGTTGTAAAAATCTTAACCCTATTATCATGTCATCATTTATTACTGACAAATCTCTTATTGTAATTTCATCTATTATATATTTTGTTCCATTTATGTAAGCTTCAATATTATATGCTAGCTGATTATGGATCTTCTTTAGTCCTGACATATCGGTAGATACTTCAGCTTTATTATCATCTATAGTTTCAACTATTTCGGGACATCTCATAAAATATTTATCATGGATGACATTCTTAGTGAAACCAGTATCTAATAGTGCCAGTATTTTATATGAAATATTTGGCTTTAGAACAATCTTAACTGGTATCCTTATCCCTAACACCTCTTTGAATGGTAATCGAACAATATATTTTTTTCCAAAACTAGTAATTACGTCTTTCAATTGAATTAACTTGTCTCCTTTTTTATCCCTTACTGTTACCATTTGCTCTTTCATTTCCGTGATTTTTGGAACATTATTATTTTGCCCTTTACTATTTTCTAACTCATCTTTAAGTTTTTCTAGCTCTGCTTCTAGCTTATTTATTCTATTTCCTAAATTTCTAACCCTACTGGATAATATTCGCTCTTCTGGTTCTAATTCTATCTCTTGTCTCCACTTTTGATTATTGGCTCTTAGACATGAGGCACATGCTTGTTTTAAATACAAGCTACATGTGAACCTATTATCTTGGCTTGGGTAATATATACAGAAAGCACATTTTATGTTATAATCACCTTTTCCTCTAATCCAATCATGTTCGTAATCTACTTGGTTCATCATCTCAATTTTTAAACCGGCTAATTCATCTATTAGGTCTATTTCATATTCTGGAGCCTCATTTTCTACTTCATCTGTTTCTATAATTGAATATATTGAGTCGTCGTCTTTTATTTCATCATCACATACTAATATATTTTCAATAACGCTATCTATAATTAACACTCTCTCTTGTTCTTCATATTTACTGGAATACCTTTTCTGATCTTTATTAGGGCAAGTTCTACTTAGATGATCAGGAGAGTTACATATGAAACACCTGCATGTTTTATCATAGGTTTTCTTGGGATTATATCTTCTTACATTTCTTTTATGCAAGAATGGGGATCTATTGTCTGACCTTCTTAAGAAATATCTTTTCTTTGTTTTAAAATTTCTATTATCTCTCCTTTGGGGTTTATAATATTTGTTTTTCTATTCCTTTCTTCTCCATATGTTAGTGGTATTTGGACAATATATGGCAAAAATTGTAGTCTGATTTTTTCATAGATCTTTGTGCTTGAATGCTAGTACATACCTTTCTTAATTGTTTGAAAACAAATGTTACATCTTGAGATATATTTACCACGTTTCCTGCCGTTTCCTTTTTATATTCTTCAAATATTATTGACCCTAGGGGGTCAGGCAACTTATTATAATATCTTTCTACTACGCCTACATTAAAACCTTGTTTAGCAGTAGTAGCATTATACAAATAATGCTCGGAAAATTCTTTAATACCTTTACAGCTAGTTAATGTTAATTTTTCTATTTCTCTTAACCTTTCATTTTGCAATGAGGGATGTCCTAATTCTGGTTCTTCTGCTATGATCATATTTGAGATAACATTCGCAAAGTTATTAGGGTTACTTCCTGCCCTTTTTAATTCTTCATATTGACTAGGGTATGATTGTACCCATTGTTCCCATAGAACTTTTACAGATTCTCCTAAAAATGTTTCAAGGTATGTTAACATATCTTCTACCTTAGTGCCTATGCTATACTGATTTTGTATATATTTTTGCACTATTAAACCTTTCCATATGCTGATTATATTCGGCCAATCTATTGGATCATGAGCTGCTAGGTTTAATATAGCTCCATCATTTTTATAATTTTGAAATTGCACTGGTTTTTCAAATCTCTTCTTTTAGTACCCATGTATCTATATTGTCCTGGGATATATGTAGGTTGATAATCATCTTTTTCTGGAGGCCATTGTCCAGCTGTCCTGGTAGGTCTCTCTCTTTCTCCTTCTCTTTTTCTGAGATGATTCTCCATATCCCCTTCTTCTTTTACCACTACTTTCTACTTCCATGGCTTCCATTGCATTGTCTAAATTATGTAGTCCCACATCATCTTGTGAGTTAAAGAAATCACTATTTTGTTCCGAATCATCATACCTTTCATCTTTTAACCACATTTGTTTTATTAATTCCTCCTCTTCCTCATAACTTTCTAATAATAACTTATTATTGAAATCCCATTGCTCTTCTTCACTAATAATTTCTTCTTTTTGAATAATATTCTTATCTTTATTATTGTTAATGATAGCATTTTTATTAATAATAGCATTTGCTTTTCTTTCTGTGGATGCTATAATTTTATCTTCCATGCTTGAACTACTAGTGGCAGACATTTTATCGTTTTTTAGTTTCTTTAACCTTGCAATTTCTCGAATGATAAATAGTTCTCTTTCTCTAATTTTTGGCCAATCCTTTGTCATAGAATGACTATATTCCCATTGAATATGCTTTAGCTTCTTTTCCCAATGAATTATTTCATCTTCTAAATTAGCCTTTTCCATGCATTCAGATACACCCTTATTTTTATCATCATTAATTTCTGATTCTAACATAAAAGATTCAGAGTCTTCTATTGATGCAGCTTTATAGTTCATAAATCGAATACTGCTACTTCCTTCACAATTTTGATAGCTTATGTAATTTTCAGGTTGCTTTAATTCTTTTTTCTCTATTAGTTCACCTATCTTCCATTCTTCTCCATCTCTTTCTTCAAAACCAATTTTAAGAGGATTCATAAACTTTATACCTTTTGATTGCATACTATCAATTACGTCATTCACATTTACTCTATATCTGGAGCTACTTCTATTAGTGAGCCTTCCTATAAATTCTATACTTACTAACAAATTTGTTCCTTTAAAATCTTCATAACCTTTAGTTTGGAAACCAAAACTCATTTTTTCAATAAATTCTTTTGCGGGCATCATTAGGTCTGGAGCTATATAGGTTATTAATCTATTTTCATTCATGTCTCCTTCCAAAAATCCTAATGCTGATTTGTCTACAGATTCCCATCTTCTGTCTAATAAAGTTATCAAAACCTTTGCACCTAATTTCTTTCTTGTCATACCTTTGACTCCTATGATATACATACCTTGATGAATATATTTATAACCACAATATTTTAGTTCATTTTCAATATTTTTGCTTACAATTCTTAAATCTACTGGGTGTGTTAACACACTTAATTCGACTTCTCTGGATATTCTATATAGACCACTTTTACTTTCAAACATACCCATGTGGTATACTTGTTGCGGTTTTATTTTTCTTAGGGTATCTTTTTGATATCTTTCTAGATCTCTTTGTATATCTATAACTTCTTCAATGCTATCAATATCATCAGCTTTGCATGATAATCTATGCTTCATGGCCAGAGGTCTTGAATCTTGCCTTACTAATTGGGGGGTTTTGTCTCTTCTAAGGAAGCCTTTTGATACATCCATTTTTCTTAATTAATATTTGTAGTAGAGGAAACTATTCCGGATGATGATAGCACAATTTCTTTGTTGCTTTGAACACTTTTTAGCTTATCAAATTCTTGAATTAGTAGTTGGATGATTGTGTTATTTTGTCTTATTATTACTTTGGAATCTTCCTTTGGGGAGTCGTGATCGGAGAATCCGAAAGGAGGTGACAGGTATTTTGCTACTTCGTTTAATGCTTGAGTATATTCAGTCATAAAATTATGAGATAATCAAAGTTTTAACCTCTTGCACCAACTTTTTAATTTCAAGTATATGTTGTCTTGTATCAGTGTGTGGGAGTGACTCTTTGCCTTTACTTAAGTAATGGCCTATTGACAACACTTCCTCTTTAATAAAATCGTTATTCTTGCAAACTGTATTCTGTCTTGCTTTTGCTTCCTCTAGCTTATGTCAAGCTAGATCAATTTTATTATTCAACCCTGAATACTTATCCAGAAGTTTTTGGTATTCTTTGAATAAACTTTCAAATTATTGGTCTAAATTATCTTGTCTTTTTCCCCAAGATATGTAAAAGTTATATATCAGATCAACATTTGTATTTAGCGGCTATGAGATGAATGCCGGATATGCTCTTCTCGAGGGATTTATTCTACACCTTATATTTAAATTTTCCTTAGTATTTATTACTTTACTGCGCTTCTTCTACGTTTAAATATTTTAACCTTTCAATGGTTAAACCTTTGGACTGATACCAACAATATACGGAATAAATTTTTACAAATATATTTTAATCAATATTAATTAAGATTTTGATTAGGTTAATATGTGATTAGGTGAAAGTGGTAGACATGTATGCTTTTTATCTTGAATAGTATTTACTATTCACTAGGTAGGGCACTATTCACGAAAGTGCTTTACTATTTACAACACTATTTAGAATAGTATTTTAGCTATTCACGGTAATATTTAATTCAATATGATTACCGTCACGTTCTAACTAGATTATTTATTTGATACATGATCTATTAAAATTTTGGCGAGGCCAACATTTAGATCGATGATGTCTTAAAAGGTGTAAATCCTACTCGTTACTCACCATATTTATCATTATATTTGTATCGAGATGTAGCTAATTACGTTCACTTAGCGATTTTAATTGCAAATTTATGGGGTAAATTCCTATACTCGTCTTCCCGAGCGGTTCCACCGAAGAAACACTTCTCTACAGCCACAAGGTTCTCATTCAAACGCCACTCTGGGCTACACAGAGAACTACACACGGAGAGGTTTCTCCTATAGGATCCCTAGCATAAGAACTCATCCCATAAATTCATAACTAAAAGCACTAAGTGAAACCAAGAAACTACATCATTTTAACAACATCATTTACATATGGTTTTCCCTTTCGGGAGGCCCCGAAGGGATTACACACAACTAGGAAATTACCTTCAAATTCTTGGCGAACTAAGCGCCTTCTTGGCTATTCTACTAGCAGCGGTGGTGGCTAAACCACAAAGGAAGTGGTGCTCTGGTGGTGAGTCTCGATGCTCTGAGTGCTTCGTGCTCTTCTCTCTTGTGTTGTGCTCTCGAGCCCAGCGTCTCCTTTTATAGCCCTTGAGGGTGGCTGCTAAGGGAGGCCTTCGGGAGCCTTCCTTCACTTATTTTACACACGGTAGTATGCACACGTGTCCTACTAGGGTACACGCATGTCCTTCTAAGAATATAGAAACGTGCGAGAGAGAGTGCCGACAAGCTTCAATCTTCAGGAATCTTTGCTTTCTTCACGTGGCATTGTCTCTCGGTGAATAATTGACATGCCTTTGTGTACCAGTCTTTGCTCTTCGGCCGTATAGATCTTTATAGCCTTGAGAGCTTCTTCTGCCTTCAAGAATCCTTGTGCCAGTGTATGCGTACATACATGCCAAGGCTGCTTACATTTTCAACATCGCTTAATATTATTATTTATTTATTTATATGAAATTTTTTGACAGGGCGTCTTCCCTGCCCATATGATTGATAATACCCCCTGTAAAATAATAATAATAATATAAATAAATAAATAATAATATTAAGCAATGTTGAAAATGTAAGCAAGCCAATATGTATGCAACAACAAACAAATGTCTGAAGAAACAAACTAGATATGGCGAAGAGCGAACACAAACGACTATTAACAATGCGCGTGAAAAGACAATTAAGAGACTGAAAGACGACCACCCTGATATTAGAAGAGGCGTTGGGCTCAGAAGAACACAGGGAGAGCAGAAAGAACCACTTGTGGTTAGCCACCACCACTGTGAACCAGAATGGTCACCAGAGGAAGGTATTCTGGTTGTGTCGGGGCCTCGAAAAACCATGTAGTGTTGTTGAACATGATGGGGCAATGGTGAGCTGGTTTCATGGTGAACATATTGTTGGCCTCACCAGCTTGCTATTCAAATGTGTTTTTAAATAGTGGCACTTGTGAATGCATGTAAATACTATTCAAATCTGCCACTTTCACCTAATCCCAAATTAACCTAATCAAAATCTAATCACATATTAAGCTAAATAAAGTTATTAAAATAAAAATTTATCCCTATATTGTTGGTATCAGGTCCAGTGTTTAACCATTGAAAGGTTAAAATATTTAAACTTAGAAGTTAGCGCAGGTAAAGTAATAAATAATAAGGAAAATTTAAATATAAGGTGTAGAATAAATCCCTCAGAAGAGCATATCTGGCATTCATCTCATAGCCAGTTAAATACAGTCGTCGATTTGATATATAACTTTTACATATCTTGGGGAAAAAGACAAGATAATTTTGACCAAAATTTTGAAAGTTTCTTCAAAGAATACCAAAAGCTTGCTGATAAGTATTCAGGTTTGAATAATAAAATTGATATACATAAGCTAGAGGAAGCAAAAGCAAGACAGAATACAGTTTCCAAGAATAACGATTATATTAAAGAAGAAGTGTTATCAATAGGCCATTACTTAAGTAAAGGCAAAGAGTCACTCCCACGCACTGAATCAAGACAAGATATACTTGAAATAAAAAAGTTGGTGCAAGAGGTTAAAACTTTGATTATCTCATAATTATATGACCGAATATACTCAAGCATTAAACGAAGTAGCTAAATACCTGTCACCTCCTGTCGGGTTTTCCGATCACGACTCCCCAAAATAAGATTCCAAAGTAATAATAAGACTATATGTGACGCCCGGGTATTTAAGCTACAGTAAACCTCTGCTAATGATGCCACATCACCTCCATTACTATTGCTAATCTCGCATTAGTTCGAAACCGGTTCGAATTCAAATTTAAAACCAAGCAAACAATAAAAGTTTTCAAATATTAAAACTAAAATGTTAGGAGTGAGCCAAATAATGCATAAGTAAGTATGGTGGAGAAACCACACTTTTATAAAAGTGTAAAATACTCTAAAATGTTTTAAGCAGAGCAAAGACAATTAGTTGAATGCCTTTTACAATAAATAAAATATTAAACTAATTTATTTTGTTGCCCAAACTTATGTGGCGAGCTAATTACTAACACTAAATTAGGGACTACTTTTATAGTTTATAAAACTAAAATAAAAGAGGAAGTAAAATAAAACAGAAAAGCAGAAAAAGAATAATAAACAAAAATAGAACAAAAGAAATAAAAAGCAGAAAAGGCCTCCCCCAGCAGGCCTCGGCCACCCACATGCCGGGCGGCCCATCCCTCTCCCTTAACCCTGGGCCGTAACCCTAGCTACCGGTTGCCCCACTCCACCTCCCACGACCCCACTCCTCCCCCGTCTCTCTCCCCTCGTCCCGATCTAGATCGGGTCGCGCCCGATCCCGGCAGCGCCCGTCCCGACTCCGCCCTTGCCCCGGCGACCCCGCCGCTGGATCGGCCGCCGCCCAGTCCGCCAACGCCGTCGATGACACGACCTCGCCCGGTTGCTCCTCTCTGTCGACCTCGTCCCGGCATCCTCCCGCACCGCCACGACCCGTCACCATCCTCCGCGGAGCCACCCGCCCCGCCCAGCGACCCGCCCGCCGGATCGACCCCGCCGTCGCCGGACTTCCCCCCTCGTCGGATCGTCCCCGTCCTCCTCCACGCGGGCTCCGACGAGCCTCGTCGGCCACCCCGACTTGGCACCGGCCGTGGCGCACCCCTTCATCTCCCTCTCTCTCGCCGCCATGCACGTCCGCCCGAGCCACACTGCGGTCACCCGCGCCCGGCCGCGCCGAAGCCGTGACCACTCGCGCGCGGTGCCTTACCGCGCCCGCACCTCTCGCGGCCGCTGCCCGCCTTCGCCGCCCGCCGTTCCCCTCACCGCGGCCCTCCTCGCCGTGACCAACCGCCGGGGCCAGCCGTGGCCTCGCCACCCTATTTGGCGGCGCCCGCCGAGAACTGCGCCCGACCTCGGCGCACGCCCGTTACCACGCACCCGGTCGGCCTCTGAGCCCTTTCACGGGTGGGCCCGATGCCCCCAGGCCCTTTGCACGGTGGGGCCCGATGCCCCTGAGCCCTTGGCGTGGGGCCCCACACCCTAAAACAAAAAATTAAAAAAGAAATGAAAATGTAATTAATAAAATCATTAGTTAGTTAATTAATTAATTAGTAAAATAATTAAGTCAATTAATTATGTTTAAATTATTCTAATCAATTAGTTAATTTAATTAAGCAATAATTAATTAGCTAAACCCTACTTAAACTAAAAAGTGTATGACGTGCGGGACCCACACGTAGTTGACCCGATCGGTGCATAGTTGATTTCACGACGTCGACATGTTGTCATCTTTGGCGTCATCATTTACTATTCTGGATAATGTTGGATTTAAACAATTAATTAAATTCCGAAATTAATAAAATCTTTAGAAAATCATATCTTTTAATCCGTAACTCGGATTAAAATATTTTCAACATGAAAGTTGCTCGAGCAGCCGAGGACGAATCCGGATCGCAGTCCGTTCGTCCGCCACACCCCCCTAACCTATCAAACTCGCAACTTTCCCCCTCCGGCTCCTCTGCCCGAAAACAAGAAACACCGGGAATACTTTCCCGGATGTTTCCCCCCTTAACCGGTACCACCTCATACCACGTTAGGGCACGCCTAGCATCGTTAGTTGTCTTGTCATGCATCGATATGCATCTGTTTACATGGTATTTATTGTTTCTTCCCCCTCTTCTCTCCGGTAGACTACGAGACCGATGCTGCTGCTGCCCAGTACGACTACGGAGTTGACGACCCCTCTCTTTTAACAGAGCAACCAGGCAAGCCCCCCCCCCTTGATCACCAGATATCGCCTATTCTACTCTACACTGCTTGCATTTGAGTAGTGTAGCATGTTCTTGCTTTCCGTTATACCTATCACGATGCATAGCTTTGTCCTTGTTACTCTTTATTTGTTACCTTTACGCAATCCTATATGCTTAGTATAGGATGCTAGTATTTTCATCTGTGGCCCTACATTCTTGTCCATCTGGCATGCTATACTATCGGGCCGTGATCACTCGGGAGGTGATCACGGGTATATACTATATACTTATACATGATACATGTGGAGACTAAAGTCGGGTCGGCTGGTGGAGCACCCGCGAGTGGATCTTTGTGGCGGAACGACAGGGCAGGTTGAGATAGCCTAGGAGAGAGGTGGGCCTGGCCCTGTTCGGCGTTCACGGATACTTAACACGCTTAACGAGATCTTGGTATTTGATATGAGTCTGGATACGGGCCTATACGCACTAACCAACTACGTGGGAAAGATATGGGCACTTTCGGCGTCGTGGTATCGGTAAAACGCCGTGACGTCGGCGGCCCGGCCTTGCGCGGAGTGGAACGCCACTAGGCTAGGTCTGCTTTTCGGCCGCCCTGCATAGCGTCTTGGTGTGTTCAGGTGATGGGCCCAGACCCACTGGCGCGCCTAGGTTTGAACCCGGCGTCTTGACCTCTCTGTTGAGCCTAGGTGGGGCTGCGGCGTGTTGATCTTCCACGGCGGGCATGACCCGGAAAGTGTGTCCGGCCAAATGGGATCAAGCGTGTTGGGTTATGTGGTGCACCCTGCAGGGAAGTTAATCTATTCGAATAGCCGTGATCTTGATACAGGGGCGACTTGGAGTTGTACCTTGACCTTATGAGAACTAGAACCGGATACTTAATAAAACACACCCTTCCAAGTGCCAGATACAACCCGGTGGTCGCTCTCTCTCTCAGGGCATTAAGGAGGGGATCGCCGGGTAGGATTATGCTATACGATGCTACTTGTAGGACTTCAGACTACCCTCTGCTACATGCTGCAAGACGGAGGTGACCAGAAGCGTAGTCTTCGACAGGATTAGCTATCCCCCTCTTATTACGGCATTCTGCAGTTCGGTCCACCGATATGGCCCTTTACACATATATCCATGCATATGTAGTGTAGCTCCTTGCTTGCGAGTACTTTGGATGAGTACTCACGGTTGCCTTGTTCTCCCTTTTTACCCTTTCTTTACCCGATTGATGCAACCAGTCGATGGAGCCCAGAGGCGACGCCACCGTCGATGGCGATTACTACCGGAGGCGCCTACTACTACGTGCAGCCCGTGGGCGGCGACCATGAGTAGTTAGGAGGATCACGAGCGTGAGGCCTGCACCTCTTCGATCTCAGTATCCCGGTTTGTGCTAGCCTTCTTAAGGCAACCTTGTTTAACTTATGTACGTACTCAGATATTGTTGCTTCCACGACTTCGTCTATGATCGAGCACTTGTATTCGAGCCCTCGAGGCCCCTGGCTTGTATTATGATGCTTGTATGACTTATTTATGTTTTAGAGTTGTTTTGTGATATCTTCCCGTGAGTCCCTGATCTTGATCGTACACATTTGCATGCATGACTAGTGTACGATTGAATCGGGGGCGTCACAAGTTGGTATCAGAGCCGACTGCCTGTAGGAATCCCCCTTCCACACTCCTTGGCCGAAGTCGAGTCTAGACATTGCAAAAAACTTTTACTAACTTAGTTGTGTGCCTTACGGGCCCACGTCGCCATCGGGTGGTACTAGGATCTTTTACTACTCGACCTTTACTCTGGGATTCTGAACTCTCTTCTATTCGGGTTAAACGATTTTTACTAAAATCTAACTTTAGGTTCTCGAAAATACTTTTTCCCGGAGAGGCCCTTCAGTCCAGATGACCGCCTGCTGCACCAGAAGATTCTGAAGATACTCTACGATGTGCTCTCGAGACTATGTGCCATCGCTTTTGGCATTCACTTCCATCGATAAATCCCTCCGGATAACTACTTACACCTATCGTTCAAATTGTCATCCCCAGTTGCTCTTGTTATTACAAGATGTCCTGAAATACTCTTCGATATTCCGAGAATTCTTTACGCTTACTGCCCTGCAGTTCCTTGCTGCATGAATACCCCTACGGATAATTACTCGTGCTTGCCGAGTATCTGTTCGTCCAAAGTTGTTCATGTGATTCACAAAAATACATTCAAATACTACTCGATCTTCCGAAAATCCTGAGCAGCCTATTGCTCTTGAAATTCTTGCTTTCTTGCAATATGATTAATCCCATAAGTCTCGTAATCTTAATGGCATACCTTGTCATTATCATTTTGAGTCTTTTGATTCAATATGTTGCAAATTATCGCAATCCTCAAATAGATCCTAGAATTCATCCTTCCGGCTCAGACGTCATTTTGAACATGAGTTGGTTCTCGACCAAACTATCTGTCATCGATTGTGCCTCTGGTATATTCAATTGATCCATCCTTGATCGTAAGCGTGCGCTTCTGATCCTTTGTTTTGGAAATCATAATTCCTTTCCATTTAAGCTGTGAATTATTTAGATGCTTCCATAACCTGTTGCATTTGCATTCCTTCCTCTTCTGGTTGAGTATCGATACTCATATCAGATCCTTTGTGGACCATCAAGTCCTTTGTTGGATTGTTATCCGACAATGTCCTTCACACTTGATCACTTTGTGAGTTCTTCCCTGTTACATAATGCCTTTGTTAAGTTGTACCCTCCGGCTTGGCCAACCTTACTCGCTTTCGGGCTTGTGTTATTTACTCTTGAAACTTGTGGTATATGTCTCTAAGAAGCCCCTATGGGTTGAACATATGCCTTCTCTAAACCGTGTGAACCCGAAAGTTTTCACGAATCATACTCTTCCGGTTCTTCGCCGGATAAAATTTCAACACCGCAACTTCATCAAGCGTGAGAAGTAAATGAAAGGTTATGCATTGGAGAAGTGGGAGTCGACCTTGAACTTGTGTTCATGCCCATGGACACGATGTAGATCTTATCGTTAAAGCTTCTCTTAAATTAGTTATTCCTTTGGTATAAGTTCATCTTATATCAGGGATCTGGCCTTTTGCAATCGTGGTTCCGACCATGTTCTCTTTTGAATACCATTTCTCGTGCAAGTTTTAGCACTTGTCTTCTGTAGAGCAATACCCCGGTCCAACCTCTACTTGATCTGTCATCGAGTATTACCCCCCTGGTATCTCGAGATTATCATGGAACTGCATAACTTCTAATGAGTTCTTCATCAAGTGCTACATTCCCACTGATTCCAATTTTTCACGGGCTCTGAGTTATTAAACACTCAAAGACACCAATAATTGAACCGAGTCCGCACTCTACGGTTCAACAACTCTTGATGGCTTCTATCAGTACGAGTTTGTACCCGATCACATCGTTCCTAGCCTGATCCGCTATATCATTATCATGCTAAATTTTCACTGTGCTACCGGGTCCTTATTCCCGTAGAACAATTATTTGACGATGAGCTAAGCTTACATTGATCTTCCTCATCATATCATTTCTCCTTGGACAATAAGCTTGGTTTCGAGTTTGTGTCATACCCTTGGTTCCAATAACCTTTCGCTTCACCATTCATTTGACTTGATGTCATCGCCGATCGATTACATCTTGAAATTTCTCGACAAAGTGTGTCGTGATCATCATCAATCTTATGAGCTCTTCCAGGATATCAAATGAGTTCATGATGAGAAATACCATCCTTGCCCTCGATGATCTGCTTTGTCATCGACCTTTATTGCCTTCCCACCAACACAAGCTTGTTCGTGTTTGGTGTTATACCTTGAGTTCCTTGCTATCCAGTAATTGTTCTTCTTTACCTTGGAACATTAACACTCTTATGTTCTCAATGTTACGAGATTTGTTCCACCTCTTGAGAATTCTTGACATAGAAATACTTCTCACCATCACCATTCTTTCTTGGTCCCGTGTTAATTCCAACAAGAGAACGGTGTTGTTTGGATTCTTTCCTTCTAGCAACCCTATTTCCTTGACGTTAAGGGTCGAGAGTTCATTCTTAGGCTATTGATTATTGAATCACCATTCTGACATTGGTCGTGCAACCCAACCCATATTTCGGGTGCACCTTTCAACCAGTGATTAATTGTGTATGTTTCCCTCGAGCATACATCATTATATCATTTGATCTGTTAAATGTTATCTCCTTGTTCACATAATTGTGGAGATCCATCTTTTGGAAATCTCGATGAATTGTCGCTGAGACCATCAGCCACCTCCTCATCCTCTCTTTGATTTAATGATGAACTCTTGTTTTGGAACTCATTTCCATAGTTCATTTCCTGAGAACCTTGCAATGTCATTTCGTCGATTTGTGTTGCACCTTTCCTTCTCAGGCATCCCGAGTCTGAGGTACCCTGACACCAATCAGATCTGAATCTCGGTCAGATATGATGGTTGGAACATATTTTAAGGGTTATACCATCGGTCTTTATATGACCCGGTAAGGTGATGTCATGCCTAGCACACCTGGCCGGAGGACCTATTGTTATAGTTTTCTTTTCTGCAAGATTATCCATTCTTCCATGAAGGAACTGTAAGACTTATTCTACAAGTTGTTCCTGATGAATCCCTTGTGTATCCAAGGTTTGACCTTTGCTTGAAGAACATGTCAATGCTATCTCAAAGCATGTCTGTGGTACTCCGATTTCCAACAAAATCATTTGAAGCCCAATGCTTAATGTTTCTTGCTCAATTACCCCAAACACCATTGTATGGGTAATGTCATGATATTTCTCTCCCCTTTCCTAAAGGGTTTTCTACGTTATTCCTATCATGGATATCATGCTCTGCTTGTCCTTGGGAAGGATTTACCCCTGAAAGATGTGTTTAAACACATTTTCCTTTCCATTGTTCTGTTTAAACATAATAATCACTTTTCCTTTCCATTTGGTTTGTTTAAACCTTCTTGTGATCTATATAATATAAGCAGTAATATACCTGCTTATGTAAACACCTCGGTGTACCATCTTGTCTGGTGTAACCCTGTTACTATTGTTGATGACATTCCGGTAGCCACCGATGGATGAGAACTTTGCCTATTGTTCCGCCTCGTTCAACGAGCAGGAATTGGTTCTCTTCGTCCCTCGCCCTTGGTACCGATGTTGTTGCCGACATAACTGACGGGCTATCCTCTGACATGCCTTACTTACATGATCGTGCAAGACGTCATCACCCTTCTTACTTTTTAACCACATGGTGGGTCCATAACCCACAGTTCCACATGATCAAAACCTGACTCTCCTGTACACCCCTATTCCTAAAGCTAATCCTCACGCTTGGCTTCGTATGAAAGATCACGAGCCACCTTCCTAGTGATCTATTCTGGTATCAGACGCAATGCTTATTCCCGTTGCTCTGAACCCCTTTCACGCCTTGTAACAGGCATCGAACGATTGCCTACCCGCTTGGAACTTCTCGTGGTACTTTCTTACTTTGCTCTCGATAATTCGTTAAGTTTCAATTCGAGAGTTACTTTCCGCCACCTTCCCCGATCTTATCGACCAGATAGTTAACCTTGCAGAGGTCTGTTCTCCCCTGTATGCCCACCCTTTATTCTTTTCGTAAGTACGATGGGGTTCCGGAAGAAAGGACGCCGACTTCATCTTGATGACCTAAAGCAGCGAAATGAAGACATCAATGTATTGGACCGGCCTCTTCGAGAAGAGCAAGCCAGGATGAGAAGACCCGCTAGATTCGTTACCAAACTTCCCCCCTTACACCCCTCTTAAATCTCGGGACGAGATTTCTTGTAGTGGAGGAGAATTGTGAAGCCCGGGTATTTAAGCTACAGTAAACCTCTGCTAATGATGCCACGTCACCTCCATTACTGTTGCTAATCTCGCATTAGTTCGAAACCGGTTCGAATTCAAATTTAAAACCAAGCAAACAATAAAAGTTTTCAAATATTAAAACTAAAATGTTATGAGTGAGCCAAATAATGCATAAGTAAGTATGGTGGAGAAACCACACTTTTATAAAAGTGTAAAATACTCTAAAATGTTTTAAACAGTAGCAAAGACAACTAGTTGAATGCCTTTTACAATAAATAAAATATTAAACTAATTTATTTTGTTTCCCAAACTTATGTGGCAGTAGCTAATTACTAACACTAAATTAGGGACTACTTTTATAGTTTATAAAACTAAAATAAAAGAGGAACTAAAATAAAACAGAAAACAGAAAAAGAATAATAAACAAAAATAGAACAAAAGAAATAAAAACAGAAAAGGCCTCCCCCCACTGGGCCTCGGCCCACCCACATGCCGGGCCGGCCCCGCCCCGCGCCCGTAACCCCTGGAGCAGTTACCCAAGCAACCCGTTGGCCCGCGCCACCACCCACCACCCCACTCCTCCCCGTCTCTCTCCCCTCGTCCCGATCTAGATCGGGTCGCGCCGATCCCGGACGCAGCGCCCGTCCCGACTCCGCCCTTGCCCCAAGCGACCCGCCTGGATCGACGCCGCCCCGGTCCGCCAGCGCCAAGTCGATGACACGACCTCGCTGGACTGCTCCTCTCCGTCGACCTCGTCCCCGGCATCCTCCCCGCACCGCCACGACCACGTCACCATCCCCCCGACGGAGCCACCCCGCCCCCGCCCCGACGACCCCGCCGCACGGATCAACCCCGCCGTCGCCGGACTTCCCCCCCTTGTCGGATCGTCCCCGTCCTCCTCCACGCCGGCTCCGACGAGCCTCGTCGGCCCCCCCGACTCGGCCACCGCCGTGGCGCACCCCTTCATCTCCTCTCTCTCGCCGCCATCCACGTCCGCCCGAGCCACACTGCGGTCACCCAGCGCCCGGCAGCGCCCGGCCCCCGTGACCACTCGCCGGTGCCTTGCAGCGCCCGCACCTCGCACTGCTGCCCGCCTTCGCCGCCCGCCGTTCCCCCTCACCATGACCCTCCTCGCCGTGACCAACCGCCGGGGCCGCCAACCGTGGCTCGCCCGCCCTATTTGGCGGCCGCCACGAACTGCGCCCGACCTCAGGCGCCCACGCCCGTTACCACGCACCCGCCCCGGTCGGCCTCCTGGGCCACTGCCGGGTGGGGCCCGATGCCCCTGGGCCACTGACGTAGGGGCCCCACACCCCTAAAACAAAAATTAAAAAGAAATGAAAATGTAATTAATAAAATCATTAGTTAGTTAATTAATTAATTAGTAAAATAATTAAGTCAATTAATTATGTTTAAATTATTCTAATCAATTAGTTAATTTAATTATGCAATAATTAATTAGCTAAACCCTACTTAAACTAAAAAGTGTATGACGTGCGGGACCCACACGTAGTTGACCCAGTCAGCTGCATAGTTGACTGCTGACGTCAGCATGTTGTCATGCTGACGTCATCATTTACTATTCTGGATAATGTTGGATTTAAACAATTAATTAAATTCCAGAAATTCGTAAAATCTTTAGAAAATCATATCTTTTAATCCGTAACTCGGATTAAAATATTTTCAACATGAAAGTTGCTCAGAAATACGAGACGAATCCGGAAACGCAGTCCGTTCGTCCGCCACACCCCCCTAACCTATCGAACTCGCAACTTTCCCCCTCTGGCTCCTTCCGCTCAAAGCGAAACACCGGAATACTTTCCGGATGTTTCCCTTAACCAGTACCACCTCATACCACGTTAGGGCACGCCTAGCATCATTACTTGTCTTGTCATGCATCGATATGCATCTGTTTACATGGTATTATTGTTTCTTCCCCTCTTCTCTCCGGTAGACTACGAGACCGACCAGCTGCTGTTGCCCAGACGACTACGGAGTTGGCGACCCCTCTCTCTTGCCAGAGCAACCAGGCAAGCCCCCCCGATCACCGGATATCGCCTATTCTACTCTATACCGCTTGCATTAGAGTAGTGTAGCATGTTACCGCTTTCCGTTATACCTATCACAAGCATAGCCTGTCCTTGTTACTACTGTTGTTACCTTTACCTGCAATCCTATATGCTTAGTATAGGATGCTAGTATTTTCATCTGTGGCCCTACATTCTTGTCCATCTGCTGTGCTATACTATCGGGCCGTGATCACTCGGGAGGTGATCACGGGTATATACTATATACTTATACATGATACATGTGGAGACTAAAGTCGGGTCGGCTGGTGGAGCACCCGCGAGTGGATCTTTGTGGCGGAGCGACAGGGCAGGTTGAGACCGCCTAGGAGAGAGGTGGGCCTGGCCTTGTTCGGCGTTCGCGGATACTTAACACGCTTAACGAGATCTTGGTATTTGATCTGAGTCTGGCTACGGGCCTATACGCACTAACCAACTACGTGGGAAAGATATGGGCACTCGGCGTCGTGGTATCAGCCGAAGCACTTCGTGACGTCAGCGACTGAGCGGCGCGCGCTGGATTGGACTGGAACGCCACTAGGCTAGGTGCGCTTCGGCCGCCCTACTTAGCGTCTTGGTGTGTTCGTGGTGATGGGCCCTGACCTGGCGCCTAGGTTTGAACCGGCGTCTTTGACCTCTCTGTTGAGCCTAGGTGGGGCTGCGGCGTGTTGATCTTCCGCGGCGGGCATGACCCAGGAAGTGTGTCCGGCCAAATGGGATCAAGCGTGTTGGGTTATGTGGTGCACCCTGCAGGAAGTTAATCTATTCGAATAGCTGTGATCTTGATAACAGGACGACTTGGAGTTGTACCTTGACCTTATGACAACTAGAACCGGATACTTAATAAAACACACCCTTCCAAGTGCCAGATACAACCCGGTGGTCGCTCTCTCTCAGGGCATTGAGGAGGGGATCGCCGGGTAGGATTATGCTATACGATGCTACTTGTAGGACTTCAGACTACCCTCTGCTACATGCTGCAAGACGGAGGTGACCAGAAGCGTAGTCTTCGACAGGATTAGCTATCCCCCTCTTATTCTGGCATTCTGCAGTTCAGTCCACTGATATGGCCCTTTACACATATATCCATGCATATGTAGTGTAGCTCCTTGCTTGCGAGTACTTTGGATGAGTACTCACGGTTGCCTTGTTCTACCTTTTTCCCCTTTCTTTACCCGATTGCTACAACCAGTCGATGGAGCCCAGGAGCCAGACGCCACCGTCGATGACGACTACTACACTAGAGGCGCCTACTACTACGTGCAGCCCGCGGACGACGACCAGGAGTAGTTAGGAGGATCCGAGGCAGGAGGCCTGCGCCTCTTTCGATCTGTATCCCAGTTTGTGCTAGCCTTCTTAAGGCAACCTTGTTTAACTTATGTCTGTACTCAGATATTGTTGCTTCCGCCGACTCGTCTATGATCGAGCACTTGTATTCGAGCCCTCGAGGCCCCTGGCTTGTATTATGATGCTTGTATGACTTATTTATGTTTTAGAGTTGTGTTGTGATATCTTCCCGTGAGTCCCTGATCTTGATCGTACACATTTGCGTGCATGATTAGTGTATGATTGAATCGGGGGCGTCACACTATATAACACAATCATCCAACTATTAATTCAAGTATTAGATAAGCTAAAAAGTGTTCAAAGCAACAAATAAATTGTGTTATCATCATCTGGAATAGTTGCCTCTACTAGAAATATTAATTCAGAAAAATGGACGTATCTAAAGGCTTCCTTAGACGAGACAAAACTCTCCAATTAGTAAGGCAAGATTCAAGACCTCTAGCCATGAAGCATAGATAATCATGCAAAGCTGATGATATTGATAGCATTGAAGAAGTTATAGATATACAAAGAGATCTAGAAAGATATCAAAAAGATACCCTGAGAAAAATAAAGCCGCAGCAAGTATACCACATGGGTATGTTTGAAAGTAAGAGTGGTCTATACAGAATATCTCGACAAGTAGAATTAAGCGTGTTAACACATCCAGTAGATTTAAGAATTGTAAGCAAAAATACAGAAAATGAATTAAAATATTGTGGGTACAAATATATTCATCAAGGCATGTATATCATAGGAGTCAAAGGTATGACAAGGAAGAAATTAGGTGCGAAGGTTTTGATAACTTTATTAGACAGAAGATGGGAATCAGAGACAAAGCAGCATTAGGATTTTTGGAAGGAGACATGAATGAAAATAGATTAATAACCTATATAGCTCCAGACCTAATGATGCCCGTAAAAGAATTTATTGAAAAAAATGAGTTTTGGTTTCCAAACTAAAGGTTATGAAGATTTTAAAGGAACAAATTTGTTAGCAAGTATAGAATTTATAGGAAGGCTCACTAATAGAAGTAGCTCTAGATATAGAGTAAATGTGAATGACGTAATTGGTAGTATGCAATCAAAAGGTATAAAGTTTATGAATCCTCTTAAAATTGGTTCTGAAGAAAGAGCTAGAGAAGAGTAGAAGATAGGTGAATTAATAGAGAAAAAAGAATTAAAGCAACCTGAAAATTACATAAGCTATCAAAATTGTGAAGGAAGTAGCAGTATTCGATTTATGAACTATAAAGCTGCATCAATAGAAGACTACAATCTTTTATGTCGAATCAGAAATTAATGATGATAAAAATAAGGGTGTATCTGAATGCATGGAAAAGGCTAATTTAGAAGATGAAATAATTCATTGGGAAAAGAAGCTAAAGCATATTGAATGGGAATATAGTCATTCTATGACAAAGGATTGGCCAAAAATTAGAGAAAGAGAACTATTTATCATTCGAGAAATTGCAAGGTTAAAGAAACTAAAAACGATAAAATGTCTGCCACTAGTAGTTCAAGCATGGAAGATAAAATTATAGCATCCGCAGAAAGAAAAGCAAATGCTATTGTTAAAAAAAAATGCTATCATTAATAATAATAATAAAGATAAGAATATTATTCAAAAATAAGAAATTATTAGTGAAGAAGAGCAATGGGATTTCAATAATAAGTTATTATTAGAAAGTTATGAGGAAGAGGAGGAATTAATAAAAGAAATGTGGTTAGAAGATGAAAGATATGATGATTCGAAAAAAATAGTGATTTCTATAACTCACTAGATGATGCGGGACTACATAATTTAGACAATGCAATGGAAGCCATGCAAGTAGAAAGTAGTGGTAAAAGAAGAAGGGGATATGGAGAATCATCTGTAAAAAGAGAAGGAGAAAGAGAGAGACCTACTAGGACAGCTGGACAATGGCCTCTAGAAAAAGATGATTATCAACCTACATATATCCCAGGACAATATAGATACATGGGTTCTAAAAGAAGAGATTTTGAAAAACCAGTGCAATTTCAAAATTATAAAAATGATGGAGCTATATTAAACCTAGCATCTCATGATCCAATTGATTGGCTGAATATAATCAGCATATGGAAAGGTTTACTAGTGCAAAAATATATACAAAACCAGTATAGCATAGGCACTAAGGTAGAAGATATGTTAACATATCTTGAAACATTTTTAGGAGAATCTGTAAAAGTTCTATGGGAATAATGGGTAGAATCATACCCTAGTCAATGTGAAGAATTAAAAAGGGCAGGAAGTAACCCTAATAACTTTGCGAATGTTATCTCAAATATGATCATAGCAGAAGATCCAGAATTAGGACATACCTCATTGCAAAACGAAAGGTTAAGAGAAATAGAAAAATTAACATTAACTAGCTGGAAAGGTATTAAAGAATTTTCCCAGCATTATTTGTATAATTCTACTACTGCTAAACAAGGTTTTAATGTAGGCGTAGTAGAAGGATATTTTAATAAGTTGCCTGACCCCCTAGGGTCAATAATATTTGAAGAATATAAAAAGGAAACGGCAGGAAACGTGGTAAATATATCTCAAGCTGTAACATTTGTTTTCAAACAATTAAGAAAGGTATGTACTAGCATTCAAGCACAAAGATCTATGAAAAAATCAGACTACAATTTTTGCAATAATATTGTCCAAATACCACTAACATATGGAGAAGAAAGGCATAGGAAAAACAAATATTATAAACCACAAAGGAGAGATAATAGAAGTTTTAAAACAAAGAAAAGATATTTCTTAAGAAGGTCAGACAATAGAGCCCCATTCTTGCATAAAAGAAATGTAAGAATATATAATCCCAAGAAAACCTATGATAAAACATGCAGGTGTTTCATATGTAACTCTCCTGATCATCTAAGAAGAACTTGCCCTAATAAAGATCAGAAAAGGTATTCCAATAAATATGAATAACAAGAGAGAGTGTTAATTATAGATAGCGTTAATGAAAATATATTAGTATGTGATGATGAAATAAAAGACAGCAAGTCAATATATTCAGTTATAGAAACATATGAAGTAGAAAATGAGGCTCCAGAATATGAATCAAGTGAAGATGAAATAGACCTAATAGATGAATTAGCCGGTTTAAAAATTGAAATGATGAACCAAGTAGATTGCGAACATGATTGGATTAGAGGAAAAGGTGATTATAACATAAAATGTGCTTTCTGTATATATTACCCAAGACAAGATAATAGGTTCACATGTAGCTTGTGTTTAAAACAAGTATGTGCCTCATGTCTAAGAGCCAATAATCAAAAGTGGAGACAAGAGATAGAATTAGAACAAGAAGATCGAATATTATCCAGTAGGGTTAGAAATTTAGAAAATAGAATAAATAAGCTAGAAGCAGAGCTAGAAAAACTTAAAGATGAGTTAGAAAATAGTAAAGAGCAAAATAATAATGTTCCAAAAATCACGGAAATGAAAGAGCAAATGGTAACAGTAAGGTTATAAAAAAGGAGAAAAGTTAATACAATTGAAAGATGCAATTACTAGTTTTGGAAACATATATATTGTTCGATTACCATTCAAAGAAGTGTTAGGGATAAGGATCCCAGTTAAGATTGTTCTAAAGCCAAATATTTCATATAAAATACTGGCACTATTAGATACTGGTTGCACTAAGAATATCATCCATGATAAATATTTTATGAGATGTCCCGAAATAGTTGTAACTATTGATGATAATAAAGCTGAAGTATCTACCGATATGTCAGGAATAAAGAAGATCCATAATCAGCTAGCATATAATATTGAAGCTTACATAAATGGAACAAAATATATCATAGATGAAATTACAATAATAGATTTGTCAGTAATAAAGGATGACATGATAATAGGGTTAATATTTTTACAACAATCTTTACAAACCACAATCATACATGAAGAGGGGGTAACATTTATCCCTTATCAAGATAATGTTCCATACATATCTGAAGTGTGAAAGCAAAGAAAGTCCTTGCAAAATGTAGAAATATCTAATTTAGATGATGAATATAGCACAAGTCCAGATCCCCTTGAATTCTGTAAAGATGAAGAACTTAGTGAGACCATAGAAGAATATCATATAGAAAATACATGTACAGAATGCATTGGGTTACAATCATTCTCGCCAAATTGGTATAGAGATATAAAATCTAAAAAGGATATAGATAAGATTGTGCAAAGACTAGAAAGCATACAAATTATTGGGGAAATACCAATGAAACATTGGGATAAGAACTCTATAGTTTGCAAAATAAATATCATAAATCCAGATTATATAATTAAATCAGGACCAATAGAAGCTACTCCTAAAGATATCGAAGAGTTGAAAATGCATATTGGAAAGTTATTAAAGCTAAAAGCTATAAGAGAAAGCAGGAGCCCTCATCGGTCTCTTTGCATTCATAGTTAGAAATCATCTTTGAAGAAGTTAGAGGTAAATCTAGAATGGTAATTAATTTTAAAAGGCTTAATGATAATACAGTTGATGATGCATACAACATACCTAATAAGCAGGAATGGATTAACAGAATACAAGGAAGTAAATATTTCTCTAAATTTGACTTAAAGGCAGGATTTTGGCAAGTAAAAATGGCTGAAGAATCTATTCCCTGGACAGCATTTACTTGTCCACAAGGCCATTATGAATGGCTAGTAATGCCATTAGGTCTAAAGAATGCACCTGCACTATTTCAAAGAAAAATGCAAAATATATTTAATGAGAATCAAACATTTATATTGGTATACGTAGATTATTTGTTAGTATTCTCGAAATCTTACAAAGAGCATATAGCCCATCTTGAAGTGTTCTTTCGAAAGGTAGAACAAAATGGGCTCATACTATCCAAAAATAAGATGGAAATCTGCAAAGAAAAAATAAATTTCCTTGGTCATGAAATAGGAGAAGGAAAGATATATCTACAAGATCATATTGCAAAGAAAATATTAGAGTTTCCTGATAATATGAGTGATAAAAAGGTTTTGCAGCAATTCTTAGGAATTGTAAACTATGCACGAAACTATATAGATAACTTAGCAAAGCTAGCAGGACCTTTATATGCTAAATTAAGAAAAAATGGTCAAAGATACTTCAATTATGAAGATATAAAATTAGTAAAGGCCATCAAAGAAAAAGTCAAGAATTTAAAACCCCTAGAATTCCCTCTAGAAGACAATTATTTCATAATTGAGACAGATGCATCTAAGGTAGGATGGGGTGCGATACTAAAACAAAAGCCCAATAAATACTCTCGAAAGGAAGATGAAAAAATATGCAGATATGCTTCAGGAAGTTACAAATTAAAGACGGTAAATAATATTGATAGAGAAATTCTTGCAGTTGTGAATGCAATAAATGCATTTAGGTTATATCTAGGATTTAAAGAGTTTACTGTCTGAGCAATTTGTGAAGCCATATGTCGATATTACAATAAAATTAATAGTAAGAAAAGCTCAACCAGAAGATGGGTCTTATTTGAAGACACCATAGTTGGGAATGGTTATAAAGTAATTTTTGAGCATATTAAGGGAAAGGATAATACCTTACCTAATATATTTTCTCGTGCATCAAATTTGCAGATATGAGGAAAGGATTATTCCACACCAAGGAGGAATATATCTTCTTTGGAGAAGAAAATAGGCTGAAAGTATTTCAGCCAAATACATTCAATTTCAAGCCAAAGGCTCATATCAAGCTTGATGAAGTTCAACGCTGCATATTGGATAATTTCTGGTTCCAATATACCACAAAAAGAGAGGAGATGGGATATATGTTATCAATTCCGAATAGCTTGGCAGAATATTTTAGCGAACTAAACAAAAAATTGCCAAAGCCAGAAAAGACCGAAATACCAAAAGGAGAAACACTATATATTATATTTGATGGAAACAAACCTGGCATATATTTGGAATGGGAAAATATTATGATTGAAAAATTAGATGCAAAAAGAAATGGACAAGATTTAACATTCAAAAGATATTACAGTATAGATGAGGCCTTACTTTGGGCAAGAAAGGTATTAGGACCAGATTATTATATTGACCCAAAGGCTATAGACTATATCCAAATGAAAAGAGGCATACCTGCTTCACCAACTCCCACAAAGGGGAGGCATCAAGCTCAAAAAATATAAAGAAGGAAGAATCCCCAAAATATAAGACATACCAAGAATGCCTTCTAAAGGGTTTGACCCTTTAGACAGGAATACATAGATCAAGAAATGGATAAAAGGTTTGAAGAATTTTCAAAGATAATAAAGAAAGAATTAAAGGAGGAAATATTAAAAGAAATAAGGCAAGAAATGGATGAAAAATTTGAAGAAATAAAGAAAGAATGTGATGAAAAATATGATTTCAATCTGTTAAATGATGATGATCATATGGACATAGCAGGGCATGGGCAGCGGCCTGAATGAAGCCCAAACTGCATATATTGATATTGCTATCAATTATTCGGGCGCAGAGGACCTATACCCGACCCGGATATTGTTATAAATTCCCATAATAGATCCTTTAGATATTGATAAGGTATTATTAATCATATGGGCAGGGAAGACCCACTGTAAAAAAATATAAATAAATAAATAATAATATTAAGCAATGTTGAAAATGTAAGCAGCCTTGGCATGTATGTACGCATACACTGGCACAAGGATTCTGAAAGGCAGAAGAAGCTCTCAAGGCTAATCGCATGAAGATCTGTATGGCCGAAGAACAAAGACTGGTACACAAAGGCCAGCTAATTATTCATCGAGAGACAATGCCACGTGAAGAAAGCAAAGATTCCTGAAGATTGAAGCTTGTCGGCACTCTCTCGCACTTTTCTATATTAGTAGAAGGACACGCGTGTACCCTAGTAGGACACGTGTGCATACTACCCTGTGTAAAATAAGTGAAGGAAGGCTCCCTAAGGCCTCCCTTGCAGCTACCCCTCGCGGCTATAAAAGGAGATGCTGGGCTCAAGAAGAGAACATAAGACAGGGGAGCACGAAGCACTCAGAGCATCGAGACTCTCCACCAGAGCACCACTTCCTTTGTAGTTTAGCCACCACCACTGCTAGTAGAATAGCCAAGAAGGCGCTTAGTTCGCCAAGAATTTGAAGGTAATTTCCTAGTTGTGTGTAATCCCTTCGGGGCCTCCCGAAAGGAAAACCATATGTAAATTATGTTGTTGAAATGATGTAGTTTCTTAGTTTCACTTAGTGCTTTTATTTATGAATTTATGGGACGAGTTCTTATGCTAGGGATCCTATAGGAGAAACCTCTGCGTGTGTAGTTCTCTGTGTAGCCCAGAGTGGCGTTTGAATGAGAACCTTGTGGCCGTAGAGAAGTGTTCCCTTCGGGTGGAACTGCCTGGGAAGACGATAGGAATTTACCCCATCAATTTGCAATTAAAACTGCTAAGTGAACGCAACTAGCTACATCTGATACAAGATAATGATAAATATGGTATGTACTGAGTAGGATATTACACCGCTGCGTACATTCGTCGGTCGATTTGTTTGCCTCGCCAGCCCAGAATAGATCCTGTATCAAATAAATAATCTAGTTAGAACGTGAAGGTAATCATATTGAATTAAATATTACTATGAATAGTGAAAGTACTATTCCAAATAGTGTTTTAAATAGTAAAGCACTTTTGTGAATAGTGCCCTATCTAGTGAATAGTAAATACTATTCAAGATAATTAATATATATATATATATAGTAACGCTAAACTAAGCGTGAGTGTAGAATAGCTTATTCTACACCCCAGTAACGGTACATACAAAATACAGTAACACGCTATGTAAAATATAGTAATTTTCGTAAAAATGTAGTAAATTACAAACTTAGATGATAAAAAAATATTTTCTGAATTACTACATTCTGTACACCGTTTTACTAGATTTTGTACATAGCGTTACTAGGGGGTAAAGAATAAGTTATTCTACACTCACCCTTAGAATAGCTTATTCTACACCCCTAGTAACGCGCTATACAAAATATAGTAAGTAACATGTAAAATATAGTAAATTTTTTGACCATGTAAGAAATCATAAACTTGGATAGTAAAAAATATATCTCATAATTACTACATTTTACATAGCGTTTTACTAGATTTTGTACATAATACATCGGGGTGTAGAATAAGCTATTCTACACTCACGCTTAGTTTAGCGTTACCCTATATATATATATATATATATATATATATATATATATATATATATATATATATATATTCTACACCACAGTAGCAGTACATACCAAATCCAAAGAACACACTATGTAAAATATAGTAATTTTCTTAAAAATATAGTAAATTACAAACTTAGATGATAAAGAAATATTTTCCGAATTACTACATTTTGTACACCGTTTTACTAGATTTTGTACGTAGCGTTACTAGAGGGTGTAGAATAAGCTATTCTACACTCACGCTTAGAATAGCGTTACCCTATATATATATATATATATATATATATATATATATATAACCGGTCTATTCTGCTAATAATAGCAGAATAGTTATTCTGATAACACTTCCACACTGCACGCTCAATACAAGCGAACTGCATGTTCTTTACACTGCGCACTGCAGTGCTACACGGGAGAACTGGATCATTTTCTGGCGGTCCGCCCGCGTGTTCTGTGTGGAATCGGGTGTCGCGGGATGATTTAATTTGTTTATGGATGTTGGTTGACCTTTATTCATTGTAATTTACAGGAAAAACGACTAAAATCTTGGTAAATCGAGGGATTTGACGGGCGAGTTTTTCTCTGTTCGTTCATGTTCGTGTCGGAATCGACTTTTTGGCGCTCGGATGTTGTTTGTTAGTCGGAATTGTTTGATATCGTTCTTTTAATCGCACCTTTTACTCTAGAAATTGTGTAATTTTTAGGAGTTAGTTTTCAGTTCCCGTGAATTTGGTTGTGTGGGCGGGTGAGCTTTGTCCGCTCCTCTGTGCTTGTTGATTTTCTTGATTTTGCGCCTCGATGTGTTTTTGAAGCTTGTAATTACCGTCGCTATTGGTTTTAATTCATTGTATTGCGGGTATAATTCTCATTCTTTGATTTGCAATTTTTAAATAAAAGCTGATGCTATTCGTCCAGTTGCCGTGTGTTTGATGTAGTTTTTTGCGGGGTATTTTTTGATAGTTTAGTTGTTGGACAATTTTTAGGCGAGTTATGTAAGTGTGATTGAATTGGCACCTCTGTTAGTCTATAACATATCTGTATTTCTACTGCTTTAATTTTATTGTTGTTGTTCTGGCATACGTTGTAGTGCACTGCATTTTCGTTAGGAGTGTACTTCGTTTTAGCTGTATTACAGTGGTCATGGCAGCTTATGAGATTTCTCTTTTCTTAAACTGCAGTCTATGTCTTAGAGGACTGCATAATATGCACTTTCGTACTGCATTAGCAGTATGGTTAATCTTCTATTGTGCTATTAGAATAGATGGTCCATTATATGCTTTTGTTAGCTGAATAGTTATTATGACAATTTTTTTGAACTGCATACTATGAGAATTCTTTTGAACATAATATGTTAACTGCAAAGTTTCGACCATTCGCATTGCATTGTTACTATTCAAATGACTGCTTTTTTATATTTAGGACCAACTATGTGTTTGACAGAACTGCATTACTGCCAGCAGCAAATTGTCTAAAAATGGGTGATAAAATGATGCAGATGAGGTTGCATACTTTAAATAGGCACCATTCAAAGTGTCTTGTGGACATAATTTTAAAAGCGTACAACATGAGCAAAGCATTAGAAATATGCCACCGATGGCTTGCTTCATATTTAGACAGCCTACAGTGCAAATACTGTGAACTTCAGGGAGTCTTCTTTGTAGAAAAACAACATGGCCACTTCTCCGACCTCAAAGCCATTCTAGGAGACAAATTCTTTCCAGCCAGTAGTTATGTTGATGCATTCTTCAGAGTCGATGTGGTAGTCAGCTTGCATGTCTCCATACCCATTCTTGTGTTCTATCTCCAAAGTAACCTTCCCTGAACTCGGAGCAGCAAATTTTACTGTGGATGGCGCTTTACGCATTTTGGAAAGGATGGAAAAAGAATGTTTATAAGTAAATAACAATGTATGAACATATATATACCCATTCTTTATACTTAGGATGATCTGTTTTATGTTGAGTTAAATATGTACATATATATGACTACTATTTTTTATAAAGTAGTTGCAATGTATGAAGAAACTTATATACGGAATTGACCTCTAGTTTTCCTGGGATATATATATATATATTATATTATATTGTAACATGTTTGTACTGCAAGGTCATTTACAGTGTACTTCGCTAGCATGTTAAGAGAACTGCAATACTGATCTACTGACCCTGTTTTTTGTTCGTGTGTTGTGGTACTGAAGAAAAATAGGTGGAAGCATCTAGTCTTAATAGCTAACAAATCTGAACAACAATACAAATTATGTTTTGTATTTTGTTGACACTACTGAACAAATTGATTGAACTATATATTTAGATGTGGATTTGCAGGTAGATTATGCCCAAAATTGTGAGGGAAAAAACATACCCAACTTTCCTGTAGATCTGCGGTCGTGAGGCGATGAAGAAATGGCGGCTGAAACCCCCTGTTGGGTATCATCAGGCACCCGAGCATACTGCGCCACTCGGTTTTGCTGAGCTCTAGACCGTCTGCGTACACGCATGTGTCCGCTACCGGCACCATCCATGCCAAACACCCGCACTTACAGTCCATGGCGGGTTCAGTGGAATTCCAGAGAAGAGTTGGGGATGGGATGAACCCTAGATTTACAATTTGAAGAAAAAGAGGAACGGGGGAGGAGTTGTGTTAGTCTGGAGCACGAATGGATACATTTTTATGCAACCAATTGACCAACGGAAGTAATAAATGTTTGGTTGGTGTTAGGTGGCGGATTGGTTCTAATTAAGTGTCCGCGAATGCATTTGAGTAGCAAGAGGACTGCTTACTTGAAAATAGAGAACTGCATTGTCATATCAAGACGAACCGCGGAACGCGTGGTTGGGCTTGCGTTTGTGTATGGTATGTGGGATTTAAAAAAAATCAGTGGCCTCTCTTTTTTTGTGTTGGGCCTATGTTCGGGGAGTTAAGACGCATTGGGCCCAAGTCGGCCTGTGAGCACGGCTGGTTCCCGGTGCGTTGTGTGCGGCATAATGTTTAGTCCGACCTCGCCCGCAGAAGGCACGCCCGACCTGTTTATAAACGCTGGTGAGGCAGTCATATCGTACTCCTCTATTTACTTATTTGGGCGCTTATACACGGCGCTCGCTGCTCTATGCTCTCTGACTTGTGGGCCCATGTGCGCCCGGCCCCACGCATCGTGGCTCAGAACGACTCGCTTTGCTCGAGGCGCACCTACTACGAGGCCCGGGTCAGCTGCACCTGGGTGGTCAATTTTTTTTCTATTGTTTTTTTAATGTTAGGGCATGCACTGCTTAGCAAACCATCCTTGCACTGCAATGATCCGTGTTCTGTACTGCATGTGCATGCATTCCGTACTACATGTATAGTTCTCATTTTTTTTCATGTTTTTGCTCTTATGTAATCTTTTTCCAATGTAGTGCAGTGCACTGCTTAGTAAACATACTTGTACTGCATTGATTATGTTCCTGTACTTCGCGTTCATATATTTCCGCACTACATTTTTTTTGCAATGTAGGGGCGTGCCTTTGCTTTGTAAACCATCATGCACTACTTGATCGTGGTTCTCAGATAACATGTGCACGCAATCCGCATTACATGCATGCAGTTCTCATTTTTGTTTTCGTGTTTTTGCTCTTATGTAATCTTCTTTCCAATGTAGGGGAGTGCACTTCTTAGTAAATCATTCGTGTACTGCATTGATTACGTTTCTGTACTGCACGTTCATACATTTCCGCACTACATATACATATCGCATTTTTCTTTTTGTGTTTTTTCTCTTATCTATTCATTTTTCCAAACTTAGGGGCGTGCACTGCTTTGTTGGGTATGTGTAAACATCATTTGACAGAGTTTGTACTGCATTGGTACACAACTTGCACTACATGCGTCATATTTGCACACTGCTCGAATCTAATGATACATGAGCAAACAACAGAAAACAAATTATCACAGGCATTCTGTACGACAAGTTCATCATCAGCAAACTAATTTCAACAGAAAGCATTCTAACATAATCAAAGTTCATCATTACAAGCGATTCCGCATGGCAAGCAAACTAAGTTCAGCAAAAACAAATGATCACAAGCAAACTAACGATACATAGGCAAACAACATAAAGCAAATTTGATGATAATTCTAAAATGACGCTGGCATTGTTGGCTCTTTGGCCGGCACCATCTTCTTCTTCACCAGTTAGCGTCTCCCCATCCCCAGCTGCTCCTAGCGCGCTTCTTGGGGGGATCCTCCTTCTCTAGCTTTGCACGGTGAAGCCCGTTCTGGGTGAGGGTGATGCGGTTCCATATCTCGTACGCTACGCAGGCGTCCTTTGCCGCGTACTCAATGTGCCTCACGGACAGAGGCAAGGTGGCCTAGCGCTTGTGCTCGTCGTCGGTGATCTTCTTCTTCATGTTGTTGTAGTAGTCGTCGATGAGCATGCCGGAGACGTCTCCAAGGGAGTCCAACTCCTTGGTTCCCTCAGGCACCCTCCACTCCTTCTGGATGTCGACGAAGCTGGCAACCTCCAGATTGACGGGCTCTAGCCTGGTTTTGTCATTGTCGAGGAGAAGCCTGCAAAGGTGTACCTGGGGTCGGCGAGGAAGTTGTCAAAGACGATGCACATTTCAGCGGCGCTCAGTTGGAAGAGTAGCACCAGGTGTTTCTTGCCGATGGAGAGTTGGCAGAGGGTGGTTTTCTGCGTTGCTTCAGGCTCGTTGTTGTACTCGAGATCAATGCCGATGATCTTGTGGCCCTGGAGGCTGAGGTGGTGCTCGTACTGCACGAGGGTGATCGCCATCTTCTTCTTGTCGTTGGTGTGGATGATGTGCAACTTGGTGTTGCCGTGGGCCTCCACGTCCTTGTACTCGTCGGTGAACGCCATCGCCGGTAGTAGGGCTTTGTGTTTTGCGTGGAGATGGATGTGATGGAGCGATTTGGTGGCAGCGCAATGCATCCTTGTTGTTGTGGATGAGAAGGCCTATGGCAGGGGTCTGAATTTAAGGGGAGGGCGCGGTGTGGCATGGCCGCATCGGATGAACTATACGATCTCGGTGACGATGCGGTTTGTGCAGGTTGTGGGTTGGTGTCGCATCTGTGATCGTGGGCTTATGGCGATGGAACCGCTCCGATTGGGTGGTTGTATGCGAACTGGTGTTTTTTAATGTGGTTTTTTTATTTTTGATCAGTAAATTTTTTTTGACCACCACTATCTGTGCGAACGGGCATTTTGTCACATTTATGTGTATCCTGCGTGATAATGAAACTGCATTGGTTAGAGTACCGCACTGCATTGTGTGCAATGGAGAACTGCATGTTGTCTACACGTGCGTACTTCATCGTGTGCAATAAAGTACAATGTATTCCACAATTTTACGAGTTTTTCACTGTGTTCTATACCGTGTATTTATTCATGTAGGTAATCCGGAACTGGATTGCTAAACCGTACTGCTTCGTGTAATGAAATGCACTACATTTTTCTAGTGCTGCGTACGGCATCTGTTTTTTCGCTTGTACTTACTGCAGTCCCTGGTACGGGAGGGGTAGGGGGGTTGCCCCCCCATTTTTTTGTGTGGCACTTATTTGAATGTAGACTTTTTCTTTTCGGATGCGTTTTCTTAACATGCGTGTTGTTTTTTTATTTCAACTTTTTTACGAAATGCGTTTCTTTTATTTTTGTTTTACCGATTGAACTTTATTGTTCTTCACAGAGAACTGCATCATGTGCGTTTTGATGTGGTCTTTCTTATTTTAGCCGGGCCATTTTTGGGCCGGGCCGTTTTATGTTGCTTTTTGCCACACGCGGGCCTCCTACGTGTCCGTTCCAGGCGATCCCACCGCTGACAGGGAGAGAGACCGAGAACAATCCCCTCTCGTCTCTTGCAGTTCCTCCCTCGAGCAAAACCGTTGTCGCCCGCAGCAACCGCCGTCGCCCGAGGAATCACCGCCCTCAAGAGGTTCTTATTCCTGCATTCCGCGTCGTCGTCCGCTCCACGAGCCCTTGCCGCTGCGCTCCCGCAGCCATTTCGTGTCCGTTCCCGTCGCCGCATCCTCCCCCCTCCCCGTCGCAGCGCCGCTGACGCCGCACCTATTTTGTGGTACGTTCCGCTTGTTCTCGGTCTTGATTGTCCCCTCGTCTTGTTTTGTTATTCTCGTAGTTGCTTTTGCTATTTTTGCTTGTGTAATTTTTCCATAGGCATCCGATTTTATCTCGATTTTGGAGTCGATACTCGTGTGTAGCAAGGTGGATCTAGGGTTTCGTGAGATTTTGTTGCTTATATCTGTCACTTCGTCGTTGTGCTGCAGGCAAACGCCATGTCTTCGCCGAGAAGAGTGGGAGGAGGAGTTCAGGGTATGTCGAGTGCTTATTTTAGGCTTTTGTTTATTTTTGTTTGATGTTTATCTAGTTTCCTAAATCATCCTGCATATTGGTTTATGCTCTGTTAGTTTTCAGCGTTCGTTTGCATTATTTTGTCACGTGATGTTTTGTAATTTCTGTTTCTGGTTCTTTTTGAATCAAGTAGGTGATTGTGGTTCTCATAATGATACACCAATTGGCTCTCGTTGTACTGGTTGTAAGGATCATGGTGTGGAGGGAGGACATCAATTGAATTCGCCGATTGAAACTTCTCCCATAAGTGTGGCCCCTCCTTCTGGTATGTGATTGATTTGTTTATTTTGTGTATGCTGGTTACTTTGATGTTGTACCAATTGGTGTTTCCTTGTTGTATCTAGTCCGACATTTTGTTGGGAGAAACATGAAGTTAGTGTATGCAGCACTGTATTTATTTTGTATATGTGAACTCCACTATATGTATGTGTGAACTGCATTGTTGTTTTATTCAAGTTTTTTGTGCAATGCATTAATTTTTATTTTTAGCTTATGGTTGGAGCACTGCATTTTATATGTCTAAGTGTACTACATTTGTTCTTTTTGTGCTCTTTTTAACGAACATAGTCAAACTTCATTCTGACGCAGTGTCTGTTTTCCATGCTGGGGCACCTAGGTTTGAGGAGGTTACTCAATTGATTGACCATTATTTTGCAGAGGGTAATGTTGTTTTGAGCTTTGACCAGAGACGTCTCATTTTGTCTGAGACACAGTCGCAGTCTGTTGATGGTACAGAGGAAGTTACACAGGATTGGATGGTCTCGAAACAGCTTCGTGAATATGAGTTGAAGCAAAGCAAGAAGAAGTTGAGGTTTGAAAGTGACTCAAAAGAGTTTGGGGAGAAGGAGAAGCAGAGGAGAGCTGCAGTTGGTGCCAATGGTGCCAAATTTGCCAAGGTGAAGAAGCCTTCTTTGCAGAAGAAGAGGCTGAGTACTGTTGCTGAGGAAGGTGTTACACCTCGGCGGAGTCCACGTGTTGCTGGCATGAACAAGAATCTTGGAAAGAGAATTGCTGAAGTTGGTGGAAAGGATGATCCTCAGTGCAAGCGGCTACATGTCACTGAAGGTCCCAACTCTGATGACGATGACTTTGTGCTTGCTGGTTTTGTGAGGGATGTCCATAGTGGTAGACGCAAAGACTGTGGTTCATCTAAGAGTCTACCCAAGTGTGCCCGTGATGATGTCGATGAAGATGTTTGTGGTGACTCTGGCGAGGAGGTGGATGTTGTTCCAAAGGTTTGTTGAAGTGGACTGCATTTGTTTCCTTCATTGTTATTCTATCTGTGTTTTCTCTATATCTTTTTTATGGCTAGTCTTCTAATGTGGTTTGCATTTTCCTTCACACAGAGGAAGAAGTCTAGTAATAGCAATGCAGCTGAAGATGATGCTGAGGGAGATGATTCTCGATTTAACAAGACCGTACTTTTGTCGCTTCCCACTGTTTGCAAGGCTGTTGCCTTGTTGAAAGAGGCACACTGTATTCATGTTCGGGATGCTGGATTTGGTGTTGTCTTTGAACGGAGAGTAAAGAAAAATGTGTCGTGCATTCTTATGTGCTATCTGAAGGGAGTGATTGACCCTGCCACCATGATAATGGTCTTTGGGAATGGCAGGGTTCTTAGAATCAATCGTGATGCAGTTCATCACATTTTTGATTTACCCATGGGACGTCACACTGCACCCATGCCTGCCATGATGACTCATTGAGTGCCCTCAAGGATGAGCTTGGCTTTGACCGTTAAAAAACTATAGGTGTCAAGGACTTGCTTGAGAAGTTGAAGGTGTTGGTGGAGGAAGATGATCATGTATTTGCTGACCTTCTTTGTGAAGGTGTTCTTCCTGATACTCTACCAGAATTTGCTGTGTCCCGGGCCTGTAGTTCGTTTGGGTAGAGTTGCTGCAATGGTAGAGAACATGGATTATGCTGCTATGGCTCAGATGGACTTTTTCTAGCTTGTTGTTGATGAGTTGCAGGCAGCTGTGGTGAGGTGGCAAACAGAAGGCGGCAAGCAGAATTGTGCAGAGGGTTGTGCTATTGTCCCCCTGATTATGTATCTTGACTTCTTGAAGCTTCGCAAATTTTCAGTCATGCACACGTTGACGCCACGTGCGTCATACCTGACGACCAAGGACCTGATGAAGTTATACAATGAGGATGTTCTTGTGAAGGTAAAGATTTACTTGGAAACTTACAAATTTGGGAAGCTGCCGGTTAGTGCATTTGAGTTTTTAATATCTGTTTTTTTAAAGGTGCAGCCATTATAAATCTAAACTTTTCTAGTACTCACATGCGTACTTCTCTTTGCCTCTTGTCTTTTTTTGCAGTGGAAGGCGTCAGGTGATATTGTGTACAACCGTCCTATTGCAGTTGTATGCGGCAGCTCTGATGCGGGACCTAGCACTCATGCTAGGTTTTATGAGCCTATATGTAGCCAGCTTCCTGCCTGTGATGATGAGGTGCCGCGTACTCGTGGTTTCATGGCTCGACAGATGTTTGATAATAGAAGCTCTTCTAAAAAGACATTTGTTGGCGGTAAAAACACGAGGAGATTGATGAGCTTCTTCTGAAGGTTTTGAAGTTGACTGAAGATTTGCCAACCTCTCGGTGACAAAGTTGAGGACAGATTCTTTGGTTTTTTCCTGTTGGCCATGTCCCACGAGATGAAGATATTGTTGCTGCTCACAATTTTGATTGTAGCGTGATTGAAAGCTTGAAGATTGCGATGATGAATGTTCGGTCTTCAGATGCTCAATTGAGACATTCACAAGAGGAAAAATGCGGTCGGTATGAGAAGGATGTTGGGCATATTTTGGATGAAATGAACCGTCAGGACGCTGGCGTTGGCGCTGATAATGTACGTTCTAGGTTTTTTGTGGCTTTGAACCTCTTTTGTGTATTATGTGGACTACTCCTCACTATTTTTGTTTTCTGTGATAGGCTGGAGTGGAATCTTCTGGTGTCAATGGAACTCTGGACGATGGAATTGGTCAGGTACAAGTACTTCTGCCATGTCTGTTCTGCCATGCGTCCCTCTTCTTAAACTTGCATTTGTTGCTTTCCATTTTTATTATATTTTTTTGTGTACTTCGCGGTTGTAAAGTGTGTACTGCTTGTGCATATTTGAAGTTGTTTCTTTTTTGGTCGTTACCATCTTATTTTCGTTTTTGGTTTGTTCTATGCCTGTAGACTGGTGATGCTACTTGTGATGTGCACAAAGAGATCTACGATGGCTCTAGGAAGGATGAGGTGTTGGCTGATGCATCGTCCCCTCCGGATGTTGTAGCTGATAAGGTATAGTTGTATTACTTGTTCTGTTAGTGTGTTGTAATCTAGTTTTTTGTTGTTGTTGTTGTTGTAAACTTGATGTACGCTGTTATGTTCACTCATATGCATTTTCATTTACATATGTTAGCTGCAATAGTTTTACATGTGTGAGCTTCAGTCTTTGACAGAAGTGAGCTGCATTCCATTTTGCTTGCATGGTCCATAATGTTTTACATAAGTAAGCTTCAGTATTTAACATAACTGAACTGCAGCGTTGACAAAGTGAACTGCAGTTCTTTTTTACGTATATGTGGGTTGAAGTTGTAGTTGTTTTGATACACGTGGGTTGCAGTTGTTGTTGTGTTAATTATCCCCACGCTCATTTTTGTGTTATTGTGTGTTTTTTAATCTTTCCACAGCCTGGAGAAGAAAACGTGGAAGTTCACGTTGATCTGAATCAGGGCGGTTGTGCTGTTGACGGTGGTGGCAGTGTTGGTGCTTCTGCATCGGTAGTTGTCGACTGTGCAGACCCTTCTGTAGCTCAAGAATCCCATGATGCTCTTTCCCTTAGTCGGCATGAAGATTCTGATTTTGGCATTGAAAAGCCGCTAGAGAATGTCGTCCCTGCTATTAGTGTTGTTGCTTCCCCTGTTTTTCTGGCGGCCAATGATGTTCCTGAAGTATCGAGAGTGGAGCCTCATGTAGCTGAAGTATCTAAGGACGTTGCGGTTGACTAGACTGTTTAAATTCAGAGAATGCTGATGTTGCTGCAGAAGGGCAATCCAGTGAGGTTGTGGTGGATTCGTCGCAACCTATCCAACAAAATGTTTTGGTCAGCTCCGAAGAACAACAGCATGAAGACTCTGACACTGAAGGCAAGAGTTTTGTTCCGAACAGTGAAGTTGAAGTTTTTCTCATTTCATTTTGTTTAATTACTATGGTATCTATATTAGATGTTTAATGATAAGTGAAACTTGATCTTTTGTTTATGATTTTCAAAATAGCTAGCAGAATTTCCTTATCTTAATATTTGAACTTCATTATTTTGGATAAGTGAACTTCATCTTTTTATTACGGATGACTTAACTTCCTGTTGTGACACCGTCGAGCATTGATCCAGCTCTTCCTAAAAGATACAATGAGTTTGTATGCTATTCTACGAGGGTTCGGAAGGACAAGAAGAAGAAGTATGGTTTTTTAGAAATTGTTTTGTTCATATGTATTTTCTAATTTTGGTTTTAGCCCTTTTTCTTTGTTGTTATTTTTTTAGTATCTTATGTTTCAGTTTTTCATAAAAAAATCAGGGGCATGATTGCTTTTTGAAACTGAGTTGGGTGATATTACCATTTGCGAAATTGGTCAATCCTTTTGGGATAAAGGGATGCTCACTACAAGACTTGTAGATCTTGGGGTTTCTTTGCTGGTAGATAAGTTTAAGGGATCTCCGACAATGGTTGTCCCGTACCATATTTGTGTAAGAACGCATAAATTTTTGTTTTATTTTTTTGATTTTCTTTTCTGATTTCGTGCGACGACATGTTTTCTTGAGCACTATTTGATTTTGGGTTTTGTATTGGCAGACAAATATTTGGAATGGTGGTACTGTAGGCAGGAGTGTTAAAATGATGTTCTCTTCAAAAGCCGAGGAGTGTGTTGATAAAAAGGATATGGTGAGTAACGTTTTTCTGTGTCGAAGACTATATTTTTGCGTGTTTCTTTTTATAGTGTTCTGTTTCTTCTTCTTATTATAATTTTATTTATTTATTCGTGCTTTGAACAGGTCCTTTTTGCAACTTTTGATCCGCCAGATACAAGGGATGGCGTTGGTCATTATTGTGTAGGTGCCTTAAATGTGAAAGAAAGGCGGTTTGAATTTCTTGACTCACTCAATAAACCTGGCAGCCCTGATGCGATCAGGGTTTTTAGGAGGATGGTTAAAAATATCAAGCGTGCATGGAAAGAAGGAAGCTCAAGTTCTGATGAGCTGCTAAATCCTCCTACACTTGATGGATTTGTGTTAAAACATGTCATTGTCCCAATGCATCCTATTGGGTGTGTTCCATACAGCCCCTCTTCACCATACTGCTCAAGTTTTTTTTAATTTTCATTTTGTGAAACTGATGTTTTTTATTCTTTTATTGCAGGCATGATTGTGGATTCTATATGTTTAAATTCCTGTAGACTTGGGATGGTGTTCGAGTTGCTTAGTTTGGGGTGGAGCACATTGGCTACATCAGAAAGGTCATGCTCTATAGTTGGCTCACATCGAGAAAGTGTTCCCTTGATTTAACATCACTTTTAATTTTTGCAGATAAAGGTTGTTTTAGTGAACTTCTGTATCTTTCCTTTATTTATTTTTTGTCTACTGCTTGCTTCCGGTTCTTACGGGCTTTTTTTTAATAGTTGGTTTAGTTACGTTCGTGATTTAGAATGTATGTGTATATTTATTTGTTGTGTTAATGAGATGCATTTTATTTTTTGGGCAAGTGAGCTGCATTGTTCTTTACAAGTGGGTTGCATTGTTGTATACATTTTTTATTCTGCATTGTTGTAGACAAGTGGACTGCATTACTACAGACAATTGTGCTGCATTCTATTCTTTAGTGAACTGCATTTTTTTATTTTAATGAGATGTATTACATGTTTTTTGGTTTTGTATTTTTGTGCTGAGTGTTTCCATGTTTTTTCTACACGGTTTTAGGTTTTGATGGGGGGCTTCATGAAGGCTATACGTCCTTTGCTCGAGTCCTGTGGTTACGATGTGGTTATGGAGGATTGTGCCATTGAAATCTCTCCAGATAATTCTAGTTCTTTGGCTGGAGATGGTTTGAACACAGTTGTGGCGTCTGGACCTGATGGTGGAAGTGTTTCTTGACCTAGCTCTCCACGCGATGTATTTGATGTTGATAATGATGATTTTGTTACGCCGTGTCCTCGCGTCACGAGGACTCGGAGTGCAGCAATTAATTGTCCTCCTGTGGATGACGTTGAAGTTTTTTCGAACAAGAGGGCAGGTGAGAGGGCTTTTAAGTTGAGATGCTCTATAGAGAAATTGAAGCCTCCGAGGTTCAAATATATTGATGAGGCGAGGAAAATAAAGGATCTTGTTCTCAGCAAAGAATTTGTAACCAAATACCACGAGTAAGTTTTATGTGTGTTGCTGATACGTCTCCAACGTATCTATAATTTTTGATTGTTCCATGCTATTATATTATCTGTTTTGGGTGTTTATGGGCTTTATTAAACACTTTTTTATTATTTTTGGGACTAACCTATTGACCCAGAGCCCAGTGCCAGTTCCTATTTTTCCCTTGTTTCAGTGTTTCGAAGAAAAGGAATATCAAACGGAGTCGAAACGGAATGAAACCTTCTGGAGAATTTATTTTTGGAAGGAAAGCAACCTGATAGACTTGGAGTGCATGTCAAGAAAGAAATGAGGGAGCCACGAGGTAGGGGGCGTGCCCACCCCCGTAGGGCGCGCCCTCCACCCTCGTGGCTCCCCTGACGTACTTCTTCCTCCTATATATATCCATATACCCTAAAATGATCGGGGAACAGAATAGATCGGGAGTTCCGCCACCGCAAGCCTCCGTAGCCACCAAAAACCGCTCGGGAGCCCATTCCGGCACCCTGCCGGAGGGGGGAACCCTCACCGGTGGCCATCTTCATCATCCTGGCGCTCTCCATGGCAAGGAGGGAGTAGTTCACCCTCGGGGCTGAGGGTATGTACCAGTAGCTATGTGTTTGATCTCTCTCTCTCTCTCTCTCTCTCTCTCTCTCTCGTGTTCTTGATTTGGCACGATCTTGATGTATCGCGAGCTTTGCTATTATAGTTGGATCTTATGTTGCTTCTCCCCTCTACTCTCTTGTAATGGATTGAGTTTTCCTTTGAAGTAATCTTATCGGATTGAGTCTTTAATGATTTGAGAACACTTGATGTATGTCTTGCGTGCGTATGATCTGTGGTGACAATGGGATATCACATGATTCACTTGATGTATGTTTTGGTGATCAACTTGCGGGTTCCGCCCATGAACCTATGCATAGAGGTTGGCACATGTTTTCGTCTTGATTCTCCGGTAGAAACTTTGGGGCACTCTTTGAGGTTCTATGTGTTGGTTAAATATATCAATCTGAGATTGTGTGATGCATATCGTATAATCATACCCATGGATACTTGAGGTGACATTAGGGTTTTGGTTGATTTGTGTCTTAAGGTGTTATTGTAGTACGCACTCTAGGGTTGTTTGTGACACTTATAGGAATAGCCCAACGGATTGATTGGAAAGAATAACTTTGAGGTGGTTTCGTACCCTACCATAATCTCTTAGTTTGTTCTCCGCGATTAGTGACTTTGGAGTGACTCTTTGTTGCATGTTGAGGGATAGTTATATGATCCAATTATGTTATTATTGTTGAGAGAACTTGCATGTGACGCCCGGATAATTAAGCTACAGTAATCCCTGCTAATGATGCCACGTCACCTCGGTTACTGTGATTAAACTCACGTTGATTCGAACCCGGTTCAAATTCAAATTGAAAACATAGGCAATCAATAAAAGTTTTCAAAAATTAAAACTAAAATGTTCGGGGGTTGTCAAATATTACCAAGTTAATTATGGTGGGGTGCACACATTTTTGTAAAGTGTTTTGGTATTTTAAATAAACTAAAACAGAAAAGAAGAAAATAAGAAAAAGAAAATTTAGAACAAAAAGAGTGGGGGGGAAAGACCCAACGCCAATCGGGCCAAACCCCCCACCGCCCAATCACACCTGGCCCGCCCAACCGACCGCCCCTTATCCACTTCCCCGTCGGTGGAACCCTAGCCACCTCACTCGCCCTCCCAGATCCCCTTTCCCCGCGTCGATCCGGATCGGCACTGCCGATCCCATCGCGCCCCCGCCCGACCGCACCTTCCCCCTCCTCCCGACCTACGGGCGCAGGCTCAGGCCCTCGCCGCCCGCTGGGTCGCCCCCGACCCCACGTCGCGGATCCGCCCCTTCACGGCTCCGACCGCCTCCCGCCCTCCTCTCCTCACACGCCACCGACCATCCCGAGCCCACCGCATAGACCCCGCGCTCCCCGGTGAGCTCTCCTCTCCCCTCGCTCCCCTCGTTCTCCCTGAAGCGCCACCGCGCTTCCCCGCCCCGGCCACGCCGCACCCCGTAGCACCTCCCTCCTCTCCCTTTCCCCACCGAGCACGGACGTGCTCGCCTCTCTCCTCCTCCTCGCCCGGCGGCGCCCCTCCGCCCGCACCCGGACGCCTACACGGAACTCAACGCCAGCGCCCCGGTGACCAAGCGGTCACGGGCCGAGCTCCGTGTGGCTCGGGCGCGCAAGCAACCCCTCCCGACCCCGTAGAACGCCCCGAACGGAGACCGAACCTCCTCGCCGCCTCCGCCGCTCGCGCTGTTCCGGCCGAGTCCGGCCGACCTTGCCCCCATCGGAACTGGCTGCCCTCCGCACGCTCGAATCGCCGACCCGCCCGTTTGGCCACGAGCACGAAGTCCGGCGGGCTCGGCGCCCTCCGCGGTAGCCACCGAGCCTACTCCGCCCCCGACGTACGTGGCCACAGGGGCCCTTTGGCCAGCATCGATGGGCCCAGCCCCCTCTCGCTCTATTGACTCGGTCGGTCGACCGGTCCAACCCCCCACTGCCACTGACATGGGGGCCCCACCCCGCTGGACGTTTTTAAAGGATAAAAGTAAAAAGAAAAGGATAATGGACTTTAAATAAATAATAAATAAAAATGAATAAAACTAATTAATTAATTAATTAATTAATTAATTAATTAATTAATTAAGTAATTAATTAATTTAATTAATCCTGATTAATTAAACCTAATGACTAATTAACCTAATTAACTACTATTAATTAAACTTAATTAAGTTATTTAGTTAACAGAGCATGACGAACGGGACCCACATGTCAGTTTTTACCAGTCAACGTCCTGTTGACTGCTGACATCACTCCTAGGTCATGCTGACGTCATTTTCCATTTCTGTTAGTATAAATAATTCCAGAATATTGTTTAAACTTTAAAAATTCATAGAAAATAAACCGTAACTCCGATGAAAATGTTTTCTATATGAAAGTTGCTCAGAAAAATCCAACGAATCCGAATACACGGTCCGTTCATCTGTCACATGCTCCTAGCATGCTGAACATGGAACTTTCCCTCTCCGGTCATCTGTTTGACACAGGTCCGGAACCGGGAATACATTCCCGGTTGAATTCCCCCTTCACCTATATCGTGTAGCCATGCGTTAGATCACACACGACACTGCTTATTGCCATGTTATGCTTTGTGATGCTATGCCTGCTTTATATTTACTGTTTCTTCCCCCTCTTCTCTTCGGTAGACCCCGAGACCGATGCCGCCCCTGTGATCGACTACGTCGACGACGACCCCTCCTTGCCAGAGCAACCAGGCAAGCCCCCCTTTGAGCATCCCGATATCGCCCATTCCATTCTCTCATGCGGCACTAGATTTTGCTACTGTTATTGTTTGCTCCTATTCTCTGCATAGCCTGTTTATTGTAACCTCGCTATTGTTACCTACACCTTATCGTAAATAACTGCTTAGTATAGGTTGGTTAAAGACCCATCGCTGACCCCGCCTTGTCCTTGTTGCCCTGCTTCATCATTGAAGACCCGATCAACGGGATCGAAGACCAGGCCCGACACCGCACATCACTTCCCTTAGTTGCTCGACACTCTTTGGGTTACTATCGAGTACCGAGGGTGAAACCTCTACTGACACTTCCGATATTAACCTCAGAGTATAGCTATCCGGTCGTGGTCATCGAGGGTGATTTCCTCCTTAACCACTTCCGATACGACGCTGTCGCGCAACCCCTCAAGTGTGAACCTTGGGGGTGATTCCTCTTACGATCACCTTGATGATTACATCTAGTGGAATTCACCGGGGGTGATTCCTCGGGTTTTCCCCTTGATGTTTGGACACACGGTTACTTGGACTTTTACCATCGTTACTTGGAAAGACGGGTCGACCACGAGGGTGCCCGCGTGTAATTGCGAGTGATGTGGAGACGGGTTGACTGGAGGGTGCCCGCGAGTTAATTACGAGGCGTGGCGGGCATTCCTAGCCCTTGCCGCAAGTCCTCGAGGCAGGCAACGGGTCGATCTTTCATGAGTCTCTCGCTTGTTACCGCGTTCCTAATCCACTACGATTTGGATATTTGATCCGAGGGGCCTCGGCCCGATAGCACTAACCATCACGTGGGCATAGTATGGGCGTTCTGCGTCGTATTCATCACCGAAGCTTAATAGGCGTCGGCGGCCGAAAGCGCGCTACGGGTTGGACCGGTAAGCTCCCGCCTTTTTAGGAAGGTAGCTAGGTCTGCTCACCGCCCGCTGCATAACGTGCAGGAGTTTCCGGGAGATGGCCCATGACCCCGGGGCATAGGTTTAGTCCGGCGTCTTGGCCTCTCTATTAAGCCTAGGTCGGGTTGCGGCGTATTGTTTGGCCGAGGCGGGCATGACCACAGAAAGTGTGTCCGGCGGAGTTAAGCGGCGTGGTGGGTAAGTTGGTGCACCCTGCAGGGAAGAAAACATCTATCGATAGCCTGTCCTATGGTAGCGGACACTTGGAGTTGTATCGATCGATACAACTAGAACCGGATACTTGAGATGAGACATGGATATGAGCAATGGATTGCGATGAGAATTGGATTGTGATGATAAGCTGGATAGTATGGCTCAGGATGCCTTTCTCGCGAGGAGTCGAGAAAGGATCTCCGGCCGAGGTTGATAACAGGACTACTACTTTACTTTATGCTACTCTACTCCTTCCGGTTCTTTGCAAGATGGTGGTTTCGGAAGATGCTAGTCTTCGATAGGACTAGGCCTTCTCTCTATTCCGGCATTTGCAGCCCAGTCCACATATACTGACCTTCCTTTGATAATGTTGCATATGTAGTGTAGATCCTTGCTTGCGAGTACTTTGGATGAGTACTCACGGTTGCTTTGCTCCTCCTTTTCCCCTTTCTTCTTCTTTCCGGTTGATGCAACCAGATGTTGGAGCCAGTCGATGCCACCGCCGATGCTTACTACTACGTGGAGACCGTCGGCGACCGGGAGTAGTTAGGAGGCTCCAGCGCAGGAGGCCTTGCCTTTTCGATCGTAGTTGCTTTTGTGCTAGCCTTCTTAAGGCAAACTTGTCTAACTTATGTCTGTTCTCAGATATTGTTGCTTCCGCTAACTCTTGTGTTTTCGAGCTTATGTATTCGAGCCCTCGAGGCCCATGGCTTGTAATATAAAGCTTGTATTATTTTAATTTGTGTCTAGAGTTGTGTTGTGATATCTTCCCGTGAGTCCTTGATCTTGATCGTACACATTTGCGTGTATGATTAGCATACGATTGAATCGAGGGCGTCACAAGTTGGTATCAGAGCCGACTACCAGTAGGAATCCCCCTTCCACACTCCTTGGCCGAAGTCGAGTCTAGACATTGCAAAAACTTTTACTAACTTGGCTGTGTGCCTTACGGACCCACGTCAACATCGGGTGGTACTAGGATCTTTTACTCCTCGACCTTTACTCTGGGACTCTGAACTCTCTTCTATTCGGGTTAAACGATTTTTACTAAAATCTAACCTTAGGTTCTCGAAAATACTTTCTCCCGGAGAGCCCCTTCAGTCCAGGTGATCGCCGGCTGCACCAGAAGATTTCGAGGATACTCTCCGATTTTCTCTCGAGACCTTGTGCCCGTTGCTTTTGCAATTCCCGACCACCGATAAACCCTTATGGATAACTACTTACACTTGCCATTCTTACGATCATCCCCCATTGATATTGTTATTACAAGATACCCCGAAGTTTCCTCTATTGTTCCGAGAATACTTTGTGCCTACTACCTAGCAGTTCTTTGCCACATGAATACCCCTTCAAATAAATCCTCGCACTTGTCGAGTATCCGCTCATCCCCAGTTGTTCTTGTGTTTCACAAAAGTCTTCAAAATACTATTCGATCTTCCGAAAATCCTCTGGAGCCTTGGCTCTTGAAATTCTTGCTGGCTTGCATTTATGGTTAATCCCATAAGTCTCGTAGTCATATTGACATTCCTTGTCATTATCATTTTGGGTCTGTTGACTCAATATGTTTGCGAATACCCGCAATCATCATTGATCATTTTGGGTCTGTTGACTGGAATTGGTTCTCGACCAATCCAATTGTCGTTGATTGTACCCTAAGGCTATTCAACTTATCCATCCCTAATCAGAGCATTGCTTCTGACCCCTTGATTTGGGAATCATAATTCCTTTGCATTTGACAACTGAGTTAGTCAGTTGTTTCTATAATTTGATCTCCTTGCATTCTTCTTCCTCTAGTTGAGTACTGATGCTCACGTCAGATCCCTTGTGGACCACCAGATCCTTTGTTGGATTTTATCTGACAACGCCCTTCATATTCAATAACCTTGTGAGCCTTTCCTCTGATACATAATGCCTTTGGTAAATTGTATCCTCTGCCTTCTCAACCATGCTCTGCCTTCGAGCTTGAGTTAATTATTTCTAAAGATTTTGGTATATGATTCCAAGAAGCCCCTATGGGTTGAACATATGCCTTCGCTAAACCGTGGGAACCCGAAGTTTTCACGAATCATACTCTTCCGGTGCTTCGCCCAGATAAAATTTTCAACACTTTGCAACTTCATCGAGCGTGAGAAGTGAATGAAAGGTTATGCATTGGAGAAGTGGGAGTCAACCTTGAACTTGTGTTCATGCCCATGGACACGATGTAGATCTTATAATTAAAGCTTCTCTTAAATTAATTATTCCTTTGGTATAAGTTCATCTTATATCAGGATCCGCCTTTTACAATCGTGGTTCCGACCATGTTCTCTTTTAAATACCATTTCTCGTGCAAGTTTTAGCACTTGTCTTACAGAGAGCAATAACCCCGTCCAACCTCTACTTTGATATGTCATCGAGTATTACCCCTGGTATCTCGAGATTATCATGGAACTGCATAACTTCTTATGAGTTCTTCATCAAGTGCTACCTTCCCACCGATTCCAATTCTTCACCGGCTCACGAGTTATTAAACACTCAAAGACACCGATAATCGAACCCACTACGGTTCAACAACTCTTCAAGATAGCTTCTATAAGTACGAGTTTGTACCCGACCACGCCATTCCTAGCCTGTTTGGCTATATCATTGTGGTGATGATTTTAACTGTGCTACCCGGTCCTTCTTCTCGGAGCACAATGTTCGACGATGAATTAACCTTACGTCGATCCTCATCGTCATATCATTTCGCCTTGAACAACAAGCTTGGTTTCGAGTTTGTGTCGTACCCTTGGGTCCAATAACCTTTCACTTCTTCATTACTTTGACTTGATGTAAATCAGCCGATCGATTACATCATCATGAACTCTCGCGACAAAGGTGTCGTGATCGTCAACATTCGAGCTCATCCGGGATATCAATTGAATTCATGATGAGAAATACCATCCTTGCCCTCGATGATTTGTATTATCATCGACCACTTTATTGCCTTCCCACCAACACAAGCTTGTTCATGTTTGGTGTTATACCTTGAGTTCCTTGCTACCCAGCAATTGTTCTTCCTTACCTTGGAGTATTACCATCTCCTTTTGTCAAGGATGTGGTGAAAATTTCACCACCTCTTACGAATTCTTGATATCATAATACTTCTTGCCATCTTCGTTCATTCCTTGGCCCCCGTATTGTTTTCAACCTAATACCGCCAATTGAGCTATGACGTGTGAATTCAAAACTTCTAGCAAGCCTCTTGCTTTGAAGTGAAATTCTTAGACTATTGATTATTGAACCACCATTCCGACGTTGGTCGTGCAACCCAACCCATATTTCGGGTGCACCTTTCAACCAATGTTTAGTTGTGTATGCTTTCCTCGAGCATATCCCATTATATCATTTGATCTGACAAATGTTATCTCCTTATCCACATAATTGTGGAGATCCATCTTTTGCATACCTCGATGAGTTATCATTTGAGTCCATCACCACCTCCTCATCCTCTCCTTGGTTTAATGATGAACTATTGTTTGAGAACCCGCTCCCATAGTTCATTTCCGAGAATCTTACAATGTCATTTTAAATGCGATATGTGCCGCAGCTTTCCTTCTCGGACATCCTGAGTCTGAGGTATCATGACACCAATCGGATCTGAATCTTGGTCGGATATGATGGTTGGGACATTTTCCTAGAGTCATAGCATTGGTCTTTATATGACCCGGTAACATGATGTCATGCCTAGCACCCCCCCCCCCGGCTGGAGGACCTATCTTTATTATTTCTTTTGCAAGGATAACCATTCCTCCTGGAGGAAATTGTAGGACTTATTTTATAAGTTACTCCTGATGGATCCTTTGTGTTTCCAAAGTCTGATCTTCACCTGAAGACCATGTCAATGCTATCTCGAAGCATGTCAATGGTACTCCAATTTTCAACAAGAGCATTTGAAGCACAATGCTAAATTCTCTTTATCAATTGTCCAAACACCGTTGTATGGGTAATGTCATGAAATTTTTCTCCCCTTTACCTAAATGGTTTTCTACCTTCTATCCTGTCTTGGATATCATCCTCTGCTTGACTTTGGGAAGGATATACCCCTGGAATATGTGTTTAAACACATTTTTCCTTTCCATTGATCTGGTTAAATCTGATAATCATATCTTCCTTTCCATTGTTTGGTTTAACCTTTCTTGTGATCTATGAGATCTAAGCAGTAATATTCCCCTGCTTTTGTAAACACCTCGGTGTACAATTCGGTCAGAAAGACCCTGTTATTTTGGTGATGACATTCCGGTAACCACCGATGGACGAGAACTTTGCCTATTGGTCCGCCTCGTTCAACGAGCATGAAGATGGTTCTCTTCGTCCCTCTCCCTTGTTATAGACGTTGTTACCGACATAAGCGACAAAGTTATTCTCTGGCATGCCTTGCTATCATAACCGTGCAAGATGTCACCACTCTTTCAACGTTTAACCCACATGGTGGGCCCATAACCCACAGTTTCACAGGATCGAAACCTGACTCTCCTGTACACCCCCTGTTCCCAAAGTTATTCCTCGTGCGTGGACTCGTATGTAATTCACGGGCCACTATCCTAGTGATCTATTCTGGTATCAGACGCAATACTTACTCTCGCTACTCTGAACCCCTTTCTCACTCTGGTTCAGGCTTCGAGCAACTATCTATCCGCTTGGAGCCTATTATGGTACCTTCGTACCTGACTCTCGAGGTATTCCATATGTTCAACTCGAGAGATAATCTTATACTAATTCATGGGTTAACCCCAGATTGTTTCCCTCAAAAGCATTATGTCATAGTGAGCTGCCCCTTATCTTTTCGTAAGTACGATGGAGTTCCCGAAGAAATGATGACAAGTTTATCATGATGCATCGGAATGAAGGATTGAAGACATCAACGAAAGGGATTAACTTCTTCGAGAAGATCCGTTAGAATATCGTAACCAGAACCCCCCCCCCCTTACTCCCCTCTTAAATCTCGGGACGAGATTTCTTGTAGTGGAGGAGAATTGTGACGCCCGGATAATTAAGCTACAGTAATCCCTGCTAATGATGCCACGTCACCTCGGTTACTGTGATTAAACTCACGTTGATTCGAACCCGGTTCAAATTCAAATTGAAAACATAGGCAATCAATAAAAGATTTAAAAAAATTAAAACTAAAATGTTCGGGGGTTGTCAAATATTACCAAGTTAATTATGGTGGGGTGCACACATTTTTGTAAAGTGTTTTGGTATTTTAAATAAACTGAAACAGAAAAGAAGAAAATAAGAAAAGAAAATTTAGAACAAAAAGAGTGGGGGGAAAGACCCAACAGCCAACTGGCCAAACCCCCACAGCCCGATCGGCCACCTCCTGGCCCGCCCAACCGACCGCCCCTTATCCACTCCCGTCGGTGGAACCCTAGCCACCTCACTCGCCCCCTCCCCAGATCCCCTTTCTCCCCCCCCCCCGCGTCGATCCGGATCGGCACCGGCCGATCCCATCGCGCCCCCGCCGCCGACGACCCCCCGCCGATCCGACCGCACCTTCCCCCTCCTCCCCGACCTACCGCGCCGGGCGCAAGGCCCCTCGCCCGCCCAGGAGGTCGTCCCGACCCGTCGCCGGATCCGCCCCCTTCGCCGGCTCCGACCGCCTCCCCGCCCTCCTCCTCACCGGTCGCCCCCGACCATCCCGAAACCCGCCGCATAGACCCCAAGGCTCCCCGCCAAGTGAGCTCTCCCTCTCCCCCTCACTCCCCTCGTTCCTCCCGGCCACAGCGCCATCCCTTCGCCAGCTCCGGCCACGCACCCCATGCACCTCCCTCCCTCTCCCTTTCCCCGCCGCCGAGCACGGGACGTGCTCCCCGGCCTCCCTCTCCCTCCTCCTCGCCCGGCGCGCTCCTCCGCCGCACCGGGCGCCCCGAACTCAACGCCGGCCGGCGCCCCCGGTGACCAAGCAGTCAGGGCGCTGCATGAACCCTCCCGACCTCCCGACCCACGCCCCGAACGGAGACCGAACCTCCTCGCCGCCTCCGCCGCTTGCTGTTCACGAGTCCGCCGACCTTGCCCCCATCGGAACCGCCCGTCCTCCTTGCGCTTCGAATCGCCGACCACGCCCGTTTGTACCACCGGAGCACGAAGTCCCGTGGCTCGGCCCTCCGCCTCCGCAGTAGCCACCGAGCCTACTCCGGCCCCCCGACGTGGCCACCTTGGGCCCACATCGATCGATGGGCCCAGGCCCCCTCTCGCTCTGTTGACTCGGTCGTGAGGTGACTGTCCAACCCCCCACTGCCACTGACATGGGGGCCCCACCCCTCTGGACGTTTTTAAAAAATAAAAATAAAAAGAAAAGGATAATGGAAATTTAAATAAATAATAAATAAAAATGAATAAAACTAATTAATTAATTAATTAATTAATTAAGTAATTAATTAATTTAATTAATCCTGATTAATTAAACCTAATGACTAATTAACCTAATTAACTACTGTTAATTAAACTTAATTAAGTTAATTAGTTAACAGAGTATGACGAACGGGACCCACGTGTCGGCTTTTGACCAGTCAACGCCCTGTTGACTCACGACGTCACTCCTAGGTCATCTTGGCGTCATTTTCCATTTACATTAGTATAAATAATTCCGAATATTGTTTAAACTTTAAAAAATTCATAGAAAATAAACCGTAACTCCGATGAAAATGTTTTCTATATGAAAGTTGCTCGAAAAATCCAACGAATCCGAATACACGGTCCGTTCATCTGTCACATGCTCCTAGCATGCTGAACATGGAACTTTCCCCCTCCGGTCATCTGTTTGACACAGGTCCGGAACCGGGAATACATTCCCGGTTGAATTCCCCCTTCACCTATATCGTGTAGCCATGCGTTAGGTCACACCGACAATCGCTTATTGCCATGTTATGCTTTGTGATGCTATGCCTGCTTTATATTTACTGTTTCTTCCCCTCTTCTCTTGGTAGACCCCGAGACCGATGTCGCTTCGTGATCGACTACGCCGACGATGACCCCTCCTTGCCGAGCAACCAGGCAAGCCCCCTTTGAGCATCCCGATATCACCCATTCCATTCTCTCATGCTTGCACTAGATTTTGCTCTTGTTATTGTTTGCTCCTATTCTCTGCATAGCCTGCTTATTGTAACCTGCTATTGTTACCTACACCTTATCGTAAATGCCTTAGTATAGGTTGGTTAAAGACCCATCGCTGACCCCGCCTTGTCCTTGTTGCCCCTGCTTCATCATTGAAGACCCGATCAACGGGATCGAAGACCAGGCCCCGACACCGCACATCACTTCCCTTAGTTGCTCGACACTCTTTGGGTTACTATCGAGTACCGAGGGTGAAACCTCTACATCACTTCCGATATTAACCCTGTAGTATAGCTATCCGTCGTGGTCATCGAGGGTGATTTCCTCCTTAACCACTTCCGATACGTCATTGTCGCAAGAACCCCTCAAGTGTGAACCTCGGGGTGATTCCTCTTACGATCGACTTGATGATTACATCTAGTGGAATTCACGGGGATGATTCCTCGGGTTTTCCCTTGATGTTTGGACACCTGATTACTTGGACTTTTACCACTGTTACTTGGAAAGACGAATTGACCACGAGGGGTACCAGCGCTGCGCTTAATTGGCGGTGATGTGGAGACGGGTTGACCTGGAGGGTGCCAGCGAGTTAATTACGAGGCGTGGCGGGCATTCCTAGCCCTTGCCGCAAGTCCTCGAGGCAGAGCAACGGGGTCACATCTTTCATGAGTCTCGCTTGTTACCGCGTTCCTAATCCACTCACGATTTGGATATTTGATCCGAGGGGCCTCTGGCCCGATAGCACTAACCATCACGTGGGCATAGTATGGGCGTTCTGCGTCGTATTCATCACCAAGCTTAATAGACGCCACGATCGAAAGCGGCGCTTGGCTGGTTGGACTGCAGCCTGCCTTTTTTAGGAAGGTAGCTAGGTCTGCTCACCGCCGCGTCGCATAGCGTGTGAGGAGTTCGGGAGATGGCCCATGACCCACAGGGGCATAGGTTTAGTCCGGCGTCTTGGCCTCTCTATTAAGCCTAGGTCGGGTTGCGGCGTATTGTTTGGCGAGGCGGGCATGACCACAGGAAAGTGTGTCGGCGGAGTTAAGCGGCGTGGTGGGTAAGTTGGTGCACCCTGCAGTGAAGAAAAATCTATCTATAGCCCGGTCCTACGATGGACACTTGGAGTTGTATCCCGATCGATACAACTAGAATCGGATACTTGAGATGAGACATGGATATGAGCATTGGATTGCGATGAGAATTGGATTGTGATGATAACTGGATAGTATGGCTCTGGGATGCCTTTCTCGCAGGGAGTCGAGAAAGGATCTCCGGCCGAGGTTGATAACAGGACTACTACTTCACTTTATGCTACTCTACTCCTTCCGGTTGCTGCAAGATGGTGGTTTCCAGAAGATGCTAGTCTTCGATAGGACTAGGCCTTCTCTCTATTATGGCATTTCTGCAGCCCAGTCCACATATACAGCCTTCCTTTGATAATGTTGCATATGTAGTGTAGATCCTTGCTTGCGAGTACTTTGGATGAGTACTCACGGTTGCTTTGCTCCCCCTTTTCCCCCTTTCTTCTTCTCTCCGGTTGATGCAACCAGATGTTGGAGCCAGTGTCGGATGCCACCGCCGATGCTTACTACTACGTGGAGACCGTCGGCGACCGTGAGTAGTTAGGAGGCTCCTGAGCAGGAGGCCTTGCCTTTTCGATCGTAGTTGCTTTTTTGCTAGCCTTCTTAAGGCAAACTTGTCTAACTTATGTCAGTTCTCAGATATTTTTGCTTCCGCTAACTCTTGTGTTTTCGAGCTTATGTATTCGATCTCTCGAGGCCCTGGCTTGTAATATAAAGCTTGTATTATTTTAATTTGTGTCTAGAGTTGTGTTGTGATATCTTCCGTGAGTCCTTGATCTTGATCGTACACATTTGCGTGTATGATTAGTGTATGCGATTGAATCGAGGGCATCACAAGTTGGTATCGAGCCGACTGCTGTAGGAATCCCCTTCCACACTCCTTGGCGAAGTCGAGTCTAGACATTGCAAAAACTTTTACTAACTTGGCTGTGTGCCTTACGGGCCCACGCCGCCATCGGGTGGTACTAGGATCTTTTACTCCTCGACCTTTACTCGGGACTCTGAACTCTCTTCTATTCGGGTTAAAGCGATTTTTACTAAAATCTAACCTTAGGTTCTCGAAAATACTTTCTCCGGAGAGCCCCTTCATCCAGTGATCGCCGGCTGCACCCGTAAGATTTCGAGGATACTCTCGATTTTCTCTCGAGACCTTGTGCCCGTTGCTTTTGCAATTCCCGACCACCGATAAACCCTTATGGATAACTACTTACACTTGCCATTCTTACGATCATCCCCCATTCATATTGTTATTACAAGATACCCCGAAGTTTTCTCTATTGTTCCGAGAATACTTTGTGCCTACTACCTAGCAGTTCTTTGCCACATGAATACCCCTTCAAATAAATCCTCGCACTTGTCGAGTATCCGCTCATCCCCAGTTGTTCTTGAGTTTCACAAAAGTCTTCAAAATACTATTCGATCTTCCGAAAATCCTCTGGAGCCTTGGCTCTTGAAATTCATGCTGGCTTGCATTATGGTTAATCCCATAAGTCTCGTAGTCATATTGACATTCCTTGTCATTATCATTTTGGGTCTGTTGACTCAATATGTTTGCGAATACCCATAATCATCATTGATCCTTATAAATTACCTTTCCGGTGAGCTGCCGTTCTTTTAACTGGAATTGGTTCTCGACCAATCCAATTGTCGCTGATTGTACCCTAAGGCTATTCAACTTATCCATCCCTAATCGAGCATTGCTTGACCCCTTGATTTGGGAATCATAATTCCTTTGCATTTGACAACCGAGTTAGTCGGTTGTTTCTATAATTTGATCTCCTTGCATTCTTCTTCCTCTAGTTGAGTCTTGATGCTCACGTCGGATCCCTTGTGGACCACCGGATCCTTTGTTGGATTTTATCGACAACGCCCTTCATATTCAATAACCTTGTGAGCCTTTCCTCCGATACATAATGCCTTTGGTAAATTGTATCCTCTGCCTTCTCAACCATGCTCGCCTTCGAGCTTGAGTTAATTATTTCTAAAGATTCTGGTATATGATTCCAAGAAGCCCCTATGGGTTGAACATATGCCTTCGCTAAACCGTGGGAACCCGAAAGTTTTCACGAATCATACTCTTCTGGTGCTTCGCCAGATAAAATTTTCAACACTGCAACTTCATCGAACGTGAGAAGTGAATGAAAGGTTATGCATTGGAGAAGTGGGAGTCAACCTTGAACTTGTGTTCATGCCCATGGACACGATGTAGATCTTATCATTAAAGCTTCTCTTAAATTAATTATTCCTTTGGTATAAGTTCATCTTATATCAGGGATCTGGCCTTTTACAATCGTGGTTCCGACCATGTTCTCTTTTAAATACCATTTCTCGTGCAAGTTTTAGCACTTGTCTTCTGTAGAGCAATAACCCCCGTCCAACCTCTACTTTGATATGTCATCGAGTATTACCCCCTGGTATCTCGAGATTATCATGGAACTGCATAACTTCTTATGAGTTCTTCATCAAGTGCTACCTTCCCACTGATTCCAATTCTTCACGGCTCTGAGTTATTAAACACTCAAAGACACCGATAATCGAACCGAGTCCGCACTACGGTTCAACAACTCTTCGATAGCTTCTATAAGTACGAGTTTGTACCCGACCACGCCATTCCTAGCCTGTTTGGCTATATCATTGTGGTGATGATTTTAACTGTGCTACCCGGTCCTTCTTCTCGGAGCACAATTTACCATTATATTGGGTGTGTTGGGGACACAAGAGACTCTTTGTTATTTGGTTGCAGGGTTTCTTGAGAGAGACCATCTTCATCCTACGCCTCCCACGGATTGATAAACCTTAGGTCATCCACTTGAGGGAAACTTGCTACTGTCCTACAAAGCTCTGGACTTGGAGGCCAAACAACGTCTACAAGAAGAAGGTTGTGTAGTAGACATCAGTGCCCTTGATCCTTTTTGTGTGTTTTGTTTTTAATTTTAATTTTATTGATCCCATCTCTGTATGTTTACTGCAGGAATGCGTTCTTTATGGTGAACAGTCCTTTTGGTGATCTTGATACTTACACTATTGACTATATCTATAATACATTTGGCAAAGGAGCTTTAATGGATTCGTATCTCATGGATTTTGTCATCAAGTACTGGAAGCAAGACCCTGAAATGGGTTTAGTTTATCATTCTGGTGAACGTGTGCTACTTTCACCCTTATTTATCACGCATGGCGTGTCATGTCAATTTTTCTATTGTCTTTGGTTTTTATGTCCATGACTGCATGCATTGTTTATTCTTTTTTCATGTCCTTTCTTTGTTCTTTTTTCTTTGCAGTATGTTCTTCAGATGGAAACATTTGTGAAGAGAGATGATGAAGGAAACCATGTGTTGCCAGTTGTGCATAGCACGTTTGTTTTACAAGATGCAGTTAACCAGTTAAAGGTTTTTGTGAGTGACGACGTAAACCTGTTGGATGCAAAACTGGTAAGTTCATTGTTTCCCATCGTTTATTTTTCTGGTTTGTTGCATTTCTTTTTATAGTTAATTTTTGGAACACTGGTTCTAGTGCTACGTGTCGAAATAAGTTTTCATTTCATTTTTTGTTTTTTTGATGTGAACAGATTGTGATGCCGCGCTCCAAGGATGGTCATTATTCCTTATACACGATGAACCTGCTTCGCCAGACGTTTGATATCGATGACACTAGGAAGTACACTGGCCATGCCGATGTCACGACAAAGTGGCGCAGGAGTGATTACCACTCAGATTGCACTGAAGTGGTATGTCATATTTTCTAGCCAAGTGCAAAGCTTTTTTGTGTTTCTCCTACTGCATTTTTTTATAAACTGCACATGCAATGTTAGCACACATAGGACCACACTTGTTTATGTAGTGCACTGCAACATAGGCGTGACAGAACTGCATTTTTCTCAGACCCCCCATAATCCTTGTAAAAAAGGAGATAAAAGGAAATTACCTCACGTGCATTTAAAAGAGGGACTGTCTAGACGTTGAGAACAACTCTTGTATTTTCTGGTTTAAATGCAGATAAATAATTTGATCTGTGGTGTGTGTTATTTTTACATTGTGCTTCCTTGTTTTTGCCGGATGAGGAGGATGACTCGATTCTTTGAAAGGCAATTTATCGTGAAAAAATGTATAAATCTAAGAACCACCCTGACTGGGTTAAATTGGCAAGGAAGCCCTCTTACCCGGTCGTGCCAGCGCAGGGAGCAATCAAGTGCGGAATCTATGTTCTGAGAGTGACGCAGTTGTATGACGGCCAACGTCTAGTTGAGAAAATTATCAAAACCGACGTAACACCTTCTTTGTTTTCTTCTTTTTCTTGTTACTTTTTTATTATTTTACCTATTCACTTTTTGTTCTTTATGAGAACCTTTTATTTAATCATTGTCTGCATTTTTTTAATTTTCTTTTTCAGCCTGCTGCTGAAGATTGGAAGGCGGAGTACATGTTCCAGCTGCTATTCAATTCTTCGAACATGTTGTGTTATGAAGACATGCCGCATGATCTACGAGAACTGATTGCGGACCTGTGGCGTACTTCCCTGTCGCAATGGCAGACGCAGTCGCAGACACAGTAAAAATCTACTTGGTAAAAACCCTGTGTATGGACAAGAACAAGGGTTCATGTTGTGTACTTTGTGGTGTCTAAGGTATATAATGTATGAAAAGACGTTTGTTTTCTGTTGTTGTGATTTTCGTCTGCTTTTTTGCAGCAGTGTTTTATTGACGAATTTGTTTTCTATAAATAATTCATACATGATATATATGTGTATATTTTTATTTTTGTTGACTTACACATTCTGTGTGAACTGGCATTTTGTCATGCTTATATGTATCTTATGTGTCCCATCAACTGCATTGCATGTGATACCGAACTTCTCCGTCCAACAAAAAGCACTGCATTTGTCTACAAGTTTGTGCTGCACCTGTTTTTTTTTCTGCACTTTTTGCCGCAGACCCTGCATTCATGTGTGTATCCGGGAACTGCGTTGCTTTATGATACTACACTGCTTTTGCCTAACCAAGTGAAGTGCGTTGCTTTATGTTACTGCACTACTTTGCCTAACTAAGTGCACTGCTTTTGCCTATCCAAGTGCACTGCTTTTTTGCCTAACCAAGTGCACTACTTTTTGTGTCCTTCAGTTGGTTATTTTTTTATTGTTTGTATTGTAAGGTATGCTCACCCCCATATTTTTTGGTTGACTATAGATTTGTATTGCTCTTTGTATTCCCTGTACTTAACGTACTGCGTGCATTAGCGCAAGACCGAGCAGGGGGGAGGGGGTCACGACCCTCCCCACCCCCCCTACGAGGCCGAGCTTGGAACGAGCCGGAGCAGGCGGGGACGTGGCGTGCCGCGGTGCCGCATGCGCAGATGAGTCCGTTACACCCCGTCGCCTCCCTGTCTATCTTAGTGGTGTGGCTCTGGGTTGCGTGCGTCCTACTGTTGGAAAAACAGAATGTCCGCACCGCGCCTGTCAACCAAGCGCACAACATGTGTTAGCACGAGGCCGAGCCGGGGGGTGGGAGGGTGGATTGTGACCCCCTCCCCACCCCCCTGCGAGGCCGAGCCTGAACGAAGCCGGGAAGGGCGGCGACGCGCAGGCCGCAGCTGCCGCAGCGAAGTCTGTCACACCCCATTGCCTCCCTGTCTATCTTTAGGGGTGTGGCTCTGGGTTGCGTGCGTCCTATTGTTGGAAAAACAGAATGTCCGCACTGGGCCTGTCAACCAAGCGCACTACATGCATTAGTGCGAGGCCCCACCCCCTGCAAGGGCGAACCTGGAACGAGCCGGAGCAGGCGGCGACGCGGCGTGCCGCGGCGCCTCATTCGCAGGCGAGTCCATTACACCCCATCGCCTCCCTGTCTACCTTAGGGGTGTGGCTCTTGGGTTGCGTGCGTCCTATTGTTGGAAAAAACAGAATGTTCACACTGCTTTGTCAACCAAGCGCCTTGCATGCGTGATGCTAGCGCCGAGGTCGAGGCCCCGCTCCCCCACCTTCGCGTGGCCGAGCCTCGAACGAGCCGGAGAAGCGGCAACGCTGGCGTGCCGCACACAGATGCGCAGCGTAGTCCGGCTACACCCCGTAGCCTCCCTGTCTATCTTAGGGGGTGTGGCTCTGGGTTTGCGTGCGTCCTATTGTTGGAAAAACAGAATGTCCGCACTGCGCCTGTCAACCAAGTGCACTGTGTGCGTTAGCGTGAGGCCGAGCAGGGGGTGGGAGGGGGGTCGTGACACCCCTCCCAACCCCCTGCCTGGTCGAGCCTGGAACAAGCCGGAGCAGGCGGCGACACGGCGTGTCGTGGCGCCGCATGCGCAGCGAAGTCTGGCTACACCCCTGCCGCCTCCTCGCTTCATCTTAGGGGTGTGGCTCGGGTTTGCGTGCATCCTATTGTTCAAAACAGAATTTCCAGATTACGCCGTTAACCAAGCGCATCAAGGCGTGCGTTAAGCGAGGCCGAGGAGGGGTGGGAGGGGTCGTGACCCCTCCCCACCCCCAAGCGAGGCCGAGCCAGAACGAGCCGGAGTAGCGGCGACGCCGGCGCAAGCCGTGGCACCGCATGCAGGCGAGTCCGGCTACACCCGCCGCCTCCCCTGTATATTAGGTGTGGCCTGGGGTTCCATGCGCCCTATTGTTGAAAAACTGAATATCCGCATCAAGGCCACAACCAAGCGCCTTTGCATGCAAGAAGGCGAGGCCGAGCAGGGGGTGAGAGGGGTGTCGTGACCCCCCTTCCCACCCCCCTGCAAGGTCGAGCCTGGAACGAGCGGGAGCAGGCGGCGGCGCGGCGTGCCGTGGCGTCTCCCTATCTATCTTAGGGGTGTGGCTCTGGGGTTGCGTGCGTCCTATTGTTGGAAAAACAGAATGTCCACACTACGCCTATCAACCAAGCGCACTGCATGCGTTAGCGCGAGGCCCCAACCCCCTGCGAGGCCGAGCCTGGAACGAGCCGGAGCAGGCGGCGACGTGGCGTGCCGCCGCGCCGCATGCGCATGCGAGTCCGTCACACCCCATCGCCTCCCTGTCTATCTTAGGGGTGTGGCTCTGGGTTTGCGTGCGTCCTATTGTTGGAAAAACAGAATCTTTGCACTGCGCCTGTCAACCAAGCGCACTACGTGCGTTTGCGCGAGGCCGAGTAGGGGGGTGGGGGGGGGTCATGACCCCCTTCCCACCCCTCTGCGAGGCCGAGCCTGGAACAAGCCGGAGCAGGTGGCGACGCGGCGTGCCAAGGTGCCGCATGCGCAAGCGAGTCCGTCACACCCCGTCGCCTCCCTGTCTATCTTAGAGCTGTGGCTCTGGGTTTGCCTACGTCCTATTGTTGGAAAAACAGAATGTCCATACTGCGCCTGTCAACCAAATGCTCTGCGTGCGTTAGCGCGAGGCTGAGAAGGGAGTGGGAGGGTGGTCGTGACCCCCCTCCTCACCCCCTGCGAGGCCGAGCCTGGAACAAGCTGGAGCAGGCGGCGGCACGGCGTGCCGCGGCGACACATTCGCAGGCGAGTCCGTCACACCCGGGGCCTCCCTGTCTATCTTAGGGGTGTGGCTCTGAAGTTGCGTGCATCCTATTGTTGGAAAAACAGAATATCCGCACTACGCCTTTCAACCAAGTTTACTGCATGCGTTAGTGCGAGGCCCCACCCCCCTGCGAGGCCGTGCCTGGAACGAGCCGGAGCAGGCGGCGACGCGGCGTGCCGCAGCGCCGCATGCGCAGGCAAGTCCGTCACACCCCATCGCCTCCCTGCCTATCTTAGGGGTGTGGCTCTGGGTTTGCGTGCGTCCTATTGTTGGAAAAACAGAATGTCTGCACTGCGCTTGTCAACCAAGCGCACTGCGTGCGTTAGCGCGAGGCCGAGTAGGAGGGTGGGAGGGGGAGGGGGTCGTGACCACCCTCCCCACCTCCCTGCGAGGCCGAGCCTGGAATGAGCCGGAGCAGGCGACGACGCGGCGTGCCGTAGCACCGCATGCGCAGGCGAGTCCGTCACACCCCGTCGCCTCCCTTTCTATCTTAGGGGTGTGGCTCTGGGTTTGCGTGCGTCCTATTGTTGGAAAAACAGAATGTCCGCACTGCGCCTGTCAACCAAATGAAATGCATGCGTTAGTGCGAGGCCGAGCAGGGGGGTGGGGGGGGGGGTCGTGACCCCCCTCCCCACCCCCGGCGAGGCCGAGCCTGGAACGAGCCGGAGCACGCCACGTCGCCGCATGCGCAGACGAGTCCGTCACACCCCGTCACCTCCCTGTCTATCTTAGGGGTGTGGCTCTGGGGTTGCGTGCTTCCTATTGTTGGAAAATCAGAATGTCCGTGACTGCACTGTTAATCAAGCGACCTGTGCGTTAAGCGCGAGGCCGAGCAGGGTGGAGGGGGGTCGTGACCCCCGTCCCCAACTCCCCATGCGAGGCCGAGCTCGAACGAAGCCGAGGCGGGCGACGCGGCGTCAGCGGCGCCAGATGCGCAGCGAATCCGTCCACACCCGTCGCCTCCCTGTCTATCTTAGGGGTGTGGCTCTGGGGTTGCGTCGCCCTATTGTTGGAAAAAGAATGTCCGTGACTACGCTGTCAACCAAGCGCCTTTGCATGTGTTAGCGCGAGGCCGGCAGGGGGAGGGGGTGACCCTCCCCACCCCGCGAGGCCAAGCTTGAACGAGCCGAGCAGCGGCGGTCATGACTGCGCAAGAGGGTGAGTCGGTCACACCCCGTCGTCTCCCATTCTATCTTAGGGGTGTGGCTCACGGGGTTCTTGATGCATTCTATTGTTGGGAAAATGTAATGTCCGTGATCAAGGCCACAACCAAGCGCACTGCATGCATTAGCGCGAGGCCGAGTAGGGGGTTGGGAAGGGGGGGGTCAGGACCCCCCACCCCCCCCCGACTAGGCCGAGCCTGGAACGAGCCGGAGTAGGCAGCGACACAGCATGCAGCGGTGCCGCATGCGCAGGCGAGTCCTTCACTCCCCGTCGCCTCCCTGTCTATCTTAGGGGTGTGGCTCTAGGGTTGCGTGTGTCCTATTGTTGGAAAACAGAATGTCCCACTGCGCCTGTCAACCAAGCGCACTGCTGTGACGCCCCCGATTCAATCATACACTAATCATGCACGCAAAAGTGTACGATCAAGATCAGGGACTCACGGGAAGATATGACAACACAACTCTAAAACATAAATAAGTCATACAAGCATCATAGTACAAGCCAGTGGCCTCGAGGGCTCGAATACAAGTGCTCGATCATAGACGAGTCAGCGGAAGCAACAATATCTAAGTACAAACATAAGTTAAACAAGTTTTCCTTAAGAAGGCTAGCACAAACTGGGATACAGATCGAAAGAGGCGCAGGCCTCCTGCTTGGGATCCTCCTAACTACTCCTGGTCGTCGTCCGCGGGCTGCACGTAGTAGTAGGCACCTCCAGTGTAGTAGTCGTCATCGGCCAGTGGCGTTTGGCTCTGGGCTCCATCGTCTCGTCGCAGCAACCGGGTAAAGAAAGGGGAAAAGGGGAACAAGGCAACCGTGAGTACTCATCCAAAGTACTACGCAAGCAAAGAGCTACACTACATATGCATGGATATATGTGTAAAGGGCCATATGAGTGGACTGAATCGCAGAATGCCGTAATAAGAGGGGATATCTAATCCTCGTCGAAGACTACGCTTGTGGCAGCCTCTCGCCTTTGCAAAGATGTAGCAAAGAGTAGTCAAGTCCTCCAAGTAGCATCGCATAGCATAATCCTACCCGGCGATCCCCTCCTCGTAACCCTGAGAGAGAGCGACCACCGGGTTGTATCTGGCACTTGAAAGGGTGTGTTTTATTAAGTATCCGGTTCTAGTTGTCATAAGGTCAAGGTACAACTCCAAGTCGTCCTGTTACCGAGATCACGGCTATTCAATAGATTAACTTCACTGCAGGCGAGCACCACATAACCCAACACGCTTGATCCCATTTGGCCGGACACACTTTCCGGGGTCATGCCCGGCCGCGGAAGATCAACCCGTCGCAGCCCCACCTTGGCATAACAGAGAGGACAGCACGCCGGTCTAAACCTAAGCGCATTGGGTGCCGCCCATCGCCTGAGCACACCTGCATGTTGCGTGGCGGCCGGAAGCGCACTGCCTAGTGGCGTTCTAGTCCTATCCGGCGGCGCCGCTCGCCGCCGACGAAATGCTTCACGATACCACGACGCCGAAAGTGCCCATAATCGCTCCTCACAGTAGTTGGTTAGTGCGTATAGACCAAATGGCCGACTCAGATCAAATACCAAGAACTCGTTAAGCGTGTTAAGTATCCGCGAACACCGAACAGGGCGGACTCCACCTCTCTCCTAGGCGGTCTCAACTCGCCTGCCGCTTCCGCCACAAAGATCCATCCAGAGGGCCGCCGGGACAAAGGTCCTTTCAGCCCCCAACTGTGAATCACTCATGTGCTCCACAAGCCGACCGACTTTAGTCACCACATGTATCATATATATGTAAGTATATACCCGTGATCACCTCCCGAAAGTGATCACGGCCCGATAGTATAGCACAAACAGACGGACAAGAATGTAGGGCCACAGATGGAATACTAGCATCCTATACTAAGCGATGAGGATAGCGGTAAAGGTAACAACAAAGAGTAGCAAGGACAGGCTATGCAGCAGTATAGGTGTAACTGAAAGCAGTAACATGCTACACTACTCTAATGCAAGCAGTATAGAGAAGAGTAGGCGATATCTGGTGATCAAAGGGGGGGCTTGCCTGGTTGCTCTGGCAAGAGAGAGGGGCCGTCAACTCCGTAGTCGAACTGGGCAGCAGCAGCGTCGGTCTCGATGTCTAGCGGAAGAAGAGGGGGGAAGAAACAATGAATACAATGCAAACAGATGCATATCGATGCATGACATGACAGTAACTATGCTAGGGGGTGCCCAATCGCGGTAGTAGGTGATACCGACGAATGGGGAAAACATCCGGGACAGATGAACCGGAGGGGGAAAGTTGCGAGTTCGATAGGTTAGGGGGTTGTGGCGGACGAACGGGTTGCGTATCCGGAATCGTCTCGTCGTTCTGAGCAACTTTCATGTTGAAAATATTTTCATCTGAGCTACGATTTATTTTATATTAATTTTAAAAGATTTAAATCAATTTTTTAGGATTTATTTAATTATTTAAAACAACATTATCCAGAATAGTAAAAGATGATGTCAGCATGACAACATGCTGACGTCAAGAAATAATCAGGCAGTTGACTCCACAACTACGTGTGGGTCCCGCACGTCATACACTTTTTAGTTTAAGTAGGGTTTAGCTAATTAACTATTACTTAATTAAATTAACTAATTGATTAGATTAATTTAAACATAATTAATTAATTTAATTATTTTACTAATTAATTAATTAACTAATTAATAATTCTATTAATTACATTTTCATTTCTTTTTAATTTTCGTTTTAGGGGTGTGGGGCCCCTACGTCAGTGGCCCAGGGGCATCGGGCCCCACTCGGCAGCGGCTCAGAGGCCGACCGGGCGGTGCGTGGTAACGCGTGGCGCCGAGGTCGGGCGCAGTTCTGGCGCGCCGCCAAATAGGGGCGAGCCACGGCCACGGCCGATGGCGGCCCGGCGGTTGGTCACGGCGAGGAGGAGGGCCGCGGTGAGGGAATGGCGGGCGACGGGCGGGGCTTGCGGAGGTGTAAGCCACGGCGAGCAAAGGGGCTCAGGCGGCAGCAGAGGGGCTGGGCATGGCAAGGCGGCCCAGCGGTGTGCGGGGGGGGAAGGGAGGCGACGGCACGGCGAGCCGGGCCTCGCCGCCAGACGCTGCCAGACGCGGGCGTCGCAGGGAGGAGGAGGGCTCGGCCCGGGCGCACCGTCCGGGCGGCTGAGACGCGGGCGACGGGCGTGGCCGACGCGGTGGTGCCTCGTGCACGATCAACGGGACGGCGCGAGAGTCGAGAGGAAGAGAGGAGGGCGAGGGCGCTGGCCGATGGCCCCGGGTCGCGGTGAGCGCGGCGGGCGCAGGGAGAGGGAGGGAGCGAGGCTCACGGTAGGGTGCAGGGTTCGTGGCAGCGGGGTCGGGTGGTGGTCGGAGACGGCGTCGGCCGACGTAGACGGCATCGGCGAGGGAGCGCCTGGGAGGCCGTCCGGCGAGGAGCTCCCGGCTGGGCGACGTTCGGGGGTGTGGTGGCCTCGGATGCGGTCGAGGACGAGCGGCGATGGGGTCGGGGCGCTGCGTCACCGATCTAGATCCAGGGGAGGAGAGGGGGTGCGAGGGGGGGGGGGCTCGTCGGGGACGAGGACGGCGGCCGGCGAGGCGGCTCCAGGCGAGGGCCACGAGGCCATCCCCGATCCGATCTGGATCGGGGGAAGAGGGAGACGTGGGGAGTGGGGGAGTGTGCGGTTAGGGTTTCGGGATGGGGGTTATGGGGAGGCCGGTTGGGCCAAGGGGAGCTGGGCTGGCTGGTAGGTCGTGGCCTGGGCCAGTTGGGTGGCTCACTGGCCGGAGCCCCCGGGGGTTTTCTTCCTTTTTTGTTGTTTTTTTTTTCTCTTTTCCATTTTCTTTTATTATTTTTTTCTGTTTTAATTCATTTAAAAGTATTTAGGCATTTTATAAAAATGTGTTTATCAGCACTATAATTACCTATGCCATTTTTGGCACAAATTAACATTTTAGTTTAATATTTTGAAAACTTTTGTCGTTTGATTGATTTAGGATTTAAATTTGAAACGGTTTCGAATTAACCCGAGATTAATTACAGTGACAGAGGTGATGTGTCATCATTAGTAGGGGATTACTGTAGCTTGATTATCCGGGCGTCACAATTCTCCTCCACTACAAGAAATCTCGTCCCGAGATTTAAGAGGGGAGTAAGGGGAAAGACTAGGTTACGAAATTCTAACGATCCTTCTTGGTCTTGGTTACTTTTCTCGAAGAGGTAGATCCACTATGTTGATGTCTTGATTTCTCTCGCTATGTGTCATCATGATGAAGTCGACGTCCTTTCTTCGGGATCTCCATCGTACTTACGAAAAGGGTAATGGGTAGCTTCAAAAGGTCAGACCTCTACAAGGTTGCTACCTGGTAGCTAACATCGGGGAAGGTGGCGGAAAGTAACTCTCGAACTAAAACTTAAGAAAATATCGAGAGCAAGTAAGGAGGTACCATGAGAAGTTTCAAGCGGGTAGGCAATCGTTCGTTGCGTGAAACAGAGTGTGAAGGGGGTTCAAAGCAACGGAAATAAGTATTGTGTTTAATACCAGAATTGAGGATCACACGGAAGGTGGCTCGTGAATTACATACGAAGCCAAGCGTGAGGAATAACTTTGGAAACAGGGGGTGTATAGGATTCAGGTTTCGATCCTAGGACCTGTGGGTTATGGGCCCACCATGTTGGTTAAAAGTAGAAAGGGCAGTAATGTCTTGCACGATCATGTAAGCAAGGCATGCGAGAGGATAGCCTGTCAGTTATGTTGGCAACAACATCGGTACCAAGGGCGAGGGACGAAGAGAACCATTTTCCTGCTCGTTGAACGAGGCGGACCAATAGGCAAAGTTCTCGTCCATCGGCGGTTACCTAATGTCATCAACAATAGTAACACGGTCTTACTAACAACGTGGTACCACAAGGTTCTTGCCTAAGCAGGGAATTATCACTGCTTAGTTAAGTCAGATTACCAGAAAGGTTAAACAAAACAATAGAAAGGAAAATACGATTATCAGAATAATCAGAACAATGGAAGGGAAAATGTGTTTAAACACATGTTTCAGGGGTATATCCTTCCCAAGGACAAGTAGAGCAAGATATCCACGACGGGATAGAAAGTAGGTAAGGGGAGAGGAATTTCAAGACCTTACCCATACAACGGTGTTTGGATAATTGAGCAAGAAACATTTAGCATTGGGTTTCAAATGCTCTTATTGAAAATCGGAGTACCAAAGACATGCTTCGAGATAGCATTGACATGGTCTTCAAGCAAAGATCGGACTTTGAATACCAGAAGGATTCATCAGGAACAACTTGCAGAATAAGTCTTACAGTTTCCCCATGGAAGAATGGGTAACCTTGTTGAAAGGGGAAGTATAACAGCAGGTCATCCGGCTAGGTGTGCTGGGCATGCCATCACCTTACCGGGTCATAAAAGACCAGTGTTATAACTCTTGGAAAAATGTTCCAACCATCATATCTGACCGAGATTCAGATCTGATCGGTGTTAGGATCCTCAGACTCAGGATGCCTGAGAATAAAAGGTGCAACTCAAATAGACGAAATGACATTGCAAGATTCTCGGGAAATGAACTATGGGAGCGGGTTCCTGAAACAATAGTTCATCATTAAACCAATGAGGGGATGAGAAGGTGGCTGATGGGCTCAACGACTATCCATCGAGAATTCCAAACGGATGGCTTTCCACAATAATGTGAACAAGAAGATGACACTTGCCAATTCGAATGATATAATGTTGTATGCTCTAGGAAAACATACACCATCAATCATTAGTTGAAAGGTGCGCCCGAAGTAGGACCTTAGGCAGCAAGATCAATGTTAGAGTGCCGACTTAATAACCAACAGTCTAAGAACGAACTGTCGATCATTAACTTCAAAGCAATAGGGTTGCTAGAAGTACAGAACTCAAACGACACCGTTAGCATATTGGTATCCTGGTTAAAAACAACATGGGGACCAAGGAAGAATGGTGATGGTAAGAAGTATCATCATACCAAGAATTCTTAAGAGGTGGTGAAATTCCCACGACATCCGTGACATAAAAGATGGCAATATTCCAAAGTAGAACCTAACACAAGCGGGGTAGGAAGGAACTCAAGGTAATACACAAAACATGAGCAGGTTTGTGTTGGAGGGAGGGCATTAACGTTGCCGATGATAATACAAACCATCGAGGGGCAAGGATGGTATTTCTCATCATGAACTCAATTGATATCTTGGAAGAACTCAGAATGTTGATGATGATCATGACAAATTTTGTCGAGAGGTTTCATGGAGATGTAATCGGTCGGCGATGACATAAAGTCAAAGGAATGATGGAGCGAAATGTTCTTGGGACCATGAGTACGACACAAACTCGAATTCAAGCTCGTCGTTCTAAGTGGAACGATAAGACGAGCAAATCGGCATAAGCTTAGCTCATCATCAAAAGTTGCGCTCCGGAATTAAGGGCCCGGTAGCACAGTTAAAATTAGCATGATAATGATGTAGCCGATTAGGCTAGGAATGACTTGAAGGATTATTAAACTCATAAGCAATGAAAATTACTTATAGTTAATGAATCAAAGTGCGGAATTGATTCACTTATCAGTGTTCTCGGTTGACGACAACCCGAAACCCAGGAAAATCGGAATCGGTGAGAAATAACAGTTGATGAAGAACCCATAAGAAGTTATGTAGTTCCATGATATTCTCGCGGTACCAGAGGGTATACTCAAGGGTAGAACGGGATAGAGGTTGGACAAGTGAAGTCATTTGGAGAAGGCAAGCACTTAAACTTGTCCAAGAAATGGGATCGAAGAAGAACAATATGGTCGAACCCATGATCATAAAGGATCGAACCACGGATACAAGATGAACTTATAACAAGGGGGTAATTATTTTTACGAGCAGCTACCATGATAAGTTATACATCGTGTCCATGGGCATGAACGCAAGGTTCAAGGTCGACTCCCACTTCTTCAATGTATAACCTTCCATTCACTTCTCGCTTTGATAAAGGCATTAGTGTTGAAAGTTTTACCCGTGAAATACCAGATGAGTATGTCTCGTGAAAACTTCCGAGTTCACACATATAAAGGAAGGCATAGGTTCAACCCGTCAGGGTATCGTGGAAACATATACCACAAGCTTCAATAGTAAATACCACCAGCTCGAAAGCAGAGCATGGTTGGCCAAGCAGATGATACAATTTATCAGGGGCATTACGTATCAGGTAAAGAACTTCCAACGTGATTGAATATGAAGGATATTGTCGGATAAAATCCAACAAAGGACTTGATGGTCCACAAAGGATCTGATGTGAGTATCAGTACTCAACCAAAAGAGGAAAGAATGAAAATGCAACAGGTTATGGAATCAACTGAATAATTTCGAAGCTTAAATGCAAAGGAATTATGATTCCAAATCTATGGATCAGAAGCAGATGCTCTGATCAAGGATGGACAAGTTGAATAGACTTAGGGGCACAATCGACGACAATTTGACTGGTCGAGAACTAGCTCCTGTTCAAAATGACGTCTGAGCCAGAGGGATGATTTCTAGGACCCGATTGAGGATTGCGAGCATTCGCAACAAATTGAATCAACAGACTCAAAATGATAATGACAACGGATGTCAACAAGATTACTAGACTTATGGGATTAACCATAATGCAAGAGCAATCAAGAATTTCAAGAGCAATAGGATGTTCTGGATTTTCGGAAGATCGAATGGTATTTCGAGGATTGGTGACATACATGAATCAACTGGGGATGAGTGGATACTCGGTAAGTGCGAGAAATTATCCGTAGGGGTATTCATGTAACAAAGAACTGCAAGGCAATAGGCACAAAGCATTATCGGAACATTAGAGAGAATTTCGAGGTATCTTGTAATAACAAGATTGACTGGGTATAAAGTAAGAACGACGGGTGTAAGTATTTATCCATACGGATATTGCAGTGGTAGGGAATTGCAAAAGCAACGGGCACAAGGTCTCGAGAGAATATCGGAAGGTATCTTCGGAATCCTTCGGTGCACAAGGTAATCATCTGGACTGAAGAGGCTCTCCGGGAGAAAGTATTATCGAGAACCTAGAGTCAGAGTTAGTAAAAATCGTTTAACCCGAATAGAAGAGAGATCAGATTCCCGTGAGTACGATCGAGGAGTAAAAGATCCTAATACCACCCAATGGCGACGTGGGCCCATGGGCCGCACAGCCATGTTAGTAAAACAGTTTTCATCGACTAGACTCAACTTCGGCCAAGGAGTGTGGAAGGGGATTCCTACAGGCAGTTGGCTCTGATACCAACTTGTGACGCCCCTGATTCAATCGTACACTAATCATGCACGCAAATGTGTACGATCAAGATCAGGGACTCACGGGAAGATATCACAACACAACTCTAAAACATAAATAAGTCATACACTAGTACAAGCCAGGGGCCTCGAGGGCTCGAATACAAGTGCTCGATCATAGTCGAGTCAGCGGAAGCAACAATATCTGAGTACAGACATAAGTTAAACAAGTTTGCCTTAAGAAGGCTAGCACAAACCGGGATACTGAGATCGAAGAGGCGCAGCCTCCTGCTGAGCTCCTCCTAACTACTCCTTGTCGCCGTCCAGCGGGCTGCACGTAGTAGTAGGCACCTCCGGTGTAGTAGTCGTCATCGACGGTGGCGTCACAGCTCTGGGCTCCATCGTGCAGTCGCGAGAACCGTAAAGAAAGGGGGAAAAGGGGAACAAGGCAACCGTGAGTACTCATCCAAAGTACTGTAGCAAGGAGCTACGCTACATATGCATGGATATATGCGTAAAGGGCCATATCGATGGACTGAATCGCGAGAATGCCGTAATAAGAGGGGATATCTAATCTCGTCAAGACTACGCTTCTGGCAGCCTCCGTCTTGCAGCATGTAGCAGAGAGTAGTCTGAAGTCCTCCAAGTAGCATCGCATAGCATAATCCTACCTGGCGATCCCCTCCTCGTAACCCTGAGAGAGAGCGACCACCGGGTTGTAACTGGCACTTGAAAGGGTGTGTTTTATTAAGTATCCGGTTCTAGTTGTCATAAGGTCAAGGTACAACTCCAAGTCGTCCTGTTACCGAAAATCACGGCTATTCGAATAGATTAACTTCCCTGCAGGGGTGCACCACATAACTCAACACGCTTGATCCCATTTGGCCGGACACACTTTCCTGGGTCATGCCCGGCCGCAGAAGATCAACACGCCGCAGCCCCACCTAGGCATAACAGAGAGGTCAGCACGCCGGTCTAAACCTAAGCGCACAGGGTGCAGGCCCATCGCCTGAGCACACCTCGCATGTTGCGTGGGCGGAAGCAGACCTAGCCTAGTGGCGTTCAGTCAATCCGGCGCCGCGCCGCTCGATCGACGTCACGAAATGCTTCGGCTGATACCACGACGTTAAGTGCCCATAACTGTTCCCGCGTAGTTGGTTAGTGCGTATAGACCAAATGGCCAGACTCGGATCAAATACCAACAACTCGTTAAGCGTGTTAAGTATCCGCGAACGCCGAACAGGGCCAGGCCCACCTCTCTCCTAGGCGGTCTCAACCTGCCTGCCGCTCCGCCACAAAGATCCATCCAGAGGGCCGTCCGGGACAAAGGTCCTTTCAGCCCCCAATCCGTGAATCACTCGCGGGTGCTCCACAAGCCGACCCGACTTTAGTCACCACATGTATCATGTATATGTATAAGTATATACCCGTGATCACCTCCCGAGTGATCACGGCCCGATAGTATAGCACAGCAGACGGACAAGAATGTAGGGCCAAAGATGGAATACTAGCATCCTATACTAAGTAGTAGGATAGCAGGTAAAGGTAACAACAAGATAGCGTGGACAAAGGCTATGCAAAGATATATGAGTAATCGAAAGCGAGAACATGCTACACTACTCTAATGCAAGCAGTATAGAGAAGAGTAGGCGATATCTGGTGATCAAAGGGGGGGCTTGCCTGGTTGCTCTAGCAAGAGAGAGGGGTCGTCAACTCCGTAGTCGAACTGGGTAGCAGCGGCGTCGGTCTCGGTGTCTAGCGGAAGAAGAGGGGGGAAGAAACAATGAATACAATGCAAATAGATGCATATCGATGCATGACATGACAAGTAACTATGCTAGGGGGTGCCCAATCGCGGTAGTAGGTGATACCGACGAATGGGGAAAACATCCAGGAAAGTATTCCCGGTGTTCCGCGTTTTCGGACAGATGAGCCGGAGGGGGAAAGTTGCGAGTTCGATAGGTTAGGGGGGTGTGGCGGACGAACGAGTTGCGTATCCGGAATCGTCTCGTCTTTCTGAGCAACTTTCATGTTGAAAATATTTTCATCTGAGCTACGGTTTATTTTATATTAATTTTAAAAGATTTAAATCATTTTTTAGGATTTATTTAATTATTTAAAACAACATTATCCAGAATAGTAAAAGATGACGTCGAGATGACAACATCTTGACGTCGGCCGATCAACTGTGATTGACCCACAACTACGTGGGGGTCCCGCACGTCATACACTTTTTAGTTTAAGTAGGGTTTAGCTAATTAACTATTGCTTAATTAAATTAGCTAATTGATTAGATTAATTTAAACATAATTAATTAACTTAATTATTTTACTAATTAATTAATTAACTAATTAATAATTCTATTAATTACATTTTCATTTCTTTTTAATTTTCGTTTTAGGGTGTGGGGCCCCACGCCGGGCCTGAGGCATCGGGCCCCACTGGCAAGGGCTCAGAGGCCGACTGTATGGTGCGTGGTAACGGCTTGGGCGCCGAGGTCAAGGCAGTTCGGGCGGCGCCGCCAAAGAAGGGCGGTTACCCACGATCGATGGCGGCCCCGGGCGGTTACCCGCCGGCGAGAGGAGGGTCATGGTGAGGGGGAACGGCGGCGAAGGCGGGCCAGCGGAGATGTAAGCCACGGCGAGCAAAGGGGCTCTGTGGCGGCAGCGTGAGGGGTGGGCATGGCAAGGAGCGGCCCAGCGGCGTGGCGGGGCAGCGGGGAGCGACGGCAGCGAGCCGGGCCTCGGCTGCCAAGTAGGACGCGGGGCGGCGTCTTGTGAGGAGGGGGGTTTCGGCTGGCGCACCGTCGGGTGGCTAGAGACGCGGGCGACGGCGTGGCCGACGCGGTGGTGCTCGTGCACGACTGCGGGACGACGCGAGGAGTCGAGAGGAAGAGAGGAGGGGCGTAGGCGCGACTGGGATGGCCCTGGGTCACGGTGAGCGCGGCGAGCGCAAGGAGAGGGAGGGAGCGAGGCTCACGGAGGGGTGTAGGGTTCGTGGCAGCGGTGGTCGGGGTGGTGGTCGGAGACGGCGGCGTCGACGTAGACGAAGCAGACCGGCGAGGGAGCGCTCCGGGGAGGCCGTCGGGCGAGGAGCTCCGGCGGCGGCGACGTCCGGTGGTGTGGTGGCCTCGGATGCGGTCGAGGCCGAGCGGCGATGGGTTGGCGCCAGGTCGCCGATCTAGATCGAGGAGGAGAGGGGTGCGAGGGGGCTCATCAGGACGAGGACGGCGGCCGGCGAGGCGGCTCCAGGCGAGGGCCACGAGGCCATCCCCGATCCGATCTGGATTGGGGGAAGAGGGAGACGTGGGGAGTGGGGGGGAGTGTGTGGTTAGGGTTTCGGGGATGGGGCGTTATGGGGAGGCCGGTTGGGCCAAGGGGGAGCTGGGCCGGCTGGCAGTCGTGTGATTGGGCGGTGGCTCTTGGCCGGAGCCTGAGGGGGTTTCTCTTCCTTTTTTTGTTTTTTTTTTCTCTTTTCCATTTTCTTTTATTATTTGTTTTCTGTTTTAATTCATTTAAAAGTATTTAGGCATTTTATAAAAATGTATTTACTCCACTATAATTACCTATGCCATTTTTGGCACAGCCCGAACATTTTAGTTTAATATTTTGAAAACTTTTGTCGTTTGATTGATTTAGGATTTAAATTTGAAACGGTTTCGAATTAACCCGATATTAATTACAGTGAAAAAGGTGATGTGTCATCATTAGTAGGGGATTACTGTAGCTTGATTATCCCAAGGCGTCTGGCTGCGTGCGTTAGCACGAGGCGGCAGGGGTGGGGGTCAACCCCCTCCCCACCCCCTGCGAGGCCGATCCTGGAACGAGCTGGAGCAGGCGGCGGCGCGGCGTGCCACGGCGCCACATGCGCAGGCGAGTCCGTCACGCCCTGTCGCCTCCCTGTCTATCTTAGGGGTGTGGCTCTGGGTTGCGTGCGTCCTATTGTTGGAAAACAGAATGTCCGCACTGTGCCTGTCAACCAAGCGCATTGCGTGCTTTAGCGCGAGGCAGAGCAGGGGGTGGGAGGGGGGATCTTGACCCCCCCTCCCCACCCCCCTGTGAGGCCCAGCCTGGAACGAGCCGGAGCAGGCGGCGACGCGGCGTGCCTCGGCGCCCGCATAAGCAGCGAAGTCTGGCTACACCCTGCCGCCTCCCTGCTTATCTTAGGGGTGTGGCTCTGGGGTTTCGTAAGGCCCTATTGTTGGAAAAACATAATGTCTCAGACTGCGGCGTGTCAACCAAGCGCCCAAGCGTGCGTTAGCTGCGAGCGAGTAGGGGTGGGAGGGTCACGACCCTCCACACCTGCGAGGCCGAGCCCGTAACGAGCCAGAGCAGGCGGTGACACAGCGTGCCGTGGCGCCGCATGTGCAGGCGAGTCCGTCACACCATGTCGCTTCCCTGTCTATCTTAGGAGTGTGGCTCTAGGGTTGCGTGCATCCTATTGTTGGAAAAACAGAATGTCCGCACTGCGCCTGTCAACCAAGCACACTGCATGCGTTAGCGCGAGGCCGAGCTGGGGTGTGGTAGGGGGGTCTTGACCTCCCCTCCCCACCCGCTGCGAGGCCGAGCCTGGAACGAGCCGGAGCAGGCGGCGACGAGGCGTGCCGCGGCGCCGCATGCGCAGGCGAGTCCGTCACACCCCGTCGCCTCCCTGTCTACCATGCGCAGGCGAGTCCATCACACCCCGTGCGCCTGTCAACCAAGCCAGGATGTGACGTGGGATTGTGCCGTTGTAGCCAAGTGAAAAGATCCGTCGTGGTAGTGTTTTTGATTGGCTGGAAAAAATATTTTTCTAAGCGAACTGCAATGCTTTATTGACAGCACATCTTCCATCCCATACCGGACTACACAGCGGACTGCATTTTTTTAAGGTGAGGGGGTACTGGAGTAACTTGCTAGTTGTGCGTCGTCGGGCTTTGTTTGTTGTTGGGCTGTGAGAATTTGTTGGGCCTGTGTTCAGGGAGTGAAGATGCATTGGGCCAAAGTCGGCCTGTGAGCATGGCTAGTTCCTGGTGCGTTGTGTGCGGCCTAATGTTTAGTCCTACCTCGCCCGCGGAAGGCGCGCCCGATTTGTTTATAAGCGTTGGCGAGGCAGCCGTATCGAACTCCTCTGGTTACTTATTTTTGCGCTTATACACGGCGCTCGCTTCTCTATGCTGTATGACCTGTGGGCCCATGTGCGCCCGACCCCATGCATTGTGGCTTAGAACGGCTCGCATACGGTGGGCGCAGACCTACTACGAGACTGGCTGGGGCCGGATGCACCTGTGGTGGTCAATTTTTTCTATGTATTTTCTATCTAAAGTATTTTTTTCCATGCAAGGGCGTGCACTGCTTAGCAAAACAACCTTGCACTTCATTGATCAGGGTTCTGTACTGCATGTGCACGCATTCCGTACTACACATGTTTGCGCTACATTTTTGTGCACTGCATGGGCAACATTTTTCTTTATTGTTTTCCCTCTTACGTATCATTTTTTTCTAGTGTACGAGTGTGCACTACTTTGTTGGCTCTATGTGCACTGCATTCATCATAGTCCTGTGCTGCACGTGTACACATTTTTGCATTGCGTGCATCCTTCTTTGTGCCAAAGTTGTTACTGGTTATGCCAACGCTGCGGACTGCATGACTTACATTTAAGTACTACATCAGGTGCACTAATTATGTGTTGTGCACTGCGCGAAAGTGCTTCTCTTGTGGTTCATTTTGAGCATATACCGCACTTCATGCATACATATAGTGAACTTCCTTGTAAGACTTTGGAGAACTGTGCACATTTTGTAGAGACCTATTACGGGACTGGCTGGGGCCTGGTTGTAGCCGGGTGGTCAATTTTTTTCCTTATCTGAAGCATTTTTTTCTTTTGGAGTATATATATTTCGTGGTAGTACAAATGATGGCATTTGTACTACTTGCACTAATGTTGAGTACTGCACTGCGCGTACCAAGTCTGTATGTTGTGCACTGAACGAAAGTTGTTGCAGCCCCTTCGTTCTTCATATATGCATGTACTGCACTTCATGTATACACTCAGTGAAATGCCTTATATTTGTGAACTGTATTCACATTTCTTTATAAATTTAATATTAATGTTCTTTTTCTATAATTACTTTTTGTGGACTGCATGTGTACAAATGTGTAATGCTTATTTTTTAGCATTGTGAACTGTATTAATCTTTCTTTTTTAGGTATGAGTTGTAGTCAGATTACTTAATTTTTTTAACGTTGTTTTGGAATATGTTTTGTATGTGAATAGTATGTTTTGGTACCACACATTAAATTTTTCAAAGTTTTCTGGATACTTGTTCTAACACAAACTAATTTCAGCGAAAGCAATTGATCAGAAGCAAACTGTGATACATAAGCAAACAACAGAAATAAAATTTAGTGATAATTCTAAAATGACATTGTTTTTACAAAATAAATGTTCGATATGAAGCAATAGACATAATCAAAAGCTTGCATACATGAAACAAAGAACAACACAATGACTAAACTAAAGTGAAACTGAAACATAGCCCTGAATTATTTCTAGTTGCTGTATTGGATTACAGCCTTGTTCTTCTTCTGCTTTGCTCCTTTGTCTCTTTTTGCCCTGTCCAGTCCCATGATGACATCGTAGATGATTCTCCTATTGCTGCATGCTTGATAAGCTTTTCTGGCAGTGGGCAAAATCCCCACAGAGTATGTTCCTGCTTGCGGTTAATTTTTTTCTTCATGTCATGGTAGTGAATGTCTATCATCCTGCCAGCAACATCATCCAAAGAGTCAAACTTCTTTTTATTGTATGGGTCTCTCCATTCCACCTGAATATCAATGTAGTTGTCGGAGTTGATCTCCAAACCAGATAGCCTCAGCTTGCTTTTGTCTCCTTCAATGGCGAATCCGACGAAGGTGTAGTCACCATTCATGAGGAATTTGTCTAGTTCCATTGGCCTACAAGTTGTTTGTATAGAGTGAATAGTTTATTTTCTTAGAAGTACCAATGTTTTTTTTTTTCTGAAACTGAACTGCAATATGAATATCTGAATTTGTTGCGTTCAGTAGTTGCTAATACTTTGTTCAGCATAATTAGTAAATCTGATAATATATTGCATAAATAATGCATGTTTTGTGCATGATTGTATTCTTGAACTGAATTTCATACATGTTTTGTATAGTAATGTTAAAGTTTTCTATTGTTCTGTCAAATAGTTTGTATTTGGTAAAAAAAACTGCGTGTATTGCTAGATCATATAATTCAAGAGTTGAACACACGAGTGACATACATGGAGGCAGATGAAAACTGTCAATGAATTCGTATGCTATGCTTTTCAAAAATGAAAACCAAAGTTTAAATATTGGCGATTGCAGTGAAGAAAATTTAAAATCAATATTGACAATCAATAGTACAGATTGATAGTTATTCTGACCTGTCTTTAGCTGCAGAGATGTGGTAGACAAGGCATTCTTTTTCTACGCATAGCTGGAGCACTGCTGCCCGCTGCGGCTTCATGTAGTGCGTGTACTCGACATCAACGCCGCCTAGTTTGACGGGCATTCCACTGAGCTTCCTCCTGAGCATGGACAACATCTTGTCCATGTCTTCACCCTTGCTTGTGCAAACGACGTGGATGTTGTGGTTGCCGTGGAGGACGACGCCGTGGAGCTCCCTGGTGTACCTGCGGCGCTGCTTGTAAAGAGGTGCATCCGCCATGACTCTCCTCTGCTCTCTCTGTTTGTTCTGGAGAGAAGAGGTTTGTGAAAGGAAGTGTGGAGAAGAAGATGCAATGGGGTTTTTTGGGGTACGAAGCAGTTGTGTTTTCTCCTCTGCCCTCCTTGACAGGACGTGGGAGAGGTGGAGCGGGGTGGTAGCATGGTGGGCCTCTGTTTTTAATTACGTTGAAACTACAGAGAGGTTCTGCTATGAGGAGGCTCTGTTAGTGCGTTGGAAATCCGAAACATCGTGTCCTCTTTATTCATGACTTGTTCAGGTATGCACGCAACTGTCAGAAAATGTGATGATTGTGTTTTCGGTGAATTTTCCTATTAAGTGCACTTCTTTGCTATCAGAACAGAACTGCGTACGTCCACATAGTGTACTGCATGGAAGTGAAATTTATTCTTCGTGCACTGAATTATATCGGATTAGGATTGATACAGATGTACGCACATTTAGTTTCTTGATGGAGTTCTTTCATGCAGTTCTTTATTTTATAACGGACTGCTTTGCTTAACTAACAGGGCTGCATTCTTCATTTTAGCCATACTGCAATACAGTAGAAGGATTACTGCATTTCAGAAAAAAGAATACTTCGTGCTTCCATGTGGAGAACTGCATTGCTTGGCGTCGCGGACTACATTTGTACGTTTACTTCGGGCTTTCTGCGTTTTATTTATTAATAGCAAACTGTAGTTTCTGGCAGTGCCCACGCACATTTTCTTTTGTTGTTGTTACTCATTTAAAGTTTCTCATTTTTCTTTGATGTTTTACTTTTGAAGTTATTGTTTTTTCTTAGTGGGCCTTGTTGGGCCTGTGTTCGGGAGTGAAGACGCATTGGGCCCAAGTCGGCCTGTGAGCACGGCTGCTTCCCGGTGCGTGGTGTGCGGCCTAATGTTTAGTCCCACCTCGCCTGGGGAAGGCGCGCCCGACATATTTATAAGCACTGGTGAGGCAGCCGCATCGAACTCCTCTGGTTACTTGTTTGGGCGCTTATACACGACGTTTGCTTCTCTATGCCATATGACCTGTGGGCCCATGTGCGCCCGGCCCCATGCATTGTGGCTGAGAACGGCTCGCCTACGGTGGGCGCAAACCTACTACGAGACTGGCTGGAGCCGGATGCACCTGTGGTGGTCAATTTTTTCTTTCTTTGTATTTTTTATCTTACATATTTTTTTGAACGTAGGGGCGTGCACAGGTTATCAAGCAATTCATGCACTGCATTGTTCAGGGTTCTGTACTTCATGTGCACGCATTCCGTACTACATGTTCAGTTCTCATTTTTTGTTTTCATGTTATTGCTCTTACGTAATCTTTTTTCCAATGTAGGGGAGTGCACTGCTTAGTAAACATACCTGTACTACATTGATTATGTTTCTGTACTGCAGGTTCATATATTTCCGCACTACATTTTTTTCAATGTAGGAGCATGCACTGCTTAGCAAATCATCCGTGCATTGCATTGATCAGGGGTTTGTACTGCATGCGCACGCATTCCGTAGTACATGTGCAATTCTCATTTTTTGTTTTCATGTTTTTGCTCTTATGTAATCTTTTTTCCAATGTATGGGAGTGCACTGCTTAGTAAACATACACGTACTGCTTTGATTATGTCTATGTGCTGGAGGTTCATATATTTCCGCACTACATATACAGGTCGAATTTTTTCTTTTTGTGTTTTTGCTCTTATGTATTCTTTTTTTTCAAATTTAGGGGCGTTCACTGCTTCATTGGGTATGTGTAAACTTCATTCGACAGAGTCTATACTGCATTGGTACACAATCTGCACTGCATGCGTGCTATTTGCACACTGCATCCTATTTTTATTTTGTGCACTACTCGAATCTAGTGATTTTTAAGCAAACAACAGAAAAAAATTATCACAAGCATTCTGTACGACAAGTTCATCATCAGCAAACTAAGTTCAACAGAAAGCAATCTAACATAATAAAAGTTTACATCATTACAAGCGATTCTGTCGGATTTCGGGTTCCGGCAGACCCTTGAGGTTCGAACACTGGGGTGCGCTCGGAGATCTTTCCCCTACCGGCTCATGCGTGTAAGGATTGCAAGGGATCTAAACTACTAACGATGAACGACACAGAGACACGAGGTTTATACTTGTTCGGTCCACCGTCGTGGTGTAATACCCTACTCCATTGTGTGGTGTGGTGGATTGCCTCAGGGGCTGATGATGAACAATAAAAAGGAAGAACAGCCTCGCGAGGGCCTGTTCTTGAGCTGGTGCGATGAACTGCTTGGGTGAGTTCACTCGCCTCTCTCTCTCTCTCTCTGTGTGTGTGTGATCTCGATCAGATCGATCCCCCTCTCTCTCTCCCTACGGTGGCTAGTCCTATTTATAGAGGGAGGCCCTGGGCCTCTTCCCAAATAATGAGCGGGAAGGGCGCCAACAATTGGCCATTTTGAAGGGGAACATCTAGTACACTTATCCTGACTAAAGTTGGTCTTAGGCAGCCAAAGACTCTAACGGTGACGCCGTCCTGGACTCCACGATGACCTCCATCCTGCCGTTCTGCTGGTCTTGGTCTTGTTGCAATCAAGCGTAACCTTTGCACGATGCCTTGGCCTGCTTGCCTCCTTTGCACCAAAGGGAAATGAGGACAACTGCGTGGTGGCGCCCACTGGCCTTGATCGTCATGGCTTGCGTGACGTGGCACCCTCGTGAGGTACCACGCCTTGATCTCTCCGCCTCCTTGTGAGCCTGCCTCGACGAGGCTGCTCCCGAGGTAGGTTCGCTGTCCGCCCACAGGCTTGGCCCCTCACGAGGGTCTTGAGCTTGAGCTGATGAAGCTGGGCGTCTTTGGGCCCCACTTGAGCAACGCCCGCAGCAGCAGTGAGCAAGTCTGGGGACCCCCATTCCCAGAACACCGACAGATTCTGCATGGCAAGCAAACTAAGTTCAGCAAAAGCAAATGATCACAAGCAAACTAACGATACATAAGCAAACAACATAAAGCAAATTTGATGATAATACTAAAACTACGCTGGCATTGTTGGCTCTTTGGCCGGCACCATCTTCTTCTTCACCAGGTAGCGTCTCCCCATCCCCAGCTGCTCCTGGCGCGCTTCTTGGAGGGATCCTCCTTGTCCAGCTTTGCACAGCGAAGCCCGTCCTGGGTGAGGGTGACGCGGTTCCATATCTCGTACACTGCGTAGGTGTCCTTTGTCGCGTACTCGATGTGCCTCATGGACAGAGGCAGGGTGGCCCAGCGCTTGTGCTCGTCGTCGGTGATCTTCTTCTTCATGTTGTTGTAGTACTCGTCGATGAGCATGCCAGAGACGTCTCCAAGGGAGTCCAACTCCTTGGTTGCCTCGGGCACCCTCCACTCCTTCTGGATGTCGACGAAGTTGGCCACCTCCAGATTGACGCGCTCTAGCCTGGTTTTGTCGCCGTCGATTGAGAAGCATGCAAACGTGTACCTGGGGTCGGCGAGGAAGTTGTCGAAGACGGTGCACCTTTCAGCGGCGCTCAATTGGAAGAGCAGCAACGGGTGTTTCTTGCCGATGGAGAGTTGGCAGAGGCCGGGTTTTTGCGTCGCTTCAGGCTCGTTGTTGTACTCAAGATCAATGCCGACGATCTTGTGGCGCTGGAGGCTAAGGTGGCGCTCGTACTGCGCGAGGGTGACCGCCATCTGCTTCTTGTCGTTGGTGTGGATGACGTGCAACTTGGCGTTGCCGTGGGCCTCCACGTCCTTGTACTCATCGGCGAACGCCATCGCCGCTAGTAGGGCTTGGTGTTTTGCGTGGATATGGATGTGATGGAGCGATTTGGTGGCAGTGCAATGGATACTTGTTGTTGTGGATGAGAAGGCCTATGGCAGGGGTCTGAATTTGAGGGGAGGGCGCGGTGTGGGATGGCCGCATCAGATGAACTGCGCGATCTCGGTGACGATGCGGTTTGTGCAGATCGTGGGTTGGTGTTGCGTCTGTGATCGTGGGCTTGTGGCGATGGAACTGCTCCGATTGGGTGGTTTTATGCGAACGCGGTGTTTATTAACGTGGTTTTTTTTATTTTTGATCAGTAAATTTTTTTAACCACCACTATCTGTGCAAATGGGCATTTTGTCACGTTTTATATGTATCCTGCGTGATAATGAAACTGCATTGGTTAGAGTACCGCACTGCATCGTGTGCAATGGAGAACTGCATGTTGTCTACAGGTGCGTACTTCATCGTGCAATAAAGTACAACGTATTCCATAATTTTACAAGTTTTTCGCTCTGTTCTATACCATGTATTTATTATGTAGGTAATCCGGATCTGGATTGCAAAACCATACTGCTTCGTGTAACGAAATGCACTGCATTTTTCTTGTGCTGCATACTGCATCTGTTTTTTTGCATGTACTTACTGCAGTCCCTGGTACGGGAGGGGTAGGGGGTTGGGGGGCATTTTTTTTTGTTGTGTGGCACTTATTTGAATGTAGACTTTTTCTTTTCGGATGCGTTTTCTTAACATGCGTTTTGTTTTTGATTTTAACTTTTTTTACGAACTGCGTTTATTTTATTTTTGTTTTACCGATTGAACTTTATTGTTCTTCATAGAGAACTGCATCATGTGCGTTTTGATGTGGTCTTTCTTATTTTAGCCGGGCCATTTTTCGGTCGGCGCGTTTTATGTTGCTTTTTGCCACACGCGGGCCTCCTACGTGTCCGTTCTATGCGATCCCACCACTGACAGGGAGAGAGACCGAGAACAATCCCCTCTCCTCTCTTGCAGTTCCTCCCTCGAGCAAAACCGCCGTCACCCGAGGAACCGCCGGCTTCAAGAGGTTCTTATTCCTGCATTCCGCGTCGTCGTTCGCCCCGCGAGCCCTTGCCACTGCGCTCCCGCAGCCCTTTCGTGTCCATTCCCGTCGCCGCACCCTCCCCCCTCCGCGCCGTCGCCGCCGGCGCCGCACCTTTTTTGTGGTACGTTCCGCTTGTTCTCGGTCTTGATCGTCCCCTCGTCTTGTTTTGTTATTCTCGTAGTTACTGTTGCTGTTTTTGCTTGTGTAATTTTTCCGTAGTCAGTCGATTTTATCTCGATTTTGGAATCGATACTCGTGTGTAGCAAGGTGGATCTAGGGTTTCGTGAAATTTTTGCCGATTTTGTTGCTTATATCTGTCACTTCGTCGTTGTGCTGCAGGTGTATTTTCTAATTTTGGTTTTTAGCCCTCTTTCTTTGTTGTTATTTTTTTAGTATCTTATGTTTCAGTTTTTCATAAAAAATTCAAGGGCATGCTTGCTTTTAAAACTGAGTTGGGTGATATTACCATTGGCGAAGTTGGTCAATCCTTTTGGGATAAAGGAATGTTCACTACAAGACTTGTAGATCTTGGGGTTTCTTTGCTGGTAGATAAGTTTAAGGGATCTCCGACAATGGTTGTCCCGTACCATATTTGTGTAAGAATGCAGAAATTTTTGTTTCATTTTTTTGATTTTCTTTTTTGATTTCGTGCGACGACATCTTTTCTTGAGCACTATTGATTTTGGGTTTTGTATTGGCAGAAAAATATTTGGAATGGTGGTGCTGTAGGCAGGAGTGTTAAAATGATGTTCTCCTCAAAAGCCAAGGAGCGTGTTGATAAAAAGGATATGGTGAGTAACGTTTTTATGTCTCAAAAACCATATTTTGCGTGTTTGTTTTTATAGTGTTCTATTTCTTCTTCTTATTATAATTTTATTTATTTTTTCGTGCTGTGAACAGGTCCTTATTGCAACTTTTGATCCGCTAGATACAAGGGATGGTGTTGGTCATTATTGTGTAACTGCATTAAATGTGAAAGAAAGGCGGTTTGAATTTCTTGACTCGCTCAATAAACCTGGCAGCCCTGATGCGATCAGGGTTTTTAGGAGGATGGTTAAAAATATCAAGCGTGCATGGAAAGAAGGAAGCTCATGTTCTGATGAGCCGCTAAATCCTCCTACACTTGATGGATTTGTGTTGAAACATGTCATTGTCCAAATGCAGCCTAATGAGTGTGTTCCGTACAGCCCCTCTTCACCATACTGCTCAAGTTTTTTTAATTAACATTTTGTGAAACTGATGTTTTTTATTCTTTTATTGCAGGCATTATTGTGGATTCTATATGTTTCAATTCCTGCAGACTTGGGATGGTGTTCGAGTTGCTCAGTTTGGGGTGGAGCACATTGGCAATATCAGAAAGGCCATGCCCTATAGTTGGCTCACATCCAGAAAGTGTTCCCTTGATTTAACATCACTTTTAAATTTTGCAGATAAAGGTTGTTTTAGTGAACTTCTTTATCCTTCCTTTATTTATTTTTTGTCTACTGCTTGCTTCCGGTTCTTACGGGCTTTTTTTAATAGTTTGTTTAGTTACGTTCATGATTTAGAATGTATGTGTATACTTATTTGTTGTGTTAATGAGATGCATTTTATTTTTTGGGCAAGTGAGCTGCATTGTTCTTTACAAGAGGGCTGCATTGTTGTATACATTTTTTTATTCTGCATTCTTTGTGAACAAGTGGACTGCATTTACATAGACAATTGTCTTTGCATTCTATTCTTTAGTGAACTGCATTTTTATTTTAATGAGATGTATTACATGTTTTTTGGTTTTGTATTTTTGTGCTGAGTGTTTCCATGTTTTTTCTACACGGTTTTAGGTTTTGATGGGGGGCTGCATGAAGGATGTACGTCACTGTTCGAGTCCCAGGGTTCTGATGTGGTTATGGAGGATTCGCCATTGAAATCTCTCCATATAATTCTGGTTCTTTGGCTAGAGATGGTTTGAACATAGCTGTGGCGTCTGAACCTGATGGTGGAAGTATTTCTCGACCTAGCTCTCCTTGCGATGTCTTTGATGTTGTTGATGATGAATTTGTTACGCCGTGTCCTCGCATCACGAGGACTCGAAGTGCAGCAATTAATCGTCCTTCTGTGGATGACGTTGAAGTTTTTTCGAACAAGAGGGCAGGTGAGAGGGCTTTTAAGTTGAGATGCTCTATAGATAAATTGAAGCCTCCGAGGTTCAAATATATTGATGAGGCGAGGAATATAAAGGATGTTGTTCTCAGCAAAGAATTTGTAACCAAATACCACGAGTAAGTTTTATGTGTGTGCCCTTGATCCTTTTTGTGTGTTTTGTTTTTAATTTTAATTTTATTGATCCCATCTCTGTATGTTTACTGCAGACAAGCATTCTTTATGGTGAACAGTCCTTTTGGTGATCTTGATACTTACACTATTGACTATATCTATAATATATTTGGCAAAGGAGCTTTAATGGATTCATATCTCATGGAAGTTGTCATCAAGTACTGGAAGCAAGACCCTGAAATGGGTTTAGTTTATCATTCTGGTGAACGTGTGCTACTTTCACCCTTATTTATCACGGTAAACGTGGGCTGTCATTTTTTCCTATTGTACTAGTTTTTTTATGTTCATGCCTGCATGCATTGTTTATTCTTTTTTTCTTGTCCTTTCTTTGTTCCTTTTTCTTTGAAGTATGTTCTTCAGATGGAAACATTTGTGACGAGAGATGATGAAGGAAACCCTGTGTTGCTAGTTGTGCATAGCACGTTTGTTTTAGAAGATGCAGTTAACCAGTTCAAGGTTTATGTGAGTGACGACGTAAACCTGTTGGATGCAAAACTGGTAAGTTCATTGTTTCCCGTTGTTTATTTTTCTAGGTTGTTGCATTTCTTTTTATAGTTAATTTTTGGAACAGTGGTTCTAGTGCTACGTGTCGAAATAAGTTTTCATTTCATTTTTTGTTTTTTTGATGTGAAAATATTATGATGCCGCGCTCCAAGGATGGTCATTATTCCTATACACGATGAACCAGCATCGCCAGACGTTTGATATCCATGACACTAGGAAGTACACTAGACATGCTAATGTCACGACAAAGTGGCGCAGGAGTGATTACCACTCAGATTGCACTGAACTGGTATGTCATTTTTTCTTGCCAAAAGCAAAGCTTTTTTGTGTTACTCCAACTTCATTTTTTTATAAATTGCACATGCAATGTTAGCACACATAGGACCACACTTGTTTATGTAGTGCACTTCAACATACGCGTGACAGAACTGCATTTTTCTCAGACCCCCCGTAATCCTTGTAAAAAAGCAGATGAGAGGAAATGACCTCACGTGCATTTAAAAGAGGGACTGCCTAGACATTGAGAACAACTTTTGTATTTTTTGGTTCGTCTGAATTGTAATTTGATCTGTGGTGTGTGTTATTTTTACATTGTGCTTCATTTTTTTTGCCAGATTAGGAGGATGACTCAGTTGCTGAAGGCGATTTATGGTGAAAAAATGTATAAATCTAAGAACCACCCTGACTGGGTTAAATTGGCAGAGAAGCCCTCTTACCAGGTTGTGCCAGCGTAGGGAGCAAACGAGTGCGGAATCTATGTTCTGAGGGCGACACAGTTGTATGACGACCAACGTCTAGTTGAGAAAATTATCAAAACCGACGTAACACCTTCTCTGTTTTCTTCTTTTTGTTGTTACTTTTTTTATTATTTTACCTTTTCACTTTTTGTTCTTTGTGACAACCTTTTATTTAATCACTGTCTGCTTTTTTTAATTTTCTTTTTCAGCCTGCTGTTGAAGATTGGAAGGCGGAGTACATGTTCTAGCTGCTGTTCAATTCTTCGAACATGTTGTGTTATGAAGACATGCCGCTTGAGCTACGAGAATTGATTGCGGACCTCGGCCTTACTTCCATGTCACAATCCTTGAGCAGCGATCATGAGCCTTGATAATAATCTACTTGGTAAAAACCCTGTGTATGGACAAGAACTAGGGTTCATGTTGTGTACTGTGTGGTGTCTAAGGTATACAATGTATGAAAAGACGTTTGTTTTCTGTTGTTGTGACTTTCGTCTGCTTTTTTGCAACAGTGTTTTATGGACGAATTTTTATCTGTATGTGTATTTTATATAAATAATTCATACAGTATATATATATGTGTATATTTTTATTTTTGTTGACTTACACATTCTGTGTGAACTGGCATTTTGTCATGCTTATATGTATCTTATGTGTCCCATCAACTGCAGTGCATGTGATACCAAACTTCTTCTCCAACAAAAAGCACTGCATTTGTCTACAAGTTTGTGCTGCACCTGTTTTTTTCTGCACTTTTTGCCGCAGACCCTGCATTCATGTGTGTATCCTGGAACTGCATTGCTTTATGATACTGCACTGCTTCTGCCTAACCAAGTGAAGCGCGTTGCTTTATGATACTGCACTGCTTTGCCTAACTAAGTGCACTGCTTTTGCCTATCCAAGTGCACTGCTTTTTTGACTAACCAAGTGCACTACTTTTTATGTCCTTCAGTTGGTTATTTTTTTATTGTTTGTATTATAAGGTATGCCCCCCCATTTTTTTGGTTGACTATAGATTAGTATTTGCTCTTTGTATTCCCTGTACTTAACGTAGTTCGTGCGTTAGCGCGAGGCCGAGCAGGGGGGTGAGGGGGGGTCGTGACCCCCCTCCCCACCCCCCGTGCGAGGCTGAGCCTAGAACGAGCCGGAGCAAGCGGCGACGCGGCGTGCCGCGGTGCCGCATGCGGAGGCGAGTCCGTCACACCCCGTCGCCTCCCTGTCTATCTTAAGGGGTGTGGCTCTGGGGTTGCATGCGTCCTATTGTTGTAAAAACAGAATGTCCGCACTGCGCCTGTCAACCAAGCGAACTGCATGCGTTAGCGCGAGGCCGAGTGGAGGGGCTGGGGGTCGTGACCCTCCCCACCTCGCGAGGCCGAGCCTGGAACAAGCCGGAGCAGGCGGCGACGCGGCGTGCCGCGGCGCCGCATGCGCAGGCGAGTCCGTCACACTCGGTCTTCTCCCTGTCTATCTTAGGGGTGTGGCTCTGGGGTTGCGTGCGTCCTATTGCTGGAAAAAACAGAATGTCCTTGCTTTGTCAACCAAGCGCCTTTGCACCAGATTAGCGCTGAGGCCGAGCAGGTGGGAGGGGGTCGTGACCTCCTCCCCACCTCCGGGCGAGGCCGAGTCTGAACGAGCGAGCATGCCGTCTGCATGCGCAGTGGAGTCCGTCACCCCGTCGCCTCCCCCGCCTATCTTAGAGTGCGGCTGCAGGGGTTGCGTCGTCCTATTGTTGGAAAAAGCAGAATGTATGCTGCTTTGTCAACCAAGCGCCTTGCATGCATTAGCCGAGGCCGGCGGGGATGGGAGGGTTGTGACCCCCTCCCCACCCTCCCTGCGAGGCCGAGCCTGGAACGAGCCGGAGTAGGCGGCGACGCGGTGTGCTGCGGTACCGCATGCGCAGGCAAGTCCGTTACACCCCATCGCCTCCCTGTCTATCTTAGGGGTGTGGCTCTGGGGTTGTGTGCGTCCTATTGTTGGAAAAACAGAATGTCCGCACTGCGCCTGTCAACCAAGCGCCTTTGCATGCGTTGGCCTTGAGGCCGAGCGGCGGGGAAGGGGGTCGTGACCATCCGTCCCCACCCCCCTGCAAGGCCGAGCCCAAACGAAGCCGGAGAAGGTGGCAGCGGCGTGCTGGCGCCCGCATCTTGTGAGGAGTCCATCACACCCGTCGCCTCCTGTCTATCTTAGGGGTGTGGCTCTGGGGTTGCGTCGTCCTATTGTTGGAAAAAGCAGAATGTCTGCCGCTGCGCATCAACCAAAGCGCCTTTGCGTGCGTTAGCACGAGCGGCGAGGGGTGGGAGGCGGTCGTGACCCCCCTCTCCACCCCCTTGCGAGGCCGAGTCTGGAACGAGCCGGAGCATGCCGCGTCGCTGCATGCGCATGCGAGTCCGTCACACCCCGTCGCCTCCCTTTCTATTTTACGGGTGTGGCTCTGGGGTTGCATGCGTCCTATTGTTGGAAAAACAGAATGTCCGCCTTTGCTTTGTCAACCAAAGCGCCTTTGCGTGCGTTAAGCGTGAGCCGGCGAGGGGGTGGGAGGGGTCGTGACCCCGGCCCACCTCCCCAACCCCTGCGAGGCCGAGCCTGGAATGAGCCGGAGCGGCGGCGGCCTTGGCGTGCAGCGGCGTCTATCTTGCGCACCGAAATCCGTCGAGACCCGTCGCCTCCCTATCTATCTTAGGGGTGTGGCTCACGGGGTTGCGTCGTCCTATTGTTGAAAACACGTAATGTCCGCCTGCTTTGTCAACCAAAGCGCCTTTGCGTGCGTTAGCGCGAGGCCGACCAGGTGGGTGGGAGGGGGGGTCGTGACCCCCCGTCCCCCCCCTGCGAGGACGAGCCTGGAACGAGCTAGAGCAGGCGGCGACGCGGCGTGCCGCGGCACCGCATGCGCAGGCGAGTCCGTCACACCCCGTCGCCTCCCTGTCTATCTTAGGGGTGTGGCTCTAGGGTTGCGTGCATCCTATAGTTGGAAAAATAGAAAGTCCGCGCTACGCCTGTCAACCAAGTGCACCGCGTGTGTTAGCGCGAGGCCGAGCAGGGGGGTGGGAGGGGGGTCGTGACCCCCCTTCCCCACCCTCCTGCGAGGCCGAGCTCGAACGAGGCCCGGAGGCGGCTGACAGCGTCTTGGCGGCGCCACATCTTGAGGAGAGTCCGTCACACCACCTGTCGCCTCCACATCTAGCATCTTGTGAGTAGTCCGTGACACCCGTCTTTGTCAACCAAGTCAGGATGTGACGTGGGATTGTGCCGTTGTAGCCAAGTGAAAAGATTTGCCGTGGTAGTGTTTTTGATTGGCTGGAAAAAATATTCGTCTAAGCGAACTGCAATGCTTTATTGACAGCACATCTTCCATCCCATACCAGACTACACAGCGGACTGCATTTTTTAATTAGGGGGTACTGGAGTAACTTGCTAGTTGTGCGTCGTTGGGCTTCGTTTGTTTTTGGGCTGTGAGAATTTGTTGGGCCTGTGTTCGGGGAGTGAAGACGCATTGGGCCCAAGTCGGCCTATGAGCACGGCTGGTTCCCGGTGCGTTGTGTGCGGCCTAATGTTTAGTCCCACCTCGCCCGCGGAAGGCGCGCCCGATCTGTTTAGGCAGCCGTATCGAACTCCTCTGCATTTTGGCGCTTATACACGACGCTCGCTTCTCTATGCTCTATGATCTGTGGGCCCATGTGCGCCCGGCCCCATGCATTGTGGCTCAGAACGGCTCACCTATGGTGGGCTCAGACCTACTACGAGACTGGCTGGGGTCGGATGCACCTGTGGTGGTCAATTGTTTTCTATGTATTTTCTATCTTAAGTACTTTTTCCATGCAGGAGCGTGCACTGCTTAGCAAAACAACCTTGAACTCCATTGAGCAGGGTTCTGTACTGCATGTGCACGCATTTCGTACTACACATGTTTGCGCTACATTTTTGTGCACTGCATGGGTAGCATTTTTTATTGTTTTTCCCTCTTACGTATCATTTTTTCTAGTGTACGGGTGTGCACTACTTTGTTGCCTCTATGTGCACTGCATTCGTCATAGTCCCTGTCTTTGCAGTGTACACATTTTTACCTTTGCGTGCATCCTTCTTTAATGCCAAAGTTGTGACTGGTTATGCTAACGTCATGGACTGCATGACTTACATTTAAGTCTTTGCATCAGGTGCACTAATTCTGTGTTGTGCACTACGCGAAAGTGCTTCTCTTGTGGTTCATTTTGAGCATGTACCGCACTTCATGCACACATATAGTGAACTTCCTTGTAAGACTTTGGAGAACTGCACACATTTTGTAAGACCTATTACGGGACTGGCTGGGGCCTGGTTGTAGCTGGGTTGTCAATTTGTTTCCTTATCTAAAGCATTTTTCTTTTGGAGTATATATATTTCGTGGTAGTCTAAATGATGTCATTTGTACTACTTGCACCAATGTTGAGTACTACACTACGTATACCAAGTCTGTATGTTGTGCACTGAATGAAAGTTGCGGCAGCCCCTTCGTTCTACATTTATGCACGTACTGCACTTCATGTATACACTCGGTGAACTGCCTTATATTTGTTATGTGAACTGTATTCACGTTTCTTTATAAATATTAATATTAATGTTCTTTTTCTATAGTTACCTTTTGTGGACTGCATGTATACAAATGTGTAATTCTTATTTTTTAGCATTGTGACCTGTATGAATCTTTCTTTTTAGGTATGAATTGTAGTCAGATTACTTAATTTTTTTAACGTTGTTTTTGAATATGTTTTGTATGTGAATAGTATGTTTTGGTATCACACATTAAATCTTTCAAAGTTTTCTGGATACTTGTTCTAACACAAACTAATTTCAGCGAAAGCAATTGATCAGAAGCAAACTGTGATACATAAGCAAACAACAGAAATAAAATTTAATGATAATTCTAAAACGACATTTGTTTTTACAAAAGAAATGTTCGATATGAAGCAATGGACATAATCAAAAGCTTGCATACATGAAACAAAAAACAACACAACGACTAATCTAAAGGGAAACTAAAACATAGCCCTGAATTATTTCTAGTTGCTGTATTGGATTACAGCCTTGTTCTTCTTCTGCTTTGCTTCTTTGTCTCTTTTTTCCCTGTCCAGTCCCATGATGACATCGTAGATGATTCTCCCTGACTCATATGTTGTGAATGCATCCATTGCTTCATAATTGATAAACTTTTCTGGCAGTGGACAAAATCCCCACAGAGTATGGTCCTCCTTGCGGTTAATTTTTTTCTTCAAGTCATGGTAGTGAATGTCTATCATCCTGCCGGCAACATCAGCCAAAGAGTCAAACTTCTTTTTATTGTATGGGCTCTCCATTCCACATAAATATCAATGTACTTGTCGGAGTTGATCTCCAAACCAGATAGCTTCAGCTTGCTTTTGTCTCCTTCAATGGCGAATCCGACGAAGGTGTACTCACCATTCATGAGGAATTTGTCTAGTTCCATTGGCCTGCAAGATGTTTGTATAGAGTGAATATAGTTTATTTTCTTAGAAGTACCAATGTTTTTGTTTTTTCTGAAACTGAACTGCAATATGAATATCTGAATCTTTTGCGATGAGTAGTTGCTAATACTTTGTTCAGCATAACTAGTAAATCTGATAATATATTGCATATAAAATGCATGTTTTGTGCATGATTGTATTCTTGAACTGAATTTCATACATGTTTTGTATAGTAATGTTGTAGTTTTCTATTTTTCAGTCAAATAGGTTGTATTTGGTAAAACAAAATAAAACTGTGTGTATTGCTAGATCATATAATTCAAGAATTGAACACATGAGTGACATACATGGAGCCAGATGAAAACTGTCAATGAATTCATATGCTATGCTTTTCAAAAATGAAAACCAAAGTTTAAATATTGGCGATTGCAGTGAAGAAATTTAAAATCAATAGTGACAATCAATAGTACAGATTAATAGTCATTCTGACCTGTCTTTAGCTGCAGAGATGTGGTAGACAAGGCATTCTTTTTCTACGCGCCATTTGAACCTTCTTTGCCGTTAATGGCTTCACGTAGTGCGTGTACTCGACATCAACGCCGACTAGTTTGACGGGAATTCCGCCGAGCTTCCTCCTGAGCATGGGCAGCATCTTGTCCACGTCTTCACCCTTGCTTGTGGAAACGACGTGGAGCTTGTGGTTGCTGTGGAGGTCGACGTCGTGGAGCTCCCTGGTGTACCTGCGGCGCTTCTTGTAAAGAGGTGCATCCGCCATGACTCTCCTCTGCTCTCTTTGTTTGTTCTGGAGAGAAGAGGTTTGTGAAAGGAAGTGTGGAGAATAAGATGCAATGGGGTTTTTTGGGGTACGAAGCAGTTGTGTTTTCTCCTCTACTCTCCTCTACTCTCCTTGACAGGACGTGGGAGAGGTGGAGCGGGGTGGTAGCATGGTGGGCCTTTGTTTTTAGTTACGTGGCAACTACAGAGAGGTTCTGCTATGAGGAGGCTCTGTTAGTGCGTGGGAAATCCGGAACGTCGTGTCCTATTTTTTCGTGACTTGTCCAGGTATGCACGCAACTGTCAGAAAATGTGATGATTGTGTTTTCGGTGATCCCTATTAAGTGCACTTCTTTGATATCGTAATGTAATCGCTGCGTCGTCCACATAGTGTACCGCATGGAAGTGAAATTTATTCTTCGTGCACTTAATTATATCGGATTAGGATTGATACAGATGTACGCACATTTAGTTTCTTGATGGAGTTCTTTCATGCAGTTCTTTATTTTATAACGGACTGCTTTGCTTAACTAACAGGGCTGCATTCTTCATTTTAGCTATACTGCAATGCAGTAGAAGGATAACTCCATTTCAGAAAAAAGAATACTTCGTGCTTTCACGTGGAGAACTACATTGTTTGGCGTCGCGGACTGCATTTGTACGTTTACTTCGGGCTTTCTGCGTTTTATTTATTAATAGCAAACTGTAGTTTCTGGCAGTGCCCACACACATTTTATTTTGTTGTTGTTATTCATTTAAAAAATGTTTCTCATTTTTCTTTGATGTTTTACTTTTGAAGTTATTGTTTTTTCTTAGTGGGCCTTGTTGGGCCTGTGTTCGGGGAGTGAAGACTCATTGGGCCCAAGTCGGCCTGTGAGCACGGCTGGTTCCTGGTGCGTTGTGTGCGGCCTAATGTTTAGTCCCACCTCGCCCACGAAAGGCGCGCCCGACCTATTTATAAGCGCTGGCGAGGCAGCCGTATTGAACTCCTCTGGTTACTTGTTTGGGCGCTTATACACGGCGCTCGCTGCTCTATGCTCTATGACATGTGTGCCCATGTGCTTGAGCCCCATGCATTGTGGCTCGAGCAGCTGCGCCTACGGTGGTATGCAGACCTACTACGAGACTGGCTGGGGCCGGATGCACCTATGGTGGTCAATTTTTTTTCTTTGTATTTTTTATCTTATGTATTTTTTTGAACGTAGGGGCGTGCACAGGTTATCAGACCATTCGTGCACTGCATTGTTGAGGGTTCTGTACTGCATGTCCACGCATTCCGTACTACATGTTCAGGTCTCACTTTTTGTTTTCATGTTTTTGCTCTTACGTAATCTTTTTGCCAATGTAGGGGAGTGCACTGCTTAGTAAACATACCTGTACTGCATTGATTATGTTTACATCTTTATGAGCTCATATATTTCCGCACTACATTTTTTTCAATGTAGGAGCATGCACTGCTTAGCAAATCATCTGTGCATTGCATTGATCAGGGTTATGTACTGCATGCGCACGCATTCCGTAGTACATGTACAGTTCTCATTTTTTGTTTTCATGTTTTTGCTCTTATGTAATCTTTTTTCCAATGTAGGGGAGTGCACTACTTAGTAAACATACACGTATTGCTTTGATTATGTTTCCGTGCTGCAGATTCATATATTTCCGCACTACATATACATGTCGCATTTTTTCTTTTTGTGTTTTTGCTCTTATGTATTCTTTTTTTTTTCAAACTTAGGGGCGCTCACTGCTTCATTGGGTATGTGTAAACTTCATTCGACAGAGTCTGTACTACATTGGTACACAATTTGCACTGCATGCGTGCTATTTGCACACTACATCTTATTTTCGTTTTGTGCACTGCTCGAATCTAATGATTCATAAGCAAACAACAGAAAACAAATTATCACAGGCATTCTGTACGACAAGTTCATCATCGGCAAACTAAGTTCAACAGAAAGCAATCTAACATAATCAAAGTTCACATCATTACAAGCGATTCTGCATGGCAAGCAAAGTAAGTTCAACAAAAGCAAATGATCACAAGCAAACTAACGATACTTAAGCAAACAACATAAAACAAATTTGATGATAATTCTAAAACGATGCTGGCATTGTTGGCTCATTGGCCGGCACCATCTTCTTCTTCACCAGGTAGCGTCTCCCCATCCCCAGCTGCTCCTGGCACGCTTCTCGGGGGGCTCCTCCTTCTCCAGCTTTGCACAGTGAAGCCCGTCCTTGGTGAGGGTGATGCGGTTCGATATCTCGTACGCTGCGTAGGCGTCCTTTGCCGCATACTCGATGTGCCTCATGGACAGAGGCAGGGTGGCTCAACGCTTGTGCTCGTCGTCGGTGATCTTCTTCTTCATGTTGTTGTAGTAGTCTTCGATGAGCATGCTGGAGATGTATCTAAGGGAGTCCAACTCCTTAGTTGCCTCGGGCACCCTCCACTCCTTCTGGACGTCGACGAAGTTGGCAACCTCCAGATTGACACGCTCTAGCCTGGTTTTGTCGCTGTCGATGGAGAAGCGTGCAAAGGTGTACCTGGGCTCGGTGAGGAAGTTGTCAAAGACGGAGCACCGTTCAGCGGCGCTCAGTTGGAAGAGCAGCACCGAGTGTTTCTTGCCGATGGAGAGTTGGTAGAGGGCAGGTTTTTGCGTCACTTCAGGCTCATTGTTGTACTCGAGATCAATGCCGACGATCTTGTGGTGCTGGAGGCTAAGGTGGCGCTCGTACTGCGCGAGGGTGATCGCCATCTGCTTCTTGTCGTTGGTGTGGATGACGTGCAACTTGGTGTTGCCGTGGGCCTCCACGTCCTTGTACTCGTCAGCGTACGCCATCGCCGGTAGTAGGGCTTGGTGTTTTGCATGGAGATGGATGTGATGGAGCGATTTGGTGGTAGCGCAATGGATACTTGTTGTTGTGGATGAGAAGACCTATGGCAGGGGTCTGAATTTAAGGGGAGGGCGCGGTGTGGGATGGCTGCATCGGATGAACTGCATGATCTCGGTGAAGATGCGGTTTGTGCAAATTGTGGGTTGGTGTTGTGTCTGTGATCATGGGCTTGTGGCGATGGAACCGCTCCGATTGGGTGGTTGTATGCGAACGTGGTGTTTTTTAACGTGGTTTTTTTATTTTTGATCAGTAAATTTTTTAACCACCACTATCTGTGTGAACGGGCATTTTTTTCACGTTTATATGTATCCTGCGTGATAATGAAACTACATTGGTTAGAGTACCGCACTGCATCGTGTGCAATGGAGAACTGCATGTTGTCTAAGGTGCGTACTTCATCGTGTGCAATAAAGTACAATGTATTCCGCAATTTTACGAGTTTTTCATTGTGTTCTATACCGTGTATTTATTCATGTAGGTAATCCGGAACTGGATTGCTAAACCGTACTGCTTCGTGTAACAAAATGCACTGCATTTTTCTAGTGCTGCGTACTGCATCTGTTTTTTTTGCCTGTACTTACTACAGTCCCCGATATGGGAGGGGTAGGGGGTTGCCCCCCCCCCCATTTTTTTGTAGTTATTGTTTTTTGTTAGTGGGCCTTGTTGGGCCTGTGTTCGTGGAGTGAAGACGCATTGGGCCCAAAGTCGGCTGTGAAACGCTGACCGGTTCCCGGTGCGTTGTGTGCGGCCTAATGTTTAGTCCCACCTCGCCCGTGGAGGGCACGCCCGACCTGTTTATAAGCGCTGACGAGGCAGCCGTATCGAACTCCTCTGGTTACTTATTTGGGCGCTTAAGCACGGCGCTCGCTGCTCTATGCTCTCAGACCTGTGGGCCCATGTGTGCCCGGCCCCATGCATTGTGGCTCAGGACGGCTCGCCTACGGTGGGCGCAGACCTACTACGAGACTGGCTGGGGCCGGATGCACCTGTGGTGGTCAATTATTTTTTTTCTTTGTATTTTTTATCTTAAGTATTTTTTTGAACGTAGGGGCGTGCACAGGTTATCAAACCATTCATGCACTGCAGTGTTTAGGGTTCTGTACTGCATGTGCACGCATTCCGTACTACACATGTTTGCCCTACATTTTTGTGCACTGCATGGTAGCATTTATCTTTATTGTTTTTCCCTCTTGCATAGCATTTTTTCTAGTGTATGAGTGTGCACTGCTTTGTTGCCTCTATGTGCACTGCATTCATCATGGTCCTGTGCTGCAGGCATACACATTTTGCACTACGTGCATGCTTCTTTGTGCTAAAGTTGTGACTGGTTATGCCAACGTCATGGACTGCATGGCTTACAGTTAAGGACTACATCAGTGCACTAATTACGCTTTTGTGCCACAGTAGCGAAAAGTGCTTTTCTTTGTGCTTCATTTTGAGCATGTACTGGACTTCGTGCACACATATAGTGAACTTCCTGGTAAGATTTTGGAGAAGTGCACACATAAAATGGTATGTGGATTATAATATTTTAGAGAATTATTATTTAATGATCTGGGGGTAGTTCGTCGGAATTTCTGCAGTCAAAGTCTTTGTAGAACTTCCTGGTAAGACTTTTTTCTTTGGTAACATAAACCTTTATTGATTGTCCTTCATTCTTGGTAAAGTAATTTCATTAACTCCCCTTTAATTTTCAGCTTTGACCTTTTTGCATTCCTCTCCTATAAATGTAGGCCAACTGCTACCCTTCCTTTGCAGTTCATTTCTCCTCTAGCCGCAAATTCTCTCCTTTATCTAGATTCTCTTTATTTTTTTCCTTTTCTAGGTTTTTGTTGCGATGGCTCCAGGCCCCTGCACGAATTTCTCCTGCTGCGGCCATGGTTGTGGTGTGCCGACGCACTGCGATTGCTCAGCTTGCTCGCAGGCCCGTCGTGCTCGTCGTGGGGGGAAGGTATTGTGCCGAGCTGGACGAGCAGAGCAGCTTGCATATGGCACAGTATTCATAGAAGGATTGGATATGGGCCACATCAACGTTTCTGCGTTCTATTCCGCTACCTTCACCGTGGCCTTGGCGCTGGAGTCCTTTGTCCATCGACTTCTGGCTGGATGTTCAGACTCACTATAAGATGGTATTTTTCGCTTGATCTGATTTTTTCTTTGTGTTTTCTATTTTTTGGTATAATTCCATACTAGTCTGAACTTCTAGTTTTTTAGGAATGCACTTATTTTGTTTTATTGAAGTGTACTGCAGTTTTGTACTTATATCTTGTTTTTATTTTTTTGCTTGTGTGCATGGAGCTCGTGTTTTATTTTGCATGGTTACAATATGTGAACTGCTTAGATACTAGATGAGAAGTAATAGTTTCCACAATTTTCCCCGCTTGTACGTTTTGTACTACATGCATGTAGTCTCAAGAACTTCATAATAGTTGTAAGCGTACTTCTTGTTTGCAAGTTCCGCACTGCACATTAGATTGCGTTTAATCTGTACTACTTTTTTGTAGAAAATTCCCCAATGAGCTGTTAGGTATCTCCGCCTCAAGAAGAAGGGCATTCTCCAAGTTGTTCTTGGTAATGGACACCTTAAACCAGCCAAGTACCGCGTAGGCGTTGAGGGTGGAAGGAATTTCTCATTGATAGTGGCCTGAAGTCCGAGCAAGTTGTTGTCCTCAAGTTCTTTGAACTCGAGGATCGTACGGTTAGAATCACATTTGACATGATTGGTTAAGGTTGTGAGGTTGATTTGTAATAAGTACTTTTGCATGTCGAACGCTTCGTCTTTTTGATGTGTTTTGTAATAAGCACTTTTGTGATCTGAACCGCTTCAATTATTATTCCGAACTTCGTGCTGCCAGTGAGCTAACTGCATTTTTTACATTGTTTTTGGATCAAAATGTGTCAAAGTTTACTCTAGATTGCTATATATATGGCATACTATATACACCATTTGTATTTAGATGGTTTAGTTGAATAACTCATAGTCAATGGGAAATTTGTGTTTACACGAAATTTAAACTGATACATAAGTCATACAGATAAGCAAACTGCTATGCATATGATTAATTTATTGAAGTTCATCTATTTGGGCGTTAACCTGCTGCTTCTCCGTGGTGACTGGAGTGTGTCTAATGTTGCACTTTCTTTTGTTTTCCGTGGCGGTGTTGCTGGTTCTTGTCTCTGCACCGTTGTGTTTGTAGTCCCTCGCATGCTGGTTGATGGTGGCTTTTATTTTTGAGTGCTGTGAACTGCATCCTTTTTTGCTCCCCGCATGCTTGTTGATGGCTGCTTTCGTTTTCCAGTGATGTGAACTGCATCCTTCTTTGCTCCCCACGTGCTGGTTGATGGCTGCTTTTGATTTTGAGTGCTGTGAACTGCATCCTTCTTTGCTCCCCGCGTGTTGGTTGATGGCTGCTTTCGTTTTCCAGTGCTGTGAACTGCATCCTTCTTTGCTCCCCGGCTGCTTTTGTTTTTGAGTGCTGTGAACTGCATCCTTTCGTGCTCCTACCTTGTTTTTTGAAAGTGGTGTCGTTCTCGGTTGTTTCTGTACAGCAGCATTCCCTTGTGGTGGTCTTGTTGGCATTGTTTCTTCATGTTCTTCGTCCTCTTCACTCTCTTCTTCCTCCTCTTCTTGCTCTTCCTCATCTTCATCATCTGTTTCTTCATAAGCCACTGCTTCTTTAGTTTCTTCATGTTCTTCGTCCTCTTCACTCTCTTATTCCTCCACTTCTTCATCTGCTTCTTCATAAGCCATTTCTTCTTCAGTTGTGTCACCATCTCCTTCTTTGATTTCATCTTACTCGTCTTCCTCATTTTCTGATCTTGTTCTTTTGGGGCAGGTTCTTGAATTGTGTCTCTTCCTCTTTTTGTAGATGCTACAACGTCTCGGTTCCGTCCATTTCTTAGTGTTGTGATTGGAATTTCTGTTTGGTTGTGCATCGCCATGTCCTTGTTTTTCTTGTTCATGTCTTTTTCTACATGTCCTGGAATTGTGGCCGCTGATTTCATTACATGTCTTGCACCTTCTTATTCCCAGTGGGTGACCATCCTTTATCCGGCTCGGTACGTGGCTTCTTTATTTTGTCATCATTTTTCTCCTTGCATGCAACCTTTTTATGGGTTGCGTCGCCCCCTTTCTTCCTTCCTCTTGTGTTTGAAACAGCAGGTTGAAGAATTGTTTCTTTTTTGATAGCACCAGTTCCGCTGTGTTCGGTATTTTCTACTTGCTCGGCATTATTGTCATGCTGGGATTTCTCTGCTTGCTTTAGTTTTGCTTCTGCTGCTGCTTCTTCTTCTTCTTCTCTTCTTCTTCTTCTTCTTCTTCTTCTTCTTCGTCTTCTTCTTCTTCGTCTTCTTCTTCTTCTTCGTTGAGCACATCAACTTCCTCGATCAGTGCCTTTATACCAGACAACGCTCTATCCTTCCTCGTAGATGATGGTTCACTCCCACAAAGACTCCCGGCGGCATGTGGAATTTGTTAGTTTTATACTCGTGTCAAATGTAACGCAGTCTCCAAAATATTCATACGATCCTTTGCAACTTGCGTCGGCCCAAAAGACATTTCTTACATGGTTATCTGCATCAACGTCATAATCATAGAAAAACTCTGGGTTTATCTTCTGCATATTCTTGAAGAAATCCAGAAGTTTCTTGGCGTCATCTTGGGACTCTTCTACGGCAAACTTTTGTTTCCTGCATTTTCAAGCATAATGCAAACTCATCTCATCAAACAGGAAATAATTACCGACAGGATGCTCAAGCAATATGGTTTGTGATGTGCTTACTTGTTTACCCAGTCGCGGCTAGTATGTCCCATGTACTGCAGAGCACCGGACATACGCAACAGCGTTGACATCATCTAAGCGTGTGTGTGGTTGTCCAGTTGCATTTCTTTCACTAACTGGTCTATCAAAGGATCGTCTTTTTTGTGCGATTGCATGTGCAAAAGCATCCCAGGGCTTTCCAGCATCTTGTGATTGTGGTTGAGTTCAACCATTTCTATCACAAACTTGCCATCCTTCCTCTTATTGACTCTAATCTTTGCCTTGCAGTCAATTCTTTTTGATGTCTTCTGACGTTTCCGGTGATAATCTAACACGATCTTCTTGTGCGTCCCTTCTCTTGAGAAGACAATGTAGGCATTTGTCCTGTGTTTTGCCCTCTTGCATATGCCAAACCCTACACATCTTGCATAATTGTTGTAAAAGTCCCATGCCTTGTCGTACGTGGTGAACTTCATTCCAGCGGCAAGTATGAGGTTCAACGACATGTTTTTATCCTGCATTAAGCGCAATGCTCTATGAGATAATTTGTTATGTTCTGTTTTTTAAATACGAGGAGTGCATACAAGTTTAATAAAGCATTGCAATGTTCCTAAGTTTTCAGAAGAATCCAATGTATTAGATGCTAGGTCAAACTTCACAAGAAATATCAGTGTGCACTGCAATGTTATCAGAATGGACTGCAACTATTATTATTATTTTTCAGAACATAAACTTACATGAGTGTAGAGTCGTTCACCTGATGGTGTTTGCAGCTCGCCGGGTTGTATTGGACATGGCGGGGTTATAGCAGATCTGTGTAGTTGAGGATCTCGCAGCGGCAATAGTGAGGAGGATTTGTACTTGCTGTTGACTTTTGACCGAGGCACCGTTGGTGGTCACAGTGTCGAAGTTGATGCAACAGTTCTGCTTGGAGCTCTGTTTTTTGGTGCAACAGGTGGACGCTGAGCTCTGTTTTGGAGTCCAGCAGGTGGACGTGGTGGTAATCCAGTGTTGTGACAATGTCTCAGTGGATTAGTTTGAAAATTTTGGAGTGGTGGCACATCATCATAGTCATAATCATATTCATCATCTATTGCAACATCGTGTTCAACTGCATCATCATTGTCTGTTCGGACATGCTGTCCAAACGTAGTGAACTCCTGCTTATACTTTGGGTTGAGAACTATTATTGGCTCATCTTCATCGCGTCATCTTCAACCTCCTGTCGGTGAGTGCCCTCCCAGATGAAAGTGACATTGTCGTCATCCTCGACTACCTCTTCTCCCTGGAAAAAATCCTCTTCCGGAGACTAGTGCACCCTGTTTGTTGTCGTGAAGAATCCTTGAGGAATCTCAGGGGTAACCCAGCCAGTATCTCTTTCAGAAGAAGCTTTACTCTTCTGAAAGTTTTTGTTCCCTGGGTTGTCAATTATGCGCGGAAGAAGGCCTGGAGGGGAGGGCGACGACGCTTCTAGGCCGCTGCCGCGGAAGAAGGCCGGGAGGGGAGGGGCGGCGGCGCTCCCAGGCCGCTGCCGCGGTAGAAGGTCGGGAGGGGAGGGGCGGCGGCGATCTGGTGGGGGATGTGCAGAATAAGGCTGGTGTTATTAGAATAAGACTCTTAAGGGGTGTTATCATAATAGACCCACCCTATATATATATATGTATATATATAGACACACACACATACATATAGTGCTTGCCAAAAAGAAAAAGTGTAAAAAGGAAAGGTGAAGATCACCATGACTCTTGTATAGAAGTAGAAGATAAAAGTAAAAGATAGGCCCTTCGCATAGGGAAGCAGAGGTTGTCATGCGCTTTTATGGTTGGATGCGCAAAATCTTAATGCAAAATAATGTCACTTTATATTGCTGCTTGTGATAAAACTTTATTATGCAGTCTGTCGCTTTTATTTCCCCACATCACAAGTTTGTATAAAGCTTATTTTCTCCACACTAAAAGATCATACGTATTTAAAGAGCAATTTTTATTGCTTGCACCGATGACAGCTTACTTGAAGGATCTTACTCAATTCATAGGTAGATATAGTGGACTCTCATGGCAAAACTGGTTTAAGGGATGTTTGGATGCACAAGTAGTATCTCTACTTGGTGTGAAAGATTTGGCTAGCATAAGAGGGAAAGCAAGCTCAACATATTGGAGGATCCATGATAATATAACTTCTATTCGGATATAAGTAAACATAACTCATTATGTTGTCTTTCTTTTCCAACATGAACTATTTAGCACGTCATATTTTAACGAGTGCTCACAATCACAAAATATGTCCAAGATAGTATGTTTATATGTGAAGCCTCTCTTTCTTTATCACTTCCTATTAATTGCAACAATGACCAAAACTATGTTTGTAAACGTCCAACAAATTTTATTCATCATACTTCTTATATGTGAAGTCATCACTTTCCATAAGATCATTATATAATCTTTTATTTCTTTCATTCTTTTCCTATTCTTTTTCTCAAGATCATAGCAAGAAAGAAAAACCCTCAAATCAAAACTAATCTTTATTATATAACTCACGGACTCATTTACATATAGGGAACATAAAGCAAATCTCAAAGCTAGATCATACTAAAACCTTATTCTACTCAACCAAGATATAACCAAATGGATCGAATTAAGTAAAACGATAAAGGTAAAGGTGTGATGGTGATACGATACTAGGGCACCTCCCCCAGCTTAGCACTAGTGAAGGGGAGTGCCCATACCCATGTATTTAGATCTCTTTCTTAGGAGGTGGTGATGTGATATTATTGGCGATGATGCCCCTTAGAATGCGATTCTCCTCCTCAAGCTTATTATTTTGCTGCTTAAGATCCATTATTTCCTTGTGGAGTTTGCTTGTGATAGCTAGAGCTCCGATCACCCATGGGTGCTTCTTGGCTGCGGGAGAAAAAGCAACACTCTTTTCCATGTTATCATAAGAGAGAAATCTAGCATTAGGAGCTATGACCGAATTTGGTATTGCTGACCTCTGGAGTTCCTCTAGTATGAATGCAGGTTGACGACGAGAGGTGACTTCTTGATTCTCCTCCATGGCATCTACTCTTTTCAGGCCAGCCTCCAGCTCTTCCTCCGTTGACCACCCAAAGGGTTCAGCCTCACTGTAGGCCCTTGGATCCTGTGCCGGGTGAGAGACACGACTCTCCCCGACTGACTCTTGCGTAGACATCTTGCTCTAAATCTGCTGCAGAAATAGCTCGAAACAAAAAACAAAGGATTTTTTTCGTGGTACGGTGGTCAAAACCTTTGGGAGATTATATAATGAATTTTACTGACCAAAAGAAGTGTTCCGCAAGAAAACAGAGTCCGGAGGGCACATGAGGTGGCCACAAGCCTGGGAGGCATGCCCATGGGGGGTCGGACGCGCCCCCATGGCTTGTCGCCTCCTCGTGCACTTTTTGGACTACTTTTTATTTTCCTAATTTTTTAAATATTCCAAAACAGAGTAAAATTGACATTGGGGAAGCTTTGGAGACGGTTTACTTACCGTACCACATACCTATTCCTTTTCGGAGTCTAAAACATTCTGGAGAGTCTCCCTTATGTACTCCTCCGGTGTTATGGTATTAATAATATTGTTTCAACATTTATGGGAGTACCTGAGATATAGTGTTTGATTCTTTGCTTGTTTACTACCTTCGAATTAGTGCCTTCGGCGTTGTTGATTTTGATGGCACCAGAATGATAAACCTCCTCGATAATGTAAGGACCTTCCCATTTAGAGAGAAGCTTTCCTGCAAAAAATCTTAAATGAGAGTTGTATAGCAAGACATGGTCACCTACATTAAATTCACGCTTTTGTATCCTTTTGTCATGCCATCTTTTAACTTTTTCTTTAAACAACTTGGCATTCTCATAGGCTTGGGTTCTGCATTCATCAAGTGAGCTAATGTCAAATAACCTCTTTTCACCGGCAAGTTTGAGATCATAGTTGAGCTCTTTGATTGCCCAATAAGCTTTATGTTCTAGTTCAAGAGGTAAATGACATGCTTTTCCATAAAACGTTTTATACGCATACATACCCATAGGGTTTTTATAAGCAGTTCTACAAGCCCATAATGCATCATCAAGTTTCTTGGACCAATTCTTTCTAGATCTATTAACAGTATTTTGCAAGATCAATTTAATTTCTCTATTGCTCAATTCTACCTGACCGCTAGACTAAGGATGATAAGGTGGTGCAATTCTATGGTTGACATCGTATTTAGCAAGCATTTTATATAAAGCATCATGAATAAAGTGTGAACCACCATCAGTCATCAAATATCTAGGGACTCCAAACCTCAGAAAAATAACTTCTTTAAGCATATTAATAGAAGTGTTACGATTTGTACTACTAGTTGGAATAGCTTCTACCCACTTAGTAACGTAATCAACAACAACTAAACTATGTGTATACCCATTAGAGGAAGGAAAAGGTCCCATATAATCAAAGCCCCAAACATCAAATTGTTCAATAACAAGTGAACAATTCATAGGCGTTTCCTAATGTCTACCAATATTACCAATTCTTTGACATTCATCACAAGACAAGACATACTTACGAGCATCTTTGAAGAGAGCAGGCCAATAAAAATCTGATTGTAATACCTTGTGTGCACTTGTATCTCCAACATGGTGTCCTCCGTAGGCCTTGGAGTGACACTTGCGTAGGATATGTTCCTGTTCATGCTCAGGTACACAACGTTTAATAACACCATCTACTCCTTCTTTATAAAGGTGTGGGTCATCCCAAAAGTAATGTCTTAAATCAAAGAAAAACTTTTTGTTTTGCTGGTATGTGAAACTAGGTGGTATAAATTTGGCAACAATGTAATTAGCATAATCAGCATACCATGAAGCACTACGAGAAGCATTTATGACAGCTAATTGTTCATCAGGAAACTATCATCAATAGGTAGTGGGTCATCACGAACATTTCCTAACCTAGACAAGTTGTCTGCTACGGGGTTCTCAGCTCCCTTTCTATCAGTAACATGCAAGTCAAATTCTTGCAGCAAGAGAACCCATCTAATAAGTCTAGGTTTAGCATCTTTCTTTTCCATAAGATATTTAATAGCAGCATGATCGGTGTGAACAGTTACTTTGGAGTCAACAATATAAGATCTGAACTTATCACAAGCAAGGACAACTGCTAAAAATTCTTTTTTTACTAGTAACATAATTTCTCTGGGCACTATCTAGAGTTCTACTAGCATAATGGATAACATTCAATTTCTTAGCAACTATGTATCCTAGAACAACACCGACAACATAATCACTAGCATCACACATAATTTCAAAGGGTAAATTCCAATCAGGTGGTTGAACAATAGGTGCAGAAATCAAGGCTTTCTTAAGTATTTCAAATGCTTCTACACAATCATCATCAAAAACAAAAGGAACATCTTTTTGCAAGAGATTAGTGAGAGGCCTAGAAATTTTAGAGAAGTCTTTAATAAACCTCCTATAGAAACCAGCATGACCAAGAAAACTTCTTATACCTTTGATATCTTTAGGACATGGCATCTTTTCAATAGCATCTACTTTAGCATTATCAACTTCAATACCTCTTTCAGAAATTTTATGCCCCCAAGACAACACCTTCATTAACCATAAAGGGGCACTTCTCCAAATTCGAAATAAGATTAGTTTCTTCACATCTCTGCAAAACTCGATCAAGGTTGCTTAAGCAATCTTTAAAAGAAGTTCCTTAAATGGACAAATCATCCATGAAAACCTCAACAATCTTTTCACAAAATTCAGAGAATATAGCAGTCATACATCTTTGAAAGGTAGCAGGAGCATTGCGTAAACCAAGAGGCATATTTCTATAAGAAAAGGTACCGAAAGGGCAAGCAATAGTAGCTTTTTCTTGATCCTCTTTTGACACGGGTATCTGAGAAAAACAAGAGTAACCATCTAGAAAGCAAAAGTGTGTATGTTTAGAGAATATTTCTAGCATTTGATCAATAAAAGGTACAGGATAATGATCTTTCCTAGTCGCTTTATTCAACTTTCTAAAATTGATAACCATTCTATAACCTGTAACAATTCTTTGTGGAATCAATTCTTCCTTATCATTACAAACAATAGTAATCCCTCCCTTCTTCGGGACACAATGAACAGGACATACCCATCTACTATCAGCAATAGGACAAATCATACCTGCCTCCAGAAGCTTTAGTATTTCATTTCTTACAACTTCTTTCGTCTTAGGATTCAACCGTCGTTGGTGATCAACAACAGGTTTAGCATCAGGCTCCATATTAATTTTGTGCTGCCATAGAGTGGGACTAATGCCCTTAAGATCATCAAGAGTATATCCAATAGCGTTGTCGGATTATGAGTTTCGTAGACCCTTGAGAGGTTCGAACTCTGGGGTGCACATGAAGAACTCTCTCTACCCAGCCTGCCCGCTCAACGATCCCACAGCCTAGCTCGACGAACCCAAAGAACGAGAGACACGGAGATTTATCCTGGTTCGGGCCACCTTGCGGTGTAATACCCTACTCCAGCTTTGTGGTGGATTGTCTCGAGGGGCTGAGGATGAACTAATACAGTGGTGGAACAGCCTCAGGAGGTGAGGTGTTCTTGGGCTCGATGAGCTGGTGTGGGTGGAATGGCTCCAATGCCAGATCCCTTGCCATGGTGGTGGCTAAGTCCTATTTATAGTGGCCTTGGTCCTCTTCCCAAATGTAGGCGGGAAGGGATCCCACAACGGCCAAGTTTGAAGGGAGACAACTAGTACAAGCTATCCTGACAAAAGTACTCTTCACCTCCAAAAGGCTGTGGTGGTGACGTTGCGGTGGGCTCCACAATGACCTCCATCTCGCCGTCCTGGCGGTCTTGGTCTCGTTGCACCCGAATGGAAACCTTTGCTCGATTCCTCTGGACTCCGCACCCGCGCTTCCCCCTTGGCACCAAAGGGGAAACTGGTACATTGCACCCGCAGGCGCCCGCCTGGCCTTGGTCGTCATGGCTCACGTCATGTGAGCCTCGCGAGGTGCGCCCTGCATAGATATCTCCGCTCCTCGGGAGCCAGCCTAGTGAGGCCACCCCCAGGGAGGTCTTGGTGTCGTCTGCCTCACGAGGCCTGGCCCCTCGCGAGGGTCTTGAGTTGTTGCTACTGAAGCTGGGCCATGCTGGGCCATTGATGAAGCTGCACCATGGGCCACATGTAGGCAAGTCTGGGTACCCCTGTTCCTAGGACGCCGACAGTAGCCCCCGGGCCCAAGGCGCGCTCGAACTTGGCTTCGAGGCGAAGCCAAAGGGCACATGCGGAGCGCCACGGGCCCTAACTGCCTACGGCCTTGGCCAACACGTGGCAATTGATAGGACGAGGGCGCCTCCGCTTCCCCATGCTGCCTAGGCAATCGTTCGATTTGAAGAGACCCTGCTGCATGCAGAGGAAAACCATCATTACGTGCGATAGTGGAGGCCGGCGGTTGGCCTCCTTCCGACTATAAATGAGGAGAGGGCGGAGCCCCCTTTGCTCATGTCCTTCTTCTCGCCGCCTGCTCCTTCTCCTTCCTCCTCGCCTCGCTGTCTTGCCGCAGCCCCATGGCGCCAACGAAGAGGTTCTCGGCCGCAGAGAAGGGGAAGGCTCGCCAGGAGGGGCCCGATTCGCCACCACCCAAGAGGGGGCGGGGCCGCCCCCGCAAGCACGCTGCGACCCCTGCTGTGGCTCCTCGAGGGCGCGGGCATACTCCTTCAAGGAACGGCGTCGTCCTCGGCAGCCGCGGCGGTGTCTCCTCCTGCGGCGGGGCCGCTTGAGGCAAAGCAGCCCTTGCACCGAGGGGAGGCGCGCCATAGTCGCCCGGCCTCCTCGTCCGCGCTTCCATTCGGTGGAGGTGCTCCCGGAGTTCGTCGTGTGGTCGGAGAGGCCAGCCGGCACTTGGCTCCAGCTTCCGCGCTCCTTTCTCAGCGAGCTGCCAGCCGCAGGTCTCTACGGCTTCTGGTCGCAAGCCAACGGCTGCTGCAGCAAGGCCTCGTCGGCCGTGGTTGAGGTTTCCGCCGCAGGCAACGCGGTTCTACCCCGTGCTTGGCAGACGTTCACCCACGCGCGCGGCCTGAGCAGGAGGTGCACCCTCCACTTCAAGTATGACGGCGTCGTGACCCTCTACGTGAGGGTGTTTGGGGAAGATGGTCGCTGCGCAGGGTCCTGCCCCGAGGACAGCGGCGGCGATGACGGGCTCGGCCTTCACGACGGTCGCGACGATGCTGAGGGCGAGATTGCTCTTGGCGACGGCCGTGGCTCGTCCAGCAACGGCGGCTCCTCCTCCAGCGAGACCACCAGCAGCAGCGGCTATGACCAGCCGCCACGACGTCGGGCTCGCCTCGAGGACGGCGGCGGGGCGTCCCGTTGCCATGCTCCAGTGAAGCGCGAAGAAGGCTCGGGCTGAGCCCGGGAGGCCCTTGGAGCCAGGCCTCGTGCTGCTGCGGTCGTGTAGGCCGCTTTTTTTAACCTTTCCTTTCTTCCTGCATTTGAAAAGTAGGTGGCCCTGCTGGGGCATGTAATGAACCATGGTACTTACGCCGTTATGCTATGTTTATTGTTCTTGCGTTATGCCATGATGTTCGTGCTCCACGTAGATGTAGAGGGATAACTTAGCTTGATACGCTCGCGGTAGTTTCCCGTCTCATGAGGGCGCGCCTTTTGGCATCTGGTGAGGCCTCCTTGTTGCCGACTTGGGGACCGCTGACCTCGGGAGGTGTCATAGAGGTGCAGAGTTTGTTAGGAAATCCATTGGGTGCCTTGTTCCTCCTTGCGCGAGCCCTCGGGCATGGGCTAATCATGGCTTAATGCATCGCGTCGCGGTACCCGGAGGGCATGTACTTTAAGAGGGGTGCGCCAATCATGAGCTCATTCGAGGGCGCCTCGCGAAGATCAAGGGAGCTGAAGCTCTGGGGCAACAAGGCTTTGGTGAGATGTGTCCGCGGTCTAGGCTAGCCCAGCGCACGCACACACCTGCCCAACCCCCGCGTGAGGGAGAGCATTGGGCAACCGTCGTCCTCCCTGACGCAAGACAAAGAAGCGAGCGAAGTAAAAGGGGAAAACTCAACCAAGCAATCAAGAAACGCTAGAACTCCAAATTTCATTAAAAGGTTGCAAACCAGCTACAGAAAGCAAATGAACAGCCGTGTCCGGCACCTAGTCTAGTCTTCTCACCAGCGCGGAGCTAAGTACTGCCACTAGGACATGGGAGGGAGCCCCCGAGGCCAGAGGGCGGAACTCTGGAGACTCCGGGGCGTGTACAGCCCCACTCATTATTACATGGGAGTGTCATGAGCGGAGACCTTCACAGGCACTGGGCCTTGCTTCATGGGTAGAACTTTCATAGGTGTTGGATGTTCCAGGCGTTCGGGATGGGGATCCCGTCCTGCATTTCCAGGCACGCGGCGCCAGGCCTGGAAATGCGGGCGACTAAACGGGCCCTCCTACATGGGTGAAAGCTTATGCAGCCCGTCCCTGGAGAGCACCCGTCGTAGGACAAGATCACCCACCTCGAGTGCCCTGGAGCGGATGATGCGGCAGTGATACCGCTGTAGCGCCTGCTGGTACCTTGCCGCTCGGAACGAGGCTTGATGGCGGCATTCCTCCCCCGGCATGAGGTCCATCCCCCGCGTGGCATCCCGGCGTGCCTCATCAAACGCCAAGACCCGGGCGGAGCTATGCCCGACCTCCTGTGGGTGAATGGAGTTTCGCCGGTCGGCTTGGTAGCGGTGGTGCGGATGGACCAAAACACAGACTGGAGCTCGTCCAGCCAGCCCCTACCGTAGGCTTCGAGCTTATTATTGAAAGTCCTCACTTTGAGGCCCCTCAGTACCTCCGCGTTCGCTTGCTCGGCCTGGCCCTTGCTCCTGGGATGTGCCACTAAGGCGTAGCATATCTGCGTTCCAAGATTAGCACTATATGTTTTGAAGATATTGCTAATGAACTGCGAGCCGTTGTCGGTGATGATGCGATTAGGGACTCCGAACCGGCTCATGAGGCCCTTGATGAACTTGACTGCTGAGCCGACAGGGATGGTACAGACCGGCTCCACCTCTGCCCACTTAATGAAAATGTCGATGGTGACGTAGAGGTAGCGGTAGCCCCCGGGCACTCGAGGGAATGGACCCAAAATGTCCAGCCCCCAGACCTTGAACGGCCACAAAAGCAGGATGTTCTGGAGGCCCTGAGCAGGCTAGTGGATTTTCTTGGCATGGAACTGGCAAGCTTCGCAGGATCTCACCAGCTCTGTTGCGTCGTGGAGCGCCGTGGGCCAGTAGAATCCGGTGCGGAATGCCTTGCCCACCAAGGTGCGCGATGACGAATGATGTCCGCAGTCTTCGTCGTGTATGTCAGTTAACAGCTCGCACCCCTACTCCTTGGAGATGCACCACAAAGAAACATCGTTCAGTCGCTTTTGATATAGCTCACCGTCCCGAATGCAGTAGGTTGTAGCCTGCCGAGCCACACGCTCCGCGTCCTCCTCCTTCTCCGATAGGGTTCCTTGAAGCAGGTATGCCTTGAATTCTTCGGTCTAGTATCCCTCCTGGGACTCAAGCGCGAGGAGCAGGAACGCTCCTGAGGTCGGGCCGCAGGCGGGGCCTCCTGACGTTGGTGGCGGGGGAAGCTCCTCCTGAGGCGACGCCGGCTCCGCAGACAGGGGGGGGGGGCGCTGAAGGCTTGAAGAGCCGCTCCTCAAAGATGTCGGGCTCTTGGGGCTGGCACCTGGATGCCCTCTTGGCGCTATCATCGACTTCCTTGTTTGTGTTGCGGGGCACATGCTGCAGTTCCAGGCCCAGGAATTGCTTCTCCATTTTGCGTACCTCCGCGAGGTATGCCTCCATGTGCTCGTCCTTTGGTTCAAACACTTTGTTGGAGAAGTTGACGAGGAGCTGAGAGTCGCCCCTGATGGTGAGGCGCTTCACTCCCAAGGCTGCCGCAGCCTTGAGGCCGGCGATCAAACCTTCATACTCCGCGATGTATTTGGAGACCTTCTCGCCCTGCTTGAAGCAAAGCTGCACAGCATAGTAGAGCTTGTCCTAGGTGGGCGAGATGAGCACGACTACAGCCCCCGCGCCGTGGCGTGCGAAGGCGTCGTCAAAGTACATCACCGACCCGTCTAGTGCTTCGCCACCTGGCGAGAGATACCGATCCTTGCCCGCTTCGGGCCCTGGAGCGCTAGTCCACTCGACCACGAAGTCGGCGAGCGCCTCTCCCTTGATGACCCTAGTGGTGCTGAACTCCAGCTGGAAGGCCTGCAGCTCGATGTTCCACTCGGACCCAACCAACAGCGTTGGGGCTCCGGAGTACCCTCTCTCGTGGGTAAGATGAGACGACTTTGATGGGGTGGCCTTGGAAGTAGTGGTGCAACTTGCGCGAGGCAATGAGAAGTGCGAACACAAGCTTCTGTGGCATGGGGTAGTGTGCCCGCGCATCACGCAATACCGTGCTGATGAAGTACACCGGGTGCTGGATGAGGGCGCGGGTGTCGGTGGAGTCCGAGGCTTGGGGCACCTCCTGAGGCTAGGAGACCTCAGGAACTGTGCCGCCTGTTTGGGCGACCTCGGCCTCAGGAGCGCCCCCTAATGGAACCTGGCCGTCCGCTGGTGCTGCAGTGGCTTCAGGGGCGCCGTCTTGGTGTTGCATCATCTCTATCGGCTATCTTGGCGCCTTGTGTTGGTCCTTAACTGGCGCCCTTCGGACCACCACCGGCGTTCTTGTTGGTTGAGTGGGGTGTGGCGGCCAGGTAGAGCACCAGGGGATCGAGAGGAGGTGGCACCACCATCATCGGCGGGCTAGTGAGGCACTCCCTCTGTTCCTTTATATAAGGTGTATTTGTTTTTTAAAAAGTCAAACGAGTGCAAGTTTGACTGAGTTTTTAGGAAAATATATCAACATATAGAATACGAAATTGATATCATTTCATCCATCATAAGTAGTAGTTTCATATTTTATCTAGTAAGCATTGCAGATATTGTCATTTTATTCTTTAATCTTGGTCAAACATTCACATGGTTGACTTGGACGGGAATCAATACACCTTAAATTCTAGAACGGAGGGAGTATCTCTTAAGGTCTTGAAATGCCGCGTCGGCCTTCAGAGTCCACTCGAACGGGCCCTTCTTCTTCATCAGCTTGAAGAATGGAAGAGCACGCTCCCCCAACTTGGAGATGAAGCACCCCAGCGAGGTCACGCAGCCCGCAAGCTATTGCATTTCCTTGAGAGTTTGCGGCGGGCTCATCTCTTCTATTACTTTGACCTTCTCCGGGTTCGCCTTGATTCCCCTGTACGACACAAGGAAACCCATCAACTTACCTGAGGTGACGCCAAACATGCATTTCTCCGGGTTGAGCCGCAGGTCCACCTCGCGTAGGCTGGCGAAGGTCTCCTCTAGATACCAGATGAGGGTTCTTGCCTCCCAAGATTTCACCACAATGTCATCGACGTAGGCCTCAACATTCCTCCCAAGCTGCCGACCTAGTGCGATGTGCATCAGCCACTGGAAGGTTGCCCCAGCGTTACGCAGCCCGAATGGCATGCAGGTGTAGCAGTTCAACCCACATGGGGTTAAGAAAGCCATCTTCTCTATGTCCTGCACTGCCATCTTGATCTGGTGGTATCCTGAGAAGGCATCCAGGAAACACAGCAGGTCGCACTCGACGGTGGAGTCGATGATCCGATCAATGGGCGGAAGCGGGAACAGGTCTTACGGGCAGGCCTTGTTGAGGTTGGTGAAGTCGATGCACATGCGTTCCTTCCCGCCTTTCTTGGGCACAACGACCGGGTTCGCCATCCACTCCGGGTACCACACCTCGCGGATGACACCTGCTTCTTGTAGTTTGCGGGTCTCCTGGACGATGAAGGACTGCTTCTCTATGGACTGTCATCGCGCCTTCTGCTTCATCAGGCGCACATTAGGGCACACCCTCAGGTGATGCTCGATTATCCCCCTCGGGACCCCAACCAGCTGCTTGGGCAGGAAGTTCACCAATGCCTCTTCTTGGTCCTCGGCAAGGTCGGCACCTATAGTGAAGGTAGCTCCTGAAGCCGTGTCCTCATCGACCGGTACCTGCTTCATCTTAGCCCGATCTTGAGAGAATAACTGCTTCTTCTTTGCCGGCGCAGCCCCCTGTCGGTGTACTAGAGTAGGGGTACCCTAGTATCCCGAACTTGTGCACGGGCAGTTGCAGCCCTCCGCGACAAGGCTTACCAGGTGACCACCAAGGTCCTCCGTGGTTCCTTTGGAGCCATTCGAGAACAAAGTATTCAAGCCAAGGAGACAAGGCCCGGCAAGAGGAGCTTGCCGGGAAGGCCACCCAAGGCACCTAGGAGACAAGGCCCCGGCAAGAGGAGCTTGCCGGGAAGGCCCGATGGCGACAAGCTTCGGACAAGACAACAACCGCGGCAAAGGCGCTTGCGGCAGACCACCACTCAGCACTGCGCTCCGGCACATCCACTAACGTGTCGCCACAGGACCTTTCCGGTAGCGCGTGGCAAGAGGCCGTCTTGACCAGCGGAGCGCGGTGGCAAGCGGCGACAAGATTGCCATCGTGGCAAGCGGTGGCGTCCCCGACGGTCCCCTGTTTGCCTTTGTTAGGGCGGCGTGAGACATGCATTTAATGCCTTTGTCCCTGCTGTCGGGGTTAGGTATGATACACTTTGCAAGTAGCTGTACCAACCACTCCTTTTCCATTTTACCCTTGTCTACGTTGCCAACTAGCCGGAGACCCTTTAGCATATAAAAGGAGGCCCATGCGCATAGCGTGGGGGGGTTCGAAAAGGCTCGACACTCACGCTCGGTCTCGTTAGCAGCTTGTGTGTCTTTGTAGCACTCAGCGCTCGAGCAAGAACTCAATACACTCGGACATGCAGCGGTAGGAGTGTTATCTCTCGGAGAGCTCGAAGCTGGGTAAACCGCTTGTGTGCTTCGCCTCGATCTGCTCTTCGTGCGACCTCCGCCCCCGCCCGAACGAAAGGCTCGGTCCGCCGGTCCCATAGGTGTTCGTGGGCGAGATCAGCCTGCCCGACATCTTTCGCGCGCCCGGTAGGGCGTCGAGATTGTGTGAACCTGATCCGGCGTCCACGAGCTAGTTCTTCATCATCTTCATCGACATGCCACGAAGAAGAAGGCTTGGCGGCGGATGTTCGTCGCGTCGAACCCACCACCACGGAGCAAGCGGGTGGTGGGGTAGACGCCGGCGGAAGAATGGACGTCGACGGAGGAGCCCACGGTGCTGCCAAGTCCAGGGACAAGGCTGCGCAGACCTCGGCGTCCGTACATGCACCGCACCCGTCTCAGGAGGCGCGGGACCGATAGCGTCATGGCATTCACAACGCCATACGCTCGTTGGACCAAGATCGAGCTGGTGGATCTCGGGATGCTCAAGACCAGCATGCACGCCAACATCTTTGGCCTTGGCGAAACGCGATCGCTGGGCGGGATCTTGCTCCTTCTAACATAGTTAGAAGTCCGAGCATATCCGCTCCTCGCGCCATTAGCCCTTGCCACCCACCGATCCAGCGAAGCTTTGGCGAGAGCTCAAGCGCTCTGGATTACCCTCCAACAGCCGACAAGGTCGATGAATGGAGGGCCACCATTCGAGTCTCGTCGGCTTTGCCAGCGGCGGCAGCTCATGACAACCGAGTGCATCGCTGCCGCGGCAGGACTGCCAAACACGAGCCGGTGGCGGCAGAAACGGTGGGGTGCAACCACCATGCACTCTCCGCCCGAAGGCCAAGATCGCCAACTCGCCGGATCCACCTCGACAGCGACTCCACCACATCGCCGGATCCACGAGCTCGTCGCGATCAGCGCCAAGTTCTTCACGAGCAGCGGCAAGAAGACGCTCGAACTTCGCTGGTGCTCAAGCCCAATGTCGAGATCTGGCTCATGCACTTGCGGACAACTCCATATCCTCTTGGGCGAGATCTATGCCATCGGTTTGTCGGTGCCGTTACGGTGACCACAAGCCTCATGGCCAAGAAGAGCGGCCTTCATCTACTCGCCCGAAGGAAGGAGAGCCCCTACGCCAAGTACATTCAGAGATTCAGCAGCGTCTGACACAACATCCCGGATGTCCACCCTGCCGCGGTAATCAGCGTGTTCCATCGTAGCGTCGCGAAACCGGAGGATGCGGAGGAGATGGCGATGTGCAAGATCGAGAGGCGTCGATGAGTTATATGCCACTGGCTGACAAGTGTGCGTGCTAAGGAAGGAGGAGACTCCCGGAGAGAATCTTTGGGCGGGAGGATCGATGGTGAGGAGACCGCCCGACAAAGAAAAACCGGCGGCGAACAGCGGGAAGAAGAAAGGCAAAGATGTGCTAGTTGTTGAGCAATCCGGCAGCGGAGGTGGCGCCAAGAAAGCCAAAGCTGGTAGCTCCGGCAAGGAGGTTGCCGCTGGCACCAACTGCCGGTTGTGGCGGTCGCCGACAAGCGGGGCGGCTCCAACAAGCGATCTTGCAAGATCCACCGCACCAAGGGCCATGACCTCCGAGTTGCAAAGTTCGAGCAGCTTGTCGAGCAGCGGAAGGCTGAATCTGAGCGACGCGACAAGGAGAAGGCCAGGAAGGTGCCGGAGGAGCTAGCAAGAAAGCGTCCGGCGGGGAGGACGCCAGCGGCAAAGGCCAAGCAAGCGGCAAGGAGACAGACCTCCCGCAGCAGCGACAAGGATGAAAACGGCAGCGATGATGAAGACATGGATGATGGCCGAGACCGATGAGCAGGAGTTCGAGAAAGCCACGGAAGGTCCTGTGAGTTGTGGCGGTGCTTCTGCGCATACTTCACACCGCCAGCTCAAGCGGTGGATGCGGGAAGTCAATGCGGCGAGAACCATCGGTCGAGTCACGCAAACCTACGAAATGGTCCAGACGCCTATCATCTTTGATATTGAGGACCACCACGATCGGCGTAAGCTGCGGTCGGGTGCTTGCCGATGTTCGTTTCACCAACTATCCGCAACCTCAAGGTCACTAAGATGCTAGTTTACGGCGGGGCGGCTTGAACCTGATCTCCTCCGGTGCTCCGAAACTCCGGATCCACGATGGCGAGCTCAAAGAGACCGGCACATTCCAAGGAATCAATCCGGGAAGGAGCAAGCGAAGGAAAGATCACGTTGCGGTGACATTTGGCGGCGAAGTTAAACTTCAGGACTGAGAGGGTCACTTTTGACGTTGCTGACTTTCCATTGCCTTACAATGGGATACTTGGCCGTCCAGCACTCGCCAAATTCATGGCAGCCTCTCACTATGCATACAACATACGGTAGATTGCCGTCACCGGGGCGAAGAAGAAGACCAAGTCCGGCAAGAGCTCTGATGCCCACTCCGGCAAGCGCACCTCTTCGGAGTGCTGCGCTACCGTCGAGGACGCACCATCGAGCTCCACCGGCAAGTGTAAGAAGACGATGGCAGCTCCACGGAGACCAAGAAGGTGTCCGCCAAGGAGGAGGCGACACTGGTGGTACCTTCACCATCGGTGCCACTCCCGACCCTAAATAGGAAGGCGTGCTCGTTGCTTTCTTGCGGCGACGTCGGCGTGTTTGCGTGGCAACCGTCGACATCCCGGTGTTCCCGGGAAAGTAATTGAGCACCATCTTGCCGTTTGTCCTCTGCGCGGCCCGTCAAGCGAAAGTCGAGAAGCAGGCGGTGGGCGCCAAGAGTTCATCGCGAAGAAATCAAGAAATTGGAAGCGGCGGGCCTTGTCGAGTAGTGCTCCATCCTCGTGGTTGGCCAATCCTGTAGTTATGCGCAAGGCAAGCGGAAATGGAGGCTTTGTATCGACTTTACCGATGTCAATAAAGCTTGTCCCAAAGACCCATTTCCCTTGCTGCGCATCGACCAGATTGTTGACTCCACGGCGGATGTGATTTGCTTTCATTTACGGATGCATACTCGGGATATCATCAGATCTTCATGGCGAGAAGAGGATGAGGAGAAGACCGCATTCATCACCCCATGTGGCACATCTTTGTTTGCACGGATGCCTTTCGGATTAAAGAATGCTGGTTCAATATTTGCAAGGGTGGTCCATGACACTTTTGAGCCGCAAATGCACGAAATGTGGAAGCCTACATGGATGACATAGTGGTCAAAAGCAAGGACAAAGGCGACTACGATTCAAGATTTAGATGAAACCTTTGCAAATCTGCGCAAGATCAACCTCAAGCTCAACCACGAGAAGTGTGTGTTTGGAGTCCCTTCCGCAAGCTTCTCGGGTTCTTCGTGGTCTCAGCGGGGAATTGAAGCCAATCCCGACAAGATCAAGGCCATTGAGCAGATTGAAGCACCAAAGCGGCGTCAAGGATGTCACGAAGACTTGCGGTTGCGTAGCTGCTCTCGGCAGGTTTATCACTAGGTTCTGGCTGGCGCCTGCCATATTTCAAAATTTTGAAAAAAGCAGGTCCGATGAAATGGACTCCGAAAGCGGAGGCTGCGCTGCAGGACTAGAAGAGATACATGTCCTCCACTCCAACACTTGGCGCACCTAAGCCACAAGAGAAGTTGCTGCTATATATAGCGGCAACCAATCAAGTGGTTAGTGCTGCGTTAAGTAGCGGAGAGGGAGGCGGATGATGAGCTAGCAACCATGGCGAGATGCATCCAGCTGACGGCGGGGGCTTCACCGGCAAGCTCTGGTCCCGACAAGGATGGATCTATCAGACGCATGAGAAGATGCAGAAAAAGAATGGTGCAGCGCCCAGTTTACTTTGTCGGTTCCCTTCTGCGAGGCTAGGTCAAGGTACTGCGGTGTGCAGAAATTGCTTCGGCCTCCTCATGGCCTCGAGAAAGCTGCGCCATTACTTCCAAGCACATGAGATCACAGTCCTCACTCATTTTCCAAAAGAGGATCTTGCAAAATCCAGAGGCAACAGGCAGGATTGTCGAGTGGGCACTGGAACTGTCAAGCTTTGGCCTCAAATTTGAGAGCACTTCAACTATGCAAAGCAGAGCATTGGCGGAGTTCATAGCAGAATGAACGCCAACACAAGATGAAGAAATTCCATAATCGAGCATCCCCGTCAAGGAAGCAAGCAAAGAGTGGCTGATGTACTTTGATGGTGACTTCTCGCTGCAAGGCGCCCGGTCTTGGGCGTGCTACTTGTTGCACCCACCGGAGAGCACCTCAAGTACGTAGTCCAGATGCACTTTCCCAAGGAGCAAGCAACAAACAATACTGCAGAGTATGAAGGTTTGCTTGCCGGTCTCATGATCGCAGTAGACCTTGGAATCAAGAAGCTCATTGTCAGGGGTGACTCACAGCTTGTCATCCGCCAAGTGAACAAGAGTTATCAAAGTCCGTTGATGGAAGCTTATGTTGATGAAGTGAGAAAGCTAGAAGAGCACTTTGACGGCCTCTGAGATGGAATATATTCCAAGAGCTCGGAAGCGACATTCTTGATGGCACGTCGAAGTCGCTGCACTTAAGTTACAATGGAACCAGGGATCTTTGTGCTCAAGCTGACTCAACCGTCATAACGCCATCAAGCCCAGACAGAGCAAGAAGAGGAAGTTGATTTACGGTGACTATTTTCGGCAGAGCTCCCGAAGCCGCTGCCAAGAAGGTCCCCAAGATCAACACCAAAGGGTCTTTGAGGAAGCGATCTGCTCCGACAAGCCTTAGGGTTTGTTCCGTTGAAGCGAGCGCTCCCGACAAGTTTTGCTCCGGCAAGCTTGCCGAGAATGCGTCAAGCTCCGCTGAGCCGCGAGTTCTCGCCGTAGAAGCGGATGTTCCGCGGCAGCAGATGTGCCTTTAGTCCTTGTTGTCGAGCCGCAAGCTCCGGCATGGGCACATCAAATTGTCCATTTCCTTGACGGGAGAACTTCCGAAGAGCAAGAAGAAGCGGAAAGAGTAGCCCGATAGTCAAGTATGTACCAGTTTGTCGACAACACACTGTACAGAAGAAGACTCAACGGTGTGAAATTGAAGTGTATTCACCGGGAAGACGGACAGAAGCTGTTGGCAGAGATACATGGAGGCATATGTGGTCACCACATTGGCGCCAGAGCACTTGCCGGCAAAGCGTTCCGGCCAGGTTTCTTTGGCCGACAGCCCTCCAGATGCAACTGCACAAGTAACCAAGTGTGAAGCATGCGGTTCCATTCCAAGCGGATACACCAGCCGGCTCAAGCTCTCCAGGCGATCCCTTTATCCACGGCCATTTTTGGTGCAGGGGCTCGACATCCTCGGCCCCTTTCCCGAGCTGTCGGGGCTTTGAGTACTTATGCGTTGCAATCGACAAGTTCACAAAGTGGCGGAAGTGGAAGCAAGCGATGAGGAAGGTGACGGCACGGTCGGCGATCAAGTTCTTTAGGTCGATTGTTTGCTGTTTGGAATCCCTAACAGGATCATCGCCCGACAACGGCACGCAATTCACGAGCCGCACCTTCATGCAGATATGTCCAAGATCTTGGCGCCAAAGGTCGCTTCGCTTCATTGCTCATCCGAGAAATGCGGTCAAGCGGAGAGGGCGAATCTTTGAAGTGCTGCGCGGGCTCAAGACCGAGAACTTTCGACGAGCTGCACAAGTGCGGAAAGAAGCTGGATTGAGGAGCTGCCGGTGGTTCTTTGGTCGATCGAGGCGACGCCAAATCGAGCCACCGCCGGACACCTTCGCTCTAGTCTATGGAGCGAGGCAGTTCTCCCCACGGAACTCGTATACGGATCACCTCGAGTGCTCGCTTATGATGAGCTTGAGCAAGAGCGATTGCGACAAGATGGCCTGCTTGCTCCTTGAGGAGGATCGTCTTGAGGCTCTTTGTCTGAGCTGCTCGATACCAGCATGCTTTGCGCCGCTACCATAGCCGCAAAGTTAATGCCGAAGTCTCGAGGAAAGGCGACCTTGTTCTTGGTAGCGTTCGATGCGCCAAGAATTCCAACAAGTTGGCCGAAGTGGGAAGGCCCTTCCCGGGTGAAAGCGTGTCACTAGGCACAGCGCTGTCGCCTTGAGACCGAAGATGGCATTCCTGTGAGCAACTCACGGAACATTGAGCATCTTCGTAAGTTTTACCCGTCTGGCGCGGTTGATTGCGGAACCTGTTCCGGCAACCACCTTTTGTACAAGTCTTGCCGCTGTTGCATATAATCCTTTGTACAAAGCCGGGCGCAGACCCCGTGCATAAGTAAAGCTAGCGTGCTTCGCACATCTTGTCAATTTCATGCATTTTACTTCTATTTTGCATGCGTTATCTGACACTTTGTGCAGCACCTACCCCAATACGCAATAACGAGCCATAAGGCTCCATATCTTTATTTTCTCTTCTTTCTCTTTCTCAAAGAAAGGAAGGTTCCCTCGCCCACAAGTTTGCCGGGGGGAAAGGAGAAGATAATGGTGTGGACCAAGCGTCGCTCAAGGAAGTCTAGCCTTACCGGGAAGCAAGCAACAGAAAAGCTAAGTTGCTAAAGATTGAGCAATCAGTTTTAAATTTTTAAGTTATCTTCCTTAAGCGACCGTACTTTGTATGGAAAACACATGCGGCGGAGGAACCAACTCGTAGCTAGTTGCGCCCTTACTTTGTTTCGTGTCCGCTCAACAACTTAAGTGAGCTGCGACTAGTTGCGACAATGTTACTTGTCGGAGCGGCACCGCCGGAAGGCGACGTCCACTTTTCGATGCTTTCATGACCCAGTGCCTGCTACCGACAAGTTCCCTAAAAGCGTAAAGGCAAAAACATACAAAAGAAGGAATCAAGTAAAGGAAATAACATAGCAATCACTACCGAAATAGAGTTATATTACAAGATAACTTGTCGCAGCTCTAATAGATTGTTCTCACAACATGACCAGCAGCGGCAAGAAAAAAGAAAGCGGGCGGCCTAATCTACTGCGATCGCCCTCAACCCTCTTGATCCCGCTCACCACTGTCCCACGATGGAGTGCGACAAGGGTCTTGAGCGCCTCCACATCAGCATCCGGCGGCAAGGACTTGAGAACGTTGGTGAGGTTGAGGCCTGGATTGCGGAAGGCCACCTTCATCAGCACCTTTTGAAGAGCTCCCGCAGATCTGGCGCGACTCCTCGGCCGGCTGCTTTGGGACTTCTTCCCGAGTCATTGGAGGGCCGTCCTGCGCCTTTGAAGAACAAGCGAGCTTGGCTGAGGCTGGAGGTGCTCGTCGGAGGAATACCCAAGGTCCACCATCCCAGTGCGCCCGGCTCCACAGCCGATGGCTGCGGCAACATCCACGAGACCCTCGGTCCGGTGCTCCACATTCTCCCTAAAAGTGTTACAGGCGGCAGCGGCCTTGCCAGCGCCTCGTCGGCCTTGATCTTCTCCTTCAAGGCCACCTCCTGCTCCTTGGCGCCCGTCCGGCTCCCGAGTCAAGGTGGTCGGCTTCAACTCAAGATCTGCGTTGGAGTCCTTGGCGGCGCCAGGCTCCTTGCTCCTCTCGGCGAGAGGCAGCCTGCAGCTCGCCAAGAGTGTAGGCGTCCTTCTCGCGCTCATGCTTGAGTGCAACAAGCTCCTCGCCGCTTCGCCTTGAGATTGGCCTCGGCTGCATCACCTTCGTCTCCGGCTCCTTCTTGGTGGCCTCGGCGGTGCGGCAGCATCCTTTGCTTCCTTGAGAGCCCCGCCAAATGTTTGCTTGCTGCTAGATCCTCCTCATGGCTGTCAAGACTAACCTTCCTCTGTGCCAACTCGCCTTCCTGTGCAGATAGCTTCTCGGCGGCAAGTCATTGTTGCTCCTCGGCTTGACCTTCTCGAGGAGGAAGGCTTTGCGCTCCTCGGTGAGTTGCTCCGCTCCTCTGCCAAGGACCGGAGAGCTTCCTAGTTGAGGCCCGGAGCTCCTCCAGCGCTTCTCGATGTCTGCTCCCGCCTTCGCGACAAGCGCTTCCGGGATTCCAGCTTGGCTTGTCGAGGCGGTGAAGCGACAAGCGGCTTCATGGCAGCTGCTCCTCCTCGGACTTCGCCATTGCTGCTTTGTTTGGTGCGTCGACCAGCGTCAGTCCAGCGGAGGCGAGCAGCTCTTCATCAAAAGTTTCTCCTTCGGCCGGCTCCCTGGAGCTCGACACCCATGGGAGCTTAATGAAGACGCCATCACCGGCCTTCAAATAGGCGCTGGGCTGGGGCTCTTCGGAGCCCGACGCTGCCGCAGCGGAGGAGGGATCGGCGGTCGACGTAGCGCCTGGCGCTCATGCGGCCTCAGGGTCGTCAGTGCGATCGCCGGACCCCTCGCCAGCTTCTGCGGCGGCAGCTTTGGCGGCCTCTTCGCCGGCGGGCTCGTCAGCGCCAGCTTCTCCTCCAATGGCAGCGGCGTCGTCAGTATTGCCGCGCGCGTCCTCCTCGCCGGCGGCCTCGGTCTCCATTGGCTCTGTGGCGGATGGATCTGGCAACCGGAAAATGAAGAAAAGTCAAGCAAATATTCAAAAAGAAAATCAGAAGAAGAACACAAGGGAAGTTTTCAAGCAAGAGGATTACCTGCGCTAGGGTCTGCAGTCATGGTCTTCGCCACCAAGGGATCGCTGGTGCTGTCCCTTGCCGGAGAGGTCTCCCTTGCCGGAGAACGCTCCCTTGCCGGGGAATCCTCCCTTGGCGGTGTAGTCGAAGCGGAAGGCATGTCAGGAGCGGCTTCAGGGCACTCCTGGTAAGGCTGCTCTGCTCCTACACAAATCAGCGATCGAGATATCGGCAAAGAAAGGGCACCCATGCACGCCTAACAGCAGGAAGTAAACCATATACTTACGCTAGAGGCTGCGCTGAGGGCTGCTTTGAGGAAGAGTTGCCGTCCGGCAAGGTGGTCTCAGACGCGCCTCCTGCTGTCATGGTGGGTTCGTCCTCGGCGACAATCACGGGGCCTTGGCTCTCTTCGACGCTCTCTGGGCCAGCGTCCTGAAAATGAATGGGTTCAGAATGAAGCAAATCAGATACAAGACAAAGCAACAAGCCGAAGAACTACAAGTACAGCAAAGAATCTTACTCTTCTTCTTCCTCGTCGGAGCTAAGCGCGGAGAGATCAAATTCTGGCCCGCCTCCAGTGCGACGAGGCGGAGGAGTAGGCTCCCTTGGCCGCTTGGCGGGAAGCGAAGCGGTGGTCTGCGAGGCCCGCTCCGATTGCTGCAGCGGCATGAGGTGCTCCAGCAGCGATGCTTGCCGCGGTGGAGCGCGTTGTGCGGCGCGGCGGCTGTTGACCCGTCTGCCGCCCCGCTACGTCTACGGCTTTGCGGAGACGCCTTCTTGGTGGAGCTGGGGGCTCCGCTCGCGGCAAGCTGTCTGATGGAGGGGAGGAGGCGCCCTCGGCGGGCTCGCTCAACTCAGCTTCAGGCCCGACAAGCTCCTCCTCACTGGCAAACTCCCTTCGCTCGACAAGGCTTGCCGCCTCTGCTGCCTCTGCCTCCTCCATGGTGAATCCGAACTCGCCCGCGGCAGCGGCTGCTGCCGCTTCTTCCAGCCTGGTGGCGATGCGCTGCATCTCATCATCGGTGGTGTCGCGGGTGAGGCTCTTACATTCATCGGGCGGACCGGCACTTCTACCGGTGTCAAAGAACACTCGCCGCGGCGTCATCTGCGGGCTCTTGCCAGGTTGGAGCGATTCCATGCGTGTCGCTGGCAACGGCATCATTGCACGGATGCGGTCGAGCGAGGAATTGTTGCAATGGAACGACACCTTCCCAACCTGAACATTTCGGGATGATCAGGATCGGGCTTGAACAGCTCCAAGAGCATCGCGTCCAGTTCAAAACGGTGAAGTTGAAATTTAGGCCCGGCGCAGCCTCATGATATCCGCCGCATTCTGAACTCCCAGCGGGTCTCCTCCTCTCTGCAAAGGCGTCTGCGGCGAAGAAAGTCTGCGCCAGCGGTGCCTCTGATAAGCTTTGGCAAGCCTGAGGCGCAGGATCCGGGTGACGGCAATCTTAAGTCTAGCGTCTTCCAGTGCCACGTTGCTCCAATCGTTGCCGCGCACTATTGGGGTTTGGCGCTGGACGGTAAATGGCTGCGGGTTCTCCTCGACAATCCAGCACCAATCTGCCCTCCACTCCTCCCACTTGCTGCGGAGCTCTCCCTCCAGATAAGCTTCCTTCTTGCCAATCCTTGAGATCCAAGTGATTCCGCCGGCAAGAGGCTCCCCTCTCTCAACTCGGGGCATAAAGAAGTGACGGAAAAGGGCTACGTTTGGATGGACTCAGACAAAGTTTTCGCAGAGATGCGCGAAAACTTCCATGGTCAGAACAGCATTGGGGGTGAAGTCAAGGAGGCGGAACCCGTAGGTGTTCATGATATCGCAGAAGAATTCAGAGAAAGGCGGGCAGAGCCCGCAGAGAAGAACAGCGAAGAAAGGGTACCCGTTGGGAGCCAGTTCGAAGCGGCGGTAGGAGTACCTTCGTGCGCTGGATGCGCTCAGCGTCTCCGTCGACTGAAGAGGTAGTAGTTCTCCTCGGCTCCCTCGCGGCTGGGGGGAAGATTGCCGCTCCTTCCATGACACCGCAAGCGCTGCGCCTCGGCCGACTTCACGGCCTTCCCTTGTCGGCTTTCGGAGCCATGGCGGAGGTGGTGAGGAGATCGGCGGCGTTGGTGATCTTGATGGCAATGAGGCGGGCGCTGCTCTCTCTTCAGTCTTGGGAAGAAGGGGGGGCAGCGGAGGTTTTTCGAGATTGGACAACAACTGGCGTGATGGGCGGACTGCCCCTGTTTCCCCTGCTTATAAAGAGGGAGGGGGCGGACGTTCCGTTTTTCCGAATAAAGAAACCACCCACGATCTCTCACGACGCCAGCATTCGACGCTGCGTGCCGTTCGTGGAGGGCGTGGTGGGTCCGGGTGAGTTTCGGCGTAACCCGGGCCGCGGCGTTGCCGTGCCCTGTTTTGGGCCTGGCCCAACAGCGCTTGGCACCGTGTGTGGCCCAGGCCCGGGGGCTCCTGTCGGTGTACTAGAGTAGGGGTACCCTAGTATCCCGAACTTGTGCACGGGCAGTTGCAGCACCCCGCGGCAAGGCTTGCCGGGTGACCGCCAAGGTCCTTCGTGGTTCCTTTGGAGCCATTCAAGAACAAAGTATTCAAGCCAAGGAGACAAGGCCCGGCAAGAGGAGCTTGCCGGAAGGCTACCCAAGGCACCTAGGAGACAAGGCCACGGCAAGAGGAGCTTGCGGGAAGGCCCGATGAGCGACAAGCTTCCGGACGCGACAAGACAACAACGCGGCAAGGCGCTTGCAGCATGGCAGACCACCACTCTGTACTGCGCTCCGGCACATCCACTAACGTGTCGCCACAGGACCTTTCCGGTATGCGTGGCAAGAGGTCCGTCTTGGCCAGCGGAGCTGATGGCAAGCGGCGCCGACAAGATTGCCATCGTGGCAAGCGGTGGCGTCCCCGATGGTCCCCTGTTTGCCTTTATTAGGCGGCGTGAGACAGCATTTAATGCCTTTGTCCCCTGCCGTCGGGGTTAGGTATGATACAGGTACAAGTAGCTGTACCAACCACTCCTTTTCCATTTTTACCCTTGTCTATGTTGCCACCTGTCGGAGACCCCTTTAGCATATAAAAGGAGACCCATGCACAATGTAGAGGGGGGTTCGAAAGGCTTGACACTCACGCTCGGTCTCGTTAGCAGCTTGTGTGTACTGTAGCACTCAGCGCTCCCGAGCAAGAACTCAATACACTCAGACATGCAGCAGTAGGAGTGTTATCTCTCCGGAGAGCTCCAGCTGGGTAAACCGCTCGTGTGCTTCGCCTCGATCTGCTCTTCGTGCGACCTCCGCCCCCCGCCGAACCGAAAGGGGCTCGGTCCGCCGGTCCCATAGGTGTTCGTGGGCCAGATCAGCCTGCCCCGACACCCCCTGGGCCCCAGGTGCTGCTTCGTCCGTGGGGCGCGCTGCCGCTGCGGCCCTGAAGGCGAGTGATGTCTATTACACAACCTTCTTCTTGTAGAAGTTGTTGGGCCTCCAAGTGCAGAGGTTTGTAGGACAGTAGCAAATTTCCCTCAAGTGGATGACCTAAGGTTTATCAATCCGTGTGAGGCGTAGGATGAAGATGGTCTCTCTCAAACAACCCTGCAACCAAATAGCAAAGAGTCTCTTGTGTCCCCAACACACCCAATACAATGGTAAATTGTATAGGTGCACTAGTTCAGCAAAGAGATGGTGATACAAGTGCAATATGGATGGTAGATATAGGTTTTTGTAATCTGAAAATATAAAAACAGCAAGGTAACTAATGATAAAAGTGAGCAGAAACGGTATTGCAATGCTTGTAACAAGGCCTAGGGCTCATGTTTCACTAGTGCAAGTTCTCTCAACAATGATAACATAATTAGATCATATAACTATCCCTCAACATGCAACAAAGAGTCACTCCAAAGTCACTAATAGCAGAAAACAAACGAAGAGATTATTGTAGGGTACGAAACCACCTCAAAGTTATTCTTTCCGATCAATCCATTGGGCAATTCCTATAAGTGTCACAAACAGCCCTAGTGTTCGTAGTAAAATAACACCTTAGGACACAAATCAACCAAAACCCTAATGTCACCTAGATACTCCAATGTCAATTCAAGTCTCCGCGGGTATGATTATACGATATGCATCACACAATCTCAGATTCATCTATTCAACCAACACAAAGAACTTCAAAGAGTGCCCCAAAGTTACTACCGGAGAGTCAAGACGAAAACGTGTGCCAACCCCTATGCATAAGTTCACAAGGTCACAGAACTCGCAAGTAGATCACCAAAACATACATCAAGTGGATCACGTGAATATCCCGTTGTCACCATAGATAAGCACATGCAAGACATACATCAAGTGTTCTCAAATCCTTAAAGACTCAATCCGATAAGATAACTTCAAAGGGAAAAACTCAATCCATTACAAGAGAGTAGAGGGGGAGAAACATCATAAGATCCAACTATAATAGCAAAGCTCGCGATACATCAAGATCGTGCCACATCAAGAACACGAGAGAGAGAGAGAGAGATCAAACACATAGCTACTGGTACATACCCTCAGCCCCGAGGGTGAAATACTCCCTCCTCGTCATGGAGAGCGCCGGGATGATGAAGATGGCCACCGGTGATGGATCCCCCCTCCGGCAGGGTGCCGGAACAGTGTCTCGATTGGTTTTTGGTGGCTACAGAGGCTTGCGGCGGCGGAACTCACGATCCAGGTTTCTTTTCGGGGGTTTATGTATTTATAGGAATTTTTGGCGTCGGTCTCACGTCAGGGGGCCCCACGGAGAGTCCAAGAGGCATAGGAGCGCACCCCCACCCTCATGGGGCCCACGGGACTCCCCTCCGGTAACTCTTCAATCCAGTATTTTTTATATTTTCCAGAAAAAATCTCCGTTGATTTTCAGTGCATTCCGAGAACTTTTATTTCTGCACAAAAACAACACCACGGTAGTTCTGCTGAAAACAGCGTCAGTCCGGGTTAGTTCTAACAAAATCATACAAAAATCATGTAAAAATATTATAAACATGGCATGAATACATCAAAAATTATGGATAGGTTGGAGACGTATCAGCGAGCTTGAGGGCCGCCAGGGCCTCCTTGGTGTCTCCGGCCATGGTAAGGACGCCACTGCTCTGTGGCATCTTCATGAGGTTGTAGGCGGGATGGGTTGCCGCCATGAACTTCGCCAGGGCTGGGTACCCGAGGATGGCGCTGTACGGGAGGCTGATGCAAGCGACGTCAAAGTCGATGAGCTCGGTACGGTAGTTGTCGCGGGTGCCGAAGGTGACAGGGAGGCGGATCTGCCCAAGGGGGCTGGTGGAACCGTGCCCCCCCCCAGAGAAGGGCTTGGTGGGAAGGAGCCTGCCCTGCGGCACGTGGAGCAAGCCAAAAGCTTCCACAGAGAGCACGTTGAGGCCGGCCCTGCCGTCGATGAGGGTTTTGGTAACCGCCACGTTGCAGATAGTGGGCGTGCAGAGCATCGGGAGCGCGCCTGAGCCCGCGGTGGTCTCCGGATGGTTCCCTGAGTCGAAGTTGAGGTCGGCCTTGGGCGCCACCCATCCCGAAGGAACTCCCTGCTGCACACAAGCGGCGCCCATTTGGTGGAAGAATGGCTTGACGTAGAGATCTGACGGTGGCGCCTGCGAACCACCAAGGAGGGCTGCAACGGTGAGGGGCGCTGGAGCTGCGAAACGCGCGATGAAGAGATCGTGCAGTTCTTCCCAAGAGGCCACAGAGGATCCCGGTAGATTGAGCGGCCAGTTGGCCATGACCTTGTCATCGCCTCTAGCTACCGAATGGCCTCCTCGTACACCTGGAGGAAGGCTGCTGGATCCGCAACACCGACATAGCGAGGAGGCATCTCCGGCTTGAACTTGTGCGGCCACCGCACCTACTGCAGGGTGGGGGCGAAGGCCCGGAGCCCCATAGCGCCTCTGTGCGTGCCTGTCGTCTCGGATGGAGGAGCGGCGCTCGCCATGAGAGTTGAACGAGGGAGCGTAGCAGGCAGAGTGGACGGAGAGGCGAAGCTTCGACGCACCCCTGCCTGGCGCGCCAAATGTCGGATTACGGGTTCCGTACACCCTTGAGAGGATCAAACTCTGGAGTGCGCACGAAGAAATCTCTCTACCCAGCCTGCCCGCTCAACTATCCCACACCCTAGCTCGACGAACCCAAAGAACAAGAGACACAGAGATTTATCCTGGTTCGGGCCACCTTGCGGTGTAATACCCTACTCCAGCTTTGTGGTGGATTGCCTCGAAGGGTTGAGGATGAACTAATACAGTGGTGGAATAGCCTCAGGAGGTGAGGTGTTCTTGGGCTCGATGAGCTAGTGTGAGTGGAATGGCTCCGATGCCAGATCCCTCGCCATGGTGGTGGCTAAGTCCTATTTATAGTGGCCTTGGTCTTCTTCCCAAATATAGGCGGGAAGGGATCCCACAACAGCCAAGTTTGAAGGGAGACAACTAGTACAAGCTATCCTGACAAAAGTAGTCTCGCCTGCAAAAGGCTCTGGTGGTGACGCTACGGTGGGCTCTGCAATGACCTCCGTCCCGCCGTCCTAGCGGTCTTGGTCTCGTTGCACCGGAATGGAAACTTTTTCTTGATTCCTCGGGACTCCGCGCCTGCGCTTTCCCCCTTAGCACCAAAGGAGAAACTGGTACTCAGCGCCCGCTGGCGCCCGCCTGGCCTTGGTCGTCATGGCTCACATCATGTGAGCCTTGCGAGGTGCGCCCTGCATAGATATCTCCGCTCCTCGGGACCCAGCCTAGTGAGGCTGCCCCCAGGGAGGTCTTGATGTCGTCCGCCTCGTGAGGCCTGGCCCCTCACAAGTGTCTTGAGTTGTTGTTGGTGAATTTGGGCCGCTCCGGGCCGTTGATGAAGCCGCGCCACGGGCCGTAGGCACGCAAGTCTGGGTACCTGTCGTGGAATTTTCATGGCAGATGTCCTAGTGTGAGGACTTAGTCGTGAGGCCAACGCATCTATGTACTAGCTTGAGAGGGGTTGAGCGGAATCGAGAAGTGAAACACAAGACAAGGGTTTAGACAGCTCCGGGCCCCGGGAAACATCAACTGGTAACAACCCTTCATGTTGTTTGTGGCTAGGTCTCATTATCCTCACGAGGGAGTGATACGTCTCCGTCGTATCTACTTTTCCAAACACTTTTGCCCTTGTTTTGGACTCTAACTTGCATGATATGAATGGAACTAACCCGGACTGATGCTGTTTTCAGTAGAATTGCAATGGTGTTATTTATGTGCAGAAACAAAAGTTCTCGGAATGACCTGAAACTTCACAGAGATTATATTCGGAAAATATAAAAAATATTGGCGAAAGAATCAAGGCTAGGGGCCCACACCCTTTCCATGAGGGTGGGGGCGCGCCTGCCCCCTGGGCACGCCCCGTTGCCTCGTGGGCCCCCTGGAGCTCCACCGACCTCAACTCCAACTCCATATATTCGTGTTCGGGGAGAAAAAAATCAGAGAGAAAGATTCATCGTGTTTTACGATACGGAGCCGCCGCCAAGCCCTAAACTCTCTCGGGAGGGCTGATCTGGAGTCCGTTCAGGGCTCTGGAGAGGGGAATCCATCACCGTCGTCATCATCAACCATCCTACATCACCAATTTCATGATGCTCACCGCCGTGCGTGATTAATTCCATCATAGGCTTGCTGGACGGTGATGGGTTGGATGAGATTTATCATGTAATCAAGTTAGTTTTGTTAGGGTTTGATCCCTAGTATCCACTATGTTCTGAGATTGATGTTGCTATGACTTTGCTATGTTAATGCTTGTCACTAGGGCCCAAGTGCCATGATTTCAGATCTGAACCTATTATGTTTTCATGAATATATGTGATTTCTTGATCCTATCTTGCAAGTCTATAGTCACCTACTATGTGTTATGATCTGGCAACCCCGAAGTGACAATAATCGGGACCACTCCTGGTGATGACCGTAGTTTGAGGAGTTCATGTATTAACTTTGTGTTAATGCTTTTGTCCGGTACTCTATTAAAAGAAGGCCTTAATATCCCTTAGTTTCCGCTAGGACCCCGCTGCCACGGGAGGGTAGGACAAAATATGTCATGCAAGTTCTTTTCCATAAGCATGTATGACTATATTCGGAATACATGCCTACACTACATTGATGAATTGGAGCTAGTTCTGTGTCACCCTATGTTATGACTGTTACATGATGAACCACATCTTCATAATTCTCCATCACCGATCCAATGCCTACGAGCTTTTCACATGTTGTTCTCCGCTTATTTACTTTTCCTTTGCTGCTATTACAAACACTACAAAACCCAAAAGTATTACTTTTGCTACCGTTATCGTTACTTCCATACTACTTTGCTACTAAATACTTTGCTGCAGATACTAAGTTATCCAGGTGTGGTTGAATTGACAACTCAACTGCTAATACTTGAGAATATTCTTTGGCTCCCCTTGTGTCGAATCAATAAATTTGGGTTGAATACTCTACCCTCGAAAACTGTTGCGATCCCCTATACTTGTGGGTTATCAAGACTATCTTCTGGCACCATTGCCGGGGAGCATAGCTCTATTATTTGAGTCACTTGGGATTTATATCTGCTGGTCACTATGAAGAACTTGAAAGACGCGAAAACAAAAATTTATCCCTCAACTACGAGGGGAGGTAAGGAACTGCCATCTAGCTCTGCACTTGATTCACCTTCTGTTTTGAGTAAGCTTGCAACACCTAAACCTGCTTCTGATATTAATTCTGATATGTCGCATGTTATTGATGATGCTACTTCTGCTATGCATGATACTTATGATGAAACTACTTCTATGCTTGATACTACTGTGCCACTTGATGAATTTCTTGATGAACAACTTGCTAGGGCTAGAGAGAATGAAATTATTGAAACTGATAATATTGATGAAAGCGATGACGAAGATTCTCCCAATAAATATGAATTGCCTGTTGTGCCTAAGGGCTATGTTATGGATGAGGAAACTGCTAGAGACTTTCTTGCTTGCAATGATAGAAGTGATCTTAAGAAATTATTAGCTATGCTTAAACAAAAAACTCTGAATGCTAGAATGAAATATGATCCTGCTTATGCTACCTCACCTATCTTTGTTACTGATAAGGATTATGAATTCTCTATTAATCCTAATATAATTACTTTGGTTGAATCTGATCCTTTTTATGGTTATGAATATGAAACTGTTGTCGCACATCTTACTAAATTAAATGATATAGCCACCCTATTCACTAATGATGAGAAAACCCGCTACTATTACATCCTTAAGATATTTCCGTTCTCATTAAAGGGTGATGCTAAGATATGGTTTAATTCTCTTGATCCTGGTTGTGTGCGTAGTCCCCAGTATATGATTTATTACTTCTCTGCTAAATATTTCCCAGCTCATAAGAAACAAGCTGCTTTAAGGGAAATATATAATTTTGTGCAAATTGAAGAAGAGAGTCTCCCACAAGCTTGGGGGAGGCTTCTTCAATTACTTAATGCTTTGCCTGATCATCCTCTCAAGAAAAATGAAATACTTGATATCTTTTATAATGGACTAATAGATGCTTCCAGAGACCACCTGGATAGTTGTGATGGTTCTGTTTTCAGGGAAAGAACACCAGATGAAGCTGAAATTCTATTGAATAATATGTTGACCAATGAAAATAATTGGACACTTCCTGAACCAACTCCTAAGCCAACTCCGAAGAAAAGGGGTGTTCTATTTCTCAGTCCTGAAGATATGCAAGAGGCAAAGAAATCTATGAAAGAAAAAGGTATTAAAGCCGAAGATGTTAAGAATTTACCACCTATTGAAGAAATACATGGTATTAATTCACCGCCTGTTGAAGAAATATATGATCTTAATCCAATACCTATTGAAGAAACTCATGGTCTTGATAACCCAACACAGGTAGTAAAGGTAAATTCTCTCTATAGATATGATAAAGCTGAAATCCCTCCTAACAAGTTTGCTAGCCAATGTTTGGATGAGTTTGATAACTTTATGGTTAAGCAAGAAGATTTTAATGCTTATTTTGGTAGACAATTAAAACAAAATGCTTATATGATCGAACACTTGAGTGATTATATGTCTAGAGTTAAAGGTGAACTTAAACTCATTAGTAAACATGCTTCTATGGTTACCACTCAAGTAGAACAAGTACTTAAAGCTCAGAATGATTTGCTCAGTGAATTGAATAGTAAGAATAATGACAATGTTGTTAGAGTGGCTACTAGAACTGGTAAAATGACTCTGGAACCTTTGTATCCTGAAGGCCATCCTAAGAGAATTGAGCAAGATTCTCAGAGAAATAATGTAGATGCACCTAGTCCTTCTAAAAAGAAGAAAAAGAAAAATGATAGGACTTTGCATGCTTCTAGTGAACCTCTTGCTGAAACACCTGAGAATCCCAATGATATTCCTATTTCTGATGCTAAAACACAATCTGGTAATGAACATGAACCTAGTGACAATGTTAATGATGATGTTCATGTTGATGCTCAACATAGTAATGACAATGATGTAGAAATTGAACCTGCTGTTGATCTTGATAACCCACAATCAAAGAATCAACATTATGATAAGAGAGACTTTGTTGCTTGGAAGTACGGTAAAGAAAGGGAACCATGGGTTCAGAAACCCATGCCTTTTCTTCCTAAACCATCCAAGAAAAAGGATGATGAGGAGTTTGAGCGCTTTGCTGAAATGATTAGACCTATCTTTTTGCGTATGCGATTAACTGATATGCTCAAAATGAATCCTTATGCTAAGTACATGAAAGAAATTGTTACTAATAAAAGAAAGATACTGGAAGCTGAAATTTCCACCATGCTTGCTAATTATACTTTTAAGGGTGGAATACCAAAGAAACTTGGAGATCCAGAAGTACCCACTATACCATGCTCCATTAAAAGAAACCATGTTAAAACTGCTTTATGTGATCTTGGAGCCGGTGTTAGTGTTATGCCCCTCTCTTTATATTGTAGACTTGATTTGAATAAGTTGACACCTACTGAAATATCTTTGCAAATGGCTGCTAAATCAACTGCTATACAGCCGGTATTTGTGAGGATGTGCTGTTGTGGTTGCAAGCGTCACTATTTTAACGGACTTTGTTATTCTTGATATTCCCGAGGGCGGTAGTATGTCTATTATTCTTGGAAGACCCTTTTTGAATACTGCGAGGGCTGTTATTGATTGCAACAAAGGCAATGTCACTTTTCATGTTAATGGCAATGAGCATACGGTACACTTTCCGAGGAAACAACCTCAAGTTCATAGTATCAACTCTATTGGAAAATTTCCATCGATTATTTTTGGAGGTTTTGAATTTCCTCTACCTACTGTCAAGAAGAAATATGATATTCTTAATATTGGGGATGTGCATATCCCCATTGAGGTAACATAGAATTATTTGAAATTTCTCCGGTTTCATGTGATTGAGAATGAGTTTGTTAACAAGACCTGATCAACCTTGTTAGTGGATTCCTTTTGATGAGCATGAGATGGATGAAGTTAGAAGGCTCAACCTTCTGTACCCTCTCTCTACTTTCTGTTATTTAGTTGAAATAAGGTAAAAAATAGTATTTTTACATGCATTTTTTGAATTATCATGCAATATAAAAATACCCCAAAAATAAAAGTTCTCCAAATGCCCTGAAATTGAAATATGATTTTTTCTGGAATATTTGAGAATATTTGGCACTGAGAAAACAGCAGGGGGAGCAAGCAGCTGGGCACGAGGGTCCAGGGCGCGCCCACCCCCCTGGGCGCGCCCCTGCCTTGTGGGCCCAGGATGGCTCCCCTCCACTTATTCCTACACCCACACACTTCTTCTTCCTCCAAAAAAAATCACCAACCAGCTCAAACACGAGTTCTAGCTCATTTTGCTGCGATTTTCGATCTCCTTGCTCAAAGCACCTCTCACAAAACTGGTTTGGGGGATTGTTCCTTGGTATATGACTCCTCCATTGGTCAAATTAGTTTTTGTTCTAGTGCTTTATTCATTGAAAATTTGTGCTGACTAGGTGACCATGTTCTTGAGCTTGCATGTCAAATTTATATGGTTCCAAGTAGTTCTAATGCATGATATTGTCTCTAGGTACTTGTGGGAGTAGTTACTATCAATTTTGTTGAGTTTGGTTCACTTTTATTTGAAGTTACTAAAAATTTCAGAAATTTTTCACAGGAAGAAATATGTTTAGGAAAATGTACCAAGGTGGTCCTTCAAGGAAGCAAGGACCCAGGCTTGCAATGCGCGATGCTGATGATGAACCACCAAGGGACGCTCCAGTGCGGGCTTGTGAATGGCCTTCAGAAGACTTTATGGATCAAGCGGGAATCAAGGAAGAATTTAACGCATGTGTGTGTAACGCTGATCTTGAGAGCTTCGAGGCAGATAAGTGCCGTTAGTACCACTATCTCACTAGTTCCTTTGTGAGGAGGATTGAATTTTCATTGTCACGCAATTCTCAAACTGTCCTGTTTGATCTTTATGAAAATTCTTATACTATGGACTTAGAGGATTTTACCACTGCTTGCAAACTTCCACAATGGGGTAGTACTAGTGTACCTCGCAAATCTGAATTTAGAGATTTTCTTGCTAGTATAACTGTGGGGGAGTCTAGAGACATAGCACAAGCTACCATAGGGAGCATTCATTTTCCTGCTATACATTATTTTGCTCTCTTCATAGGTAGGTGCATAAATGGTAAGGATGAAGCATGTCACATGTGTGTTCCTGACCTCAGTGTTCTCAGGAGAGCTGTGTTAGGGGATAAACATTATAATTTGGGAGCCATTGTTGCACGTAGGTTGCATAATAATAGATTTAATGGAGATTTCTTTGGTGGAATTTATGCAACCCGTTTAGCTAATATTCTTGGTGTGACCATACGTGAGGATGATATTGAGTTGCCTCCTACTTATTTAGATTATGAGGCTATGGTTCGTCATTGTTTTGTTGAGAGGAACGATCAGTTCCTCCAGTACCGACTGATCTTTGACAGACGACGCACCTATCACGTCGCTCTCCCTGCTTCTACTTTCTTTGACTTTCAGACAAAAGGGAGATATTTTATAACCAGAGAGGAGGCAGATGAGTATAAGAGGAGGGCTGAGATAGATCGCCTCCAAGCTACAGCCCACGATGCAATGACTGATGCATCTCAGTACGACCCCAACTATAACTTTGGATATCCGCCAGGCTAGCCATGGCAATAAACCAACTTAGGCCAAAAGCCTAAGCTTGGGGGAGTACGTATTTCTCACCGACATTACATTTATGTTCACACACTCATTGCTTGATGTCGGTGCTCATACTTTTTCACTGTAATATCCATGCTAGTTTATTTTCTTTTTATGTTTTCTTCTTGTGTGTTTGATAAACCTTAAGAAAAACAAAAAAAATTAGTAGTAGCTTTTAGCTAGTTTACTTTTCTTGTTGTAGTAGTAATAATTAAAAACAAAACCCAAGAATATTTCATGTTCTTCTTTTGCTTGTTGGGAGCTTTCCCGTGTAAATAGTTTTATTTCTTTTCTTTTGTTTGGGGGTCGATAGGAGAAGACCATAATGAAAATGTTTAAGTGGCTCTTATATGCATTATTGTTGATTTAACCAAGAGTCCATATGGCCTTGTCTTCTCTTTTGTATTGAATTCTCGTAGATTCCAGCTTAGTCCAATGCACGTGCACTATTATTATTATTCACATCATTCGGTCGTGCAAGTGAAAGGCAATTATGACGATATATGATGAATTGATTGAGATGAGAAAAGCTGGTATGAACTCGACCTCTCTTGTTTTTGTAAATATGATTAGTTCATCATTCCTGATTTAGCCTATTATGAATAAACATGTTTGACATGACAATTAGAGATTATAGTTACTTATGCCATGCTTAATTAGCTAGGAGCTTATAATGGTTTACCTTGTGTGCCAACATGGTATTAAAATGGTTGTGATGTGGTATGATAGGGCGGTATCCTCCATTGAATGATTCAAGTGACTTGACTTGGCACATGTTCACACATGTAGTTGAAACAAAATCAACATAGCCTTCATGATATTTATGTTCATGGTGGATTATATCCTACTGATGCTTGCACTCCATCTTCAGTAATTTTAATGCAGGTTCATGACTGTTGTCGCTCTCTAGTTGGTCGCTTCCCAGTCTTTTGCTAGCCTTCACTTGTACTAAGCGGGAATACTGCTTGTGCATCCAATCCTATAAACCCCAAAGTTATTCCATATGATTCCACCATACCTTCCTATATGCGGTATCTACCTGCCGTTCCAAGTAAATTTGTAGGTGCCAAACTCTAAACCTTCAAATGAAATTCTGTTTTGTATGCTCCAATAGCTCATATATCAACTAGGGTTGTCTGTATCTTCCATGCTAGGCGGGTTATTCTCAAGAGGAGTGGACTCCGCTCCTCACTCACGAGAAAATGGCTGGTCACCGGGATGCCCAGTCCCATGCTTTGTGCAAATCAAATCAAAATAATTGCAAACAAAACTCCCACGGGACTTTTGTTTGTTGGAGGCACTCGTTGTTTCGAGCAAGCCATGGATTGATGCTTGTTGGTGGAGGGGGAGTATAAACTTTACCATTCTGTTTGGGAACCGCCTATAATGTATGTAGCTTGGAAGATATCGCCATCTCTTGGTTGTTATGTTGACAATGAAAGTATGCCGCTCAAAATATTATTTATCTCTATTTAAAAACCGAGCTCTGGCACCTCTACAAATCCCTGCTTCCCTCTGCGAAGGGCCTATCTATTTACTTTTATGCTGAGTCATCACCCTCTTATTAAAAGGCACCAGCTAGAGAGCACCGCTGTCATTTGCATTCATTAATGTTAATTTATATTGGGTATGACTATGACTAGATCTCTTTTACCATGAATTGCAATGTTTAGTCAGTCCTTGATCTTTAAAGGTGCTCTGCATTTATGTTTTGCGGTCTCAGAAAGGGCTAGCGAGATACCATCTTGTTATATCATATCATGATTGTAGAAAGTGTTGTCATCCGAGATTTATTATTATTGCTCGCTAGTTGATTATGCCATTGATATGAGTCAACATGAGACCTAATAGTTATTGTGAATATGGTTAGTCATGATCTTTCTTTGAAAACTTGAATCTTTGGCTTTACATATTTACAACAACAAGAGCAAAACAGAGTTTGTAAAAGTTTTTCTTTATCACTTTCAGTTTATCAACTGAATTGCTTGAGGACGAGCAAAGGTTTAAGCTTGGGGGAGTTGATACGTCTCCGTCGTATCTACTTTTCCAAACACTTGTGCCCTTGTTTTGGACTCTAACTTGCATGATTTGAATGGAACTAACCCGGACTGATGTTGTTTTCAGCAGAATTGCCATCGTGTTATTTATGTGCAGAAACAAAAGTTCTCGGAATGACCTGAAACTTCACGGAGATTATTTTTGGAAAATATAAAAAATATTGGCGAAAGAATCAAGGCCAGGGGGCTCACACCCTTTCCACGAGGGTGGGGGCGCGCCTGCCCCCCTGGGCGCGCCCCTTGCCTTGTGGGCCCCCTAGAGCTCCATCGACCTCAACTCCAACTCCGTATATTCGTGTTCGGGGAGAAAAAAATCAGAGAGAAAGATTCATCGCGTTTTACGATACGGAGCCGCCGCCAAGCCCTAAACTCTCTCGGGAGGGCTGATCTGGAGTCCGTTCGGGGCTCCGGAGAGGGGAATCCGTCGCCGTCGTCATCATAAACCATCCTCCATCACCAATTTCATGATGCTCATCGCCGTGCGTGAGTACTTCCATCGTAGGCTTGCTGGACGGTGATGGGTTGGATGAGATTTATCATGTAATCAAGTTAGTTTTCTTAGGGTTTGATCCCTACTATCCACTATGTTCTGAGATTGATGTTGCTATGACTTTGCTATGCTTAATGCTTGTCACTAGGGCCCGAGTGCCATGATTTCAGATCTGAACCTATTATGTTTTCACGAATATATGTGAGTTCTTGATCCTATCTTGCAAGTCTATTGTCACCTACTATGTGTTATGATCTGGCAACCCCGAAGTGACAATAATCGGGACCACTCCCGGTGATGACCGTAGTTTGTGGAGTTCATGTATTCACTATGTGTTAATGCTTTGGTCCTGTACTCTATTAAAAGGAGGCCTTAATATCCCTTAGTTTCCGCTAGGACCCCGCTGCCATGGGAGGGTAGGACAAAAGATGTCATGCAAGTTCTTTTCCATAATCACGTTTGACAATATTCGTAATACATGCCTACATTACATTGATGAATTGGAGCTAGTTATGTGTCACCCTATGTTATGACTGTTACATGATGAACCACATCCGGCATAATTCTCCATCACCGATCCAATGCCTATGAGCTTTTCACATATTTCTTCTCCACTTATTTACTTTTCCTTTGCTGCTGTTACAAACACTACAAAACCCAAAAAATACTACTTTTGCTATCGTTACCGTTACTTTCATACTACTTTGCTACTAAATACTTTGCTGCAGATACTAAGTTATCCAGGTGTGGTTGAATTGACAACTCAACTGCTAATACTTGAGAATATTCTTTGGCTCCCCTTATGTCGAATCAATAATTTGGGTTGAATACTCTACCCTTGGAAACTGTTGCGATCCCCTATACTTGTGGGTTATCAAGGAGTCACCATAAACCGGCTCTCCTAGTTATCTTTAGCCCTAAGATTATTTTTTCTCCCCCCTTGGGGTGCCCTGCCGCTCCTTATATATGTAAAAGGGGCGTGTTACATGTAGAGTCTAACTCGGATTAAGACTTAAACTATTTTGACTTCTCTTCATGGGCTTCTTAACATCTTTGGCATCTTAACGTTTCGGGCTTGTTAACCCTAGGTGACTCTGTCTGCCGGGTTATAACCGTCTCCCGGGTTATGATCTGACTTAACACATGTCGAGTTATCATCTGACTTAACACCTGCCGGGTTATCATCTGACTTAACATCTGTCGGGTTATCATCTGACTTAACACCTGCCGGGTTATCATCTGACTTAACACCTGTCGGGTTATCATCTGACTTAACACCTGCCGGTTTACCAACTCCCAGCCGGGTTATAACTCCGGCCGGGTCATACCGCGGGGTATATCCCCGACATTAGCCCCCAGTTTAATTTGGATTTATCCATGTTAAACTGATCCTGATCATCCTTAAGTCCTTGTCATTTCCTTCTTCTAGAAAATCCGGGTCAACAGGCCAGCTTCATAATCAATTTGCTGACATTGGTTTGTCACAAAGAAATATTGTGAAGAATAATTCATTTGATTCATCTCCCAATGCTTAAACAAAATATTGGTCCTTGAAATACTCATCTGATCCTCAGCCGGCTTAAGGATGTAGAACTTGCCGGTTTACCATTGCCAAAATTGCCGGTTTGTAAATATTGATGGCACGGGGTCATAACTGTTTGTTAACATCAGCTTCGAAAATATACCTCATATATGCCCATCACTTGTAGCCCCCAAGTATTAAGAAGGTAACGTAGTAACAACTTAAGAATTGCTTCAATATGAATGTCACAAGCTTGAAGAAATCCTGGTTGTTTATCTCAATCACTAGTCAGAACTGAGTATTCCACATATGTAGCCCCCAAGTGCCGGGTTGTCATGCTTGCAGGAACCTGTGACTTGTAATTGCCTGATGCTCATAAAAACTTCAACCAGTGTAGCCCCCAAGGGCCGGTTAATTATGCAAATAATGAGCAGGGACTTTGAAAATATGATCATGTAGACTTTAACAGCAACATGTAGCCTCCAAGGGCCGGCTTAGTAAGATAATACTAAGCTGGGACTTTATATATACTTCATTGAAAATAACATCATATGATGTAACTCCCATCATGGGGCTTGAACCCACGTCCGCAAGGTTTAGAGCTTTGTGCTTTACCAACTGAGGAGTGGACCCTTCAATATAATGGATTAAGACTTGTGTACCTTGAATTGTTGACAGGAGCAATTGGTAGCCCCCAAGGGCCGGCTCATTACAATGCGATGAGTCGGGTCTTCAATAAGGTGATGAAAAAATGACTTTGCATTAGCCCCCAAGTGCCATGATGCATGCTGGTAGTGACATGGGACTTGCATATTTGATGTAATCTCAATTTGAATCATGTAGCCCCCAAGTGCCGGGTCGTAAGCCTGCAGCGACTCAGGACTATTCCTTCCATTGTAGAATAAATCATATCCATCGATAAAATAATATCCTTTGCGCTAAAGCGACTTTGAAAACCTCAATCATAATACTGGTTATTGATAACCATAGTAAAAATCCAGCCACGTTGGCTATTAAAGATTTGAATAATATACCCAATGATTTATAAGTGCATGATTTCAATGGTGCAATCCAAATATATACTCGCGACTTATAGTCGAAAGCCAGGTCGGGTTAATAAACACCGGATATTAGTTTACCTCTTACCGGTGACTTATAGTCAAAGGCCAAGCCGGGTTAATAAACACAGGATAAATTATACTCATAAAGCATTATAAACCTAAAAAATCAAGAATGATTTAAATAGTCATAATTATGGATGTTTCACTGATCAAGAGGGCTTAAGCTATGATTCAGATATGACCAAAACTCCTAAGTGATCATCCTGGTGGCCTTACGCCGATCAAGAGGGTTTAAGCTTTGGTTCGAATACAACCAAAGCCCCCAAGTGATTTCCCTAGTTGCCTTACATCGATCAAGAGGTGTAGCTATGGTTCGAATACGACCAAGCCCCCAAGTGATTTCCCTGGTAGCCTTACGTCGATCAAGAAGTGTAGCTATGGTTCGAATATGACCAAGCCCCCAAGTGATTTACCAGGTGGCCTTACACCGATCAAGAGGTGTAGCTATGGTTCGAATACGACCAAGCCCCAAGTGATTTCCCTGGTGGCCTTACGCCGATCAAGAGGTGTAGCTATGGTTGGAATACAACCAAGCCCCCAAGTGATATTGTGAGCTGTGCTCAAGGGGCACCTATGTTTGAGTTGTGCTTTTGAACAGACTCTCTTTGGTCCCTTTAATTTTTCCCGAGAACTCGAACTTGCGAGAGATTATTATTTTGAACCAGGAATTCTTAAACCGAATATTGAGAGCTTCAAAGCTTTGTGGGAGACAGCTTTCCCTTGAGCCGTATTTTAAACTGAAATCCTTCTTTTTAAGCCGGAAATTTGCTGATGGCCTTTAAATTTGTGCCAATATGGCGGCTTAAGGTCCTGCATTCGATAACTTTGCAAGCTGAAGTAGTTGCTCTTTTAAAGAAAGCAATATATAATATAAAAATATACTGGATGGATTTCACCTGATATGTTAGGCCAGAAATTATCCACCGCGGAGTTGATCATCAGCACGGTGAAGCTGAAATCAATCATGGCCGAGTCAGCCGTGGCAGCAGACAGATGAGTCGGCCGCGGGATTGTAAGATGGTGCGGACGGGCGAGTTAATTGTAGGCACGGTCAGCCGGGCGGACGGGCGAGTCAGTCGCGTTGTGTTGATGTAGCAGGAGCACGACACACATGTCCGTGAAGCTGTGCGGCACAGCCGAACGTGCATCTGCGGTATAATGGCATAAACAATTGCCCTGTGTAAAAATGTTACAGGGCAGAATAATTGTTCTTTGACAAAAAAAAAGTGTTTAATAAGAAATAGACTTAGATGGATATCACCTGATGATTTTGTGTTCTGCATTGGAGGCAATTTATAGATGACAGTAGTACCAGTAGTTAATTTTGAGATGGGACGGCCGGTCATATCAATGACTGGCGTTTCTTACCACTGTACCGATACTCTGTTACTGAAGAAGCTGAACACCTACTTTGGTCTGCGCAGTGCCTGCCGCGGCCAGCCACACTTGCTGTGGCCTCACACAATGAAAACAATACCAGATGTTTCTGGACTCTGTACTGTTCCCTTGATTTCCCAAACACCTGTGTAAACATGTGAGAGCCTGCCATTTTATCTCAAGCATTGAGCTATTCTGGAATAAGTGATCATGATTCTTTAGCAACCCAACTGAATGCAGGCTCAAGGTTTCTCGCTTGCATCGCTTCAAGTATTCATATATCTGGATTAAAAAACTTCTCTAGGAGCTTGAGATATTTGCTCAAGGCAATATTCAATTTCTTTTCTCATTCCTCAAGTTGGATCAATAGCACCTTTTTTGTTTAACTTGGCCTTTAGTTCTGCAAGGATGGACGAGCGGTCATAACTGCCCATGGTATCCGCATTCATCATCTGCATCTTCAATATGGCCTGCTCAACTTCATTCACTATCCGACCAATGGCTTCCTGAACTTTAGCAGAAGATAACACATGCTTTTCAACAATTCGGTCAAATGCCTTTCTTAAATTGTCGATATCCAGTGTCATGCCCCCAACTGAGCTGCACGGTTTTTGTACGTCGCGACCAATCGTGGCGAAAACGGCTGAATTGTGGCGCAACTGAAGGGGAGGTTCAGGCGAGCCTACGGCCACAGCGGCAGAGGCGAGGCGGCTCGAGGTCAACAGGTCGTAGCTCCAACAGCAGAGGCGGTCATCGGTTTGCAAAGTGACTCGGAGGCCACGGCAACGAGGTTGCTCGGCCGGGGCGGCTGAGAAATAGGGGCTCGTAGACGGCAGCTCGCGGAGGACCACGACGACGGAGGGCCAGCCGTGGCAGAAAACTGCGGCAAAGGAGGTCAGACGCGGCGGAGTTCATGGTGCGCGAGCCAGCAACCGTCACAGGTTCTGGCGGCTCGATGGAGGAGCCGCAGGCGTCGACCGGTCGAAGCAAGGCGGCAGAGGCAGATGAAGACCATGGCAGTATAAGCGGCGGCAATTTGTAGGCGCGGTGAAGACAAGTTGGAGGCGGAGCGAGGCGACTCGGTCTCGGCAGATCGGTTCAAACTCCAAGCCGCGACGGCAGAAACGAGCAGCGAAGGCAAGGTCGCACCCGCGGGAGCGGGCGGCTCAGCCGCAACGACAGTGGTAACTCGGCGGCAGGCCATGGCCACAACGGCGTCGGGGCCGCTTGAGGGCGTTCAGAGCGACGGCAAGCAAGCGCAGAGGCAATCGGCGACTCGAGAAAAAACAAGTTCATACTCATGTCCAAGTCCTTCTCCGGTTCGTGGTAAAGACGAGGCCAAGGCGGATCACTTGGCAACTATAACTCAGATGGCCGCAGGGGCGGCGGTGAGGCCGGGTTGACTTGATCCGGCGGCGGTTCAACACCAGGACTGCAGCTCCATGGAGGCGGAGGCGAGCCAGGCGTGGGAGACCCGGCAGGGTGCAGCGGTGAGGCGAAGCAGCGAACTTCCTGAACCGCCGGTGGTTTGCGTGGTTGCGGTGGTTTAGGCAAGGACCACAGCGGTATAGGCGAGGACCACGGCCGGGTCGTTCTGGTAGCGGCGGGTCGTGCAGATAATGGCGGAGGCAGCGGTGGCGGCTCGGCGGCCTGACCAGCGAAACCTGCGCGACTTCGCGTGGCGAGGCCAGTGGCTACAACCTAGTCGACCGCCGGGGCGGATGTGCCTTTGACGGCGACTCGAATTGATGGTGGGTCGACGAAGGCGACTTGAAGCGGAGATGAGTCCCTAGTGACTTGAGCGATAGAAAAAGTGGGTCGTGGTCCAGAGGCAGCTCAGCGGAAACGATGTTGGCCAGCGAGGGCGGGTCAAAGCGGAGCGGCGGCTCATCAGCGGGATGCCAGCTACCCGGAGCGAGCAGGAGCAGCGTCCGGCAAAACCAATCCAGAAACTCCTCGAGGGCGAGTCAAAGCGGAGCGGCGGCTCATCGGCAGGATGCCAGCAACCCGGAGCGAGCAGGAGCAGCGTCCGGCCAAAACCAATCCAGCTACTCCTCGAGGGCGACTCGGTAGTAGCATATGAGTCTGTAAAGATATCTTGATCCGCTTCCGGGAGCCGGTACCCCGACTCTGATCCAACTTGTCCTAATATTTGACAGGTTACCATATTGGACTATGTGATGTCTACCTTATGTTGTCTTGGTCTTCATGGGGAAACATCGAGCCATTCTAGCTGATGGTATCGATGGGTCATGTTTCACCACCAAAACTGGTAGCAACCTTGATCCGATCAGCTCACCTTGTTCCTTGTATTCATATATCTTAGCAGATCGTAGTTGTATTGGCGTTTACGTGTCCCGATCGGAATACGAGCCTCCGGGTACACGTTGAATATGCTCCGAAAACTCCCACCGTCTCGCGACAAAAAACAATCGGATCAATTGCGTGTGACATCAACGCAACCCCAATTTCTCTCTCGATCTTAATCTTGTATCGGCTCTTCATCACTTGTCGATCGCGAACTCCTCGATCCCTGGGAGTGATCCCTTCAAGAACTCAACACCACTGTGCGCAGGCCCCATGGTGGGCGCCAACTATCATGGAATTGTCACGGCAGATGTCCTAGTGTGAGTACTTAGTCATGAGGCCAACGCATCTATGTGGTAGCTTGAGAGGGGTTGAGCGAAATCGAGAAGCGCAACACAAGACAAGGATTTAGACAGCTTCAGGCCCCGGGAAACATCATCCGGTAACAACCCTACATGTTGTTTGTGGCTAGGTCTCATTATCCTCACGAGGGAGTCACTGTAAACCGGCTCTCCTAGTTATCTCTAGCCCTAAGATTATTTTTATCCCCCCTTGGGGTACCCTGCCCCTCCTTATATAAGTTAAAGGGGCAGGTTACATGTAGAGTCCAACTCGGGTTAAGACTTAAACTATTTTGACTCTCTTCATGGGCTTCTTAACATCTTGGGCTTCTTAACGTCTCGGGCCTGTTAACCCTAGGCGACTTTGCCTGCCGGGTTATAACAGTCTCCCGGGTTATGATCTGACTTAACACCTGCCGGGTTATCATCTGACTTAACACCTGCCGAGTTATCATCTGACTTAACATCTGCCAGGTTATCATCTGACTTAACACCTGCCGAGTTATCATCTGACTTAACACCTACCGGGTTATCATCTGACTTAACACCTGCCGGTTTACCAAGTCCCAGCCGGGTTATAACTCCGACCGGGTCATACCGCGGGGTATATCCCCGACAGTACCCCCGTTCCCAGGACGCCGACAAGGGGCACGGTGCTTCTTCAAAGTTTTCAATAGTTTCTTTACTGCATGCTCTGAAAGGTTAGCACTAATAATAACATGATATATCTTCTTTTCACCAAGATAAGCATATTTCAAAGTATCAAGTAACTATTTAAGCTCAAACACGGGATCACCCTTCGCTGGAGGAGGATCCCCAAGAATCTCAACAGGCAAGTTGTGTTTCAAAATAGACATTTGGTTAAAGAATATTTCATCTAATTCATTCCTTTCATTCATGAACATATCATTTTCATGGTATAATCAATATTGATCTAAAGGATCAATAGGAGGCACAACCACCATGGTTGTCTCCTTTGGGCGTCAGGTTTTCCATCTGACTGAGGATTCTGTGGCAGCGGCCCTTGAAGCAGCCCTTGGAGGTTCGGCGATTGAGTTCATGGTTTTCTTGATTAAGGATAAGGTATTTGGATTTCAAGTTTCTTGCAAGGCAGTAGCCATGATGATTCTAAGTCTTAGATCATTTGCATGTGCCCATTTCAAATGTTACTTCCATCTTTGGAGTAATGGTGGCCCTTCCAAAATGTTACTTCCATCTTTGGAGTAATGTCTTAGATCATTTGCATGTGACCATTTCAAATGTTCAAGATCTGGAATTTAGAATGTGATGCTGAATGGGTTCTTGTTAGCCCTTCCAAAAGGCGTGCTGCTCTGGGTTTTTTAGCCATGCACAAGAGACCTCCTAAGTCATCGTTCAAGTTTGCTACTTCAGTTAGCAAGAAAGCTTCATTTGCAATTTTTCAAAACTATGCAGCTTGTCGTGGTTATCATTTTCCTGCCTCTGAAAATTGCATTCAAACTACTGAAGATGCTGGGTATTCTATTCCGCCGCATGAGAGGGTAGTCATTAGACCCACTTTGCCGCGAATCTCCGGTGGATGTCGACGAGGCCATCGATATCTTTTGGCACGGTGCAAGATCTGATGTCCCCGGCTGATCGGGCGCCGCCATCCTCGGGCGGGAATCTTGGTCCTTTGAATGTGGACGTACCTGACCATGTTGGGCCGGTCTGTGCCACGGGCTGGGAGGAGCGTGGGCGTCTTGGGCCGCTGGATTGCGCTGAGCAGGAGCACCCCCTGGGCTTCCCAATTTTCCTTCGTCGCAACACACGAGAAATGATTTTGATAATTTGATCTCGGGTATGGTTGAGGAAGTTCTCACGTGTCAGATTTGTTTGGCAAAGGGGCATTTTTCTTATGCTTGCACATCTAAACTCAAGTGCCTCTCTTGCTGCCTTGTCGGGCATGCTAAAAAGATTGTAACAAATTTGCTCGTTTATTGGGTTGGGCTTGGAAACCAAAACCCGCTAACGTTGCAACTTCTCAGGTTTCCAGCGAGAATATCTCTCTGACGCCACATTTACCAATCTTGGACCTCTCTTGCACTTCCACATTAACTCCCTCGTCCAGTCCAATGAGCCCTGGACCCAAGACTCCATCGTCTCCGCCGTCTGCTACACCTCCTCCGCCACTCCACTCTCCGTCGGCGTCTCCGGAGCTTCATCGCGCCGACCCCATGGCCAACTTTCACCTGGATCCTCTGCTCTATGTCCCGGCTGGCCACCACATTGTTGACGGTGGTGAAGATCGGGTGCCGCGCACCTTTGTGACGCCACATACCCCAATTGTGCGTCGCCATGAAGAGTTTATGCTTGCAGAGGTAATGCCGATCCCTCTGCCCGATCAGATTGGTGCTGCTAGGGAAGAAGTTGTGCAGTGGCTGCAAGCGCATGGTGTTTTAGTAAGGTCGGCGCAGCCATGGATTCGTTTTGTAGGTCTTTTTGAGCTTCGTGATGCTGTTGTCCGCTTCCATTTGCTCCAACTTCCGCCGCAGCTGCTGGGCAATGATCGATTCGTTCGATTCATGAAGCATGATGAGGGGGAGTCTTTTTGGGGCGCCCAAGGTTTCCGTCAAGGTTTACTCATGTTCTTGGGCATCCCTTTGGATCTTCGCAACACTGACTGCATCAGGGCTGCTGTGAACACTTTTGGCAAGTTTCACCACTGGATTAGTGATGATCCATATGGTTCGATCTCTGGTTTTTGCTTCTTTCCCTGAAGATGTTCTTGTGCCCCGTGATGTTGTCTTCATGGACTATGCGGCCTCGGGTGGCGCGCGGGTATCTTGGACGGCTTCTCTGTTTATCTTGGGGGCGAATTTTGCTGAACAGATGCCACAGGATGAGGATTGGATGCCCATCAATGGCAATCCACATCCGGTTCCCTGGGTTCAGTTCCCTGAACTGCCGCCTTTCGTTATGCCTCCGTATCCTGCCTTGGGATGGAATGATATCCCCCATCCAGCTCCTGAACCTACTGTGAATGATGTGGAAGACAAAAACTGGGGTTGGAACGAGCCTGTGGACCAGCCGGTGCCGCAAGATCAGGAATCTATGATGATAGATGTCTCTATTCAGCCCGGTTCTGATGCTGTCCAACAGGACCATGTCATACCAGTTTCTTCTGATGAGGAGCTGCCTGAAGTTGATATTGTCCCATCAACTGATGATGTTAATGATGCCAGTAACTGGGCTATTGTGATCTACCAGCCTCCTCTGATTGTGCCTGAAGTGGAGCTGCCTGCTGCTGTCCCTTTTGGGCCGCCTTTGCCTCCTGAGATGGTGTGGAGGAGGTCTTTTGAGAACCTTCTGCAGGCTCCTGTGGTCTACAATGTTCCTAAACCTGTTGCTTTGCAGCCTTTTGAGCCTGTGATTTTGTCTATGAGAAGTTGGGACTTGGCCTTTGGTGACGCTGATCTGCCTATGTTAACCTGGAAGTAGCAGGCACCAGTTAGGCCAATTGCTAGGGCTTTGTTCCCTGAAGATGTTACTGACATTCAGTTTGCTGCTGTGCCCCAGAAAGCTAGGAGGCCTCGCAAGACGTTGGCGCCAACTCCCATTGTTGAAAATTTTGTTCGAAGATGCACCAGAAGCTCGGCCCAACATGATGGTTTCAAGCCCACCTTCCAGGAGCTTTCTCTGCAGCCCAAAAGGAGGAAGCCCAAAGCAAAGCCCTTTACTGCTGAGATGCCTGATGACCCAGCCCTAGAGGAGATCCCACCACCTACACTTGTTGCTCGTCTGCAAGAAATTGGCAGGGAGCTGGAGATTGATGCTCAACTCCTTTCTGTGGATGCTCTTATGGCGAATCCACCTCATGTTGCTGCCACTAATGCAAATGATTAATGTTCTCATTGGGTTTTGGGTCTGGCAAGCCTCTGAATTTGCTATATTCTTTGTTCTTTTATGTGTCACCTTATTTTGCAAACTTTATTGTAATGTTCTTTGAGTCGATCGTATGTGCTACTTTGTTCATATGGCATTGTGTGCTGTATGCTATCTGGATCTTATCAATGCTTGTTTTAATGAGTAAATCTGTAGAAACTGGAATGTTTTGTGCTGGTATGTCAGAGGTTTAAATTCAGAAGCTAGGCAGCGAGCAGTTAGACAAAAAATCGATGAAAGCCAGTGTGCTGTTGCATGTTTACAGGAAACCAAATGTTCTTCTTTTGACTCTAGGTCAATTAAGAGTTTCTGTCCCAAGAGATTTGACAGCTTTGCTTGCTCTCCTGCAATGGGAGCCTCTGGCGGAATTATTGTGGTCTGGAATTCCTCTGTTTTTATTGGATCTTTAATCGAAATTCAGCAGTTTGCTGTAGTTGTTGAGTTTGTGTCCAGGCAGAACAATGAAAAAATGGACTCTGGAGGTTGTTTATGGTCCTTGTCAGGGTGAAGCTAGAGATGCTTTTGTCTCTTGGCTTTATAATCTCAACATTCCTGTTGATGAGAATTGGCTACTTTTAGGAGATTTTAATTTCATTAGGTCCATAGATAACAAGAATTTACCTAGAGGGGACCTGAATGATATGTTCATCTTCAATGAGATTATTGGGCATTTGGGACTCCTGGAGTTGCCCATCAAGGGAAGAGCATTCACCTGGTCAAATATGCAAGATTACCCACTCCTAGAGCAATTAGACTGGTTTTTCACATCGGTTGACTGGATAACTGTATATCCTATGACTGAAGTGCTCCCCCTTGCTAGGACTGCTTCTGACCATGTACCCTTTGTTGTCACAATCAAAACTTCTATCCCTAAATCAAATCTTTTTAGGTTTGAAAACTATTGGATGGAATTGGAGGGATTCATGGATTGTGTTGCTAAGTCTTGGAATATCCCTTCTAGGAAGGGGCACATAACTGCCAAAAGTGCTGCTAAGTTTAAGCATCTTAGAATGCCTTAAAAGGTGGCAAATGAATGTCTCAAAGTTAAAGCTCCTCATTGCCAAATGCAATCATGTTATTTGGTTTACTAGATGACTTGGAAGAGTGGAGGCCTCTTTTTATTCAGGAGTTTAATTTTAGGAAAACTGTCAAAGTACACCTGGAGAAATTGCTTCATTTGCAGTTCCTTCATTGGAAGAAGAGGTGTACTGTCAGATATATTAAGGTGGGAGGGGAAAACACAAAGTTTTTCCATGCCATGGCCCTTGAAAAGACACAGAAGGAATTCTATTGCCGACCTAAAGTTACACGATGGTACTGTGGTCAATGATCATGCCCAAATGGAGGGTATTATCTGGGCTGTTTTAAAAACAGAATGGGCACATCAAGAGGCATTGTCATGGGCTTTGACCTATCTGCTCTCATCAACCCTGTGGCTGGTCTTGAAATCCTCACCAAGCCTTGTGAAAAAGAGGAAATGGACAAGGCGGTTCAGCATATGCCTATTGATAAAGCTCCAGGCCCTGATGGTTTCACTGGACTTTTCTTCAAGAAGTGTTGGCATCTAATTTCTAAAGACTTCTATGAGCTAGCTCAGGTATTCTATGAGGGTACTGCTATCTTGGAGAACATTAATGATTCATACATTACTCTTGTTCCTAAAAAGATTTCACCTGAAGAGGTTTGAGATTTTAGGCCTATCCCCTTAACTAGTATGGGTCTGAAATTCCTCTCTAAAATGGCTGCAAATAGGTTTCAACAGTTAATTTTACAGTGCATCCACAAGAATCAATATGGCTTTATTAAGAGCAGAACAATCCAGGATTGTATTGTATGGACTTCTGAATATTTGCATCAGTGGCATCAATCTAAGAGGCCAATTGTAATCCTTAAGTTGGATTTTGAAAAGGCTTTTCACTCTTTGGAACAGGAAGCTCTTTTTCAGATCCTAAGGCACAAAGGTTTTAATGAGAAATGGATTCTCTGGATGAAGCATTGCTGGGCCTTTGGTACCTCTTCAGTTCTTCTTAATGGAGTACCTGGCAAAAAAATTATTTGCAAAAAAGGAGTCAGGCAGGGTGACCCTGTTTCTCCCTTGCTCTTTGTTATTGCTGCTGACCTTGTGCAATCTGTCATCAATGACATGTTCAGAAGAGGAATCATTCATCTTCCTATCCCTTGTCATGACCAGGATTACCCTGCTATCCAGTATGCTGATGATACTCTTATCATCTTACCTATTGACAGGATTCAGCTCCTGGCTTTGAAGGATATGCTCCAAGTGTTTGCTCAGTCCACTGGCTTGGATGTCAATTATCACAAATCCTTCCTCATCCCCATAAATGTGGATCCTGTTGTCATGAATGATCTTGCTGCTGCTTTTGGTTGCCAAATAGGAAAGATGCCTTTCACCTATCTTGGACTGCCAGTGGGAACCACACGGCCTAAAATGGTGGACTTTATGCCTCTGGTGGACTGCATGGAAAGAAGAATGACTGCTAGTTCTTCCTTTCTTAATCAAGGAGAGAGACTCCAGTTCCTCAGCTCTGCTCTATCCTCAATGCCCATCTTCTTCATGGGCAGCTTGGCTGTTCCAGCTGGCATTCTCAAGCAGTTGGAGAGAATTCAGAGGCAGTGTTTGTGGAGAAAGAATAGAGATGAACCTGCCCCCTCACTTGCAGCTTGGGAGCTTATTTGTAGGCCAAAAAAGAAGGGAGGTCTTGGCATTCTCAATCTGGGGGTACAAAATGTTGCTTTGCTACTCAAACATGCTAGTAACTTCCTGAATAAAAAAGACATTCCCTGGGTTTCTCTCATTTGAAAGAGTGCCTCAAGGAACATCTGCATGTGCTTCTTTCTGGTGGAAGGATATCTGCAAGGTTATGGTAAGTCTCAGAGAGCTATCTTGGGTTGAGGTCAATGATGGTGATACTGCACTGTTCTGGTCAGATAGCTGTAATATTGGTGATGAGAACTCTCCTCTCCAATCAAGATTTCCTAGGCTATTTTCCTATGTTAAGGACCCATGGATTACAGTCAAGTAATTCTTCAATTCTCAAGATATTGTCCAGCACTTTCATATCCCCCTGTCTGCTCAGGCTTTTGGAGAGTTGGGTCTGATTCAATCCATGATGGATTCTCATAGCAGAGTAACTGGCTCTAAGGATGTGTGGTTCTGGCAGAATTCCTCCAAGCAGTTTAGACCCAAGATGTTTTACTCCCACACATTTCAATATGAAGTTTTCAACCCTCTGCTGTCTTGGATTTGGAAATCTTCTTGTACTCTCAAGATCAAAGTCTTTGCTTGGATGCTAATCATGGACAGACTGAATACTAAAGATATGGTAGAACGAAGACATTGGCACATGGAGGATGGAGTACAATGCAAGCTCTGCCCCCTGCAAGTTAGAGAAACCAGGGATCATCTATTCTTCAACTGCAATTTCAGTGTGAGAGTCTGGAATTATCTCCAAATTGATTGGCCGACTGGACATTCTATGTATGATGTGGTTATTCAGGCTAAGAGTGATTTTCACAAGCCTTTTTTCTCTGAAGTTTTGTTCACTTCATGTTGGAACATATGGATCATTCGAAATGCCAAGGTTTTCAGAAATGAGAGGGCTAGTTTCTATAAATGGTGTGCTGCCTTTAGACATGATATCTCCTTGCTGCAATACAGGATTAAGTTTGCCTACAAGGATGACCTTCTAAAGTGGATCTCCTTCCTTCCCCCTTAAGGCTTAGTGTAGTAAGGCATCCCTGCCTCCCTCCCCTTCCTCTTAGTTTAATCTATTTTTTGTTAGATTACCCCTTGTAATCACTCTCTGTATCTTGTTACTTTGTTCTAATAAAGGTTTTGATTTGCTGTGGGGGTTTTGCCCCACAGTTCCCAGTCAAAAAAAAACAATAGAAGCAAGACCAATAACTTCATCTCTATTAGGCAATTCTTTATCATGGGGTTGTCTACGAAATTTAGAGAAAATAAAATCATGATACACATCCCCAAAACTTCCAGTAACAGTTTCTTTCTCAAAATTTATTTTCGCATTAACAGTGTTCAAGAAAAGTCTACCAATATAATGGGACAAAAATCATCTTGTGGGGAACCAAGAACAAGAAAATCAGTAGGGTATTTTATTTTCCCACACAAGATTTCAACATCTCTAACAATCCCAATTGGTGATATAGTATCTCTATTGGCAAGCTTAATAGTAACATCAATATCTTCTATCTCAGCGGGTGCAATATCATTTATAATTTCTTGATATAAAGTAAAAGGTATTGCACTCACACTAGCACCCACATCACATAAGCCATGATAACAATGATCTCCTATTTTAACAGAAACAACAGGCGTGCCAACAATAGGTCTATGTTTATCTTTAGTATCAGGTCTAGCAATTCTAGTAGCTTCATCACATAAATAAATAACATGCCCATCAATATTATCAACCAAGAGATCTTTAACCATAGAAATACTAGGTTCAAATTTAATTTGTTCAGGGGGTGTAGGTGTTCTAGTATAACTCTTACGAACCATTGTTGAATCTTTAGCTTGATTCTTTATCCAAAAAGGAAAAGGTGGTTTCTCAATGTAAGCAATAGGAATAACAAGGTCAACATTATAAGTAGCAGTTTCTTCTTCAACTCTAATAGGTTCTACTACTTTCACTTCAATGGGAGGATGATATTTAAACCACTTCTCCTTAGGGAGATCCACATGAGTAGCAAATGATTCACAGAAAGAAGCTACTATCTCAGAGTCAAGTCCATATTTAGTGCTAAATTCACGAAAAGCATCAGTATCCATGAAAGATTTAACACAATCAAACTTAAGGTTTATACCTGACTCATTACCTTCGTCGAGTTCCCAATCTTCAGAGTTGCATTTAATTCTTTCCAATAAATCATGTTTGAATTCAATAGTCTTATTCATAAAAGAATCAGTACAAGAAGTGTCGAGCATGGATTGATGATTATGAGAAAGCCGAGCATAAAAATTCTGAATAATAATTTCTCTTGAGAGCTAATGATTGGGACATGAATATAGCATTGGCTTAATCCTCCCCAAAGCTTGAGCGATAATTTCTCCTTCATGAGGCCAAAAATTATAAATATAATTCCGATCGTGATGAACCAGATGCATAGGATAAAACTTCTAATGAAATTCCAATTTCAATTGTAATTCCAAGTTCCAATATCATCGCATAGCCTATACCATGTCAATGCCTTTCCCTTCAAAGATAAAGGGAAGAACTTCTTCTTGACATCATCCTCAGGCAAACTCGCAAGCTTAAATAATCCACAAACTTCATCTACATAGATTAGATGCATATCAGAATGTAGTGTTCCATCTCCTGCATAAGGACTAGCTACCAGTTTCTCTATCATACCTGAAGGAATTCATAATAAATTATTTTAGTAGCTTTAGTAGGTTGAGGACCAACTTCTTGCTCGACCGGTCGAGGTGAAGATACCCCGAACAAGCCCCTCAAAGGATTATTTTCCATAGTGACAAGTGACAGTAAATTTCAACACGTGATATAAATGTTTCCTTACCAAATTCCACTCACTAAAGGCGCTTCACTCCCTGACAACGATGCCAGAAAAGAGTCTTGATGACCCACAAGTATACGGGATCTATCGTAGTCCTTTTGATAAGTAAGAGTGTCGAACCCAACGAGGAGCAGAAAGAAATAACAAGCGGTTTTCAGCAAGGTATTCTCTGCAAGCACTGGAATTATCGGTAACAGATAGTTTAGTGATAAGATTATTCATAACGGGTAACAAGTAACAAGTGTAACTAAGGTGCAGCAAGGTGGTCCTATCCTTTTTGTAGCAAATGACTAGCCTGGACGAACTCTTATATAAAGCAAAGTGTGATACGTCTCCGTCGTATCTTCTTTTCCTAATGCTTTTCCTCTTGTTTTGGACTCTAATTTGCATGATTTGAATGAAACTAACCCAGACTGACGTTGTTTTCAGCAGAACTACCATGCTGTTGTTTTGTGCAGAAATAAAAGTTCTAGGATTGGAACGAAACTTTGCGAGGGGGGCACCTGGGTGGGCACAACCCACCGCCCCCCTCCAAGCGCACTCAGGTGGGTTGTCCCCACCTGGTGGCCCCGCAGATCCAGAAACTAACGCTATAAAATCACATATTTCCATAAAAAAGTAAAGAACAAAGAATTATCGCGTTTCGCGAGACGAATCCACCGCCACCTCCTGTTCTTCATCAGGAGGCCAGATCTGGAGTCCGATTGGGGCTCCGGAGAGGGGGATCTTCAATCTTCGTCGGCACCAACCCTTCTCCATCGCCAATTCCATGATGCTCCCCATCAGGAGTGAGTAATTCCTTCGTAGGCTCGCTGGTCGGTGAGGAGTTGGATGAGATTCATCATGTAATCGTGTTAGTTTTGTTAGGGCTTGATCCCTAGTATCCATTATGTTCTGAGATTGACGTTGCTATGACTTTGCCATGCTTAATGGTAGTCACTTTGGGCCCGGTTGCCACGATTTCAGATCTGATCCATTTATGTTATCACCATTATATCTATGTTCTAGATCCGATCTTGCAAGTTATAGTCACCTACTACGTGTTATGATCCGGCAACCCCGAAGTGACAATAGTCTGGACACTCCCGGTGATGATCGTACTTTGAGGAGTTTATGTATTACTCGTGTGTCAATGCTTTGTTCTGGTTCCCTATTAAAAGGAGGCCTTAATATCCCTTAGTTTCCAATAGGACCCCGTTGCCACGGGAGGGTAGGGTAAAAGATGTCATGCAAGTTCTTTCCATAAGCATGTATGACTATTTTACGGAATACATGCCTACATTATATTAATGAACTGGAGCTAGTGCAGTATCGCCCTAGGTTATGACTGTTATATGATGAATATCATCCAACAAATTCACCGATCCAATGCCTACGAATTTCTCTTATATTGTTCTCACTAACTTACTATTGCTATTGTTACCGTTGCACTTGCTACAAAATCATTGCTGTCACTGTTACTATTACTGTTGTTGTTGATACTACTATCAAAATTATCATACTACTTTGCTACTGATCACTTTGCTGCAGATAATTAATCTCCAGGTGTGGTTGAATTGACAACTCAGCTGCTAATACCCGCAAATATTCTTTGGCTCCCCTTGTGTTGAATCAATAAATTTGGGTTGAATACTCTACCCTCAAAAACTGTTGTGATCCCCTATACTTGTCGGTTATCAAGACCTTTTTCTGGCGTTGTTGCCGGGGAGCATAGCTATATTTGTGGAGTCACTTGGGACTATTATCAAATTATTACTATGAAGAATCTGAAGGACGCTAAGACTAAGATTTTTCCCTCCAAGGCGAGGGGAGGTAAGGAATTCCCATCTAGCTATGCACTTGATTCATCCTCTGTTATAAGTAAACTTGCAACACCACCGCATGCTATTAATCCTGATATGTTGCAAGTTATTGATGATGCTACTTCTTCTATGGATGATATTTATGATGATGTTAGTACCTTGCTTGATGATAATGTGCCACTTGGTGAATTTCTTGATGAACAACTTGCTAGAACTAAAGCTTTTGAGAATGTTCAAACTGATGAAATTGTTGAAACTGATGAAGAGCTTGAAATTGAAAATCTTGAAACACCTATTAGAACTAATTCTCCTATATATGATATGCCTAAGATACCAGAAGGTTGTGTTATGGATGAGGAGACAACTAGAGACATTCTTGCTTGTAAGGATAGAACTGGTCTGGAAAAATTGTTATGCAAGTATAAAGAAAAGACTTTGAATGCTAAAATGAAATGTGATCCTCAGTTTGCTACTTCACCTATCTTTGTTGATGATAAGGATTATGAATCCTCTGTCGACCCTTAATTACTTTGGTTGAATCTGATCCTTTCCATGGTTATGAAACTGAAACTATTGTGGCACATCTTACTAAGTTGAATGACATAGCCACTCTTTTGCTCATGATGAGAAAATCCGGCACTATTATATTCTCAAACTATTTCTGTTCACATTAAAGGGTGCTGCTAAGACTTGGTATAATACTCTTGCTCCCGGTTGTGTGCGTAGTCCGCAGGATATGATTTATTACTTCTCTGAAAAATATTTTCCTGCTCATAAGAAACAAGCTGCCTTATAGGAAATATTTAACTTTGTGCAAATTGAAGAAGAGAATCTCCCACAAGCTTGGGGGAGGCTTCTCCAATTGCTTAATGCTTTGCTGAATCATCCTCTTAAGAAAAATGAAATACTTGATATCTTCTATAATGGACTAACTGATGCTTCTAGGTATTTCCTAGATAGTTGTGCTGGTTGTGTTTTCAGGGAACGAACTGTTGGACAAGCTGAAGAATTATTGAATAACATATTGAAAAATTATGATGACTCGACTCTTCCTGAACCACCGCTTAAACCTACTCCAAAGAAGAGGGGTATCTTATATCTCAGTCCTTAAGATATGCAAGAGGCAAAGAAATTTATGAAAGAAAAAGGTATTAAAGCCGAGGATGTCAAAAATTTACCTCCTATTAAAGAAATACATTGGCTTGATACACCACCACCACCTAAGGTGGTAGAGGTAAATTCTTTAATGTAGTACAATGATAATGACAATCCTTATAATATGCATCCTAGCCAATGCCTTTATGAGTTTGAAAATTACATTAGCAAGCAAGATCATTTCAATGCAAATGTTATGAAACAATTGAAATACAATTCTGATATGATTGCTCACTTGAGTGACTTGTTATTTAGAATCTCCAATGATGTTAGAGGTGTAGGAAAGCATGCCTCTATGGTTCAAACTCAATTAGAAGAAGTTGCTAAATCTCAAAGAGAATTGCTTGATGAAATGAATAATAATATCAATGATCATGCTCTTAGAGTAATGACTAGAGGAGGAAGAATGACTGAGGAACCACTTTATCCTGAAGGACACCAGAAAATAATTGAACAAGACTCTCAAAGAGTTAACACTGATGCACCTAGTCCTTCCAAAAAGAAAAAGAAGAAGAAAAATGATAGGACTTTGCATGCCTCTAGTGAACCTGAAATATAAAAACCTCCTGACAATGATAATGAAATTTCTACCTCTGATGCTGAAACTCAATCTGGAAGTGAACACTCACCTTCTGATAATGAAAAAGATAATGATGAGGTTCACAAAGACACTCAAACAAATAATAAAGAACCAGACAATGATGTTGAGATAGAGCCATCAGTTGATCTTGATAACCAAATATCCACAAATAAAAGATATGATAAAAGGGACTTTGTTGCTAGAAAACATGGTATGGAAAGAGAACCCTGGGTTCAAAACCCTATGCCCTTTCCACCTAAGTCAACTAAAAAGAAAGATGATGAAGAATTTGAACGCTTTGCTGAATGATTAGGCCAGTCTTTTTGCGTACTCGCTTGACTGATCTCTTGAAAATGCCTCCTTATGCAAAGTACATGAAAGACACCATCACCAACAAGAGAAAAATACTGGAAGCTGAAATCTCCACCATGCTTGCTAATTATACATTTAAATATGGAGTACCTAAAAAACTTGGAGATCCGGGGATCCCCACTATACCTTGCTCCATCACAAGAAACTATGTGAAAACTGCTTTATGTAATTCAGGATCTGGTGTTAGTGTTATGCCTTTCTCTTTATATAAAAGACTTGATTTGAATAAACACACCTACCGAAATATCTTTGCAAATGGCTGATAAATCAACTGCCATACCTATCGGTATTTGTGAGGATGTGCCCGTTGTTGTTGCTAATGTTACTATTTTGACTGAGTTTGTTATACTTAAGATGCCCAAGGATGACAACATGTCGATTATCCTTGGTAGACCCTTTTTGAATACTACATGTGTTGTTATTGATTGCAATAAAAGCACGGTCACCTTTCATATCAATGGTAATGAGCATACGGTGCACTTTCCGAAGAAATAATTCCAAGTGAATGGTATTAATGTTATTGAAAAATCTCCAACAATCATTATTGGGAGTTTTCAACTACCTCTACCTACTTTTAAAAAGAAATATGAAATGCTTATTGTTGAGGACATTCATATCCCCGTTGAGGTAACTTGGTGACTTACGAAAGTTCTTCGATTTCATGCTAATCGAATGTGGTTGTTAATAATACTTGATCAACCTTATTAATGGATCATTTTTTAGAGGTATGAAGTTGATGAATTTAGTAAGCACTACCATCTGTCCTTATCTTTTGTTTTCTGATTTTATTTATTAAATAAAATAAAATGCTATGTTTTTTCTATTTTCTGAATTTCCTATGCAATAAAAAATGACCCAAAAATAAAAGTTCTCAGAATGCTATGAAAATTTAATACGATATTTTTTCTTAATATTTAAGAATTTTTGGTGCAAATAACATCAGAGGGAGGTGCACCAGGTGGGCACAACCCACCTGGGCGCGCCAGGACCCCCAGGCGCGCCCTGGTGGGTTGTGGTCCCCACGTGGCCCCCCTCACTTATCTCTTCATCCCACATCACCACCTACCTCCAGAAAAAATCACCATTGCTCTCTCTCTCTCTCTCTCTCTCTCTCTCTCTCTCTCTCTCTCTCTCTCTCTCTCTCTCTCTCGTGTTCTTGCCCCCGAACCCGGGAATTTCGATCTCTTTGCTCGAAGCTCCTTCCAAAACTGTTTTGGGGGATTGTGGCTTAGTATGTGACTCCTCCGTTGGTCCAATTAGTTTTTGCTTTAGTGGTCTATATTTTTAATAATTAGTTATACTTAGTGCTACTATAGATGAGCTTGCATGTTGAATTCTTAGAGTTCTAAGTAGTTTGAATACTTGATATGGCCTCTATGCATCCCTATGAGTAGTTGTTTTCAATCTTGTGAAGTTTTGTTGAGAAAAATTTTGTGGACTAAAAATTTCAGAATTTTGTTCATAGGAAAAAGATGAGTATATTTAGGAAGTTTGCTTCCAAGAAGAACTCCAAGGGAGTTATTGGGGAGTCATCTGACAGTGATCTCCACACCCAGAGAATGGCGGAGGTACGGCCCTGTGAATGGCCACATAACCCGTTCATGGAAGGGGCCGGAATCCTTTAGGAGTTTGCACAATATGCTGCTAATCCCGGCCTCACCGACTCCATCGCAGCCGAATGTGAATAGTATCATCTCCTTACAAATTCATTTGTGCAAAGTTTTCATTTCCTTCCTTGGAATAATCCCCCGGAGGTGCAGTTTAATTTATATGCTGAAACCCGTCAGATACCACTCACTGAATTTTTTGACACATGCATGATCCCTTCTAACGGGAATTTAATAGAGCCTAGTCCTGCAAATTTTGATGGTTTTTACCGCACTCTAACTATGGGGGGTGAGAGAGGAGTATCAGGGGTCACCGCCACTAGCATACACTTTCTTGTTGTGCATTATTTTGCTTTATTCATTGCAAAGTGTTTGCTTGCTAGAGATAAGGTAGGTGAACTCAGTGCCGCAGAGTTCGTTGTTTTACACCGTGTACTTTATGGAGACAACACTTATAGCTTGGGGGCTATTGTGGCACGTCGCCTCCACATTAAAAGATCCAAGGGTAAAATACGTGGTGGTATTTATGTTACTCGTTTAGCGAGTTACTTTAACATTCAGATACGCCAGCATGATTATCCTTTACCTAAGGTTTATTTAGATCGTCAGGCCATGGAACACCGCCAGTTTACTTCCGGCGATAACACTGACATTCCGGTTCCTTATAACCTGATTTTCAGTGTGGACACTTGTGATATTATTCCATTTCCTGCACCTGCTTTGTTTGATCCTATTGCCAGGGGCGGATAAAGGATTATGCCTGAGGACATTGTCGCCTACCGGAACAATCTAGCTGTGGCCCAAGCGGAGCCTCAGCAGTGGGATCCTCAGGTGCTTGCTCCCCAGCGCTTCAACATAGGAACCCATGGCTTCTTCGAGTGGTGATTACCAAGTTAGGCCAAAAGCCTAAGCTTGGGGGAGTACGTATTTCCATTGACATTACATTCATGTTCGCACATTTCATTCTAGTTGTCGGTGTCCACACTTTTTCATTATATCATCAATGTTAATTTATTTTCTAGCTTTCTTCTTGTGTGTTTGAGAAACTTTTAGAAAATCCAAAAATATATGTCCTGCTTCTTTTCGGTCTCTTCTTCCTAGTTTAGATTATTGTAGCACTAAAAAGAAAACCCAAAAAGGTTTCCTTGTTCTTCTTTTGCTTGTTGGGAGCTTTCATGTGTAAATAGTTTTTCTCATTTTTTCGTTTTTCTTTCTGAAGTTGCTTCCTTTTAGAAAAAACAAAAACTCCAAATATATTTCAGTGTGTTTCTCTGAATTTCTTTTCCATGTTTATTGAATCATACCAACGAGAAGACCACGATTAAAATGTTGTGTGGCTCTCATATGCATTATTGTTGATCTAACAAAGAGCCCATATTGCTTTGTCTTCTCCTGTTGAAAAAAATGTTTGCTGATTCCATCTTAGTCCACCACACTCTTGCACTATTAGTATTTTCAAATTGTTCGGTTGTGCAAGTGAAAGGCAATAATGACGATATTTGATGAACTGGCTGTGGCAGAGAGAAAACGGGTATGAACTCGACTTGTTCTGTTTTTCTAAATATGTTTAACCTAGTATCCATGATTCAGCCTATTATGATCAAACATGTTTGCAATGACAATTAGAGATTATAGTTCCTCGTGCCATGCTTAAGTAGCTAGGAGTGAATAATGATTTATCTTGGATGTCAAAATTGCATTAAAATGATTGTGATGTAGTATGATGATATGGTATCCTCCTCTAAATGTTCGAGTGGCTTGACTTGGCACATGTTCATGCATGTAGTTGAATCAAAACCAACATAGCCTCTATGATATTTATGTTCATGGTGTTCATATCCTACTCATGCTAGTATCCAATGTTACTTATGCATAATGCATGTTCATGACCGTTTTCGCTCTCTAGCCGGCCCCTTCTCAACCTATTTGCTAGCCTTCACCTGTACTAAGCGGGAATTCTGCTTGAGCATCAAAAACCTGAAACCCAAGTTATTCCGGATGAGTCCACCATACCTACCTATATACGGTATTACCCTACCGTCCTAAGTAAATTTGCATGCGCCACCTCTAAAAACTTCAAATAAATATCCTTTTTGTGTGCCTGGATTGTTCATAGACCGACGGGAGGTAGTCAGTATCTTCCATGCTAACCGGGTTATTCTCATGATGAGTGTTTATTCACTCGTCCTTGCATGAGAGGGGCGGTAATAGGGATTTCCAGTCCCGAATTCAAATTGCAATTAATTAAACATAACTCCCCCTGGACTATTGTTTGTATGGACGGTACCCATTGTTTCAGCCAAGTCGTGGAGTGTGATTGTTGGTGGAGGGGGGAGTAAACCTTTACTTTTATCGCTTAGGAACCGCCACTAATGTGTTTAGCATGGAAGATACCGATAACTAATGGTCGTGAAGTAAACAAGAAGGGTGTATTTCTCAAAATTCCATTTACCTCTATTTTAAAAACTTGAGCTTTGGCACCGCTACAAATCACTGCTTCCCTCTACGAAGGGCTATCTACTTACTTTATGTTGTGCCATCACCCTCTCAAATAATCCCCAGAACCTGAGAGCACTGTTGTCATCCTCATGCATTGTGTGTAGCTAATGTTAGGTGCATCATGACTGGATCTTTTCTACCATGAATTACAATGTTTAGTCGTTGCTTGAACTTTGGAGCTGCTCTGCATTTATCTTTTACGATCTCAGAAAGGGCTAGCGAGATACCACTATTGTCATGTTATATCATGGTTGTTTTGACAAAGTGTTGCTGTTTGAGATATCTTATTATTCCTCACTAGTTGACTATGTCATTGATATGGGTTAATATAATTTTTAAGAGTTATTGTCAACATGGTTAGTTAAAAATCTTGGCTGAAAACCTGGGTGTTGTTTAAGCTTATTTATGTAAACAAGAGCAAAAGAGTTCATAAAAGTTTTTGTTTTTCACTTTCAGTTTATCAATTGAATTGCTTGAGGACAAGCAAAGGTTTAAGCTTGGGGGAGTTGATACGTCTCCGTCGTATCTACATTTCCTAACGCTTTTCCTCTTGTTTTCGACTCTAACTTGCATGATTTGGATGAAACTAACCAGGACTGACGCTGTTTTCAGCAGAACTACCGTGGTGTTGTTTTTGTCTATAAATAAAAGTACTTGGATTGGAACGAAACTTTGTGAGGAATTTTATACAAATAAAGATAATTTATGGAGCCAAGAACCACCGGAGGGGGGCACCTGGGTGGGCACAACCCACCAGGCCCTCCCCCTCCAGGCGCGCCCAGGTGGGTTGTGCCCACCTGGTGGCCCCGCAGACCCTGAAACCAACGCTATAAAATCACATATCTCTATAAAAAACGGGGAGAAAGAATTATCGCGTTTCGCGAGACAGAGCCGCCACCACCTCCTCTTGTTCATCGGGAGGCCGGATCTGGAGTCCGTTTGGGGCTCCGGAGAGGGGTGATCTTCGATCTTCGTCATCACCAACCCTTCTTCATCACCAATTCCATGATGCTCCCTACTGGGAGTGAGTAGTTCCTTCGTACGCTCGCTGGTCAGTGAGGAGTTGGAATCCTAGTATCCATTATGTTCTGAGATTGATGTTGCTATGACTTTGCCATGCCTAATGCTTGTCACTTTGGGCCCGGGTGCCATGATTTTGGATCTGAACTGTTTATGTTATCACCATTATATCTATGTTCTAGATCTGATCTTGCAAGTTATAGTCACCTACAACGTGTTATGATCCGGCAACCCGGAGTGACAATAGTCGGGACACTTCCCGGTGATGACTGTAGTTTGAGGAGTTTATGTATTCACCTGGTATTAATGCTTTGTTCCGATTCTCTATTAAAAAGAGGCCTTAAAATCCTTTAGTTTCCAATAGGACCTCGCTGCCACGGGAGGGGAGGACAAAATATGTCATGCACGTATGACTATTTATGGAATACATGCCTACATTATATTTATGAACAGGAGCTAGTGCCATATTGCCCTAGGTTATGACTGTTATACGATGAATATCATCAAACGAATTCACCGATCCAATGCCTAGGAATTTCTCTTATATTGTTGTTGCTAAGTTACTATTGCTATTGTTACCGTTGCACTTGCTACAAAATCATTGATGTCACTGTTACCCTTACTGTTGTTGTCGCTTCTACTATCAAAATTATACTTGTGGGTTATCAAAGTGCTCCCAAGGACACATGGGAATTATTGTCAAGTTAGTTTTCATCATGCTCTATGATTCGCATTCGTTACTTTGATAATGTGACGCCCTCGATTCAATCAGACACTAATCATACACGCAAATGTGTACGATCAGGATCAAGGACTCACGGGAAGATATCACAAAACAACTCTAGTCACAAATTAAAATAATACAAGCTTTATATTACAAGCCAGGGGCCTCGAGGGCTCGAATACATAAGCTCGAATACACAAGAGTCAGCGGAAGCAACAATATCTGAGTACAGACATAAGTTAGACAAGTTTGCCTTAAGAAGGCTAGCACAAAAGCAACATCGATCGAAAAGGCAAGGCCTCCTGTCTGGGAGCCTCCTAACTACTCCTGGTCGTCGGCGATCTCCATGTAGTAGTAGGCACCGACGGTAGCATCTGGCTCATGGGCTCCGACATCTGGTTGCATCAACCGGAAAGAAGAAGAAAGAGGGAAAAAGGGGAGCAAAGCAACCGTGAATACTCATCCAAAGTACTCGCAAGCAAGGATCTACACTACATATGCATCGGTATCAATGAAATGGGTTGTATATGTGGACTGGGCTGCAGAAATGCCAGAATAGAGAGAAGGCCTAGTCCTATCGAAGACTAGCATCTTCCGAAACCACCATCTTACTGACAAATAGGAGGGAGTAGAGTAGCATAAAGTAAAGTAGTAGTAGTGTTATCAACCTCGGCCAGAGATCCTTTCTCGACTCCCTGCGAGAAAGAAATCCTAGAGCCATACTATCCAGTTCTCATCATACTCCAATTCTCATCTCAAGTATCTAGTTCTAGTTGTATCGATCGGGATACAACTCCAAGTGCCCGTTATCGTAGGACAGGCTATCGATAGATGTTTTCTTCCCTGCAGGGGTGCACCAACTTACCCACCACGCTCGATTAACTCCGTCCGGACACACTTTCCTAGGTCATGCCCGGCCTCGGCCAAACAATACGCCGCAACCCGACCTAGGCTTAATAGAGAGGCCAGCACGCCGGACTAAACCTATGCCCCCAGGGTTCATGGGCCATCTCCCAGGTAACTCCTGCACGTTGCGTGGGCGGCCGGTGAGCAGACCTAGCTACCTTCCTAAACAGGCAGGAGCTTACTAGTCCAACCCGGCGCGCGCCGCTCAGTCGCTAACGTCTATTAAGCTTCGGCTGATGTATAAGATGCAGTACGCCCATACTTTGCCCACGTGATTGTTATTGCTATCATGCCTGAGGCCCCTCGGATCAAATATGCAAATCGTAGTGGATTAGGAGCGCGGTAACAAGCGAAGACTCACGAAAGATGTGACCCGTTGCCCGTCTCAAGGACTTGCGGCAAGGGCTAGGAATGCCCGCCACGCCTCGTAATTATCTCGCGGGCACCCTCCGGATCAACCTGACTCCACATCACTGCACAATTAAGCTCGCGCGGGTACCCCTCGAAGTCGACCCGTCTTTAGTAACATGGTTCGATGTAAAGTCATAGTAACCATAGTAATCGTGTCTAAACATCACGGGGAAAACCCGAGGAATCACCCCCGGTGACTTCCACTCGATGTAGTCATCAAGGTGAACGTAAGAGGATTCACCCTCGAGATCCACACTTGAAGGGTTGCACGACAGAGTCGTATCAGAAGTGGTTAAAGAGGAAATCACCCTCGATGACCACGACCGAATAGCTACACTACAGGGTTAACATCAGAAGTGCTGATGAGGTCTCACCCTCGGTACTCGATAGTAACCCGGTGAGTGTCGAGCAACTAAGGGAAGTGATGTGCGGTGTCGGGGCCTGGTCTTCGATCCCTCTTACGATTATCCGGTAGGCGCAGTCGGGACAAAGTGGGGGTCACTGATGGATCTCTAACCAACCTATACTAAGCAGTTTAGGATAAGCAGGTAAGGTACAACATCAGGTTACAAAAGCAGGCTATGCATCAGAATAGGAGCAATCAATAACAGGAGCAAAATCTAATGCAAGCATGAGAGAATGGAACGGGCGGTATCGGGATGATCAAAGGGGGGGCTTGCCTGGTTGCTCTGGCAAGGAGGGGTCGTCGCCGACGTAGTCGATCACAGGGGGCAGCATCGGTCTTGGTGTCTACCGAAGAGAAGAGGGGGGAGAAACAGTAAATACAAAGCAAACATAGCATAACAAGACAATAAGCGGGGCTAGAGGTGTTCTAACGCAGTGCTAGGCGACACTGGCGAAGGGGGAATTCAACCGGGAATGTTTTCCTGGTTCTGGACCTATGTCAGACAGATGACCGGAGGGGGAATGTTCCATGTTCAGATAGTTAGAGGCATTTGTCAGGTAAACGGATCGCGTATTCGTATTCGTCTCGTCGTTCTAAGCAACTTTCATGTAGAAAACATTTTCATCCGAGCTACGGTTTATCTTCTATGAATTTTCAAAGATTTAAAAATTTTCTGGAATTATTTAAATTAACGGAAAAGGGAATTATGACATCAGCATGATGCAATGCTGACATCAGCAGGTCAACAGGTCGGCTGACCAGTCAAACCAGACAGGTGGCACCCACATGTCAGCCACTGTAATTAACAGAGTTATATTAAACTAATCTGAGGTTAAATAGCTACTGGGCCCCACATGTCAGTCTCTAATTAGTAACTAATTAGGTTTTAATTATTAAAACATTTTAATTAATTAATATAGGCGGTGGGGCCCAGCGTGTCGATAACCTTGGGCTGCACAGTTAGCGATGGACTTGGTCAACCCAGTCAACTAGGACCCGCTGGGCCCACTGGCAGTGGCCCTAGGGTGGCCCCAGGCCGGCCACGTCAGACGCCGGTGCCGGAGTTGGCTCTGGCGAGCCAAAATGCGATGGAGGGCGCCGGCGAGCCTCGGGATTTCGCCACGGTGGCCCAAAACAGGCGTGGCTACTCGCGTTCGAAAGCTAGCGACGTCGCGCCTTGCACGGTGCTACGGGTTGGTCTCGGGGATGACCGGAACGACACCGGGGAGAGGCGGGGCGGCCGCCGGAGTTCGGCTGCTTTCTGGTTTGGCACTATGAAGCTCGGCAGAGCGCGGGGAGGGGTGCTCCGGGCTCGCACGGGAGTGCTGAGCACGAACCCGAGCTCGTTTGAGCTTGACGGCGATTGTGGCCACGCTGATGAGTACGATGGTAGAGGAGAGCTACGGCAATGGCGGCGGCGATGCGTACTGCTAGCTAGGGCGGTGCAGAAGCGCGCTGAGAAGGAGGAAAAGGGGCGGAGCTTACAGCGCGGGCACATGTAGGCCCCTTGGGGGTTCGGGAGCGCAGGGGAGGTCGAATCAACAACGACGGTGTCCGACGACCCGCGAAGGAGGAAGAAGGGGATCCGACGCTCCAGGGCTTGTCAGATCCAGCGAGCAGCGCCGGACGATGAGGCGGAGGCCGGCGGAGCTCCGTGGCAGCACGGAAGGACGAACGAGCGCTGGTGGCCGTGGGTTCTACGGCGGCGAGGCCATGGCGGCGCTCGGATGCGGTGGGGAACGAGGGGGAGAGCGAGGAGGGATCTGGTGGGGAGAGGGAGAGGCGGAGCAGGCGACAGTGGAGAGTGGGGGAGAGGACCGAGGCGTCGGGGTCTTATCCCCTCGCCGGCGACTCCGAGGCGTCGTGATGGCAACCGGGCGCGGGCGCGCGCGTGTGCTGTTCGGTCGATCGAACAGTGCAACGGGAGAGAGACGACCCAGGGGGTGGGTCGTGGGCCGTCCGGCTGGCCGAGGTGGGCTAAAGCCCAGTAGGGCATGGGCTTTCTCTCCCCTCTGCTTTTCCTTTTTCCTTTTCTTTGTTTGTCTTTTTTTTCAGCAGCTTTTGCATTTGTTTTTAGCCACTATTGACTTAGCAAAATTATGCCACCGGCCAAAACAAGTTCAAAGAATGATTGGGCACTGCCACAAGAAGGATTTTGCGGCCTTTGAAATAGTTTGCAATTTTTAAAATAATTAAAAAGACATTTAATTTATTGCTTAGGTCACTGTTTTAAGTAGTTTAGGCCACTCAAACCTTTTACAAAAATGTTGGTTCAGCACCAATATTAACAAATGATTATTTGCCACCTGATGAACATTTAGTTTTCATGTCTGACAATTATGAATTTTTGACTTCAGATTGGATTTGAATTTGAATTGGGACTTGGATCAAGTGAAGATTAGCAAGAGTATCATGATGACATTGCACCATTAACAGGGGATTACTGTAGCATGACACCGGGGGTGTTACAAATCTCCTCTACTACAAGAAATCTGGTCCCGAGATTTAAGTGGGGAAGTAAAAAGTAACTCCGGGAGAACTGACCCTTATAGGGTTAATTATCTGGTGAACAATTCAGGGAATGAGGCAGAGGTATCTCTCAAGTTGAAACTTAATAAAACATCGAGATCATAGTATGAAGGTACAATAGGAAGTTTCAACCAAATGAACAAACGATTGATACCTGAACAGAGTGAGAGAAAGGGGTTCAGAGCATCGGGAATAGATCATCTCTCGGAAGGTGGCTCGTGACATGATACGAAGCTAAATGCAAAAGATACTTCCGAATAAAGGATATACAGGAGAGTCAGGTTCCGATCCTGTGGAACTGTGGGTTATGGGTCCACCATGTGGGTTAAAAGTAGAAAGGGGGCCGATAGCAAGGCATGTCAGATGATAGACTGTCAGTTATGTTGTCAACAACGTTGGTACCAAGGGCGAGGGATGGAGAGAACTAATTTTCCTGCTCGTTGAACGAGGCGGACCAATAGGCAAAGTTCTCGTTCACCGGTGATACCGAAATGTCAGCAACATTAGTAACAGGGTCTCACTGACAAGGTTGTACATCGGGGTGTTCTATAAGCAGGGATTTATTTCTGCTTATATCATATATATCAGAAGAAAGTTTAAACAAACCAATGGAAAGGAAAATGAAAGTATCGGATTAAGCAAACCAACGGAAAGGAAAATGTGTTTCACACAAGAATTGGGAGTATATCCTTCCCAAAGAAAAGCGGGGCATGATATACATGATAGGACATTAAGTGCAAAAGCATTTAGATAAAGGGACGAGCGAAGAATTAGGATATTACCCATACAACGGTGTTTGGATAATAGATCAAGAAGCATTTAGCATTTCAATTCAAATGTTCGTGTTGATATTCAAAATACCATAGTCATTCTTCAAGATAGCACTGATATGGTGTTTCAATTAAGGATTGGGTCTGTAGATCATAAGAGATTAAAATCCAAGATTATCTCGGAACGTAAGGTATAACCAAACACAATCAGGTCTGTGCTAGCAGGAAGTCAAGGACGTTGTCGATGATAACCCAATCATCGAAGGGCGAGGATGGCATTTCTCATCATGAATTCTGTTGATATCCTGAAACAGGTCAGTATATTGATGGGGATCATGACATATTTTGTAGAGGTACTATGAAGAGGCCATCGAACAGCAACGACATCAAGCAAAAGGAATGATGAAGCGGAAGGTTATTTGAACCACGGATGCGACACAAGCTCAAGCTTGTTGTTTGAGGTGAAATGACAAGATGAGGAAGATCGACGTAATCTTAGCTCATCGTTAGGAGTTGTGCCCCGGGGAGAAGGACCGGGTATACGATTAAAATTAGCTCGATAATGATATAGCCGATCAGGCTATGAATGATGTGATGGAGTATCATTCCAATGAGAATTCACAAGACGTAGTGCAATGACACAATATCCTCGGGATAACAGGGGGCAATACTCGAGGTAGATCAAAATAGAGGTTGGACAGATGAAATGATCTGCAGAAGACAAATATTTTAACTTGTCCGGGAAATGGAATCAAGGAGAAAATATGGTCGGAACCAGGATTGCAATTGATCAATTTACAGATGCAAGATGAGCTTATACCAAGGGAACGTTTGATTATAAGAGAAGCTTCCATTATAAGATCTACATCGTGTCTATGGGCATGAACACAAAGTTCAAGGTCGACTCCCACTTCTTCAATGCATAACCTTTCATTCACTGCTCTAAAAATGATTTCAGTGTCAAAACCTACATGGTGAATTACCAGAGGAGTATGACCCATGAAACCTTTCGGGTTCACACATTAAGGAAGGCATAGGTCCAACCCATCGGGCATCTTAGGACATATACCATGAACTTTAGGATCAATTAACACATGTTCGAAGCAGAGCATGGTTGACAAAAGCAGAGAGTACAAATTGTCAAAGACATTATGTATCATGGGAATAACTCACAATAATTTTGAATGTGAAGGATACTATCGGATAATAACCCGGCAATGGGCCTGCCGGTCCAAAATGGAGCTGATGTGAGTATGGGTACTCATTCAAAGGAAGAGAGAATGCAAAGGCATCGGGTTATAGAACATATGAATAATTCGATGCTTAGATAACAAAGGAATTATGATTTCCAAAATGAAGGATCAGAAGCAGACGCTCTAATCAAGGATGGATAAGTAGAATAGACCCAGGGGCACAATCGACGACAGATAGATTGGTCGAGAACCAGCTCATGTTCAAAATGACGTCTGAGCCAGAAAGATAATTTAGAAGGATCAACTGATGATTGCGTGCTTTCACACACATGTTGAATCGATAGGATCAAAATGATGGTGTCAAAGGATACTAAGGAATATTGCTACACATATGGAAAGCATCCATAATGCAAGCAGACAAGTATTTGCAGAGCAATAGTTTGAAGAGGATTCTCGGAAGATCGGATAGTAATTCAAAGTATCTTATGAATCACTTGATCAACTAGGAATGAAAAAATCCTCGATAAGTGTGAGGAATTATCCTTAGATGTATTCATATGGAAAAGGAGCTGCAAGGTAGGAGGCACAATGGATTATCGAAACATCAGAGTGTATTTCGATGCATCTTGTAATAACAAGAGCAACTGGAAAATGATGTATTAACGGCTGGTGTATGTAGCTATCCTTAGGGATTTATCGATGGAAGGGAATTTCAAAAAGCGATGGTACAAGTCTCGAGAGAACATCGGAGAGTAACTTCGAAGTCTTATGGTGAATCAGGCGATCATCGGTAATGTCGGGGCTCTCCAGGAGGAAGTGGGTACGAGAACCTAATGTCAGAGTTAGCAAAATTGTTTAAGCCGAATGGAAGAGAGATCAGAATCCCAGAATATAGACGAGGAATAAAAGATCCTAATACCACCCAATTGGCGACATGGGCCTGTAAGCCACACAACCAATGTTAGTAAAAGTTTTTCAGTGACTAGACTCAACTTCGGCCAAGGAGTTGGAAAGGGGGCTACCTACAGGCAGTCGGCTCTGATACCAACTTGTGACGCCCTCGATTCAACCATACACTAATCATACACGCAAATGTGTATGATCAGGATCAAGGACTCACGGGAAGATATCACAACACAACTCTAGACACAAATTAAAATAATACAAGCTTTATATTACAAGCCAGGGGCCTCGAGGGCTCGAATACATAAGCTCGAATACACAAGAGTCAGCGGAAGAAACAATATCTGAGTACAGATATAAGTTAGACAAGTTTTCCTTAAGAAGGCTAGCACAAAAGCAACATCGATCGAAAAGGCAAGGCCTTCTGCCTGGGAGCCTCCTAACTACTCCTGGTCGTCGGCGGTCTCCCCGTAGTAGTAGGCATCGACGGTAGCATCCGCTCCCTGAGCTCAACATCTGGTTGCATCAACCGGAAAGAAGAAGAAAGGGGGAAAAGGGGAGCAAAACAACCGTGAGTACTCATCCAAAGTACTCGCAAGCAAGGATCTACACAACATATGCATCGGTATCAATGAAATGGGCTGTATATGTGGACTGGGCTGCAGAAATGCCAGAATAGAGAGAAGGCCTAGTCCTATCGAAGACTAGCATCTTCTGGAAACCACCATCTTGCAGCAAACAGGAGGGAGTAGAGTAGCATAAAGTAAAGTAGTAGTAGTGTTATCAACCTCGGCCAGAGATCCTTTCTCGGCTTCCTGCGAGAAAGAAATCCTAGAGCCATACTATCCAGTTCTCATCATAATCCAATTCTCATCTCAAGTATCCAGTTCTAGTTGTATCGATCGGGATACAACTCCAAGTGTCCGTTACCGTATGACAGGCTATCGATAGATGTTTTCTTCCCTGAGGGTGCACCAACTTACCCACCACGCTCGATTAACTTCGGCCGGACACACTTTCCTGGGTCATGCCCAGCCTCGGCCAAACAATACGCCGCAACCCGACCGAGGCTTAATAGAGAGGCCAACACACCGGACTAAACCTATGCCCGCAGAGTTCATGGGCCAACTCCCCGGGAACTCCTGCACGTTGTGTGGGCGGCCGGTGAGCAGACCTAGCTACCTTCCTAAACAGGCAGGAGCTTACCAGTCCAACCAGGCGCGCGTCGCTCAGTCGCTGACGTCTATTAAGCTTCGGCTGATGTATACGACGCAGAACGCCCATACTATGCCCACGTGATGGTTAGTGCTATCAGGCGAGAGGCCCCTCGGATCAAATATCCAAATCATAGTGGATTAGGAGCGCGCGGTAACAAGCGGAACCTCACGAAAGATGTGACCCCGTTGCCCCTTCTCGAAGACTTGCGGCAAGGGCTAGGAATGCCCGGCCACGCCTCGTAATTATCTCGTGGGCACCCTCCAGGTCAACCCTACTCCACATCACTCGCAATTAAGCTCGCGCGGGTACCCCTCAGGGCCGACCCGTCTTTAGTAACATGGTTCAGTGTAAAGTCATAGTAACCATAGTAATTGTGTGTCTAAACATCAAGGGGAAAACCCGAGGAATCACCCCCGATGACTTCCACTTGATGTAGTCATCAAGGTGAACGTAAGAGGATTCACCCTCGAGGTCCACACTTGATTGGTTGCACGACAGAGTCGTATCAGAAGTGGTTAAAGAGGAAATCACCCTCGATGACCACGACCGATTAGCTACACTACAGGGTTAACATCAGAAGTGCTGATGAGGTCTCACCCTCGGTACTCGATAGTAACCCATTAGTGTCGAGCAACTAAGGGGAAGTGATGTGCGATGTCAGGGCCTGGTCTTCGATCCCTCTTACGATTATCCGGTAGGCGATCGGGACAAAGTGGGGGTCACTGATGGATCTCTAACCAACCTATACTAAGCAGTTTAGGATAAGCAGGTAAGGTACAACATCAGGTACAAAAGCAGGCTATGCATCAGAATAGGAGCAATCAATAACAGTAGCAAAATCTAATGCAAGCATGAGAGAATGGACTGGGCGATATCGGGATGATCAAAGGGGGCTTGCCTGGTTGCTCGCAAGGAGGGGTCGTCGTCGGCGTAGTCGATCACAAGGCAACATCGGTATCGGGGTCATCAAGAGAAGAGGGGGGAAACAGTAAATACAAAGCAAACATAGCATAACAAGACAATAAGCGGGGCTATAGGTGTTCTAACGCAGTGCTAGGGGATACTGGCGAAGGGGGAATTCAACCAGGAATGTTTTCCCGGTTCCGAACCTTTGTCAGACAGATGACCGGAGGGGGAATGTTCCATGTTTAGATAGTTAGAGGCATCTGACAGGTAAACGGATCATGTATTCGTGTTCATCTCGTCGTTCTGAGTAACTCTCATGTAGAAAACATTTTCATCCGAGCTACGGTTTATCTTCTATGAATTTTCAAAGATTTAAACATTTTCTGGAATTATTTAAATTAACGGAAAAGGGAATTATGACATCAGCATGATGCAATGTCGACATCAAGAAGTCAACAGGTCGGTGACCACCAAACTGCATGTGGCGCCCACATGTCGCCCATCGTAATTAACAAAGTTATATTAAACTAATCTGAGGTTAAATAGGTACTGGGCCCCACATGTCAGTCTCTAATTAGTAACTAATTAGGTTTTAATTATTAAAACATTTTAATTAATTAATATAGGCGGTGGGGCCCGCGTGTCAGTGGCACTGGGCTGCCTGGTCAGCAGTTGACTTGGTCAACCCAGTCAACTGGGACCCTCTGGGCCCACTGGCAGTGGCCCTAGGGTGGCCCCAGGCCGGCCACGTCGGACGCCGGCGCCGGAGTTGGCTCTGGCGAGCCAAAACACGATGGCGGGCGGCGGCGAGCCTCGAGATTTCGCCACGGTGGCCCAAAACGGGCGTGGCTACTTGCGTTCGAAAGCTAGCGACGTCGCGCCTCGCACGGTGCTACGGGTTGGTCTCGGGGATGACCGGAACGACGCCGGCGAGAGGCGGGGCGGTCGCCGGAATTCGGTCGGTTTCTGGTTTGGCACAATGAAGCTCGGCAGAGCGCGGGGAGGGGTGGTCCGGGCTCGCACGGGAGTGCTGAGCACGAACCCGAGCTCGTTTGAGCTTGACGGCGATTGTGGCCACGGTGATGAGTACGGTGGTTGAGGCGAGCTACGGCAATGGCGGCGGTGACGTGTACTGCTAGCTAGGGCGGTGCAGAAGCGCGCTGAGAAGGAGGAAAAGGGGAGGAACTTACAGCGCGGGCACATGTAGGCCCCTTGGGGGTTCGGGAGCGCAGGGGAGGTCGAATCGACGACGATGGCGTCCGACGACCCGCGGAGGAGGAAGAAGGGGATCCGACGCTCCAGGGCTTGTCAGATCCAGCGAGCAGCGCCGGACGATGACGCGGAGGCCGACGGAGCTCCGAGGCAGCACGGAAGGACGAACGAGCGTTGGTGGCCACGGGTTCTATGGCGGCGAGGCCATGGCGGCGCTCAGATGCGGTGGGGAATGAGGGGGAGAGCGAGGAGGGATCTGGTGGGGAGAGGGAGAGGCGGAGCGGGCGACAGTGGAGAGTGGGTGAGAGGACCGAGGCGTCGAGGTCTTATCCCCTCGCCGGCGACTCCGAGGCAGCGTGATGGCAACCAGGCGCTGGCGCGCGTGCGCTGTTCGGTCGTTCAAACAGTGCGACGGGAGAGATACGACCCAGGGGGTGGGTCATGGGCCGTCCAGCTGGCCGAGGTGGGCTAAAGGCCAGTAGGGCACGGGCTTTCTCTCCCCTCTGCTTTTCCTTTTTCCTTTTCTTTGTTTTTCTTTTTTTCTGCAGTTTTGCATTTGTTTTTAGCCACTATTGACTTAGCAAAATTATGCCACCGGCCAAAACAAGTTCAAAGAATGATTGGGCCTGCCACAAGAAGGATTGTGCGTCCTTTGAAATAGTTTGCAATTTTTTAAAAAAAATAAAAAGACATTTAATTTATTGCTTAGGTCACTGCTTTAAGTAGTTTAGGCCACTCAAACCTTTTACAAAAATGTTGGTTCACCACCAATATTAACAAATGATTATTTGCCACCTGATGAACATTTAGTTTTCATGTATGACAATTATGAATTTTTGACTTCAGATTGGATTTGAATTTGAATTGGGATTTGGATCAAGTGAAGATTAGCAACAGTATCATGATGGCATTGCACCATTAACAGGGGATTAGTGTAGCATGACACCGTGGGTGTTATAGATAATTTGATATGTGGGTAGACCGGTGCTTGGGTGCTTCCCTTACTTGGACAAGCCTCCCACTTATGATTAATCACTGTCGCAAGCATCCGCAACTACGAAAGAAGAATTAAGATAAATATAACCATAGCATGAAACATATGGATGCAAATCAACCCCTTATGCAGCAACGCATAAACTCGGGTTTAAGCTTCTGTCACTCTTGCAACCCATCATCTACTTATTACATCCCAATGCCTTCCCCTAGGCCCAAATCCTGGTTAAGTGTCATGTAGTCGATGTTCACATAACACCACTAGACGAAAGACAACATACATCTCATCAAAATATCGAACGAATACCAAATTCACACGATTACTTATAACAAGACTTCTCCCATGTCCTCAGGAACAAACGTAACTACTCACAAAGCATATTCATGTTCATAATTAGAGGGGTATTGAATATCATTAAGGATCTGAACATATGATCTTCCACCGAATAAACCAACTAGCATCAACTACAAGGAGTAATCAACACTACTAGGAACCCACATGTACCAATATGAGGTTTTGAGACAAAGATCGGATACAAGAGATGAACTAGGGTTTGAGAGGAGATGATGCTGGTGAAGATGTTGGTGGAGATTGACCCCCTCTCGATGAGAGGATCATTGGTGATGACGATGGCTTCGGTTTCCCCCTCCGGGAGGGAAGTTTCCCGGCTGAACAGCTCTGCCGGAGCCCTAGATTGCTTCTGCCCAGGTTCCACCTCGAGACATGGGTGCTTCATCCTGAAAGCTTCCTTATGATTTTTTCCAGGTCAAAAGACATCATATAGCAGAAGATGGGCACCGGAAGCCTGCCAGGGGGCCCACAAGCCCTAGGGGCGCTCCCAGGTGGGTAGGGCGCGCCCCCAGGCTTACGGCCACCTGGTGGGTCACCTCTGGCATTTTCTTCCCCCAATATTTTTTTACATATTCCAAAATAATTCTCCGTAAATTTTCAGGACTTTTGGAGTTGTGCAGAATAGGTCTCTCAAATTTTCTCCTTTTCAGGTCCAGAATTCCAGCTACCGGCATTCTCCCTCTTCATGTAAATCTTGTAAAATAAGAGAGAAAAGACATAAGTATTGTACAATAATGTGTAATAACAGCCCATAATGCAATAAATATCAATGTAAAAGCATGATGCAAAATGGACGTATCAGTTCCATGCTGAAATTTATTGTCACTTGCTACTATGGAAGATAATCCTTTGAGGGGTTTGTTCAGGGTATCTTCAACTCGACCGTAAACACAAAGAGTTGCCCCTCAACCTACTGCACCTACTGAAAATATTGGTTATGAAATTCCTTCGGGTATGATAGAACAACTGCTAGCTAATCCTTATGAAGGAGATGGAATAGAACATCCTCGTATGCACTTGATTCATGGGCATGAAATTTGTGGATTATTTAAGCTTGCAGGTTTACCCGGAGATGAAGTTAAGAATAAGTTTTTCCCTTTATCTTTTAAGGGAAAAGAATTCACATGGTATAGGCTGTGCGACAATATTGGATCTTGGAACTGGAATCAATTGAAATTGGAATTTCACCAAAAAAAAATATCCCATGCATCTAGTTCATCATGATCGGAATTATATAAATAATTCTTGGCCTTGTGAAGGAGAAAGTATCGCTCTAGCTTGGGGGAGGCTTACGTCAATGTTATATTGATGCCCAAATCATGAGCTCTCGAGAGAAATTATTATTCAGAATTTTTATGCTCGGCTTTCTCGTGATGATCCCCATGCTTGATACTTCTTGTACTGGGTTTTTTTATGAAGAAGACTATTGAATTAAAGTGAGATCTTTTAGGAAGAATTAAACGCAACTCTGAAGATTGGGAACTCGACGAAGTTAAAGAGTCAGGTATTAAACTTGACTACAATTGTGTTAAATCTTTTATGAATACCGATGTTTTTGACAAGTTTAGCACTAAATATGGACTTGACTCTGAGATAGTAGCCTCTTTTGTGAATCATTTGCTACTCATGTTGATCTCCCTAAGGATAAGTGGTTTAAATATCACCCCCTATTAAATAAGAAATTAGAAAACCGGTTAAAGCTAAGGATGAAACTATTATTTACAATGTTGATCCAGTTGTGCCTACTGCTTACATTGAAAAACCACCTTTCCCTGTTAGGATTAAGTAACATGCTAAGGTATCAATTGTGGTTCACAAAAGTAATATTAAAGCACCTAAACCCTATGAGAAAACTAAAGTAGAACCTAGTGTTGCTATGGTTAAAGATCTTTTGGAATAAAATATTGATGGGCATGTTATTTATTTCTGTGATGAAGCTGTTACAATTGCCAAACCCGATGAAAAAGATAAACATAGAACTGTTGTTGGCATACCTGTTGTCTCAGTTAAAATAGGAGATCATTGTTATCATGGTTTATGTGACTTAGGTGCTAGAGTGAGTGCTATTCCTTTTACCTTATACCAAGAAATTATGAATGACATAGCACCCACTGAAATGGAAGACATAGATGTTACTATTAAACTTGCTGATAGAGACACCATCACACCACTTTGGATTGTTAGAGATGTTGACGTCTTGTGTGGGAAAATAAAATACCCTACTGATTTTCTAGTTCTTGGTTCCCCACAAGATAAATTTTGTCCCATTATCTTTGGTAGACCTTTCTTGAACACTGTCAATGCTAAGATAGATTGCCATACAGAAACTGTCAGTGTTAGCTTTGGTGAGGAGTCTCATGAGTTTAATTTCTCTAAGTTTAGTAGACAACCTCATTAGAAAGAATTACCTAGTAAGGATGAAATAATTGGTCTTGCTTCTATTTCTATGGATCCTACTGAGCCACTAGAACAATATCTGTTAGACCATGAAAATGATATGCCCTTGCGTGAAAGAATGAAAATAGATAAAATATTATTTGAACAACAACCTCTTCTTAAACATAATTTGCCTATTGAAACACTAGGAGGTCCTCCTCCACCTAAAGGTGATCCTATGTTTGAATTAAAACAATTGCCAGACGCTCTGAAGTATGCTTATCTTGATGAGAAAAAGATATATCTTGTTATTATTAGTGCTAACCTTTCAAAACATGAAGAAGAAAGATTATTGAAAATTCTGAAGAAGCACCGAGCTGCTGTTGGATATACTCTTGATGATCTTAAGGGCATTAGTCCCACTCTATGTCAACACAATATTAATATGGAACCTGATGCTAAACCCGTTGTTGATCACCAACGGCGTTCGAATCCTAAAATGAAAGAAGTGGTAAGAACTGAAATACTAAAGCTTCTGGAAGCATGTATAATCTATCACATAGCTGATAGTAGATGGGTAAGTCATGTTCATTGTGTCCCTAAGAAAGGAGGTATTACTATTGTTCCTAATGATAAAAATGAACTCATTCCACAAAGAATTGTTACTGGCTATAGAATGGTAATTGATTTTACAAAATGAAATAAAGCTACTAGAAAGGATCATTACCATCTGCCTTTTATTGATCAAATGCTAGAAAGATTGTCTAAGCACACACACTTTTGTTTTCCTGATGGATATTTTGATTTCTCTCAAATACCTGTTTCACAACCTGATCAAGAGAAAACCACCTTTACTTGTGCTTTTGGAACTTATGCTTATAGGTGTATGCCTTTTGCTTTATGCAATGCACCTGCTACCTTTCAAAGATGTATGACTGCTATATTCTCTGATTTTGTGAAAAGGTTGTTGAGGTTTTCATGGATGATTTTTTTGTTTATGGAACTTCTTTTGATGATTGCTTAAGCAACCTTGATCGAGTTTTGCAGAGATGTAAACAAACTAATCTTGTCTTGAATTGGAAGAAGTGCCACTTTATGGTTAATGAAGGTATTGTCTTCGGGCATAAAATTTCTGGATGAGGTATTGAGGTGGATAAAGCTAAAGTTGATGCAATTGAGAAAATGCCATGTCCTAAGGATATTAAACGTATTCGTAGTTTCCTTGGCCATGATGGTTTCTATAGGAGGTTTATTAAGACTTCTTTAAAATTTCTAGGCCTCTTACAAATCTTTTACAAAAGGATGTTCCATTTGTTTTTTATGATGATTGTGTAGAAGCCTTTGAAACAGTTAAGAAAGCCTTAACTTCTGCACCTATAGTTCAACCACCTGATTGGAAGTTGCCTCTTGAAATTATGTGTGCCGCTAGTGATTGCAATGTTGGTGTTGTTCTAGGACAAAGAGTTGATAAGCAACTAAATGATATCCATTATGCTATCAAAACTCTAGATGGTGCCCAAAGAAATTATGCTACTACTGAAAAAGATATTTTCGCAGTTGTTTTTGCTTGTGATTAATTAAGATCTTACATTGTTGATTCCAAAGTAATTGTTCACACTGATCATGTTGCTATAAAATATCTTATGGAAAAGAAAGATGATAAACCTTGATCATTAGGTGGGTTCTCTTGCTACAAGAATTTGATTTACATATCACTGATAGGAAAGGAGTTGAGAAACTCGTAGCTGATAACTTATCTAGGTTAGCAAATATTCTTGATGACCCACTACCTATTGATGATAGCTTTCCTGATGAACAACTAGTTGTAATAAATGCTTCTCATAATACTCCTTGCTATGCTGACTATGATAATTATATTGTTGCTAAATTTATACCACCTAGTTTCACATACCAACAAAAGAAAAAAATATTTTATGACTTAAGACATTACTTTTGGGATGACCCACATATTTATAAAGGATTAGATGGTATTATTAGACGTTATGTACCTGAGCATGAACAGGAACAAATCCTACGGAAAATGTCACTCTGAAGCTTATGGAGGACATCGTGCGGGAGATAGAACTGCTCACAAGGTATTACAACCAGGTTTTTATTGGCCTACTCTTTTGAAGGATGCCCATATGTTTGTTTTATCTTCTGATGAATGTCAAAGAATAGGCAATATATGTAAGCGTCAGGAAATGCCTATGAATTATTCACTTGTTGTTGAACCATTTGATGTTTGGGTTTTGATTACATGGGACATTTTCCTTCCTCTAATGGGTATACACATATTTTGGTTGCTGTTGATTATGTTACTAAGTGGGTAGAAGCTATTCCAACTAGTAGTGTTGATCATAATACTTCCATTAAAATGCTTAAGGAAGTTATTTTGCCAAGGTTTGGAGTCCCTAGATATTTAATGACTCATGGTGGTTCACACATTATTCATGGTGCTTTCCGTAAAATGCTTGCAAAATATGATGTTAACCATAGAATTACTTCATCCTATCATCCTCAATCTAGTGGTCAAGTTGAACTTAGAAATAAATAAATAAAACTAATATTACATAAACTGTCAATAGGTCCCGAAAGAATTTGGTCTAAGAAATTGGATGATTTACTTTGGGCCTACAAAATAGCTTATAAAAATCCTATGGGCATGTCTCCTTATAAAATGGTTTATGGAAAAGCTTGTCATTTGCCTCTTGAGTTAGAACGTCAAGCATATTGGGCAATTGAAGAACTCAATTATGATTTCAAACTTTCGGTGAAAAGAGGTTATTTGATATTAGGTCACTAGATGAATGGAGGACCCAAGCTTATGAAAATGCCAAACTATTCAAAGAAAAAGTTAAAAGGTGGTATGACAAAACAATCCAAAAGCGGGAATTCAAAGTTGGTGAATATGTTGTTTTATACAGCTCTCGTTTTAGAATTTTTGCAGGAAAGCTTCTTTCCAAATGGGATGGACCATATATTATCTAAGAGGTTTATCATTTTCAAGCCATTAAGATCAAGAATGCCGAACGCACTAATCCAAAGGTGGTCAATGGGCAAAGAATTAAACACTATATCTTAGGTACGCCCATTAATGTTGAAACCAATATTATCCAAACCATGACACCAGGGGAACACATAAAGAAACCTTCCAGAACACTCCAGAACCCTGAAAAAGAGGAGGTACGTGATATGGTAAGTAAACGGACTCCGAAAAATCCACAAACATATTTTCTGTCAGTTTTGGAATATTAGAAAAATTACGAAAATAAGAAACAACCAAGAAGGCAACCGAGGTGGCCACGATACACCTGGACGCGCCCTGGTGGGTTGTGGTCCCCTCGGGCACCTTCCAGACTCCGTTTTCATTCTGTATGCTTGTTTCCCAAGATAAAAAAATATGTATATATACCCCCGGGCAATTTGACCACCGCATCGCAGAAAACTCCTTTGTTCTTGTTTTTGTATTGTTTCTCTGTCAGATCCATCAAGTAAGGCATCATGTCTTCTCACTCCCCCCAACAACGTAGAAGAAGATGATTGGCTGATGAAGATGGAATTGAAAAGAGAGGGACCGAAAGAAGCCATCAAGGAGAAAGAGGGCAAGGAAGCTACGGGAGATCAAGTTCAAGAAGGAAGGCAGGCCATGCTGGCAGAAGAAGAAAAAGATATCCTACAGCCATACTACAATCATCTTACCCCTATTTAAATTTAAGCGTTTAGGACCTTTGAAATGGTTCGTGTTCAAAATAAATATCTCACTCGTGAAAATATACTGTTACAAGAGCAAATCATCGCCCTCTAGAGCATCATTCGTAGATCGGAGTACCTCCTGAGCCTGAAGTGTGACGCTACTACCTCATCACCACCACCATCATCATCTTCCCCACCAAAGGAGACTTGAGTACACGAGTATGGGCACTCCCCTTGGCTTGTACCAAGCTTGGGGAGATGCCCTGGTATCGTATCACCATCACTTTTATTACCTTTACCTATCTTAGTTCGATCTTTGGTTGTCTCATGATTTAGTTGAATAAAAGTTTAGTATGATCTATTTTTGAGTGCTAGTTTCGTGATCTATATATCTATGTAATCGAGTGAGAGTTATATAATAGATTTTAGTTTGAGTTTTTGCTTCTTTACTTTTTCGTTTCAATCAAAATAAAATGAAATAATGAAAAAGATCATATGCTACTCTTATGGTAAGTAATGACATCACATAAGGAAAAGAACAAGTAGTTAAATTTGTTAAAAGTTGACAAACATAGCATTACTCAATGATGCAATTCATGAAAGAGTTAATAAGGGAAGAGAAGATTCACATGCAGATACACTATCTTGGACATCTTTTATGATTGTGAGACCCCACTAAATATTATATGCCAAAATTGTTAATGTTGGACAAGGAAGACAACGTAATGATTTATGTTTGTTCATATTCACATAGAAGTTATATTGTCATAGATCCTTCAACATGTGGTGCTTGCTCAATATCTTTGCTAGCCAAAATTCCGCACTAAGTAGAGATAATACTTGTGCATCCAAAAACCTTAAACCCAAACTAATGTTTTGAGGGTTCACTATACCTACCTATGGATTGAGTAAGATCCTTAAAGTAAGTTGTCATCGATGCAAAAAGGCAATAAAAATTGCTTCTAAATGTGTTTGATCATTTAGTGTAAGATAAATTAAGCGTTGTACGGACTTGTGATGACAAAGTAATAAAAGCGACGGACTCCATAATAAAGGTTGCTATCATAAGGGGCCATATAGCATGACGTTCTTTTGCATTAAGAGACTATGCATACAAACCAAAAAGTGCATGACAACCTCTGCTTCCCTCTGCGAAGGGCCTATCTTTTACTTTATGTATTTACTTTTCATGCAAGAGTCAAAGTATTTTCTCTATTTCTTTTTATTTTCTCTTTTTTGCAAGAATAATGTGGTGGGGAAAAATCTAGGCACATATACCCAGTTTGATGAGGACATCAATACCATTGTTACACCCACAACCCTTACTGCTATACATACTGGACCAATTACTAGAGCTCGCGCACGCCAATTGAATTACCAGGTACTTTCGTATGCTTGATATGCTTGATGAATTGAGTGGCTCTACAATATTCTCCAAAGTTGATTTGCATAGTGGATACCATCAAATTCGTGTGAAATTCGGAGATGAATGGAAAACAACATTTAAAACTAAGTTTTGATTATATGAGTGGTTAGTCATGCATTTTGGGTTAATTAATGCACCTAGTACTTTCATGAGATTAATGAACGAAGTTTTACGTGCTTTCATTGGACGATTTGTGGTAGTTTACTTTGATGACATATTGATTTATAGCAAATATTTGGAGGAACATTTGGAACATTTACGTGTTGTTTTTACTGCTCTACGTGATGCAGGTTTGTTTGGTAACCTTGGGTAGTGCACCTTTTGCACCGATCGAGTATCTTTTCTTGGCTATGTTGTTACTCCACAGGGGATTGAAGTTGATAAAGCAAAGATTGAAGCTACTGAGAGTTGGCCGCAGCCAAAAACGGTCACACAAGTGAGGAGTTTCCTTGGCCTCCCTAGTTTCTATAGGCGTTTTGTGAGAGATTTCAGCACCATTGCTGCACCTCTCAACAAGCTTACAAAGAAGGATGTGCCTTTTGTTTGGGGTACCGCACAGGAAGAAGCCTTCACGGTATTGAAAGACAAGTTTACACATGCTCCTTTACTCCAACTTCCTGATTTTAATAAGACTTTTGAGCTTGAATGTGATGCTAGTGGAATTGGATTAGCAGGTGTGTTATTACAAGATGGCAAACCTATTGCATACTTTTCTGAAAAATTGAGCGGGCCTAGTCTGAACTATTATACTTATGATAAAGAATTATATGCTCTTGTTCGGACCTTAGAAACATGGCAACATTATTTATGGCCCAAGGAATTTGTTATATATTCTGATCATGAATCTTTGAAACACATTAAAAGTCAAGCAAAATTGAACCGTAGACATGCTAAATGGGTTGAATTCATTGAGACTTTTCCTTATGTCATTAAACACAAGAAGGGTAAAGAAAATGTTATTGCTGATGCATTGTCTCATTGTTATACTATGCTTTCACAACTTGACTTTAAAATATTTGGTTTGGAGACCATCAAAGATCAATATGTGCATGATGCTGAATTTAAAGATGTATTGCAGAATTGTAAGGAAGGGAGAACTTGGAACAAGTTTGTTCTTAACAATGGATTTGTGTTTCATGCTAACAAGCTATGCATTCCAGCTAGCTCTGTTCGTCTTTTGTTGTTGTAGGAGGCGCATGGAGGAGGATTAGTGGGGCACTTTGGCGTCAAGAAGACGGAGGATATACTTGCTACACATTTCTTTTGGCCAAAGATGAGACATGATGTTGAGCGTTATGTTGCTCGCTACACTACATGTCAAAAAGCTAAGTCACGTCTCAATCCTTATGGTTTATATATGCCTTTGCCTGTACCTAGTGTTCCTTGGAAGGATATATCTATGGACTTTGTTTTAGGTTTACCTCGAGCAAAGAAGGGGAGGGATAGCATATTTGTTGTCGTGGATAGATTTTTGAAAATGGCACACTTTAAACCATGTCATAAAAGCGATGATGCTGTTACTGTTGCTGATTTGTCCTTTCGGGAAATTATTCGCTTGCATGGTTTGCCAAATACTATTGTTTCAGATCGTGATACTAAATTCCTTAGCCACTTTTGGAGATGTTTATGGGCTAAGTCGGGGACTAAACTGCTTTTTAGTACTACTTGTCACCCCCAAACTGATGGACAAACTGAAGTAGACAATAGAACATTGTCTACTATGTTTAGGGTTGTTTTGAAGAATAATAAGAAAATGTGGGAAGAATGCTTGCCTCATATTGAATTTTCTTATAATCGTTCATTGCATTCTACTACTAAGATGTGCCCTTTTGAAATTGTGTATGGTTTCCTACCTTGTGCACCTATTGATTTGTTGCCTCTTCCATCTTCGGAGAAGGTTAATTTTGATGCTAAAGAACGTGCTGAATTGATTTTAAAAATGCATGAGTTAACTAAGGAAAACATTGAGCATATGAATGCTAAATATAAACTTGCTGGAGATAAGGGTAGAAAACATGTTGTGTTTGCACCTGGAGATCTTGTTTGGTTACATTTGCGTAAGGATAGATTTCGTAATTTGCGCAAGTCAAAGCTAATGCCATGTGTTGATGGTCCTTTTAAGGTGTTAGAGAAAATAAATGATAATGCATATAAACTTGAGATGCCTGCAGATTTTGGGGTTAGTCCCACTTTTAACATTGCAGATTTGAAGCCTTATTTGGGTGAGGAAGATGAGCTTCCGTTGAGGACGACTTCATTTCAAGAAGGGGAGGATGATGAGGACATCAATACCATTGTTACACCCATAGCCCTATTTGCTATACATACTGGACCAATTACTAGAGCTCGCGCACGCCAATTGAATTACCAGGTACTTTTGTTTCTTGGTAATGATTCTAATGTTCATGAGAATATGATGCTGCCTCAATTGGATACATTTGTTTTGCTTGCAAATGAAGGGCCTAGCATGGATAAGAGGGATGAACACTGGAGCAAGACCAAGCAGGGAGATGATGGCATGTGCAAGGGGATCAAGAACGGAGTTACAAGTGATGATTTCAGGACTTTGAAGCCACCATAAGGAGTGCATGAGGCCTTGGACAAAATATACAAGATGCCACTTCATAAATTTCGTCCAGAGGCAATTCTAGGTGCTGCGTCACCTTATTATTGGGCCAGGCCCATGTATTTTCGAAATACTTAAGTATAGGCTGTTTTTAAAGTCCGTATGTGTGGGGAAACAAGAGTTAGGGTTGGTTTCGGACCCCTCCTCCAAGGGCCACGAAATTGCCCCCTCTTCCTCCATATATACAGCCCTTAGGGTGTCGTTTAGACTTTGGGTTTTGTTTAGATTAAAAGTTCGCCATAGTTGCAACTTCGCGTACTTCGTTTGTGTTCAACGACCAGACTAAGGCGTCACAGAACCCCACCTTCAACAATAAAGCTTTCCTCTTATATTCGCAATATCCAGATTGCGATCTTAGTTTCTTGCTTGTTCTTCGTTTGCTTGAAGGAAACAGGCCCTCGTGGTCAGGTTGATCATGCTCCGGCATGGCCAGTAACCCTCGGAAGTTGGTTTAGCGATTGCTAAGGCGCGACGTCTCGCACATTCGTAGTCGGATCGTCAAGGTCGACTCCCACAGAAAACGATAGCCACCATCTCATTGAAACATCGGGACACCTTTTGCCTCTATCACAGTTGGATATGAGTGAGCATGTGTTATTATTGTTGACATCACCCTTGAGGTGAATAAGTTGGGAGGCGAAATTATAAGCCCCTATCTTTCTATGTGTCTGGTTTAAACTTTTTGCCATGTGTATGCGGTGAGTGTCAGCAATCATAGAAGATTAAATGATGGTTGAGTATGTGGACTTTCCAAAAGGCTGTGATATGAGACCCTTCCTGGAAAGATGATGAATTGTAGTTGCAAAGTTGATTGGGAACATAGTTTGTTGGGTTTCAATAGAGTTTATGCTTTTTACTCCGCTGTTGTGATGAACTGTTACTTGCCCATGAGAAGTTATATGATAAAGTTTTATGATAAAGTTTGTTGCTATTATAATAATAAGCATGATGCTACTATGTTCGTCTTTTGTTTTTACCGACACCTCTCTCTCTAAACATGTGGACATGATTTTTGATATCGGCTTTCGCATGAGGACAAGTGAGGTCTAAGCTTGGGGGAGTTGATACGTCCATTTTGCATCATGTTTTCCTACTGTTATTTATAATTTTTTATGCATAATAATGCTTTATGGAGTAATTCTAATGCCTTTTCTCTCATAATATGCAAGGTTTGCACAAAGAGGGAGAATACCGGCAGCTGGAATTCTGGACCTGAAAACACTATGTCAAAGACACCTATTCTTCACATCTCCAAATGAGCTGAAAATTTGCGGAGAATTATTTTGGAATATAAAAAAAACTTGAGCAAATAACTACCGAAGGGGGGCCACCTGGTGACCACAAGACCCCAGGCGCACCCTGGTGGATTGTGCCCAGCCCAGCCACCTCTGGTGCCCATCTTCTGGTACTTAAGGTCTTTTGACCTAGAAAAAAATAAGGGAAGGACTTTTGGGATGGAGCGCCGCCGTCTCGAGGTGGAACTTGGGCAAGAGTGCTTTTGCCCTCAGGCGGAGCGATTCTGCCGGGGAACTTCCCTCCCGGAGGGGGAAATCGAAGCCATCGTCATCACCAACAACCCTCTCATCTTTGGGAGGCCAATCTTCAACAACATCATCTCCTCTCAAACCCTAGTTCATCTCTTGTGTTCAATCTTTGTACCAGAACCTCAGATTGGTACATGTGGGTGACTAGTATTGTTGATTACATCTTGTGATTACTATATGGTTTATATGGTGGAAGATTATATGTTAAGATCCATTATGCTATTTAATACCCCTCTTATCTTGAGCATGAATATCATTTGTGAATAGTAACTTTTGTTCTTGAGGTCACGGGAGAAGTCATGTTGCAAGTAATCATGTGAATTTGACATGTGCTTGATATTTTGATCATATGTATGTTGTTATTCTCTTAGTGGTGTCAGGTGAACATCGACTACATGGCACTTCAGCATCCTCAGGCCTAAGGGAATGCACTGTGGAGTAGTTATTAGATGATGGGTTGCTAGAGTGACAGAATCTTAAACCCTAGTTTATGTGCTACTTCGTAAGGGACCGATTTGGATTCAAATGTTTAATGCTATGGTTAGATTTTAACTTAATACTTTTCTCGTAGTTGCGGATGCTTGCGTGTAACGACCCGACCCGAAATCGGTCAAGTCTCTGTGTAGCTGTACCATCCCAAGATCATGCTGGCACACACAGTACATTCATGCAAAGATTCAAAGTTCAATCACACCTGAATTTATTACACAATTCTCATATCGAGTCTTTATTACAAGATAATAAATTTGGCCGAAGGCCAACTCATGAGAAATAAACTAAATAAAGTTGTGGAAGCGTAGACGAATAGCGAGTCCATCCGACTCCATAGGGCAATCGCCAAGCATGGATCGTTGCCTCACTCCTGATCGGAAAACTCCTCTGTGACATAAGACGTTGCAGCCGTGTAGGTCAGCATTTTGAATATGCCGGCAAGTCATGAAGAGAGAACAACAATAAAAATTACTAACACTATATGCAATTTGCCTATGGGGCTCTAAGTTTCATTGTTTTGCGAAAAAGCCGGTTTTCCCTACAACAAGGACTTGTTTGCAAATACTACAAAATGTTGGTAGTTATTGAGATGGTTTCGCCAACCAATGTCTCATTCCCAATTATTAAATAACCCCTCAATTAATTTATTAAGTTCGGTGTTGAGATATCCGAAATACTCCAAGTTCCAGAGGCTCAAATTGTCCGTAACCGGGGACACGGCTAATCAATTAGATATTCACTCTGCAGAGGTTTGCGCACTTTACCCGCAAGAATCGTTCCCTCCTTTAAGTCTTCACACTGCCTGGTGTTTAAAGACGGGACGAACAAAACATGGTCTTCCGAAGAGTTCCTCTGGGCCACTGTCGGTGCCCATCCAATCCTACCGTTCTTCTACATCTCGTAGCACTGTCCGGCCAGAGTCACGCCTAGGGTCGACCAAGCCAGAGCCCATAATGGCTTGCGGCTGCACAGGTAAGCTTCCGGTCAATGGGGTATCCATCGTCTCTTCGTGGCGGGGTGAAGCTTTCCGCAAGATGTCATGGCGCTTCTCCATGCATCCCGGCCATCCGCTGGTTTCTCCAGGGTGCCCGTCAACCGTCCTCCACCCAGTAGTGAATTTTGAAGTCCATCTGAGCTTGAAGTCATGGTGTTTGTCATCATCTTGACTCTCGCATCTCCCTTATGAATCACTCAACCAACCCCGTCTACTAAAGCATAGCAATCAACTACATCATCCCGGGCATCGGTAACAAGGAGAAGGGTTCATCCTACCTCATGATACTACTCAAGAACAACTTAACGAAATTCTCCTACTGCATGCATGGTGGGGAGGTATAATTCTAATGCAATAAAACATAGGTATTGTAAAAACATGATCAAATGACTTGCATGGCTGACGGTCTTTGAAAGCTAGCGACTCGTAATAGCAGGCTTCGCACTCCGGGAATTCTACCAAGTCAAACAATAGCACAAATAAGTATAGCCCAATATAACATAACAGCAAGTTGAGGTAGAACACCCAAGCACTCAAACCAAAACCAAAGAAAAGCTCGAAGAAAGCAAATCAAGGTTTTCACCACATCAAGCAACAACTAAGAAATAGTTTTACACAACTAAAACTTTTCTTAATAGAACCTAAGCATGTGTTTTTCTAACTAACAGAAGGGAAAACATCATACACACTAGGAGCAAAAGGAATCACATCAAAAGCTATTATAGAACTCCTATTATGCCTAAAACAATCCTAGCAAAGAAAATAAAAAAAATTATTCTACTGTAAATAAAAGTTCATCCTCTGTAGCTGCAGAAACTAATCTAAAATAAACTATAACATAGTAAAATAAAAATAGTTTACTAACTAGAACAGTAGGAAAACAATAGCTAGCTAAATAAACAAGAAAAACTTAATTTCGACTAAAACTATTTTTTATTAAATCTAAAATACCCAAAAAAGTTCCTACTGCTAGGCATGGACTAAACTAAGCAGTAGCAAAAAGAATCACAAAAAAAATTCTAACTCAATTTATGGCAGAAAAACTAATCTGTCTAAATCTAATATAAAACTATTTCCAATAATTTAAACATGGCAAAACATATTTTCTACAGAAACTACAACAAATTTGCAAAGTAACAAAAAAAGAATCAACTAGAAACAATAAACCACCTAAAAGAAATAGCAAAAACAAACACAGAACTATCTGCTAAACAAAAACAGAAACTGAAAATACAACTAAAAAGAAAAACTAGCGCTAACGGTCCTATCTAACGCTAAGGTGATATATAACTAAAGCATGCCCGAGGCTAACAGAAAATAAACTGATCGGTTCGATCTAATCTGAACCGCTAACTAAACCGAAAAAACCGTAACTAAACCAGCCTTTTAAAAAAAACATACCCCTTCATAGATCTAATCTACAGCGTAGGTTTCTGATCTAACGGCGGAGGGGGGCTCCGGTGGCTTACAACGGTGGTCGGCGGCGACGGCAACTCGGGCGTTGGCGGCGCGGCTGCTCCCATGGTCCTAGGCGGCGACGGAGACGTCAGGCGGGTGCGGCGGCTCGAGGGGAGGTCGAGGGTGGAGTCGTTGTAGCTCGGGGATGACGAAGACGATCGGGGCGAGCTCGGGTGAGCTCCTGCTCCGGCGGGCGGCGAACGAGCTCGGGGCGACGGCGTCGGGGGCTCCTGGGCAGGTAGATGGTGTCAGCAGGGTGCGCGTGGAAGCAGCGTTTAGGGCGGAGTAGTAGGGAAGGGCAGAAGGTGCTCACCGGCGGCGAACGTGGCGGCGAACCGAGGCGGCAGCAACGAGATGCGAATGGCGATGGCGTGCGCTGTGGTGGGTTTGGAGCGTAGGGTTTTAGGGGGTTCGAGGGAGGAGAGGCAGGGCTTTATATAGGGCATCAACTTGGACGAGGCGTCTGGGATCACGATCCCGAGAGGATCGTAACATGGCGGCGGCGGTCGCGCTCTGGGCGGCGTTTGCGTGCGTGAGAGGAAAGAGAAGGGGTGGGGCCAGCGCGTCGGTGAGAGAGAGAGAGAGAGGAGAGGGTTCGGTCGGGCGACCGAGGGGAGATGATTCGGGTGCGGGGCGCTGGGGCAGGCCGGCTCGGTGCTGGTGGGCTACGCCTGGCCCGCTGGTGAGTGGCGCTCGGCGCTGGCTGGGCCGGTTGGCCTGGCTGGCGCCTTGGGCTTTTCCTTTTCTTTTTTTTGAATTAGAGAGAAGAGAGAATATAGGAAAATATATATTATTTTTATAAAGGACATATATATATATCAAAATTCTCAGGGGAATTTATCCTACAACGCGGACATTTTTCTAGGGGCAAAACTCAAACTAAAAAAACACTTTCTAGAAAATCCCAAATAAAATTCAAATTTGAATTCAAACTTTTTGGCAATATTTTATTCTGACATTTTTGGAGTGTCATGTTTACTCCTCTCATACTTTTGCTCAAGTATTTGTCAGGCATTGTTTTGAAATAAATTCAACTGCCAATTTGAATTCAAATTCCAACAAACTCAAAAGCCTCTGAAATAATTCAAATGCCACTCAATTTCAAACAATATGCATAGATACTTAGCTCTAATTGTAAAACATTCCAAATGGGAAATTTGGGATGTTACAAACCTACCCACCTTAAGATGAATCTCGCCCTCGAGATTCGGGTTGGCTAGAAATAGGTGTGGGTGCTCACGGCGGAGGTCTTCTTCTCGCTCCCAGGTGGCTTCCTCCTCGGAATGATGACTCCATAGAACCTCGCAAAACTTGATGATCTTGCTGCGGGTGACTCTGTTTGCAGTCTCGAGAATTCGGACGGGTTTCTACTCATAAGTCAGATCACTGTCGAGCCGTATGGCCTCTAAGGGCACTGTGTCTCTCAACGGAATATCGGCCATCTCGGCATGGCATTTCTTCAGCTGAGAAACATGGAAGACATCATGAACTCCGGACAATCCTTCCGGCAATTCCAGCTTGTAAGCAACTTCTCCACGATGTTCGAGGATTTTGTAGGGGCCAATGAATCTCGATGCCAACTTTCCTTTAACACCGAACCTCTTGATTCCACGAAGTGGGGACACACGAAGATATGCTTGGTCTCCCACTTCGTATGTTACTTCCTTGCGTTTACTGTCGGCATAACTCTTCTGCCTCGACTGAGCTACCTTGTGTCTATCTCGAATCAGCTTGACCTTCTCTTCGGAGTCTCTGATAAGATCGGGACCGAAAAGTTTTCGATCTCCAACACCATCCCACAACAATAGTGTTCTGCACCTCCTTCCGTATAGAGCTTCGAAAGGGGCCATCTTCAGACTGGTCTGATAACTGTTATTGTACGAGAACTCTGCGTATGGCAAATTATCATCCCAGCTAGACCCATAGTCTAGCGCACAAGCTCTCAACATGTCCTCCAGGATCTGGTTGACTCTCTCGGTCTGTCCATCCTGCTGCGGATGAAAAGTTGTCTTGAACTCCAGCCTCGTACTCCAAAGTTTCATGCAAATCGATTCCAAAACTTTGAGGTAAATTGTGTTCCTCTATCTGACACGATACTCCTTGGAACTCCATGCAGACATACCATCCTTGTCATGTATATCTTGGCTAACTTAGCACTGGTATAGGTAGTCTTCACGGGCATGAAATGAGCTACCTTGGTCAAGCGATCAACCACTACCCAGATGGAATCATAACCTGAACGGGTCCTGGGTAATCCTGTGATAAAATCCATTCCAAGTTTTTCCCATTTCCACTCGTGAATCGGCAAAGGTTGAAGTAACCTCGCTGGCTTCGATGTTCCGCCTTACTTCATTGGCAAACATCGACATCGCTATGTACTCAGCAATATCCTTCTTCATACCTGCCCACCAGAAACTTTCCTTCAAATCCAGATACATCTTGGTGTTACCGGGGTGAATCGATTACGGTGAATCATGAGCCTCCTGAAGAATTAGCTTCCTGAGTTCGGGATCATTGGGTACATTCCTCAAACCATATATCTTCGTATTCATCCTTACGGAACCCTTTAGCTTTTCCTTCATTCATCCTTTTCTTTATCTCATCAATTTCCTTGTCCGACTTTTGGGCTTCATGAATTCTTTCGGCCAAAGTGGACTGAACTTCCAAAGCTGCAACATATCCTCTCGAAACTATCTCCAGTCGGAGATCTCTGAGGTCATCGACTAACTCCTGGGGTAATCCTCCCACTATAAGAGTATTCACATAACTCTTACGGCTCAAGGCATCTGCTACAACATTAGCCTTCCCTGGGTGGTAATGCAATTTCATGTCATAGTCCTTGATTAACTCTAGCCATCTCCTCTGCCTGAGGTTCAACTCTTTCTGCGTGAAAATATACTTCAAGCTCTTGTGATCCGCGTAAACATCACAACTGTTTCCGATAAGGAAATGCCTCCAGGTCTTGAGTGCATGCACTACGGCTGCTAACTCCAAATCAAGTGTTGCATAATTCATCTCGTGAGGTCGTAGCTGTCTGGAGGTATAAGCTACAACTTTTCCTTCCTGCATGATTACTCATCCGAGTCCCTGACGAGAAGCATCACAATATACCTGGTAATCCTTGTGTATGTCCGGCAAAATCAGCACTGGGGCTGTAACCAAACGTTTCTTCAATTCCTGGAAATTGGCTTCACAATCCTCGGTCCAAATGTACTTGGCATCCATCTTCAACAGCTCAGTGATGGGCTTGGCAATCTTCGAGAAATTCTCAATAAACCTCCGATAATATCCTACGAGTCCGAGAAATACGGATCTCCTTGACTGAGGTGGGTGACTGCCAATCGGTGACTGATACAACTTTGGTGTGGTCAACTGCTATTCCTTCTCCTGAAATAACATGTCCGAGGAATCCGACTTCCTTCAGCCAAAATTCAGATTTGCTGAACTTGGCATACAACTGATGTTCTCGAAGTTTCTCCAGAACTAGATGCAAATGTTCCTTATGCTCTTCCTCGCTCTTGGACAAAATCAGTATATCATCGATGAACACCACGACAAACTTGTACAGATATTCCATAAATACCTTGTTCATCAAATTCATGAAGTATGCAGGGGCATTAGTCAATCCGGATGACATGACGGTACACTCATATAAACCATACCTAGTGGTGAATGTTGTTTTGGGTATATCCTTTGTATGGATCTTCAACTAATGATACCCTGATCGAAGATCGAGCTTGGAGAATACCTTGCCTCCAACTAGCTGATCAAATAAATCATTAATCATCGGCAGAGGGTACTTGTTCTTGATGGTCATGTCGTTCAACGAACGATAATCCACAACCATTCTCAGGGTTCCATCCTTCTTCTCTACCAAAAGAACTAGGGCTCCCCAAGGTGATGAGCTTGGCCGAATATATCCCTTCTCCAATAGCTCATTAATTTGCTTCTTAATCTCTTCCAAATCGTTCGGGGGCATCCGATAGGGTCTCTTGGATATTGGGGATGTGCCGGGAAATAACTCAATTAGAAATTCAATGTCTCTGTCCGGTGGCATTCTTGGTAATTCCTCCGGAAACACATCGGGAAAATCTTGCACTACCGTCACTTCCTCCTGAACAACTCCCGTGAGGGAATTTACCTGATTCTTCATCGGGATACGTCTGGATACATACTTGATCCTCTTCTGCTCCGGGGTGGTGAGCAGAATCGTCTTGCGGGCATAGTCTATGTTTCCTTCAAACTTCGTCAACCAATCCATGCCTAGGATTACATCCAAGGTCTGGGTTTCCAATACTATGAGGTCTGCGGGAAATTTATGGTTTCCGATGTTGAGGGTTGCATGACAGCCTAAGCCTGCCATCATTTCTCCTCTGTGAACTGACCAAGAGGGCTTCTAAGGGTTCTAGTGGGCAACCCGTACTTTTCCACAACTACCCTTGATATAAAATGAATGCGTTGCACCCGAATCAAAGAGTACCAATATCGACGTGAATTTAATAAAACTTACCAACCACGATTATGCGGCTGATCATAGACGTCCTCCACGTCAATGTGGTTCACCTGAGCACGAGTAAAAGGGTTGGGCTTCTTTGCTGAGCTTCCATTGTCGTTTCCATTCCTCTGCTTGGCCTCCGAGCAGTCGGTGGCATAGTGCCCTGTTTTCTGGCACTTGAAACATGTGATGTGACTCAGATCCTTCTAAGTCGGGGAAGGACGATGCTGGTTGCCATTGCCATTTCCATTGCCATTTCCATTGCCTGACTTGTTGTCGTGGTTGCGGTTGTTCCCATTCCCTCCATGGTTATGTCCTTCATGATTATGTCCTCCATGAGTGTGATGGGTATGCCCTCCCGAGTATGGGGCATAACGGGCTTCACGAGCTCCGGAGTTGTACTTCCCCTGGCCATACTTCCGCTTGCGGCTATCAATCTGCTGCTGCTTGCCTTGAAGTATGGTGGCCTTGTCTACCAGCTCCTGGTAGTTGTTGAAGGTATCCACCATTAGCTGCATTCCCAGCTCATCATTGAGTCCCTCGAGAAACTTTTTCCTGCTTTGTGGCATCTGTGGCCACATCATCCGGGGCATAGCGAGCTAACTTGCTGAACTCATCCACGTACTGCCCCACAGTACGGTTCCCCTGGCGTAAGTTGCGGAACTCACGCTTCTTCAGACTCATGGCTCCAGCTGAGACATGAGCGGTGCGGAAGGCCTGCTCGAACTCAACCCATGTCATGGTGGCAGCCGGATAAGTGGCGGTGTAGTTCTCCCACCAAGAAGCTGCAGGTCCATCAAGTTCATGTGCGGCAAAGCGCACCTTCTCTGCATCTGTGCATCCAGCAGTGGCTAGCTCCCTTCTGACCTTGCGGAGCCAATCATCGGCCACAATCGGCTCAGTGCCGCTAGAGGACACTAGCGGATTCAGCCTTAGGAAGCGGGTCAAGTTGTCAACAGGGGGTGGTGGCGGTGGATTGTTGTTGTTGTTGTTGTTGTTGTTGTTGTTGTTGTTGTTGTTGTTGTTGTTGTTGTTGTTGTTGTTGTTGTTGTTGTTGTTGTTGTTGTTGTTGTTCTGGTTCTGGATGAGCATATGCATGAGGGAATTCTGCTGCTGGATCAGCTGGTTGAGCTCCGGCGGAAAGTTGAAACATGGGTCACATCTCGGAGGCATCTGGTGTTTTGGATTGGATGAGAAAAATAGAATAGAACAAGGGTCTAATGAGAAAATAGCACTACCCATATGAATGCACAATCATAATCACACCAATCATTTATTCAATCATCTCAAACATGGTTCAATCGGATTACAAATTCTCACGACTAATCGAAAATAACGGCCTAACTGATCGATGGAAAAATAAAAATAAACATGGTAGTCGACTAAATGTCTTCATCAATCATCCTTGCGTCCTCCGGTGCGGCGTCCCCTGCTGTGGCGCCTCCTCTTACGGCTTCCTTCGGTGGAGCTCTCACAATCCCGGTCATTGCTCACGAGAGGTCCATCATCTCCACTCGGAAAAAGGTCTTCTCCCTGATCCAGCTTCTCCTCCAATGCGGCCACCTCCAGCTTCAGGTTGGCGACTCTCTCCAGGAAATCCTTGACTTCATCCTCATGCTCATAGTCGGCTTCACGTGCTGCAGCCTCCAAATCAAGTTCATGATGGTGCAACTTCTGGATCGTCTTCATGCTACTGCGCATATGGATCTCTAGAGCCCTGTTGAGAACCTCCAAGTCTTGGGCAAATGAGTGAACGGAGTCGTCATTTCTGGTGCGTATGATCTCTCCCTCTGCAGTCCTGTGAGAAACCATGGTGTGGTCTGATCCAACAAGCTCGGCCCTGTATTCCTCCAGTATGTGTCCAAGTTTAATATGAACTGCTAAGTCTCTCCCGATGATCCAATCGGGTGCAATGAACTTGAAGTCAATGGGCGCCGAGAGATTTCCGAACGTCCTCCCTGGTATGTGCACCTTAATCCTGAAGCAACGGTCATTTGGAAATGCCATGGTAGGGGTCCCGCTGATTGAAGGCAGAGCAATCTTCAATTCCTTGGTGATCTGGACCATCCTTCTGCCGAAAAGCATAGTCTCGTCGGGCTGGCAAAACTCCGGGAGCAGAACTGGGATGAACTCAACGGCCATCTAGAATTGTTGAAATCGGAGAAAAGTCAGAAATGATCAGGGAAGAAAAATATGGAAAAGTAAAGATAGAAAGTAACTGGTCTCTTCCTATGGCTTTCCGATCCTAGGGGTTACGTCCTACGGTCAGAGTGTGCTCTGAATACCATCTTTGTAACGACCCGACCCAAAATCGGTCAAGTCTCTGTGTAGCTATACCATCCCAAGATCATGCTGGCACACACAGTACATTGATGCAAAGCTTCAAAGTTCAATCACACCTGAATTTATTACACGATTCTCATATCGAGTCTTTATTACAAGATAATAAATTTGGCCGAAGGCCAACTCATGAGAAATAAACTAAATAAAGCTGCGGAAGCATAGACGAATAGCGAGTCCATCCGACTCCATAGGGCAATCGCCAAGCGTGGATCGTAGCCTCACTCCTGATGGGAAAACTCCTCTACAACATAAGACGTTGCAGCCGTGTAGGTCAGCATTTTGAATATACCGGCAAGTCATGAAGAGAGAACAACAATCATTGTTTTGCAAAAAAGCCAGTTTTTCCCTACAACAAGGACTTGTTTGCAAGTACTACAAAATGTAGGTAGTTATTGTAACATCCCAAAATTCTAAATTTTGGAATGTTATAATAAATAAATAGTTTTGATTGATTGATTGTTTGTTGTGTGATTGATTGAGTGAAATTGAGTGGAATTTGAAACTTTTTGAAAGTTGAATGAGAGGGAATGAAATGACTTTCCCCGACTTTCACTTTGCCTTTTTATATCCATGAATTCAAATTCAATTCAAACACAAAACCCTAGAGAGAAGATGATATGACTTCTTCCATTTGAATAAATGAAAAGGGTTTTGAAAAGATTTGAATTCTGTTTGAAAATATTCCAAATTTTAGAAACTTTATGCAACTTAATGATTTTCATGAGAGAAGATAAAATGACTTCTTCAATTATATGAAATATGAGTTGGAAGTTAAAAATAATCAAATTGAAAGTCATTTGAAGGTATTTTGAAACTCCCCTTCAAATTTGAATTTTTTTTGGATTTTATTCAAATTATTTTTCTCCTAAAAATAAATAAATGGAAATATGGGTAAAATGATTCCCTTCAATGGAAAATTAGGAGAAAATAAATTTAAAGTCATTTTGGTATTTTTAAAATGATTTTTATTGGATTTTATTAGAGCAGAAACACTCTTTGTTTTATTTGAATTTTTGTGTATTTTATTTGAAGTCGAATAAAGTTCATCGTGTAGGAAATGTTTTTCTGAAAATTTTGATATATATATATATATGTCCTATATAAAAATATATATATTATATATATATATTCCCCTCGACCTAATTCAAAAAAATAGAAAAAAAAGAGGACCCCCTCTGATGCCAGAATAACCGCCCACCGACAAACCACCAATGACAGCCCAGCCCGAGCCGCCCACGCCCGAGCCGACCAAACCCTCTCCCCCTGTAGCCTGCTCACCCCCTCTCTCTCCCACTCACGCTGCCCCACCCCTCTCTTTCCCCGCCCACGCCGCCCCACGCCGAAACCACTGGCACACACAGACTCACGGAGACCCCGGATCCTCCCCGATTCGCCTCCTCCAAGCCGACCCCTATATATACCCCTCACCCTGCTCCGCCTCCCCGACCCCCGGAACCCTCTCCCTCACCGCAATCCCTCGCCGGAGCCCTACGCCGCCGCCGCGCCATTGCCACTGCCCCGGCCGCCTCCGACCCCCCCGAGCTCCACCGACTCCACCTCGACCTCCCCCTCGCTCCGCCAAGACCACGGACGCCTCCGCTGCCTTCCCGACCACCGAGCCACCGCACCATCATCGCCTCGAGCCGCCGACTGCCGCCGTCGTCCCCACCGCGGTGAGTCGCCGGAACCCCCCGCCACCGTTCGATCTAAATCCTACGCATTAGATTAGATCCCCCGAAGGGGTATGTTTTTATTTTAAAAGCCGGTTTAGTTAGCGGTTTAGTTGGACCGGCCCGATCGGTTTATTTCCTATTAGCCGCGGGCATGTTTTAGTTACATAACGCCTGAGCGTTAGATAGGCCACTAGCGCCAGTTTTTCTTTTTAGTTTTATTTTTCGTTTCTGTTTTTAAAAGAATAGTTTCAGTTTTGTAAAATCCATATCTTTTAGGTTACTTAATATTTTTAATTGATTCTTTTTTTGTTAGTTTGCAAATTTGTTGTAGTTTCTGTAGAAAATAAGTTTGGCCATGTTTGAATTATTAGAAATTGTTTTATCTTAGTTTTAGACAGATTAGTAATTCTGCAATACAATGAGTTAGGATTATTTTATTTTGGTGATTCTTTTTGTCACTACTTTGTTTTGACCTTTCCTAACCGTAGGGATTTATTTGGGTATTTTAGATTTAATAAAAAAATAGTTTTAATCAAAATCATGTGTTTCTTATTTATTTAACTAGCTACTGTTTTCCTATTGTTTTATTTAGTAAATAATTTTATTTTACCAATGTCATAGTTTATTTTAGATTAGTTTCTGTAGTTTAAGAACATGAACTTTTATTTACAATAAATAAAAAATTTATTTTATTTTTTCTTGCTAGAATTGTTATAGGCATAATAGGAGTTCTATAATAGCTTTTGATGTGATTCTTTTTGCTCCTAGTTTGCATGATGTTTTCCCTTCTGTTAGTTAGCAAAATCCATGCTTAGGTTATGTTAAGAAAATTTTTAGTTGTGTAAAACTATTTCTTAGTTGATGCTTGATGTGGTGAAAACCTTGAATTGTTTTCTCCGAGTTTTTCTTTGGTAGTTTTGTTGTGTAGTTTTCCTTTGTTTTTATTTGGTGTCCCTTGATTTGCATTTTTATTTGTTGATTTTATTATGAGTGTTAGAATTGTTTGCTAGGATGTTTGCTTATATGAATGCTATGACTATATAGATTTTCAACGGAGTGACGAATAGTTCTACCAAGTCATTATTCGAGAGTGTTGTTATCTTCATCAACTTACCGTGCAAGTTCACTTTGACCATGCTTTCATACCTATGTTTTTATTGCATTTAGTGGCATCTTTGCAACAACCCTACCGTAGTGATATTGAATTCTTGTAGTTGAGTAGTATGCATGAGGTAGGAACCCATCACCCTGTTACCAAGCCCGGGACGATATTTTATTTTAATGCTACGCTATAGTAGACGGGGTTTGGTAGGAGTGCACGAGAGTGGTGTGAGAATGGAGGATCTACGTCAATGACGACAACTCCATGATGGAATCTGCAAGGACTGCATCTTCAAGGCCTCAAGACTTCAAGACTCGAGACAAGAATTCAATACACACTACTTTGGGTGAAGGATGGTTGACGGGCACCTGGAGAAACCAAAGTGGTTGGCGGGATGCATGGAGAAGCGCCATGACATCTTGCGGAAAGCTTCACCCAGACTCAAAGAGACGGAAGAATACTTCATGCCCGAAGCTTACCCGTGCAACCGCAAGTCAATATGGGCTCGCTTGGTTGACCTTAGTTGTGACTCTGGCTGGGACGGTGCTAGAAGATGTAGAACTACGGTAGGATTGGATGAGCACCGGACGGTGGTCGTGGGAACTCTTCTAAGACCATGTTTCGGTCATCTTGTTCTCAAACACCTCAAGTGCGAGAACGTAAAAGAGGGATCGAATCTTGCGGGTAAAGTGTACAAACCTCTCGCAGAGGGTTAAAACCTAATCGATTAGCCGTGTCCCAGTTACGGACAATTTGAGCATCCGGACTTGGATCTATCTGGAACTCTCAACACCGGATTGATAACTTAATTGTGGGCAACATATGATGATTTTGGGCTATGAGACATCGGTTGGCGGAACCATGTCATGATAGAAAACTCCATAGTACAGACTTCATTTATTCCTTTGATGTAGGGAAAATAAATCAGCTTTCACGCAAACAAAACTCGCATACGTGAGCCACAAAGCCATATTGCATATAGTATAGTTTTATCATCTGTTTTCTCATGTTGTGATCTTGCCGGTACATTCAATGTAATCGACCTACACGGCTGCAATGTATCATGTTGCAGATATTTACTTCCGACGGTAAGAGTACGCAGTGCAGGTTACGGTCTACACTCAACCTCGCCGATGGCGTTGATGGGACTCCACACCCGATTACTTGTTTCATTGAGACTTATGAGGTATATATCAGTTTTACGTTAATTATAGATGTGATTGCACTTTGATATATACATTGATGTACTGTGTGTGCCAGCATATTGATCCAGGGATGGCGCAGCAACACAGAGGCTTGACCGTCTGAGGTCGGGTCGCTACAGTTATTGAGATGGTTCCGCCAACCAATGTCTCATTCCCAATTATTAAATAACCCCTCAATTCATTTATTAAGTTCGGTGTTGAGATATTCGAAATACTCCAAGTTCCAGAGACTCAAATTGTCCATAACTGGGGACACGGCTAATCGATTAGATCTTCACTCTGTAGAGGTTTGCGCACTTTACCCGCAAGAATTGTTCCCTCCTTTAAGTCTTCGGACTGCCTGGTGTTTAAAGACGGGACAAAAAAAACAGGGTCTTCCGAAGAGTTCCTCTGGGCCACTGCCGGTGCCCATCCAATCCTACCGTTCTTCTACATCTTGTAGCACCGTCCGTCCAGAGTCACGGCTAGGGTCGACCAAGCCAGAGCCCATAATGGCTTGCGATCGCATTGTAAGCTTCTGGTCAATGGGGTATCCATCCGTCTCTTCGTGGCTGGGTGAAGCTTTCCGCAAGATGTCATGGCGCTTCTCCATGCATCCCAGCCATCCGCTGGTTTCTCCAGGGTGCCCGTTGAGGGAGTCCTGGATTAGGGGGTGTCCGGATGGCCGGACTATAACCTTTAGCCGGACTCCTGGACTATGAAGATACAAGATTGAAGACTTCGTCTCGTGTCCGGATGGGACTTTCCTTGGTGTGGCAGACAAGCTTGGCGATACGGATATGTAGATCTCCTTCCATCGTAACCGACTCTGTGTAACCCTAGCCCTCTCCGGTGTCTATATAAACCGGAGGGTTTTAGTCCGTAGGACGAACAACAATCATACCATAGGCTAGCTTCTAGGGTTTAGCCTCTCTGATCTCGTGTTAGATCTACTCTTGCACTACCCATATCATCAATATTAATCAAGCAGGAGTAGGGTTTTACCTCCATCGAGAGGGCCCGAAACTAGTTAAAAACATCGTGTCCCTTGCTCTTGTTACCATCCGCCTAGACGCACAGTTCAGGACCTCCTACCCGAGATCCGTCGGTTTTGACACCGACACCCGTCAACCGTCCTCCACCCAGTAGTGAATTTCGAAGTCCATCTTGAGCTTGAAGTCATGGGGTTTGTCATCATCTTGATTCTCGCATCTCCCTTATGAATCACTCAACCAACCCCGTCTACTAAAGCATAGCAATCAACTACATCATCCCGGGCATCGGTAACAAGGGAGAAGGGTTCATCCTACCTCATGATACTACTCAAGAACAACTTAAAAAAATTCTCCTACTGCATGCATGGTGGTGAGGTATAATTCGAATGCAATAAAACATAGGTATTGTAAAAACATGATCAAATGACTTGCCTGGCTGACGGTCTTCGAAAGCTAGCGACTCGTAATAGCAGGCTTCAGACCGAATTCTACCGAGTCAAACAATAGCACAAATAAGTATAGCCCAATATAACATAACAACAAGTTGAAGTAGAACACCCAAGCACTCAAACCAAAACCAAAGAAAAGCCCGAAGAAAACAAATCAAGGTTTTCACCACATCAAGCAACAACTAAGAAATAGTTTTACACAACTAAAACTTTTATTAACATAACCTAAGCATGGGTTTTGCTAACTAACAGAAGGGAAAACATCATACAAACTAGGAGCAAAAGGAATCACATCAAAAGCTATTATAGAACTCCTATTATGCCTAAAACAATCCTAGCAAAGAAAATAAAATAAAAATATAAAAAAATTATTCTACTGTAAATAAAAGTTCATCCCCTGTAGCTACAGAAACTAATCTAAAATAAACTATAACATAGTAAAAATAAAATAATTTACTAACTAGAACAGTAGGAAAACAGTAGCTAGCTAAATAAACAAGAAAAACTTGATTTCGACTAAAACTATTTTTTACTAAATCTAAAATACCCAAACAAGTTCCTACTGCTAGGCATGGACTAAACTAAGCAGTAGCAAAAAGAATCACAAAAAAATAACAATCCTAACTCAACTATGGCAGAAAAACTAATCTGTCTAAATCTAATATAAAATTATTTCTTATAATTTAAACATGGCTAAACATATTTTCTACAGAAACTACAACAAATTTTCAAACTAACAAAAAAAGAATCAACTAAAAACAATAAACCAGCTAAAATAAATAGCAAAAACAAACACAGAACTATTTGCTAAAAAAACAGAAACTGAAAATACAACTAAAAAGAAAAACTAGCGCTAACGGGCCTATCTAACGCTCAGGCGATATATAAATAAAGCATGCCCGAGGCTAACAGAAAATAAACCGATCGGTTCGATCTAATCTGAACCGCTAACTAAACCGAAAAAACCGTAACTAAACCGGCCTTTTTAAAATAAAAATGTACCCCTTCGTAGATCTAATCTACAGCGTAGGTTTCTGATCTAACGGCGGAGGGGGCTCCGGTGGCTTACCGCGGTGGTCGGCGGCGACGGCGACTCGGGCGTTGGCGGCTCGGCTGCTCCGGTGGTCCTGGGCAGCGGCGGAGACGTCAGGCGGGTGCGGCGGATCGAGGGGAGGTCGGGGTGGAGTCGTTGGAGCTCGGGGATGACGGAGATGATCGGGGCGAGCTCGGGTGAGCTCCTGCTCCGGCGGGCGGTGGACGAGCTCGGGGCGAAGGCGTCGGGGGCTCCTGGGCAGGTAGATGGTGTCAGCGGGGTGCGCGTGCAAGCGGCGGTTAGGGCGGAATAGTAGGGAAGGGCAGAAGGTGCTCACCGGCGGCGAACATGGCGGCGAACCGAGGCGGCGGCGGCGAGATGCGAATGGCGATGGCCTGCGCTGTGGTGGGTTTGGAGCGTAGGGTTTCAGGGGGTTCGATGGAAGAGAGGCAGGGCTTTATATTGGGCATCAACTTGGACGAGGGGGCGTCTCGGGATCACGATCCCGAGAGGATCGGAACCGCAGCGGCGGCGGTCGCGCTCTGGGCGGTGTTTGCGTGCGTGAGAGGAAAGAGAAGGGGTGGGGACAGCGTGTCGGTGAGAGAGAGAGGAGAGGGTTCGGTGGGCGACCGAGGGGAGAGGAGTCGGGTGCGGGCTGCTAGGGCAGGCCGGCTCAAGGCCAGTGGCTGGCGCTACCTGGCCCAGCGAGTAGTGGCGCTTAGGCCGGGCCGGCGCCTGGACTTTTCCTTTTCTTTTTTTTTGAATTAGAGAGAAGAGAGATTATAGAAAAATATATATTATTTTTATATAGGACATATATATATATCAAAATTCTCGTGGAATTTATCCTACAACGCTGGACATTTTTCCAGGCAAAACTCAAACTAAAAAAACACTTTCTGGAAAATCCCAAATAAAATTCAAATTTGAATTCAAACTTTTTGGCAATATTTTTCTTCTGACATTTTTGGAGTATCATGTTTACTCCTCTCATACTTTTTCTCAAGTATTTGTCAGGCATTGTTTTGAAATAAATTCAACTGCCAATTTGAATTCAAATTCCAACAAACTCAAAAGCCTATGAAATAATTCAAATGCCACTCAATTTCAAACAATATGCATAGATGCTTAGCTAAAACATTCCAAATGGGAAATTTGGGAGTTACATTGCGAGGGGGTTAATCATAAGTGGGATGTTTGTTCAAGTAAGAACAACACCTGATGAGGATTTTTTTTATAATACCATTGTTACACCCACAGCCCCTGCTGCTATACATACTAGACCAATTACTAGAGCTCGCGCACGCCAATTGAATTACCAAGTACTTTTGTTTCTTGGTAACGACTATAATGTTCATGAGAATATGATGATGCCTAAATTGGATACATTTTTTTTGCTTACAAATGAAGGGCCTAGCTTGGACAAGAAAGATGAACCTTGGAGCAAGTTCAAGCATGGGGATGATGGCATGCGCAAGGGGAACAAGAATGGAGTTACAAGTGATGATTTCATGACTTTGAAGCCACCATAATGAGTGCATGAAGACTTGGACGAAATATACAAGATGCCACTTCATAATTTTCGTCCAGAGGCTATTAAAGGTGCTGCGTCACCTTATTTCTGGGTCAGGCCCATGTAATGTCGAAATACATGATTATAGGCTGTTTATAGAGTCCGTACGTGTGGGGAAACAAGAGTTAGGGTTGGTTTCGGACCCCTCCCTCAAGAGCCACGAAATCCCCCCCTCTTCCTCCATATATACAACCCTTAGGGCAACGTTTAGACTTTGGGTTTTGTTTAGATTAAAAGTTCGACATAGCTATAACTTCGTGTACTTCTTTTTTGTTCAACGACCAGACCAAGACGTCACAGAACCCCACCTTGATAAATAAAGCTTTCATCTTATATTCGCAATATCCAGATTGCAATCTCAGTTTCTTGCTTGTTCTTAATCTGCTTGCAGGAAATAGACCCTCGTGGTCAGGTTGATCGTGCTACGGCGTGGTCAATAACCTCTCGGAGTTGGTTTAGAGATTGCTAAGGCGTGACGTTCTCGCATGTTCATAGTCGGATCATCAAAGTCTACTCCTCCGAAACGATAATCACCATCTCATCGAAAGACGGGACACCTTGCCTCTATCAAGTGGTATCAGATTTCCAGGTTGCTCAGTGAGATTTTACAATCTTTCGTAGTTTAGATCGAGTATGTTCTTCATACCTATAGTCCATGAAAAAAAATATAGGGTTAGTTCATCATATCCAAACCAGCCTGAGCTTTTGCATAGTCTTTTCAGTATTTTGCTTTGTTGAATTTGCGGTTGCATTGTCGTGTCAAGTTCCTGGTCTTGGCATCTAGTCTTTTAGAGTTTCGAGTTCTGGTCATAAGTTGGCACGCCGCCACCGCACCATCGTCATCGCCCCTCCCATCTACCACCAGTGCTTATCCGCCACCAGTTTGAGTCCATATACCATCACCGATTCGTATCGATATACCATCACCGATACGTATTCATATACCACAACCGCTACCATAAACCACCACCATATATCCACCACCAATCTGAGTTCTTTTCATATTAGGTTTGTTTCTGAGATCCATCTATTTTCTGATTCGTGTTTCCTTGCTTGAGTAGGTTTCGGAAAAAAAAGTCTCGGGACCCCCGGGCAGTTTTTAGGCCAAAATTTCGACGAGCGAAAATATTTTTTCCTATCCAATTTTTAGGTCCCAGGGAGCGTTTTGAGACACTCGCTATCATAGTGATTTTTTGTCGCACTTTTTCGTCATCGCTGCCCTGATTTCCGAACAAAATTAGTCAAAAAAAATTCGTGCCTATCCTATTATTTTTAGTTGGGAAGAGTTTTGAGACACTCGCCATTATAGTGATTTTTTGCAAGAAAAAAGAGGAGCGCAAAAGAAAATTCGGAGCGTGTTTTTCCCTTGTTTACGTGTCGCGCCATGATTTTGTTAGTGTTCTAGGCTCGCGTCTCTAGTACGGTCTAGCCTAGGACCAGCACAGTACCGTCGTTGAGCGCTTATTCAACTTTGCATCTCTAAATTGATTATTGCTGACCCTTTTTGCTACCATATGATAAGCCTTCCTAGCTCCAGATACATCTACATCGTGTGTTTGACTCTCCCTGGTAATTGCCCTATCCAAGCTTTGAGAATTTTGACTGCAACGGTTGCGGATCACCACCTGCTGCTGGGTAAGAACTGGTAAGAATTTGAGATTTTCTTGACGGATTTGTGACACCGCTGCACTTACTAGTAGTTTGTAGGATCATATTTTTGTGTGTTTCTATTGCTGCAAACCATGGTGATGTAGGGTGGAACCCTATATGGCCGATCTTTCACGAAAGGAGCGGATCCCGCGATGAACACGAAGAACACGAGGAGAAATCACGAGGGGAAACACGAGAGACACACTCAAACCAACAAGATTAGGTCACACATATGCTAGATCTGAGTACACATAGAGATCACAGGGCCCAAATCCAACAAGAGACGATACATAGGGTAACCGGTTCTTCTCCGTGAGGAGGTCTTCAGGTCTTCCCATTAGGGGTCTTGAATCCAAGTGGATCTTCTCCAAAAGGTGTCGGTCTCTCTCGGAGGAGCAGATCCAGATGGATGAGCGAGGCTCTATCTCACATATGAGCTATCACAATGCTAACCCTAGAAAGAGAGAGCAGGAGGTCTATTTATAGTCTAGAGTCACGAAATGGTAAGTGGGCTTCGGCCCAAGATGCGGGCGGCATACAGGCATCAGATGTCCGGCCATCATCGGTCTTTCGGTCGCTCGCGGGGGATCGGACGTCCGGTCAAGGTCGGTCGTCCGCTATTTTGGCTCTATTGGCGCTTGGTCGGTCGTCCGGTCGGGGTCGGATGTCCGGTGCATCGGTCGTCTGGAGGTCTCCATTCTTCCGATGTTTTGGCTCGGGTGTGGTGGCGCCAGTCGTCCGAAGGGGGTCGGTCGCCTCGGACCTGGAGTGCGTCGTATGTCTGGTAGGCGTCGGTCATCCAGGCGCTGGGGCGTCTTCTGGATGGGACTTGGTCGACTGGTGGATGCTCCAAGCGTTGGTCGTCCGGTCGGGATCGGTCGTCTGACGGCTAGGGACTTTCAGGCTGCTCTTCTTCTTCTTCCTCCTTGTACTTGATGTCCTCGCCATCTTGTCCGTTGAATGTAGCTGCTCCTTGGCCTTCCTCTAAGTACTTGATCACACATAGTGTTTGCGCTTGAGGAAGTAGCCATGTTCTATATGTAGAGAGTGGTAGCTCGAAGAGGAGCGAGTTCACCTTATCTTGGATAGCCTTTGCTCAGGCTCTTGTCATTGGTCCAAGTGGTGTCGTGGGAGACGTAGGTAGGTCCATGGGGATGACCTTGGGATGCTTCGCATCACCTCCCCCCCTTGGGAGAAAGATCCTTGACGTTGAAGACGTCGCTCACATTGTACTTGTCGTGCGGGAGGTCGATCTTTTTAGCGTTGTTGCTGTAGCGTGCTAGCACCTTGAAGGGTCCATCAGCTCATAGTAGATGTTTGGACTTGTGTTCGTTGGGGAAGTGGTCCTTGCGAAGGTGTAGCCACACGAGATTGCCATTGTTGAATATCATGGGTTGCTTGTTGAAGTTGAGCTCGGTCGCGAGTCGTTGTACTTGGCGCTCGATGGTGTGCCTTGTATCTTCATGCATCTTCTTGAGATAGTTCACTCGGGCACTCGCGTCCATGTTGATGCGCTCTTGTAGTGGTAGAGGAAGAATGTCCAATGGGGACAATGGGTTGAAACCGTAGACGACCTCGAAAGGGGACTTGCCGTTAGTCGAATGTCTTGCGCGGTTGTAGGCATACTCGGCGATGGGTAGGCACTCTTCCCACTCCTTGATGTTCCTCTTGATCAACACGCGTAGTAGAGTGGAGAGTGTTTAGTTCGTCACTTCCGTTTGGCCATCGGTTTGTGGATGGTATGCCGTGGAGAATAGTAGCTTGATTCCGAGCTTGGCGCATAAGGTCTTCCAAAAGTAACTCAAGAACTTGACGTCGCGGTCCGAGACAATCGTCTTTGGCACTCCATGTAGGCGCAAGATTTCTCTACAAAAATATTTGCAACATGTGAAGAATCATCTATCTTGTTGCATGGTGTGAAATGTGCCATTTCAGAGAATCGGTCCACAACAACAAACACGGAATCCTTTCCATTTCGATTCCTAGGTAAACCAAGTACAAAATCCATGCTAATATCTTCCCATGGGTGATATGGAAATGGAAGGGGTGTATAAAGACCATGAGATTGAGATTTGGACTTAGCTTTGCGACATGTCGAACATCGGGTGGTGAAGCATGAGACGTCGCGGAACATCTTGGGCCAAAAATAGTTCTTAGAGAGCGTAGCAAATGTCTTGTCACGTCCAAAGTGTCCCATCAGTCCTCCTCCATGAGATTCTTACAAAAGTAACAAACGAAGAGAAGACTTGGGGATGCAAAGTTTGTTAGCTCTCATAAGATAATCATCTTTGATGTAATAGTGTTCCCAAGATGTATGCGTCAAACACTTGGCATAAGGAATAGCAAAAGTAGGATCATGCGCATACAAGTCTTTTATGTGGTCGAAACCAATGACATTCAATTCAAGTTGGGTAACAAGCATGCATTTGCGGGAAAGCGCATCCGCCACAACATTTTCCTTACCTTTAATATACTTGATGAAATAAGGAAATGACTCAATGAACTCGCTCCATTTAGCATGACACTTGTTCAACTCAATTTGACCCTTTAAGGTATTTAAGCGTTTCATGGTCGGTATGGATGACAAATTCATGAGGGTGAAGGTAATTTTCCCATTCATACAAAACTCGCACTAAAGCATATAGCTCTTTGTCATAGATGGGATAGTTGAGTTGCGCTCTAGAGAGTTTCTCACGGAAGTATGCTATGGGGCACTTCTCTTGCGTTAACACACCTCCTATGCCATTACCGCTAGCATCGCAATGAATTTCAAAAGGTTTGTCAAAGTTGGGTAATGCAAGCACGGGAGAATGAGTAAGCAAATTCTCGAGCTCATTAAATGCACTATCTTGAGATGGTCCCCAAACAAAGGGTGCATTCTTCTTACTCAAAGCATGTAAAGGAGACGCAATAGTGCTAAAGTCCTTCACAAATCTACGGTAGAAACCTGCTAAACGAAGGAAGCTACACACTTGTTGCAAGTTGGTTGGTTGGGGCCAAGTTTTAATAGCACTGATCTTAGATTCGTCAACATGAACACCCTTAGAAGACACAACAAAACCCAAGAAAACAAGCTTATCAACAACAAAAAGGCATTTGTCCATATTAGCATAAAGGCGCTCTTTCTTAAGGGTTTGCAACACGGCTCTAAGATGGGTGACATGATCTTTGAGAGATTTGCTAAACACAAGAATGTCATCAAATTAGACCATAACAAATACACCAATATAAGGTCGAAATACAAAATGCATGAGACCAATGAAGGTACCGGGTGCTTCGGATAAACCCATTGGCATAACAAGCCATTCATATAAGCCAAATTTGTTCTTAAATGCGGTTTTCCATTCATCACCTTCTTGGATGCGTATTTGATAGTAGCCACTCTTAAGATCAACCTTAGAAAAAATTGTGGCTCCGCTAAGCTCATTTAGCATATCATCTAGGCGTGGAAAAGCGTAACGATAACGCACGGTAATAGCATTGATAGGGCGACAATCAGAACACATGCGAAATGTACCATCTTTCTTGGGAAGAAGGATTACCGGAAAGGCACAAGGGCTCAAACTTTCTCGTACATGGACGTTGTCGATGAGTTGTTGTACTTGCCGTTGGATCTCCATAGTTTTCTCGGGGTTGATGCGGTAGGGAGCCTTGTTAGGAAGGGGTGCTCCGGGGATGAGGTCGATTCGGTGCTCGATGCCTCGTAGTAGTGGTAGACCCGGAGGTAGCTCGTCGGGGAATAACATCTTGGAATTCCTGCAATAGAGAAGATACCACTAAAGGTAGATTGTGAGAGGTGTTAGCTTTTGGTGCTTTGTCCTTGCACAAAAGGACATAGTGCATGACACTTGATGGGTTCTCACACTTCTATCATCTCACGTTTGATGGCAAATAGGACTAAGTTCTTCTTGTCGCTCATCGTGGAGGCACTCAATTTGGGCTTGTGGCGCTCACTCTCTTTTAGGTGTTTCGCTCTCTCACAATTCTCTCCATGATGGGTGGCTTGCTTGTCGGCGATCAATTGGCTTGGAGACATAGGTCGTAGAATGTAACCCTTTCCTTTCATCTTGAAGCTATAGTGATTTGTACGCCCGTTGTGGATGACACCTCGATCAAATTGCCATGGTCGTCCAAGAAGGAGGTGGCAAACGGACATTGGGACAACATCACACTCCAAAGTGTCTGCATAAGCTCCGATCTTGAAGGAAACTTGTACCATATGCTCGACTTGGATAGTGCCGGAGTCCACTGAACTTTGTAGGGGTGCGGGTGCTTCATCTTGACCAATTGGAGCTTGGATCACAGTTCTTCACTTGCTAAGTTATGGCAACTCCCTCCATCGATGATGACCTTGACGGACCTTCCATTGATGCCGGCCTTGGTGTGGAATATATGGCATATTTTGTCTTCTTCTTGTTGATGTTGAAGAGTCAAGACCTTGGAGACAACCAGAGCGGGACTCGGGTCTTCATCACAAAAGACTTGATCATCTTCATCTTCATTCACTTGTCAGTGCATGGCCACTTTCCCAAGGGCTTCCATTTCTCCTTCACTCATGGAGTCATATGTACCATTGTCGTTGAAGATCATGATGCACTTGTTGGTACACTCAATGGACTTGTGGCCTCGGCCGCCGCATGTGAAGCATTAGAAGGAACTTGTCTTGATGGTCTCATCAGTTGGGTTAGATGATGAGGAAGCTCTCGGCTTGAAGTTGCTTGTAGTAGGAGGAGGACTTGAGGTCGTCGAAGTTTTCTTGTAACTTAACTTGTCGTCATTGCTTGTAGATGGCTTGGTTGAGGTAGAAGATGTTGGAGTCGTTGAAGCTTGAGAGTTGGAGAAACCATAGAACTTGGGTGAGAACTTGGCATATTTGAAGTCATCTTGCACTTGACATTCCGCCTTTGTAGCTTTATGCACTAGCTCGATGAGGTTTGATTATGGTTGGAAGTCGGCGATCTTCTTGATAGGATGATTGAGTCCATTCAAGAAACGTGCCATAGTTTTCTCATCATCTTCCGTCACATTGGCTCGTATCATGGCAATATCCATTTCCTTGTAGTACTCTTCAATGCTCTTGGTTCCTTGCTTGATTAGTTGGAGTTTCTTGAAGAGGTCACGGTTGTATTAGGTTGGCACGAAACGTGCTCTCATGACATCCTTCATTTGCGCCCAAGTAGTGATGGGTGGTTCACCTTTTGCCTCACGGCGCCCAATGACTTGTTCCCACCAAATGAGGACGTAGTCTTGGAACTCAAGGGATGCCATCGCGATCTTCTTATCTTCTTCATAGTTGTGCAAACGAAAGATTTTGTCAACCTTCAATGCCCATGAAAGGTACTCTTCGGGATCATTTCTTCCAGAAAACATGGGCATGGTGAATTTTAGCTTGCCGTAGCGTTGCTCTTCATTGTGTTGGGGTCGAGGGTGATGACGTCCTTAACGAGGAGGATTGTCTCCCTCAACTTTCTCTTCCCGTGGAGGATTTCCATTGTCTTGTTGTTTTCGATGAACTTGAGGTTCTTGTCAAGCTTGTGGAGGAGCTTGTCGAACTTGTGGAGGATCTTGTCGATGCACACGTGATTGATAAATCCTCTCTTGAACTTCATCGCAAAGCGCTTCTTGTTGCTCACGAGCTTGCCGGTTGCGTGTGGCTACGGCTCGACTTGAATCTCAGAGGGCACGTTGCGCCTCAAGTGCTTGAGATTCACCTAGTTGTTTCTCTTGGCGTTGTGCCTTGGCATCTTGTGCATCTTGGTATTGTCTCGCTCGCTCTTCCTCTTTTTGTTGGCGTTCGCGTTGTGATAACCCACAAGTATAGGGGATTGCAACAATTTTCGATAAGTAAGAGTGTCAAACCCAACGAGGAGCTAAAGGTAGAACAAATATTCCCTCAAGTTCTATCGACCACCGATACAACTCTATGCACGCTTGACGTTCGCTTTACCTAGAACAAGTATGAAACTAGAAGTACTTTGTAGGTGTGAAAGGATAGGTTTGCAAGATAATGAAGAACACGTAAACATAAACTATGGGCTGTTTAGATAAAGAAGCAATAAAGTAAATGTAGCGAGTGTGGAAAAGTGGTGGTAGGAGTTGTGAAATTGTCCCTAAGCAATTGACTATGTTACTAGACCGGTAATCACTATTGCAATTCTATTTGAGGGAGAGGCATAAGCTAACATATCATCCCTTACTTGGAATTCTATGCACTTATGATTGGAACTCTAGCAAGCATCCGCAACTACTAAAGATTCATTAAGGTAAAACCCAACCATAGCATTAAAGCATCAAGTCCCCTTTTATCCCATATGCGAACAACCTACTTACTCGGGTTTGTGTTTCAGTTACTCACGCAACCCACCATACACAAATCATAAACATATTGCAAACCCTACAGCGGGAATCCCTTATGCTTGCGCGACCCGGAGGGCACAATAGGACAGCACCAATAATAAAAAATGCAACTCAAACCAATCATAGCAATTCATCAATCACCGATAGGACAACGAAAATCTACTCAGACATCATAAGATGGCAACACATCATTGGATAATAATATGAAGCATAAAGCACCATGTTCAAGTAGAGGGTACAGCGGGTTGCGGGAGAGTGGACCGTTGTAGATAGAGGGGGGAAGGTGATGGAGATGTTGGTGAAGATGACGGTGGTGTTGGTGAAGATCGCGGTGATGATGATGGCCCCCGGCTGTCACAGCCCTAGATCTTTGTTTGTAATTAGTTGCATCTTCATCCATGTCATCATGTTAAAATTTCAGTTAAACTTGAAATGGGGGATAATAAACCCTAGCACCAAATGGAATTCAACCAGGTTCAAACTTAAATCTTTTCAATAATCCCAAACTGCCTTTAGAAATGTTCATCATTTTTGAATTGGTCCAGCACCTCTGACAAAAATGATGCACATATTTTTAGGCCATTCTGGATCTCTGAATTAACTCATATCCTATTTGAATTGGAGCATTTAAATCCTATAAATATTTTTAAATGCTCTAATAATCCTGAAACTAGTTTTGGGTTGTTGGAAATAATCCAAACACTGCCCACCATTATTTTCAGGTTTTTATAAATTGGATTAGTATTTTTACTAATTCAAAACAGAATAGAAGAAATAAAAAACAGGAAATAGAAAAGAGAGAGGGAAAGGAAACTAACTCGGGCGCCCACTGGCCTTCCTGTCTTGGCCCAGCCCACACTGCCCGCAAGGTCATCACCTACCTCTGCCAAGAGGGCGAGGAGGGAAACAGCACGCTGCTGAGGCGCCACGCCTTATCCTGCTTGCCGCCGATCGCCTGGAGCTGGCAGGCGACGCCACGCACCCCCTGGAAACCCCTCGACCTATCCCCATGCTTCTCCCCTCCTCTGTCTCTCCCATGCACAGCCGCCCGAAACCGCCGTCGCGCCGCTCGCCGTTCCCGCGGCCACCGGCCACCCCACGCCTCACCGACGCGCCCGAGAGCTCCGCCTCGACGTCCTTGTCCTCTTCACCGAGCCAACCAACGCCGGAAGCCCTAGAACACCGCCATCGCCGTCTTCTTCAACCTTGGTCCGCCGAGATCGCCGGCGACCGTGCGCCCGCTCTGTTGCTTCCCCGAGCTCCCAGAGACCACCGCTCCACTCCCCATGAGCCTCTCCTTCGATCCCCTCCTCCCCCTTGCTCGTTTGCACCGTGTAGTCGCCGCCCTCTTCGAGCCCGAGAGCATCTCGCCGCCGGCCATGGCGTAACTGTACATACCAAGAAGCTCGCAATGAATCGAAGCGCTTCACCGACTTCGTCAGGTTCCTGTGGAGCCTGCAACACCGCCTCCGCACCTCCCGCTGCCAGGCTCTCCTAACGACGAACCCGAGCTCGCCCGAGCTCCGGCAGCCACCAACATTGTCGCCGGCGTCTTTTCCGACCACCCCGAGCCCAAACACCACCACCACTCAACACGGCAACCCCAAACTTCACGTAGATGCTCCTCAAGGCCAAATAGGGCCCTCAGAATAAATCCCGACTCGCCTCGCCGTCGGTTTGGTCGCCGGCCGAACTCCGGCGAGGTCGATGTGGCCTGTCATTAGCCATTAATGACCTAGCTAACCACCCCTAGAGCCACCGCCATGTGGGCCCCAGTGTCTAATTAGATTAGTCTAATTTTCCAATTTAGATTAGTGTTAATCTTGCGGACCCCACGTGTCAGCTTTGACTTTGGTCAAGTCAACATTGACCGGTCCCACCTGTCATACACCCAAACCAGCCTGAGACACTGACGTATGTGTCCCACAGGTCAGGGTTGACCTGGCCGACCCAGTTGACGTGTTGACGTCACACCTATGTCATGCTGACGCAATAACTTATTTTCTGGATTTATTCTTATATAGGAAATTCCCAAAAATGTTGCAAACTTCAAAAATTCATAGAAATTAATCTGTAACTCCAAATGCAAAGAATTATATAAGAAAAATGATCAGAAAAATCCAATCTATCCATATGCACTGGTTTCATGCATGTTAGAACACATTAACCTTGTTGTTTAGGTGAAACAAGTTAATGCACTATTATGACCTCTTAAAATGGGTTTGCATTTGAATCTTTGGTTCAAATGGACTCATCTCAATATGTTCTAGCTTGCATTAGCCAAAACACATTCATATTTCCATGTCATAGCATGCATCATATTGTGCTTCGCATTGATCGTGTTTCCTCTTTGTTTGCCGGTGTTGTTCCCCCTCGGTAGACGTTGTACCGACATTGTGATCGTTGACACTGATGAAGACTCAATGCTATCTTCAGAAGTGCCAGGCAAGCAAGACCCCCTTGTTCATTCCGATATAATCCTACTCTCTCGCTCCTGCTCTCTTTTACTGCATTAGGACAACATCGATTCATCTCACATTTGTTGCGGTAGCTGAACCCCTTTATCCTCTGCATGACCTGTCATTCCACAAGAATAGATGAAACCCACTAGCATGAGTAGGAGTTGTTTGAGCCTCACAGCCGACTCATTCATGCTTGTTTGTCATGCCTGCCATCGCTTAGAGTTGAGTCAGTCCGATTCATCGAGGATGAATCAGAGGTGTGTGAACATGTCCCACTGTTGAGAGCTAAGTGTGTGAACACGATTTGGTAAAGGTAGCCGAGAGGCCATGTAGGAGTACATGGTGGGTTGTCTCATTGCAGCCGCCCTCGTGAACTGAGTTCTGTGTTTGTGATCCATGAAACAGCTTACTACCACACATTGGGATCCTTAATTGACCCTCTCGACTTATTAACCACTCTTGTCCTCTGTCCGGAGTTGCAAAGTAGTTTCGGTGTTTGTAGCATCTTTGGGGGCCGCCTTGGCTGACCTTAAGGGTGGGCTGTGTTGCGGTAGGCACGTGGCACGTGTACCGTTCGCCTGCTTGGTGTCTCGGGAACCCTGCACACATCGTTCGGGGCCGTTAGTGGAAACCTCGGCCGGACTCCTGCGGATGGAACCCGAATAGGCGATAAACCTGGACTAGGGACTCGTGTGTTTAGTCAGGTCGTGGCCGACACCCTCGCTGGGCTTCCGCTTGAAGGTTGCCGAGTACATGTCGTGTAAACGGCGATAAGTGGTGAGAGCGTGTGTGAAGAAGTACACCCCTGTAGGGTTAACGTCATCTATTCGAATAGCCGTGTCCGCGGTAAAGGACTTCTGGGTTGCCTGTAACAGTTCATAGACAAGTGAAAGTGGATACTCTAAAATGCGCAAGATAAGCGTGAGTGCTATGGATGGCGTTCTCGTAGGAAGACGGGAGCGGATCCATAGTGGTGTATTGAAATGGTGAATATGTGGACTCGTGTGTGCCACCTCAAAGGAGTTACTTGCAGTCGTAGTTCAGATAGCCACCGAGTCAAAGCTGGCTTGCCGCAGCTTAAACTCCACCACCCCTTTGTTGATAATGATGCATATGTAGCTAGTTCTGATGTAAGTCTTGCTGGGTACATTTGTACTCACGTTTGCCTATTTTATGTTTTGCAGAGAGACGTCAGTCTCGCTAGTAGTTCCGCTTGGACTGCGCCGTTTAGCTTGTTACCTCAGCTACGATCTTGTGCCCTCGGCAGGATCTGGTAGATAGTCAGGCTTTTCAGCCTTTTTCCTTTATAGTTGTCTATACTCAGACATGTTAAGCTTCCGCTTGTGTTTGAATTGTATGCTCTGAATGCTGGGTCGAGAGACCCATGTTTGTAATATCTCGCTCCCCGGAGCCTAATGAATAAATACTTGAGTTGTAGAGTTATGTTGTGATGCCATGTTGTATTTACACATATCGAGCATATTGTGTGTATGTTTGAAATGCTTGGTATGTGTGGGATCCGCAATCTAGTTGTTTATCCTTGGCAGCCTCTCTTATGGGGAAATGTAGTCTAGTGCTTCCTTGAGCCATAGTAGTCCCAGACAGCCCGGTTCACTGAGTCCTGCTAGCCCAAAGACTACCGTCAGACGCTTGATCGGGCCGGGCATGTGTTTCACTTTGTTCATGTGTCATCCCTTTGAGGAAATGTCAAGCGGTGACATCCAGTAGTCCTGCCTAGCTCTGCAGCCGGGTTCCCGAGTCCTGTTAGCCCTGCTACAGCCCGGATTCACACGTTGCTGACCGACACGCTCGAAGTTGATTCATGTATGCCTGCCCCATGGGTTAGTGCCGCTTTGGGTTCACGAATAGCCATGTCGGCCCGGGTTCTCCGTCATATGGATGCTAGCGACACTATCATATACGTGAGCCAAAAGGCACAAACAGTCCCGGGCCATGGTAAGGCGACACCCGTGGGAATACTGTGCGTGAGGCCGCAAAGTGATATGAGGTGTTACCGGCTAGATTGATGTGACTTGGAATCGGGGTCCTGACAGCTTCGTTATCAGAGCCTGACCGCTCAGAGGATTACCAAGCCAAACCGGTCGAAGTTGTGTCTAGAAATGCTTTAGTTATGTAAGGAATTGATTGTGGAAGGAACGTAAGGCTCTTTTTACTCCTTATATCTCATGGCCTTCGATCTGAGTCATCCTCTTCTCTTCTACGGGATTAAGAACTAGGCCTTCTCATCTATCTATCGTGATGACGTGTTACTAATCCATAGACTTATAGAATTGATAGTTTCAAATCTCAGTTCAGTTTTTACTACTTTCGTATGTTCATAGCTGGTCTCAGAACCTTGATATTGTGATGTTGAGTGGTCATGCCACTATTTTGCAGGATGTCTCAAATCATTTTGAGCATTTACAGCCGTTATGCTGTCCGAGTCATCCCAGATTTCTAAATCGTCTGATGCATTTGCAAATTCCTTCTCTCTGTTTCTAATGTTCATTTGGGCCAGATTAATCACACAAATTAGTGTGTTGAGGTACTCCGCTGCCTCGGCATATATGTTGGAGCTATTATTATGAACCTAGGTGTTTTAGGGAGTCACCTAGTAATCTAGCCATGATTTGTGTTCCACTGTGATGATTCTGGCCATCATTCTCGAAAGCATCCCGTGATGTTATTAGTTAGTAGGTATTCTATTCCTGGGTTCTTGAACCCGAGATTCACCCTACTTACCTCATGTTGATAGTGTTGCTCGTACCTTTAGGATATTAGTAACCTTTGCAATAGTCCTCGAGGTCCGTGGTATTTCCTTCTTCCAAATACTATGAACCGCTTATGGCAGAAGTTCCTCGCTGAACCGAAGGATCACAATCAGAGTACTCTTGAGGAGTTCTCCATTCATAATTGTGATTCTGCCAGTTCTACCTTTCTGCATGGGTTATATGGAAGAAACCTGTTGAACTTGGTTCGACATACTAATCTATGCATCCACGACTCAGAAAGTTATATGTTCCTCGAGTTGTTCCTCCTTAGTTGTACTCTGACACCGTCTATCAATTGATAGTCAAGGGTATGCGTGCATTAGTTTATCGATGCCTATTACTCTTGTGGTCCATCGATCCATTCTATTCTGGAATGACTAGGAGAACAAACTCCAGTACCTTGTCCATCTCGAGGATTGGGTCAAAGTAGTTGTACTCTGCACATCAAGTTGCTAATCCAGCTTTTGATTCTGTTCTACCTCGGAGTATTACCCCCTTTATGTCAGGATTGTCATGAGAATTGCACCATTTCTCATGAATTCTTGACGTAGTGATACTTCTCGCTATCATTATTCATTCCTCGGTCCCGTGTTGTTGTAACCGGAATGCCGACAAGTGAACTGTGATGTGTGAAATAGATACTCCTAGCAACCTCGTTGCTTGGTAGTTAATGGACAACATTCTCATTCTTAGCGTGTTGGTTATTGAATCATCATCCTAAGATTGATCGTGCTACCTAGTCCTTATTTCTGGTGCACTCTTTGATCAATGAGTTAGGATTATTCAATTCCCTGCTTATTTGATCATTTCGTCTTGCTTTGAAAAGCAAGATTGTTCTCGAGCTTAGTAGCATATTGGTGGTTCGTGATTTTCCAAATATCTTCTCGGAAGTATTACCAGGTTGTCACCTGACCGCTATGTTGAGTTCGTGATCAAGTTGGCTTTCTTGTAACCAACCTTTCTCCAAGAATCTGTGCCGGATACCCTGAGCTAGTTAGTTAAGCTAAACAACAACTTGGAGAGTTGGAAGATAAAAGCTTCCCTGACTTAGTTCATTCTGAAGGGATATCTTTGCGTTTGTGTGTGTGTTGAAGAAAGATAATATCTTCATCGATTGGTTCTCGTGATCAGTTGTTGAACCTATTTGTCTTATCAAACTTTGACTTGAGTATGGGCTATTGTCAAGCCAATTCAGAACCAACGATGTTCGTAATGTTGTCTTACTCGTGGTTGATCCCTCGAGCATACACCATTACATCTTTTGGTCTGACCAATGCTAACACCATGTTCACATGATGGTGGAAGTCCAGTGATATGGAAATTCCGATGAGTTGTTGTTGAGCCCATCAGCAACATTTTTATCTCCCCCATGATTCATGTTGAACATCAACCTAGTGTTGGAAACTTTGTAAGCAATGCCTTCGTGTTCCGTTCATGAAGCCTATGCTTGGATGGAAGAAGTGACTTCCTCGAATTCATGTGCTTTAGGTGTAAGTTGCCGCCATGAATTTGAGAAAGGTTTGTTTTGCTTCCTTCGGAATCATCCCAAGTTAGTCATGCATTCGTGCGAGGTATTCTATGGTTTGGTAGATTAATTACCTCCACTCCATATGTATTCCCAAGCACACCAAGCCACTGATTGATTTGTTCAAGGAAAAGAAGTTCTTGTGTGCTAACCCTTAAGGACCCAAAGGTACATGCGCAGGACTTCGCTCTCCGCAATGATGGTTCCCAATCAGAACTCGGTAGTGTTTCATTATAAGACTGCTATGTGGTCATGCTTGTCTTGGACAACGTGTTCACATGTATGTAGCAGAACCAGCTCATGTTTTGGAGCTTGCTATCGTAGATCACTCCCCGAGAATCTCGCAATGTCATCTTGTCAATTTGCGTTGCAAACCTTCATTTTTCTTTCTAGACTTGATGAGTCTGGAATATCCTGACACCAACCAGATCTGAATCTCAGGCAGATATGATGGTTGGAACGTTCCCAGCATTTGCATTTTGTTCCTAGCTTGCACCGTCTTTGTGCCATTTCACTATGGGATGCCTTCTTAGTAATTCTTGTTCAGGATCATCCTCAAAAGCGGTCCTACCGTGGGTCCCATCCATTTCCGATGATAAGCAAAAATCATCCATTGCGTTGTCTTCAACAAGGTAGTCCACATCATCCATCCTAGTCCGAGTATGTCATTCCTTCGAGCTCTCTCAAACGACCAATTGTAAATTGCCTTAAGCTGGTATGAGGAGTTTTAATGATCTATGGATCAAAAGTGATTCTTTTTGCCACTTAAGGGAGCAGTTCAACGAGTCACCTTTTCCAAGGTGCCCCGTTACGGGATCATGGCCATTATTTCCTCGCCACCTTGACACCATCCACCATCTTTCTAAGCGTGGAATTGTTGCCACCAAATCAAACCCCGTCGCTTGTTCCTCCATCCCTCTCGATGTGTTTCGTGTCTCAGCACGAGAGATGTTTCAATGTCTCACTCGATGAGTGATCCTGAGTTGTTCGATCTTCGAGAAGATCGATCCTTCTGGAGTTTTCCATTTCCTCTCATTTTCATGTTAGTTGGAGTTCTCAGAGCAAGACATCAAGACAAAGATGGTGATCGTGTCAACGTTCTTATGAAGTGCAACCTGGACCGTGAAGACCGTGATAGTTTGTGCCCCTCCGCCTTCTTACCTCACGTCTTGGATCTCGGACGAGATTCTTGTTTAGTGGGGTGAGTTGTCACAGCCCTAGATCTTTGTTTGTAATTAGTTGCATCTTCATCCATGTCATCATGTTTAAATTTCAGTTAAACTTGAAATGGGGGATAATAAACCCTAGCAGCAAATGGAATTCAACCAGGTTCAAACTTAAATCTTTTCAATGATCCCAAACTGCCTTTAGAAATGTTCATCATTTTTGAATTGGTCCAGCACCTCTGACAAAAATGATACACACATATTTAGGCCATTCTGGATCTCTGAATTAACTCATATCCTATCTGAATTGGAGCATTTAAATCCTATAAATATTTTTAAATGCTCTAATAATCCTGAAACTAGTTTTGGGTTGTTGGAAATAATCCAAATACTGCCCACCATTATTTTCAGGTTTTTATAAATTGGATTAGTATTTTTACTAATTCAAAACAGAATAGAAGAAATAGAAAACAGGAAATAGAAAAGAGAGAGGGAAAGGAAACTAACCTGGCGCCCACCTGGGCCTCCCCTGTGCTGGCCCAGCCCACCTGGCCCGTGCCAGTCATCACCTACCTCTGCCAGTAGGCAGAGGAGGGAGATAACACGCAGCTGCCGAGGCGCCACGCCTCCCGCTTGCCGCCGATCGCCTGGAGCTGGTTGGCGACGCCACGCACCCCCTGGAAACCCATCGACCTCTCCCCGTGCTTCTCCCCTCCTCTGTCTCTCCCACGCACAGCCGCCCGAAACCGCCGTCGCGCCGCTCGCCGTTCCCGCTGCCACCGGCTACCCCACGCCTCACCGACGCGCCCGAGAGCTCCGCCTCGACGTCCTTGTCCTCTGCAATGAGCCAAGCGACGCCGGAAGCCCTAGAACACCGCCATCGCCGTCTTCTTCAACCTCGGTCCGCCGAGATCACCGGCGACTGTGTGCCCGCTCCGTTGCTTCCCCGAGTTCGCCGAGACCACCGCTGCACTCCCCGTGAGCCTCTCCTTCGATCCCCTCTTCCCCCTGGCTCGTTTGCGCCGTGTAGTCGCTGCCCTCTTCGAGCCCGAGAGCATCTCGCCGCCGGCCATGGCGTAGCCGTGGCCACAACCAAGAAGCTTCGCAATCGGCGCTTCACCACACTCGTCGTGTTCCCAGGAGCCCGCAGCACCGCTCCGCACCTCCTGCCGTGCCTCCTAGCGACGACCCCGAGCTCGCCCGAGCTCCGGCAGCCGCCAACTCGTCGCCGGCGTCTTTTCTGACAACCCCGAGCCCAAACAACAACACCACTCGATGGGGCAGCCCCCCAGCTTCACGTAGATGCTCCCCGCGCGCCAAATAGGGCCCTGCAGTGAAATCCCGACTCGCTTCGCCGTCGGTTTGGTCGTCGCCGGCCGAACTCCGGCGAGGTCGACGTGGCCTGTCATTAGCCATTAATGACCCAGCTAACCACCTCTAGAGCCACCGCCATGTGGGCCCCAGTGTCTAATTAGGTTAGTCTAATTTTCTTGTTTAGATTAGTGTTAATCTTGCGGACCCCACGTGTCAGCTTTGACTTTGGTCAAGTCAATGTTGGCCGGTCCCACCTGTCATACACCCAAACCAGCCTGAGACACTGACGTATGGGTCCCACAGGTCAGGTTTGACCTGGCCGACCCAGTTGACCTGCTGGCGTCACACCTATGTCATCTTGTGCCGATGACTTATTTTCTGGATTTATTCTTATATAGGAAATTCCAGAAAATGTTGCAAACTTCAAAAATTCATAGAAATTAATCTGTAACTCCAAATGCAAAGAATTATATATGAAAAATGATCAGAAAAATCCAATCTATCCATCTGCACTGGTTCCATGCATGTTACAACACATTAACCTTGCTGTTTAGGTGAAACAAATTAATGCACTATTATGACCTCTTAAAATGGGTTTGCATTTGAATCTTTGGTTCAAATGGACTCATCTCAATCTGTTCTAGCTTGCATTAGCCAAAACACATTCATATTGCCATGTCATAGCATGTATCATATTGTGCGTTGCATTGATCATGTTTCCTCTCTGTTTGCCGGTGTTGTTCCCCCTCGGTAGACGTTGTACCGACGTTGTGATCGTTGACACTGATGAAGACTCAATGCTATCTTCAGAAGTGCCAGGCAAGCAAGACCCCCTTGTTCATTCCGATATAATCCCACTCTCTCGCTCCTGCTTTCTTTTACTGCATTAGGACAACATCGATTCATCTGTTACTTGTTGCGGTAGCTGCACCCCTTTATCCTCCGCATGACCTGTCATTCCACAGTAAATAGATGAAACCCACTAGCATGAGTAGGAGTTGTTTGAGCCCTGTTGTGCCTACTCATTCATGCTTGTGTGTCATGCCTGCTACTGCTTAGAGTTGAGTCAGTCCGATTCATCGGGATGAATCGGAGGTGTGTGAACATGTCCGCTGTTGAGAGCTAAGTGTGTGAACGCGATTTGGTAAAGGTAGCGGTGAGAGGCCATTTAGGAGTACATGGTGGGTTGTCTCATTGCAGCCGTCCTCGTGAACTGAAGTTCTGTGTTTGTGATCCATGAAACAGTTACTACCACACATTGGGATCCTTAATTGACCCTCTCGACTTATTAACCACTCTTGTCCTCTGTCCATGAGTTGCAAAGTAGTTTCGTGTTTGTTGCATCTTGGGCCGCACGCAGCGCTGACCTTAGGGGTGGGCTGTGTTGCGGTAGGCACGTGGCACGGTGTACCGATTCGCCCGTTTGGTGTCTCGGGAACCCTGCACACATCGTTCGGGTCCGTTAGTGGAAAACTCGGCCGGACTCCCTACGGATGGAACCCGAATAGGCGATAAACCTGGACTAGGGACTCGTGTGTTTAGTCAGGTCGTGGCCGACACCCTCGCTGGGCTTCCGCTTGAAGGTTGCCGAGTACATGTCGTGTAAATAGCGATAAGTGGTGAGAGCGTGTGTGAAGAAGTACACCCCTGCAGGGTTAACATCATCTATTCGAATAGCCATGTCCGCGGTAAAGGACTTCTGGGTTGCCTGTAACACTTCATAGACAAGTGAAAGTCGATACTCTAAAATGCGCAAGATAAGCGTGAGTGCTATGGATGGCGTTCTCGTAGGAAGACGGGAGCGGATCCATAGTGGTGTATTGAAATGGTGAATATGTAGCTAGTTCTGATGGAAGTATTGCTGGGTACATTTGTACTCACATTTGCCTATTTTATGTTTTGCAGAGAGACGTCAGTCTCGCTAGTAGTTCCGCTTGGACTTCGACGTTTAGCTTGTTACCTCAGCTACGATCTTGTGCCCTCGGCAGGACCTGGTAGATAGTCAGGCTTTTCAGCCTTTTTCTTTTATAGTTGTCTATACTCAGACATGTTAAGCTTCCGCTTGTGTTTGAATTGTATGCTCTGAATGCTGGGTCGAGAGACCCATGTTTGTAAAATCTCACTCCCCGGAGCCTAATGAATAAATACTTGAGTTGTAGAGTTATGTTGTGATGCCATGTTGTATTTACACATATCGAGCATATTGTGTGTATGTTTGAAATGCTTGGTATGTGTGGGATCCGACAATCTAGTTGTTTATCCTTGGCAGCCTCTCTTATGGGGAAATGTAGTCTAGTGCTTCCTTGAGCCATAGTAGTCCGCTATAGCCCAGTTCACCGAGTCCTCGCTAACCCAGACTACCGCCAGACGCTGACCGCCGGGCATGTGTTTCACTGCCGTTCTGTTTACGTCCCTTCGGGGAAATGTCACGCGGTGACATCCGGAGTCCTGCCTAGCCTGCTACAGCCCGGGTTCCCAGAGTCCTGTTAGCCCAGTGCTACAGCCCGGATTCACATGCTGCTGACCGACACGCTCGAAGTTGATTCATGTATGCCTGTCCCCATGGGTTAGTGCCGTTTTGGGTTCACGACTAGCCATGTCGGCCCGGGTTCTCCGTCATATGGATGCTAGCGACACTATCATATACGTGAGCCAAAAGGCACAAAAGGTCCCGGGCCATGGTAAGGCGACACCCGTGGGAATACCGTGCGTGAGGCCGCAAAGTGATATGAGGTGTTACCGGCTAGATCGATGTGACTTGGAATCGGGGTCCTGACACCGGCAGCGCTCCGGCGCCACCGGAAGCAAGGGGGAGAGAGGCCCCCTTCTTCTTATTCTTCCTTAACCTCCTCCCTAGATGGGAGAAGGGTTTCCCCTCTGGTCCTTGCTCCCATGGCGTGGGAGGGGCGAGAGCCCCTCCGAGATTGGACCTATCTCTCTGTTTCTGCGTTCTGTCCTGGCTCAGTTTCACCGTTTCGTGTATATATGGAGATCCGTAACTCCGATTGGACTGAAACCTTCGCCCAGATCGTTTTCCAAAAATTAGCTTTCTTGCGGCCAAAGAAGGGCATCAACCGCCTTACGGGTGGCCCACGAGATAGGGGGCGCGCCCCCTGGAGGGGTGGCGTGGGCCACTCTCGTGGCCACCTCGGGCATCGTTTCGTGTTTATTTTACTTCCCAAAAATCACAAATATTCCAAAAAAAATCTCCGTCTGTTTTTATCCCGTTTGGACTCCGTTTGATATTGGGTTTCTGCGAAACATAAAACATGCAACAAACAGGAACCGCAAGCCTTTGGATCAATATGTTAGTCCCAAAAATTAGTATAAAAAAGTTGCCAAAAGTATATGAAAGTTGAAGAATATTGGCATGGAACAATCAAAAATTATATATACGACGGAGACGTATCACGTTGCCGTTCTTGTTCTTGTGTGAAAGTAGCATGGTTTTGACGGTGTCAATGTTCTTGCGCGCGAGTTTGCTCTTGAGAGTCATTGTCGTGTAGAGGATTGCGGTTTGCTTGACGATCTTGACGCGCGGCACGACGAAGAGTGTTCGATGTCGGAGTACTTGAGCCGGAGATGGTGTCGTCGGAGTGTCTACTCGAGCGGCTCCGTCTTGAGTAGGACGAAGTGGTAGAAGAGCGGTTGACCAACAAGGCACGAATCTCGTCCATTCTTGCGTCATTCTCTTGTCTATGTTCGTCAAGCTTGTTGTCTAAGTAGTATCTTGTACGTTGCTCAGAGAGTCGCAAGTCGCTGGCGAGGTTCTCGATGCGGTCGCTCATTGCTTGTTGCTCTTGATGCAAGGCTCGTTGCGTTCCGAATAGGTGTAGCTTGGTGACGTAGTTGTTCGGGTCGTCGTCTTGCTCAAGGAATAGTGGGTTGGTAGAAGAACTTGGCCTATCCATCGTTCCAAGCAAATATGTGAGTGGTAGAAAGAGAAGAACTTATACCAAATGTACCTTGACCGATGTTGAAGATGGATCAATGATCACTCAAATGTGTAACAAGGAAATAGCAATATTGGTACCAAGTCTTGTCAGTTTCTCACACCTATACAAATAAAGCTTATAGTGGAGCTTGGTTAGGATTGTGGCACAAAATTTGTTGCATTTGTTAGCGAGCCTCAATAATGTTAGAAAAGATTCACAAATTTGCAAATGCAACAAGTAGACCAATAGCAAGATATGGTACACGGAAACACACACGCAAATAGATAAATGGGGTCATGCAACCAAGGAATGAGCCAAAATGTGGAATCCACGAAAATGCTCTTGTTGCACAACTCTAGAGAGACACTGGCACGATTGCACAATACGCGGATACGAAACTTGTGCACAATCTACTAATAAAAAATGCAACAAATTCTATCCCAAGTATGCTATATGTATGGTATTTCGATGATATGATCCAAGATGATCGAGTATGACAATATTAGCGTAGTATGATGCTAAGGTTCTTGCTTATAAGCTCTTTGCTTATCTTTCCTTTTTGCTTAAAAGCTTGTTTGGGTCTTTCTCTTTTGAGCTATTTTCTCATGCAATGCTTCACGAACCAAGATAGCAATTGTGTATAAGATGACAACCTTGTGACACTAGAGATGATACCGAGATATGCACCACGATGGTATGGTATGTATGCTATGGGAAGTATGATCACTAATGTGCACAAGTCACGTTGCCGGCAATACTCAAAGGCTAGTCTCGATGGGTAAGTGACGCAATATTGGGCGATGCCGGTTATCAATGCAATGGCAAGTGTGTATAATGATGGGGTATCATGATACCAAGATGAGGTTATCGTTCTTGCTTACGGTATGGTGTCAAAATGGTGGAGTGGTTGTTGTCGATGACGAATCCATGGCAAAGATGAACGGCAGCGATGTTGATGTCGAACCGCCCTAATTAGCTGAAACACGTTAGGAAACAGGAACCACAACTCAAATTCGCAAAGCAAAATGTGGCAAAATTGTGTCGGAGTGTGAAACGAGTAAGCAATGGTGGTTGCGGAAAGCGATGGTGGTATCGGGGTGCGTGTGCGGAGGTGGAATGTGTAATGTAATGCGTATGCAGAGGTGGAGGTGGAGAGGTGGTGGTGGCCAAACTGAACTTGTTCAGTTTCTTAAGGAAAGTCGGACGTCCGGTGCTGGTCGGACGTTCGGCAACTGGCGGATGTCCGGTGCTTGGGCGATTTTGGGCATGGGATGAACAGCTAGGGTTCGAGGTGGGAGAGGCAAAATTGGTCAAATCCGCGAGATTTTGTGGATGGAAAAGGTGGAGACGAAGGGGAGAAGCTAGATCCACTCGTGGCAAAGCAAATCCATGGATCAAATCCTACAAAACTTCATCACACCAACAAAACACAAAAAAAATTGGGGCTATTTTTGGTGGGGATTTTCGGAATTGGGGAAGAACACAACAAAATCAAGCTAGAAAACGAAGAGGGGAGGCTCCGAAATTGTGATCAACATGGCTCATGATACCAAGATGATGTAGGGTGGAACCCTAGATGGCCGATCTTTCACGAAAGGAGCGGATCCCGCGATGAACATGAAGAACACAAGGAGAAATCACGAGGGAAAACACGAGAGTATAACTCAACCCAACCAGATTAGGTCACACATATGCTAGATCCGAGTACACATATAGATCATACGGTCCAAATACAACAAGATATGATACATAGGGTAACCGGTTCTTCTCCGTCAAGAAGTTTTGAGGTCTTCCCGTTAGGGGTCTTGAATCCAAGTGGATCTTCTCCGAGAGGTGTCAGTCTCTCTCGGAGGAGCAGATCCGGATGGATGAGTGATAACCCACAAGTATAGGGGATCGCAACACCTTTCGAGGGTAGAGTATTCAACGCAAATTTATTGATTCGACACAAGGGGAGCCAAAGAATATTCTTGAGTATTAGCAGTTGAGTTGTCAATTCAACCACACCTAGATAACTTAGTATCTGCAGCAAAGTGTTTAGTAGCAAAAGTAGTATGATAATAAAGGTAACGGTAGCAAAAGTAAAGATAAATGTTTTTGGGTTTTTGTAGTAGTTGTAACAAGAGTAACGGAAAAGTAAATAAGCGAAGAACAATATATGAAAAGCTCAGAGGCAATGGATCGTTGATGGATAATTATGCGGATGCGATTCCTCATGCAATATCTATAACATAGGGTGATATAGAACTAGCTCCAATTCATCAATGTAATGTAGGCATGTATTCCGTAAATAGTCATACGTGCTTATGGAAAAGAACTTGCATGACATCTTTTGTCCTACCCTCCCATGGCAGCGGGATCCTAGCGGAAACTAAGGGATATTAAGGCCTCCTTTTAATAGAGAACCGGACCAAAGCATTAACACATAGTGAATACATGAACTCCTCAAACTACGGTCATCATCGAGAAGTATCCTGATTATTGTCACTTCGGGGTTGTCGGATCATAACACATAATAGGTGACTATAGACTTGCAAGATAGGATCAAGAACACACATATATTCATGAAAACATAATAGGTTCAGATCTGAAATCAAGGCACTCGGTCACTAGTTACAAGCATAAAGCATAGAAAATTCATAGAAACATCAATCTCGTAACATAGTGGATACTAGGGATCAAACCCTAACAAAACTAACTTGATTACATGGTAAATCTCATCCAACCCATCACCGTCCACCAAGCCTACGATGGAATTACTCACGCACGGCGGTGAACATCATGAAATTGGTGATGGAGGATGGTTGATGATGACGACGGCGACGAATCCCCCTCTCCGGAGGCCCGAACGGACTCCAGATCAGCCCTCCCGAGAGAGATTATGACTTGGCGGCGGCTCCGTGTCGTGAAACGTGATGAAACTTTCTCTCTAATTTTTTTCTCCCCGAGAAGGAATATATGGAGTTGGAGTTGAGGTCGGAGGAGGTCAAGGGGGCCCACGAGATAGGGGGCGCGCCCTACATGGGGGCGCGCCCCCTGTCTCGTGGACAGGCCCTGGGCCCCCTGGTGTATTTCTTTCGCCCAATAATTCTTATAAATTCCAAAAAATGCCTCCGTGGATTTCCAGGACATTCCGAGAACTTTTCTTTTCTACACATAAAACAACATCATGGTAGTTCTGCTGAAAACAGCGTCACTCCGGGTTAGTTTCATTCAAATCATGCAAGTTAGAGTCCAAAACAAGGGCAAAAGTGTTTGGAAAAGTAGATACGTTGGAGACGTATCAACTCCCCCAAGCTTAAACTTTTGCTTGTCCTCAAGCAATTCAGTTGATAAACTGAAAGTGATAAAGAAAAACTTTTACAAACTCTATTTGCTCTTGTTGTTGTAAACATGAAAAGCCAGCATTCAAGTTTCAGCAAGTATTATGAACTAACCATACTAGCAATAACACGTAGGTCACACAATTACTCATATCAATAACATAATCAGCTAGCGAGCCATAATAATAAAACTCGGATGACAACACTTTCTCAAAATAATCATAACATGATATAACAAAATGGTATCTCGCTAGCCCTTTCTGAGACCGCAAAACATAAATGCAGAGCACCTTTAAAGATCAAGGACTGACTAAATATTTTAGTTCATGGTAAAAGAGATCCAGTCAAGTCATCCCCAATATAAACTAATAATAATGAATGCAAATGACAATGTGCTCTCCAGTGGGTGCTTTTTAATAAGAAGGGTGATGACTCAACATAAAAGTAAATAGATAGGCCCTTCGCAGAGGGAAGTAGGGATTTGTAGAGGTGCCAGAGCTCGATTTTAAAATAGAGATTGAATAACATTTTGAGCGACATACTTTCGCTGTCAACGCAACAATTATGAGATGGCTGTATCTTCCATACTACATGCATTATAGGCAGTTCCCAAACAAAATGGTAAAGGTTTATACTCCCCCTCCTCCACAAGCATCAATCCATGGCTTGCTCGAAACAACGAGTGCCTCCAACATTCAACGGGTCCCAGGGGAGTTTTGTTTGCAATTATTTTGATTTAGTTTGCATAAAGCATGCGATGGGCATCCCGGTGACCGGCCCTTTCTTGTGAATGAGGAGCGGAGTCCACTCCTCTTGAGAATAACCCACCTAGCATGGAAGATATAGGCAGCCCTAGTTGTACATGAGCTGCTCGAGCATACAAAACATAATTTCATTTGAAGGTTTGGAGTTTGGCACATAAAAATTTACTTGGAACGGCAGGTAGATACCGCATATAGGAAGGTATAGTGGACTCATATGGAACACTTTGGGGTTTAAGGAGTTTGGATGCACAAGCAGTATTCCCGCTTAGTACAAGTGAAGGCTAGCAAAAGACTGGGAAGCGACCAATCGAGAGAGAGCGACAACAATGTAAACATGCATTAAAATTAATTCACACCGAGTACAAGCATGAGTAGGATATAATATACCATGAACATAAATATCATGAAGGCTAGGTTGATTTGATTCAACTACATGTGTGAACATGTGCCAAGTCGAGTCACTCAATTCATTCAAAGGAGGATACCATCCCATCATATCATATCATAATCGTTCTAATAGCATGTTGGCACGCAAGGTAAACCATTATAACTCATAGCTAATCAAACATGGCACAAGTAACTATAATCTCTAAATGTCATTGCAAATACGTTTACTTCATAATAGCTGACTCAGGAACGATGAACTCATCATATTTACAAAAACAAGAGAGGTCGAGTTCATACCAGCTTTTCCCATCCCAATAAGTTCATCATATATCGTCATTATTGCCTTTCACTTTCGCATACGACCCGAGCGATGTGTATAATAATAAGAGTGCACGTGCATTGGACTAAGCTGGAATCTGCAAGCATTCAACTCAAGAGAGAAGACAGGGTAATATGGGCTCTAAGTTAAATAAAAATTCATGCATATAAGAGCCACTAAGCATTTTCAATATGGTCTTCTAATTTCAAAAGAAAGAAAAGAAAATAAAACTATTTACACGAGAAAGCTCCCAACAAGTAAGAAGAAGAACTAGAAATCTTTTTGGGTTTTCATTTTAATTATACTACAAGCATGGAAATTAAACTAACTAATTTTTTTTGGTTTTTCTTAAGGTTTATCAAACACACAAGAAGAAAACTAAAGAAAGAAATTTAAACTAACATGGATAATACAATGAAAGAGTATGAGCACCGACGACTAGTGTGTGAACATGAATGTAAAGTCGGTGAGACATACGTACTCCCCAAGCTTAGGCTTTTGGCCTAAGTTGGTCTAGTACCAAGGACCGCCGCTACTCTCCCCGGTGTAATGGGAAGTGTAATCAGGAAACCACTGGCTGGTCATCTCTGGATCCCACTGGACAGATGATGCACGATAAGGGTCCAGTTCAGGTTCTGGCTCAGGTTCAGGTTCCGGAGTAAAAGCTTGAGCTCGGTGATTGTACACCGCTTCCGGTGTAACAAGAAAATTATCTGCAGTCAAATCAAAAAATAGAGGCGCAGGCAAAATAATAGTCTCATTGTGTTTCTTATTAAATCTAAGGTTATACAAGAGCATCTTCTCTTCGTTGTCAACAATAAACTTATGTGCTACCATGCTCTTGTAATCTAAAATGTGAGGAGGTAATTTTGTCTCCTCCTCCTGGTGCCTAATGGGTATCTGAAAATGTTCAGCAAGACGTGCAGCATAGATACCTCCAAATATGGGGCCTTTTGTACGATTCAGGGCTAGCCGTTTAGCAACAACGGCACCCATACCAAAAGTATTGTCTCCTAGTAAAGCATGTTGAAGAATAATAATATCTGGAACGCTCAAATTTCCACTATTTCCACGACCCATCAAGCATCTACTAGCAAATATAGCAAAATAGCGTAAAACATGAAAGTGTATGCTAGAGACCTTTGCCTCGGAGCCCTTCTTTGGCTCCTCTACAACAATAGTATTAAGAAAGCCACCCACATCTTCACAATGGGGTTCATCTAATTCTCCCTCATAAGGTATCCTACATACCGCACAAAAATGACATAAAAGACATTTCTTTGAATTCATCATATAAATGAAATGATACTGCAGGCGGTGATTTGTTAGAATAATAAAAAAAGTTTTGCACGAAAGTATTGGTAAGTAAGAGATACTGATCGATTCTGTCGTTGATGAAACCGGTGAGGCCTGCAGTCTCGATTAAAGCATAAAAATCTTCATGAATTCCGGCTTCTTTCAAGAAATCCTCGCATGGCCATTCACACCACCGTACTTCCGCTAAGCGAGGAAGATTATACTTGGATTTTTCCTTCTCTTTGTCTTGTTTTTCCTTAGAGCTTTGGCTAGAAGAGCCTTTAAAGAGCCTCCTTAACATTTTCTGAAAATTTCTGAAATTTTAGTAACTTCAACATAAAAGTGCATAAAACTAAACAAGATTGATAGCAACTACTCCTACAAGTGCCTAGAGCCTATATCATGCATTGGAATTGCTTGGGACCTCAAAAATTTAACATGCAAGCTCAAGAACATGGTCGCCTATGCAGCAAAAATTTGCAATGAATAAAGCACTAGAACAAAAACTATTTGGACCAATGGAGGAGTCACATACGAAGCAACAATCTCCCAAAGCAGTTTTGCGAATGGAGCTTTGAGCTAAGAGATCGAAAATCGCAGCAAGAAGAGCTAGAACTCGTGCTTGAGCTGGATGGGGATTTTTTGGGTAGAAGATGAAGTGTGTGGGTCTTTGGCATAAGTGGAGGGCCACCAGGCCCGACGAGACATGGGGCGCGCCCTACGAGGCGCCCTCCTCTCTCGTGGCTGGTGCTTGCCCTTCTGCAGTGTTTCCAGTGCCTAAAATCCTCAAATATTCCAGAAAAAATCATACTAGATTTGCAGGGCATTTGGAGCACTTTTATTTTCGGGCTATTTTTTTAATGCATGGATAATTCAGAAAAGAGAAGGATAATACTATTTTTGCTTTATTTAATCTAAATAACAGAAAGTAAAAAGAGGGTACAGAAGGTTGTGCCTTCTAGTTTCGTCCATCTCGTGATCATCAAAATGAACCCACTAACAAGGTTGATCGATTCTTGTTAACGAACTCATTCCGAATAACACGGAACCGGAGAAATTTCGAATAACACTAAGTTACCTCAACGGGGATATGAAAATCCCCAACAATAAGAATATCATACTTTTTCTTGACATATGGGAGAGGAAATTCAAAACCTCCAAAAATGATAGTTGGAACTTTTCCAATTGAATTGATGCTATGAACTTGAGATTGTTTCCTCGGAAAGTGTACCGTATGCTCATTACCATTAACATGAAAAGTGACATTGCCTTTGTTGCAATCAATAACAGCCCCCGCGACATTAAGAAAAGGTCTACCAAGGATAATAGACATACTATCGTCCTCGAATATCAAGAATAACAAAGTCCGTTAAAATAGTGACATTTGCAACCACAACAGGCACATCCTCACAAATACCGGCAATGTATAACAGTTGATTATCAGCCATTTGCAAAGATATTTCAGTAGGTGTCAACTTATTCAATTCAAGTCTACGATATAAAGAGAGAGGCATAACACTAACACCGGCTCCAAGATCACATAAAGCAGTTCTAACATAATTTCTTTTAATAGAGCATGGTATAGTTGGTACACCCGGATCTCCAAGTTTCTTTGGTATTCCACCCTTAAAAGTGTAATTAGCAAGCATGGTGGAAATTTCAGCTTCCGATATCTTTCTTTTATTTGTGATGATATCCTTCATATACTTAGCATACGGATTTACTTTAAGCATATCAGTTAAGCGCATACGTAAGAAAATAGGTCTAATCATTTCCGCAAAGTGCTCAAAATCCTCATCATCATTTGACTTGGATGGTTTAGGAGGAAAGGGCATGGGTTTCTGAACCCGTGGTTCTCTTTCTTTACCGTGCTTCCTAGCAACAAAATCTCTCTTTTTTTTGAAAACTTAGGACAGTGAGGGCAGCCTCTCACTGACTTCAAATTAACTCAACTCAAGGGTACATGTACAACTCTGTGGTGTTACATTCAAACCCTCACCACTAGAGAGGAAGAGAAGGGGGGGACAAGATACAATACCAAGGAGCACTCTGTTTTGGTAAGCTAGATAGAATTGACAAAACTGTTCACAAATGGCACCAGAGCCTCCTTGACCCTGTATCTCATCAAATGAAAATCGGTCTTGAACCTGAGGAGCCACCCCTCGAACGTGGGCAGCACCCCCCTGAAGTGTCTGTTGTTGCGCTCCTTCCAAATGCTCCAGGCCGAAATGATAAATATGTCCATGAACATAGGGTTCATCCACCTGGCTCTTGCCTCATGCATAATTTGGAGTCTGTTACCGCCGCTCATCCAATCGATCCCCAGATGCATCCAGCAAGCCCTACTGAACGGACAATGAAAGAAAAGATGCTCAACCGTTTCTTCTGGCGGGCTGTCACAGAGAAGGCAGGCGTATACATCATCACGTAGCTTCATGCCTCTCCTCTTTAGCATGTTTACGGTATTCATCTGTCCGCTAGAAGGAGCCATGCAAAACCCTCCATTTATTGGTGCATTTTGATCTCCGGATCCATTTGAAGGCATCATCGCCACCACCTCACTAAGCGATGGTCGAGAACTTCTTGGGACTGAACCCCCCCCCCCCCCCAGGTGCATCTCCAGACGTCCCGGGCATCAGCGAGCTCTGTGGAGGCCAAACTGCATTGAAGGTCTTGTAGCTCTTCCCTGGCTTGCGTCGACAGCGGCAGTTGAAAATTTCGCCCAAGTGTAGGCGCTGTCAGCAGTGCCTGCACCGAGACATCCTCATCCATCGCAAAGGAGAACAGCCTGGGATGGCTATCACTGAGGACACCTTTGTGCCATAGATCCTTCCAAAAAAGCACCGTGCTTCCGTCCTGAACCTCAACCGACGTAACCCATCTGTAGGTTGGGGCGAGCTGCATGACGTCGCGCCACCAGAAAGACCCGCACAGATCAGCTGCATGGGGCACCACATCCTCATAGTATTTAGACCAAATGAGGTTAACCCACGGTATATCACATCGATTGTAGAACTTGTGCAGTTGCTTGAGAAACAGGGCTTGATTCTAGACTTGAAGATTGATTATCCCCAACCCACCTTTCTCTTTGGGGCGACAGACAAGAGTCCAAGCCGCCATGGACAAAGTTTTGTGGCCATCATTTGTTTCCTTCGCCCAAAGACAGTATCTCCTAAGTTTGTCAAGGTGCTCCAGGATCTTCGGCGGCAGCCTGATTGAACACATAGCATAGATCGCGAGGGACGTGACCACCGAGTTGACTAGGGTAAGCTTTGACCCAAGGTCCAAGAGCGGCCGCGCCGTGGACAGCCTACGCTCTACCGAAGACACCAACGGCATCAGTCGAGAGACCGTGGGTTTAGCCGTGCCCATCGGCATGCCAAGGTACGTGAACGGCATCTCTCCAACCTTGCACCCAAAAACCCCAGCCAGCCGCTCCGCCGCGTCAACCGCTGTGTTGACAGTCATCAGAGTCGATTTATGAAAGTTGATGCGCAAACCTATGGAGGATGCATAGTTTTGAATAATGCGTTTGATCGTTTCTGCTTGCGCTTGGTCAGCAGGCAACACCAAGATCGTATCATCCGCGTACTGAATCACGGGGTAGTCCCTCTCCACGGTGGGCATGGGCAGCTCGAGCTCTCCCCTCCTATAGGCGTCATTGATGGCTGCCTGAAGAAGGTCAGCCGCCAAGACGAAGATGAGGGGGGACAGTGGATCCCCCCTGGTGCACCCCTCTCTTACAGAAGAATTGCCTACCCGGGGTTCCGTTAAGTAGTATAGATGACTTTGCCGTTGAGAACAAGCAGTGGATCCACCCCAGCCAACGACTATCAAAACCCATGCATTTCATGATCTGCAGCATTGGGGCGTGCTCAATCGTGTCAAAGGCCTTTGCAAAATAAAGTTTAAGGATGGCAATCTCTCTCCCTGAGTTTTGACACTGATGGATGAATTCATACGCCCACGCCACACAGTCCTGGATCGATCTGCCCTTCAAGAACCCGTATTGGTTACGATGTATAATCTTAAGGACCACTTTCTGTAGGCGATTAGCCAGCAGTTTCGTCAGCAATTTGAGGCAGCAATTGAGAAGCGTTATGGGGCGATATTCATTAGCTGTCTCCGGTGATTGATTCTTGAGGATGAGGGTGATGAAACCAGTGTTTAAGCTTTCAAGGTCCAAGGTGCCTGCATAAAAGTCAAAACAGAGGCGATATAACTCCTCCTTGACAATGTGCCAGCAGGATTTGATGAAGCTCCCACTGAATCCATCGGGACCCGGGGCCCTATCCGAGGGCATCTCCTTGACCACTTGGTCAATCTCCTCGCGGGTGAAAGGCTTGGACAGGGACTAATACCCATCTGTTTTTTTTTGATGATGCGGTTCAGATCAAATTTCATATTGGTAGGGGTAGAGCAGCCCAACCTTTCCTTGTAAGTTTGCAACAACACTGCCTCCTTGGCCCCATGGTCATAGACGATTGATCCATCAGCCACCCGTAGTGAGGCAATGTTGTTCCTGCGGAAACGTTCAGTAGCGACTCTATGGAAGAACTTGGTGTTGCCATCACCAAATTTGAATTGCCTAATAGTGCAGCGTTTCTTCCAAAGACGCTTTTTTGCATTCAAGCGGATGGAGAAGGTGCCTCTTTAGGATGTTTCAAGTTTGCTTCGGCACCGACAATCGCCTCGCTCCTCAAGACCATCAAACTCCGGAGAGTTTTATTACGATTATCGATCAAGACAGAAGCTTGGAAATTTTCTTGCTCCTTTGTTTGAGATCATACCGAGGGTTTTGAGCTTTTGCGAGAGGACCGCAGATCATTCGGGCGTAACAATGTTTGTTCCATGGACGCCGCACAACATCAAAGAAACCTGGTTGCTTGATCCAGAATCCTCAAAGCGAAACAATTTGGTCTTTGGTATTTTGGTGCGGATCTTGACATAGCAAGGCACATGATTCGATGTGGGCCTCCCGGAGGCATGACTAAAGTGTTCGGGTATTTGGCCGCCCAATCAACAGAGGTAAAGTGCCAGTCTAGCTGCTCGAGGAGGGGATTCGTTTGCATATTACTCTACGTGAACGCACGTCCTTTGATCGGTATTTCTACCAGCGAGTGTCTACGTATGAATTCATTGAAGATTAGCATGTCATTAGCATTACCACCCCCACGGTTACGATTATCGGGCGCCTGATATAGTTGAAGTCACCTAGTATCAGCCAATCTTCCCCATTTGGGATTTGTAGGTCAAAGAGCCAGGCAGTAAATGGAGCTCTGTTGGGGTCGGCGCATGGACCATAAACGTTAACTAGAGTCCACGAATCGTTGGACTGGGTCCAAGTAAACCTGATGCCAAGAGCGAAGGATTCAGAAAAAACAGAAACGCCAGTGAAAACTGAACTCATCCAGGCAGTAATTAAGCCCCCAGAATTACCCACAGACGGAACAAATTCAAACATATCAAACTTCTTAGGGAAAAAGAGTTTAACATACGACGCATCGAAAGTTTCGCGCTTGGTTTATTGAAAGCAAACTAGCAAACACGCACTAATTTCAATTGCATTATGGATCGCCAACTGCTTTTCTTCGGAGTTGATGCCGCACATGTTCCAACAGAGAACGTTCCATTGTTTATTTGTCGCCATTTAAGATTAGTTCAGCATCGGATCGCCCCCTTGGCCATGTGCCAGAGAATCGATCACTAAGATCTTGGTGGAATCCCACAAAACTCGGTTCCCAGACGCTGCGGTTGCTAAATCGAGGTTGGGGGTATATCCTCGATCGAGCCACCGCAGCTTCAAAGCCATCGGGGAGCAGGGTCTGCCGCCTTTGGAGGAACTAGCAATCGCAGGAGGTTTCCTAGACTTGACCACGGAAATTGGTTTCTTAAGCGTCGGTGATAATATTTGCTTTGAATCCATCATACCTAGTAGCCCTTGAGCTACGCCTCGCATGCATCGTGTCAATCGCATTTTCTCCGCAAGGATCATCTTACGAATATATTTGTTCATGGGCTTGGCGCGCCAGTTTCGTAAGATTCGCATACGATAGCATCAACCTTGGGCATTCCATCGCACTTCGTTCATCTCGTAGAGTGACAAGTTTACGCATAGTTTGCCCGGATCTCCGCAGTATGGCGATAACATTACGAAGATGGGGCAGCCATGCAACCTCGTATGGATCTGCGTGTTCATACAATGCAGACCTTTGCTTACCGCAGCACGTGCATAATTCGGAAGAACAAGAGGGTTCAGAGGGAACACCCCTTTCATCGACAATCCTCGGTAGCGCATGATGCAGCGAGTGTACCTTCCAAACGAAATTGTCTACATGTGAATTGCGTAAGCAGTACCCTTCCTCGGCTGAACTTCCACATCAAGCGAGCTCCCATTGCCAAGCATAAACTGCAGCCCGTAAGTTTGTGTTCCATTGACCGATGCATCTGCAGCCTCTGAGATTTCAGAATATATCGACCACTCATCCCGGGATCGTCGATTGGTGTTGCTCTCTCTTTCCACACCGTCCATGAGGGAGGGCCCGTGTCTTTGGAACAAGGTTCAAGCTAAAACCCCTGTATGGTGGTGGTGCAACTGGCCATTCACCCCAACCTCCGTTCGAAGTCTGCTCATTGGCGCTTTGCTGTTCCCAGGCCATTAATCTGCTGCTGCGCAGCCATCTCTCGATGATCAAGAGCCCATGTTGTGCCGCCGTCGGATATGGAAAATCGTGCGAATGTGGGGAAGCGTTCATTGGCGGAGCATCATCTTCATTGCAAAACCGGATCAGGAATTGTGTGCCTTCCATTCGTAACATAAATCGGAACCGACCACGATCTGCCCATACCGGCAGAGTGCCAATGCGCTTGATAACCAAGTTTGGGGACTTCTTGCGCGATGTCACCGATGATGACTCGCACCAAGACTCTCTCTTTATTGTGCCCAGGCCTGTGCGTAGATCCAGCCTCCCAAAGCACGAAACCGCCTTGTTGATGTAGTGATCATTCGGTAGTCCATAGGAAAGGCAAGAAACAAAGCACCCAAGCAACATAATCAAACGGGCATCTGCATATTTTCTCCTTCGTCATGAGGCAAAAAAGAGAAGGTCATATCCTCATCTATGGGATCTAATTGATGCGGACTCTCCTGAATAAACTGATCCCTCAAAGCAACATCAGCAAAAGCAACCGTGCCTATACCAATCGGATAAACAAATGCTTCTGGCACATCTAGATGGAAATCCTCTCTCATGATGCGAACTACCTCATCCAACACTAACTGTTTCTGGTGATCTGGGACCAGAGGGACAGCGGTAACAATGGCATACCTCTCATGGATCAAAGGCGGATCATCCACCACCATCATGTTGCGAGCTAGCCTGTGATCTGGTCCACGCTCAATCCTTGCTCCCATCGGCACAAACTGGAACGGCCTCGCCGGGAAGTTGTCCATGGTAGCAGCGGTGGCGACGGCGGTCTCAGCAGTCCGAGTCAAAGCAGCGGAGGAGGGGGGTGTGTCGCTCTGCTCGTTTGCTGACAGGGGCGGTGGAGACGGCAGAGGTAGTACTGCTTGAAGCGGAAGCGTCCGCCCAATGACTAGCGAGGGAGGGGGATGTTGATCTTTGATTGTGGGTTATCAAGATCAACAGCAGGTTCAATCTCTACATCATTATCATTACTAGGTTGTGCATCAAAATGAACATTATTATTAACATTATCACTAGGTTCATGTTCATCACCTGATTGAGTTTCAAAGATCGTAAATAGAAATATTATTGGGATTCTCAGGTGTGTCTACGGTAGGTTCACTAGAAGCATGCAAAGTTTTATCATTTTTCTTTTTCTTCTTTTTAGAAGAACTAGGTGCCTCTAAATTATTTCTCTGAGAATCCTGCTCGATTCTCTTAGGGTGGCCTTCAGGATACAAAGGTTCCTGAGTCATTCTACCAGTTCTAGTAGCCACTCTAACATCAAAGTCATTCTTATTATTTAATTCATCAAGCAAATCATTTTGAGCTCTAAGTACTTGCTAAGCTTTAGTAGCAACCATAGAAGCATATTTGCTAACGCGGTGAAGTTCATCTTTAATCTAGCCAGATTATCACCTACGCGTCCTATTTCGAAAGCATTATTCTTTAACTCTCTACCAACATAAGCATTAAAACTTTCTTGCCTAGCCATAAAGTCATCAAATTCATCTAAGCATGGGCTATGAAATTTAGTAGAGGGTATTTCAACCTTATCATATCTATAGAGAGAATTTACCTTTACTACCTGTGTCGGGTTATCAAGACAATGTGGTTCTTCAGGAGGTAAATTAAGACCATGTATTTCTTCAATAGGAGGTAAATTCTTAACATCTTTAGCTTTAATACCTTTTTATTTCATTGATTTCTTTGCCTCTTGCATATCTTCAGGACTGAGAAATAAAACACCTCTCTTCTTGAATTGGGTTTAGGAATAGACTCAGGAGTTGGCTCAATTGGTTCAGGAATTACTTGAGGAACTGTCTCGTGAAGAGTCCATTTATTTTCATTAGTCAACATATTATTCAATAATATTTCAGCTTCAGTGACCATTGTTCTTTCCGAAAACACAACCAAGACAACTATCCAAGTAGTCCTTGGAAGCATCGGTTAGTCCATTATAAAAGATATCAAGTATTTCATTTTTCTTAAGAGGATGATCGAGCAAAGCATTATAATCGGAGAAGCCTCCCCAAGCTTGTGGGAGACTCTCTTCTTTGATTTGCACAAAATTATATATTTCCCGCAAGGCAGCTTGTTTCTTATGAGTAGGGAAGTATTTAGCAGAGAGGTAATAAATCATATCCTGGGGACTACGCACACAACCAGGAGCAAGAGAATTATACCAAGTCTTAGCATTACCCTTTAATGAGAACGGAAATATCTTAAGGATATATAAATAGCGAGACTTCTCATCATGAGTAAACAAGGTGGCTATATCATTCAACTTAGTAAGATGTGCCACAACAGTTTCAGATTCAAGTCCATAAAAAGAATCAGATTCAACTAAAGTAATAATATCAGGATCAACAAAGAATTCAGAATCCTTATTAGTAACACAAATAGGTAAAGTAGCAAAAGCAGGATCGGGTTTCATTCTAGCATGAAGAGACTGCTGCTTCCATTTAGCTAATAATTTCTTAAGATCATTTCTATCATTGCAAGCAAGGATTTCCATAGCAGCTTTTTCATTCATAACATAACCCTTAGGAACAACAGTAAAACATAATCATTGGGGAACCTTCATCATCACTATCATCGGAATAGGATCTTCAGCAATTTCATCCCCTCTAACTCTAGCAAGTTGTTCATCTAGAAATTCACCTAATGGCAAAGTAGTATCACGTATAGAAGTAGTTTCATCATGCATAGCAGAAGTGGCATCATTGATAACATGCGACATATAAGAACTCATAGCAGTAGCAGGTTTAGGTGTCGCAAGCTTACTAATAACGGAAGGAGAATCTAGTGCAGAGCTAGAAGGCAGTTCCTTACCTCCCCTCGTAGTTGAGGGCAAAATAGTAATTCGGTCGTCTTTCAAGTTCTTCATAGTGATCAACAGATATAAATCCCAAGTGACTCAGAGAATAGAGATATGCTCCGACAGCGGCGGAAATTAGTCTTGATAACCCACAAGTATAGGGGATCGCAACAACTTTCAAGGGTAGAGTATTCAACCCAAATTTATTGATTCGACACAAGGGGAGCCAAAGAATATTCTTGAGTATTAGCAGTTGAGTTCTCAATTCAACCACACCTGGATAACTTAGTATCTGCAGCAAAGTGTTCAGTAGCAAAAGTGGTATGATAATAAAGGCAACGGTAGCAAAAGTAAAGATAAATGGTTTTGGGTTTTTGTAGTAGTTGTAACAGTAGCAACGGAAAAGTAAATAAGCGAAGAACAACATATGAAAAGCTCGTAGGCAATGGATCAGTGATGGATAATTATGCCGGATGCGATTCCTTATACAATAGCTATAACATAGGGTGATATAGAACTAGCTCCAATTCATCAATGTAATGTAGGCATGTATTCCGTAAATAGTCATACGTGCTTATGGAAAAGAACTTGCATGACATCTATTGTCCTACCCTCCTGTGGCAGCGGGGTCCTAGCAGAAACTAAGTGTCGGTGTACTAGAGTAGGGGTACCCTAGTATCCCGAACTTGTGCACGGGCAGTTGCAGCCCTCCGCGGCAAGGCTTACCGGGTAACCGCCAAGGTCCTCCGTGGTTCCTTTGGAGCCATTCAAGAACAAAGTATTCGAGCCAAGGAGACAAGGCCCGGCAAGAGGAGCTTGCCGGAAGGCCACCCAAGGCACCTTCAAGACAAGGCCCGGCAAGAGGAGCTTGCCGAAGGCCCGATGAGCGACAAGCTTCCGTGACGCGACAAGACAACAACCGCGGCAAAGGCGCTTGCCATGCGGACCACGACTTCTGTACCTCACGCTCCAAAGACATCCACTAACGTGTCGCCTCAGGACCTTTCCAGCGCCAGCGTGGCGAGAGGTCAGGCAGCCGCCCGGTGCGAGGTGGCAAGCGGCGCCGACAAGATTGCCATCGTGGCAAGCGGTGGCGCCCGACGGCCCTGTTTGCCTTTGTTAGGGCGATGTAGACGGGCATTTAATGCCTTTGTCCCCTGCCGACAGGGTTAGGTATGATACATTGTACACTGTACACTGTACAAGTAGCTGTACCAACCACTCCTTTTCCATTTGTACCCTTGTCTACGTTGCCACCTGTCGGAGACCCCTTGAGCATATAAAAGGAGGCCCATGCGCAACGTGGGGGGGGGGGTTCGAAAGGTTCGACACTCACGCTTAGTCTCGTTAGCAGCTTGTGTGTACTGTAGCACTCAGCGCTCTTGAGCAAGAACTCAATACACTCAGACATGCAGCAGTAGGGGTATTATCTCTCTGGAGAGCTCTGAAGCTGGGTAAACCTCCCGTGTGCTTCGCCTCGATCTGCTCTTCGTGCGACCTCCGCTCCCCGCCGAACCGAAAGGGGCTCGGTCCGCCGGTCCCATAGGTGTTCGTGGGCCAGATCAGCCCGCCCCGACACTAAGGGATATTAAGGCCTCCTTTTAATAGAGAACCGGACCAAAGCATTAACACATAGTGAATACATGAACTCCTCAAACTACGGTCATCACCGAGAAGTATCCCGATTATTGTCACTTCGGGGTTGTCGGATCATAACACATAATAGGTGACTATAGACTTGCAAGATAGGATCAAGAACACACGTATATTCATGAAAACATAATAGGTTCAGATCTGAAATCATGGCACTCGGGCCATAGTGACAAGCATTAAGCATAGCAAAGTCATAGCAACATCAATCTTAGAACATAGTGGATACTAGGGATCAAACCCTAACAAAACTAACTTGATTACATGGTAAATCTCATCCAACCCATCACCGTCCACCAAGCCTACAATGGAATTACTCACGCACGGCGGTGAACATCATGAAATTGGTGATGGAGGATGGTTGATGATGACGACAACGACGAATCCCCCTCTCCGGAGCCCTGAACGGACTCCAGATCAGCCCTCCCGAGAGAAATTAGGGCTTGGCGGCGGCTCCGTGTCGTGAAACGTGATGAAACTTTCTCTCTGATTTTTTTCTCCTCGGGACGGAATATATGGAGTTGGAGTTGAGGTCGGAGGAGGTCCAGGGGGCCCACGAGATAGGGGGCGCGCCCTACAGGGGGCGCCCCCCTGTCTCGTGGACAGGCCCTGGGCCCCCTGGTGTATTTCTTTCGCCCAATAATTCTTATAAATTCCAAAAAATGCCTCCATGGATTTCCAGGACATTCCGAGAACTTTTCTTTTCTACACATAAAACAACATCATGGTAGTTCTGTTGAAAACAGTGTCAGTCCGGGTTAGTTTCATTAAAATCATGCAAGTTAGAGTCCAAAACAAGGGCAAAAGTGTTTGGAAAAGTAGATATGTTGAAGACGTATCAATGAGCGAGGCTCTATCTCACATATGAGCTATCACAACGCTAACCGTAGAAAGAGAGAGGAGGAATTCTATTTATAGTCTAGAGTCAGGAAAGGGTAAGTGGGCTTTGGGCCAACACGCGGGCGGCATACAGGCGTTGGACATCCAGCCGTCATCGATCGTCCGGTGGCTCGCTGGGGATCGGACGTCCGGTCAGGGTCGGTCGTCCGCTGTTTTGGCTTTGTTGGCGCTTGGTCGGTCGTCCGGTCGGGGTCGGATGTCTGGTGCGTTGGTCGGCCAGAGGTCTCCATTCTTCTGATGTTTTGGCTCGGGTTCGGTGGCGCCGGTCGTCCGGAAGGGGGTCGGTCGCCTGGGACCTGTAATGCGTCGGACGTCCGGTAGACGTCGGTCGTTCGGGTGCTGGGGCGTCTTCTGGCTGGGACTTGGTCGGCTGGTGGATGCTCCAGGTGCCGGTCGTCCGGTCGGGGTCGGTCGTCCGATGGCTGGGGACTTTCAGGCTGCTCTTCTTCTTCTCGCTCCTTGTGCTTGGTGTCCTCGTCGTCTTGTCCGTTGAATGTAGCTACTCCTTGGCCTTCCTCTAAGTACCTGATCACACATAGTGTTTCAGCTTGAGGTAGTAGCCATGTCGTATGTGTAGAGAGTGGTAGCTCGGAGAGGAGTGAGTTCACCTTATCTTCAATAGCCTTTGCTAGGGCTATTTTCATTGGTCCAAGTGGTGTCGTGGGAGACTAGGTAGGTCCATGGGGATGCTCCACATCACATGGCAGGACCAGAAGCCGACGAGATTGACTGGGAGAACATGACAAAGAAGGAGCTTCATGACAAATTTCAGCAAATGTTGATTCAACAGGTGGAAGACATCATGGCCAGCTTTGGAAAGGCACTGGAGAGGATTGATGACATCGAGAATACAATTGACACCAAGTTGGACACCAAGTTCGATGAAGTACTCACGCGTCTTCCACAACCACCACCTACATCTTCTACACCATTCACTACTGGAAACTGGGAATTTGCCATCAGCCAGCTCTTTGCCATCTGCCAGCTGATGGCAAAGAACGTCTTTGCCATCTGCTTATAAAAAATAGATGGCAAAGAACTGACAGACGGCAAAGAACATGGTTGCCATCAGCCAATTCTTTGCCATCTGCTAGTGGATGGTAATAATCTTTGCCATCTGCCAGCAGATGGCAAAGAGGTGGGTAGGGTCCAAAGGTCAGCAGCGGCCTATCAACCCATTCTTTGCCATCCGCCACAGATGGCAAAAAATCTTTTCCGACTGTTGATGATGGCAAAGAAGTGGGTGGGACCCAATGGATAACGGCAACAGAACGGCCAAGAGTTCCCACATCTTTGCCATCTGCCACCACCGGGTCGATGGCAAAGATATGGGCCTTTGCCATCCACGGCTGATGGCAAAGAGGCCTCTTCTTCTAAAAAATTATCCTCCCTCTCTCCCAGCCCGGCCCCACCCTCTCTCTCTCTCCAGCCCGCCCCACCCTCTCTCTCTCCCCACCTCACCCACCCCCACCACCGTTGCCTAAAAACACCCACCACTGCAGGCTCACCTGCTTGACGACGACAAGACTGGCCACTGCCCGCCACCGCCCAAAGACTGGCCACTGCCCGCACCTCCCGCCATCGCAGCCCTCCCCGCCTCCTCACATCAAGAGCCCGCCCTCTGGCCCGTCCCTCCACTGCTCCAAGCGCAGCGCCCACGCTGCCACATGCCCTCCCACCACCAGCTAGCCCCTTCCGCAGCCCTCCCCTCCACCGAGCCAGGCCGTGGCGCCGCCCCCTTCCTGCGGCCCTCCCCGCCACGGCGCCCTAGTACGTTTCCTCGATTTGTGCGTGTTTCGGCCTGGCTGTTTTGGTCTTCTGAAGATGGAGATCAGCAGGGAGTATTTCTGAGATGGATGAGTTTCTTCTACTTTCAGAAGATAAGGATTTGCTCAGAGTTTGTCTTTGGCGTTCTAGTTCCCAAATGTTGATTGTAAATTTTACTATGAATTCTCTACTAGATAGCATGGGGAAAATGTTTCGACAATTTGATCCCGAGTATACTTGCATCCGAACAAACATTTTGACTTAATCATACTTGAACAAAAACACGGTGATTATCGGTTACTCGTAAATTACAATATAACTTTCTGCAAAGAAATATAAAATTAAAGAATGATTTAAAGTGCATCACGAATCAGTTTTTCAACGCAATTTAATCTTGCGGCTGTCATCCAAGCCTGATTACCTTGTGCTCCGGTGGTGTGGACTGAATCAAAAGAGTATACCATCGATTAAAAATAACCAAAATGAAGCTGCATTTGTCTCTCAGAATCTTCCATATGCATAGCAGGAGGCCTAGTCTGAAACAAAATACATTCAGTCTAAACTTTGCAACGATCTTGAGTTTCTCCAAGTGTCATGACAGCAGTGACCACAGGCGTTGAACTGAAATTCCAACAAGCTTCAGCTGCTCGGGCGAGCCATGGCAGTTGTGGTCCTGGGCACCACCAGCTGAACTCGAGTATGGTTGACAGACGAGGCAACAGCGGCTGCGCGACACTGGGGGAAATCTCCAGCGCCAGTTCCCTTCAAGCCATCCACCTAGCCAACCTGACAGCTTCCCATGGCATGCAGGCAAAACAACCTGCTAAAACCACTCTAATCATGCTTAGGGGGTCGTTTAAATGGTATTGAAAAGGTTAGGGGGTTAAGTAACTGGTTTTGGACTTCAGGGGGTGGAGTGGCCGGTTTGTGAAACCTCAGGGGGTCATATGTACTTCTTTCGGAATCCGTGAGCAAGTTCCGAGTGCTGCTGCTGCGCCCGTCTTTGTTTTTCGAGTGCGACGGGGATCCAATTTCCCGTCGGTGCTGTGTTGCGAGGATTATGAATGTCGCACCAGTTCTACGTTTCCGTGATGGACTTGGTTAGTTTATTTTAGGGGATTTAGCGAGGCTTTGGCCTGGATTTCAGGTTTTTTAGCTCGAATTTGCCTGCATCTCTGAAATCCAGGACACCAAGTTCCAGGCCAGTTGCAGGATTCATGGATGCAAAAAGTTGTGGGTTGTATAGGCCGGCAGTCACATGATCCAGAATCATGGATGAAATCCTCATAAGTAACTAGTACGTGCATTAGGAACCTTGTATATATAAACTGCACGAATTGGTTCGTTTGGTTCGTTTAATATATAGGTGGTTTATTTATAGCAACACACATCACACCTCCATTAATTAGTTGTTACTTCCTTCCTTAATTTTAGTAGGTACTAGGTGATAAGATAACATTCAGTCTGCTGTTTTCTGAAACTGGTAGCTAGAGACATGATCCCTGCACTAGTTACAAGGTTCTGCATTGCATTGGGAAATGTTTTTGTTTTTGTTTGATCACATGCCTCGGCATGCAAGCTAGATCATACATACGATACGACTGACTGCCCCAACTAAGATAATCGGCGCGACGAGTCTCTCGTAGCTCGTATGCCTCATCACTAAGTGATCAAAAGAATTTATTACTATATAGTAAGTAGAAGTGTTTATGACCGTGATCTTCCTGGGATTTCCCTCAATGTTTGGCTGTTTGGTGGGTCGCAAGTCGATGGGCGCTTGTTCGTCATGGTCCAGGGTATTTGTGGTTCAGGTTTAGTTGAAACCGGTGTGACAGTCTAGCCCAATTCCATTTTTATAAATAGAAAGCATACAGTCGCCGGGGTGGGTTTTTTTGGACATACAAGTGTCCTCTATTTATTTGTCAGGAAATGTGAATGATACCGAATTGGAAAACAATCAAGTACTAAATAGACACTCCCTATTTATTTGTGAATTATGAGTTAGGTCATATATTTTCCAATTTTGTTAGGAAAACATCATATATATTTGCGTTGATCGGGTGGATTTAAATGTGCAGTTGTTTCATCGCTGTGAGGGTCTCGTGTTCAACGACCTCCCGTATGCGTTCGACGAGCTCCACCCCTTCGTTCGTGGGTGAGCACAAATGACATCTCCTCCTCTCCCCTTCATTTGCTCTGTTCGGTCTTCGTGCCGATGAAACTTGCTAGCTATAGGTGTATTCAATCATCAAGATGCGTGACCACTATACGTCTCCCGTTCGAAAGGTTACACCTATAAATATGCATTCATTTGCATATTTATAACCGTAATTCTTCGAATTGTCCAATGTTATCCATGGACAGCCCGGTATGTGTAGATTGGGTTCGTTTTCCCATATGCTCGCTCGGATCCGATGCGTAATTCGTCGAGCCTCTCTGTTGTTCTCCGGGTACACATCCTCTCTGCTTATTGCCGAGACGTGTATCAGACTACTCTTCGATTCACTGTACCAGGGAACCAACATCATCGGCACACACATAAAACAAAGGATAATCTGAAAAGAGGTAATATCACTAGAAGTCACAAAACTTGCGTCGGATGTCATTTTAGTGCTAAACCTTGCGAAACTAGATGATACCCCCGCGCGTTGCTGCGGAACTATGAGTAAGCCTTTTGATCCGGATATAGGGTGGATTTATTAAACATGAATAGATGAGTATGATCCAGATAAAAGTACATGTTTTCAATCAAGATCATCTTTGGTTACTCCACGAAAAAAGTAAATCGTGTGATATACGAAACCAAACTGAAAAATCAGTCTCTTCCGAAGAGCAACAATCCTTAATGTGCGACAAAATAATATGATTAATTAAATTCAAGGAAGGTTTCACTATAGGTAATGGTGGTTGTTCGCTGAAAATGCTTGAGCAAGTTTGTAATTTCGATGGTCACTTCGCCCGGTCTACAAAAGGTAGCCAAGAGAATGTAAGAGTTGTTTACATAAAAGGGAAGAGATGGAGTTGTTAGTCTTCCAAGTCAATCATGAACCAACACAAATCGGAGGAGTACACAGATATTGATCAAAAAGGTAAATATGTCCCCTTGGTCAAAAATAACAATTCACATGAATGAATAATCAGAATGCTTTCAATTTCCATCATAATGAATCAATAAACCACATGCATGAGAGAGCTACAGAGCCCACAACACAAAATAATGGGAACGTCAGAACAACATACACCTTCATCTTCCAGCATATATTATTTATAGTATAAAATAAACTAAAATTATTTTTACCTTTGTAAAATAAAAAAGTTTGCGAAAATTCAGTATATTTGGGAACGAAGTATCCTGAAAATCCACATATGCAGCTTCAATATGGGATTACGTCAGAGTTGCACTGGCGCCATCTACTTGGCATCCACTTTGGATGCTCATCGAGAGCGTTCAGATAATACTTTGATCTGACATCTTGGGTATACTTCCTTTTGTGTGTCAAATACCGGAAAACATATATAATATCTAATTTCATGAACTCAATCGAGAGATCATAAATATTTGATTGCTAGTGGACCACCTTATGGGCCTGCACAAAGATTCAGTTTATGTAAAACAAAAGAGTCTTGATTTTGATTCTTGCACATAGTCGAAGAATTAGAAAGATACGTAGTAATAGACCTAAGATAATACGGTGGAAGTAAAACAAAAATTACATTATACTGGAGACGAATGAGTGTTTGTGCATAGATTACCTGCAGGCGTCCACATGGGGCCCTAGCTGTTCGAGACAAATCCGCGTTCGTGGATAGATCACCTGATGAGTGTACATACGTATGACCTGAAATGAGGCGCCCAAATATGGAGGATGAGATCATGACTGCCGGGGCTGGGGGCAATAGATTCGCCTGTGTGAGACAGCCATGGCTCGTATGTGTGCCCACCAGGACTCCGTGGAGAATGGAAGCCTCGCTGGCGATTGATGGCATGCTAATAGGCAGACTCGTAGCTGGAGTAGATTGGGACGGTCTTGGGGATGTAGAACGAAGCCGGGGCTGGGGCCCCGTTTACTATTTACGCAAAGTAGTTTCTTAGTCATACGAACCAAACCAAAAGTGACATAACTGTTATCACATTGTCTTCTGAATAAGTACTGAACTAGAGACCACAAGTTCATTCATGAACTCCATCACCTAACCAACAAGTTCATTCATAAACTCCCATCAGACTTTCACCTAAAGATGCATGTAATGTAAACTACAAAGACAAAAAGTCATGCAGATCATCAGGCCAACCTTCATCATAGAGATAAGGATCCTGGCTAGCTCCTGGTGCATTTCGGCTAAAAATGACCTCCTCCTCACCCTGCATGACAAGTGGCAGTTCATGTATTGTGGATCCATCGGGTCCAAATAGCAAGTTGTAGAAACCTGGAGCAGCAGCTCTTGCTCCTCTTGCATTGCCACCTCCTCTTGCATTGCCACCTCCTCTTGCATTGGCCCCTCCTCTTGCATTGCCACCTCCTCTTGCATTAGCCCCTCCTCTTGCATTGCCACCTCCTCTTGAATTGGCCCCTCCTCTTGCATTGCCACCTCCTCTTGCATTGGCCCCACTTGTTGGAGCATTGCTTCCATTTGTTGCAACATTGCTTCCCATTGCAATATTGCCTTCCCTTGCCTGCTTTTTTCTAGGCCTTGCAACTTTCTCATTGGCAGTCTTTCTCACCCTGCCTCTTGACATGGCTGTTGTAACTCTAACCATAGGAATTGAGTCTCTGGCATTGGCAATGAAGCTAGACTCAGGTAGGGGGGCAAATTCCCTAGCTGCTGGATATGTAAACTTCTCCTGCTCACAGAAGTAGAATATAAAAAGGTGGGTATGTAAGCACTTTAAGGGTAATTACATCTGCATAATTTTGTCACTGAATATATTACCATTTCTTGCATCTTGTAAACCATTGAGTCAGGGGTTTGTGTCGGATCGAGCTGAGGGTAGACTCTGTGTGGCATGATGTTCTGCAACAGGTGAAGCCAATGTATCAATGTTTAAGTATAGTTTGAAGATTAGAGGGGAAAATATATATAAGCAAAGGATGGTACAACAATTATGCTTGGATTGTCATATTCTTCTTCAATAGTTGTTTCCTTAGTTCTTGTTTGATTAACATGATTGTGGTGGCCCTTCTTGTTATGGTCAGCAGCTCCACAAACAGAACAATGCATGGTCACACCTTGTTTGCTCAATTTTTTCACCCAAGTCTTGTCTTTCTTCTCTTCTGGATCTTTTTTCCTGTTCTTCTTAGGCCTGCCCATTACTTTTGTGTACAGAGGTGGGTGAACAGCAATGCCATGCATTTTTACAGATATAAGTTGCATCATAATAATCTTCACATTTTAGTTGCATCATAATAATCTTCTTCTTCTAGTCTTCTTCTTCTAATTTTCTTCTTTCCCATTTTACAGATTTGCTTAAGATCACGGAAGCTTGGGTTGATGGAGTGCTTGTATTTAGTTTTTGTTTTGACCTTGTGAAACTTGCTACCTATGGATGAAACCGTAATATTGATGAATTGTGAAACTTGCTACCTATGGATGAAACTGTGTAATATTGATGAAACTATGTATATGTACGGATGAAACTTGCTACTATTGGTAACATGTGTTGGATACATATGTGTTCATGACTATTGGTAATATGTGTTGAATATGCTATATTGGTCATATAAATATATTTGTGTTTGATTTCTGTGAAAATGAATTGATATAAGAAAAAACAAAATTAAATGGGGCAATATAGTCACTTTGCCATCTGCTGGCAGATGGCAAAGAGCTTTGCCATTAGCTGGCATATGGCAAAGAGGCCTATTTGGGCTCTTTGCCATCTGCTGGCAGACGGCAAAGCATGTAGCCTTTGCCATCAGCTGGCAGACGGCAAAGCATTCAACCTTTGTCATCTGCTGGCAGACGGCAAAGAGCCTGCAGCCTTTGCCATCTGCTGGCAGATGGCAAAGAGCTCAGAACTTGCCATCTATTTGGCGAGATGGCAAAGTATGTCGTTAGCCTTCTAACGGTGCTAACCCGTTAAGAGGCTTTTCCATCTGCCAAATAGATGGCAAAGTTACAGCTCTTTGCCATCAGCCAACAGATGGCAAAAGAAGCCTTTACCGGGGTTTCGCATTTAACTGCTTGTTATCTGGCCGCGGATGGCAAAGCCTTTGCCATCCGCCGAACATGCCTTTGCCATCTGCCCTGGCAGATGGCAAAGTGCCAGATTCCAGTAGTGATTACAACAACAACAACCTCCACATCGCGAAACAGCCCTCCGCCACGCGGTCCATATTCCTCTCGAGCCTGGACAAAATTGTGGTGCCGCTGCTACTGCTGCTACTATAGAGGTGGAGGACTATTACGAGGATGAGATTGATCAAAATCAGAACTGCGTGCAACCACCAGCACTACCAGCACCAGGTCGACCTCATGCATATAATCGCAATGGTAGTACTGCAGCACCACCTCAGGTATGAGATTATGACCATATTCCTAAACTAAAATTGAATATTCCACCGTTTGAGGGTAGATACATTCTTGATGTATATCTCACTTGGTAGTTAGAAACTAAACAACGTTTCACATGCTTACAATATCCTGAGGAAAGACGTGTTGTTGCTGTTGTTTGTGAAGTACTAGTTTTCCTTCTGTTTGGTGGTCTAAACATTGTAGATTATATCATGATAATATCCCTACTACTTGGGCTGCTTTGAAAACTACTATGCGCACTCGTTGGGTTCCACCATATTATCAACGTGAGTTACTTCAAAAACTGCACGACGTCCTCGCACGTTCGTAGTCGGATCGTCAAAGTCGACTTCCACCAAAGCAATATCCATCATCTCATCCAAAGACGAGACACCTTTACCTCTATCAAGTGGTATCAGATTTCCAGGTTGCTCGGTGAGATTTTACAATTTTTCATAGTTTAGATCGAGCCTGTTCTTCATACCTACAGTTCACGAAAAAGCCACTTAAAAAATTAGGGTTAGTTCATCATATCTGAACCAGTCTGAGACTTTGCATAGTCTTTTCAGTATTTTGCTTTGTTGAATTTGCGGTTGCATCATCTTGTGAAGTTGCTGGTCTTAGCGTCTAGTCTTTTAGAGTTTCTAGTTCTGGTCATAAGTTGTCACGCCGCCGCCGCACCATCATCATCGCCCCTGCCATCTACCACCACGGCTTATCTGCCACCACTCTGAATCTGTATCCATATACCACCACTGATCCGTATCCATATACCACCACCAATCCAAATCCATATACCACCACCGATCCGTATCCATGTACAATCACCGATCTGTATCCATATACCACCACTGCAACCATATACCACCACTGATGTCGCATCCTACCACCATATATCCACCACTAATCCAAGTTCTTTTCATATTAGGTTTGTTTTCAAGATCCATCTATTTTCCGATTCGTGTTTCCTTGCCTGAGTAGGTTTCGGGAAAAAAAAGCCCCGAGCAGTTTTTAGGCCAAAATTTTGCCAAACGAAAATATGTTTTCCCTATCCTGTTTTAGGTTCCAGGGAGCGTTTTGAGACACTCGCCATCATAGTGATTTTTTGTCGCACTTTTTCATCGTTGTTGTCCTGATTTCCGAAAAAATAGTCAAAAAAAATTCGTACCTATCCTATTATTTTGACTTGGGAAGAGTTTTGAGACACTCGCCATTATAGTGATTTTTCACAAAAAAAAAAGAGCGCAAAAAAACGAAAAAAATCCAGAGTGTGCTTTTCCCCTTGTTTAAGTGCCACGCCGTGATTTTGTTAGTGTTCTAAGCTCGCATCTCTAGCACAGTCTAGCCTAGGACCAGCATAGTACCATTGTTGAGCGTTTATTCAACTTTGCTTCTCTGAATTGATTATTGCTGACATTTTTGCTACCATATCATAAGCCATTCCAGCTCCACATACATCTACGTTGTCTGTTTGACTCTACCTGGTAATTTCTCTATCCAAGCTTTGAGAGTTTTGACTACAACGGTTGCCGATCACCACCTGCTGTTGGGTAAGAACTGGTAAGAATTTCAGATTTGCTTCAAAGTCAGCTTGACAAGTTCAAAATGAAGGATGAAAATGCATAAGATGAAAATGCATATTCATGGACATAACCTCGCTGTTTGGGCTATTTTCTGTATTGGCTTGCAAGGTGAATTCTTTGATGGGAGAGAACCGAACCGTGAATCTACCGCGGAAGAGTTGAAGATGTTGCAATACAATGCTCAAGCTTGTGATATCCTCTTCAACGGATTGTGCCCCGAAGAATTCAACAAAATCAGCCGACTTGAGAATGCGAAAGAAATTTGGGATACTTTGATTGATATGCACGAAGGTATCGACCATTAAGGAATCCAAATTGGATGTGCTTCAAAGTCAGCTTGACAAGTTCAAAATGAAGGATGGTGAAGGTGTCGCTGAAATGTACTCTAGGCTTGCTCTCATCACAAATGAGATGCCGGCTTAGGAAGTGAAGACATGACCGACAAATTCATCATCAAGAAGATCCTAAGAGCCTTGGATGGAAAATATGATACGGTATGCACATTGATCCAAATGATGCCCAATTACAAAGATCTCAAGCCAACAGAAGTCATTGGAAGAATTGTTGCTCATGAGATGTCACTCAAGGATAAGGAAGAGCTCCATAACAAGTCAAGTGGTGCTTACCAAGCCTCATGTGAAGCTCCCACATCATCAAGTGAGAAACAAACCTTCAATGAAGAATTGAGCCTAATGGTGAAGAACTTCAACAAGTTCTACAAGAGTAGAAGCAAAGAGAGAAGTTCCAAGTCAAGGTCCTACAATGACAAAAGATCTTCTAGTCGAGAGCGTAATTGCTACAATTGTGGAAGACCCGGACAATACTCCAATGAGTGTACGGCCCCCTACAAAAGAAGAGAAGATTCTCCCAAAAGAAGGAGTAGAAGAGAAGAATCACCATCAAATGAGAGAAGGAGTAGGGATGATCGTTATGAACGAAGACCCTCTCGGAGAAGCATGGATTCGAAAAGGAAGGAAAAGTCATCAAGGAGCTACACAAAACTAAGACATCAAGCTCATGTTGGTGAATGGGTATCCGGTTCCGACTCCGACAATCACTCCGAGAGAAGCTATCACTCCGACTCTGAATATATACTCAAGATGAAGGTGTTGCCGGTCTAGCACTTGTATCAACCAACTCCTATGACATATTTGATTCACCAAATGAAGGAATTGGAAGATGCTTCATGGCCAAAGGTCCAAAGGTATCACACCCCAAGTATGTTGATTTCAATAGTGATGAAGATGACTTGTTAGGTGATGATGATTTACTTGTTGACAACTCTAGTGATGAATACTATGATGAAACGTCAATTAATCATGCTAATCAAGATGAAACGAATGACAATGATAAGGAGAAGATTGAGTCTCTAACTAAAGAACTAAACACTCTTAAGTTAGCTCATGAAACTATCTTAGGAGATCATCGAGAACTTTTGAGGACTCATGAGAAATTACGTTTTGAGAAGCTCAATCTTGAGCAAGAGCATGAGTTCTTAAAGGCAATCAATGATGATCTTTGCAAGAAAAGTTCTTCTTACATTGACAAGCGTTTACTCTTATCCACTTACATGCCTCAAGTCAAGTCTAGTAACAAGAACAAGAAAGATTCTTCCTCTAGTAGTAACAATAATCATGCTAAATCCAATGTTGTTGCTTCTAGTAGTTCTCTTGATTCCACTAATGATTCTCTTAGCCAAGTTACACTTGAGCAAAAAAAATAGCTTATTGAAGGGAATTATAGAGAAAGGTGTTTACAAGAGCCTTGCCAAGAGTAAGCAATTCGATGAAATTGTACGCAAGCAAGGAAGGTACCGGGAGAACCAAGGTGTTGGTTTTGAACGAAAGTTCAATGCCAATGGAGTTGAGTGGGAAGAAGATCAATACCCCAAGACGAAGTTTGTTCCTCAACAAGAGAAGTATGATCCTACTTCTTTCAAAGGGACACAAGCTCAAGATGATCTTCCACGACAAGACCACAAGCAAAAAGGCAAGGATAAGCTTCAAGAGGAAATTGATGCATTTGAAGAAGCTCCTAAGGCCTTGGTCAAGTGGGTTCCCAAGACTACATCAAGTTCTACTTCATCAAGTACAACTACAACCCCGAGGATTCCCATCAAGATGATGTGGATCCGAAAGAAGAAGAACTAGAGAGTTCTTGAGGGTGACTCCGCCAACATACTTCACTCTTATCATTTTGGCAAGAACAAGTGCAATCAACTTCCACATCTTGCACTAGTTCAAGGAGTCACAAACCCTCTTGTTGGTAAGACAAGGGACAAGGTAACCAAATGCTTTCATAGACATCATCTTGTGTATGCATCACTCTATGTCTATGGATATTCCTTGTTTGTTCCTTGTGGGACTAACCCGTGTAGGTATTGAAAGTGCAACTCACTCCAAAGGATTGCTCCAAATGTTCTACATCAACATTGAGGATCCACATCTTCAACACCTACATGAAGTCATCATCGACAAAATCCAAGGTTAGTTCATCCCTCTTAGGGGGGATCTCACATCTAGGTGGAACTTTACTCTAAGAATTGAGCTAAAGCAACTCTAATGGTGTGAAAACAACAACGCTTTATGTAAAAGTGGTAACCCCACTTGTGCTTAAACGATGAGTATGACCTATGATCAAATGTTCTCATTTGACTCCTCAGTCAATATACTCATATATAGATGACCTAGTCATCGCCAATTGCTTGATAGATGCTAGAATTGGTTGTGCATGCCTTGCCACATATTTCATTTGCCATTTTATTGTGTGAGCATGTTGGTTGCATAATTTACTCATTCAAGGACATCCACTTGTAGTTTTGATTGATTGGTTTCTTTTTCTCGTGCCAAGTGGATGGACAAGAATGCCTAAGAACCTTCTCTAGCTATCTATGCTCTTCTCGTCCCAAACTCTATTCATGCTGCATCACAAAGTTTGATCAAGTCATATTCGAACCACTCTGTGTGAGGAGCACTCGGAGTCCCTGATTCGTCATAGACTTAAACTTCCAAAACTTCTTTGTGCATTTCGGTCTAACCGATTCATCTATTTCGGTCATACCGAGATCACTAAGTCGATCTAGGTTGCCAATCTCGGTGCAAACGATTTGAACTTTTCGGTCACACCGAGTTGCAGTAACTGCTTGCAGTTATGCATCTCGGTGCCACCGAGTTGTTCCACTCGGTCACACCGGCTGTGGTCGCTATATATACCCACGGGCCAAAATTTGGAAAACTTTCCGAACCACTTCGCCCGCGCTCAGCCTGCTCTGCCTCCGTGGGTCTCCGGATCGTCCTCCTCGTCGCCAGCCGCCTCCAGTCGCTGGTCTCCGCCGCCATCAACGGGATCGTCTCCGTCGTTGCCGCCGTAGCAAGTCCATCGCCGCACTAGGGTATGGACTTGATCCTTGTGCTGATCCCACTATGATTCTCGATCACATTGTTTTGCCATGTATCTTGCCACGATTGAGATCACTCTATCCAATGAAAACACTCCGTAGTTTAGTTGTGGATTGAAAATTTAGGGTTAGGTTTCCGCCGAAACCATCTCAGACCGACAGAGTTGTTGAAATCGGTTCCACCGATTTGGCTCAGGCCATTGCACATGTGATCCTCGATCTGACCGAGGATTGCAAATCGGTGTGACCGAGTTCAAGTCTTTGTGAAACCCTAGCAGTCTGGGTGCCACCAAACTGTGACTCGGTCTGACCGAGTTCACTAGTTTAGGTTCCAACAACTACTTCGGTATCACCGAGATTTCAAATCGGTAGATCCGAAATGCTTTCTATGGAAAACTAAAACTAAGTTTTTGATTCATTATTTTGCAAAATCTTTGCACTTTGTGATGCTCATCCACTCTACCTCATCTATAATCTATTCACAGGGTCTGCTGTCAGTGTTTGGATCATGTCAGACCAGAGTGACAGTCAGAAAAAGTCCGAGGAGCAGGTTCACATGAGTGAGGGCACTAGTCCCTCTAGCAGCTCAGATGATGGAAGCAGGAGCACACCCAGCAACTTGCCAAAGGCTGCCATAAGGGCCAGCAGGAAAAGAACCTTAGATTCAGAGGATGAGGACTATGTGGCTGAGGAGGAAGAAGCCACCTCAAAGAAGAAAGTGCTCAAAAAGGAATATGGCACACCGCAAATTCAAGCCAGTCTCAAGACCAAGAAGCCAGCAGGAAGACAGCCAATGTCTAAGCCAAGTAAAGTTGCCACAGGTGAGAAAATGTTGTTCACTCTTTAACCCAAGGAAGCTGGAGATGGCAAGAAGAGGAAAGAGAGGGTCAAGAAGACCACTGCCAGAGTTCTTGGCAGGCCCTCTATGATGAGAGACTCTGAAGAGGAAGAGGATGCTGCACCAGCACCTAAGGCACAAAAGCTTATGGGAGATGCCATAAGATCAGGGGCTGCTCCATCTAAGCCCAAAGAAGCTCCCAAAGCAGCAGCTCCAAAACCCAAAACTGCACCCAAGAGAAGCACCAGGAACATCCCAGCAGCAGAGAAGAACAAGGCCCCAGTGCCTGAAGCTGCAATGGAAGAAGAAGATGATGAGTCACATGTCTTGAAAAAGTTGAAGCCAAAAATTCCAGATCACAATGATGTTCATCCAGTAGCTGAGAACATGAAGATAAGGAAGGATTCAGGATTGAGGCTATGGAGAGAGTCAGATCCATATGCCACCAGAAGAAGAACTGCTATGGATTACAGGTTCCATACCAAGGAACAACAGGATTTCTATGAGACAGTGTTGCTTGACAAGAAGCCAATAGTGTGTGACATGAGACGGGTCAACTGGAAGTACATCAAGGAGAATGAAGAACACTATCCCGAGTCTATGATAGTTTCAAGGCTTGTGGAGTTGATAAGTTTGTAGCTCAGAAGCTCACAAAGTGGAATGATGAGCTTATCATGCAGTTCTACTCCACAACTCACTTCTACCCAGACTTTGAGGATAACACTGTGGTGATGGATGAAAAAGAACCATCTTCTGTTCAAGCACAAGCAAAGAGGGAGAAGGTAAGGACTGAGAAAGCTACAAAGATGCCAACCATGGATGAGGCATCTCAGTATCTTCTGAAAAGAAAGCAAGATCAGCTTGGCTACTTGATTGCCTCCACTCTGAGGATTGATAAGGGACTGGCCACCCTGACACAAAACCAGAGAGCTTGGAGAGGATCATGGAGCAGAAGTTCTATGACTTAGATGTGAAGGTCACTGAGATACAGTCTGTTGTTGAGAAACTTCAGGAGGAAGTGTAGGAGAAGAAGGGCAAGACAACCACTGATGCTTTTGCTAGAGTGCCCAGAGGTCAGAGATCTGTTGTTATGCCAGTTACGGACACCAGAGAAACTTCATCTACACGAGCTACAGCTTCAGTACTACCAGCTCCAGCACCCACTCCACCAGCTCCATCTACATCAACTGATGCCTTCGTCATTGGAGTCCTATCTACACCACCACCTGAAGACCAAGCCTGAGAGTCGATCTAGCACTATGCATTTTTTATGAACTTTTTGGTAACTTGTTGCCAAAGGGAGAGAAAATGTATAGATCATAGGCTTCGAGAGAGAGTGTTGCTTTTTGTTCTCTCTTGCTCCTTTTTGGTGGTTGAACTTTGTCATTTGCTTGTTTGAGATACTTTATGCTTGTGTGTGATACTTGGATGATCATGTGTTTGATCATATACTACCTTTATGCTTGTTGGATGACATTATCCTTTTATATTCCATATGAGCACTCACTTTGCTTGGTGTTGAGTGCATGTATTTTAATTATTTTCATTTTGAGCACTCCACCAAGATGTATGTGACATGGAAGAGTAACCCATGATCCTAACTCTTTGTGCATTTGCAGTCCAAAGCAAATCTTAAACTATGCACAAATTTAGGGGCAGCTCTTGATTTTCACATACTTCTCAAAGCGACAATGTTTTTCACTCTTATTATCATTTGTCGAAGTTTTGATCTATATGTTGTCATCACTTACCAAAAATGGGGAGATTGAAAGTGCAACTATCCCTAGGTGGTTTTGGTAATTCCTAACAACATATAGCTCATTGAGCTAATATTATTTAAAGACTAATATTTCAGGAAAGCTCAATGATTGGCATGGCATGGATGAGAAAAGTGGACCCTTCAAAATTCTAAGGACAAAAGGATTGTCTCAAGCTCAAAAGTTCAAGACTCTACATTTTCTATTTTAGTGATCCAAGATCACAGTGAGTCTATAGGAAAAGCCAATACTATCAAGGAGGGATGAGGTGTTGCTTAATGAGGCTCTTGCTCAAAATGCTTAGTGATATGCTCCAAAGCCCTCAATTACTTTCTCACATCCACATATGACCCAAACCAAAAGTCAAACTCGGCCCCACCGATTCTTTCCATCCGGCGCCACCGAGTTCAGATGTCATAGCCACTGCCACAAACCCTAGGCAAATCGGTCTCACCGATAGGGATCTCGGTCTCACCGAGATGAGATTGTAATCTCTCTGTTTCCCTTTGTAACATTTTGGCCCCACCGAGATGAGCGATCGGCCCCACCGAGATTGCAATGTAAACTCTCTGTTTCCCTTTTGTAACATTTCGGTCTCACCGAAATGAGCGAATCGGTCCACCGAGTTTACCTGACCAACTCTCTGGTTAGCTTATTACCAAAATCGGTCTCATTGAGTTTGTGTAATCGGTCTCACCGAGATTACGTTATGCCCTAACCCTAACCATATCGGTCCTACCGAGTTGCATGTCGGTCCCAATCAAAAATCCTAACGGTCACTAGATTTGCCGAATCGGTCCCACCGAGTTTATCAATTCGGTCCCACCGAGTTTGGCAAGTTGTGTGTAACGGTTAGATTTTGTATGGAGGCTATAAATACCCCTCCACCTCCTCTTCCTTCGTGGAGAGAGCCATCAGAACGAACCTACACTTCCAACCTACATTTTCTGAAAGAGAACCACCTACACTTGTGTTGAGACCAAGATATTCCATTCCTACCATATGAATCTTGATCTCTAGCCTTCCCCAAGTTGCTTTCCACTCAAATCTTCTTTCCACCAAGTCCAAATCCTGTGAGAGAGAGTTGAGTGTTGGGGAGACTATCATTTGAAGCACAAGAGCAAGGAGTTCATCATCAACACACCATTTGTTACTTCTTGGAGAGTGGTGTCTCCGAGATTGGCTAGGTGTCACTTGGGAGCCTCCGACAAGATTGTGGAGTTGAACCAAGGAGTTTGTAAGGTCAAGGAGATCGCCTATTTCATGAAGATCTACCGCTATTGAGGCAAGTCCTTCGTGGGCGACGGCCATGGTGGGATAGACAAGGTTGCTTCTTCGTGGACCCTTCGTGGGTGGAGCCCTCCGTGGACTCGCGCAACCGTTACCCTTCGTGGGTTGAAGTCTCCATCAAAGTGGATGTATGATAGCACCACCTATCGGAACCAGGACAAAAACATCCGTGTCTCCAATTGTGTTTGAATCCTCCAAACACTTCCCTTTATATTCTTGCAAGTTGCATGCTTTACTTTCCGCTGCTCATATACTCTTTGCATGCTTGCTTGAATTGGGTTAAGATTGCTTGACTTGTTCTAAGTTGCTAAAATCTTCTATGAAGTAAAATTGGGAAAAGGCTAGATTTGTATTCGGTCAAGTAGTCTAATCACCCCCCCCCCCCTCTAGACATACTTTCGATCCTACAGCGGGTCACACAAGCTGACCAAAATCAGAGGCATAATTTGTCCATACAAAGGGAGTTGTGAAGGAACGTTATGTTCTCGTCATCATAGATGGAGAGAGCTGTAAAAACTTGGCTAGCCTGGAGATGGTGGAGAAGCTATCTCTGACCACAAGACCACATCGACATTCTTACTACATCCAATGGTTCAACAACAGAGGTTGATACGTCTCCAACGTATCTATAATTTTTGATTGTTCCATGCTATTATATATTCTGTTTTGGATGATTAATGGGCTTTATTATACATGTTTATATTATTTTTGGGACTAACCTATTAACCAGAGGCCCAACCCAAATTGCTGTTTTTTTGCCTATTTCAGTGTTTCGCAGAAAAAGAATATCAAACGGAGTCCAAACGGAATGAAACCTTCGGGAACGTGATTTACGAAACAAACATGATACAGAGGACTTGGAGTGGGCGTCAAGCAACCAACGAGGAAGCACGAGGCAGGGGGCGCGCCTACCCCCCTGGGCGCGCCCTCCACCCTCGTGGGCTCCTCTTGGCTCCACCGACCTACTTCTTCCTCCTATATATACCTACGTACCCCCAAACCATCAGAAACGGAGCCAAAACCCTATTTCCACCGCCGCAACCTTCTCATGCAGTGAGATCCCATCTTGGGGCCTTTTCTGGCGCTCCGCCGGAGGGGGCATTGATCACGGAGGGCTTCTACATCAACACCATAGCCTCTCCGATGATGTGTGAGTAGTTTACCTCATACCTTCGGGTCCATAGTTATTAGCTAGATATTGCATGAGTTTATCCCTCTACATCATGTCATCTTGCTTAAAGCGTTACTCCATTCTTATGAACTTAATACTCTAGATGCATGCTGGATAGCGGTCGATGTGTGGAGTAATAGTATTAGATGCAGGCAGGAGTCGGTCTACTTGTCACGGACGTGATGCCTATATACATGATCATACCTACATATTCTCATAACTATGCTCAATTTTATCAATTGCTCGACAGTAATTTGTTTACCCACCGTAATACTTATGCTATCTGGAGAGAAGCCACTAGTGAAACCTATGGCCCGCGGGTCTATTTTCCATCATATTAATCTCCCGTCAACAAGTTATTTCTGGCGCCGTTTATTTTGTTTTCTTTACTTTTAGTCTTTAACATAAAAATACCAAAAATATTATCTTATCATCTCTAACAGATCTCACTTTTGCAAGTGGCCCTCAAGGGATTGACAACCCCTTTATCGCGTTGGTTGCAAGGTTCTTATTTGTTTGTGTAGGTTCAAGGGACTTGAGCGTGGTCTCCTACTGGATTGATACCTTGGTTCTCAAAAACTGAGGGAAAATTGTCGGATGTTGGGTTCCAGCAGACCCTTAAGGTTCGAACACTGGGGTGCGCACGAAGATCTCTCCCCTAACGATCTACGTCTGATCGCCTCGTGAGAATCTAAGCTAAAACGATGAACAACACAAGGGACACGAGATTTATACTGGTTCGGGCCACCGTTGTGGTGTAATACCCTACTCCAGTGTGTGGTGTGGTGGATTGCCTCAGGGGCTGATGATGAACAGTACAAGGGAAGAACAGCCTCGCGAGAGGTGTTCTTGGGCTGGTACGATGAACTGCTTGGGTGAGTTCGATCGCCTCTCTCTCTCTCTACTAGGGCTCTATCAGATGCACGTCCCTTCCAGATGCCTCTACTCTGTGGTGGCTAGCTCTATTTATAGAGGCCCTGGGCCTCTTCCCAAATATTGAGCGGGAAGGGCGCCAACAACGGCCATTTCGAAGGGGAACATCTAGTACAAGTTATCCTGACTAAAGTTGGACTTCGGCTGCCAAAAGCACTGGCGCTGACGCCGTCTTGGGCTCCACGGTGACCTCCATCCTGTCGCTCCGTTGGTCTTGGTCTCGTTGCACCGAAATGGCAACCTTTGCCTGATGCGTCGGTACTCCTCGTCTGTGCTTGCCCCCTTTGCACCAAAGAGGAAACAAGGACACTGCGCAGCCCGGCGCCCGCCTGGCGCCCGCCTGGCCTCGATCTTGATGTCTTGCATCACGAGCACCTCGCGAGGTACCATTCCTTGATCTCTCTGCCTCCTTGCGAGCCTGCCTGGCGAGGCCGTCCTTGAGGAAGCCTTGTGTCGTCTGCCCCGCGAGGCTTGGCCCCTCGCGAGGGTCTTGAGTCTTGTGCTGATGAAGATGGGCCGTACTGGGCCACCGCTTGAGCCATGCCGCAAGCCGCAGGCAGGCAAGTCTGGGGACCCCCGTTCCCAAAACATCGACAGTAGCCCCCGGGCCCAAGGCGCGTGATACGTCTCCGTCGTATCTATAATTTTTGATTGTTCCATGCCAATATTATTCAACTTTCATATACTTTTTGGCAACTTTTTATATTATTTTTGGGACTCACATATTGATCCAGTGCCCAGTGCTAGTCCCTGTCTGTTGCATGTTTTTGGTTCCGCAGAATATCCATATCAAACGGAGTCCAAACGGTATAAAAACGGACGGAGCTTATTTTTTGGAAAATATGGAAAATTTGGAAGGAAAATCAACGCGAACCAGTGCCCGAGGTGGTCACGAGGCAGGGGGCGCGCTTGCCCCCCTGGGCGCGCCCCTACCCTCGTGAGCCCACCGTAAGGCGGTTGATGCTCTTATTTTGCCGCAAGAAAGCTAATATTTGGAAAAAAATCAAGGCGAAGGTTTCAGGCCAATCGGAGTTACGGATCTCCATATATACACGAAACGGTGAAACAGGGACATAACAGAACGTAGAAACAGAGAGATAGATCCAATCTCGGAGGGGCTCTTGCCCCTCCGATGCCATGGGAGCCAAGGACCAGAGGGGAAACCCTTCTCCCATCTAGGGAGGAGGTCAAGGAAGAAGAAGAAGAAGGGGGCTCTCTCCCCCTTGCTTCCGGTGGCGCCGGAACAACGCCGGGGGCCATCATCATCACCGCGATATTCACCAACACCGCCGTCATCTTCACCAACATCTCCATCACCTTCCACCTTCTATATTCAGCGGTCCACTCTCCCTCAACCCGATGTACCCTCTACTTGAACATGGTGCTTTATGCTTCATATTATTATCCAATGATGTGTTGCCATCCTATGATGTCTGAGTAGATTTCCATTGTCCTATCGGTGATTGATGAATTACTATGATTGGTTTGAGTTGCATATTTTATTATTGGTGCTGTCCTATTGTGCCCTCCGTGTCGCGCAAGCGTGAGGGATTCCCGCTGTAGGGTTTGCAATATGTTTATGATTTTCTTATGGTGGGTGGCGTGAGTGACAGAAGAACAGACCCGAGTAAGTAGGTTGTTTGTGTATGGGATAAAGGGGACTTGATACTTTAATGCTATGATTGGGTTTCACCTTAACGAATCTTTGGTAGTTGCGTATGCTTGCTAGAGTTCCGATCATAAGTGCATATGATCCATGTAGAGAAAGTATGTTAGCTTATGCCTCTCCCTAAAATAGAATTGCAATAGTGATTACCGGTCTAGTAACATAGTCAATTGCCTAGGGACAATTTCGCAACTCCTACCACCACTTTTCCACTCTCGCCATATTTTCTTTAGTTGTGTCTCTATCTAAACAGCCCCTAGTTTATATTTACGTGCTCTTTATTTTCTTGCAAGCCTCCAAAAACACCTACAAAGTACTTCTAGTTTCATACTTGTTCTAGGTAAAGCGAACGTCTAGCGTGCGTAGAGTTGTATCGGTGGTCGATAGAACTTGAGGGAATATTTGTTCTACCTTTAGCTCCTCGTTGGGTTCGACACTCTTACTTATCGAAGAGGCTACAATTGATCCCCTATACTTGTGGGTTATCAAGACCTTTTTCCGGCGCCGCTGTCGGGAGCAATAGTGTGTGGTGAATATTCTCGTGTGTGCTTGTTTGCTTTATCACTAAGTAATTTTTATTTGCTGTTCTTAGTTGTTCTCTTTCTTTAGTTATGGATATGGAACACAAAATACCAAAAAAATTAGAGGTACTTGCTATTCATGTAGATGGTAACTCCTAAAACCCCCGATTCTCATTATGTGAGAGATATTATGTACTACTTTGATAATCCTAAGAAAACCCCATTCAACTTTATAATGGGAGACACATTGGATCAACGTGAATACTTTAGGGATTATCGCTCGACACCAAAAGGGAAACTATTATGGGATCAATTTATTATGTTGTGTTGGTATGCCTGGAATCTATGCTTGAGATATGATATTACTTGTTGCTCTAGGATGGAGGCTCCACACCTCCCCTTTTCATGCAAATTTAACGATAATGAAACCTTAGCTTCTTATGCTAATGGTATATATGATTACTATGATGTGGAACAAATAGAAGAATTTGTTGCTTTTAAGGCTGCCTATGATATTGAAGCTTTGTTTGAAAAGTATGAAGCTTTTGATGATGATGGTTATAGGCTGGAAAATCTTGCTATACTTGGATATTGCTATGAAAATTATGAATACAATTACTATATTAATGCTTTTATGAAGAAAGTCAACGCTGTCCAAGGAGAGAATAATATTTTGCAGGAAGCTATGGAAGAAGAAATTGATTAAACTGTGAGCTCATAGGATGAAAAAGATGATGAAGAGAGCGAAGAACAAAAGGAGGAAGAGCGGATTGATCACCCGTGCCCACCTTCTAATGAGAGTAACTCTTCAACTCATACATTGTTTAATTCCCCTTCGTGCTTACCGAAGGATGATTGCTATGATGATTGCTATGATCCCTTGAATTTGTTTGAAATATCCCTTTTTGATGATGCTTGCTATACTTGTGGCCAAGATGCCAATAGGAATTGTCCTTATGGAGATGAACTTGCTATATTTCCTTATGTTAAACATGAAATTTTTTCTATTGCACCCACGCATGATAGTCCTATTATCTCTTTGAATTCTCCAAACTACACTATATCGGAGAAGTTTGTGCTTATTAAGGATTGTATTGATGGGTTGCCTTTTACCATTTCACATGATGATTTTGATGAATGTAATATGCATGTGCTTGCTGCTCCTACTTGCAATTATTATGAGAGAGGAACTATTTCTCCACCTCTCTATGTTTCCAACACGATAGAATTGCAAGAAACTGCTTATACTATGCATTGGCTTTTACTTGGTGTGCATGAATTGTTCTTTTATGACATGCCGATGCATAGGAAGAGAGTTAGACTTCGTTGTTGCATGATATATGTTGCTTTGTGCTCACTACTAAATTACAAATCATTGTTAATTAAAATTGGCTTTGATATACCTTGTGATCCAGGTGGATCCACTACTTGAGCACTATATGCCTAGCTTAATGGCTTTAAAGAAAGCGCTGCCAGGGAGACAACCCGGAAGTTTTAGACAGTCATGTATTTCTGCTGAGTGCTTTCATATAGTTTAAAAATAACAAAAATAAAGAGGGGAACTCAAAACTTTTTCAAAAGGAAAAGTGAAAGTGAGAGAGACGAGCATTGTGAAAGTGGGGGACGTCCTTGAACTTTGTTCATGCCCATGGGAACTTTGTGAATCTTAATTACAGAAAAATTTCAATAAAAATAATTATCCCCTTGTACAATTCCATTGTATTATAAAAATAATGTGCCAAGGTTTGCCTTTAGGATGTTTACAATGCTTGTTGGTTTGTGCGGTGCAGGACAGAAACTTTGGCTGTAGTGCGCGAATTTTAATGTTTTACTGGAACGTCAAATGGTTCTGATTCTTTTTGCACTGTCTTTACGTACAACTTTTTTATTTTTCCTAATTTTGGTATAATTTTTAAAGTACCAGAAGTATGGTGAATGTTCAGATTTCTACAGACTGTTCTGTTTTAGACAGATTCTGTTTTTGATGCATAGTTTGCTTGTTTTGATGGAACTATCAATTTATATCAGTGGATTAATCCATGAAAAAGTTATATTACAGTAGACAAAATGCAAAAACAAAATATGAATTGGTTTGCAACAGTACTTAGAGTAGTGATTTGCTTTATTATACTAACGGATCTTACCGAGTTTTCTGTTGAAGTTTTGTGTGGATGAAGTGTTCGATGATCGAGAAGGTCTCGATGTGAGAAGAAGGAAGAGAGGCAAGAGCTCAAGCTTGGGGATGCCCGAGGCACCCCAAATAAATATTCAAGGAGACTCAAGCGTCTAAGCTTGGGGATGCTAGGAAGGCATCCCCTCTTTCTTCAACAAGTATCGGTATGTTTTCGGATTCGTTCCGTTCATGCGAGATGTGCAATCTTGGAGCGTCTTTTGCTTTTAGTTTTCACTTTTCTTTTATGCACCATGCTGGTATGAGATAGTCCTTGGTTGATTTATAGAATGCTCTTTGCACTTCACTTATATCTTTTGAGTATGGCTTTATAGAATGCTTCATGTGCTTCACCTACATCATTTGAAGTTTGGATTGCCTGTTTCTCTTTACATAGACAACCGCCATTTGCAGAATGCTCTTTTGCTTCACTTATATTTGTTAGAGCATGGGCATATCTTTTGTACAAAGAATTAAACTCTCTTTCTTCACTTATATCTATTTAGAGAGATGACAGGAACTGGTCATTCACATGGTTAGTCATAAAATCCAACATAAAACTTGTAGATCACTGAATATGATATGTTTGATTCCTTGCAATAGTTTTGCGATATAAAGGTGGTGATATTAGAGTCGTGCTAGTTGAATAATTGTGAAATTGAGAAATACTTGTGTTGAGGTTTGCAAGTCCGTAGCATGCACGTATGGTGAACCGTTATGTAACAAAGTCGGAGCATGAGGTTTTATTGATTGCCTTCCTTATGAGTGGCGGTCGGGGACGGCGATGGTCTTTTCCTACCAATCTATCCCCCTAGGAGCATGCGCGTAGTACTTTGTTTTGATGACTAATAGATTTTTGCAATAAGTATGTGAGTTCTTTATGACTAATGTTGAGTCCATGGATTATCGCCTCTCACCCTTCCATCATTGCTAGCCTCTTCGATGCCGTGCATTGCCTTTCTCACCTCGAGAGTTGGTGCAAACTTCACGGTGCATCCAAACGCCGTGATACGATACGCTCTGTCACACATAAGCCTCATTATATCTTCCTCAAAACAGCCACCATACCTACCTATCATGGCATTTCCATAGCCATTCCGAGATATATTGCCATGCAACTTCCATCATCATCATATACATGACTTGAGCATTTATTATCATATTGCTTTGCATGATCGTAAGATAGCTAGCATGATGTTTTCATGGCTTGTCTGTGTCGGGGAGGCTGATCGTACCCACGGACACCTATGGGGCCGGCGAAGCAGGCCCCTTGTGGTTCGGAGGGGGGCGGAGGTCGCACGAAGAGCGGATCGAGGCGATGCACACGAGCGGTTTTACCCAGCTTCGAGCTCTCCGGGAGATAAAACTCCTCTTGCTGCTGATTGATCTATTGTGTTCTTGCTAGGGAGCCATGTGAGCCACAAAACCTAAGCGTGAATGTATCTAGTCTATGGCCAGTTGAATGAATCGAGCCTCGCGCAAGACGCGAACCGAACCTCATGGAACCCCTCTACGTTGCACTCGGGCCTCCTTTTATATGCTCAAGGGTCTCCGGCAGGTGGCAACATAGGCGGGTACGAATGTAAAACAGGAGTTGGTACACCTACTTGAACAAAGGTATGCGGTGCAAAAATACCTAACTCGACGGCAAGGGACAAAAGCAATAAATGCCTGTCGTTTATGCGCCCAAACAAAGGTATGTGAGACCGTCAGTGCGCCTCCGCTTCGCCACGATGGCGAGCCTGTCGGCCGCTCATCGCTCCTCTCTGCTGGCTGCACAGCTGGTCGACACGCGCGCCCATGGAGCGGTCCCATGGCGACACGTCATTGGGTGAGCTGGAGCGGAGACGGAGAGAAGTTGCATGCCGCGGCAAGCGCCTTGCCGCGGCCGAATCCTTGTCGCGCTCGGAGACTTGTCGCGCTCCGAGCCTTCTCGGCAAGCTCCTCTTGCCGGGGCCTTGCCTTCTGTGTGCCTGGAGTGGTTTTCCCGACAAGCTCTTCTTGTCGGACCTTGTCTGCCTAGAGGGGCCTTCCCGACAAGCTCCTCTTGTCGGGGTCTCGCCTTCAAAATGGCTGCGGAGGGTCTTGGCGGACGCCCGGCGAGGCTTGCCGTGGGGACGCCATGATCGTGCAGACAAGTTCGGGTACTAAGGTACCCCTACTTTAGTACACCGACAGAGCCCCCGGTCTGGGCCATACACGGTGCCGAAGGCTGTTGGGCCAGGCCCAAACAGGGCACGGGCACGCTGCCTGGGTCCAAACCAAACCCACTCCGTGTCCGCCCGCGTCCCCGTAGCAGCCGCACGCGTCGATTGCGGCGTCGTGGGGAAGTGGGCGGCGTCTTGGGTCGCCTCCACCCGTCGCCTCCGTTCGCATCCCGCCACGCGGTTCCCATGCTCTTGGGGTCACGGACGGTGGAGGTGGGAACTGGCCGTCATGAGCAGAGGCAGCAGGTCGGCCCCGATTCCCTGCTCTTCCTATGCCCTGATTTGTCGAGCGGGCGGTTGAGCCCCACCTTGCTTCCTTAAAAAGGCGGAAGGGGCCTTGAGGCCGCACTCTCCCATCTCCTCCTTTCTTCAGTTTCTGCTCCCCTTTCTCTCATTCGCCATGGAGAAAAAGAGCCTTGGTCCTTCATCGGTGGCGGCGAGGGTCGCCGCTAGACAGCGCTCCCTCCCAACCCCTCGCCCGGGCGTGAGCCAGCCCAGGAGGAAGAGGGAGGCGAGGTCAGGGCGAGGTCGAGGACGAGGTCGAGGAAGAGGCGGACGGGCGGCGCGCCGTCTCCGCCTCCGCCGGGCGGTTCCTCCCTCGCGGGCGGTCCATACTGGGGGCGACCCTTGCGAAGTTCTTCGTCAAAGGCGCCGGGCGCCTTGTCGCCGCCTCGGCTTCCAGCCCGTTCTGGCGGCTGATGGAGTCAGATCCGCCGAGACACCGAGATTGCACATGAGGGCTGTGGAATCAGCGGCATGCGAGTCCGTGTTGTATTCCCAGCCCCTAATGTGATGTATCTCGATCGTGGGTGGAAGACGTTCACCGCATCCACACTGAGGCGGGGTTTACCCTCCATTTTAAGTTAATGGAGGGTGATCTCCTCTCCGTCAAGGTCTTCGGGATCTTGGCACTTTTCGGGCGAAGTGCTGCGTGGACAGCTCCTCCGACAAATAAGATTCCTTCGAGCGAGAGTGACGAGGAGGGAGCGAGAAGCGACGACGAGGTTGGCGGGCCCGATTAGTTGTCGGGCGCCGTCAAGGCGTCACCGGCGACCCCATCATCCGTGTCGCTGCTCCCTGAACTCCCCGGGGTCGTCTCCTTGGGCGACTGGCGTAGGGAGGCTGCGGAAGGGGAAGAGGGATGGCGACAAGGCCGTCAAGTCGGAGGACGAGGGCGTGGTGCCCTCGACAGCATGCTGACGTCCTGCCGCCCCGTCTTCGAGCCCCGCTTTCGGTGCCGCCATCTCCGTCAAGCCCTCGGGGAGCTCCCGGGATGTTCTCTTGGTGTCTTCTGGCACCCGTAGCTCGTCTAGGCGCTTCTTTTGCCCTTCCCGCCTCCTTGACTTACCTCCTGAAGAGAGGGACAGAAAAAGGATTACGGGCATCTTATCTTTTTAGTTTGTAAGCCTTCGGGCCTTATCCGCTTTTAAAGCTTGTAATCCTCTCTTTCATGTTTTTCATTCACCACGGATTGTATCCGAGTAGAATGTTTTTAATGAAAAAGGGATGTTTGAAAAAGGACGAAGGGCTTATCTGATATCTCGGCCCCGACAACTCACGGCTTGTCACGGCCCCGACAACCACGGCTTGTCGCAGCTCCCGGCAACTCGCTTGCCGCAGCCCCGGCAACTCGGCTTGCCGCAGCCCGGCAATTCGCTTGCCGCAGCCCGGCAACTCCGCTTGCCGGGCTTGGGTGCCAGCGCGCACTTCTTCTCCTCTTTGCTGTTATTTTAGTTCTGAGGACGATTTAGCCAGTGCCGCAATAAGTTATCTTTGTAACATAACTTTATTCTGGGCAACATCTGCTACGTTACTTCCTTTACTCGACCCTTGGCTTTGTATGTTATTACCCTACGCTTTTCGTGGAAACTTGCGGTCACGAGCACCCTTGCCGCGAAAGCACCGAGTGCGGGACTTCAGCGACTTCTTTGGCGGGTCGCTACCGACAAGCAACCTTGTCGCGGACTAGTCGCAGCTCACTTAAGTTGTTGAGCGGACTCGAAGCAAAAGTAAGGGCGCCGACCGACGATTTGGTTCCTCCATGCACGGGTTTTTTATACAAAGCGCGGTCGTTCAAGGAAGACAACTTTACAAATTTATTACTGATCTGAATCGATCGATGCAATGTTATTTCCTCTACTTGATTTCTTCCTTTGTACGTTTCTGCCTTACGCATTCAGGGAAACTTGCCGGTGCAGGCACCCTTGCCATGGCGCCGAGTGCGGAACTTCAGCAGCCTTTGGCAGTGGTCGCCTACCGACAAGCAACCTTGTCGCGGACTAGCCGCATAGCTCACTTAAGTTGTTGAGCGGACTCGAAACAAAGTAAGGGCGCGACCAGTCACGATTTGGTTCCTCTGCGCCAGGTTCTCCATACAAAGTACTATCGTTCATGGAAGATAACTTAAAAATTTAAAATTGATTGCTCAAACTTTGGCAACTTAGCTTTTCGGTCTCTTGCTTCCCGATGAGGTGAATCTTCCTCGGCGTGTCTGGTCCATAGCATTGTCTCCTCCTTCCCCCCTGGTTAACTTGTGCGTGAGGGGGGGCCTCCCTTTCTTTGCGACAAGAGAAAGAAGAGGAAAAAACGTTATGGAGCCCAGTGGCTCGATTCTGCTTACCGGGTGTGGTTGCTGCACAAAGTGTTAGCCAAAACATGCAATAAATTGATGAAAGCATGAACTTGACGGGTTGTGCGCAACACATGGGCTTTAGTGATGCATCGGGTCTGCGCTCGGCTTTGTAATGAAGCGATTACATGCAACAGCGGCAAGACTTGTACAAAAAGTGGTTGCCGGAACGGGTTCCGACAACCGCGCTTTATGGGTAAAACTTACGAAGATGCTCAATGTTCCGTGAGTTGCTCACCGAATGCCATCTTCGGGTCTCAAAGCGGACAGCGCCGGACCTAGTGACTCGTTTCACCCGATAAGGGCCTTCCCACTTCAAGGCCAACTTGTTTGAATTCTTGGCGGACTGAACGCTACCAAGAACAAGGTCGCCTTCCTCGAGACTTCGCATTAACCTCGCGGCCATGGTAGCGACGCAGAGCTTGTCAGTAGCGAGCAGCTTCGCCGCAATGACACGAGACGATCCTCCTCAAGGAGCATCGCGTCATCTTGTCGCAGCTGCTCTTGCTCAAGCTTCGTCATAAGCGAGCACTCGAGGCGATCCGTATACGATTTCCGTGGGGAGGACTGCCTCTGCTCCGTAGACTAGAGCAAAGGGTGCCTGGCCAGTGGCTCGATTTGGCGTCGTTCTGATCGACCAAAGAACCACCGGCAGCTCCTCGATCCAGTTTTTCTGGCTGGGCCACTGGACTTGCCGAAGCTCACGAGTGAACGCAGGGCAACCTACCGCGTACGGCAAGTCGCCTGGCCCCTCCGGCGTGTGCATGTCAACAGAAGGCCCAGCGCGCTTGTCGGACTGACGTCGCGCTTCTCTTTGACGCTCGATGCGAGTTCGAGCGTCCTCTTGTTGTCGCTCATGAAGAACTTGGCGTTGATCGCGGCGGGTTCGCGGATCCGACGACGCAGTGGAGTCGCTGTCGAGGTGGATCCGGTGAGTCGGCGATCTTGGCCTTCTTGGTGGAGAGTGCACGGTGGTTGCACCTCCGACAGTGTCGTCGCCACCGGCTCGTGCCTTGTCGCCTCGCCGCGGCAACGATGGCGTTGGTTGTCGCGGAGCGTCGTCGTTGGCAAAGCCGATGAGGCTCGATAGTGGCCCTCCGCCGTTGACCTTGCCGGCCGTCGGAGGGTAGTCGAGAAGCGATTGAGCTCGCCAGAGCTTCTGCTGGAGTAGTAGGCGGCATTGGAGAAGCGGTGCGAGGCGGGACACGCCGACTTCTAACCACGTTAGAAGGAGCTGCGCCCGTCCGGGCGACCGTATCTCACTAAGCGCCCGGCATGTTGGCGCGCATGCTGGTCTTGAGGGTCTCGATCCAACGAGCGTATGGCGTTGTGAACGCCATGACGTTGTTGGTCCCGCGTCTCTGAGATGGGCGCGGGGATGCGCGACGCCGAGGTTTGCGGTGCCTTGTCCTTGGACTTGGCAGCGTCGCGAGCACCTTCGTCGGCGCCGTTCCTCCGCCAATGCCTGCCACCGCCACCCGCTTGCTGCGGTGAGGGTGGGTACGACGCGGACGGCTCTGCCGCCAAGCCTTCTTCTTCGGTGGCATGTTGAGGAAGATGTTGATGGCGCCGCCGCGTGAACGCCGGATCGGATTCACACGGCCTCGACGCTTCTACCGGGCGCGCCAGAGATGTCGGGAGGCTGATCGTACTCCACGGACACCTATGGGGCCGGGCGGAGCAGGCCTTGTGGTTCGGAGGGGGCGGAGGTCGCCGAAGAGCGGATCGAGGCGATGCACACGAAGCGGTTTTACCCAGCCGGAGCTCTCCGAGAGATAAAACTCCTCTGCTGCTGATTGATCTATTGTGTTCTTGCTAGGGAGCCATGTGAGCCACAAAACCTAAGCGTGAATGTATCTAGTCTATGGCCAGTTGAATGAATCGAGCCTCGCGCAAGACGCGAACCGAACCTCGCGGAACCCCTTCACGTTGCACTCGGGCCTCCTTTTATATGCTCAAGGGTCTCCGGCAGGTGGTAACATAGGCGGGAATGCGAATGTAAAACAGGAGTTGGTACACCTACTTGAACAAAGGTACAGTGCAAAAATACCTAACTCGACGGCAAGGGACAAAAGCAATAAATGCCTGTCGTTGTCGCCAAACAAAGCGTAACAGAGACCGTCAGTGCGCCTCCGCTTCGCCACGATGGCGAGCTTCAGCGCCGCTCATCGCTGCTCTCCGCTGGCTGCATACACTGCTCGACACGCGCCCATGGAACGGTCCCATGGCGACACGTCGTTGGGTGAGCTGGAGCGGAGACGGAGAGAAGTTCCATGCCGCGGCAAGCGCCTTGCCGCGGCCGAATCCTTGTCGCGCTCCGAGCCTTCCCGGCAAGGTCCTCTTGCCGGGGCCTTGCCTTCTGTGTGCCTGGAGTGGCTTTCCCGACAAGCTCTTCTTGTCGGGACCTTGTCTGCCTAGAGAGGCCTTCCCGACAAGCTCCTCTTGTCGGGGTCTCGCCTTCAAAATGGCTGTGGAGGGTCTTGGCGGACGCCCGGCGAGGCTTGCCGCGGGGACGTTGCGACTACCCGTGCACAAGTTCGGGGTACTAAGGTACCCCTACTTTAGTACACCGACAGTCTGTTTTTTGATGTCATTGCTACGCTAGATCATTGCACATCCCGGTACACCGCCGGAGGCATTCATATAGAGTCATATATTTGTTCTAGTATCGAGTTGTAAGTAAATAAAAGTGTGATGATCATCATTATTAGAGCATTGCCCCAGTGAGGAAAGGATTCCCCCACAAGTCGGGATGAGACTCCGGACTTCACAAAAAAAAGAGACCAAAGAAGCCCAAATAAAAAAAAGGAGGCCAAAGAAGCCCACCAAAAAAATAAAAAAAATGAGAAAAAAAGAGAGAAGGGGCAATGTTACTATCCTTTTACCACACTTGTGCTACAAAGTAGCACCATGTTCTTCATATAGAGAGTCTCTTGAGTTATCACTTTCATATACTAGTGGGAATTTTCATTATAGAACTTGGCTTGTATATTCCAACGATGGGCTTCCTCAAATGCCCTAGGTCTTCATGAGCAAGCAAGTTGGATGCACACCCACTTAGTTTCAGTTTGAGCTTTCATATACTTATAGCTCTAGTGCATCTGTTGCATGGCAATCCCTACTCCTCACATTGATATCTATTAATGGGCATGTTCATAGCCCGTTGATACGCCTAGTTGATGTGAGACTTTCTCCTTTTTTGTCTTCTCCACATAACCCCCACCATCATATTCTATTCCACCTATAGTGCTATGTCCATGGCTCACGCTCATGTATAGCGTGAAAGTTCAAAAGGTTTGAGAAACGTCAAAAGTATGAAACAATTGCTTGGCTTGTCATCGGGGTTGTGCATGATGTGAATATTTTGTGTGGTGAAGATGGAGCATAGCCAGACTATATGATTTTGTAGGGATGAGTTTTCTTTGGCTATGTTATTTCAATAAGACATAATGGCTTGGTTGGTATGCTTGAAGTATTATTGTTTTTATGTCAAACGATAGACTATTGCCTTGAATCACCCGTGTCTTAATATTCATGCCATGATTAGACATATGATCAAGATTATGCTAAAAATTTATCTTTTTTATCATTTACCTACTTGAGGACGAGCAGGAATTAAGCTTGGGGATGCTGATACGTCTCCGTCGTATCTATAATTTTTGATTGTTCCATGCCAATATTATTCAACTTTCATATACTTTTTGGCAACTTTTTATATTATTTTTGGGACTAACATATTGATCCAAAGGCTTGATGCAGGTCCCCGTCATTTGCATGTTTTTGGTTTTGGCAGAATATCCATATCAAACGGAGTCCAAACGGGATAAAAACGGACAGAGCTTATTTTTGGAAAATATGGAAAATTTGGAAGGAAAATCAACGCGAACCGGTTCGAGGTGGTCACGAGGCAGAAGTGCGCCGCCTCGGGCGCCTCCTACCCTCGTGAGCCCACCGTAAGGCGGTTGATGCTCTTCCTTTGCCGCAAGAAAGCTAATATTTGGAAAAAAATCACGGCGAAGGTTTCAGGCCAATCGGAGTTACGGATCTCCATATATACACGAAACGGTGAAACAGAGACAGAACAGAACACAGAAACAGAGAGATAGATCCAATCTCGGAGGCGCTCTCGCCCCTCTCACGCCATGGGAGCCAAGGACCAGAGGGGAAACCCTTCTCCCATCTAGGGAGGAGGTCAAGGAAGAAGAAGAAGAAGGGGGGCTCTCTCCCCCTTGCTTCCGGTGGCGCCGGAACGCCGCCGGGGGCCATCATCATCACCGCGATCTTCACCAACACCCCCGTCATCTTCACCAACATCTCCATCACCTTCCCCCTTCTATATTCAGTGGTCCACTTTCTCGCAACCCGCTGTACCCTCTACTTGAACATGGTGCTTTATGCTTCATATTATTATCCAATGATGTGTTGCCATCCTATGATGTCTGAGTAGATTTCCATTATCTTATCGGTGATTGATGAATTGCTATGATTGGTTTGAGTTGCATATTTTATTATTGGTGCTATCCTATTGTGTCCTCCATGTCGCGCAAGCGTGAGGGATTCCCGCTGTAGGGTTTGCAATATGTTTATGATTTGCTTATGGTGGGTTGCGTGAGTGACAGAAGCACAGACCCGAGTAAGTAGGTTGTTTGCGTATGGGATAAAGGGGACTTGATACTTTAATGCTATGGTTGGGTTTCACCTTAATGAATCTTTAGTAGTTGCGGATGCTTGCTAGAGTTCCAATCATAAGTGCATATGATCCAAGTAGAGAAAGTATGTTAGCTTATGCCTCTCCCTCAAATAGAATTGCAATAGTGATTACCGGTCTAGTAACATAGTCAATTGCCTAGGGACAATTTCGCAACTCCTACCACCACTTTTCCACACTCGCCATATTTACTTTAGTTGTATCTCTATCTAAACAGCCCCTAGTTTGTATTTACGTGCTCTTTATATTCTTGCAAGCCTATCCAAAAAACACCTACAAAGTACTTCTAGTTTCATACTTGTTCTAGGTAAAGCGAACGTCTAGCGTGCGTAGAGTTGTATCGGTGGTTGATAGAACTTGAGGGAATATTTGTTCTACCTTTAGCTCCTCGTTGGGTTTGACACTCTTACTTATCGAAGGAGGCTACAATTGATCGCCATACTTGTGGGGTTATCAGCGCGCTCGGACTTGGCTTAGCGGAGAAGCGAAGGGGCAAGTGCGGAGCGCCGCGGGCCCCATCAGCCTGTGGCCTTGGGCACCGTGTGGTGGTTGATTGGACGTGGGCGTCTGCGCTTCCCCACGCTCCCTCATTATGCGCCTGGCTAGGCAGCCACGACTTTTGTACACAGTTATCCTCCCTTCGCAGCTTGCGCACTTCTTGTTCCTCCTTCCTCCTCGGGCCTCTGCTTCTGCTTCCAATCCATCTCAAGCTCTTCCCCCATCCCATTGCCATGGCACCGATGAAAAAGGACAGGGGGAACAAACCCGCGGCCTCGACCAGCGCGCCTCCGGCGGCCGCTCCTGCCGTCGACTAGTCGATCGTACTCAATCTGGAGGCCCTGGAGAAGGTCCGCTCCGCGCTTGCCTCCAGCTTCAATGAGTGCGGGAGGACGATGGTCTGGCCCGCATCCCATGCCTCCTTCGACGGGATCGTTACTGAGGTCTGATTCTTTGCCGACGCCTTATGGGCGGGCATGGTTCCCCCCTTTCCCAATTTCTTCAATGCGGTGTTGTCCCATTACCAGATCCACATGATGCATCTTGGCCCCCAATCCATTGCTCGCTTCTTTGTCTTCGCCTTCGTCTGCTGCGAGGCCATGGTGGGGATTCCTCCTTCCGTTGCCCTTCTGTGCCACTTCTTCTCTCTGCGTCTATCTGATCCTTCCTAGTGTTCGGGATGCGTGAGCTTCCAAGCCGTCCCGGAGACGGCCGCATCGGGGGTCGACTTTGGTCTCCCACCTTCTACGAGCGGGTTCCGAGAGCGGTGGCTGTATGTGGACGTTGGGGTGCCCAGCCCCCTGCTCACGCACCCGACGCTGCCTGCTATTCCCAATCCTGGTTGGGGTCACGAGGAACTTACGGGCCCCCAGCTTGCCTTCAACTGGCATCGCTTCGAGAGGCTGAGAAAGCTCAGAGTGATGGCGCCGAAGGTGGTGAAGGAGTTCCTACGGAGCCGCATCGCTCCTCTCCAGCGCCATTCCCGCCCGATGTGGCCTTACTCCCGCCGTCAGGACCGCATGAGGCTCCAGGAAGGGGATCTCGCGCCTGAGATGCTGAGGAAGGTGCTGCAGGTCCTGACTGGCGACCCCTCTCCCGGCAGCGTTGGTCATGGAGGCGCCCTGTTGTATCTTTGCACAAACAGGGTCGAGTTCGTGAGGCAAATGACCCGCTTTGACGAATAAGGGTTGCGCCCAGCTGGCCTCGCAGGGCCCCGTGAGAACCCGGTTGCTGTGGTCCTTCCCCCAGCCGCCCGCGTGGTCCTTGCCCCAGGAGTCATCGCAGGGAGGCAAGCATCGGCAGGAGCTGGGGGGCCTGGCATCGAGGTGCTGATGTCATGTGGGGCTCCCGAGGCGCCCTCCTCCGGAGCTGATGGTACCCCTGCAGGTGGTGGTCGACGAACGCGGCCTGCCGCTCCCGAGGCTAAAGCCCCCGAGATCCTGTCAGGCCACCAAGAGATGGTGTCCGATTGCTCCCCTCTGGCTAGTGCTCCCAATGCAGGCCGGCCTGATGCTTTGGCTCCCATGCCGCGCGCCGGCCCTCACGTCGCGATCTTGGGCCGGTTCCGCATAGATTTCGAGGCCCTTCGCAAGAGCAAAGAGGCTTCCGGTGGTGACGAGCGCCCGCACCGCCCGTTGAAGCATAGGAAGTACCTTGCCATGGACGAGTAAGTCTCCCCTTCTCATGGTTCCTTGTCTGCCCCTCTTTTTGCTGAGCGTGGCCTTTCAGGATTCCCTCTGACGAGCCAGTGGAGCCAGCTGAAGAGCCACTCCCTCAGGCTCCTCCTCCGCCACCAACCTCAACTGCCTCGGGTTCGCGCGCCGCCTTGGGTGCAAGTTTGGCTGGAGAGGCAGGCCGTCCTACGGCGCGTCTTGACCCTGTCGTAGCGTCGCTCTTCCCTCGTGAGCCCTCCCTGGGCACATCTAGCTTGCCCAGAGCTCCTTCATGGATCATCGGCGGCGAGTGGCTGAAGCCGATCTTCGGGTCCCCAGCGGAAGGTAGATAGACACCAGGCCGGGTCCCTCGCGGGGCCCACCCGGCGATCGCAGGGGCACTAGCCCCCAGCCCCCTGCCGAGAGGGGGCGAACCACTCCAAGGCCCTCCGCAGGCGTTGATGGAGGAGGACGGTGTTGATGACGTGCTCGGGCGTGCGCGGGAGCGCAGAGTTCTCCGCCAAGAGTTCCTTCGAAAGGCATTCGATGCGGTGGGCCAACTCGTCACAGAGCTGGCGGCTGAAGATGTGCGTCTCGAGGCTGGTCGAGGAGCGGCGCAAGCTGAAGGCGGCTGTTGGTCTCGCGCGCCACCAGCGTAACCTCGAGAATGCCAAGGCCGAAGTGTCCTTGGCGGCCTCTCGGGAGGCCTGTTCCCGGGCCCTTGAAGAAGCTCAGGAGGCTGACAAGCGACGCGAAGCTATGGAGGAGCGCGTGTGGGAACTCCATGACTGGTGCAACTCCCTGGAGCAGCAGGTGGAGCTGCGCTGATTCGCCCTCGCACTACTGAAAGGAGGGCCCGCCGAAGAGGAGGAGCTCCGGAGGCGTGAGGAAGCGCTGACGCTAGAAACTGCCGAGCGCAACCTTGATCTGGAGCGGTTGGAGACGAGGGAGCGCCAGGTTGCCCAGGCGGAGGATGATGTCGGCGCGCGGGAGGCCCGGATCCAGGAGGAGATCGACCATCACGTGGAGGAAGCTCGCGCCGGCCTTGAGCGCGCGGGCAGGACTGCTGCCCTCAGGACCAGGTTGACTGAAGCCACACAGAGAGCTGAGGACACCGCCGCCGCGCTAAGCTCGGCGCAGGCCGAGCTGGCCTACTCCCGCTCCGAACTACTTCTTCCTCAACGGCCGGTTGATGATGCCAAGGCCGTCGCGGAGTGGAATGCGGACGAGACCCGCCTGCGGTAGACATTGGAACATATCCACGGCTCCATGCTCCAAACGCTTACGGAAAGGGCCAACATGGCCTTGGGCAACATCTGCGAGGCTGCCGCCGAGGAGCCGCGCATGACCAACTACGCCGGCAACCTCCAGTTCTTCACTGATGTGGTGACGCATCTGGAGAATCGCTCTGAGAGGTCTTGCCAGCTGCTGGAAGAACGGAGCCGTGGCTGCTTTCGCGCTGGCATTTTCCGCCGTCTTCAGCCATCTTCGTAACCTTGATCCCTTTTTGATTTCGATGCCGCTTATCGCCTGATGCCTGAGGCCATCCGAGGCGACCTGGCGAGGTGGGTGGAGGACAATGTTGATGCGCTCGTCCGGGCCTTCACATCTGACAACGACGGGGTGATCGTCGCTGCCGATGAAGGTGTCGTGGTGAACGGTAGCGGAGGTGGTGCCAACAACGGTGATGAAGAGGCTGGCGGCGTTGACTGTGGTGCCAGCGATGCCTCCGAGGACGCCCTGGGAGACGCGATGAGTGACTTGTCCGATTGACCCTGTGCCTTCTCCCGCTGCTTGCCCTACGCAGGAAGAGACTTGGGCGTGGCCCTGAAGGTTGTGAGAGCATTTTGGGGAGGGGAAGCCCCTCATGTAAGAAAATTGTTGCCTACATGTTGTCAAGGTTGGTGCCGGACGAGTGTCTGTGTGACGCCGGGATTGTCCTCATGAATAGGTTGTTGCGGTTTTACCTTTGTCTTGGCGAGCCTCGAGTGGGCTTGTGGTGTATATTTGAGGGCCCGTGGGGGTCCCATTTAACCATGCGGCGAGAGCCTGGCTGGAGCGAACACCGGCCACGGGACGACGGGCGCAAGTGTCGGGCCCTGCCCTACTCGCGAGGGGCCCGCGAGAGGGAGGCAGCTAGTATGAATTTCAACTTGAGTGGAAATAGAAGCACGAGAAAGCACGCGAATAAGACACAACACCCCTTCCCGCATACGCAAACACAAATTCGACTTCAACTTAGATCCGAAGCAAGAAAGCTTGTTCGCACGAGAAAGAAAGCAAAAGCAAAAGGCCGCGTCCGGCACCTAGTCTAGTCTTCGACGTCTTCTCACCAGCGCGGAGCTAAGTGCTGCCACTGGGCGTGGGCGGGAGCCCCCGAGGCCCGAGGGCGGCTCTCCGGAGACTACAGGCGTGTACAGCCCCAACTCATTATTACGTGGGAGTGTCATGGGCGGCGAAGCTTCACAGCACCGGGCCTTCTTCACAGTACCGCCTTGCTTCATATCGCAAGATGAGGGCCCCGCTTTGCGCCATTCTTTGACCCCACTGACGGCGACCGGAAACCAGGACGACGCCAATGGGGAAAAGAGGACGCCAGCGGTTCCCCCGACGACCACGGGTCCCCTGCCAGGGGCAGGCCCTGGGGCACCTCGCCGGCAGAGGGCCTACCTCCGAAGAACACCTTGCTCCGCAAGGCCTTGGGAGGAGCCTGCTCCGACCCCTCTCCCATCGCCCAAAGGCCCTCCTCCTGAGGGGAAGGAGATCGCCGCACTGGGGCAGCCATCCACCGCAGTGACCTGAACCTCCTGCGACCCATGGTTAGCATAAGCCTGCTCCTGAGGAATTAGCGGTACCCAGTAGTTGTCGAGGCTCCCGTGAGGCTCCTGAAGGAGCTCGGCTTCTGGCGCTTCTTCCTCCCAGCCTGACCCGAGGAACGAGCCGTGATCTTCTTCCAGCGTGTACCCTGGATCCACCATGCGTGGCACATAGGCCTCCGGGGCCGCCACCCCAAAGGCCTTGCCGTGGTGCTCCGCATGCCATGAAGCTCGACTTGAAGCTCCATCTTGGGGACGGTAAGGTGGCAGCCCGCTGGGACCAAAGATAGCGCCGCGCATGCCCTCGCTCACCAGGGGCGGTGCCGGCGCAGCCTGCTGCTCGGCGCTGACGGCCAAGCCGGCGTTGACGAAGCCTTGAAGCGCGCTTGGAGGCGCGCGAGCGTGGATCGGCCCACCTCGTGATCCTCCCGGCGCCTGGGGTGGGAGCTGGACGCAGAACGGGGGAGCCCCCGACACAGCGGCATCCAGGAGCTCGGCGACGCGTTCCTGTAGCATGTCGCGGCCAGTTTCTTGTAGTCTGTACCGCAGCAGCTCTCGCGCCACCGTGAGTGCGGCCTTCATGTTCGCCTGCTCTCGCTGGGTGTGCGGCGCCGTGGCTGCAGCGTGGCTTGAGGCCCGCGCTGCTGATCGTACTTGTCGTGGAGTGAGGGCAGGGGACGCCTGACTGCGTCGCCCGCGTCCTGCAGCGTTCTGCGGGGCGCGGGCTGCCTGAGGTGAGGGGTTGAGGTCACCTTGGGCAGACGGCACGGCATGGGCAGGCCATGCCGCCCAGCGGTCGGAGTTGGCCGTCGGATCGTCGGACATGGAGGTGGTGACGCGGCGGAACGTAGGACGGAGGAAAGAAGATTCCGGAGCACCCCTACCTGGCGCGCCAAATTTCGGATGTTGGGTTCCGGCAGACCCTTAAGGTTCTAACACTGGGGTGCGCACGAAGATCTCTCCCCTACCGATCTACGTCCGATCGCCTTGTGAGATCTAAGCTGGAAATGATGAACAACAGAAGGGACACGAGATTTATACTAGTTCGGGCCACCGTTGTGGTGTAATACCCTACTCCAGTGTGTGGTGTGGTGGATTGCCTCAGGGGCTGATGATGAACAGTACAAGGGAAGAACAACCTCGCGAGAGGTGTTCTTGGGCTGGTGCGATGAACTGCTTGGGTGAGTCTGATCGCCTCTCTCTCACTCTGCTAGGGCTCTATCAGATGCACGTCCCTCCCAGATGCCTCTACTCTGTGGTGGCTAGCTCTATTTATAGAGGCCCTGGGCCTCTTCCCAAATATTGAGCAGGAAGGGCGCCAACAACGGCCATTTCGAAGGGGAACATCTAGTACAAGTTATCCTGATTAAATTTGGTCTTCGGCTGCCGAAAGCACTGGCGATGACGCCGTCTTGGGCTCCATGGTGACCTCCATCTTGTTGCTCCGCTCGTCTTGTTCTCGTTGCACCGAAATGGCAACCTTTGGTGATGCCTCAAGATTACTCAAGCGTCTCTGTGCTTGCCCCCTTTGCACCAAAGAGGAAACAAGGACACTGCACAGCCCGGCGCCCGCCTGGCCTCGATCGTCATGGCTTGCGTCACGAGCACCTCGCGAGGTACCCTTCCTTGATCTATCCGGCTCCTTGAGGAAGCCTTGCGTCGTCCGCCCCGCGAGGCTTGGCCCCTCGTGAGGGTCTTGAGTCTTGTGCTGATGAAGATGGGTCATACTGGGCCACCGCTTGAGACACGCCGCAGGCCGCAGGCAGGCAAGTCTGGGGAGCCCCGTTCCCAGAACACCAACAATGCTACTTTACTACATTACCCATTCTTCTTCAAGGGAAAACCAACGCAGTGCTCAAGAGGTAGGAGCGGCAAGGTTAAGGTAACATGTACTGTCCGTGTGCATTTTAGTATCTCTACATATGCTGATTATGCTGATTGTGATGTGGTACCTATGCAAGCATGTTCCTTATTACTTGGTAGACCATATCAATTTGATAAAAATTCTGTACACCATGGTAGAAACAATCAGTATACTCTTGTTCATAAGGATAAAAATATTACTTTGCTTCCTATGACTCCTGATTCCATCTTGAAAGATGATATTAATAGAGCTAATAAAGCAAAATGGGAGAAAAATAAGAGTGGAAATCAGATTGTGGCAAAAGAATTTGAGCAACAAATGAAACCTAATAATAAACCATCTAGTGTTGCTTCTGAAATTAAATTGAAAAGTGCATGTTTACTTGCCACAAAATCTGTTTGCTATGCTTTGTTGTGCAAAGAGGCATTATTTTCATTCGAGGACGTGCCTTCCTCTTTGCCTCCTGTTGTCACTAACATTTTGCAAGAGTTTGTTGATGTCTTTCCAAAAGACGTGCCACCGGGATTACCACCTATTCGAGGGATTGAGCATCAAATTGACTTAATTCCCGGTGCATAGCTACCCAACCATGCACCATACCGTACCAATCTAGAGGAGATGAAGGAGATTATGCATCAAGTCCTGGAGCTGCTCGACAAAGGATATATACATGAATCCCTTAGTCCTTGTGCTGTTCCTATTATTCTTGTGCCAAAAAAGGATGGTACATCGCGTATGTGTGTTGATTGTAGAGGCATTAATAATATTACTATTCGTTATCGGCATCCTATTCCTAGGCTAGATGATATGCTTGATGAATTGAGTGGATCTACAATATTCTCCAAAGTTGATTTGCGTTGTGGATACCATCAAATTTGTATGAAATTGGGGGATGAATGGAAAACAACATTTAAAACTAAGTTTTGATTATATGAGTGGTTACTCATGCCTTTTGAGTTAACTAATGCACCTAGTACTTTCATGAGACTAATGAACGAAGTTTTACGTGCTTTCATTGGATGATTTGTGGTAGTCTATTTTGATGATATACTGATTTATAGCAAATCTTTGGAAGAACATTTGGAACATTTACGTGCTGTTTTTATTGCTCTACGTGATGCACGTTTGTTTGGTAACCTTGGTAAGTGCACCTTTTGCATCGACCGAGTATCTTTTATTGCTATGTCGTTACTCCACAGGGAATTGAAGTTGATAAAGCCAAGATTGAAGCTATTGAGAGTTGGCTGCAGCCCAAAACGGTCACACAAGTGAGGAGTTTTCTTGGACTTGCTGGTTTCTATGGGCGTTTTGTGAGAGACTTTAGCACCATTGCTGCACCTCTCAATGAGCTTACAAAGAAGGATGTGCCTTTTGATTGGGGTACCTTTGGAAGAAGCCTTCACGGTATTGAAAGATAAGTTGACACATGCTCCTTTACTCCAACTTCCTGATTTTAATAAGACTTTTGAGCTTGAATGTGATGCTAGTGGAACAGGATTAGGAGGTGTGTTATTACAAGATGGCAAACCTGTTGCATAGTTTTATGAAAAATTGAGTGGGCCTAGTCTGAATTATTCTACTTATGATAAAGCATTATATGCTCTTGTTCGGACCTTAGAAACATGGCAACATTATTTATGGCCAAATAATTTGTTATACATTTTGATCATGAATCTTTGAAACGCATTAAAAGTCAAGCAAAAATGAACCGTAGACATGCTAAATGGGTTGAATTCATTGAGACTTTCCCTTATGTCATTAAACACAAGAAGGGTAAAGGAAATGTTATTGCTGATGCATTGTCTCGTCGTTATACTATGCTTTCACAACTTGACTTTAAAATATTTGGTTTGGAGACCATCGAAGATCAATATGTGCATGATGCTGAATTTAAAGATGTATTGCAGAATTGTAAAGAAGGTAGAACATGGAACAAGTTAAATGCGTTAATGATGGATTTGTGTTTCGTGCTAACAAGCTATGCATTCCAGCTAGCTCTGTTCGTCTTTTATTGTTGCAGGAGGCGCATGGAGTAGGACTAATGGGACACTTTGGCGTGAAGAAGACGGAGGATATACTTGCTACACATTTCTTTTGGCCAAAGATGAGACGGGATGTTGAGCGTTTTGTTGCTCGATGCACTACATGTCAAAAAGCTAAGCACAACTCAATCCTCATGGTTTATACATGCCTTTGCTTGTACCTAGTGTTCCTTGGGAGGATATATCTATGGATTTTCTTTTAGGTTAACCTCGAACAAAGAAGGGGAGGGATGGCATATTTGTTGTCATGGATAGATTTTAAAAAATGGCACACTTCATACCATATCATAAAAGAGATGATGATGTTAATGTTGCTGATTTGTTCTTTCGTGAAATTATTCGCTTGCATGGTGTGCCAAATACTATTGTTTCATATCGTGATACTAAATTTCTTAGCCACTTTTGGAGATGTTTATGGGCTAAGTTGGGGACTAAACTTCTTTTTAGTACTACTTGTCACCCCCAAACTGATGGACAAGCTGAAGTAGTCCATAGAACATTGTCTGCTAGGCTTAGGGTTGTTTTGAAGAATAATAAGAAAATATTGGAAGAATGCTTGCCTCATATTGAATTTTCTTATAATCGCTCATTGCATTCTACTACTAATATGTGCCCTTTTGAAATTGTGTATGGTTTCCTATCTCGTGCACCTATTGATTTGTTCCCTCTTCCATCTTCGGAGAGGGTTAATTTTGATGCTAAAAAATGTGCTGAATTGATTTTAGAAATGCATGAGTTAACTAAGGAAAACACTGAGTGTATGAATGCTAAATATAAAAGTGCTGGAGATAAGGGTAGAAAACATGTTGTGTTTGTACCTGGAGATCTATCTTGGTTACATTTGCGTAAGGATAGATTTCTTATTTGCGCAAATTAAAGCTAATGCCACGTGCTAATGGTCCTTTCAAGGTGTTAGAGAAAATAAATGATAATGCATATAATCTTGAGCTTCCTACAGATTTTGGGGTTAGTCCCACTTTTAACATTGCAGATTTGAAGCCTTACTTGGGCGAGGAAGATGAGCTTTCGTCGAGGACGGCTTCATTTCAAGAAGGGGTGGATGATGAGGACATCAATACCATTGTTACACCCACAGCCCCTGCTGCTATACATACTAGACCAATTACTAGAGCTCGTGCGAGCCAATTAAATTATCAGGTACTTTCTTTTCTTGGTAATGATTCTAGTGTTCATGAGAATATGATGCTGTCTAAATTGGATACATTTGTCTTGCTTACAAATGAAGGGCCTAGCTTGGACAAGAGGGATGAACATTGGAGCAAGATCAAGAATGGAGATGATGGCATGCGCAAGGGGAACAAGAATGGAGTTACAAGTGATGATTTCAGGACTTTGAAGCCCCCATAATGAGTGCATGAAGCCTTGGATGAAATATAGAAGATGCCACTTCATAAATTTCGTCCAGAGGCTATTAAAGGTGCTGCGTCACCTTATTTTTGGGCCAGACCCATGTAATGTCGAAATACTTGATTATAGGCTGTTTCTAGAGTCCGTGCGTGTGGGGAAACAAGAGTTTGGGTTGGTTTCGGACCCCTCCCTCAATGGCCACGAAATGCCCCCCCCCCCATCTTCCTCCATATATACAGCCCTTAGGGCGTTGTTTAGACTTTGGGTTTTGCTTATATTAAAAGTTCGCCATAGCTGCAACTTCGCGTACTTCGTTTGTGTTCAACAACCACACCAAGACGTCACACAACCCCACCTTGGTCAATAAAGCTTTCATCTTATATTCGCAATATGCAGATTGCAATCTTAGATTCTTGCTTGTTCTTCGTTTTCCTGCAGGAAATAGACCTTCATGGTCAGGTTGATCGTGCTCTGGCGTGGTCAATAACCTCTTGGAGTTGGTTTAGCGATTGCTAAGGCGCGACGTCCTCGCACGTTCGTAGTCGGATCGTCAAAGTCGACTTCCACCAAAGCAATATCCATCATCTCATCGAAAGACATGACACCTTTGCCTCTATCACTATACTTGTGGGTCATTAGTTTCCCAATGCACTCACTTCGGTCCCACTGAGTTGATGCAATCGGTGCCATCGAGATGAAGTTTTCCCTCAGCCCTAGCACATCGGTCCCACCGAGTTGTTCCCGTCAGTCCCACCGATGTGTTCCTGTCGGTCCCATCGAATTGTTACCATCAGTCCCACCAAGATTCCTAACGTTCATATTTTTGAACAAATCGATGACACCGAGTTTTCTGCTCGGTGCCACCGAGATGGGTCAAAAGTGTGTAATGGTTGGATTTTATGTGGAGGCTATATATACCCTTCAACCCCTTCTTCTCTTTAAGGAGAGCCATCATAACGTGCCCACACTTTCACCATTCATTTTCTAAGAAAGAACCACATACTCATGTGTTGAGATCAAGAGATTCAATTCCTACCATTTGAACCTTGATTTCTAGCCTTCCCCAAGTTGTTTTCCACTCAAATCGTTCTCTCACCATAGTTAAATATGTGAGAGAGAGTTGAGTGTTGGGGAGACTATCATTTGAAGAACAAGAGCAAGGAGTTCATCATCAACACACCGTTTATCCTTTTGGAGAGTGGTGTCTCCTAGATTGGTTAGGTGTCGCTTGGGAGCCTCCGACATGATGTGCAGTTGAACCAAGAAGTTTGTAGCAAGGAGATCGCCTACTTCGTGAAGATCTACCCGAGTGAGGCAAGTACTTCGCGGGCAACGGCCATGGTGGGATATACAAGGTTGCTTCTTCATGGACCCTTCGTGGGTGGAGCCCTCCATGGACTCGCACAACCGTTACCCTTCATTGGTTGAAGTCTCCATCAACGTGGATGTACAATAGCACCACCTATCGGAACCACACCAAAAATCTTCGTGTCTGCATTGCTTTTGCCTTCTCCAAACCCTTCCCTTTACCTTCATATGCAATGTTTACTTTTCGCTGCTATACTCTTAGACTTGCATGTGTAGTGATTGCTTGACTTGTCATAATTGCTAAAATCTGCCAATAACTAAAACTGGGAAAAGGAAAAAAATTATTTGGTCATGTAGTCTAATCACCCCCTGTCGGGGATATACTGATGAGGACATCAATACCATTGTTACACCCACAACCCCTGCTGCTATACATACTGGAACGATTACAAGAGCTCGCGCACGCCAATTAAATTACCACGTACTTTCGTTTCTTGGTAATGATTATAATGTTCATGAGAATATGATGCTGCCTAAATTGGATACGTATGTTTTGCTTACAAATGAAGGGTCTAGCTTGGAGAAGGATGAACATTGGAGCAAGAACAAGCATGGAGTTGATGGCATGCGCAAGGGAGACAAGAACATAGTTTCAAGTGATGATTTCAGGACTTTGAAGCCACCATAATGAGTGCATGAAGCCTTGGATGAAATATACAATATGCCACTTCATAATTTTCATCCAGAGGCTATTAATTCTAGGTGACGCGTCACCTTATTTTGGGGCCAGGCCCATGTAATTTCGAAATACTTGAGTATAGGATGTTTTTAGAGTCCGTATGTATGGGAAAACAAGAGTTAGGGTTGGTTTCGAGCCCCTCCTCCAAGGGCCACAAAATCCCCCCCCCCCTCTTCCTCCATATATACAACCCTTAGGGCGTCATTTAGACTTTGGGTTTTGTTTAGATTAAAGTTCTCCATAACTGCAACTTCGCGTATTTCGTTTGTGTTCAACGACCAAACAAAGGCGTCACAGAACCCCACCTTGATCAATAAAGCTTTCCACTTATATTCGCAATATCCAAATTGCAATCTTAGTTTCTTACTTGTTCTTCGTTTATGCTGCGAAATGCAGACCTTCGTGGTCGTTGATCATGCTCGGCGTGGTCAATAACCTCTCGGAGTTGGTTTAGCGATTGCTAAGGCGCGACATCCTCAAGACGTTAAGTAGTCGGATCGTCAAAGTCGACTTCCTCCAAAACGATAGCCACCATCTCATTGAAAGACGGGACACCTTAGCCTCTATCAAGTGGTATAGTAACACCATACCCTTCTTGTGTTTAATGACATCTAAGGCTGCCATATCCTACCACTATATATCCACCACCAATCCGAGTTCCTTTCATATTAGGTTTGTTTTCGAGATCCATCTAATTTTCGATTCGTGTTTCCTTGCCTGAGTAGGTTTCGGAAAACAAAATCGGCGACCGAAAATATTTTTAGGTGTTTTTGAGTCTTTTGAGCCACGTGCCATCATAGTGATTTTTTCTCGCACTTTTTCGTTGTTGCTGCCCTGATTTCTAAAAAAAGAATAGCCAAGAAACTTTCGTGCCCATCCTGTCTTTTTGACCTGGGAAGAGTTTTGAGACACTAGCCATTATAGTGATTTTTTGCAAAAAAAAAAGAGGAGCGCAAAAAAAAACAGAGCGAAAAAATTTCCAGAGTATGCTTTTCCCTTGTTTACGTGTAGCGCCGTGATTTTGTTAGTGTTCTAGGCTCGCGTCTCTAGCACGATCTAGCCTAGGACCAACACAGTACCGTCGTTGAGCATTTATTCAACTTTGCATCTCTGAATTGATTATTAGTGACCCTTTTTGCTACCATATTATAAGCCTTCCTAGCTCCACATAAATCTACGTTGTGCGTTTGACTCTCCCTGGTAATCGCTCTATCCAAGCTTTGAGAGTTTTTACTACAACGGTTACCATTCACCACCTGCTGCTGGGTAAGAACTGGTAAGAATTTGAGATTTGCTTGACGGATTTGTGACATCCCACCACCGCCATTTTCTAGTAGTTTGTAGGATCATATTCTTGTGTGTTTCTATTGCTGCTAACCATGGCAGGATCACAAGCCGACGAGACTGATTGGGAGAACATGACGGACAAAGAGTTACATGATAAGTTTCAGCAAATGATGAGTGGACAGGTGGAAGATGTGCTAAACAGATTTGAAGAGGCCATGGAGAAGATAGATGGCATTGAGAAGGCGTTTGAAACAAAGCTCGATAACAAGTTTAATGAATTGCTCACGCGTCTTCCACAACCACCGGCCGCTGCACATGTCGCACCTCTACAACAACAACAACAACAACAACAACAACAACAACAACAACATCTCCTTCCAAATCAAGTGGGACGAGCACAACATGTTCCCCTTGAGCCAGGTCAAACTTTTACTGCCGCTGTTCATGCTTTTGTAGCTCCTGCTGCTACTGCAGAGGTGGAGGACCATTACGAGGATGAGGTTGACCAAAATCAGAACTACGTGCAACCACCAGCACCACCACCACCAGGTCTTCCTCATGCATATCATCGCAATGGTAGGGCTGCACCACCACCTGAGGTACATGACCATCTTCCTAAACTAAAATTGAATATTCCACCATTGATATGTTCCTGATATATATCTTACTTGGGAGTTAGAAACTGAACAACGATTTACATGTTTACAATATCCTAAGGAGAGACGTGTTCCTGCTGCTGTTTGTGCTTTCACTATCTTTGCATGTGTTTGGTGGTCTGAACATTGTAGATTATATCCTATTCCAGCTACTTGGGCTGCTTCGAAAACTGCTACGCGTACTCGTTGGTTTCCACCATATTATCAGCGTGAATTACTTCAAAAATTGCAGCGTTTAAGACAAGGAAAAAATTATGTAGAAGAATATTATCAGGAATTACAAACTGGCATGATTAGATGTGGTATTGTTGAGGAGAATGAAGCTATGCTTGCACGTTTTATGGGTGGATTAAATAGAGAGATTCAGACCATTCTAGAGTATAAGGAGTATATAATATCACTCGTTTATTACATCTTGCTTGTAAAGCTAAACGTGAAGTGCAGGATCGACATGCATTGGCGCGAACTAACTTTTCTGCAGGTCGACCTTCATCATGGACACCACGTGCATCCTCTACTTCCACTGCACCAGCACCTCCATCGGTGCCACCTCCAACCGTGATACAAGAAAGCGGGCACAACCACCACTACCGCCAAGAGCACACCCATCGGGCTCAAGACAGGCTCTTCTTCTTCCATGGCATTAACAGGGCACACAAGTGATATTATTTGTCGTCGTTGTAAGGGAAGAGGTCATTATGCGAAAGAATGCAAATCTCAGCGTGTGATGATTGCTACTGAGGATGGTGGGTATGAGTCCGCTAGTGACTATGATGAGGAGACTTTGGCTCTTATTACACGTGAAGAACACAGTGGAGATGATTCTGATCATGAGACGCAACACATGGCTCCTGAAGACGCTGACATGTATGAATGTTTAGTTGCGCAACGTGTTTTGAGTGTGTAGGTCATACAAGCTGAGCAAAATCAGAGGCATAATTGGTTCCATACAAAGGGAGTTGTGAAGGAACGTTCTGTTTGCGTCATCATAGATGGAGGGAGCTGCAACAACTTGGCTAGTACGGAGATGGTGGAGAAGCTATCTCTCACCACAAGACCACATCCACATCCTTACTACATCCAATGGTTCAACAACAGCGGCAAGGTTAAGGTAACACGTACTGTTCATGTGCATTTTAGTATCTCTACATATGTTGATTATGTTGATTGTGATGTGGTACCTATGCAAGCATGTTCCTTTTTAATTGGTAGACCATGGCAATTTGATAAAAAAATTGTACATCATGATAGAAACAATTAGTATACTCTTATTCATAAGGATAAAAATATTACTTTGCTTCCTATGACTCCTGATTCCATTTTGAAAGATGATATTAATAGAGCTAATAAAGCAAAACAGGAGAAAAATAAGAGTGAAAATCTGATAGTGGCAAAAGAATTTGAAAAACAAATGAAACCTAATAATAAACCATCTAGTGTTGCTTCTGAAATTAAATTGAAAAGTGCATGTTTACTTGCCACAAAGTCTGATATTGTTGATGGCATGCGCAAGGGGAACAACAATGGCGTTACAAGTGATGATTTCAGGACTTTGAAGCCCCCATAATGAGTGCATGAAGCCTTGGACGAAATATACAAGATGCCACTTCATAAATTTCGTCCAGAGGCTATTAAAGGTGTTGCGTCACCTTATTTTTGGGCCAGGCCCATGTAATTTCGAAATACTTGATTATAGGATGTTTTTATAGTCCGTACGTGTGGGGAAACAAGAGTTAGGGTTGGTTTCGGACCCCTCCCTCAAGGGCCACGAAATCCCCCCCCCCCCTCTTCTCGATATATACAGCCCTTAGGGCGTTGTTTACACTTTGGGTTTTGTTTAGATTAGAAGTTCGCCATAGCTACAACTTCGCGTACTTCGTTTGTGTTCAACGACCAGACCAAGACGTCACAGAACCCCACCTTGATCAATAAAGCTTTCATCTTATATTCGCAATATCCAGATTGCAATCTTAGATTCTTGCTTGTTCTTCGTTTTCCTGCAGGAAATAGACCTTCGTGGTCAGGTTGATCGTGCTCCGACGTGGTCAATAACCTCTCGGAGTTGGTTTAGCGACTGCTAAGGCGCGACGTCCCCGCACATTCGTAGTCAGATCATCAAAGTCGACTTACACCAAAGCAATATCCATCATCTCATCGAAAGACGGGACACCTTAACCTCTATCATATACCCCTCGGTATAACCCGACCGGATATATGACCCGGCTGGGACTTGGCGTTTCATCGGTAACCCGCCTGAAGGCTGGCGACTCACTAAGTGACCCGCCTGAATCTCTCCACTCATTGATGACCCGGCCGGGCCTGGTGACTCATTGGTGACCCGACAGGCGGGTTAGAGGAACGACAAGACCCGATGGCCCAGAAGGCGGCTCATGTTACGTTAGGCCGGCTTAAGAGGAAAGGCATAAGGAATATTCTCTTACAAAGGAAGCAAGACTAAGACTCCACTTGTAATAGAGTAATCCTAAACCTACTAGAACTAGTCATGTAACCCGCCCTTCAACTTATATAAGGAGGGGCGGGCACCCTAAGAGGGACAAGTTTTAGACAGACAAGTTAATAGCTCTCGAGAGAGAGGTAGCGAAAGAGCACCCCTGTAATCGTGAGCACCATGATCAATATCAATGAAGATGGATGTAGGCTTTTACCTCCACCGTGAGGGGCTGAACCTCGGTAAAAAACCTCGTGTCTCTCGTCCTACTCAACCCCTCTTAAGCTACTACGTATATGCGTTGGCCGCATGACTAAGTCCTCACACTAGGATATCTGCCGTGACAAATCCACGATAGTTGACGCCCACCGTGGAACCTGCGCATCGTGGCGTTGAGTTCTTCGATGGATTCTTTCCATGGTTTCGAGAAGTTCGTGATTTTCGGATGAAAAAGAGCCAGATTGCGTCTGTGTGCACGGTCACACGCAACCAGGAGATCCGCCGTGGCTGGATCACTTTCCGCTACACCGTCGCGAGAAGCCAAGGGCAGAGGGGTTCCATCGGTACGGATCAAAATCATCAATTTATGGTTGTTTTTGTCTGATTCGCCGAGTCGCCGCCGCGTACAGGAGTCGCCGAGACCGATAGGCGAACATTCATCTGTATGAACATCGAATCTGAAGATTTCCTTTTTTTCGTCGAGATTGAAGTGAATCGGTTGCACCAAACACTTACGTATTTTGGTGTCTTCTGACTACTGCTACTCCCGAGGATAGGGTTACAAAAACAAACGTAGGCACATGCATTAAATTCAGCGAGTCTCCACACAACACTTTTGAAGATTGATTCCAATGGTCATCAGCACGTGAAGGACATCTTGGCAAAACAAAGCTTAATGATTACGTTCGGTGGCTGAGAGAAGAAAGGAAATAAAAACGCAGCGGCAGGAGCTGTCGGCATCAGTCAAAAGATGAGGTGTTGAAAGGAAAGAGCGCAATCATATACTCTTCCCCATGTGCCCGCCCATGCTCTCCCCACCCGCACCCGCACCTGCGCCTGCGCTGGTGGGGGCGGCCGCAGCTCCTTGCTCCTGCTACACCTCCTGGTTTATGCCCCTGCTGTCGCCGCCTGCTGGCGGCCCTGTTGGTGTCCAGCTCGTGCTTCTTAGGAGAACTTCGCCCCTCCCGTGCTCGTCTGCTGCAGCCTCGCCAGATCCATATTCGCTGCCGGCAGGTCAGGGCGGATCCACCTCTTCAGACGGCTTCGTCCCCGACTTGCAGCCGCCAAGTGCATCACCGGGCCAGGCTTTGGTTGGGTCGGGGCTCGCCGCCCCTGCTGCGGCTTCCTCACGCGTTCAAGTCCCAGGCGAAGCCAGCCTTAACTACAATGTTGGGAGGCAGCTGGCCTCCTTCCACCATGCTGCTGGCGCGCCTTCAATGCCGGGGTTGCAGCCCGACGTGAGGCGCGAGGATGAAGTGACCGGCGACTGGCGCCTCGTCGCATCACATAAAGGCCCGCGCCGCCCGGCTTTGTTGGTGCCTCTTCCGCAGACATTATGCTGAGGGGTGCCACCACCCAATTCGTTGCTCCCGCTGCTTACAAAATGGGCACATATCGCGCGGCTGTCGAAACCACTAGAAGCCTTTGAGCTCTCTTGACAGCCTCACCGTGCCTCCACCACCTCTCCCCGCCCTGCTGCTGCTGTCGACGGGGCATCTCGCCTGGGTCGTGGCTGGGAAGCCCCTCGCCCGCTGCTGCTGCCTGCTGCCACTCGGACCAACATGGCGCGACCTAGTGACGCTTCACTGCGGCCGGCAGAAGACTTCGTTGTTGTTCCAGCGACGCCTGAGATGCATCTGGAAGCGGCCGTCCTCTCCTCCAATGGTGTGGTCGCTTGGCTCGAGGGTGGCCGGCAGGACATCTCCTGCCCGCAGGTGGCCTCTGAGCTTGCAACGGCCCTCGGCGCATGTAGGCGGACATCGAGGTGGTCCAGCAGAGTTAATTGCACAAAAGTATTACAATTGAGGCATTGAAAACAGATTGATATCAAGATTGGTAATTTTTACGTGTCAGTACCAAGATAGGGGCGAGCCGTTGCAAAAAAGACTAAAAGTGTATTTTATACGTATTGACGGTGTATCTGACCGGCAGGGCCCGCCCGCCAGGTGCCGACATGGCATGTTTTTTGTAGAAAACCCCCTTACATTATATGTAATCACAAAAATGCCCATTTTTTGCGGAAAAAAGGCATTCTTTTTTGTTCGCAATTTTCCACCACCGAATCTGGACTGGTTTGAAATTTTCCGCCACTTGAACAAATAAAAAAAAAACAGAAAATGAGGCGAGGTGGGGAATCGTAGCTGCGACGTGCAGTACACGGGCACCACGCCCTAACCACCACGCCACAGGGCAGCTCTACTTTGAACACAGGCGTTCCCTTTCTCATACCATGTCTTAAGCGCTGGGCCGGCCCACTGAGGCCTGTATTTTTTTTTCGATTCGCACTTCACTGCCGCTTGTGTTGGGCTCGTTCGCTGCCCCTATTCGTTTCATTTCTCTTATGCTTTTAAAATGCACGGTGAACTTTTTGTAATTTATGGTGAACATTTTCTAAATTTGTTATAAAAGTTTTAATGCATTTCTTATAAAAGTTGAACAGTTTTAATGCATTTCTAAAATTTATTAGATTACACAATTTTTTTAATACAGGTTGTCAACTTTTTCTTTACAAACGATTAACATTTTCTCCATTATAATAAACGTTGAACATATTTTAAATGAAAATCGAAGATTTTTGTAATATATCTTGAAGTTTTTCTTAAGATATGATGAACATTTTACATAATACGCGGTGAACTTTTTGTAATTTATGGTGAACATTTTCTTGATACACGATGAGTTTCAAGAACTTTTTGCCCCGGTTTCTTAATCATTCTTGCAATCAATGCATTAAAAGTTGAACATATAATTTTAAATGCATTAAATTTTAGAAACATGGCGCAGAACATGTATTAAGAATAATTGTGTAATCATAATAAATTTTAGAAATGTATTAAAACTTTTCAACTTTTATTAAAATAATCAAGTGATTCTGGAAATGCAAATTGACTTTACACAATAAGTTTTAATACATACTGAACATTTTGTGAAATACAAAAATTTCACCATGTATTAAGGAAATATTCGCCATAACAATCTTGAAACTCAACGTGTATTAATAAAATGTCACCATAAATTACAAAAAAAGTTACCACGAATTAAGTAAAATGTTCCTTATCGTAAGAAAATTGAACAACCTATAGTACAAAAATGTTCAATTTGCATTTCAAATATGTTCAACGGATATTACCAAAGTTTATTATATTAAGAAAATGTTCACCGTTTGGAAAGAAAGGTTCATCGTGCATTGAAAAATGTTCACTATAAGCAGAAAAAGTGTTCAGCGTATATTAAAAAAATGTTCACCGCGCATTCTAAAAGCATAAGAGAAATGAAACGAATAGGGGCAGCGAACGAGCCCAACACAAGCGGCGGTGAAGTGCGAATCATAAAAAATTGCAGGCCTCGGTGGGTCGGCCCAGCGCTTCAGACATGGTATAAGAAAGGAAACGCCTGTACTAAAACTCGAGCTGCGCTGTGGCGTTGTGGTTAGTGCGTGGCGCTCCTGCACTGCAGGTCGCAGGTTCGATTCCCACCTTGCCTGATTTTCTATTTCTTTTATTTATTTGTTCAAGTGGCGGAAAATTTCAAACCAGTCCAGATTCGGTGGTGGAAAATTGCGAACAAAAAAGAATGCCTCTCATGGAGCCTTTTTCCCGTAAAAAAATTGGGCATTTTTGTGATTACATACAATGTAAGGGGGTTTTCTGCAAAAAACATGCCACGTCGACACCTGACGGGTGGACCCTGCCGGTTAGATACACCGTCAATACGTATAAAACGCACTTTTAGTCTTTTTTACAACGGCTCGCCCCTATCTTGGTACTGACACGTAAAAATTACCAATCTTGGTACCAATCTGCTTTCAATGCCCCAATTGTGATACTTCTGTGCAATTAACTCGGTCCAGCACTACCCCGAGAAATTTTTTGTTCGGTTCATGCATCAGCACCACTGCGCTGAGGCTCTGTCCCGCCGTGATCTTCCCGACGCCGGCTACCGCATCTATGTGCGTGAATGGAGGCTTGAAGCGAACGCCGACAACAAGGACCAGCTCCACCACATCCGGCTATGCTTGGAAGCTGTCCTGCTGCACGCCTGGAACAACTACATCGCCACCTTCATCATTGGCCGCGGTTTCTCTCTCGACTACATCATCCATCGCAAGGAGGACAGGAGGGACATGGCGCTGTGGGCATGGACGGCCGATCCTAGTGCCATCCCCAAGGTCAAATGGCTAATGCTGCCGGCATGTGGTCACCGCCGTCGGGGACGGTGCGGCCTTCATCATCACGTCATCATCCATCTGGACCTCCACAAGGACCACTCCAAGGCCGGCGACGACGATGACAACCCGCCGCCATCGGAAGCTCATGAATTCACCTGGTATAGGAAGTTTGTCGATGGCACTTACACCCCAAGGGATCGCCGACCTACACAGGGGTGTACTCGGCGGTGCCCGGATAGGCGCTAAGATGACGGCGACCGCGACGGCCGGCGCGGGCATGATGGTGGGCGTGCTCGGGAGGACTGGGGCGCCAAGGTCCGGCGCTCGCTCTCTTGCAACACTCGCGAGTGCCACCATGATGATGTCCAGGACCGCACCAGGGACCGCCGGGGGGCCGGCGGAGAAACAGCAGCTGTTTCGCCCCCTTGCGTGCCCCGGCTCTGCTGCAGTTATGCGAGGCTAGGGATCGGGTAGTGGTGAGCCAACTCGTGCCCTCGAGCTGCTGCCCGTCCAACTTTTTTTTTGGAAAAGGGGATTCCCCGGCCTCTGCATCAGAAAGATGCATACGACCATCTTATTAACCAAATAAAGTAGTGCCAACATGATTCCAAATGGTCTCCAAAAGTAATAAAAAAGCAAAGAAAGCTCACACAGAGCCAATAAGGGCTAGAAACACCAACTAGCCATGAAAAGACGCCACAACCGGCTGGCTAAAACTAGATAGATAAACTACATGCCTATCCTATTACATGACCGCCATTCAAACCGGTTGAAGATATCCCGAGCTACCATCTCCCGGTGAAAGACCACGATAACCAAATGCTCCTTGGCCTCCGTGCAGGTAAGTAGCGACCACGAACGGATCGATGCCGTAGTTCGAATAAAACCTGCAAAAATGGATACATGATATTACGTTAAAAACCAAATCATTTACGCAAGTCCGGATAGTCCACAAAGCACAAACTCCAACCCGAATGTGTCTCGCTAAGTCAGGCTCAATCCCATTAAGCCATGTCCCAAATAACGCGTTAACAGAATTCGGTGGATTGATATTAAAAGCAATGTGGACCATCTGCCAAAGTACTTTGGCCAACGGGCAATAAAAAAAAGGTGTTTGATAGTCTCATCCCAATCACAGAAACTACACCTAGTAGGACCTGTCCAATTACGCTTTATCAAGTTGTCCTTGGTTAAAATAACTTGTTTATGGACAAACCGCATAAACACTTTTATTTTCAAAGGAACTTTGACATCCCAAACATGCTTGGAAGTAGGAATGGAGTTCGAATTAATAACATCAATGTACATTGATTTAACAGTGAATACTCCAGACTTAGTCAATTTCCAGCGTAATTCATCGGTTTGTTGGGAAAGCTGGACCTCCATCAGTCTCCTAACTAGACGGAGCCATTCTTCCCAACGATTGCCCGCTAGCGTTCGTTGGAACTGGATATTAAGGGGGATAGATTGAAATACCGATGAGACGAACACCTCACGTCGTTGAACAATACGATACAAAGATGGATATTTGATGGCCAAGGGTGTCTAGCCGAGCCAAGTATCCTCCCAGAAACGTGTACTCGTGTCGTTTCCAATAACAAACTTCATCCTATTAAACAAGGACTGTTTGACTTTCATCAGGCCTTTCCAGAAAGGTGAATCGGTCGGCTGGCTGTAACACAGGACAAAGTTTTTGTCTGGAGGTACTTGCTGCGAAGGATTTGAGCCCACATGGCATCATTCTCCGATGAGAGCTTCCACAGGCACTTGCTAAGAAGGCATATATTCTTAACTTCTAGATTCTCAATTCCTAGACCCCCTTGGTCTTTCGGTCTACAGATGATATCCCATTTAGCAAGCCGATATTTTCTTTTAAGCTCATAACCCTGCCAAAAGAAGCGCGATCGATAGAAGTCCAGTCTCTTCCTAACCCCAACTGGGACTCAAAGAACGATAGGAGAAACATAGGCATACTCGTGAGCACCAAATTAATCAGAATTAATCGGCCTCCGTATGACATGAGCTTACCCTTCCAGCAACTCATTTTCTTCTCAAATCGGTCCTTGATGCACTTCCACTCTCTGTTTGTCAGCCTACAGTGGTGGATTGGAATACCCAGGTAAGAGAAGGGTAACTCTCCCAACTCACACCCAAACAATTGCCTATATAAGCGTCTGTTCGTCTTTGGCTCTACCAAAATGTAACAGTTCGCTCTTATGAAAATTAATCTTTAACCCGGCCAATTGTTCAAATAGGCATAACACAAGCTTCATATTTCTCGCCTTGGCCAAGTCATGCTCCATAAAGATGATTGTATCATCAACAGATCTTTGAAGGATGGATACACCTCCATCAATAAGATGAGGTACCAATCCACCTACTTGACCATTTTCCTTAGCCCTTCCTATCAAAATTGCTAACATATCCACCACAATGTTAAACAAGATAGGGGACATCGGATCTCCTTGTCTTAGGCCTTTATGTGTCTGGAAGTAATGTCCTATGTCATCATTAACTTTAATTCCCACACTACCTTTTTGCGTAAATGATTCAACCTGTCGGCGCCGGTGCTGCCCATCCAGCTACCGGTGCAACAACTTGCGTGAGGGCGCAGCCTTGCCTCACTCCTCCAGGCAGCGATCCCAAGATGAGTGCACTCCACCGGTGTCTCCGCCGCTCTCCCCAACCACCGTCCTGCCACCAAGCCCTGCTTCTAAACGTGACGAGACGAGGAGCTCCCCCCTGTTGGGTGCGACTCATAGCAAGCCTTTGCTCGAGTTGTGCTCGCCTGAGGCGATGGCGAGGCCCCTTCCATCGCCATCCAGGCCACCTGGCTTCCAGTCATCGCCAACGCTGACGTTGGTCTGCGTCGGCACCATGAGGTGTACCCCCTCCCCGGTGCACCGTCGCGCCGCACAAGACGGAGATGAGACCCTGGCGCCCATCTTCAAGGAGTGGCAGCTGGGCATCCTTGCCCCGCCTACATCGCCTCGTCCCATCCCTCCAGTGGCTCGACGGAAGACGCTGGCAGGAGTTAAAATCTCCAACAAGGGCGGCCTCTTGCTGCAAAGGATCAAACGAGCGGGTGCAGGTGTTGTTGCAGCTCCAGCAGCCAAGGTGGAGGAGAAGCTCGTCTGTCGCACAATGGGAATCACAAGAGACGGAGAAGATGCTACTGAGGCTACCTTGAACGACTTCACAGCCAAGTTTAAGGAGTGGCTAGCTCCAGAGGTGATCATGGCCATGAGGTTCTTCCACCTTGATGATGCTGCTGTTAATGGTGTCAAGGACGCACTGCTGGACCATGGTGGTGAGGGTGCGCTGGAGCTTGCCCAAGAGGGCCATCTAGCACAGGAAGTCGTGGGATCGCAGTCGGCTACGGCTTGATCTCCCAGTCTGCATGCTTGGGCTGTTTTAGTTGATTATGTTAGTCCAACTAAGTAATGTGTCGTGTGGTGGCTCTGTTGCTTTCGTTTTTAGGTGTGTGTGTTGTATCAGGGGTGCATGGCGTTGCCTTGTGTTGGGCTACATGCGGTGTTGTACTGCTCCAGTTGGAAAGCTGTTTCAATGGCTACGTTCTGTGTCCTTTCTTGCTACATGGTCAGGACCGTCAGGTCTATGTGCATGATGGTGTGTCCCATGCTGACACAGCCAATCAACACGCTCAGTTGGAACGTCCGTGGCTTAAACTGTTCAGCTAGGCGGGCAACAGTCAGTGCAACGATCGCCGCCTCCTCGTGTCAACTCGTGTTCTTACAAGAGACAAAGCTTGCCAGTGTTTGCTGCCTTCCTTGGTGGTAACAGACTCAAAAATTTGTGCAACGCCCGGCCACTGGGACTAGGGGAGGGATCATTTTATTGTGGGACGACAATTTTCTCGACATCTCTGATATCTCAGCTTCGACCTATTGCCTCTCCGGCATGGTCCGCATCCGTGCGACCGACATGTGTTACAAACTCACTTCCGTCTATGGTCCCATAGACTATGCTTGCAAGGAAGACTTCTTTGCCGAACTTACTGCCCACAAGCCTTTGGCTGGTGTTGGTTGGCTTGCTCTAGGAGACTTCAATCACATCTATCGTGCATGTGACAAAAACAAGAGAAATGTTAATCGAAGTAGGATTAACCGGTTCCATGCTACTTTGCAATCCCGTGAGCTCAAGGAAATCCATCTTCAGAATAGATGCTTCGTTGAGTAATGAGCGGGACAACCCAATGCTTTGCAAGCTTGACTCCTTCTTCTGCAATGCGGACTGGGATATGGCATTCAACACCCATATCTTGCACGCTTTGTTGTCCTCCCTTTCCGATCATTGTCCGCTCCTTCTCGCGGATGACAGGGGCCCCAAAAGGCCACGGTCCTTCAAATTCGAGAATTTCTGGGATATCTTTGCCTGGATTCATCGAGGTGGTTCAGAAGGCGTGGGACGAGCACGTGGGTAACATGGAGCCTTACCAAGTCTTGCACCATAGGCTCAAGAAAACTGCGATTCGGCTCTCTGAGTGGAGCAAGAAGCTCTTTTCCAAGTGAAATGACATGCGGTGCCCCCATGTGTGGTTTTGGTAATTTATGACATTCTCTATGGACTAATGGTTGCGTTTAGTTATATTTGAAGGGTTTGTCCATATGCATTTCTTGAAGTCCATGTGTTGGTTTCAAGGAGTTTATGTGTTGACCAAGGTGCTATTAAGGAATTATCCAAAGATTGGCCATGTGAGTGTTGAGCTTATTGCAAGCATGTCTTGAAGAAGAATATTGTGTGATCATTCATGTTTACCTTCAAGACATCATCCAAACAAAGAGAGTTGGAAAGATTCAAGGTTGATCAAGACTAAGTCAAGAGTGACTCAAGTTGATCAACTCACAAAGCGTAAAAGATGTACCGAGAGGGATCAAGTGATCCCATGGTATGGTAAGCATTGTCCATTGCACTTTGTGTACTAACCCATGGTATATGTGAGAGTTCTACGTGGGGTTAGGTACGTGTCCATGGGCTTGCGTCAAGAGGAAGATATCATACAACCCATGGAAATGATGACATCAAGTGGTGATCGTCATCAAGATTGCCATGTGCAAGTTCAGGTGGAGCATCACGAAGAGATCAAGTTCTTGAAGCTTGCCATCCATTGTGGTGTCAATGGACTTGTGAAGATGTGCCGAAGAGTGGGTCACCCATAGTGGAGTATGGGGGAGCAATCATCTAGTCTCCATCGACCCAACGCAATCAAGAAAGGTGGTCCATCTTAAGGAGGACAAGATCGTCATCATCTAGCTCAAGTGGATCATGTGCAAGGCAAAGGTTTGCCCTTGATAGGTTTTCTATTTTACCGGTCTCATGGTGGTAGTTGGGATACCGGGTTATAGGATCGTTTGTCAGTACTATCAAGGGGGCTCTCAAGTTGGTAGCTTGATCATATCGTTAGTAGAGAGCTCAAACCATTGCATCCTTGCATCATGTTTCTTGGTTCTTGTTTTGTTCTCTTTGTGAGTCTTAGAGCTTATGGTCATCTTGATGACAAGCTTGAGTTCATCGAAAATGGAGTTCACATGCGTCATCTATGATGTTTTCGGTGTTGGAGGTTTTACCGGTCTTATCCGAGGAAGGGTTCTCACCATTTCTTATGGGCCTTTTCGCATTTGCTTCTTATTGATATTTCTTCCAAGATTGTGTTAGCCCATGTCGCTATCTTTCCAACAAACTTGGTTTCGTCGAATTCGGAGTCCGTTTGCAGAAGTTGTGGTAGTTTTGGTGTTCTGAAAAGACTGCAGCGGTACTAACGCGGACAGGAGCGGATGTAATTTTTTACTACCGCTCTTGGGAGCGGTACTACCGCTTGGAGAGGTACTACCGCGGCTACTTCCGTGGCTACTTCCGCTCCGGACCAAAAACTCGTCACAAGTCCAGCGGTGGTAGGCACGGATGTACTTTTTTAGTACCGCTCGCAAGCAGTAGTACCGCTACCCTTAGCGGTAGTACCGCTACCCCTAGCGGTAGTACCGCTACCCCTAGCGGTAGAACCGCTACCCCTAGCGGTAGTACCATGAGGACGAGCAGTAGTACCGCTCTGTGTGGGTTGTGAGCATAACGGTTGGATTTTTCCCCACCTATAAAACGGGGTCTTCTTCCCCATTGAACCTTATCTCTTGAGCTCGTGTTCTTCCCCCATTGTTGACCTTCTTCGAGCTTGCTAACTCTCAATCCCTCCATGGATTCTTGCTAGTTTTTGAGGGAAAAGAGAGAGGAGATCTAGATCCACATTTCCACCAATCAATTTCTCCTCTATGTGAGGGGAACCCCTTGGATCTAGATCTTGAAGTTCTTGGTATTATCCTTTTCATTCTTCCTCTCATTTTTCTCCCTAGCATTTGTTGCTCTGGTGGGATTTGGGAGAGAAGGACTTGGGCACTCCGTGTGCCCTTGACATTGCATTTGGTGCATCGGTTTGAGTTCTCCACTGTGATACGTGGAAGTTACAAGTTGAGAAGCTTATTACTCTTGGGTGCTTGGTACCCTTGAGCTTGTTCCTCTTGGGTGCTTGGGCGCCCTAGACGGTTGAGGTCACTTGAGCCATATTCCATTGTGGTGAAGCTTAGTGCGTGTCGTTGGGGAGATAGCCCCAACCTTTGTGGTGTTCGAGCTCAATCATTGTGGTGTAAAGCTCGGCAAGCGTCGGGTCTCCAATTAGGTTGTGGAGATCGCCCAGCAATTTGACGGTTTCGTGATCGCCCCAAGGGTTGCCAAAGTGTACGGGTTCGGTGACCGCCCCAAGGGTTGCCATTTGTGCAGGTTTGGTGACCGCCCTCAAGGGTCCCTTAGTGGAATCACGGCATCTTGCATTGTGCGAGGGCGTGAGGAGATTACTGATGGCCCTAGTGGCTTCTTGGGAGCATTATGCCTCCACACCGCTCCAAACGGAGATTAGCATCCGCAAGGTGTGAACTTCGATACATCATCGTCTCTGCGTGCCTCGGTTATCTCTTACCCGAGCTCTTTACTTATGCACTATACTTTGTGATAGCCATATTGTTTCTTGTCATATATCTTGCTATCACCTAGTATTTTATGTTGCTTAGCATAAGTTGTTGGTGCACATAGGTGAGCCTAGTTGTTGTAGGTTTTGTTCTTGACAAATTAACTGCTAGGTTTATTCCGCATCTGTTCAAGCCTAAACCGTAATTATTTTAAAGCGCCTATTCACCCCCCCTCTAGGCGACATCCACGATCTTTCAATTGGTATCAGAGCCTCGTCTCTCTTTGTCAGGCTTAACCGCCTAAAGAGTAATGATGTCGACTAGGGGATTAGGATTCTCTGACACACTTAGTTTCGATGGCACAAATTTTGATGTTTGGGTAATTCGCATGCTTAATCTCATTAGGGTCATGGACCCAAATTTAGAGAGAATTGTAGATATGGGTTTTTCTCCTCCAAAAGATCCCCAAAGATTATCTTTAGAGGATGAGAAAAACTCTTATCTCAATGCTCAAGCTTCAAATGTGCTTTTCGATGCTTTGAGCAATGTAGTTATATTTCAACTCATGCCGTTCCGGGATGCTCATGAGTTATGGACAAAACTTCAAGATAAATATGGTGTGTCCAAGATTTGTGGGGATGATTGTTCTCCCTCCACCTCCGGCCGTGTTTCCTTCTCAACTTCTTCTACTTCACTACATGTGGATTGCCACAAGGTAATGCTAGGGTGAGTATTGGTGGTCATTGCAATGATGATAGTGTGCTTGTTCTTAGTGATCCTTCATCATTATCTTATTGCAATGGTCTCTCTTTGGACTTTAACACTTCGAGCACCTTACATGTTTCACATGCTTGTGTTGATAGTCCTTGCATATCATGTAGAAATTGTGTGACTAAATCTCATGATGATATGCTTGCTATATCTTGTTGCCATAATAAAAATGCATGTTTTTCCTCGAGTTGTTGTGCTAACAATGTAGAGGAAACCCAACACTCCATGGAACAAGATGTGGTCTTGAATGGTGCTTCAAGGGATCCTACATCATCATCTATTGCATTTTGCCTTATGGCCAAGGCTTCAAACGTATCTCCACTTTGAATCCCAATATATCTTGTGATGATATTGATGATGGCAAGAGTGATGATGATGTTGATTATGATGAAGAGAATGATGATGTTGCCTCCTTAAAAATTAAGGGGGAACTGATTTTAAAGCTCTTCCTAAGAATAAAATTGCTCGTTCCAACTTCATGGAAATCATGTCTATTGCTATTGAGGGCAAGAAATATATTGATGAGTTGGAATCTCGTCTTGAGGAGCATGAGGTCACCATTGATAAAATGGAAGGTCATGAGCGTGATTACGCTAATGAGATCACAGACCTCTCCCAAGCTCTCAAACTTGAACAAGCCACCAAGGAATCTCTTGAGGAGACTTTTGCTCTAGAATTATCTAGAGTGAAGGAATCTCATGATAGAGCTTTTGAGGTGGCCAATGTTTTTGAAACTAAAAATGAGAAGCTTGAAGTTGCACATGCTAAACTCCTTGAGGACTTTGGGCACCTCGAAAATGGCTCAAGGGTCATTAAGAGTGAGCTCATCAAACTCACCGAGTCTCATGCACAACTTAAAGCTTCATATTCAAAAGATCTTGCCGAGTTGCCTTCTCCTCTTGTTGTTAATGATGATGCTTGTGCTACTAACTCTATTTCTAGTGAAGCATCCATTTTGAAGGAGAATGTTGAGCTAAGGGCTCAACTTGAGTTGCTATCTAGCAATTATGGGAATTGGAAGAAAGTCATGTAAAGCTTGCAAGCTCTCATGATGATCTTCCAGTATCCCGTAAGTTGCTAAAGTGAGCTCATGAGGCTATGATTACTAAGGTAACATCTAGTGAGTCTCATGTGGACATTAGCACTACGTCTAGTTAAAATGCTATATTGCCATGTGCTAGTCCTTGTAATTCATCTACTCATAACATTGGTACTTCTAGTGATGAATTACTTTCCTTGCCTTGTTGCTCTAATAATGAAGCTTATACTTCCTCTAGTACTTGTGTTGATACTAACCATGTAGAGGAAATCAAAGAGCTCAAGGCCCAAGTCACTTCTTTGAAGAAAGACTTGGACAAGTGTCATGAAGGGAAATCCACACTCAACAATATCTTGAGTGTGCAAAAATCCCCCAATGACAAAGGTGGACTTGGATTCAACTCCAATAAGAAGAAGAAGTCCAAGAGCAACACGAATAAGGGCCAAGAACAACTCAAGATTTCAGCCAAGATTATTTGCTTCAAGTGCAAAATTGAAGGGCATCATGTTAGATCTTGCCCTTTGAAGAAGAAGGCAATTAGTGACAAGCAACAAGGGAAGTAGCCACAAGTTCACTCTCATTCTCAACCTCAAGTTGAAGAAAGGCCTCTTCCCAAGAAAACTCAATCTAATACTTCTCAAGTTGACAAATCAAGTGAGAAGAAAGTAAAGAGTAGACGTTGCTACCTATGTCGTGAAAAAGGTCACGTCGCTTCTTCATGCACGAATGGTACCTTATCCAACCCTATTATAGTTGATGATATCTATTCTCTTGGGAAGGATAAGGTTGGCAATGTGTTTGCCAAATTTGTTGGTACTCAAAGTGGTGTCAAGAAAAGAACCATTTGGGTAGCCAAGCCTATTGTGACTAACCTCTTAGGACCCAACTTGGTTGGGGACCAACTAGCTCATACTTGATCAATAGGTGTTGTTGGAGGTCATTGGAGACTTGGCTACATTATGAAGAACTAAGGGGTCTTCATCATTCATATTGCCTCAGGCCAAGTCATCCGGATTATCAAGTTTCCATCTCATATCCAATGTGCCTCCTTGCGGTAACTTGTACTTAAATTGTTTACATTGAAAGTTACTTACCCCTTTGCATGTTTTGGTTTTGTTCCTTGCATCTGTTTGTATATGTTGTGTCTCCAACTTGCTTATCTTGATTAATCAAGTATATGTATGTTGGTTTGCACTTCATGTACATGTGTGTCGTTCATTGAGCCTTTGCGCATCTTGGTTGTATCTTAGTTGGCTCTTGTGAGAGATTAATGGAATATCCCATTATGGGGGAGTGGTCTGCTTTGTGCACCTCACAATCCTATAAATGTGTGGACATGAGTAATACCATCCAGTATTGATATTACAAGACTGTAACATCCCAAATTTTCAATTTGGAATGTTATACACTAGATCATCATTTCATATCATATTTTATTGCTTTTGGCCTGATCCAGAAATTCTACGCAGCTCAAGGACCCACGGAGAGAGTTGGGGATTTCGTTATTTTCATATTTGAGTCTTCTCAAAATTTTAAAATAGGATCATTTGATTTTAATTATTTTATCTTCAATTATTTCTACTATAAACATATGAGAGAGGGAATAAAATGACTTTCCCAAAATAAATAAATATTGAGGATTTAATTATAAAATCAAATAAGATTTTATTTTGGAGTTTATTGCTATTTTATTTGAATTTAAGAAAAATGCGCGTTTTTTAAAATTGCATTTAGGCCCCAAATAAATGTTCACCTTGTCCGGCTTGATTTTAGAAGTCGGGGAAAATTTATTTCGGGATTTTTGGAGTCCGTTTAGTATTTTTTTTTGTTTTTCTGCGTGTAATGTTTTTTTAAACGCGAACCGACCTCGGGCCGTATTCGGCCAGGACTCCCCTGGCCTGCCCCCCTTTATATAGCGCCCGAGCCCACCCCAGCCCACACCAAACCCTAGCCCGCCCGCCCTAGCCACTTCTTGCCGCCGCGCCGATCCGCGCCGCCGCCGCCGAACCACCAGCCGCCGCCGCCCATTGACCCGCCGCCGCCGCCGTTGACCCGCCGGAGGTAGACCCCGTCGCCGTCGCGGTTTTCGAGAGAAAATCGTCGGTTTATTTTTTTAGGAACCCGATTTTTTTATAGATCGGTTTATTTTATTTCTCCCGGTTTACTTTATTTAATGGACGTTCGTCCGTACGTTCGTTTTAACGAACGGTTTTCGTCGTTTAGCCGCAGATAGCGAACGTTCGTTCGTTAGCCTGTTCGTCCATTTTTCTTTTTCTCGGATTTTCCGCGATTATTTTCGATCGCGATTTCTGATCCGATTTTCGTTTTAGTATAACTTTTCGCTCGTTTATCAGAATCAGACGATTCAAACGCCTAGAATTTCATCTCGAAACCCTCTTTCCGTTCAACAAACTCAAACAAGTTTTTGCTTGTGTAAAATTTTATTTAGGTCCATATTAGTAAACAAAGCTTGTTTCTTTCGCCGTTTGACTTTCGTTGCTTCGTTTGATTTGATTCTTTTTGCAAACCGGAGTTCTTAAGTTGAACTTTCTGGTTAGTTCTCTTATTTGAGTTTTACATGTGCATTGGATGAGTGCTTATTCTATGCTTGTTTGTTTGTGATAGAGTACCGAGTGCGCTTGCTACTTGAATCTCTAGGTTTCACGGATCATCAGCAAGGCAAGTAACACTTTGATCATACCTCTTTACTACCCAGTTTTATTGCATTAGATCAATCCTCAAACAATTGCATGATTAGGATCTGATTAATATGTGGGTTTTGGGAAGTAGATGAGGTAGTACCTATTACATGTTTTATTATCAAACCCTTGGGAGTTACTTCTACGTTTGCTTATGCCATGCTACGCTAGTAGACGTGGATTGGGTGAGTGTATCCATGACAGATGTGAGATTGTTATTTAATGGTTTACCTAAGGTGGCAACTTTAACACACATCTGGGTGGATTAAGACATCTGGGTATTCCAGCGATTGCCTGTTGTTTTTCTTTATGGACCGCCACCCAGGCTCAAAGGGATCATGAGATTATTCATGCTAGAAACTTCCATGTGCAGCCACAAGCTACTATGGGCTCTAGCATAGTTGATTAAGTCGTGCGAAGTCTTACAGTGGTAGACTAGCAGATGTAGGGGAAAGTAGGTGTAACTGCTTCACCCGATCGTAAGGTGCTAAGCGCTTACGAAAGACTATGTCTCGGTCATCCGTTTCTCAAACACCATGTAGTGCGAGAATCCCAACGGAGGAGATCGAGTCTTGTGGGGAAAAGTGCGCAAACCTCTGCAGAGTGTATAAACTAATCATGGTTAGCCGTGTCCCCGATTATGGACATCTTGAGTATCTAGTACTTGGATTATCATGTGAATCTCATCATGTTACTTTAATTAATTTTGTTGGGTTTTAATGATGATGCTTAATTGGGATTGAGAGGATGTCTACACTCTCAATGTTTGACAACCACCATGATAGTTAAATAAAATTTATTCCTTTGCAGTAGGGACAAATTGGCTCTGCGCAAAACTGTAACCATAGAGCTTTCCACCAGCCATATATGCATGTAGTATAGCCTATTTCTGTTCATTACTCTCTATGTGTTACATTGCCAGCATATTCCATGTGTCTTGACCGTTTTGCTTGAAACGTTCATGTTGCAGATTTTTCAGACGACGAGTAAGGTGCCTTAGGTCGTGGTTCCATACTCAGTGATGCCGTTGGAGTTGATGGACTCGCTTATCGTCCAAGCCTTCCACTGTTATCGTTATTAGATGGCCTTAAGCCATATTTATTGTAATAAGTTCTCTTTTGAGACATTCGGTGTAATAAGTGTGTGATTGCTACTCTGTTATAAATCCTTCAAGTATCATGCGTGTCAAGACATTCTTGATCCAGGATGACACTAAAGCACAGAGATGAGACTGTTTGAGGTCTGGTTGCTACAAGATGGTATCAGAGCACACGCTGACTGTAGGACATGACCACTAAGCTAAAAGCCCTAGAGCACTACTCACTCTTCTCATTTCTGACTCCTCATCTTTTCTACTCTTTTAGGATGGCGGATGCAAGGAACAAGTTCACGCAACCGGATGAAGATACACCCTTTGGACGCCACTTGAAGGAAGTCACTAGATACCTGAACATCGGAGTACCAAGCTTCACCGGGACCTACAACGCCACTTTACCCGAAGAGGAGGTCTGGATGATTCAAGTTCAAGTTCCAGGAAGGACATTCGCGCCGGTCACTGAGCCCATAGAGTTTTCCTTTGATGCACCAACCTGGAGTCTAGGAAAGAGTATGGCAGCCCACAACCATGGGACGCATTGGAGAAGTTTACCACAATGATCTCAAGGACACTATCTACCAGATTTGTGGGCACCCAGATGAGCAATGGGAGAGGATCAGCACTAGGATGGATAGATCAATCGCAGCTTTTATCCAGGAGTTAAACCAGCACATTCGACGCCAGGAGAACCCGGATGTCTTGTGAGCATGATAGATCTGAAGAAGGCGATGACAAGGATCATGGAGCTGGAGGAAGAACTCAAGGCTACACGCGAAGATTATATGGAGGAAATAGAAGTATTAGTGGAGAAGAATGACGACCTGACCAGGAAGCTAGGAGTTTTCATGGGAGACCCCGCGTCAGGAGGAGAAGATGACGATTCCACTTGCCTGGAGAACTACATCATCATCGATGACACCGACTCGGACCCAGACGACAACGATGATGACTATGTTGATGAAGCTGGAGCGGATATCATGGAGTCTTCATCGGAGCAGTTTTTCTAGTCGACCACCATAATAGTAGTAGTATTCCCCCATGTATCTAGTATAGTCCGAGCACTTTTATAACGATGGTTAGACCGTTGTATGCCCTTGTTTGAATTGAATGAATTGATTTTGTTTGATTTTGTCTCATGTGCATATGGGTAGTGTTTTCTCTCTAGACCTCATTCTTTTCCATTTTCTCATCTTTTCTAAACCCACAGATGCCTCCGAGACGTGACAATGAATTTGCTTTTGCACCGGAGCTCACTCAGTTGATCAAGCAGCAGAATGCGTTGATGCAGTTGCTAGTCCAGAATCAGAATCAGGGGAACAACAGCAACAAAAACAACAACCCACCATCGCCACCACCTATTAATCACTTAACCCGTTTTCTTAGACAGAATATGCCGTGTTCTCCAGTAGCACCGAGCCAATAGTTGCAGATGATTGGCTCCGCAAGACAGGAAGGGAGTTGACCACTGCAGGATGCATAGATGCGGAAAAGGTGCGTTTTGCCGCACACCAGCTTGAAGGACCCGCAGCATCATGGTGGGAGAATTTCACAGCCACTTATCCTATCAACACTGTCACATGGGATCAGTTTCAGCAGGCTTTCCGTACTGCCCATGTTTCAGCAGGAGCTATGGCCATGAAGAAGCGTGAGTTTCGCAACTTGCGCCAAGGAGGACGTACAGTTGGCCAGTATGTGGATTACTTTAGTAAGTTAGCACATTATGCCCCAGATGATGTTGCTACGGATGCAGGTAAGCAGGAGAAGTTTCTGGAAGGACTGAATGGTGAGCTGAGCATGCAGTTGATGGTAGCAACTTTAAACAACTACCAGGAGTTGGTAGATCGTGCTCTTATGATTGAAGGGAAGCAACAGCAGATTGAAAATCGAAAGAGGAAGTATGGACAAGGGAAGTACAATTCTGGAGCTTAGCAGAAGCCACGTTTTACCCAGAAATCGGGAGGACATTTTCAGCATACCCATGGAGGAGGGAGTTCGCATAATCATAATGGCCCCAAGAATGGTATTGGGAATGGGGGAAGCAACGGTCAGAACCGTACCAACCCATCAACCCCCAGCCAAGAGAGACCTGAGCCAAGTCACTTGCTATAAGTGTCAGAAAACTGGACATTATGCCAATGAATGTCCCGAAGCCCATAATGGAAATGGCAATGGAGGCTCTGGGAAGAAGCCGAACCCTTTCAACAGGGGACAGGTGAACCACGTTAACATGGAGGAGGTTGAAGCCCAGCCAGATGCAGTAATAGGTAAGTTTTTGGTTAAGTCATTTACTGCAATCGTTCTTTTTTATACTGGTGCATCGCATTCATACATATCAAGGGGATTTGTGGATAAGTATAAACTGCCGACCAAGGTTCTTAGAACACCTATGTTAGTGAGCTCACCAGGAGCGGAGTATATGGCCAGTCGAGGATGTTTTCAAGTGCCATTGAGTATAGGTAGGCATGTTTTCCCCTCGGATTTAACCATTATGGAATCGCAAGGTTTGGATGTGATTTTGGGTATGGATTGGCTATCGATGTATGGAGGAAACATCGATTGCACCAGTAAGTCGATTTTGCTTACCACCCCGGAAGGGAGAAGAATCAAGTATGTATCAAGACATGAGCCAAAGAGGACACAAGTAAATTCCGTATCAGGAGTTGTGCAGGAGGAAGTACCAATGGTGAAGGATTACCCCGATGTATTTCCAGAGGAGTTGCCATGCATGCTATCGGATAGAGACATTGAGTTTTTGATTGAGCTTTTTCCATGCACAGGGCCGATATCTAAGAGACCGTACCGGATGCCCGCACAAGATTTGGAGGAAATTAAGAAGCAGATTAAGGAGTTACTGGATAAAGGCTTTATTTGCCCAAGTTCTTCACCTTCGGGATCACCAGTACTTCTAGTGGAGAATAAGGATGGATCGTTGAGGATGGTTGTTGATTATCGAGGATTGAATGAAGTGACAATCATGAACAAGTACCCACTGCCAATGATCAACGATTTGTTTGACCAGTTGCAAGGAGCTAAGGTATTTTCCAAGATCGATTTGCGATCAAGATACCATCAGTTGAAGATTAGAGAGCAGGATATACCTAAGACGGCTTTTACCACCAGGTACGGGCTGTATGAGTATACCGTTATGTCATTTGGTCTGACTAACGCACCTGCATATTTCATGAACATGATGAACAAGGTGTTTATGGAGTTTCTGGATAAGTTCGTCGTGGTGTTCATTGACGATATTTTGGTCTACTCAAAAATGAAGAAGAGCATGAGGAGAATTTGCGTTTAGTACTTGAGAAGCTCAGAGAACATCAGTTATACGCCAAGTTCAACAAATGTGAGTTTTGATTGAAGGAAGTTGGATTCCTCGGACATGTTATATCCGGAGAAGGAATAGCAGTAGATCCCACTAAGGTTGTCACTGTGACAAATTGGGTAGCACCAACAACAGTTGGAGAGATCCGGAGTTTTCTTGGACTTGCAGGATACTACCGGAGATTCAGTGTCACACCCTGATTTTCATGCCACTACACTTAAGCTAACAATCATGATAAAATGTGTTTGACAAAAACTTTTGAGTGTTTTGGACCTTGCTTTGATTGGATTTTGTCTGTTGTTTGCAAGTGCTCTAAAAATAAAATAAATCCTCCAACTCTTATACTCCTTCTCCTTGATCCAAAAACCTTGCCCAATGATCATGCCATGTGTATAGGACATAAAAATAATTTCTTACAAAAATAATTTGGCCAAATAGTATTTTCAAAAATTTGTTTTCCAAAACCCCTGAATTGAGATTTGCACTTTGCAAGTACTTAATTAAGGGCAGTAAAACCTTTCAAAAATACATTTGACTCCTATTAGATATAGGATACCAGAAACCACAAAAATATAATTTTAAAACTTATTTTCTTATTTTATTTAAAGGCTTTTTCTCAAGGCCAGAAATGGTCTTTAATAGGTTAAAATTATTTTAATGCTTTAAAATTTTGACAAAAATCAGGGAAACTCAGTGGGCATATATTTCCCATATATAAGAGTTTCAACACATGGTCATGTTCAAAACATTGGTAAAATCCCTCAAAAACCCTTTCTGGATATTTCAAGCTTTTGAAATATTTACAAAGGAAATATTCTCCATAAATTCCAAGAAAATTCTATCATGTCACATATGACATGTTTGATGATCTTGCCAAGTACCATGTCATGGAGAATAGAATAACCCCATGAAACCCTCTCAAAACCACTTCTGTCCTTTTTCAAGTTTGAACATTTTTGCATTGCCAAACATGTCCAAATGCTCTCAAATATTGTGTGCATGCTCAAATGGTCTAATCATTCATCTAGACCAAATGGCAGAAGTTGGAGAAAAAGTTATATTAAGTGCCCCAAAACCCTCTCTGACCAGAATCAAATTTGAACAACTTTGTACTACCCGGAGTGTGCCGCTTGCTACTTCGAATCTCTAGGTTTCACGGATCATCAGCAAGGCAAGTAACACTTTGATCATACCTCTTTACTACCCAGTTTTATTGCATTAGATCAATCCTCAAACAATTGCATGATTAGGATATGATTAATATGTGGGTTTTGGGAAGTAGATGAGGTAGTACCTATTACCTGTTTTATTATCAAACCCTTGGGAGTTACTTCTATGTTTGCTTATGCCATGCTACGCTAGTAGACGTGGATTGGGTGAGTGTATCCATGACATATGTGAGATTGTTATTTAATGGTTTACTTAAGGTGGCAACTTTAACACACATCTGGGTGGATTGAGACACCTGGGTATTCCAGCGAAAGCCTGTTGTTTTTCTTTATGGACCGCCACCCGGGCTCAAAGGGATCATGAGATTATTCATGCTAGAAACTTCCGTGTGCAGCCACAAGCTACTATGGGCTCTAGCATAGTTGATTATGTCTTGATAACTCTTACAGTGGTAGACTAGCAGATGTAGGGGAAAGTATGTGTAACTGTCTACCCGATCGTAAGGTGCTAGCGCTTCTGAAAGACTATGTATCGGTCATCCGTTTCTCAAACAACATGTAGTGCGAGAATACCAAAGGAGGAGATCGAGTCTTGTGGGGAAAAGTGCGCAAACCTCTGCAGAGTGTATAAACTAATCATGGTTAGCCATGTCCCCGGTTATGGACATCTTGAGTATCTAGTACTTGGGTTATCATGTGAATCTCATCATGTTACTTTAATTAATTTTTTTGAGTTTTAATGATGATGCTTAATTGGTATTGAGAGGGTGTCTACAATCTTAATGTTTACACTCTTAATGTTTAACAACCACCATGATAGTTAAATAAAATTTATTCCTTTGCAGTAGGGAAAAATTGGATTTACGCAAAACTGTAACCATAGAGCTTTCCACCAGCCATATATGCATGTAGTATGGCCTATTTCTGTTCATTCCTCTCTATGTGTTACATTGCCAGCAAATTCCATGTGCTGACCCGTTTTCGGGCTGCAACGTTCATGTTGCAGATTTTTCAGACGACGAGTAAGGTGCCTTAGGTCGTGGTTCTATACTCAGTGATGCCTTTGGAGTTGATGGACTCACTTATCTTCCAAGCCTTCCGTTGTTATCGTTATTAGATGGCCTTAACCCATACTTATTGTAATAAGTTCTCTTTTGAGACATTCAATGTAATAAGTGTGTGATTTCTACTCTGTTATAAATCCTTTTTAGTACTGTGCGTGTCAGGATTACTGATCCAGGGATGACACTAAAGCACAGAGATCAGACTGTTTGAGGTCTGGTCGCTACATTATCTAGTCGCTATGTGGTATGTCTTCTCATCAGAAATTCAAATTCTAAATAGTCCATTAATTATCTCTTGTTGGTTCCTTTTAATTGCCTCTTGTCTATCTTTAATTGGTATCACATTATGGGGGAGTAATGTGCTATGTGCATATGACAAACCTAGAAAATGTGTACGTCTGAGATATTGTCACCTAGAATTGATATTGTAATTTATCTTGTTCCTAGGTGGCATGTTAGCTCTACAAGTTGCAATTTGCTTGTGTTTGGAGTGAAGATGATGTTGGATATCCTTGCTTTCTACCAACGGGAATTATTTCCAAATACTTCTTGTCTTATGACAATTGGTACTCACTTATGTGCGGTAAAAATTATTGATCATCTTTACATTGGCCTTTGCTTTTATTTGCCTTGTCTCTTGCCTAGGAATGTATCAACTCCCTTTGTCTTCCATAACACTTGTGGATCTTGTTTTTTTCTTGATCTTGTCCAGTTTTTCTAGATATAGTGAAAGTGGTGATCCCACCTTGTGCATTTTGTATTCAAATACAAATTCTCTATAATGCACTAGGCTTGGGGGAGCTATCCTATTTTCTATAAAACACTCATCTTGCGATCCTTATCAAGTGTGTGTTGGTGGAAGGCAAGCGGTTTTCATTTTGGTACTTTGTGCCATCATGAAACTTTTAGAGAGCTTGGTTTGTTTGGAACCATCCTCTCTTTTGGGAGTTTGATATTTTTTTTATTTTGAGTATATCAATGGATATCTCATTCCTTGATGTATCTTTTATGGATATCCTCCAAGTGATGATTTATTCATTTGGTATCTTTTCTTCGCTTGGTATTTCTTTGTCTTTTGGTCTCGGTTCTTGAAAGCCTTGAGCATGCATATTTACTTCTTGTAGTTTCTTTGGCATGCTTTCTTTCTTTGACCCAATATATAGGGGGAACTCCACCAAGTCTCAAATTGTATGAGATGTGCATGAAATTCATTTTCATATCTATATGCACATATTTATGTGGAGTTTGTCCTATGTGTTGTTGGATCTCTAACTCTTTGGTCCCAATGAGTTTGGGTAACATTTTTGTTTGTGCTGTTGTTCCAGGAACAAGTGGAGATGCATTGGATGCTCGACTCACTCACAAGGAAGGTGTTGTCACCATGTGCTTATTGGAGTCAAGCTAGGATGATCAATTAACTACTTTGTACCTTCAATTGGTATCTCCTACATCCTTCCAATGTTATCTCGGTAACAAGTATCTTCGTATACTTCATGCACACATTTCTTGCATCAACCTTGTGTAGGTTGTATCATGGCATGTTATCCATTCTTTCTTGTGATACTTGTTTCCTTTCTCAAAGCATCCCAACAATGATGTCTTGTTGCTAGTTGTGATGTCTTTGATGTTCGTGTGCTTGGAATACATTTATATACAATAAGACCATATCTAGCCATGTGCTATTCTCTCAAGCAAATATCTTATTGGTATATGTATGACTTCCTTTTGGATATCTTGTTCCTTCATGTTGTAACTATTTCGGGGGTACATCCTTCTTTGTAGATATATATCATCATGATTTCGTCTACCTAGAACGTTATACACTTGAGAAAATTACATCTCTAGATGATGTACTTTCTTTCACGTCCACCTTGTCTTTCTTTTGTTATTTGTTGGGTGGCTCCGTGAAAGCTTTTGCCTTGAGTGTGTGTCTTATCTCGTTGCATCTTGATGCACTCTTGTGTGGTGAAGATCATTTTCCTCATGCTTATCTTTACGAGGCTTTTTCCACCTTAATTGGTATCCCTCGTCTTGATGAGGCTTTCATCTTCTATCTTCACCACGGGTTGTCACAAGCACAGGTTCTCTATTTTCTTATTAGTAAGCTTGTGAACCCATTTGCTAGTTGTGTGTGGGAATGATAGGCCTTGTACCGTGTGCCTCATTCTTTCAAGACTTTATTGATGCTTGATGCTCATCCGTACATTAGTCTTCTCAAGTGCATTGCCTTGACTCACACATATCTTTTTGGTTGAGACCATTCTTATAAGTTGCCTCTTTTACATGTTGCTCAACCATGTGTTTGTTTCTTGTGCTAGGCTTTATTTCCTACATGCTCACTTTCTCTTGTTGTGAGTTTCTATTGATTTTCGAGGAGTGATGATCCTATTTTGTGCACTTGGTATCATAATACAAAATATTATTATGTGTGCACAAATCATGGGGAGATTCTCTAGTTTCTTTAGATCACTCCTTTGCTCTTCTCATAATATCCTTTATTCATGCATGCGTCTCGTAGGTTCATTGGCCTAGTTGGTTCAATTGGTATCTTTTGATAGCTTTCTTCAATTGGTATCTTTTGATTGCTTGATTGCTTGTTTCTCTTTTTTTATGTCTTTGTGGCATATCATTCTTTTGCTATCTTTGTGCCTCAATATAGTTTGTGTTCCTCCAAGTATTTACCTTTGGATATATGTGTGTTGCATTCCACTCACTTGTTGAGAATACACAATTTATGGAGGACCACAATTTATATTGGCCATCTAAGCTTTTTGCCCATTTTGGCAATCGATGCCAATGGGGGAGAAGTTTCAGAGAGTTTTCTGGAGAAGTTTAGAGAGTTGTCTCTTCTGGCTTTGGTTTGTTCCTAAGCATACGCATATCCTACGCATGCATTATTGGTTGTTGCATGGCATGGTGATGCATAATTTCTTATATAAACTCTCTTGAAAGTGATTGTCATCAATTACCAAAATGGGGGAGATTGAAAGGACATGCGGTGCCCCCATGTGTGGTTTTGGTAATCGATGACATTCTCTATGGACTAATGGTTGCATTGAGTTATATTTGAAGGATTTTTCCATATGCATTTCTTGAAGTCCATGTGTTGGTTTCAAGGAGTTTATGTGTTGACCAAGGTGCTATTAAGGCATTATCCGAAGATTGGTCATGTGAGTGTTGAGCTTATTGCAAGCATGTCTTGAAGAAGAAGATTGTGTGATCATTCATGTTTACCTTCAAGACATCATCCAAACAAAGAGAGTTGGAAAGATTCAAGGTTGATCAAGACTAAGTCAAGAGTGAATCAAGTTGATCAACTGACAAAGCGTAAAGATGTACCGAGAGGGATCAAGTGATCACATGGTATTGTAAGCATTGTCCATTGCACTTTGTGTACTAACCCATGGTATATGTGAGAGTTCTATGTGGGGTTAGGTACGTGTCCATGGGCTTGCGTCAAGAGGAAGATATCATACAACCCATGGAAAGGATGACATCAAGTGGTGATCGTCATCAAGATTGTCATGTGCAAGTTCAGGTGGAGCATCACGAAGAGATCAAGTTCTTGAACCTTGCCATCCATTTTGGTGTCAATGGACTTGTGAAGATGTGTCGAAGAGTGGGTCACCCATAGTGGAGTATGGGGGAGCAATCATCTAGTCTCCATCGACCCAACGCAATCAAGAAAGGTGGTCCATCTTAAGGAGGACAAGATCATCATCATATAGCTCAAGTGGATCATGTGCAAGGCAAAGGTTTTCCCTTTATAGGTTTCTATTTTACCGGTCTCATGGTGGTAGTTGGGATACCGGGTTATAGGATCGTTTGCCGTACTATCAAGGGGGGCTCTCAAGTTGGTAGCTTGATCGTATCATTAGTAGAGAGCTCAAACCATTGCATCCTTGCATCATGTTTCTTGGTTCTTGTTTGGTTCTCTTTGTGAGTCTTAGAGCTTATGGTCATCTTGATGACAAGCTTGAGTTCATCGAAAACGGAGTTCGCATGCGTCTTCTATGATGTTTTCGGTGTTGGAGGTTTTACCGGTCTTATCCGAGGAAGGGTTCTCACCATTTTATTATGGGCCTTTTTTCATTTTCTTCTTATTGATATTTCTTTCAAGATTGTGTTATCCCATGTTGCTAGCTTTCCAACAAACTTGGTTTCGTCGAATTCGGAGTCCGTTTGCAGAAGTTGTGGTAGTTTTGGTGTTCTGAAAAGGCTGCAGCGGTACTACCGCACACAGGAGCGGATGTAATTTTTTACTACCGCTCTTGGGAGCGGTACTACCGCGGCTACTTCCGTGGCTACTTCTGCTCGACCAAAAGCTTGTCACAAGTCCAGTGGTGGTAGGCATGGATGTACTTTTTTAGTACTGCTCGCCAGTAGTAGTACCGCTACCCTTAGCGGTAGTACCGCTACCCCTAGCGGTAGTACCGCTCTGTGTGGGCTGTGAGCATAACGTTTGGATTTTTCCCCACCTATAAAAGGGGGTCTTCTTCCCCATAGAACCTTATCTCTTGAGCTCTTGTTCTTCCCCCATTGTTGACCTTCTTCGAGCTTTCTAACTCTCAATCCCTCCATGGATTCTTGCTAGTTTTTGAGGGCAAAGAGAGAGGAGATCTAGATCCACATTTCCACCAATCACTTTCTCCTCTATGTGAGGGGAACCCCTTGGATCTAAATCTTGGAGTTCTTGGTGTTCTCCTTTTCGTTCTTCCTCTCATTTTCCTCCCTAGCATTTGTTGCTTTTGTGGGATTTGGGAGAGAAGGACTTGGGCACTCTGTGTGCCCTTGCCATTGCATTTGGTGCATCGGTTTGAGTTCTTCGCGGTGATACGTGGAAGTTACAAGTTGAGAAGCTTATTACTCTTGGGTGCTTGGTACCCTTGAGCTTGTTCCTCTTGGGTGCTTGGGCGCCCTAGACAGTTGAGGTCACTTCGGAGCCATATTCCATTGTGGTGAAGCTTCGTGGTGTCGTTGGGGAGATAGCCCCGACCTTTGTGGTGTTCGGAGATCAATCATTATGGTGTAAAGCTCCGGGCAAGCGTCGGGGTCTCCAATTAGGTTGTGGAGATCGCCCCGAGCAATTTGACGGGTTTCGGTGACCACCCCCAAGGGTTGCTAAAGTGTACGGGTTCGGTGACCACCCCCAAGGGTTGCCATTTGTATTGGTTCGGTGATCGCCCTCAAGGGTCCCTTAGTGGAATCACGGCATCTTGCATTGTGCGAGGGCGTGAGGAGATTACGGTGGCCCTACTGGCTTCTTGGGGAGCATTGTGCCTCCACACCGCTCCAAACGGAGATTAGCATCCGCAAGGGTGTGAACTTCGGGATACATCGTCGCCTCCGCGTGCCTCGGTTATCTCTTACCAGAGCTCTTTACTTATGCACTATACTTTGTGATAGCCATATTGTTTCTTGTCATATATCTTGCTATCACCTAGTAGTTTATCTTGCTTAGCATAAGTTGTTGGTGCACATAGGTGAGCCTAGTTGTTGTAGGTTTTGTGCTTGCCAAATTAACCGCTAGGTTTATTCAGCATTTGTTCAAGCCTAAACCGTAATTATTTTAAAGCGCCTATTCACCCCCCCCCCTCTAGGCGACATCCACGATCTTTCACCAAGGCTAAGATTCAACTACATGCAGCCCTGCTTGTGATTCTTCGCCTCGACATTGTGCAAGAAGAGCGGATTCTTTCTCCCGAGGAACGTGACTTACGTTCTAGGCTCAAGCGGAGGGTTATTAGTTTGGCGGTGCTTGAGAGGGCTAGGAAAAGACAATGTGCCAGGATTTCAAATCTGAGGGATGGTGATGCAAACACCAGATTCTTTCATCGCCGCATCAATGCCCGAAGACGGAAAAACCACATTCATCATATCAAACATGCACAAGGGTGGGTGACTGAACATGAGGTAAAAGAGAAGATCATCCATGACCACTTCTCTAAGGTCATGGTGAGGAGAGGCACGTGCAACAAAGACTTTAATTGGGAGGAGCTCGGCACCGAGCCCCGTGACTTGCATGACCTTGGAAACACCATCACGGAGGACGAGGTGTGGGAGGCCATTAAGGAGATGCCTGGCATAAGGCGCCTGGACCGGATGGCTTCACGGGGACCTTTTTCAAAAAGTGTTGGGGAATCATCAAGCATTCGGTCATGAGGATTATTCAACGCTTCGATTCCCTACACACCTCCAACTTGCAATGGCTCAATTTCGCCAATGTCGTTCTCTTGCCCAAGAAGGAGGGTGCGGAAGGCATCTATGATTGTAGACCTATTAGCCTCGTCCACGCAACTGCCCAAATTATTGCCAAAGTTCTCTCACTTCGGCTGGCCCCCCACATGAACGACCTTGTCTCAAACACTCAGAGTGCCTTCATCAAGAGAAGAAGCATACATGATAACTTCATGTGTGTTTGAAATTTTGCTAGACGCCCGCACAAGTGCAAAACCCCAGCTCTTCTGTTCAAGCTTGACATCAAGAAGGCTTTTGACTCAATCAAGTGGGAATCCATCCTTGATCTGCTTCAACGGTTGGGGTTCCCCGATGAATTCCGGCCTTGGATTGTCGTGCTTCTATCCTCATCTTCATCTCAGATCCTTTTAAATGGGTTGCCCGGCCCTCCAGTGAAGCATAGGTGCGGACTTAGGCAGAGGGTCTGCCTCGACAGCCCGCTCTCGTCCTCCTATTCATCGGGCCCTTGTCGTCCTCGTCGGCATGAGGAGCGAGACACGATGAGGCAGAGGTGCGTGGAGCGAGCGAGGGGCTAGATGGTTCAGTTACGTTAGGGCTTGGGTCATGTGAGAGGTTGGGGCGGACGAGGTGTTATGGTTTCTTTGGGGGTATTTTGATGCTATTTTTTGGGGAGAACACTGGTTTTTCTAGCGTGGACGGGATCACGTGAAGAAAATTTGTGGAGTTAGGAATCACACGAGGGGAGGGAGTAAAGAACAAACCAACAACGTACGAACTGCTCCATTTGGAGTAGAGATATTGGAGATCAATCCATAGCCTAACCTCCCTATAATCCTATGCCTTCTGGCCTTTATTAACACGCACGTGCCCCTACTAAACGCGTACATTTAAGCCTCTCATTTTACATGGTATATAGAGCTAGTCTCTTCCATCGCATATAGGGTTATGTCTTCCTCCACCTCCATCGCCATGGCAAACCCCTCTCTCGCATCTCTCGGCCCCACCGTCACCGAGAAATTGACTCAGGAGAACTTTCTTGTTTGGAAGGCGCAGGTGTTGCCACACATCAAGGTAGCAGGCGTGGTGGGCTACATCAACGACTCTGTCCAGGAGCCTCCCACAGTGATCATCTCCGAGAAGGAGGTCTCGGGCAAGAAAGAAACCACCTCTGCGCCCAACCCTGAACACGCTGTGCGGGTCACCCAAGATCAGTAGGTGCTCACGTTTCTGCTTGAATCTCTCTCCCGTGAAGTTTTGCTGCAGGTTAGCACCTTCACGACCGCAGCAAGCATCTAGACAGATCTCCTTGAGACTTTTTCGTCGCAATCTCGGGCACGCGTCATCTAGCTTCGATCACAGCTCGAAAACACTCGCAAGGGAGATCTCTTGACAGCCTCCTACTTCATCAAGATGAAGGGGATTGCTGACGAGTTGGCAGCAACCGGCAAGGCACTCAACCAGGATGACATCGTCTCGCACATACTCCAGGGCCTGCTGCATGAGCCGGACTACAACGGTTTCGTCTCTACAACCTCAACGTGCACCATCACCGATCAGCTGATCGGGCTCGGCGAGCTGTTCTTGCTTCTTCTTGCAGCCGAGGCACGGATGGTCACGCAAAACGCTGCATACTCCGGCAACCTTGTTGCTAAGGGTGGGAACCGTGGCACCTATGGTCGCTTTGGTGGAGGCAACAATGGCGGCACCGGCGGAAACAATGACGTTCGTGGCTACAACAACAACAACAAGAACGACGCCTCATGCTACTCCAACAACGGCAACACATCAGCTGCTGGAGGTTTCCAGTGGTGCGCCGCTCCAGGGAGGTGGTGACCACGGTGATCGCAAACAGTGTCGGATCTACAAACTTGAGGGCCATGGTGCTTGGTGTTGCAAGAAGCGCTAGGATCGTGGCTACAACAACAACATCCGGAACCCTGCTGGTGGCAACAACGGTGGGGGCAACGGTGGTGGCGGTGGAAACCGTTCGGCCAACACCGCCCACACATATGGAGCAGATACCAACTGGTATCTTGACACCGGCGTGACTGACCACGTGACCGGAGAATTGGAGAAGCTTGTTTATTCGTGATCGTTACACCAACAACGAACAAATCCACACTGCGAGTGGTCAAGGTATGGACATTGCACGTTGGTCACTTGGTTCTATCTACTCCTTATGGCTCCTTGAATTTAAACAACATCCTTCATGCTCCTAGTGCTGACAAAAGTCTTCTTTCTTCTTATCAACTTATGAAAGACAATCATGTTTATCTTGAACTTCACCCTGAACTTTTTTCTGTCAAGGATCTGGCCACCCGGCTAACAATTCTTCGAAACAGGAGTAGACGGGGCTTGTTCCCCGTGACTGGTCAACAGAGTGCTCCTCAATGTCAAGTTCTTGCTGCCATCAAACCGTCCACTTCTCGATGGCGCAAACACTTAGGCATCCATCGCTCCCGGTAGTTCAGAAAATTCTTCGAGATTTTGATATTCCAGTGTCAAATAAACAAGATCATCTTTTAGTTCGTGATGCATATCAGATGGCCAAGAGTCATCAAATTCCATATTCTCGTTCTGCTACTGAGTCAAAAGCTCATTTAGAGCTCGTTTTTTTGGATGTTTGGGGTTCCATACCCGTGTGTGTAGGAAGGCAAAAATATTATGTGAGTTTTATTGATGATTTTAGCAAGTTCAGTTGGATCTATTTGCTCAAAAAAATATCTGATGTGTTTCAGAAATTCCATCCCCTTCAACAACATGTTGAACGCCTTTCGCATGATTATTGCTATGCAAACGAACTAGCGGTCAATATAAAAAACTCAACTCCTTTTATGAGCATATTGGCATCACCCATCATGTTTCATGTCCCCATGATCAACAACAGAATTGATCCTCTGAACAAAAACATAGGCACATTGTAGAGGTTGGGCTTTCCCTTCTTGCTTATGCCTATATGCCTTTGAAATTTTGGGATGAGGCATTCCTCACCGTTGTTTACCTTATTAATCGTGTCCCTAGTTGAGTGATAAAAAATCAAACCCCACTAGAACGTCTCTTTGGTACTAAACCGAACTACACTTTTCTCCGCATTTTTGGGTGTGCCATTTGGCCAAATTTGCGTCCTTTCAACAAACACAAACTCGAGTTTTGCTCGAAACAATGTGTGTTCTTGGGCTATAGTAGCCTTCATAGAGGATATAAATGCTTGGATGTCCTCGGGCCGTGTTTATATCTCTTGTGATGTAGTCTTTGATGAACAAAGGTTTCCCATTTGCCTCACTTCATCCCAATGTGGTGCCCAACTCCGCAAAGAACTCATTCTCTTGCAATCTCATCTCCTAACTTCACCGAGTTTTGTTCAAGGGGGAGTAGTAGATCCTACTGGCCACATGTCAATGACTAATGATATCTTTGATAAAAACTCCATTGAAAGTGTGCAGGAAACAGGACAAGAAAATGGTGAAGCAATGGGTGAAAACACGTATGATTTTATGCAGCGGCAAACGAATGAAATAGTCACGGGGAATCAGAGCGCCGCTTCAGGTGTTGATAGCGCCGGGAGTGTCTCCTCGGGATCCTTCCCTGCAGCAGCTGCAGATGGGCGCCAGCTGGTTCGCGGTCTCCTGGCCAGGCGGCACCCGTGCCAGGCTCGGGTGGGCCATCCTCACGCGTTCTCGGTCGGGTCGCGTCCGCGCCTGACGAATGCCCACATGTCAGGGGCGGGACGGGGCGCACGGGTGCTAGTGCGCCGCTGTCTCCTCGGTCGCTCTCGTCCAGGGAGGAACCGCCAAGTGGCAGTTCCAGAGCAGAGGCAGCGCTTGCTCACTCCGATTCGCTGGTGGCGGATCACAGATCACTATAGGAGTCGCCACAGGAGTCTAGCTCCGGTTCTTTTGAGGCTGATTCCGGATCTGCTGCATCATCTTCGTCAAACAGACTTCAACTTCAGATTGCACGACCATCTCCACCACCACATGTGCGTGCCCACACCAGGTCACAAAGCGGTATTATCAAATCAAAAATATATAAGGATGGTCGTATTCATTGGGGTTCTTTTTGTGCAACAGGTGAGCCGACAAATTTGGAAGCTTTAGGTGAACCCAAATGGAAGGAGGCAATGATTAAGAATATGTTGGCCTAATGGAGAATAAAACATGGCGTCTGGTCCCAGTAGTTAGAGGCAGAAATGTGATTGACTGCAAATGGGTCTATAAGGTAAAAGGAAAATCTGATGGCACTATTGACAGGTACAAGGCACGTCTAGTTGCCAAAGGTTTCAAACAGAGGTATGGGATTGACTATGAGGACACGTTTAGTCCCGTAGTAAAAGTTGCTACTATTAGATTAATTCTTTCAATTGTGATGAGCCACAAGTATAGGGGATCTATCGTAGTCCTTTCGATAAGTAAGAGTCGAACCCAACGAGGAGCAGAAGGAAATGACAAGCGGTTTTCAGCTAGGTATTCTCTGCATGCACTGAAATTATCGGTAACAAATAGTTGTGTGATAAGATAATTCATAACGGGTAACAAGTAACAAATGTAACTAAGGTGCAGCAATGTGGCCTAATCCTTTTTGTAGCAAAGGACAAACCTGGACAAACTCTTACATAAAGCAAAGCGCTCCCGAGGACACATGGAATTGTTGTCAAGTTAGTTTTCATCATGCTCATATGATTCGCGTTCGTTACTTTGATAATTTGATATGTCGGTGGACCGCTGCTTGGATGATGTCCTCACTTGGACAAGCCTCCCACTTATGATTAACCCCTCTCGCAAGCATCCGCAACTACGAAAGAAGAATTAAGATAAATCTAACCATAGCATGAAACATGTGGATCCAAGTCAACCCCTTACGAAGCAACGCATAAACTAGGGTTTAAGCTTCGGTCACTCTAGCAACCCATCATCTACTTATTACTTCCCAATTCCTTCCCCTAGGCCCAAATCATGGTGAAGTGTCATGTAGTCGATGTTGACATAACACCACTAGAGGAAAGACAACATACATCTCATCAAAATATCGAGCGAATACCAAATGCACATGATTACTTATAACAAGACTTCTCCCATGTCCTCAGGAACAAACGTAACTACTCACAAAGCATATTCATGTTCATAGTCAGAGGCTTATTGAATATCATTAAGGATCTGAACATATGATCTCCCAGCGAATAAACCAACTAGCATCAACTACAAGGAGTAATCAACACTACTAACAACCCACAGGTACCAATATGAGGTTTTGTGACAAAGATTGGATACAAGAGATGAACTAGGGTTTGAGAGGAGATGGTGCTGGTGAAGATGTTGATGGAGATTGACCCCCTCTCGATTAGAGGATCGTTGGTGATGACGATGCCTTCGATTTCCCCATCCAGGAGGGAAGTTTCCCCAGCAGAACAGCTTCGCCAGAACCCCAGATTGCTTCTACCCAGGTTCCGCCTCGAGAAAGCGGCGCTTCATCCCGAAAGCTTCCGTACGATGTTTTCCAGGTCAAAACCCTCCAGATAGCAGAAGATGGGCACCGGAGACCTGCCAGGAGGCCCACAAGCCCTAGGGGTGTGCCCCCAAGCTTGTGGCCACCTGGTGGGTCCCCTCTGGTATTTTCTTTGCAATTTTTTTTGATATATTCCAAAATAATTCTCTGTAAATTTTCAGGACTTTTGGAGTTGTGCATAATAGGTCTATCAGATTTGCTCCTTTCCGGTCCAGAATTCCAGCTGCCGGCATTCTCCCTTTCCATGTAAACTTTGTAAAATAAGAGAGGAAAGAGATAAGTATTGTACCATAATGTGTAATAACAGCCCATAATGCAATAAATATCAATATAAAAGCATGATGCAAAATGGACGTATCAACTCCCCCAAACTTAGACCTTGCTTATCCTCAAGCGAAAGCCGATATCGATAAATATGTCCACATGTTTAGATATAGAGGTGTCGATAAAATAACACTACTGCAGGATGCTGCTAACGCGACACTACGATCAGAGACCCTTCGATGAAACTGTGTGTGATGCCATAATCACAAACGATGGTGTAAAATAACTGTAAAAATGGTGCAAAACGTTTGCGATGGAGGATGCAACACGGTTCAGATTTTAGTTGCGTGTGCGATGTAGGGCACACGGTTCAGCTCAATGAATTGTTTGCGATGATGAGGAACAAAAGAAACGGGCAGCCAGATGAAGGTGTGTGTGTGATGTACATCATACGGTTCACTCGGATGAACTGTTTGTGATTAGGAAACACAAAAGAAACGGTTAGCCAGATCTAAGGTGTTAGGGATATACGGCATGCGGTTCACTCGGATGAACTGTTTGCGTTGAGACATGAGAACATAAACGGTTCAAATTAACAAGATGTGTGTGATACGAGGCAAACATGTCTGTAATCGGAAACATGTGCTAAGACCAATAACAACACAAACGATTACTGCTAACAAGCCGTTGTGTTGTGAGCAAACGATTGCTGGTATACAATTGTGAGTGATTGATGAAAACATCACTGACGGGTTCCATTGTGTAGCCCGTGTGCGATATGATTTTCTTTGTCCGCACAACATCTACGCTCTGTCTACAGAGCATCAACATATATACTTAAAAAGACAACATTGCATAACCAAATTAAGCATACAATTACACAAGTGACTACACACATAACATTTGCACACACCAAAGTAAGCAATTACATGCATACTAAAGTAGGAGAAACGAGGATCTAATCATCTACTTATTGTTGCGATGATGCTTGCCATTGCTCTGCTTCCGACTGGATCCCTGGCCGTTTTGGGGAAGGAGGCACTTCCTCATGTCAATTATCCGTCTGCACATTTCGTAGCTCGTGTACGCCTCCTTGGCCGCGTACACGACGTGAGCTTTGTCGAGTTTCTCCATCCAGGCCGAGTGCCAGGCACGCTTGTCCTTGTTGCACGAATCCTTCATGTCTCTGTAGTAGGGGTCGATGATGGCCTCGGCGAGGTGAACCAGTTAGTCCTTCTCATGCTCCTTGCTGCCCCTGATCTTGTATCGGACCTGTATGTCGACAAGATTCTAGCAGGCGATGCCCAAATTCTCGAGCGCCTTTACATCGTTGGTGATGTCCACCTTAGCGAACATGTAGTGGGGGCTGTTGACAAACTTGGCGAAACGCTCGCAAGGCCTTGTGGCCAGGCAGTAGTGGTAGATGTGGGCGACGACGACCTTGGGACGAGATCCGGCACGAGCGCAGGTGTACTCGAGGTCGAACCCGACCACCTTGTACTTCTCCGCGGCAAGCAACAGCTCCATGATGTGGATGGAGTGCTCCACCCAGACTGGGTCGTTGGTGTACACCACCGAGAGGTCCATGAACCTTCTGTGGGTGTCCACCATGCCACGCATGGTGAACTGCTGCTCGTCGTCGGCAGCTGCTCGGAGCGCCATTGGAGCCGCGCAGGATACCCTCTAAGAATTTCTCATGGTGGGTGTGCTTCTTGCAATGGTGGGGCGCGATCGAAAGGTTGAAGAGACACACGGGTAGGTTAAATGGCCGCTGTAATAAATGGGGGCCGGCCGTCCTACAATCATCACGTCTTGTCATGGCGTTCATACCGGAGGATTCCAGTGCACGCCAACACTGAACCACAAGCGTGGGCTTGAAGAGGAGCCAAATGTATCGTCGGTGAGCCTGTTCCCGCGCTACCGCGCTGTTTACCACGCAAGCTTCCCGCCCGACTAGTTTGGCCACGCGTCGGCTAGAAGAGGGACAAATCATGGGCGTTTATTCGCAAAAAGCTTTATAAAAATGAAGTGTGTGGAATGACTTCGGTCATAAGTTTACCCTTGGGTGATGAGGTCAAAGTTACACAGAAGGGTGATGATGGACACTCGAGTGAGATAATTAATTCTGCGCTCTATAGTGCACATGGTGGAAGAAACCAACTGTGTGCAATAATGTCGAAGATCGTAGTCGAGTTAGCTATACAAATCGTGTGCTGTGATCAACAAGGTAAATTGATTCGAGAATGGTTAATAAAATCTAAGACAATTGCATATTAAGGTCAAAATAGTGCTAGCAATATACAAGTCTCATACGATGCCATTTCAACAATTATACCACAAAAGCTCAAAATGTTACAAGGTTCAAATTCCAGAGTTATATGGCTCAAATTCGAAGATTACAAGGTTCAAACTGATATTATAAATGAAATTCAGCTCATCACCGCAAACGCCAGACCGATCCGCTGAACATAGATATCAGAGAGGTTCAAACTAATATCACCGCTTCTAAGTCTGGCTTCGAAACCTCACAATTTTTGCAAAGGGGCCAGCCACTGAGAAGTCATGTATGGGATTGACACTACGACTTCCGATTACTCTGTCATCTGAAGTTCCAAAATGAAATTCAGCATTTTTGGAGCCTAGTCCATTCTGCCGTAGGCGTCGGCGCTGATCAACAAACCATTCATTTTTGTGAAATAAATGTAGGGCAAACCTCATTTCCTTCAGTACCAATGCTTTGAGAACAAAGAACCTGGCGAATATAATCTCCGGTAAGGTCCCTCGGTAGGAGTTCAAAGTAGTTTCTGAGAGGTGAAGATCTAGGCATTCGACGTGATTGTTATATTGTATCACATTATCCACCACTGGGCCTAATCTTATCTGCAAAAGAAGAAAACGTGTTAGTGCCTACATGCAGTTTTGAACATTACTACAGGCCTGGCTATTTGGTTTGCAGGATTTGTAAAGTGCACTAACATGCCATCTTTGTTCTGACATGATTAACATGGTCATTTGATTACATTCTAGAAAAATGTAGCCTTCTTCACAAAAGGTTAGAGTGGATGAAAAGTTCCCTAAGAAAACTAGTACAGATGAATCCAAAGGAGAAATGCTTATTGATTGTAACCATATGGATCAAGCAACCAATATGGGGGGGGGGGGACATGTATGTACTGAAATCCTCCAAAAGAACCTTCATAAATCATAGTAGATTGTCATCGTAAACTTGGAAAAAGGTGTCACAAATTGAACTGCCTTATGGTTAACATTTAACAGGAGAGGAACATCACCTCGATATATAGCTTCTCCAGGCACGGAAAGCATCTCAGGAAACTGACAACTTGCTCCAGGTCGGTCCCGATAGATTCTAGTGCCAAGACCTTCACTGTGCGCAGTTTTGGGGTCAAGCTTGTCTAAATCATTTTTTGAATGACAGACGAACAAACATCTTAAAAATTAGAAATAATGTTAATTTGTAGAAGGAGAGGTAGAAGGCGGCTGTTGTACCTGAACGGGTGTGGATCCAATAACAAGTTCGGAGCATTTGTCAGACGAGTAGCCCACCACTGTGAATTTCGGCGCAAAAATGACATTTATTCTTGTTGGACCTTCTTGATCAACTACAAGTAATCTCTCAAGTGCAGGTGTGTCCTTGATGACCATACCGTGGTACACATATTGTGATGTCTTCCTGCCGCGCCAGCAACACACATAAATAGTCCGAAGAGTCATTGAGGTGATGTGGAAGGTACTCAACCCATTGATCACCTGAAGACGAAGGTACTCGAGTGCAGTACAGTCCATGGAGCAGGCTCTCCATGTCACACTTTGAGAGGCTGACGGCGACGAGCTCGAGGTGCTTCAGTCGTGGTAGAATAAGAGCGGGCCTGTCATTAAGGGGCAGGAAATGGCAGTTCCTGAACTTGGCGGCGCGCAGCGTGGGCGCGAGGCCGAGTGCGGACGTTGGCAGCGATCGTATATGCCCATCATCAAAAGTGAGCTCCTCGAGCTGATCTAGGGCGGGGGATCGGAACCAGTCGTCAAGCATGGCTCGGTCCTTGCCGTTGGAACGGAACTTGCCCATTCTAAGGCCTTTGGTTGGGCCAAGGTGACTGTCGAGGATCTTGGAGAATGCATCAAGCTTTTGTGATAGCCATGGCAGATCTCGTGGGTGTCTGAGGTCGAGAGGGCTGGAGTTCCATAGGGGCACCACCGCCGGGAAGGAGGGTTGTCCGTGCCCCATACTTGATTGGGAGGAGGGAGATGATGACTCTCAACATATCATCGGGGAGGCTGCTGATTAAGTCTAGGCCTGCTGGAGTCGCTTGCGGTTCTAGCTCGCCCCGCCTCCGCTTGTTGGCAGCCCCGTTCTCCACCTCCGGAGTCTCCTTGTCAGCGGCACTTTCTGATAGAAATGGGAGTACAGGGAATATTTAGTTAAAACAGGGCAACAGAAAAGTGTATTGGTAACTAGAAGTTATTAGGTAGGAATATAGTAAGAAAAGGAAATAACAATTGGTTGCTTAAATACTACACAATTCATTTGACATTGCTGGGTAAGTCAACATATGCAAATAGTTGAAAAGAAAACTTACTTCAAACAAAGTCTGGACGGATGATTTTGTCGAGAAAGTTAGCATATATCTCATGACCAGGCCCTTTTATGTGCAGTGCAGTTTTAGTGCCGACTTTTCGAAGACATAAAACTTTGCAATTTCATTCCAAAAGCCAAGTACAAAATGGGAGTCACCACGTTCATCAAGTCTTAGAGTAGCAACAATTGTAAATCCATGGTTTGTGTGCAGTATGACATCCGTGGAGCCTTGATCTATGTAAAGGGAAAAATTGTGCACTACATAATCTGTTGCATAGCGAGGGATGTTCTGCAGAAAATGGTAGGACTGTTAAAGAAAATATGGTAACATGCAAATATGGGCCCAAATTCAAAGAACTGTACAGCACTTGAAATCGAAGGACAAAAATCTATAATTAAACAGATAGGGTAAACATGATGTCATGGAAAAATGAGAGTAATCGAACGAACAATACTTCATTAATTTGCCTAATATAGAAAGAATAGGGGGAAAATCCCTTTTGACGTATATGGTGCATGTAGCACCTTTTATCCAAATGTAGCAATATTGAGAATATGTTCAGGAAAGTAGGCCATGCCAACCGATTTAGGGTGAGATTAAACATACCGCACGCGTGCTCAAGTTATCTGGTACGGAGAGATGGAATTTCTGGCAGCGGTCGCAAAGTCCTGAAGTGTCGGCGCACTGTACATTCTATGAATGAAAGAAAACCCTCAAATCAGCTCGAATAAAAATGAATTCACGGTGATTTCCGCCGGGTGATTAAAGGAGACAGATGAACTGGGATAAGAGATGAGATAATATCTCGCTAAATTAGTTACCTTGTCATCCATGAGAAAGAACCCTCAGTACGACAGATTCCCCAACCAAGCGGAGCTGGGTCGACCGCGAGCAGCGTCGAGAAAGTCAATGGCGATAGGCGACGGCAAGCGAAAGCGGTGAAATGCGGTGGGCTTTGCGGGCAGCCTGGCGGCGGCAGCAGGCATCGACCTAAGTGTTTACCGCCGGTCCGCCGCGATAGGCGGTGCCATGGCATAGACGCGGAGGAGCTTGTGCAGGTGTGAATGGGGAACGTACCGGAGGGGCTGAGAGGGTGGCGGGCGGGATGAGGGTTTTTGTGACGTGGGGTTGGTGAGGGTTTTCTTTTTTCTTTTTTGAATTGGGTGGTGAGGGTTTTCTGTCCCACAAAGAATTTTGGGGGTGACGGTTTGCTAGAGCGAACCGTGTGTGATTGACGCAACCAGAAAAATGAAAGTCATTGCACACGGTTCCAATTTTGGGAACAGTGTGTGATTGACGTACTACCTCTGTCCTGGTTTATTGGTCCCCCATTGTAATTTCTACCAAAATTTGGCGAAATATTTAACATACTCAGACATAGATAATAAGCGTACACGTACATAAGCATAGATCAACCATAAGTACATAGTTCAACCATCATTAAGCATACTCAAGCGTACATAGTTCTATCCATCCACATCTCATCTCACATGCGGCCGACACGATCCTGAAGCTTCTCCAGGTACTCGGCGTACGCGCCGTGCGCCACCCTGCGAGAATACTTCTGCTTGAAGGAGCCAACGGCCCGTCCTCTTGCATGCGCCAGAACACTTAGATACGCTGGCCATGAATCTTGTGGTTGCAAAATGGGCATCCATAGCCGTCGTTCCAGGTCCTAATACGCCTGTTATGCATTCCCGCATAAAGCTCCTTTAGGATTCGCCTCTTGTACCTCCTCTAGGCATCTTCATCCTCGCTGTCCACATCGTCAGACAGCACCTATACAAATAGTAAAACAAATTTGGCATCAAATCATTGATTACATGCCGTGGAGTAGGATTAGGAATTTATGGCTATTTATTTATACATATCCAGAGATTATGGTTCGATTTTTAAACACAGTCGTCTATTGATACGTCCATTTTGCATCATGCTTTTATATCAATATTTATTGCATTATGGGCCGTTATTACACATTATGTCACAATACTTATGCCTATTCTCTCTTATTTTACAAGGTTTACATGAAGAGGGAGAATGCCGGCAAATTTGGAATTTCGGGTCGAAAAGGAGTAAATATTAGAGACCTGTTCTGCACAACTCCAAAAGTCCTGAAACTTCACGGGGGCACGTTTTGGAATATATAAAAAATACCGGCGAAAGAATCAACCAGAGGGGGCCCACATCCGGGCCACGAGGGTGGGGGGCGCGCCCCCTGCCTCGCGGGCCCCTGGCCGGCCTCCGGTGCCCATTTTCTTCTATATGTAGTCTTTCGTCCCAGAAAAAATAAAAAGAAGCTTTCGGAACGAAACACCACCGCCACGAGGCGGAACCTGGCGAAACCAATCTAGGGCTCTCAAGGAGCTGTTCTACCGGGGAAACATCCCTCCGGGAGGGGAAATCATCACCATCGTCATCACCATCAATCCTTGATACGTCTCCAACGTATCTATAATTTTTGATTGCTCCCTGCTATATTATATTCCGTTTTGGACATTATTGGGCTTTATTATACAATTTTATATTATCGTCATCACCATCAATCCTTTATATTGCCCAGAATTGCTGTTTTTTCCTATTTCAGAGTTTCGCAGAAAAAGAATATCAAACGGAGTCCAAACGGAATGAAACCTTCGGGAACGTGATTTTCGGAACGAACGTGATCCAGAGGACTTGGACCCTACATCAAGACATCATCCAGGAGGCCACGAGGTAGGGGGCAAGCCTACCCCCCAGGCGCGCCCTCCACCCTCGTGGGCCCCACGTTGTGAAGGAAATATGCCGTAGAGGCAACAATAAAGTTATTATTTATTTCCTTATATCATGATAAATGTTTATTATTCATGCTAGAATTGTATTAACAGGAAACATAATACATGTGTAAATACATAGAAAAACAGATTGTCACTAGTATGCCTCTACTTGACTAGCTCGTTGATCAAAGATGGTTATGTTTCCTAGCCATAGACATGAGTTGTCATTTGATTAACGGGATCCAATCATTAGGAGAATGATGTGATTGACATGACCCATTCCGTTAGCTTAGCACACGATTGTTTAGTATGTTGCTATTGCTTTCTTCATGACTTATACATGTTCCTATGACTATGAGATTATGCAACTCCCATTTACCGGAGGAACACTTTGTGTGCTACCAAACATCACAACGTAACTGGGTGATTATAAATGTGCTCTCTGGTGTCTCCGAAGGTACTTGTTGGGTTGGCGTATTTCGAGATTAGGATTTGTCACTCCGATTGTCGGAGAGGTATCTCTGGGCCCTCTCGGTAATGCACATCACTTAAGCCTTGCAACCATAGCAACTAATGAGTTAGTTGCGGGATGATGTATTACGCTACGAGTAAAGAGACTTGCCGGTAACGAGATTGAACTAGGTATTGAGATACCGATTGAGGGAGTCCTGGACTAGGGGGTGTCCGGATAGCCGAACTATCATCTTTGGCCGGACTCCTAGACTATGAAGACACAAGATTGAAGACTTCGTCCCTTTTCCGGATAGGACTTTCCTTGGCGTGGAAGGCAAGCTTGGCGATACGGATATGTAGATTTCCTACCAATGTAACCGTCTCTGTGTAACCCTAACCCTATTCGGTGTCTATATAAACCGAAGGGTTTTAGTCCGTAGGACGAACAACAATCATACCATAGGCTAGCTTCTAGGGTTTAGCCTCTCTGATCTCGTGGTAGATCTACTCTTGTACTACCCATATCATCAATATTAATCAAGCAGGAGTAGGGTATTACCTCCATCGAGAGGGCCCGAACCTGGGTAAAAACATCGTGTCCCTTGTCTCCTGTTACCATCCGCCTAGACGCATAGTTCGGGACCCCCTACCCGAGATCCGGCGGTTTTGACACCGACACCAATGATCGAATCTCGGGCAAGTAACATACTAATGACAAAGGGAACAACGTATATTGTTATGCGGTCTGACCAATAAAGATCTTCGTAGAATATGTGGGAGCCAATATGAGCATCCAGGTTCCGCTACTGGCTATTGACCGGAGACATGTCTCGGTCATGTCTACATAGTTCTTGAACCCGTAGGGTCCGCACGCTTAACGTTATGATGATAGCTATATTATGAGTTTATATGTTTTGATGTACCAAAGGTTGTTCGGAGTCCCGGATGTGATCACGGACATGACGTGGAGTCTTGAAATTGTCGAGACATCAAGATTGATATATTGGAAGCCTATGTTTGGATATCGGAAGTGTTCCGTGTGAAATCGGGATTTTACCGGAGTACCGGGAGGTTACTGGAAACCCCCGGCAACATAATGGGCCTTAGTGGACCTTGGTGGAAGAGAGGAGAGGAGGCCAGGGCAGGGCCGCACACCCCTCCCCCTAGTCCGAATAGGACAAGGAGAGGGGGCGGCGCCCCCTTTCCTTCCTCCCCTCCACCTCTTCCCCCTCTCTCTCCTAGTCCAACATGGAAAAGGGGGGAGTCATACTCCCGGTAGGAGTAGGACTCCTCCGCCGCCTCTCCTTGGCCGGCCGCACCCCTTGCTCCTTTATATCACGGGGCATGGGGGCACCCCAAAGACACAACAATTGATCGTTTGATCTTTTAGCCGTGTGCGGTGCCCCCTCCACCATAGTCCACCTCGATAATACTATAGCAGTGCTTAGGCGAAGCCCTGCATCGGTAGAACATCAACATCGTCACCACGCCGTCGTGCTGACGAATCTCTCCCTCAACACTCGGCTGGATCGGAGTTCGAGGGACGTCATCGGGTTGAACATGTGCTGAACTCGGAGGTGCCGTACGTTCGGTACTTGATCGGTCGGATCGTGAAGACGTACGACTACATCAACCGCGTTGTGCTAACGCTTCCGCTTTCGGTCTACGAGGGTACGTGGACACACTCCCCTCTCGTTGCTATGCATCACCATGATCTTGGCGTGTGCATAGGAATTTTTTTGAAATTACTACGTTCCCCAACAGTGGTATCCGAGCCTGGTTTTATGCGTAGATGTCATATGCATGAGTAGAACACAAGTGAGTTGTGGGCGATATAAGTCATACTGCTTACCAGCATGTCATACTTTGGTTCCGCGATATTGTGGGACGTAGCGGCCCGGACCGACATTACGCGTACGCTTACGCGAGACCGGTTCTCCCGACGTGCTTTGCACAAAGGTGGCTGGAGGGTGTCAGTTTCTCCAACTTTAGTTGAACCGAGTGTGGCCATGCCCGGTTCTTGCGAAGGTTAAAACAGCACCAACTTGACAAACTATCATTGTGGTTTTTGATGCGTAGGTAAGAACGATTCTTGCTTAGCCCGAAGCAGCCACGTAAAACTTGCAACAACAAAGTAGAGGACGTCTAACTTGTTTTTGCAGGGCATGTTGTGATGTGATATGGTCAAGACATGATGCTATATTTTATTGTATGAGATGATCATGTTTTGTAACCGAGTTATCGACAGCTGGCGAGGAGCCATATGGTTGTCGCTTTATTGTATGCAATGCAATCGCCCTGTAATGCTTTACTTTATCACTAAGCGGCAGCGATAGTCGTAGAAGCATAAGATTGGCGAGACGACAACGACGCTATGATGGAGATCAAGGTGTCGCGCCGGTGACAATGGTGATCATGGAGGTGCTTCGGAGATGGAGATCACAAGCACAAGATGATGATGGCCATATCATATCACTTATATTGATTGCATGTGATGTTTATCTTTTATGCATCTTATCTTGCTTTGATTAACGGTAGCATTATAAGATGATCTCTCACTAATTTCAAGATAAAAAGTGTTCTCTCTGAGTATGCACCGTTGCCAAAGTTCATCGTGCCCAGACACCACGTGATGATCGGGTGTGATAAGCTCTACGTCCATCTACAACGGGTGCAAGCCAGTTTTGCACACGCAGAATACTCGAGTTAAACTTGGACGAGCCTAGCATATGCAGATATGGCCTCGGAACACTGAGACCGAAAGGTCGAGTGTGAATCATATAGTAGATATGATCAACATAGTGATGTTCACCATTAAAAGCTACTCCATTTCACGTGATGATCGGTTATGGTTTAGTTGATTTGGATCACGCGATCACTTAGAGGATTAGAGGGATGTCTTTCTAAGTGGGAGTTCTTAAGTAATATGATTAATTGAACTTAAATTTATCATGAACTTAGTACCTGATAGTATCTTGCTTGTCTATGTTTGATTGTAGATAGATGGCCTGTGTTGTTGTTCCGTTGAATTTTAATGCATTCCTTGAGAAAGCAAAGTTGAAAGATGATGGTAGCAATTACACGGACTGGGTCTGTAACTTGAGGATTATCCTCATTGCTGCACAGAAGAATTACGTCCTAGAAGCACCGCTAGGTGCCGTGCCTTCTTGCAGGAGCAACACCGGATGTTATGAACGCTGGCGGAGAAAAGTCGATGACTACTCAATAGTTCGATTGTGCCATGCTTTACGGCTTAGAACCGGGACTTCAACGATGTTTTGAACGTCATGGAGCATATGAGATGTTCCAGGAGTTGAAGTTAATATTTAAAGCAAATGCCCGGATTGAGAGATATGAAGTCTCCAATAAGTTCTATAGCTGCAAGATGGAGGGGAATAGTTCTGTCAGTGAGCATATACTCAAGATGTCTGGTATAATAATCAATTGATTCAACTGGGAGTTAACTTCCGGATGATAGCGTCATTGACAGAATTCTCCAATCACTGCCACCAAGCTACAAGAGCTTCACGATGAACTATAACATGCAAGGGATGGATAAGACGATTCCCGAGCTCTTCGCAATGCTAAAGGTTGTGGAGGTAGAAATCAAGAAGGAGCATCAAGTGTTGATGGTCAACGAGACCACTAGTTTCAATAAAAAGGGCAAAGGAAAGAAGAAGGGGAACTTCAAGAAGAACAACAAGCAAGTTGCTGCTCAGGAGAAGAAACCCAAGTCTGGACCTAAGCCTAAAACTGAGTGCTTCTACTGCAAGCAGACTGGTCACTGGAAGCGGAAATGCCCCAAGTATTTGGCGGATAAGAAGGATGGCAAGGTGAACAAAGGTATATGTGATATACATGTTATTGATGTGTACCTTACTAGAGCTCGCAGTAGCACCTAGGTATTTGATACTGGTTCTGTTGCTAGTATTTGCAACTCGAAGCAGGGACTACGGATTAAGCAAACACTGGCCGAGGACGAGGTGACGATGCGCATGGGAAATGGTTCTAAAGTCGATGTGATCGCGGTCGGCACGCTACCTCTACATCTACCTTCGGGATTAGTTTTAGACCTAAATAATTGTTATTTGGTGCCAGCGTTGAGCATGAACATTATATCTGGGTCTTGTTTGATGCGAGACGGTTATTCATTTAAATCAGAGAATAATGGTTGTTCTATTTATATGAGTAATATCGGGTTGGGCCAGCAAGAAGACTTCGACTAGGGAGACGAAGAATGGAATTGAAGAAGGCAGCATAGTCTAAGATAACAGAATGGAACACCAACCAACAAGTAAGTGGTGGATTTGGATGGAGTCTCGCAGAAGAAGAATGCAGCGCTTAGCCTTTTAAGACGTCGATCCTTTTTCTACTTGCTGGCCAAGGTCAGTTTACATGGTCATGCACCCTTGAAGAGTGGTCTATTTTTAATGAATCTCGATAGTAGTGATACACATATTCATAATGTTGAAGCCAAAATATGCAGAGTTGATAACGATAGTGCAACTTTTTTGTGGCACTGCCGTTTAGGTCATATCGGTGTAAAGCGCATGAAGAAACTCCATACTGATGGACTTTTGGAACCACTTGATTATGAATCACTTGGTACTTGCGAACCGTGCCTCATGGGCAAGATGACTAAAATGCCGCTTCTCCGGTACTATGGAGAGAGCAACAGATTTGTTGGAAATCATACATACGTATGTATGTGGTCCGATCAATGTTGAGGCTCGTGGCGGATATCGTTATTTTCTCACCTTCACAGATGATTTAAGCGAGATATGGGTATATCTACTTGTGAAGCATAAGTCTGAAACATTTGAAAAGTTCAAAGAATTTCAGAGTGAAGTTGAAAATCATCGTAACAAGAAAATAAAGTTTCTACGATCTGATCGTGGAGGTGAATATTTCGATTCTGAGTTTGGTCTACATTTGAAACAATGCGGAATAGTTTCGCAACTCACGCCACCCGGAACACCACAGCGTAATGGTGTGTCCGAACGTCGTAATTGTACTTTACTGGATATGGTGCGATCTATGATGTCTCTTACTGATTTACCGCTATCATTTTGGGGTTATGCTTTAGAGACGGCCGCATTCACATTAAATAGGGCACCATAGAAATCCGTTGAGACAACGCCTTATGAACTGTGGTTTGGCAAGAAACCAAAGTTGTCGTTTCTTAAACTTTGGGGCTGCGATGCTTATGTGAAAAAGCTTGAACCTGATAAGCTCGTACCCAAATCGGAGAAATGTTTCTTCATAGGATACCCAAAGTAGACAGTTGGGTACACCTTCTATCACAGATCCGAAGGCAAGAGATTTGTTGCTAAAAATGGATCCTTTCTAGAGAAGGAGTTTCTCTCGAAAGAAGTGAGTGGGAGGAAAGTAGAACTTGATGAGGTAACTGTACCTGCTCCCTTATTGGAAAGTAGTACATCACGAACCGGTTTACGTGACACCTACACCAATTAGTGAGGAAGTTAATGATGATGATCATGAAATTTCAGATCAAGTTGTTACTGAACCTCGTAGATCAACCAGAGTAAGATCCGCACCAGAGTGGTACGGTAATCCTGTTCTAGAAGTCATGCTACTAGATCATGATGAACCTATGAACTATAAAGAAGCGATGGTGAGCCCAGACTCCGCAAAATGGCTTGAGCCATGAAATCTGAGATGGGATCCATGTATGAGAACAAAGTGTGGACTTTGGTTGACTTGCCCGATGATCGACAAGCAATTGAGAATAAATGGATCTTCAAGAAGAAGACTGATGCTGACGGTAATATTACTGCCTACAAAGCTCGACTTGTTGCGAAAGGTTTTCGACAAGTTCAAGGGATTGACTATGATGAGGCCTTCTCACCCGTAGCGATGCTTAAGTCTGTCCGAATCATGTTACCGATTGCCGCATTTTATGATTATGAAATTTGGCAGATGGATGTCAAAACTGCATTCCTGAATGGATTTCTGGAAGAAGAGTTGTATATGATGCAACCGGAAGGTTTTGTCGATCCAAGGGAGCTAACAAAGTGTGCAAGCTCCAGCGATCCATTTATGGACTGGTGCAAGCCTCTCGGAGTTGGAATAAACGCTTTGATAGTGTGATCAAAGCATTTGGTTTTGTACAGACTTTTGGAGAAGCCTATATTTACAAGAAAGTGAGTGGGAGCTCTGTAGCATTTCTGATATTATATGTGGATGACATATTACTGATTGGAAATGATATAGAATTTCTAGATAGCATGAAGGGATACTTGAATAAGAGTTTTTCGATGAAAGACCTCGGTGAAGCTGCTTACTTATTGGGCATTAAGATCTATAGAGATAGATCAAGATGCTTAATTGGACTTTCACAAAGCACATACCTTGACAAAGTTTTGAAGAAGTTCAAAATGGATCAAGCAAAGAAAGGGTTCTTGCCTGTGTTACAAGGTGTGAAGTTGAGTAAGACTCAATGCCGGACCACTGCAGAAGATAGAGAGAAAATGAAAGATGTTCCCTATGCTTCAGCCATAGGCTCTATCATGTATGCAATGCTGTGTACCAGACCTGATGTGTGCCTTGATATAAGTCTGGAAGGGAGGTACCAAATTAATCCGGGAGTGGATCACTGGAAAGCGGTCAAGAACATCCTGAAATACCTGAAAAGGACTAAGGTTATGTTTCTCGTTTATGGAGGTGATAAAGAGCTCATCGTAAATGGTTACATTGATGCAAGCTTTGACACTGATCCGGACGATTCTAAATCGCAAACCGGATACGTGTTTACATTGAACGGTGGAGTTGTCAGTTGGTGCAGTTCTAAACAAAGCGTCGTGGCGGGATCTACGTGTGAAGCGGAGTACATAGCTGCTTCGGAAGCTACAAATGAAGGAGTATGGATGAAGGAGTTCATATCCGATCTAGGTGTCATACCTAGTGCATCTGGTCCAATGAAAATCTTTTGTGACAATACTGGTGCAATTGCCTTGGCGAAGGAATCCAGATTTCACAAGAGAACCAAGCACATCAAGAGACGCTTCAATTCCATCCGGGATCTAGTCTAGGTTGGCGACATAGAAATTTGCAAGATACATACGAATTTGAATGTTGCAAACCCGTTGACTAAGCATCTTCCACGAGCAAAACATGATCAGCACCAAGGCTCCATGGGTGTTAGAATCATTATTGTGTAATCTAGATTATTGACTCTAGTGCAAGTGGGAGACTGAAGGAAATATGCCCTAGAGGCAATAATAAAGTTATTATTTATTTCCTTATATTATGATAAATGTTTGTTATTCAAGCTAGAATTGTATTAATAGGAAACATAATACATGTGTGAATACATAGACAAACAGATTGTCACTAGTATGCCTCTACTTGACTAGCTCGTTGATCAAAGATGGTTAGGTTTCCTAGACATAGACATGAGTTGTCATTTGATTAACGGGATCACATCATTAGGAGAATGATGTGGTTGACATGACCCATTCCGTTATCTTAGCACACGACCGTTTAGTATGTTGCTATTGCTTTCTTCATGACTTATACATGTTCCTATGACTATGAGATTATGCAACTCCCGTTTACTGGAGGAACACTTTGTGTGCTACCAAACGTCACAACGTAACTGGGTGATTATAAAGGTGCTCTATAGGTGACTATGTTGTTATGCGGTCTGACCGATAAAGATCTTCGTAGAATATGTGGGAGCCAATATGAGCATCCAGGTTCCGCTATTGGTTATTGACCGGAGACATGTCTCGGTCATGTCTACATAGTTCTCGAACCCGTAGGGTCCGCACGCTTAACGTTACGATGACAGTTATATTATGAGTTTATATGTTTTGATGTACCGAAGGTTGTTCGGAGTCCCGGATGTGATCACGGACATGACGAGGAGTCTCGAAATGGTCGAGACATGAAGATTGATATATTGGAAGCCTATGTTTGGATATCGGAAGTGTTCCGTGAAACCGGATTTTACCGAGTACCGTGAGGTTACCGGAACCCCGGCAACTTAATGGGCCTTAGTGGGCCTTGGTGGAAGAGGAGAGGAGGCGAGGCAGGGGCCGCGCGCCCCTCCCAGTCCGAATATGACAAGGAGAGAGGCGCCCCCTTTCCTTCCTCCCCTCCACCTCTTCCCCCTCTCTCTCCTAGTCCAACATGGAAAAGGGGGGAGTCCTACTCCCGGTAGGAGTAGGACTCCTCCGGCGCGCCTCTCCCCTTGGCCGGCCGCACCCCCCCTTGCTCCTTTATATACGGGGGTAGGGGGCACCCCAAAGACACAACAATTGATCGTTTGATCTTTTAGCCGTGTGCGGTGCCCCCTCCACCATAGTCCACCTCGATAATACTGTAGCGGTGCTTAGGCGAAGCCCTGCGTGTGTAGAACATCAACATCGTCACCACGCTGTCGTGCTGACGAAACTCTCCCTCAACACTCGGCTAGATCGGAGTTTGAGGCACGTCATCGAGCTGACTGTGTGCTGAACTCGGAGGTGCCGTACGTTCGGTACTTGATCGATCGGATCGTGAAGACGTACGACTACATCAACCGCGTTGTGCTAACGCTTCCGCTTTCGGTCTATGAGGGTACATGGACAACACTCTCCCCTCTCGTTGCTATGCATCACCATGATCTTGCGTGTGCGTAGGAATTTTTTTGAGATTACTACGTTCCCCAACACGTTTCTCCACCGATGTACTTCTTCCTCCTATATATACCTACGTACCCCCAAACTACCAGATACGGAGCCAAAAACCTAATTCCACTGCCGCAACCTTCTGTACCCGTGAGATCCCATCTTGGGGCCTGTTCCGGAGCTCCACCGTAGGGGGCATCAATCACGGAGGGCTTCTACATCAACACCATAGCCTCTCCGATGAAGTGTGAGTAGTTTACCTCAGACCTTCGGGTCCATAGTTATTAGCTAGATCGCTTCTTCTCTCTTTTTGGATCTCAATACAATGTTCTCCCCCTCTCTTGTGGAGATCTATTCGATGTAATCTTCTTTTGCGGTGTGTTTGTTGAGACCGATGTAATCTTCTTTTTATGAATTATGGGTTTATTTGTTTGTGTAAGTGCGATGGACTCGTGCATGGCCTCCTACTGGATTGATACCTTGGTTCTCAAAAACTGAGGGAAATACTTACGCTACGTTGCTGCATCACCCTTTCCTCTTCAAGGGAAAACCAACGCAGTGCTCAAGAGGTAGCAAGAAGGATTTACGGCGCCATTGCCGGGAGTCTCATAAAAGTTAGCATACCAAGTACCCATCACAATCCCTTATCTCCCGCATTACATTATTTGCCATTTGCCTCTCGTTTTCCTCTCCCCCACTACACCCTTGCCGTTTTATTCGCCCTCTCTTTTTCTTCGCCTTATTCGCTTGCTTTTCGTTTGCTCGTGTGTTGGATTGCTTGCTTGTCACGATGGCTCAAGATAATACCAAATTGTGTGTCTTCACCAATACCAACAACAATGATTTCCTTATCACTCCGATTGCTCCTCTTACCGATACTGAATCTTGTGAAATCAATACTGCTTTATTGAATCTTGTCATGAAAGATCAATTCGCCGGCCTTCCCTGTGAAGATGCCGCTACCCATCTAAATAGCTTCGTTGATTTGTGTGATATGCAAAATAAGAAAGATGTAGACAATGATATTATTAAATTGAAGCTATTTCCTTTTTTGCTTAGAGATCGTGCTAAAGCTTGGTTTTCGTATTTGCCTAAAAATAGTATTGATTCTTGGAATAAGTGCAAAGATGCTTTTATCTCTAAGTATTTTCCTCCCGCTAAGATCATCTCTCTTAGAAACGACATTATGAATTTTAAGCAACTTGATCATGAACATGTTGCACAAGCTTGGGAGAGGATGAAATTAATGATACGTAATTGCCCTACTCATGGTTTGAATTTGTGGATGATTATACAAAAAATTATGCCGGATTGAAATTTGCTTCTAGAAATATTTTAGATTCGGCCGCGGGAGGCACTTTTATGGAAATCACTTTAGGAGAAGCTACTAAACTCCTAGATAATATTATGGTTAATTATTCTCAATGGAACACTGAAAGGTCTACTAATAAAAAAGTGCATGAGATAGAAGAAATTAATGTTTTGAGTGGAAAGATGGATGAACTTATGAAATTATTTGCTACTAAGAGTGTTTCTTCTGATCCTAATGATATGCCTTTGTCTACTTTGATTGAGAATAATAATGAATCTTTGGATGTGAATTTTGTTGGTAGGAATAATTTTGATAACAACGCGTATAGAGGAAACTTTAATCCTAGGTCTTATCCTAGTAATTCCTGTAATAATTATGGTAATTCCTATGGAAATTTTAATAAGATGCCTTCTGAATTTGAGACTAGTTTTAAGTAATTTATGAATCCGCAAAACAATTTGATTGCTTTGTTTGAAGAAAAATTGCTTAAAGTTGATGAATTGGCTAGGAACGTTGATAGAATTTCTCTTGATGTTGATTATTTGCAACTTAGATCTATTCCTCCTAAGCATGATATCAATGAGTCTCTCAAAGCCATGATAATTTCCATTGATGAGTGCAAAGAAAGAACCACTAGGATGCGTGCTAAGAAAGATTGCTTTATAAAAGAATGTTCTTCTAATTTTCATGAAAATAAAGATGAAGATCTAAAACTTATTGATGTGTCCCCTATTAAATCTTTGTTTTGCAATATGAATCTTGATAATTATGGGACTGAATATGATCCACCTTTACCTAGAAGGCGTTCGAGAAATTGAGTTTTTAGATCTTGATGCTAAAATTGATAAAAGTGGGATTGAAGAGATCAAAACATTAGATATTAATGAACCCACTATTTTGGATATCAAGGAATTTAATTATGATAATTGCTCTTTGATAGAATGTATTTCCTTGTTGCAATCCGTGCTAAATTCTCCTCATGCTTATAGTCAAAATAAAGCCTTTACTAAACGTATCGTTGATGCTTTGATGCAATCTTATGAAGAAAAACTTGAGTTGGAAGTTTCTATCCCTAGAAAACATTATGATGAGTGGGAACCTACTATTAAAATTAAAATTAAAGAACATGAATGCTATGCTTTGTGTGATTTGGGTGCTAGTGTTTCCACGATTCCAAAAACTTTGTGCGATTTGCTAGGTTTCCGTGATTTTGATGATTGCTCTTTAAACTTGCACCTTGCGGATTCCACCATTAAGAAACCTATGGGAAGAATTAATGATGTTCTTATTGTTGCAAAAAGGAACTATGTGCCCGTAGGTTTTATTGTTCTTGATATAGATTGCAATCCTTCATGTCCTACCATTCTTGGTAGACCTTTCCTTAGAACGATTGGTGCAATTATTCATATGAAGGAAGGGAATATTAGATTCCAATTTCCATTAAAGAAAGGCATGGAGCACTTCCCTAGAAATAAAGTAGAATTACCATATGAATCTATTATGAGAGCCACTTATGGATTGCCTACCAAAGATGGCAATACCTAGATCTATCCTTACTTTTATGCCTAGCTAGGGGCGTTAAACCATAGCGCTTGTTGGGAGGCAACCCAATTTTATTTTTTAGTTTTTTGCTTTTTGCTTCTGTTTAGGAATAAATCTTTGATCTAGTCTCTGGTTAGATGTGTTTCTATTTTTAATTAATGTTTGTGCCAAGTTAAACCTATAGGATCTTCTTGGATGATACTTATTTGATCTTGCAGAAAATTCTAGAAACTTTTTGTTCAAAAAAATAATTGTTAAAAATCACCAGAACGTGATAAAACATTTATTCCAATTTCTTCTTATCAATAAACAAATTATCTAGGTCTTCCTATTTTGGCTGAATTTTTGGAGTTCCAGAAGTTTGCGTTAGTTACAGATTACTACAGACTGTTCTGTTTTTGACAGATTCTGTTTTTCGTGTGTTGTTTGCTTATTTTGATGAATCTATGGCTAGTAAAATAGTTTATAAACCACAGAGAAGTTGGAATACAGTAGGTTTAACACCAATATAAATAAATAATGAGTTCATTACAGTACTTTGAAGTGGTCTTTTGTTTTCTTTCGCTAACGGAGCTCACGAGATTTTCTGCTGAGTTTTGTGTTGTGAAGTTTTCAAGTTTTGGGTGAAATATTTGATGGATTATGGAACAAGGAGTGGTAAGAGCCTAAGCTTGGGGATGCCCATGGCACCCCCAAGATAATCTAAGGACACATAAAAGCCAAAGCTTGGGGATGCCCCGGAAGGCATCCCCTCTTTCGTCTACTTCCATCGGTAACTTTACTTGGAGCTATATTTTTATTCACCACATGATATGTGTTTTGCTTGAAGCGTCTTGTATGATTTGAGTCTTTATTTTTTAGTTTACCACAATCATCCTTGCTTTACACACCTTTTGAGAGAGACACACATGATTCGGAATTTATTAGAATACTCTATGCGCTTCACTTAAATCTTTTGAGCTATATAGTGTTTGCTCTAGTGCTTCACTTATATCTTTTTAGAGAATGGTGGTGGATTTGTTTTATAGAAACTATTGATCGCTCATGCTTCACTTAGATTATTTTGAGAGTCATAAATAGCATGGTAATTTTCTTAAATAATCCTAATATGCTAGTTATTCAAGATTAGTAAAAACTTTCTTATGAGTGTGTTGAATACTAAGAGAAGTTTGATGCTTGATGATTGTTTTGAGACATGGAGGTAGTGATATCAAAGTTGTGCTAGTTGAGTAGTTGTGAATTTTAGAAATACTTGTGTTGAAGTTTTCAAGTCCCGTAGCATGCACGTATGGTAAACGTTATGTAACAAATTTGAAACATGAGGTGTTCTTTGAGTGTCCTCCTTATGAGTGGCGGTCGGGGAATGACGATGGTCTTTTCCTACCAATCTATCCCCTAGGAGCATGCGCGTAGTGCTTGGTTTTTGATGACTTGTAGATTTTTGCAATAAGTATGTGAGTTATTTATGACTAATGTTGAGTCCATGGATCATACGCACTCTCACCTTTCCATCATTTCTAGCCACTTGATGCCGTGCATTGCCCTTTCTCACATTGAGAGTTGGTGCAAACTTCGCCGGTGCATCCAAACCCCGTGATATGATATGCTCTTTCACACATAAACCTCCTTATATCTTCCTCAAAACAGCCACCATACCTACCTATTATGGCATTTCCATATCCATTCCGAGATATATTGCCATGCAACTTTCCACCGTTCCAGTTATCATGACACGTTCACCATTGTCATATTGCTTTGCATGATCATGTAGTTGACATAGCATTTGTGGCAAAGCCACCATTCATAATTCTTTCATACATGTCACTCTTGGTTCATTCCATATCCTGGTACACCGCCGGAGGCATTCATATAGAGTCATACTTTGTTCTAGTATCGAGTTGTAATCATTGAGTTGTAAATAAATAGAAGTGTGATGATCATCATTTTCTAGAGCATTGTCCCAAATGAGGAATAAAAAAAGAAGGCCCAAAAAAAAGAGAGAAGGGACAATGTTACTATCCTTTTCCGCACTTGTGCTTCAAAGTAGCACCATGATCTTCATGATAGAGAGTCTCTTGTTTTGTCACTTTCATATACTAGTGGGAATTTTTCATTATAGAACTTGGCTTGTATATTCCAACAATGGGCCTCCTCAAGTGCCCTAGGTCTTCGTGAGCAAGCAAGTTGGATGCACAACCACTTAGTTTCTTTTGTTGAGCTTTCATATATTTATAGCTCTAGTGCATCCATTGCATGGCAATCCCTACTCCTTGCATTAACATCAACCGATGGGCTTCTCCATAGCTCATTGATTAGCCTCGTTGATGTGAGACTTTCTCCTTTTTTTGTCTTCTCCACATAACCCCCATCATTATATTCTATTCCACCCATAGTGCTATATCCATGGCTCACGCTCATGTATTGCGTGAAGGTTGAAAAAGTTTGAGATTACAAAAGTATGAAACAATTGCTTGGCTTGTCATCGGGGTTGTGCATGATGAGAGCATTCTTGTGTGATGAAAATGGAGCATGACTAAACTATATGATTTTGTAGGGATGAACTTTCTTTGGCCATGTTATTTTGAGAGGACATAATTGCTTAGTTAGTATGCTTGAAATATTATTATTTTTATGTCAATATTGAACTTTTATCTTGAATCTTTCGGATTTGAATATTCATACCACAATTAAGAAGAATTACATTCAAATTATGTCAAGTAACATTCCACATCAAAAATTCTGTTTTTATCATTTACCTACTCGAGGACGAGCAGGAATTAAGCTTGGGGATGCTTGATACGTCTCCAACGTATCTATAATTTTTTATTGCTCCATGCTATATTATATTCTGTTTTGGACATTATTGGGTTTTATTATACACTTTTATATTATTTTTGGGACTAACCTATTAACCGGAGGCGCAGCCCAGAATTGTTATTTTTTGCCTATTTCAGAGTTTTGCAGAAAAAGTATATCAAACGGAGTCCAAACGGAATGAAACCTTCGGGAACGTGATTTTCGGAACGAACATGATCTAGAGGAATTGGACCCTACTGATACGTCTCCAACGTATCTATAATTTTCGATTGCTCCATGCTATATTATCTTCTGTTTTGGACATTATTGGGCTTTATTATTCAATTTTAAATTATTTTTGGGACTAACCTATTAACCGGAGGCCCAACCCAGAATTGCTGTTTTTTTGCCTATTTCGGAGTTTCACAGAAAAAGAATAACAAACGGAGTCCAAACGGAATGAAACCTTCGGGAACGTGATTTTTGGAATGAACATGATCCAGGAGACTTGGAGCCTACGTAAAGGAAGCTCCGAGGAAACCACGAGGTAGGGGGCGCGCCTAGCTCCACCCTCGTGGGCCCCACGTTGCTCCCCCGACGTACTCCTTCCTCCTATATATACCTACGTACCCCCAAACGATCAGATACGGAGCCAAAAACCTAATTCCACCACCGCAAGCTTCTGTACCCACGAGATCCCATCTTGGGGCCTATTCCGGAGCTCCGCCAGAGGGGGCATCGATCACGGAGGGCTTCTACATCAACACCATATCCTCTCCGATGAAGTGTGAGTAGTTTACCTCAGACCTTCGGGTCCATAGTTAGTAGCTAGATGGCTTCTTCTCACTTTTTGGATCTCAATACAATGTTCTCCCCCTCCCTCGTGGAGATCTATTCGATGTAATCTTCTTTTGCGGTGTGTTTGTTGAGACCGGTGAATTTTGGGTTTATGATCAAGTTTATCTATGAATAATATTTGAATCTTCTGAATTCTTTTATGTATGATTGGTTATCTTTGCAAGTCTCTTCGAATTATCAGTTTGGTTTGGCCTACTAGATTGATCTTTCTTGCAATGGGAGAAGTGCTTAGCTTTGGGTTTAATCTTGCGGTGTCCTTTCCCAGTGAAAGTAGGGGCAGCAAGGCACGTGTTGTATTGTGTCCATCGAGGATAACAAGATGGGGTTTTTATCATATTCCATGAATTTATCCCTCTACATCATGTCATTTTGCTTAAGGCGTTACTCTGTTCTTATGAACTTAATACTCTAGATGCATCTTTGGATAGCGGTCGATGTGTGGAGTAATAGTAGTAGATGCAGGCAGGAGTCGGTCTACTTGTCTCGGACGTGATTCCTATATACATGATCATGCCTAGATATTCTCATAACTATGCTCAATTCTGCTGCTCAACAGTAATTTGTTCACCCACCGTAAAATACTTATGCTCTTGAGAGAAGCCACTAGTGAAACCTATGGCCCCCGGGTCTATCTTCATCATATTAATCTTCCAACACTTAGTTATTTCCATTACCTTTTTACTTTGCTTTTATTTTACTTTGCATCTTTATCATAAAAATACCAAAAATATTATCCTATCATATCTATCAGATCTCACTCTAAGTAAGTGACCGTGTAGGGATTGACAACCACTTATCACGTTGGTTGCGAGGATTTATTTGTTTTGTGTAGGTGCGAGAGACTCGCGCGTAGCCTCCTACTGGATTGATACCTTGGTTCTCAAAAACTGAGGGAAACACTTACGCTACTTTGCTGCATCACCCTTTCCTCTTCAAGGGAAAACCAACGCAGTGCTCAAGAGGTAGCACCTACGTCAAGACATCATCCAGGAGGCCACGAGGTAGGGGGCGCGCCTAGCCCCCCCCCCCTAGGCGCGCCCACCACCCTCGTGGGCCCCATGTTGCTCCACCGACATACTTCTTCCTCCTATATATAACTACGTACCCCCAAACTACCGGAACACGGAGCCAAAACCTAATTCCACCGCCGCAACCTTCTGCATGCCGTGAGATCCCATCTTGGGGCCTGTTCAGAGCTCACCGGAGGGCATCGATCACGGAGGGCTTCTACATCAACACCGTAGCCTCTCCGATGAAGTGTGAGTAGTTTACCTCAGACCTTCGGGTCCATAGTTATTAGCTAGATGGCTTCTTTTCTTCTTTTGGATCTCAATACAATGTTCTCCCCCTCTCTTGCGGAGATCTATTCGATGTAATCTTCTTTTGCGGTGTGTTTGTTGAGACCGATGAATTGTGGGTTTATGATCAAGTTTATCTATGAACAATATTTGAATCTTCTGAATTCTTTTATGTATGATTGGTTACCTTTGCAAGTCTCTTCGAATTATCAGTTTGGTTTAGCCTACTAGATTGATCTTTCTTGCAATGGGAGAAGTGCTTAGCTTTGGGTTCAATCTTGCGGTGTCCTTTCCCGGTGTGATGGGGGCAGCAAGGCACGTATTGTATTGTTGCCATCGAGGATAACAAGATGGGGTTTATATCATATTGCATGAAGTTATCCCTCTACATCATGTCATCTTGCTTATAAGCGTTACTCTGTTCTTATGAACTTAATACTCTAGATGCATCTTTGGATAGCGGTCGATGTGTGGAGTAATAGTAGTAGATGCAGGCAGGAGTCGGTTTACTTGTCTCGGACGTGATTCCTATATACATGATCATACCTAGATATTCTCATAACTATGCTCAATTCTGCTGCTCAACAGTAATTTGTTCACCCACCGTAAAATACTTATGCTCTTGAGAGAAGCCACTAGTGAAACCTATGGCCCCCGGGTCTATCTTCATCATATTAATCTTCCAACACTTAGTTATTTCCATTACCTTTTTACTTTGCTTTTATTTTACTTTGCATCTTTATCATAAAAATACCAAAAATATTATCCTATCATATCTATCAGATCTCACTCTCGTAAGTGACCGTGTAGGGATTGACAACCACTTATCGCGTTGGTTGCGAGGATTTATTTGTTTTGTGTAGGTGCGAGAGACTCGCGCGTAGCCTCCTACTGGATTGATACCTTGGTTCTCAAAAACTGAGGGAAACATTTACGCTACTTTGCTGCATCACCCTTTCCTCTTCAAGGGAAAACCAACACAGTGCTCAAGAGGTAGCACCTACGTCAAGACATCATCCAGGAGGCCACGAGGTAGGGGGCACGCCTAGCCCCCCCCCCTAGGCGCGCCCACCACCCTCGTGGGCCCCATGTTGCTCCACCGACATACTTCTTCATCCTATATATACCTACGTACCCCCAAACTACCAGATACGGAGCCAAAAATCTAATTCCACCGCCGCAACCTTCTCATGCAGTGAGATCCCATCTTGGGGCCTGTGCAGGCTCCATGGGAAGGGCATCAATCACGGAGGGCTTCTACATCAACACCATAGCCTCTCCGATGAAGTGTGAGTAGGTTACCTCAGACCTTCGGGTCCATAGTTATTAGCTAGATGGCTTCTTCTTTCTTTTTGGATCTCAATACAATGTTCTCCCCCTCTCTTGCGGAGATCTATTCGATGTAATCTTCTTTTGCGGTGTGTTTGTTGAGATCGATGAATTGTGGGTTTATGATCAAGTTTATCTATGAACAATATTTGAATCTTCTGAATTCTTTTATGTATGATTGGTTACCTTTGCAAGTCTCTTCGAATTATCAGTTTGGTTTAGCCTACTAGATTGATCTTTCTTGCAATGGGAGAAGTGCTTAGCTTTGGGTTCAATCTTGCGGTGTCCTTTCCCGATGTGATGAGGGGCAACAAGGCACGTATTGTATTGTTGCCATCGAGGATAACAAGATGGGGTTTATATCATATTGCATGAAGTTATCCCTCTACATCATGTCATCTTGCTTATAGCGTTACTCTGTTCTTATGAACTTAATACTCTAGATGCATGCTGGATAGCGGTCGATGTGTGGAGTAATAGTAGTAGATGCAGGCAGGAGTTGGTCTACTTGTCTCGGACGTGCTTCCTATATACATGATCATACCTAGATATTCTCATAACTATGCTCAATTCTGCTGCTCAACAGTAATTTGTTCACCCACCGTAAAATACTTATGCTCTTGAGAGAAGCCACTAGTGAAACCTATGGCCCCCGGGTCTATCTTCATCATATTAATCTTCCAACACTTAGTTATTTCCATTACCTTTTTACTTTGCTTTTATTTTACTTTGCATCTTTATCATAAAAATACCAAAAATATTATCCTATCATATCTATCAGATCTCACTCTCGTAAGTGACCCTGTAGGGATTGACAACCCCTTATCGCGTTGGTTGCGAGGATTTATTTGTTTGTGTAGGTGCGATGGACTCGTGCGTGGCCTCCTACTGGATTGATACCTTGGTTCTCAAAAACTGAGGGAAATACTTACGCTACTTTGGTGCACCACCCTTTCCTCTTCAAGGGAAAACCAACGAAGTGCTCAAGAGGTAGCAATCCTCTCATCGGGAGGGGGTCAATCTCCATCAGTATCTTCACCAGCACCATCTCCTCTCAAACCCTAGTTCATCTCTTGTATCCAATCTTTGTCCCAAAGCCTCAGATTGGTACCTGTGGGTTGCTAGTAGTGTTGATTACTCCTTGTAGTTGATGCTAGTTGGTTTATTTGGTGGAAGATCATATGTTCAGATTCTTTATGCACATTAATACCCCTCTGATTATGAACATGAATACGATTTGTGAGTAGTTATGTTTGTTCCTGAGGACATGGGAGAAGTCTTGCTATCAGTAGTCATGTGAATTTGGTATTCGTTCGATATTTTGATGAGATGTATGTTGTCTTTCCTCTAGTGGTGTTATGTGAATGTCGACTACATGAAATTTCACCATTGTTTGGTCCTAGAGGAAGGCATTGGGAAGTCATAAGTAGATGATGGGTTGCTAGAGTGACAGAAGCTTAAACCATAGTTTATGCGTTGCTTCGTAAGGGGCTGATTTGGATCCATATGTTTCATGCTATGGTTAGGTTAAACTTAATACTTCTTTTGTAGTTGCGGATTCTTGCAATAGGGGTTAATCATAAGTGGGATGCTTGTCCAAGGAAGGGCAGTACCCAAGCACCGGTCCGCCCACATATCAAATTATCAAAGTAACGAACGCGAATCATATGAACGTGATGAAAGCTAGCTTGACGATAAATCCCATGAATCCTCGGGAGCGATTTCCTCTATATAAGAGTTTGTACAGGCTTGTCCTTTGCTACAAAAAGGATTGGGCCACCTTTCTGCACCTTTTTTTACTTTTATTACTTGTTACCCGTTACAAATTACCATATCACAAAACTATCTGTTATCGATAATTTCAGTGCTTGCAGAGAATACCTTACTGAAAACCGCTTGTCATTTCCTTCTCCTCCTCGTTGGGTTCGACGCTCTTACTTATCGAAAGTGCTATGATAGATCCCCTATACTTGTGGGTCATCAAGACTCTTTTCTGGCACCGTTGCCGGGGAGTGAAGCGCCTTTGGTAACTGGAATTTGGTAAGGAAAAAATTATATAGTGTGCTAAAATTTACTGTCACTTGTTACTATGGAAAGTAATCCTTTGAGGGGCTTGTTCGGGGTATCTTCACCCCGACCAGTAGAGCAAAGAGTTGCTCCTCAACCTACTGAACCTACTGAAAATGTTTGCTTTGAGATTCCTTTGGGTATGATAGAGAAACTGCTAGCTAAGCCTTTTACAGGAGATGAAACATTGGATCCCGATTTGCACCTAATCTATGTGGATGAAGTTTGTGGATTATTTAAGCTTGCAGGTATGCCCGAGGATATTATCAATCAGAAGGTCTTCCCTTTATCTTTGAACGGAAAGACATTGACATGGTTTAGGCTATGTGATGATATGGGATCATGGAACTACAACCGATTGAAATTGGAATTTCATCAGAAGTTTTATCCTATGCATCTTGTTCATCGTGATCGTAATTATATATATAATTTTTGGCCTCGCGAAGGAGAAAGCATCGCTCAAGCTTGGGGGAGGCTTAAGTCAGTGTTATATTCATGCCCCAATCGTGAGCTCTCAAGAGAAATTATTATTCAAAACTTTTATGCTCGGCTTTCTCTCAATAATCGCTCCATGCTCGATACTTCTTGTACTGGTTCTTTTATGATGAAGACTATTGAATTCAAACGGGATTTATTGGAAAGAATTAAACGCAACTCTAAAGATTGGGATCTCGATGAAGGTAAGGAGTCAGGTATGACTGAAGGAAATATGCCCTAGAGGCAATAATAAAGTTGTTATTTACATTTCCTTATATCATGATAAATGTTTATTATTCATGCTAGAATTGTATTAACCGGAAACATAGTACATGTGTGGATACATAGACAAACAGAGTGTCACTAGTATGCCTCTAGTTGACTAGCTCGTTGAATCAAAGATGGTTAAGTTTCCTAGTCATAGACACGAGTTGTCATTTGATTAACGGGATCACATCATTATAGAATTATGTGATTGACTTGACCCATTCCGTTAGCTTAGCATTTGATCGTTTAATATATTGCTATTGCTTTCTTCATGACTTATACATGTTCCTAAGACTATGAGATTATGCAACTCCCGAATACTAGAGGAACACTTTGTGTGCTACCAAACGTCACAACGTAAATGGGTGATTATAAATGTACTCTACAAGTGTCTCCGATGGTACTTGTTGAGTTGGCATACATCGAGATTAGGATTTGTCACTCCGATTGTCGGAGAGGTATCTCTGGGACCTCTCGGTAATGCACATCACTATATGCCTTGCAAGCAATGTAACTAATGAGTTAGTTGCGGGATGATGCATTATGGAACGAGTAAAGAGACTTGCCGGTAACGAGATTGAACTAGGTATGTAGATACCGATGATCGAATCTCGGGCAAGTAACATACCAATGACAAAGGGAACAACGTATGTTGTTATGCGGTTTGACCGATAAAGATCTTCGTAGAATATGTAGGATCCAATATGAGCATCCGGGTTCTGCTATTGGTTATTGACCGGAGATGTGTCTCGGTCATGTCTACATAGTTCTCGAACCCGTAGGGTCCGCATGCTTAACGTTCTGTGACGATTTGTATTATGAGTTATGTGATTTGATGAACGAAGTTTGTTCAGAGTCTTGGAAGAGATCAGGGACATGACGAGGAGTCTCGAAATGGTCGAGATGTAAAGATCGATATATTGGAAGGCTATATTCGGACATCAGAAAGGTTCTGAGTGATTCGGGTATTTTTCGGAGTACCGGAGAGTTATGGGAAGTCGTATTGGGCCTTAATGGGCCATACGGGAAAGGAGAGAAAGGCCTCAAGGGTGGCCGCGTCCCTTCCCCATGGACTGGTCCGAATTGGACTAGGGAAAGGGGGCGCCCCCTTCCTTCCTTCTCCTTCTCCCTTTCCTTTTTCCTATTCCATGTGGGAGGTGGAATCCTACTTGGACTAGGGAGTCCTAGTAGGACTCCACACTTTGTGTGTGCCCTATGAGGGCCGGCCTCCTCCTCCCTCCATCCTTTATATACGTGGCCAGGGAGCACCCCATAGACACACAAGTTGATCCTTGATCTCTTAGTCGTGTGCGGTGCCCCCCTCCACCATAATCCACCTCGGTCATATCGTCGTAGTGCTTAGGCGAAGCCCTGCGCCGGTAGCTTAATCATCACCGTCATCATGCCATCGTGCTGATGAAACTCTATCCCGACACTCTACTGGATCGTGAGTTCATGGGACGTCACCGAGCCGAACGTGTGCAGATCGCGGAGGTGTCGTACCTTCGATGCTAGGATCGGTCGATTGCGAAGATGTACGACTACATCAACCGCGTTGTCATAACGCTTCCGCTTACGGTCTACGAGGGTACGTAGACATCACTCTTCCCTCTCGTTGCTATGCATTACCATGATCTTGCGTGTGCGTAGGAATTTTTTTTAAATTACTACGTTCCCCAACAGTGGCATCTGAGCCAGTTTTATGCATAGATGTTATATGCACGAGTAGAACACAAGTGAGTTGTGGGCGATAATAGTCATACTGCTTACCAGCATGTCATAATTTGATTCAGCGGTATTGTTGGATGAAGCGGCCCGGACTGACATTACGCGTACGCTTACGCGAGGCTGGTTCTACCGACGTGCTTCGCATTACAGTGGTGGCGGGTGTCGGTTTCTCCAACTTTAGTTGAATCGAGTGTGGCTACGCTCGGTCCTTGTTGAAGGTTAAAACAACACATACTTGACGAAAAATCTTTGTGGTTTTGATGCGTAGGTAAGAACGGTTCTTGCTCAGCTCGTAGCAGCCACGTAAAACTTGCAACAACAAAGTAGAAGACATATAACTTGTTTTTGCATGGCATGTTGTGATGTGTATGGTCAAGACATGATGCTAAATTTTATTGTATGAGATGATCATGTTTTGTGACGAAGTTATCGGCAACTGGCAGGAGCCATATGGTTGTCGCTTTATTGTATGAAATGCAATCGCCATGTAATTGCTTTACTTTATCAGTAAGCGGTAGCGACAGTTGTAGAAGCAATAGTTGGCGAGACGACAATGATGCTACGATGGCGATCAAGGTGTTGCGCCGGTGACAATGGTGATCATGACGGTGCTTTGGAGATGGAGATCAAACGCACAAGATGATGATGGCCATATCATATCACTTATATTAATTGCATGTGATGTTTATCCTTTATGCATCTTATTTTGCTTACTTCGACGTAGCATTATAAGATGATCTCTCACTAAATTTCAAGGTATAACTGTTCTCCCTGAGTATGAACCGTTGCTACAGTTCTTCGTGCTGAGACACCACGTGATGATCGGGTGTGATAAGCTCTATGTTCACATACAACGGGTGCAAGCCAGTTTTGCACACGCAGAATACTCGGTTAAACTTGATGAGCCTAGCATATGCAGATATGGCCTCAGAACACTGGAGACCTGATACGCCTCCGTCGTATCTACTTCTCCAAACACTTTTGCCCTTGTTTTGGACTCTAACTTGCATGATTTGAATCGAAGTAACCCGGACTGACGCTGTTTTCAGCAGACTTTCCATGGTATTATTTATGTGCAAAAACAAAAGTTCTCGGAATGACCTGAAACTTCACGGAACGTCTATTTCGAAATAATAAAAAATCCTTGCAAAAGATGAAGACCAGGGGGCCCACACCCTGTCCACGAGGGTGGGGGGCGCGCCCCCTACCTCGTGGGCCCCATGAAGCTCCTCCGATGCCAACTCCAACTCTATATATTTGTTTTCGGGGAGAAAAAAATCGAGGAGAAGAAATCATCGCGTTTTACGATACGGAGCCGCCGCCAAGCCCTAAAACCTCTCAGGAGGGCTGATCTGGACTCCGTTCGGGGCTCTGGAGAGGGGGATTCGTCGCCGTCGTCATCATCAACCATCCTCCATCACCAATTTCATGATGCTCACCGCCGTGCATGACTAATTCCATCGTAGGTTTGCTAGACGGTGATGGGTTGGATGAGATCTATCATGTAATCGAGTTAGTTTTGTTAGGGTTTGATCCCTAGTATCCACTATGTTCTGAGATTGATGTTGCTATGACTTTGCTATGCTTAATGCTTGTCACTAGGGCCCGAGTGCCATGATTTCAGATCTGAACCTATTATGTTTTCATGATTATATGTGAGTTCTTGATCCTATCTTGCAAGTCTATAGTCACCTACTATGTGTTATTATTCGGCAACCCCGAAGTGACAATAATCGGGACCACTCCCGGTGATGACCATAGTTTGAGGAGTTCATGTATTCACTATGTGCTAATGCTTTGTTCCAGTACTCTATTAAAAGTAGGCCTTAATATCCCTTAGTTTCCATTAGGACCCCACTGCCACGAGAGGGTAGGATAAATGATGTCATGCAAGTTCTTTTCCATTAGCACATATGACTATATTCGGAATACATGCCTACATTACATTGATGAATTGGAGCTAGTTCTGTGTCACCCTATGGTATGATTGTTACATGATGAACCGCGTCCGGCATAATTCTCCATCACCGATCCAATGCCTACGTGCTTTTCCTATATTGGTTTTCGCTTATTTACTTTCTCGTTGCTACTGTTACAATCACTATAAAACACCAAAAATATTACTTTTGCTTCCATTACTTTTGTTACTGTTACCACTACTATCATATTACTTTGTTACTAAACACTTTGCTGCAGATACTAAGTTTTCCAGGTGTGGTTGAATTGACAACTCAACTACTAATACTTGAGAATATTCTTTGGCTCCCCTTGTGTCGAATCAATAAATTTGGGTTGAATACTCTACCCTCGAAAACTATTGCGATCCCCTATACTTGTGGGTTATCAAGACTATTTTTACGGCGCCGTTGGGAGAGCATAGCTCTATTCTTTGAGTCACATGGGATTTATATCTGCTGGTCACTATGAAGAACTTGAAAGACGCAAAAATTTATCCCTCAACTACGAGGGGAGGTAAGGAACTGCCATCTAGCTCTGCACTAGATTCACCTTCTGTTTTGTGTAAGCTTGCGACACCTAAACCTGCTTCTGCTATTCATTCTGATATGTTGCATGTTATTGATGATGCCACTTCTGCTATGCATGATACTTATGATGAAACTACTTCTATGCTTGATACTACTGTGCCCCTTAGTAAATTTCTTGATGAACAAATTGCTAGGGCTAGAGAGAAAGAAATTATTGAAACTGATTGTATCGATGAATGTGATGATGAAGACTTGCCTGTTATTCCTGAGGGTTATGTTTTTGATAAAGAAGCTTCTTTAGCTATTTTAGCTTGCAAAGATAGATATGAACTCAAGAGGTTATTAGCTAAATGGAATAAGCAATCTCTTAAAGATAGAATGAAACCTGACCCTGCTTTTGCTACTTCACCTATCTGTATTGCCGATAAGGATTATGAATTCTCTGTTGATCCTGAGATAATTACTTTGATTGAATCTGATCCTTTTCATGGCTATGAATCTGAAACTGTTGTGGCACATCTTACTAAATTAAATGATACAGCCACCCTATTCACTAATGATGAGAGATCTCGCTACTTCTATATCCTTAAAATATTTCCGTTCTCATTAAAGGGTGATGCTAAGATATGGTTTAATTCTCTTGATCCTGGTTGTGTGTAGTCCCGGGATATGATTTATTACTTCTCTGCTAAATATTTCCCTGCTCATAAGAAACAAGCTGCTTTAAGGGAAATATACAACTTTGTGCAAATTGAAGAAGAGAGTCTCCCACAAGCTTGGGGAGGCTTCTCAAGTTACTTAATGCTTTGCCTGATCATCCTCTCAAGAAAAATGAAATACTTGATATCTTTTATAATGGACTAACCGATGCTTCCAGAGATTACCTGGATAGTTGTGCTGGTTCTGTTTTCAGGGAAAGAACATCGAATGAAGCTGAAATTCTATTGAATAATATGTTGACACATGAAAATAATTGGACACTTCCTGAGCCAGCCCTTGAGCCAGCTCCCAAGCCAATTCCTGAGCCTATTCCTAAACCAACTCCGAAGAAGAGAGGTGTTCTATTTCTCAGTCCTGAAGATATGCAAGAGGCAAAGAAATCTTTGAAAGAAAAAGGTATTAAAACTGAAGATGTTAAGAATTTACCTCCTTTTGAAGAAATACATGGTCTTAATCTACCACCTGTTGAAGAAACATATGATCTCAATCCATCACCTATTGAAGAACCTCATGGTCTTGATAACCCAACACAGGTAGTGAAGGTAAATTCTCTCTATAAATATGATAGAGCTGAAATCCCTCTTACTAAGTTTGCTAGCCAATGCTTAGATGAGTTTGATAACTTTATGGTTAAGCAAGAAGATTTTAATGCTTATTTTGGTAGACAATTGAAATACAATTCTGATATGCTTAAACACTTGGGTGATTATATGGCTAATGTTAGAGGTGAACTTAAACTCGTTAGCAAACATGCTTCTATGGTTACCACTCAAGTAGAACAAGTACTTAAGGCTCAAAATGATTTGCTCAATGAAATGAATAGTAAGAAAAATGATTATGCTGTTAGAGTGGCTACTAGAACTGGTAGAATGACTCACCAACCTTTGTATCCTGATGGCCACCCTAAGAGAATTGAGAAAGATTCTCAGAGAAATAATATTGATGCACCTAGTCCTTCTAAAAGGAAGAAAAAGAAAAATGATAGGACTTTGCATGCTTCCAGTGAACCTATTGCTGAACCACCTGAGAATCCAAATGATATCTCTATTTACGATCTTTGAAACACAATCTGTAATGAACATGAACCTAGTGAAAATGTTAATGATGATGTTCATGATGATGCTCAACCTAGTAATGATAATGATGTAGAAATTGAACTCTTTGTTGATCTTGATAACCCACAATCAAAGAATCAACGTTATGATAAGAGAGACTTTGTTGCTAGGAAACATGGTAAAGAAAGAGAACCATGGGTTCAAAAACCCATGCCTTTTCCTCCCAAACCATCTAAGAACAAGGATTATGAGGATTTTGAGCGCTTTGCTGAAATGATTAGACCTATCTTTTAGCGTATGTATTAATCGATATGCTCAAAATGAATCCTTATGCTAAGTATATGAAAGATATTGTTACAAATAAAAGAAAGATACCGGAAGCTGAGATTTCCAACATGCTTGCTAATTATACTTTTAAGGGTGGAATACCAAAGAAACTTGGAGATCCAGGAGTACCCACTATACCATGCTCCATTAAAAGAAATTATGTTAAAACTGCTTTATGTGATCTTGGAGCCGGTGTTAGTGTTATGCCTCTCTCTTTATATCGTTGACTTGATTTGAATAAGTTGACACCTACTGAAATATCTTTGCAAATGGCTGATAAATCAACTGCTATACATGTCGTATTTGTGAGGATGTGCCTGTTGTGGTTGCAAACGTTACTATTTTAACGGACTTTGTTATTCTTGATATTCCCGAGGACGATAGCATGTCAATTATTCTTGGAAGACCTTTTCTGAATACTGCAGGGGCTGTTATTGACTGCAACAAAGGCAATGTCACTTTTTATGTTAATGGTAATGAGCATACGGTACACTTTCCGAGGAAACAACCTCAAGTTCATAGTATCGACTCTATTGGAAAATTTCCATTGATTATATTTGGAGGTTTTGAATTTCCTCTTCCTACTGTCAAGAAGAAATATGATATTCTTATTATAGGGGATGTGCATATCCCTGTTGAGGTAACATAGTGTTATTCGAAATTTCTCCGGTTCCAAGTTATTCGGAATGAGTTTGTTAACAAGACTTGATCAACCTTGTTAGTTGATTCCTTTTGATGAGCATGAGATGGATGAAACTAGAAGGCACAACCTTCTGTACCCTCTCTCTACTTTCTGTTATTTAGTTAAAATAAAGTAAAATAGTATTTTTCTGTCTGTTTTCTTATTTATCCCTGCAATATAAAAATACCCCGAAAATAAAGTTCTCCAAATGCCCTGAAAATGAGATATGATTTTTTCCAGAATATTTGAGGATTTCTGGTACTAAGAACACAACAGGGGGGGTCAACCACCTGGCCACAAGGGTGGACGGCGTGCCCTACCCCCCCAGGGGCGCCCCCTGCCTCGTGGGCCCACGGTGGCCCTCCTCCACTTATTCCTGCACCCATACACTCCTTCTTCCTCCCACAAACACCAATATCCAGCTCAAGAACGAGTTCTAGCTCATTTTGCTGCAATCTTCGATCTCCTTGCTCAAAGCACCTCTCACAAAACTACTTGGGGAGATTGTTCCTTGGTATGTGACTCCTCCATTGGTCCAATTAGTTTTTGCTCTAGTTCTTTATTCATCGCAAATTTGTGCTGCTTAGGTGACTATGTTCTTGAGCTTGCATGTCAAATATATATGGTTCCAAGTAGTTCTAATGCATGATATAGGCTCTAGGCACTTGTAGGAGTAATTGCTATCAATCTTACTAAGGTTGGTTCACTTTTGTTTAAGTTACTAAAAAAATCAGAATATTTCAGAAAATAATGAAGAGATTTTTAAGGGGCTCATCGAGCCGAAGCTCGAAGGAAAAGCAAAATGAAGAAGCACAGAGGCCCAAATATAATTTACCTCGCGTCGCGGAGGTCCGGCCGTGTGAATGGCCTTCCGATGATTTCTTGAGAAAAGTCGGGATTTATGATGATTTCTATTCATTGGTTGAGAATGCTGGCCTCACCGACTTCCTCCACGACCAACATCATCAGTATCTCTTACTCACCAATACTTTTGTGCAAAGCTTCTACTATTTTCCTAAGGAACCACCTCCTTTAGTAGAGTTTCATTTATATGATGTTGTTAAGAAGATGCCACTAGATGAATTTTGCAAGGTGTGCAAAGTACCCTTCGAGGGTACCTTAGATGAACCACATCGTAAAGATGTGGACGGGTTTATTGACACCATTACTGTGGGGGAAACCAGGAAGGTTTCTGATGCAAGAATCACTAGCATACATTTTCCTGTTTTATGCTACTTTGCTATATTTGCTAGTCGTTGCTTGATTGGTCGCGAAAATTGTGGAAACCTAGTGTTCCTGATATTTTCATTTTGTTCCATGGGTTATTCTGCGATAACACTGTTAGTATGGGCGGTATCATTGCTAAACGGTCAAGTCTGAACCGTACTAAGGGCCCCATATTTGGAGGTATTTATGCTTCACGCCTAGCTGCACATTTTAACATACCTATTAGGCTCTATGAGAAAGAAGAAAAATTGCTGCCCAATGCTTATTTAGATTATAAGAGTATGCTAGCGCATGATTTTATTGTTAAGAATAGGGAAGGGGAGCTTAAATATAAATTGTTCTTTCATAAACATCACCCTAAGACTATTACCTTGCCTGCTCCTTCCTTGTTTAATTTATCTAAAAGTCCGTATCTCGTTCCGTGGGCAGCCATTTAAGCCTACCGGAACCCTACACCAGCCCCGGAGCCGGAACCACAATTTGAGCCTCCACGACAGTCTAATTACCAGTGGGATCCGGATATGATTGCCAGCCAGTGGCAGTCAGAGTCCTCTTCATCGCAGTACAACCCCAGCTACACCTACGGATATCCTCCAGGCCATCCCTGGCAATGAATCAACTTAGGCCAAAAAGCCTAAGCTTGGGAGAGTACGTATTTCCCACCGACATTACATTTATGTTCACACACACTCATTGCTAGATGTTAGTGCTCATACTCTTTCACTGTAATATCCATGCTAGTTTATTTTCCTTTTTTTTCTCTTCTTGCTTTCTTCTTGTGTGTTTGTTAAACCTTAAGAAAAACAAAAAAATTAGTAGTAGCTTTTAGTTAGTTTACTTTTCTTGCTGTAGTAATAATTAAAAAGAAAACCCAAAAATATTTCCCGTTCTTCTTTTGCTTGTTCGGAGCTTTCCCATGTAAATAGTTTTTATTTCTTTTCTTTTCCTTGGGGGTCGATAGGAGAATACCATGGTTAAATTGTTGAAGTGGCTCTTATATGCATTATTGTTGATTTAACCAAGAGCCCATATTGCCTTGTCTTCTCCTTTTTATTGAATGCTCGCCGATTCCAGCTTAGTCCAATGCACGTGCACTCTTGTTATTGTTCACTTCGTTCGGTCGTGCAAGTGAAAGGCAATTATGATGATATATGATGGCCTGACTGAGATGAGAAAGCTAGTATGAACTCGACCTCTCTTGTTTTTGTAAATACGATGAGTTCATCGTTCCTGATTCAGCTTATTATGAATAAACATGCTTGCAATGACAATTAGAGATCATAGTTGCTCGTGCCATGCTTGATTAGCTATGAGTTATAATGGTTTACCTTGCGTGCCAACATGCTATTAAAATGGTTGTGATGTGGTATGATGGGGTGGTATCCTCCTTTGAATGATTTAAGTGACTTGAGATGGCACATGTTCACACATGTAGTTGAAACAAAATGAACATAGCCTGCACGATATTTATGTTCATGGTGGATTATATCCTACTCATGCTTGCACTCAATGTTTATTAATTTTAATGCATGTTCATGACTGTTGTCGCTCTCTAGTTGGTCGCTTCCTAGTCTTTTGCTAGCCTTCATTTGTACTAAGCGGGAATACTACTTCTGCATCCAATCCCTTAAACCCCAAAGTTATTCCATATGAGTCCACTATACCTTCCTATATGCGGTATCTACCTGCCGTTCCAAGTAAATTTGTATGTGCCAAACTCTAAACCTTCAAATAAACATTCTGTTTTGTATGCTCGAATAGCTCATGTATCAACTAGGTCTGCCCTTATCTTCCATGTTAGGTGGGTGTCGGTGTCAAAACCGGCGGATCTTGGGTAGGGGGTCCCGAACTGTGCGTCTAGGCGGATGGTAACAGGAGACAAGGGACACGATGTTTTTACCCAGATTCGGGCCCTCTCGATGGAGGTAAAACCCTACTCCTGCTTGATTAATATTGACGATTTGGGTAGTACAAGAGTAGGTCTACCACGAGATCAGAGAGGCTAAACCCTAGAAGCTAGCCTATGGTGTGATTGTTGTTCTTCCTACGGACTAAAACCCTCCATTTTATATAGACACGGAATAGGGTTAGGGTTACACAGAGTCGGTTACAATGGTAGGAGATCTACATATCCGTATCGCCAAGCTTGCCTTCGACGCCAAGGAAAGTCCCATCCGGACACGGGACGAAGTCTTCAATCTTGTATCTTCATAGTCCAGGGGTCCGGCCAAAGGTCATAGTCCGGCTATTTGGACACCCCTTAATCCAGACTCCTCAGAGCCTCGAACCAGGCTTCAATGACGACGGGTCCGGCGCATATTGTCTTCGGCATTGCAAGGCGGGTTCCTCCTTTGAATACTTCATAGAAGATTTTGAACACAAGGATAGTGTCCGGCTCTGCAAAATAAGTTCCACATACCACCGTAGAGAGAATAACATTTACACAAGTTCAATCTGCTGACGTATTCCGCAGCATGACATCACACCATGGCCAAGCCTTTATTCGAATCGTTTTCACTGTCCCACCTTAGCGCGTTTAGCAAGGCGGTTTCCTTGGCACGTCTTGTCAAAGCAGAGATCGTGTCCCCTTATTCCGGGATTCTCATCAATACGGGCGTGGGTAACCCAACCGCACCATTGATTACGACGCTTGGGAGATAAGCGAGTTTTATCAGGCCGGTGGGGACGCATAGCTTTGTCCGTGCATATAAGGGGATAAGGATCCGCTTTTTCACACACGCCTTCTTCCTCCTTTGCTTATCCATTTCACAAGACTCGAGCTCCAGCGCCAAGTCCGCACATCCCACCTCAACCTTCTCCAACTATGTCCGGAGCGGAGGCAAGTGGATGGCCTCCTCCGTCACGGAGGGGCACATCAAAAAAGCTGCGGAAGGCCGGATACTTGTCCATGACATCGCGCATAGGCTCCCAAACGAGGGCAGCTCATCCCCACCCCTGTGCCCCATGAGAGGGTGGTGTTCCTCCCCACTTCCTCCGCGGACTAGGGTTTCCACTTCAACCATTCGTCCGGGGCTCATGTTCTACTACGGCCTAGATTTCCACGATCCGCCCCGAATTTCATCCTCAACATCTCGGCATTTATCGTCAGGTGCGAGGCCTTCCTCTCGCATCCAGCCCCACTTCGGCTTATGGTCAAGACCTTCAATGTCAAGCGAAGGTAGTGGGCGGCCGCCACAGAAAAGTGCGGAGGCGCCATGGTGGGCGTGATGGCCAACGTCCTATGGCTCGAGGGCTCCTTTGTGGAGACCATAAAGGGGTGGCAATCGGGGTGGTTCTATATCACCGAGCGGCGCGACTCTCAATGGGCGGTGGCCCCCGAATTCCGATCTGGCTTCCCCACACGGCTCACCTCATGGAAAGAGACGGGCCTGACGTGGGGTAATTCGGAAGAGTTGGCCGGACTCCAAACCTGCGTCCAAAACCTAGTGGACAAGAATCTCAAGCTTGTCAACGTAATCCAGGTGATGCTCATCCACCGAATTCTCCCATGCCAGCAACGGGCCTTCAATTAGTGGGAGTTTGATCCAGCACATCACCGAACCTTGAACCGGCTCTTCGACACAACGTACGAAGACGCCTGGAAGGTGTTGTTCAAGGGCGCCGAAGCTCCCGCATCCGCGATGGAAGATCGGGGATTCAGCTCGCAGCATCAAGCCAGCGAGGTAAGTTATTTTACCCTTTACGAGATTCTTTTTTCATAGTTTGACTCTATGCGGGATCTAGAACTCCCTCACCTTTGACAGGACTGGCTGAAGACGTTCGGACAGATCGACTGTCCGACTCCCTTGCCAGAAGACCCAGCGGACGCCCAATTAGCCAGAAATTTGTTGGTTCCGGCACCTCACGTGGTGCCGGAAAAGAAGGTTGAAGAAGGCCACGGAACTCAAGGAGTTCCGGAGCCGTGTTATCGGACTCATCGTTCGATGACGCTGAGGCGGACTCCTCCCGCCAAGACGAGGAGGAGGAAGAGGCCTCTCCCGGTGGGGAGAGAAGAAAAGGAAGGCTGCCCCCACCGGGGAGGCTGAAGGGTCCAAGAAGGGAAGGACCCTTCCTCCGGACTACACCGCCAATGCCGACGACGGTGAAGAGGGGTGGGCTCCAAGGACCAAGCCCCTGGTGAAATCGTAAGTGTCCGGACACCAGAATAACTCATGGCGTTTCATTTGTCGCCAAAGATCCTATAACGCCGGATATAACCATGCAGCTCGCCCAAGGATGGGCTCGACGATTCGTCGAGCGGCTCCTCGATTCGCTTGAGGTGAATAGCACCTCACTTCCGACCGCCTCGTCTCCTCCGCCGCGGATGACGCCGGGTGGAGTCCCAAAGGGGCCAGCTAGGAGGAGGTGGATATGGAGGCGCCGCAGGCGACCTCCCGAATCTGTGCTCAAAGGGATAAAACCCCGAAGGGCTTCAAGTCCGCCTGCCACGGACTCAGACGACAAAGCACCCTTCATAAGAAGGGAAAGATCGCGACGCCGGTGACCTCCGCCCAACCGGAGGCACGGATGATTTGATGGAGGCGCTTAACGGCGCTTCCATCGACGAGGAGCACCGCATGCTATGAGTGTGGTGATCCGAAGGTTCGATCCGCCAAGAGCGGGCCGACTGAAGCTCGTGCCAGCCTTCTAACAAAGCTTTGAGGTATCTATTTAAGATATATAAAAATATTACCGCATAGACAGTAGCCCCTGATGCTCAGTTTGGTGTTCGGAAAGAAAAAGCCGAATTGAGGATCTAAAAAGATATACGCAGGAGTCTAACATAAGTATGTCAATATGGGAATGCAGGCTGCGCTGCTGACCTCTGCCAAGACCGATCATGGAGGTTGGTGCATTGAAGCAGAGCCTCGAGCAGTCCGAGAACGAGCTCGGACTTACCAAAAAGCAGCTCGAGGACAAGGAAGGTAAGTAATACCTTATGGGAGTATTTAAAAGATGTGTTTGCAAAAATGACAGGAATAACATGAATATTGCAGGGGCCACGAGAGAGGTGGCGACCCTGAAGGAGGCGGTGTCCCGGGCCGAAACACGAGAGTTTGGAGCATGACTCAAAGACTCGGGAGTCCGAGCTCGCCACGGCCCTTGAGAGCGCCAAGGCCGCTAAGGCCGAAGCCAAAAAAGCCCTCCAGGAGATTGAGGCGATGAAGAAGATAGCGGCGGGTAAGGCATTCTATATGCAAAGCAAGCATGTGAAAGTGAATTATCTGTTACTTACCCGAATCTGGAGCTCTCCAGGAGCATTCACAGATCTGCCCCGCAGTGTGGCTGATGTTGCCGCATTCTACCGAGCCGAGGAGGGGAGCTCGACGGAGAAGGTGTTCGGTCTCAAGATGTCGAGGCCGGACACCCGGCAGTGTTTTAAGCGACCAGTTGAAGCAACTGGTCGAGCTCCATAAGGTGGCCGAACAGACCATGAGGGGCCTCATAGTTCGGCTGTGGCCTAATGAAGCCATGCCTGGGAGCTACTTCGGGCTGGTGAGGCGGCTGGTGGACGCCTGTCCATGGGTTGAAGCCATCAAGCGCTCCGTCTTCATCGAAGGTGCCCGTAGGGCCCTTGCCCTTGCTAAGGTGCACTGGGGCAAGATGGACGCTGAGAAGCTTGTGAAGGACGGACCACCACCGAAGAAGGAGCATCGCAAGCCTGAAATGTATTATGAGGGCGCCCCAAGGGTGCCTCGCCTTATAGCGGATGAATGCTCCAAAGATATAATTTTTGAGTAGACTCGCATTTGTTATCCTCAGACGCTGAAAACTTGTTCGACAAGCGCTTAAGCAACACTTTTTAATTTAAAATATTACCTTCTCAGGCGGCCGTATTAAGTTTGAGAGATGGCGAGTCGTCGGCTTTAGCCCCCATGCCACGAAAGTGTCGGGTGTTCGATGAACTTGAGCGCTCTTGTTCCCATTCTTGGGTCCTTCGAGGGAGGCGCTCAACACAACGAACAAGGCAACCGGACTATAATGCTCGAACACTCTCACTTAGCCAGAGAATTCTATAATTTTAAATTCGACGAAGCCCCTCGTATTCGGAAGACCGAGTTCGGGGCGCTATCCACGCCTAGGCCGGACAATGCCGACTCCTCGCTCTAAGCGGAATAAGTCTTTAGGGACTCAAAAACCTCTCGAGCAGCGACCGGCTCTCGCCTATCATGACGGTCAGTTTTAGCTTTCTCCACTGAGGTGCTTAACCCAGCTCAACCGGGGCACAATCGCAGTGGTTCTCCCAACGCTACCTTAACCGATATAACGGAACGTAAGGTACCAAAACATGGGAGCCAGGCAAATCCAACTATTGACCCAAGACATGATTCGGAGCCGATGCATATAATGCTATAAGTTCGGGGTGCCGCACTTGTGAAAGTGTTCGGACTTATCACACCATGTTATGGGGTCCTTAAGCCCCCGTGTATTGCCCATACCAAAGTGTACGGTTGCACAATGTCATAAATGAACACATATATATATATATATATATATATATATATATATATATATATATATATATAAGGGAAATCAATAATAGGCATAACTATATATTGTTTATTCAAAAGGGCTGCTGTAAGAGCAGAACGATTCAAAAGGGCTGTTGTAAGAGCAGAACGATACAAATAGTGCGGTAAGTCGCGGGATGTTGTGTAAAACAGATATATTGCGCGTAATAGAGACCACCTGGACACTCGACGTAGCTTTCTGCTTCCCTGGCTGTTGCATCATGTGTTCGGCGATTCTAATGCCGGACAGGGCTTCGTGAGAACGGAGTCCTGAAAGTAAAAGGAAAAAAAGGAATGACACAATCGGGAGCCCCTGGTGCGGTTGAGCCGCATTCTGGGCATGCCGTGGTCGTGCCCCTTCCCCTGTGCCCATGGTACTTCCAGAGTGTAATTATGTACGCGTAATACTGGTTTCGCAATTTCGCGAGGGCTGGGGCTTGGGCCGCATTGCTATGCGTGCTCGAAACATGCCAGGCGGTCTTGTTGTAGGTTACTCCGGGCGCGCTTGACGGTGTCCGGACGTTTAATAGCCGGAATCGAGAATTGCCTTAAGAGGCTGCTTTGTACTTCCGCCGCGAGGGACGCCAGATGCTCCTCCGTCCCGAGAGAGCGTCCGTGTTTCCATTGACCGTAATGACTCCTCGAGGACCTCGCATCTTGAGCTTGAGATATGCGTGGTGCGGCACCGCATTGAACTTTGCAAATGCGGTTCGTCCGGGCAAAGGCATGATAGCCGCTGCGGAATGGGACTATGTCGAAGATTAAATCCTCGCTCCGGAAGTTATCCGGGGATCCGAAGACCACTTCAAGTGTAACTGAGCCTGTACAGTTGGGCTCTACACCTGGTATGACGCCTTTGAAGGTCGTCTTCATGGGTCTAATCCTTGATGGGTCTATGCCCATTTTGCGCACTGTATCCTGATAAAGCAAGTTCAGGCTGCTGCCGCCGTCCATTAGGACTCTAGTGAGGTGAAATCCGTCAATGATTGGGTCTAGAACCAATCGCGCGAATCCGCCATGGCGGATGCTAGTGGGTGGTCCTTCAATCAAAAGTGATCGGGCAGGAAGACCACGGGTTGAACTTTGGGGCGACTGGCTCCATCGCATATACGTCCCTTAGTGCACGCTCGCTCCCTTTTGGGTATGTGGGTTGCGTATATCATGTTCACCGTCTGCACTTATGGGGAAGCCCTTCGTCCTCTATTGTTCAGCGGCCGGCTCCTCCTCGTCATCGCTATGCAGCCCCTTGTCATTGTTTTCGGCATTTAACTTGCCTGCCTGATTGAACACCCAACAATCCCTGTTGGTGTGATTGGCTGGCTTTTCGGGGGTGCCATGTATCTGGCACGAGCGATCGAGTATTCGATCCAAATTGGACGGGCCCAGAGTATTTCTTTTAAATGGCTTTTTCAGCTGACCGGTTTAGAGCCTCAATCCGCATTAACTGCCGTATCCTCAGCATTTTCACCGTTAATGCGGCGCTTGTGCTTGTTGCGACGCGACCTGCCACTGCTGTCCTTGGTATCCGAATTACCAGGGCTCTTGGTCATGTTGTTACTACGAGCTAGCCAGCTGTCCTCTCTCGCGCAAAAGCGGGTCATGAGTGTTGTGAGGGCTGCCATGGATTTCGGCTTTTCCTGTCCTAGGTGCCGGGCAAGCCACTCGTCGCGGATGTTGTGTTTGAAGGCTGCAAGGGCCTCGGCATCCGAATAATCGAAGATTTGATTTTTCTTGGTTAGGAACTGTGTCCAGAATTGTCTGGCCGATTCCTCTGGCTGCTGAATTATGTGGCTTAGGTCATCAGCGTCTGGTGGTCGCACATATGTGCCTTGGAAGTTTTCGAGGAATGCGGCTTCCAGGTCTTCCAAACAACCAATTGACTCTGCTGGCAAGCTGTTAAGCCAATGCCGGGCTGGTCCTTTAAGCTTGAGTGGGAGGTATTTGATGGCGTGTAGATCATCGTCGGGCCATGTGGATGGGAAGGAGATAGTCCTCGATCCAAACCGCAGGATCTGTTGTGCCATCGTATGATTCAATGTTTACGGGTTTGAAACCCTCAGGGATTTGATGATCCATCACTTCATCTGTGAAGCATAGTGGGTGTGCGGCGCCTGTGTATTGGGCTATATCACGACGCAAATCAAATGAGCTTTATCTACTGTGTTCGGCCTGGCCGGAGTTTCCATATCCGGCGTGACCGTTATCGTCACGTGTCGTGGGGCGCCCACGCGATCCATAGATCGAACTTGTCTGCCTTGCCTTGTCCTCCAATATATCTCGCAGGTCTGGCGCATTTCCTCGTGCCTTTGTATTTTTTGAGCGGCGACGGGGTGCGGCTTGAATTGAGGGCCAAGAGTCCTCTCTTCGTCATGCCACGAGGTGGCCGGTCAGCCATATCATGCACCGGTGATGTAGGTTTAGGTGCTTCCTCCTCAAATCGTGGTAGCAGCCTGCATCTTGGTAGCTCTTGGAGGGGCGCTCGAGTTCATACTCTTCGGCCGCAAGGACTTCAGTCCATCTGTCAGCTAGCAAATCTTGGTCAGCTCTAAGCTGTTGATGCTTTTTCTTGAGGCTGCTTGCCGTGGCCATGAGCCTGCATTTGAAACGTTCTTGTTAGACGGGATCATCGGCACGCCAATTGCTGTCGTTGAGGCTTGCCTCGTCTTCGGAGGAGGCATGTAATTATCGCCCTCTACCTCTTTTTTCTCGCCGCTCTCTCACGAGGGCTGGCTTCTCCATCCTCCTGCGCTGAATCTTCTTTGGAGGAGGTTGTCTTCAACCTTGTCAGGGTGTTATTATCTCCCGCGCCGGAATCACAGTTTCTGTTGTGGCGGGATTTAGAGCGGTGCCGCTGACGCCGGCGCTTAGTCTGTTTCTTGGAGGGGTCATCCTCCGCTGTTCCACCGCCATTCCCATCTTTTGGGATGTCCACCATGTATATGTCATATGACGAGGTGGCCTTCCAGTGCCCTGTGGGCGCTGGTTCTTGGTCGTCCCCTGCATCGTCGTCCATACCGTCGATGTCTTCGGAGTCGTCGAGCATGTCGGTTAAATCATCGACGTGGCTACAAAGTGGGTGGTGGGTGGGCTTTGATTTTCTTCGTCGTCCGCATTTTAACCTTCCTGGCCATAATCCGCCAGGCTCTCCGATAAAGAGAGACTTTAGTGAATTCGTAATGTCGCCAAAGGGCGAAAAGTGCCGAAAGATGTCCGCGATGAATTCCATGATCGGCGCCCAATCGGATTCGATTGGCAGGGGAGCCAAGGCTCGGAGTCCGCGCCTTTGAGTCACGAAGCCGCAAAGGACGGGGTAGGTGTTCGCTCAATCGCCGTGAGATCGCAGCCCCGAGGCGGTGTCCAGCCACCCATCCTCGACATGGCGCGGTCGGCTCCGAGCTAAAGGTCGGAGCGGACTCGTGCGTTTCCGTGACACCGTCCGTGGCAGAGCTAGATCATGCCCCTCGTGATAGTGCGGCGCGCTTGGTTGTGGCTCGAACCCATCGAAGATCAAGTCTCCGCGGATGTCAGCCGTGTAGTTCAAACTTCCAAATCTGACCTGATGGCCAGGGGCGTAGCTTTCAATCTGCTCCAGATGGCCAAGCGAATTGGCCCGCAGTGCAAAGCCACTGAATACGAAGATCTGTCCGGGGAGAAACGTCTCACCCTGGAGCGCATCGTTGTTGATGATCAGAGGAGCCATCGGGCCTAAAGACGACGACACAGAGGAACTCTCAATGAAAGCACCAATGTCGGTGTCAAAACCGGCGGATCTCGGGTAGGGGGTCCCGAATCGCGTGCGTCTAGGCAGATGGTAACAGGAGACAAGGGACACGATGTTTTTACCCAGGTTCGGGCCCTCTCGATGGAGGTAAAACCCTACTCCTGCTTGATTAATATTGACGATATGGGTAGTACAAGAGTAGGTCTACCACGAGATCAAAGAGGCTAAACCCTAGTAGCTAGCCTATGGTATGATTATTTTCGTCCTACGGACTAAAACCCTCCGGTTTATATAGACACCGAATAGGGTTAGGGTTACACAGAGTCGGTTACAATGGTAGGAGATCTACATATCCGTATCGCCAAGCTTGCCTTCCACGACAAGGAAAGTCCCATCCGGACACGGGACGTAAGTCTTCAATCTTGTATCTTCATAGTCCAGAGTCCGCCAAAGGTCATAGTCCGCTATCCGGACACCCCTAATCAAGGACTCCCTCGGTGGGTTATTCTCAAGAGGAGTGGACTCCGCCTCACTCACGAGAAAATGGCTGGTCACCGGGATGCCCAGTCCCATGCTTTATGCAAACTAAATCAAAACAATTGCAAACAAAACTCCCCCTGGGACTGTTGCTAGTTGGAGACACTCGTTGTTTCGAGCAAGTCATGGATTGATGCTTGTTGGTGGAGGGGGAGTATAAACTTTACCATTCTGTTTGGGAACCGCCTATAATGTGTGTAGCATGGAAGATACCGCCATCTCTTAGTTGTTATGTTGACAATGAAAGTATGCCGCTCAAAATATTATTTATCTCTATTTCAAAACCGAGCTCTGACACCTCTACAAATCCCTGCTTCCCTCTACGAAGGGCCTATCTATTTACTTTTATGTTGAGTCATCACCCTCTTATTAAAAAGCACTAGCTGGAGAGCGCAGCTGTCATTTGCATCCATTAATATTAATTTATATTGGGTATGACTATGATTGGATCTCTTTTACCATGAATTACAATGTCTAGTCAGTCCTTGATCTTTAAAGGAGCTCTGCATTTATGTTTTGCGGTCTCAGAAAGGGCTAGCGAGATACCATCTTGTTATATCATATCATGATTGTTTTGAGAAAGTGTTGTCATCCGAGATTTATTATTATGGCTCGCTAGTTGATTATGCTATTGATATGTGTAAACATGAGACCTAAGAGTTATTGCAAACGTGGTTAGTCATAATCTTTGCTGAAAACTTGAATGATGGCTTTACATATTAACAACAACAAGAGCAAACAGAGTTTGTAAAAGTTTTTATTTATCACTTTCAGTTTATCAACTGAATTGCTTGAGGACAAGCAAAGGTTTAAGCTTGGGGGAGTTGATACGTCTCTGTCGTATCTAGTTTTCCAAACACTTTTGCCCTTGTTTTGGACTCTAACTTGCATGATTTGAATGGAACTAACCTTGACCGACGCTGTTTTCAGCAGACTTTCCATGGTGTTATTTATGTGCGTAAACAAAAGTTCTCGGAATGACATGAAACTTCACGGAACGTCTATTTGGAAATAATAAAAATCCTTGCAAAAGTTGAAGACCAGGGGGCCCACACCCTGTCCACGAGGGTGGGGGGCGTGCCCTCCCCCTAGGGCGCGCCCCCCTACCTCGTGGGCCCCCTGAAGCTCCTCCGACGCCAACTCCAACTCTATATATTTGCTTTCGGGGAGAAAAAATCGAGGAGAAGAAATCATCGCGTTTTACGATACGGAGCCGCCAAGCCCTAAAACCTCTCGGGAGGGCTGATCCGGAGTCCGTTCGGGCTTGGAGAGGGGATTCGTTGCCATCGTCATCATCAACCATCCTCAATCACCAATTTCATGATGCTCACCGCCGGCGTGAGTAATTCCATCGTAGGCTTTGCTGGACGGTGATGGGTTGGATGAGATCTATCATGTAATCGAGTTAGTTTTGTTAGGGTTTGATCCCTAGTATCCACTATGTTCTGAGATTGATGTTGCTATGACTTTGCTATGCTTAATTCTTGTCACTAGGGCCCGAGTGCCATGATTTGAGATCTGAACCTATTATGTTTTCATGAATATGTGTGAGTTCTTGATCTTATCTTGCAAGTCTATAGTCACCTACTATGTGTTATGATCCGGCAACCCCGAAGTGACAATAATCGGGACCACTCCCGGTGATGACCATACTTTGAGGAGTTCATGTATTCACTATGTGCTAATGCTTTGTTCCGGTACTCTATTAAAAGGAGGCCTTAATATCCCTTAGTTTCCATTAGGACCCCGCTGCCACAGGAGGGTAGGACAAAAGATGTCATGCAAGTTCTTTTCCATAAGCACGTATGACTATATTCGGAATACATGCCTACATTACATTGATGAATTGGATCTAGTTCTGTGTCACCCTATGATATGATTGTTGCATGATGAACCACATCCGACATAATTCTCCATCACCGATCCAATGCCTACGAGCTTTTCCTATATTGGTTTTCGCTTATTTACTTTCTCGTTGCTACTGTTACAATCACTACAAAATACCAAAAATATTACTTTTGCTTCCATTACTTTTGTTACCGTTACCACTACTATCATATTACTTTGCTACTGAACACTTTGCTGCAAATACTAAGTTATCCAGGTGTGGTTTAATTGACAACTCAACTGCTAATACTTGAGAATATTCTTTGGCTCCCCTTGTGTCGAATCAATAAATTTGGGTTGAATACTCTACCTCGAAAACTGTTGCGATCCCCTATATACTTGTGGGTTATCAAGACCAAAAGGTCGAGCGTGAATCATATAGTAGATATGATCAACATAGTGATGTTCACCGTTGAAAACTACTCCATCTCACGTGATGATCGGACATGGTTTAGTTGATTTGGATCGCGTGATCATTTAGATGACTAGAGGGATGTCTGTCTAATTGGGAGTTCTTAAGTAATATTATTAATTGAACTTTAATTTATTATGAACTTAGTCCTGATAGTTTTTGCATATCTATGTTGTAGATCAATAGCTCACGTTTAGCTCCCCTATTTTATTTTTGATATGTTCCTAGAGAAAACTAAGTTGAAAGATGTTAGTAGCAATGATGCGGATTGGATCCGTGATCTGAGGATTATCCTCATTGCTGCACAGAAGAATTATGTCCTTGATGCACCACTAGGTGATAGACCGATTGCAGGAGCATATGCAGACGTTATGAACATTTGGCAAGCTTGATATGATGACTACTTGATAGTTTAGTGCACCATGCTTTATGGCTTAGAATCGGGGCTTCAAAACATTTTTGAAACGCCACGGAGCATATGAGATGTTCCAAGAGTTGAAATTAGTATTTCAGACTCATTCCCATGTCGAAAGGTATGAGACCTTTGACAAGTACTTTGCCTACAAAATGGAGGAGAATAGCTCAGCTAGTGAGCATGTGCTCGGAATGTCTGAGTACTACAATCACTTGAATCAAGTGGGAGTTAATCTTCCAGATAAGATAGTGATTGAGAGATTTGCCTAGTCACTATCACCAAGTTACTAGAACTTCGTGATGAACTATAATATGCAAGGGATAATGGAAATGATTCCCAAGCTCTTCGTGATGCTGAAATCGACGAAGGTAGAAATCAAGAAAAGCATCAAGAGTTGATGGTTGACAAGACCACTAGTTTCAAGAAAAGGGCAAAGGGAAGAAGGAGAACTTCAAGAAGAACAGCAAGCAAGTTGCTGCTCAAGTGAAGAAGCCCAATTCTGGAGCTAAGCCTGAGGCTAAGTGCTTCTACTGCAAAGGGACTGGTCACTGGAAGCAGAACTGCCCCAAGTATTTGGCGGATAAGAAGGATGGCAAAGTGAACAAAGGTATATTTGATGTACATGTTATTGATGTGTACTTTACTAGTGTTTATAGCAACCGCTCGGTATTTGATACTAGTTTAGTTGCTAAGATTAGTAACTCAAAACGGGAGTTGCAGAATGAACAGAGACTAGTTAAGGGTGAAGTGACGATGTGTGTTGGAAGTGGTTCCAAGATTGATATGATCATCATCGCACACTCCCTATACTTTCACGATTAGTGGAGAACCTAAATAAATGTTATTTGGTGTTTGCGTTCAGCATGAATATGATTTGATCATGTTTATTGGAATACAGTTATTCATTTAAAGTCATATAATAATTGTTGTTCTGTTTACATGAATAAAACCTTCAATGGTCATACACCCAAGGTGATGGTTTATTGAATCTCGACCGTAGTGTCAGGACCACGATCCTAAGTCACACCGATCTAGCATGTAACACATCACATCACTTTGAGGCCTCATGCACGGTATTCCCAGGGTGCCACCTTACCTGGCCCGGGACTGTTTGCGCCTTTTGGCTCACGTATATGATAGTGTCGCTAGCATCCATATGACAGAGAACCCGGGCCGACATGACTAGTCGTAAACCCAAAGTGGCACAAACTTACAAGGACATGCATACATGACCCAGCAACAAACGTGTCGGTCATCAGCGAGTGTATCCAGGCTGTAGCAGCTTGGCTAACAGGACTCCGGAGAATCCGGGCTATAGCAGGCTAACAGGACTCCGGTAGACACCGCGTGACATTTCCCCGAAGGGACAATCATAGGAACGAAGAAGGACACATGCCGGCCAGCCAAAGTGTTCTGTAGCAGTAGCAAGCTACCATGGCTCAGTGGAAGCACTAGGAGATATTTCCCGGTAAGAGAGGCTACCAAGGATAAACAACTAGGTTGTGGGATCCCACACATACCAAGCATTTCAATAACATACACACAATATGCTCGATATGTGCAAATACAACATGGCATCACAACAAAACTCTATGACTCAAAGTATTTATTCATTAGGCTCCGAGGAGCCAGATATTACAAACATGGGTCTGATGACCCAGCATTCAAGTCATACAAGAAATGAGCACATGTGGAAGCTTAACTTGTCTGAGTACACACAACTACAAATGAAAAAGGCTGAGGAGCTTGACTATCTACAAGACCCTGCCGAGGGCACAAGATCGTAGCTGAGGTAACAAGCCAAACATAGAAGTCCACGCGGAACTACTAGTGAGACTGAAGTCTCTCTGCAAAAACACAAATTAAGCAAACGTGAGTACAAATGTACCCATCAAAACTTACATCAGATCTAGCTACATATGCAATAGTATCAACAAAGGGGTGGTGTAGTTTAACTGCAGCAAGCCAACTTTGACTCAGTGGCTATCCTATTCTACGACTGCAAGTAACTCTTTTGAGGTGGCGCACACGAGTCCATATATTCACCATATCAATACACCACTATGGATCCGCTCCTGTCTCCCTACGAGAAGGCCATCCATAGCACTCACGCTTATCTTGCGCATTTTAGAGTATCCACTTTCACTTGTCTATGAACTGTACATGCAACCCAGAAGTCCTTTACCGCGGACACGGCAATTCGAATAGATCATTTACAACCCTGCAGGGTGATACGTCCATTTTGCATCATGCTTTTATATCAATATTTATTGCATTATGGGCTGTTATTATACATTATATCTCAATACGTTTGTTTATTCTCTCTAATTTTACAAGGTTTACCATGATGAGGGGGAATGCTTGGCAATGGAATTCTCGGCCGAAAAGGAGCAAACGTTGGAAACCTATTCTGCACAACTCCAAAAGTCCTGAAACTCCACGAAACAACTTTTTGGATTTATAAGAATTTATGAGCAAAAGAAATAGGCCAGGGGGCCCACACCCTGTCCAGGAGACAGGGGGCGTGCCCTAAATTTATGAGCAAAAGAAATAGGCCAGGGGGCCCACACCCTGTCTAGGAGACAGGGGGCGCGCCCCCCCTATAGGGCACGCCCCCTATCTCCTGGGCTCCCTGGTGGGCATCCCTTGCGTCCATCTTCTGCTATATCATCACTTTTACCCTGGAAAAAATCATGGGCAAGCTTACGGGACAAAACTCCACCGCCACGAGGCGGAACCTTGGCAGAATCAATCTAGGGCTCTAGCGGAGCTGTTCTGCCAGGGACACTTCCCTCCCAGAGGGGGAAATCATCACCAACATCATCACGAACGATCCTCTCATTGAGAGGGGGTCAATCTCCATCAACATCTTCACCTGCACCATCTCCTCTCAAAACCCTAGTTCATCTCTTGTCTCCAATCTTGTATCAAAACCACAAATTGGTACCTGTGGGTTGCTAGTAGTGTTGATTACTCCTTGTAGTTGATGCTAGTTGGTTTACTTGGTGGGAAATCATATGTTCAGATCCTTTATGCATATTATTACTCCTCTGATTATGAACATGAATATGCTTTGTGGGTAGTTACGTTTGTTCCTGAGGACATGGGTGAAGTCTTGCTATTAGTAGTCATTTGAATTTGGTATTCGTTTGATATTTTGATGAGATGTATGTTGTCTTTCCTCTAGTGGTGTTATGTGAACGTCGACTACATGACACTTCACCACTATTTGGGCCTAGAGGAAGGCATGGGGAAGTAATAAGTAGATGATGGGTTGCTAGAGTGACAAAAGCTTAAACCCTAGTTTATGCGTTGCTTTGTTAGGGGTTGATATGGACCCATATGTTTAATGCTGTGGTTAGGTTTACCTTAATACTCCTTTTTGTAGTTGCGGATGCTTGCAATAGGGGTTAATCATAAGTGGGATGCTTGTCCAAGTTAGAACAGTACCCAAGTACCGGTCCACCCACATATCAAATTATCAAAGTACTGAACGCGAATCTTATGAACATGATGAAAACTAGCTTGACGATAATTCCCAATGTGTCCTCGGGAGCTCCTTCCTCATTATTAGAATTTGTCCAGGCTTATCCTTTGCTACATAAAGGATTGGGCCACCTTGCTTTACTTTATTTACTTTTTGCTTGTTACTATTTATCTTATCACAAAACTATCTACCACCTACTATTTCAGTGCTTGCAGAGAAAACCTTACTGAAAACCGCTTATCATTTCCTTCTGCTCCTCGTTGGGTTCGACACTATTACTTATCGAAAGGACTACGATAGATCCCCTATACTTGTGGGTCATCAAGACTCTTTTCTGGCGCCGTTGCCGGGGAGTGTAGCGCTTTTGGTGAGTGGAACTTGGTAAGGAAACATTTATATAGTGTGCTGAAATTTTACATTACTTGTCACTATGGAAACTAATCCTTTGAGGGGCTTGTTTGGGGTATCTTCACCCCAACCAGAAGAGCAATGAGATGATCCTCAACCTACTGAACTTTATGAAAATATTCACTTTGAGATTCCTTTGGGTATGATAGAAAAACTGCTAGCTAATCCTTTTGCAGGAGACGGAACATTGCATCCCGACTTACACCTTATCTTTGTGGATGAAGTTTGTGGATTATTTAAGCTTGCAGGTATTCCTGATGATGTTGTCAAAAGGAAGGTCTTCCCTTTATATTTGAAGGGAGATGCGTTGACATGGTATAGGCTATGTGATGATACGTGATCTTGGATTTATAAGCGATTGAAGTTGGAATTTCACTAGAAGTTCTATCCTATGCATCTTGTTCATTGTGATCGTAATTACATTTATAATTTCTGGCCTCGCGAAGGAGAAAGCATCGCTCAAGGTTGGGGGAGGCCTAAGTCCATGTTATATTCATGCCCCAATCATGAGCTCTCTCGGGAAATGATTATTCAGTATTTTTATGCTCGACTTTCTCTTGATAATCGCAACTCCTTTCGATACTTCTGTCTTTGGTTCTTATATGTCAAGACTATTGATTTCAAATGGGACTTATTGGAAAGAATTAAACGCAACTCACGAAGATTGGGGTTCCGACGATGGTAAGGAGTCGTGTATGACACCTAAGTTCGATTGTGTTAAATCTTTTATGGATACCGATGCTTTCCGTGGATTTAGCGCTATGTATGGACTTGACTCTAGATAGTAGCTACTTTTGTGAAACTTTTGCTACTCACGTTGATCTCCCTAAAGAGAAGTGGTTTAAATATAATCCTCCTGTTGAAGTGAAAGTAGTTGCACCTATTACAGTCGAAGAGAAAACTATTACATATAGTGATCCTATTGTTCCTAGTGCTTATGTTGAAAAACCTCCTTTTCCTGTTAGGATAAAAGATCATGCTAAAGCTTCGACTGTTGTTCGTAAGAGCAATATTAGAACTTATACACCTCCTGGGCAAATCAAAGTTGAACCTAATGTTGCTATTTTTAAAGATCTCTTGCCTGATAATATTGATGGGCATGTTATTTATTTCTGTGATGAAACTGCTAGAATTGCCAAACCTTGTGCTAAAGATAAACATAGACATGTGGTAGGCATGCCTGTTATTTCTGTTAAAATAGGATATCATTGTTATCATGGCTTATGTGATATGGGTGCTAGTGCTAGTGCAATACCTATTGACTTATACAAAGAAATTAAGCACGATATTGCACCCACTGAGTTAGAAGATATTGATGTCACAATTAAACTTGCCAATAGAGATACTATTTCACCAATGGGAATTGTTAGAGATGTTGAAGTCTTGTGTGGGAAAACTAAATATCCTGCTGATTTTCTTGTTCTTGGCTCCCCACAAGATAGCTTTTGTCCCATTATATTTGGTAGACCCTTCTTGAACACCATTAATGCAAAGATAGATTGCGAAAATGATGTTGTTACTATTGGTCTAGGTGATATGTCTCATGAGTTCAACTTTTCTAAATTTCATAGACAACACCGTGAAGAGGAATTACCTAGTAGGGATGAGATTATTGGTCTTGCTTCCATTGTTGTTCCTCCAACTGATCCGTTAGAACATTATTTGTTAGACCATGAAAACGATATGTTTATGAAGGAGAGGGAAGAAATAGATGAAGTGTTCCTTAAACAAGAACCTCTGCTGAAACAAAACCTTCCCATTGAAATTCTTGGGGATCCCCCTCCACCCAAGTGTGATCCCGTGTTTGAACTCAAACCTTTACCTGATAATCTTAAGTATGCTTATCTTGATGAAAAAGTAATATATCCTGTTATTATTAGTGCTAACCTTTCAGAGAAAGAAGAAGAAAGATTATTGAAAACTCTGAAGAAGCACCGAGCTGCTATTGGATATAACCTGGATGATCTTAAGGGCATTAGTCCCACATTATGTCAACACAGAATTTCAGTGGAGAAGATGCCAAACCAGTTAGAGATCCTCAAAGACGATTAAATCCAAAAATGAAGGAAGTGGTAAGAAAGGAGATTCTAAAACTCCTTGAGGCAGGTATTATTTATCCCGTTGCTGATAGTGAATGGGTAAGCCCTGTCCATTGTGTCCCTAAAAGGGAGGTATTACCGTTGTTCCTAATGATAAAGATGAATTGATCCCGCAAAGAATTATTACAGGTTATAGGATGGTAATTGATTTTCGTAAGTTAAATAAAGCTACTAAGAAAGATCATTACCCTTTACCTTTTATTGATCAAATGCTAGAAAGGCTATCCAAACACACTCATTTTTGCTTTCTACATGGTTATTTTGGCTTCTCTCAAATACCTGTATCAGCGAAGGATCAATCTAAAACTACTTTTACTTGCCCTTTTGGTACTTTTGCTTATAGACGTATGCCTTTTGGTTTATGTAATGCACCTACTACCTTTCAAAGATGCATGATGGCTATATTCTCTGATTTTTGTGAAAAGATTTGTGAAGTATTCATGGATGACTTCTCCGTCTATGGATCCTCTTTTGATGATTGTTTGAGCAACCTTGATCGAGTTTTGCAGAGATGCGAAGACACTAGTCTTGTGCTAAATTGGGAAAAGTGTCATTTTATGGTTAATGAAGGCATTGTCTTGGGGCACAAGGTCTCTGAGAAAGGTATTGAAGTTGATGCTATTGAAAAGATGCCATGTCCCAAGGACATAAAAGGTATAAGAAGTTTCCTTGGTCATGCTGGCTCTTATAGGATGTTCATTAAGGACTTTTCTAAAATCTCTAGGCCTCTGACTAATTTATTGCAAAAAGATATTCGTTTTGTCTTTGATGATGATTGTTTAGAAGCATTCGAAACACTTAAGAAAGCCTTGATCACTGCACCTATTGTTCATCCACCTTATTGGCATTTTCCTTTTGAAATTATGTGCGATGCTAGTGATTATGCTGTAGGTGATGTTTTAGGGCAAAGAGTCGATAAGAAATTGAATGTTATCCAGTATGCTAGTAAGACTCTCGATACTGCCTAGAGAAATTATGCTAGTACTGAAAAAAAGTTCTTAGCAGTTGTGTTTGCATGTGATAAGTTTAGACCTTACATTGTTGATTCCAAAGTTACTATTCACACTAATCATGCTGCTATTAAATATCTTATGGAAAAGAAAGATGCTAAGCCTAGACTCATTAGATGGGTTCTCTTGCTCCAAGAATTTGACTTTCATATTATTGATAGAAAGGGGGCTGAGAACCCCGTTGCAGACAACTTGTCTTGGTTAGAGAATGTTCTTGATGACCCACTGCCTATTAATGATAGTTTTCCTGATGAACAATTAGCGGTTGTCAATGCTTCTCGTACTGCTCCTCTGTATGCTGATTATGCTAATTACATTGTTGCTAAATATATACCGCCTAGTTTCACATACCAGCAAAAGAAAAAGTTCTTTTATGATTTAAGACGTTACTTATGGGATGATCCACACCTTTATAAAGAAGGAGTAGATGGTATTATTATTAGACGTTGTGTGCCTGAGCATGAACAGGAACAAATCCTACGCAAGTGTCACTGTGAATCCTATGGAGGACACCACGCTGGAGATAGAACTGCACACAAGGTACAACAATCTGGTTTTTATTGGCCTACTCCCTTCAAAGATGCTCGTAAGTTTGTCTTATCTTGTGATGAACGTCAGAGAATAGGTAACATTAGTAGACGCCAAGAAATTCCTATGAATTATTCTCTTGTTATTGAACCATTTGATGTTTGGGGCTTTGATTATATGGGACCTTTTCCTGCCTCCAATGGTTATACACATATTTTAGTTGATGTTGATTACGTTACTAAGTGGGTAGAAGCTATTCCAACTAGTAGTGCTGATCATAACACTTCTATTAAAATGCTTAAAGAAGTTATTTTTCCGAGGTTTGGAGTCCCTAGATATCTTATGACCGATGGTGGTTCAAACTTTATTCATGGTGCTTTCCGTAAGATGCTTGCTAAGTATGATGTCAATCATAGAATCGCATCTCCTTACCACCCGCATTCTAGTGGTCAAGTAGAGTTGAGCAATAGAGAGCTCAAATTAATTTTGCAAAAGACTGTGAATAGATCTAGAAAGAATTGGTCCAAAAAACTTGATGATGCATTAAGGTCCTATAGAACTGCATACAAAAATCCTATGGGTATGTCTCCATATAAGATGGTTTATGGAAAAGCATGTCATTTACCTCTTGAACTTGAACATAAAGCATATTGGGCTATTAAAGAGCTCAATTATGACTTCAAACTTGCCGGTGAGAAGAGGTTGTTTGATATTAGCTTACTTGATGAATGGAGAACCCCAAGCATATGAGAATGCCAAGCTTTTCAAAGAAAAAGTCAAACGCTGGCATGATAAGAGGATACAAAAGCGTGAGTTTAACGTAGGAGATTATGTGTTATTGTTCAACTCTCATTTAAGATTTTTTGCAGGAAGGCTCAAATCCGAGGGTGGTAAACGGTCAAAGAATTAAACATTATATTTCAGGTAATCCTATCAATGTTGAAACTAATATTATTGAAACCATAACCCCTGAGGAATACATAAGAGACACTTTCAAGAACGTTCCAGACTCCGAAAAGGCATAGGTACGTGGTACGGTAAGTAAACCGACTCCAAAACAACTCTAATGGCAATTTTTATCAGTTTTGGATTATTTAAGAATTTTAGGAAGAAAGAAGTAGTCTGAAAGGGACATGAGGCTCCCACGAGAGAGGAGCCCCCCGTAGGGCGCGCCCCCTGTCTCGTGGGCACTTCGTGTGCCTCCCGGACTCCGTTTTCTTGTATTTTACGTATTTTGGTCGGTAAAGATTCATTATATATACTCCCGAAGGTTTTGACCACCGTATCACGCAAATATCCTCTGTTTTCGTTTCGAGCTGTTTTTGTTGCAGATTTGGAACAAGATGTCGTCCCAAAATTCGGAGGGAGAGAGCTACATGGCTGATTATATTGCAAATCGAAAAGTATATGGTGATCTGGAACATTATGGCTGGACCACAGAGGAAGGAGGAGACAAGCTCCGATGAAGAGGACGATCCACTACCCCAACCTGGACAGTAAGGCATCACTATGCAAAAGGATAATGAAACTTGAGCTCGAGAATGAAGATCCGAGGGAGGAAAATTTTAGCCTCAGATGCAAGCTAGAGAAGAAAAATGCAACAACTCCTACTTCACAACCTCCGAAGAAATAATCACATGGGTATGGGCACTCCCCTTGGCAACCGCCAAGCTTGGGGGAGGTGCTCCGGTATTGTATCACCATCACAATCTTATCTTTACCGCTTTATTTAGTTCGATCCTTTTAGTAGTATCTTGATCTAGTAGATTGAAGTTTTGATATCAAGTAGTTTTGAGTTTTGCTTTGTGATCTCTGTATGTAAGCGAGTCCGTGCGCTATCTATAATAAAGATTACTGTTGAGTCAAGGGCTTTGCTATATTGCTATGATCTTGAGAAAGTAGAAAGAACAAAAGAGTTCATATTGATCTTATGGATAGTGATAACTTCACACATAGAAAGTATGAGGCATAAAAATTGTTGAGAGTTGATGAACGTAGCCTTGGTCATCGTCGCAATTAATAGGAAGTGATAAGGAAAGAGGGGTTCACATATAAATATATTATCTTGGACATCTTTTATGATTGTGAAGCACTCATTAAGTATGACATGCTAAAAGAGTTGACGTTGGACAAGGAAGACAACGTAATGGTTTATGTTTTCCGACATCTCGCTTAAAGTATATTGTCATTGACCTTCCAAACATGTTGAGCTTGCCCTTCCCCTCATGCTAGCCAAATTCCTTGCACCAAGTAGAGATACTACTTGTGCTTCCAAATATCATTAAACCCAGTTTTGCCATGAGAGTCCACCATACCTACCTATGGATTGAATAAGATCCTTCAAGTAAGTTGTCATCGGTGCAAGCAATAAAAATTTCTCTCTAAATATGTATGACTTATTAGTGCAGAGAAAATAAACTTTGTACGAACTTGTTGTGGAAGTAATAAAAGCGACGGACTGCATAATAAATGTCCACATAGAAGGGGCAATATAAAGTGACGTTCTTTTGCACTAAGACTTTATGCATCAACCCTAAATGCGCATCACAACCTCTGCTTCCCTCTGCGAAGGGCCTATCTTTTACTTTATGTTTTACTTCATGCTTGAGTCAAGGTGATGCTCACCTTTCCCTTTTTATTTTTTGTAACACCCTTGATGCGGCTATATCTCCCACGTGTCGAAGCACGACTTAGAGGCATAACCGCATTGAAAGCAATGTCGCAAGTGAGGTAATCTTCACACAACCCATGTAATACATAAGGGAAAGAGATACATAGTTGGCTTACAGTCGCCACCTCACACAATACATAAATAAACATCCATCATCCAGAATACACTGAAGGTCCGACTACGGAACCAAAATAAAAGAAGACTACCCCAAATGCTACACAGATCCCCGATCGTCCCAACTGGGCTCCACTACTGATCATTTGGAAATGATACATAGTAACGACCACGTTCCTCGTCGAACTCCCACTTGAGCTCGGTTGCGTCACCTGCACTGGCATCGTCGGCACCTGCAACTGTTTTGGTAGAATCTGTGAGTCACGGGGACTCAACAATCTCACACCCGCGAGGTCAAGACTATTTAAGCTTATAGGAAGGACATAGTTGTGAGGGGGAGCTGCAGCAAGCGACTAGCATATATGGTGGCTACATTCGCAAAAGAGAGCGAGAAGAGAAGCAAAGCGCGGTCGTGAAGCTAGTAGCGATCAAGAAGTGATCCTGAACTACTTACGTCAAGCATAACTCCAACACCGTGTTCACTTCCCGGACTCCGCCGAGAAGAGACCATCACGGTTACACACACGGTTGATGTGTTTTAATCAAGGTCAACTTCGGGTTTTCTACAATCGGACATTAACAAATTCCCATCTGCCTCATAACCGCGGGCACGGCTTTCGAAAGATAATACCTGCAGGGTGTCCCAACTTAGCCCATTATAAGCTCTCACGGTCAACGAAGGATATTCCTTCTACCGAAGACCCGATCGATCTCGTAATCCTGGACTACAAGACATTTCGACAAGAATAAAACAAGACCAGAAGCCGCCCGAATGTGCCGAGAAATCCCGATAGGAGCTGCACATATCTCGTTCTCGTGGCACACCGGATGAGCCAGACGTCGGGTTGGCATAGACCCTGATTGCCCAAAGGCGCCGGACATCGCTCAAGTTGGACCAGCACTCGAAGGAGAACTGGCCCGGGGGGTTAAAATAAAGATGACCCTCGGGCTCGCGAAAACCCGGGAAAAAAGGCTTAGGTGGCAAATGGTAAAACCAAAGTTGGGCCTTGCTGGAGGAGTCTTATTCAAAGCGAACTGTCAAGGGGGTCCCATAAATCACCCAACCGTGTAAGGAACGCGAAATCAAGGAACATAACACCGTATGACGGAAACTAAAGGCGGCAAGAGTGGAACAAAACACCGGGCATAAGGCCGAGTCTTCCACCCTTTACCAAGTATATAGATGCATTAATTAAACAATAGATATTGTGATATCCCAACAAGTAAACATGTTCCAACAAGGAACAACATCTCCATGTTCCAACAAGGAACAAACTTCATCTTCTCCTGCAACTAGCAACGCTATAAGAGGGGCTGAACAAAGCGGTAACATAGCCAAACAACGGTTTGCTAGGAAAGGATGGTTAGAGGTTTGACATGGCAATATGGGTGGCATGATAAGCAAGTGATAGGCATCGTAGCATAGGCATAGCAAAAGAGCGAGCATCTAGCAAGCAAAGATAGAAGTGATTTCGAGGGTATGGTCATCTTGCACGCAAGGTTCTCGAGTTGTCGAAAGCTTGATCCTCGTAAGCGTTCTCAACAGGTTCCTCGTTAATGTACTCGCCTCCGGCTCTACCCAAAGCAAGAACACAAACAATGGAACCACAATAAATCACGGTGCAATGCACAAGCAACATGATGCAATACATGGCATGATATGCGAGATGTGATATGCAATGCATATGCGTGCTCCGGAAGGAAAATGATGAACCAGGCATCAACTTGGCAAACCAAGTATGCCTCTGGAAATGTGAGACGATTTCGGTTGAAATCGATATAAAGATCACCGGAATCGGATGCACGGTTTGCAAATGACAAGCAAAACAAGAATGGCACAAATCTGCCATTAACAGCATGATGCCACATAGCAAGCAACAAGAAATTAATCTACTGCTCCCAAACGCACCAACAAAGCATATGGAAGTGATCTACTAAAGATGCTTGACAAAATATGAACACTGAGCTACGGCTAATTCACACCATAACAGGTCCAAACAAGCATGGCAAAAGTGCAAAATATATCAGCTTCACAGACGGGAAAATACTGAACATGGCAGAATCAGCATCAGGAAGCAATGTTCAGAGCAAGAAAACAACATGCTACAGGAACTTATAATAGCAAAACAAGGCAATGCATGAATCTACTCAAAGCATAGAACAAAAGTCCCTAACTGACCATGAGCTAAAAGGGGCCAGAAAATGTAATAGCACCCAAGTAAACATAGCAAGTTTCGTTACAGATTTCAGGAAACAGGGTATGACATTGACAGAATTTAGTAGGCATCTTCGCGAGCTCGATGCACTCACTACAGAGGATTTCATGATAAACTAAGAATAAATCCATCAATAATACATGGCATAAAAGCTATACATGGCAAGAACAACATCATAGCATACACGGATCAACTACAACAAACTTGGCAAAATTGAATAACATGTAAACAATCTGCCAGAAAACATTTTATAGCAAAAGTAGAGCTCGATTGACTCAATCTATAGCACTCCATAATTGCAAACAAGGGCATGGAAGGATAGAGAATAGCCGTATATTCAAAATATCCTTAGTGAAGTATCTCAAAATAATCATGGATCTCTCTGTAGCATCAAGTTCACATGGCATAAAAATATCAAGAAAAGCAATTTGAAATCAAGAACATCATGAAGCCTAGTTTGCATGCTTGTTCTAGTCACCACAGAGATCAAACAAATACATGGCATACACCCCTGTAAATATGGCATGGGATATTACAAAACACATGTAGGACTCAAGTTCATAGGATGCACACATCAATCATGGCAAAAATGACAAAACTGCATGTTCTGATAAGAATCTGAAACTAACATCACATAGCCCTGTTCCAATAGCATTTCTGGCATCAAGATGAGCTCAAATGTAAATGATGCAATGGAATGAAATGATCTACTCTTCGGGGCGAACATTTATGTATGCTACACGCCCGAAACGGAGCCACGAGCGCAAAGTCCTGGCATGATGAAAATGCAACAAATTACTGACAGAAAATGACTTGGAGGAATTCGGGGGAGAAAGAAGTCAACCGAGATGATTTTGGATCTGAGATCCGGGGCGCGCGGGTCGAGGTTCGCCGGCCGGAGCTCGGGGCCAGGGAGGAGAGAGGCCAGCTGGGCCGAGGGGCGGAGGCGGCGAGGCGGCGCCGGGCGAGACCGAGGCGGGCTGGCGGACGCCACGGCCGGGACGGGCGGCGCGGGCGGCGGTGGCCACGTGGCAGCCGCGGATTGGCTGCGGCGCGGCGGCGGACGCGTCCGGTGCCGTCCAGACGTGTCAGGCGCGGGGAGAGGAGCGGGGAGCTATGGTTAGGGTGGATCTGATCCGGGATTTCGGGGGAGGAGGTGTTTTTATAGGTAGAAGGAGCTAGGAAGCTCCAAATGAGGTGCGGTTTTCGCCCACACAATCGTGATCAAACAGAGATGGACATGGAAGTGACTTAGATGGGTTATTGGGCTGTTTTGGAGGGGTGTTGGGCTGCAACTCAAAAGAGGCCTTTGCGATTATGCGGTTAACCGTTGGAGTATCAAACGACCTCCAAATGGCACGAAACTTGACAGGTGGTCTACCGGTGGTGTACCAAGGCCACTTGGCAAGCCTCGGTCCATTCCAAGAACGTTTAACACCCGCTCACGAAAAGAGACAAGAGGGGTGCGTCGGGGGACATAGGAGTGCCGGATTGCAAAACGGACAACGGGGAAAATGCTCGGAATCATGAGACAAACACGTATGCAAATGAGATGCACATGATGACATGGTATGAGATGCATGACATAAACAAAATGCAAAACGAAAGACAAAAACCCAACCACGGAGGGAATATCATATCACAATGCCGAAAATGGCAAGAGTTGGAGTTACAAATATGGAAAGTTACATCCGGTGTTACAACACTCCACCACTACAAGAGGATCTCGCCCGAGATCTAGGACTGAAAAGAACTCCGGATATTCGAACGGAGGTGATCCTCTCGCTCCCGTGTGGCTTCTCGGTCGGAATGGTGTGACCACTTCACTTTCGTGAATTTGATTGACTTGTTGCGAGTCTTGCGCCGGTTTCTTCAAGAATAGCAACGGGTGCTCATGATAAGAGAGATCTTCTTGGAGGTCAATTTCTTCGAAGTTGATAGTGCGCTCAGGAGTCTTGAAGCACTTGCAAAGCTGTGACACGTGAAACACATCGTGCACGTTCGCGAAGTTGGACGGAAGCTCAAGTTGATAGGCGAGATCGCCTCTTTTGCCAATGATCTTGAAAGGACCCACTTATCTAGGGGCAAGCTTACCTTTGATACCGAATCGACGAGTGCCTTTCATTGGCGAGACGCGGAGGTAGACATGGTCTCCGATTTCAAAAGCCACATCACGGTGCTTGTCATCATAATAGCTCTTCTGGCGCGATTGCGCGGCTTTGAGATTCTCATGAATGACTTTGCACATTTCTTCCTTCGTGATCAATTCATTGCCAAGAAGTTGGCGTTCACCTATCTCGGACCAATTGAGAGGAGTACGGCACTTTACGCCATAGAGAATTTCGAATGGGGCCTTGCCCGAACTCGCTTGGAAGTCTGTTGTTGTAGGAGAACTTCGGCATATGGAAGACAATCTTCCCATTTCATATCAAGGAAATGACACAAGCCCTGAGCATGTCTTCAAGGATTTGATTGACTCGCTCGACTTGGCCACTTGTTTGAGGATGGAAAGCTGTGCTGAAACGAATGTTGGTGCCCATGGCCTTATGAAAAGAATCCCAAAACTTGGAGGTAAAGACGCTGCCACGGTCTGAAGAGATCAATTGTGGAATGCCGTGCAAGGATACAATTCTGGAGGTGTATAGCTCTGCCAACTGGGTTGCTGTGATAGATTCTTTGATAGGAAGAAAATGAGCCACTTTAGTAAGCTTGTCAATGACAACGAAGATAGCATAATTTCCACGCTTGGACTTAGGAAATCCAGTCCCGAAGTCCATTTCGATATGATCAAACTTCCATTCTGGAATAGCAAGAGGTTGGAGGAGACCAGCTGGTGTTTGGTGTTCTGCTTTCACTCTTCTGCAGACATCACATTCATTCACGAGTTGAGCAATTTCTCGCTTCATTCGAGTCCACCAATATGACTGCTTGAGGTCATGGTACATCTTCGTACTTCCGGGATGAATGGATAGAAGGGAATTGTGCACCTCGTTCATAATGACTTTACGTAGATCACCCTTTGGAACCACAATCCGGTCCTCGAAGAAAAGAGTATCTTTGTCATCAATGTGGAAGCACTTGTACTTGAAATGCCCTTGTCGATACCACGCTTCACCTTTTTCACCATGGTATCCGTGAGTTGAGCCTCATGAATTTGGTCTTCCAAAGTAGGAGAGACTATGAGGTTGGCAAGAAAGCCTTGAGGAACAACTTGAAGATTCAACTTGCGGAAAGCTTCACAGAGATCCGGTTGGAAGGGCTTGAGGATTAAACTGTTGCAGTAAGCCTTCCTGCTCAAAGCATCTGCAATCACATTGGCCTTGCCCGGAGTATATTCAATACTTGGGTTGTACTCTTGAATCATTTCGACCCATCGAGTTTGCACGAGGTTGAGGTTGGGTTGAGTGAAGATATACTTGAGGCTCTTGTGATCGGTGAATATGTCCACTTTCCTTCCCAACAAGAGATGTCTCCATGTTATCAATGCATGGACAATCGCCGCCAACTCAAGATCGTGAGTGGGGTAATTCTTTTCGTTGGGCTTCAGCTGACGAGAGGTATAGGCCACAACTTTCTTCTCTTGCATTAACACAGAACCGAGACCTTGAAGAGAAGCATCACAGAAAACTTCGAATGGCTTGGATTCATCAGGAGGAGTCAAGACAGGAGCTGTGACGAGTTTCTCTTTGAGAGTGTTGAAAGCAACCTCACACTCAGGCGTCCAGACATACTTGACATGCTTCTGGAGATGTTTGGAAAGAGGCTTTGCAATCTTAGAGAAGTTCTCAACGAATCTTCGGCAATAGCTTGCAAGTTCAAGAAAATCATGAGTCGCTTGACATTCTGAGGAGGTTCCCAATTCACAACTGCGGACACCTTCTCGGGATTAACAGCGATGCCCTTGGCGGAGATGATGTGACCAAGGTAAAGCACTTCATCAAGCCAAAATTCACATTTGGAAAACTTCGCATAGAATTGATGCTCTCTGAGCTTGTCGAGCACCAATCGCAAATGTTTGGCATGATCCTTCTTATTCTTGGAGAAGACCAAAATATCATCAAGATAGACCAAGACGAATTCATTGGTGTAGGGGTTGAAGATGAAGTTCATCATTCGAGATAATGTTGGAGGAGCATTGACAAGGCCGAAAGACATGACAGTATATTCATAAGAACCAAAACTTGTTCTGAATGCTGTCTTGGGAATATCTTGTTCACGAATGCGAATTTGATGATAACCCATACGAAGTTCAAGCTTGGAGAACACTTTAGCACCTTTGAGTTGCTCGAAAAGCTCATTGATGTTGGGAAGTGGATACTTGTTCTTGATAGTCTTTTTGTTCAATGGAATGATGTCGACGCAAAGTCGATCCGTGCCATCCTTCTTCTGGACAAAAGAACACCACAACCCCAAGGAGATGAACTCGGTCCGATCAAACCCAGACGCTCTTGTTCATCGAGCTGCTTCTTCAATTCCTTCAGCTCCTTAGGTCCAAGCTTGTATGGACGCTTGCAAGCGGGTTCGATGCCGTGCTCAAGATCGATAACGAACTCAATCGGCCGGTGAGGAGGCATTCCTGGAAGCTCTTCCGAAAGACATCTTGGTACTCACAAACGACCGAATCGAGAGATAGCATTCAATTCGCCCATCTCATTGAGAGAAAACAATGTAATGGTTTCATCACGAAGCGGCATAGATGATCACATCCTCGTAAGAGTGTGTCAATTGAATTTCCCTGGCAGCACAATCAAGCTGAGCTTTGTGCTGAGAAAGCCAGTCCATCCCGAGAATAAGATCAATATCCGAGTCACCAAGGACAATTGGTTTAGCCAGAAATCTATAGTCGCCCATCTTGATAGAAACATCCGGAACCAAGGAGCTTGCATGCATGAATTTACCCGGAGAGACAACCGATAACGGTCTAGGAAAATCTTGAAAAACCAACTCATGCTTGGATGCAAAAGGTCTTGAAATGAAAGAATGCGATGCACCAGTATCAAATAAGACTTTTGCAGGAATATCATTAACTAAGAGATTACCCATTATCACATCAGTAGATTCCTCCGCTTGAGCTGCATTCATCATGTTCACCTTTGCAGACTAGGGATTATGCTTGACCACTGCATTGCTGGAAGATCTCACAGGAGGAGGAGGCGGAAGGCGCCTTTGGTTGAAGCACTTGTTCGTGTAGTGACCTTTCTGCTGACATTTGTTGCAAGTCACCTCTGAGAGCGGACGGTGATAAGGAGCATTTGACCTTGGAGCTTGAGAATTAGACTTGTTCGATAGCCTGGGTTGGGTGGGTGGGAAGATCCACGACCACCTGAGTTCTTCTCGCCGATAAGGCCGATTTTAACGAAGGAGGAGGAAGGTAGAACTTCTCCGCTTAGCTGCCACTTGAGAGGAAGAAGAAGACTGAATCGCATCCCTGATTCTCTTCTTAGAAGCCTCACATTTGAGCTGGGCAGCTTCTTGCTTCAAAGTGCCATGTTGTAGAATTCATCATACTTTTACGGCTCAAAAAGCACGAGAGCTAATTGCGGATCTTCTCTGAGACCACCGCTGAATTGATAGATCATACTCTTTTCATCGGGGATGTCTTGCTTAGCAAAGCGAAGCGAAGTTTCTCGAACTGGATATTGTATTGATATACGTACATGTTGCCTTGCTTGAGATTGCGGAACTCCTCACGCTTGCTCTCAACAACACTTTTCTAATGTGGTGAGCTTTGAAGTCTCGCGGAACTCATCCCGTAATGACACGACCTCCTCTGGAATCTTTTGTATTGTTGGTACCACTCGGCAGCTTGGTCCTTGAGTTGAAACGAAGCAAACTTGACAAAGTCCTCGTGTCCGACATTGCTACATTCAAAATGTTTGCAGATGTCCACAAGCCAATCGTCGACGCTCTGTGGCCTCGACCTACGGTGAAAGACTTCGGCTGATTAGCGAGGAACTGATTGAGGGTAGCAAAGTGCGGCTGGTTGTTGCCTTGACCTTGATTTTCTTGGTTGCCTTGCCCTTGGGTACGCTCTTGCAAGAGTTGCAAAATCATCTGAGCATTGGCATTGGTGGCTACCATGATAGCTTGCCATGCCTCCGGAGGCGGAGGTGGAGGTGGAGGGTTCGACTGACTCCCATCATTGCGTTCGGATTCGTGACGCTAGCATGGAGCCATCCTGAAGAGGGTGACATCCGTTAGCACTTTGATAGACAGGTAGACAAGTTGAATCAACGGATAGAAATTGCAACATATAGTCTTCACAATAAACATTCGAACAAGGATGAACGAATGAATTCCAAAGCTAACATCACACGTCCATTAAGGTGAGAAGCCACTTGATTAAGAGTTGATGAAAAAAAAATAACAAGGTACGACTGAAACAAATAAGTGGTAAGGATTACCCAATCGCAAACCAAATATCTGCGGGAAGAAATGCTAAGAGCTACTCGAATCCCACCTATAAACTCCCGAAACTTTCTGGTTATGCAATGCGGTGTTGGGGATACAGGGACACAAAATATATCACCCAAACTAACAATACCTAGATCCAAATTGTATCCATCCGTCAACACATAACCAAGAAACCTTCGAAATCGTGGTACCTCGACCTTCGAACAAAGCATCCGTTATACGAAGTCATGGCAATACTCCCGAGCTCGCCCGATCGGGTTATCGGGTTATCTCTACAAAAGAGATTTTCGATGTCGGCAAAGCTCGTGTATTCCAGAATGAACGATAAAATTGTGACGACAACACCTTGGAGCTCAACTCCCGGGACACTGCCACAACCCCTAAATGTCAGGAGGCACCAAGAACAATGTTCTCGTCACAAAACCATCGGAACGATTCCAAGATACCCGCGTGATCCTAAAAAAAATTTAGTGAAATTTGAGGAGAGGAGAGTCAAAACTTCTACGTCAAGAGACCTCACCAGAGCGATTTAAGGACCTGGGAGTAAAAAGAATCCTACTCTCCGATATATATAATCCTAAGACTCAAAACATTTTTGTTCTAGACTCAACAACGCCAGCAAACAATCAAGTAGGGGCTCCTAAGTCGGGGATGGCTCTGATTACCAACTTGTAACGCCCTCGATGCGGCTATATCTCCCATGTGTCGAAGCACGACTTAGAGGCATAACCGCATTGAAAGCAATGTCGCAAGTGAGGTAATCTTCACACAACGCATGTAATACATAAGGAAAGAGATACATAGTTGGCTTACGATGCCACTTCACACAATACATAAATAAACATCCATCATCCGTGAATACACATCAAGGTCCGACTACGGAACCAAAATAAAAGAAGACTACCCCAAATGCTACGGATCCCCGATCGTCCCAACTGAGCTCCACTATCGATCATCTGGAAGCGATACATAGTAACGACCACGTTCTCGCCGAACTCCCACTTGAGCTCGGTTGTGCCACTACTGCTTGGCATCGTCGGCACTGCAATCGCTTTGGTAGAATCTGTGAGTCACGGGACTCAGAATCTCACACCATGAGGTCAAGACTATTTAAGCTTATAGGAAGGACAGAGTTGCGAGGGGGAGCTGCAGCAAGCGACTAGCATATATGGTGGCTACATTCGCAAAAGAGAGCGAGAAGAGAAGCAAAGCGCGGTCGTGAAGCTAGTAGCGATCAAGAAGTGATCGTGAACTACTTACGTCAAGCATAACTCCAACATCGTGTTCACTTCCCGGACTCCGCCGAGAAGAGACCATCACGGTTACACACGCGGTTGATGTGTTTTAATCAAGGTCAACTTCGGGTTTTCTACAACCGGACATTAACAAATTCCCATCCGCCTCATAACCGCGGGCACGGCTTTGAAAGATAATACCTGCAGGTGTCCCAACTTAGCCCATTATAAGCTCTCACGGTCAACGAAGGATATTCCTTCTACCGGAAGACCCGATCAATCTCGGAATCCCGGACTACAAGACATTTCGACAAAGAATAAAACAAGACCAAAGAAGCCGCCCGAATGTGCCGAGAAATCCCGATAGGAGCTGCACATATCTCGTTCTCGTGGCACACCGGATGAGCCAGACGTCGGGTTGGCATAGACCCTGATTGCCCAAGGCGCCGGACATCGCTCAAGTTGGACCAGCACTCGAAGGAGAACTGGCGGGGTTAAAATAAAGATGACCCTCGGGCTCGCGAAACCGGGAAAAAAGGCTTAGGTGGCAAATGGTAAAACCAAAGTTGGGCCTTCTTTGGAGGAGTCTTATTCAAAGCGAACTGTCAAGGGGTCCCATAAATCACCCAACCGTAAGGAACGCGAAATCAAGGAACATAACACCGGTATGACTAAACTAAGGCGGCAAGAGTGGAACAAAACACCGTGCATAAGGACGAGTCTTCCACCCTTTACCAAGTATATAGATGCATTAATTAAACAATAGATATTGTGATATCCCAAAAAGTAAACATGTTCCAACAAGGAACAACATCTCCATGTTCCAACAAGGAACAAACTTCATCTTCACCTGCAACTAGCAACGCTATAAGAGGGGCTGAGCAAAGTGGTAACATAGCCAAACAACGGTTTGCTAGGAAAGGATGGTTAGAGGTTTGACATGGCAATATGGGTGGCATGATAAGCAAGTGATAGGCATCGTAGCATAGGCATAGCAAAAGAGCGAGCATCTAGCAAGCAAAGATAGAAGTGATTTCGAGGGTATGGTCATCTTGCCTGCAAGGTTCTCAGAGTTGTCGAAAGCTTGATCCTCGTAAGCGTTCTCAACAGGTTCCTCGTTCACGTAATCGTCTCCCGGCTCTATCCAAAGCAAGAACACAAACAATGGAACCACAATAAATCACGGTGCAATGCACAAGCAACATGATGCAATACATGGCATGATATGCGAGATGTGATATGCAATGCATATGCGTGCTCCGGAAGGAAAATGATGAACCAGGCATCAACTTGGCAAACCAAGTATGCCGCTGAAAGGTGAGATGATTTCGGTTGAAATCGATATAAAGATCACCGGAATCGGATGCACGGTTTGCAAATGACAAGCAAAATAAGAATGGCACAAATCTGCCATTAACAGCACGATGCCACATAGCAAGCAACAAGAAATTAAGCTACTGCTCCCAAACGCACCAACAAAGCATATGGAAGTGATCTACTAAAGATGTGTGACAAAATATGAACACTGAGCTACGGCTAATTCACACCATAACAGGTCCAAACAAGCATGGCAAAAGTGCAAAATATATTAGCTTCACAGACAAGAAAATACTGAACATGGCATAATCAGCATCAGGAAGCAATGTTCAGAGCAAGCAAACAACATGCTACATGAATTTATAATAGCAAAACAAGGCATGTCATGAATCTAATCAAAGCATAGAACAAAAGTTCCTTACTGACCATGAGCCAAAAGGGATCAGAAAATGTAATAGCACCCAAGTAAACATAGCAAGTTTCGTTACAGATTTCAGGAAACAGGGTATGACATTGACAGAATTAAGTAGGCATCTTCGCGAGCTCTATGCACTCACTACAGAGCATTTCATGATAAACTAAGAATAAATCCATCAATAATACATGGCATAGAAGCTATACATGGCAAGAACAACATCATAGCATACACGGATCAACTACAACAACCTTGGCAAAATTGAATAACATGTAAACAATCTGCCAGGAAACATTTTATAGAAAAAGTAGAGCTCGATTGACTCAAGCTATGTCACTCCATAATTGCAAACAAGGGCATGGATGGATATATCATAACCATATGTTCAAAACATCCTTACTTAAGTATCTCAAAATAAGCATGGATCTCTCTGTAGCATCAAGTTAACATGGCATAAAAATATCAGCAAAACAGGGGCTGAAATCAGCAACATCATGAAGCCTAGTTTGCATGCTTGTGCTAGTCACGACAGAGATCACAAAAATACATGGCATACACCCCTGTAAAGATGGAATGGCATATTACAAAACACATGTAGGACTCAAGTTCATAGGATGCACACATCAATCATGGCAAAAATGACAAAACTGCATGTTCTGATAAGAATCTGAAACTAACATCACATAGCCCTCTTCCAACAGCATTTCGGGCATCAAGATTTGCTCAAATGTAAATGATGCAATGGAATGAAATGATCTACTCTTCGAGGTGAACATTTAGGTATGCTACACGCCCGAAACGGAGCCACGAGTGCAAAGTTATGGATGATGAAAATGCAACAAATTACTGATAGAAAATGACAGGAATTCGGGGGAGAAAGAAGTCAACCGAGATGATTTTGGATCTGAGATCCGGGGCGCGCGGGTCGAGGTTCGCCGGCCGGAGCTCGGGGCCGGGGAGGAGAGGCCGGGCGCTGGGCCGAGGCCGGAGGCGGCGGCGGCGGCGCCGGGCGAGATCGAGGCGGGCCCGGGCATGGACGCCACGGCCGGGACGGGCGGCGCGGGCGGCGGCGCTACGTGGCAGCCACGGATTGGCTGCGGCGTGGCGGACGCGTTCGCGCCGTCGGACGTGTCCGGCGGGAGAGGAGCGAGCTAGGGTTAGGTGGATCTGATCCGGATTTCGGGGGAGGAGGTGTTTTTATAGGTAGAAGGAGCTAGGAACCTCCAAATGAGGTGCGGTTTTCGCCCACACGATCGTGATCGAATGGCGATGGACATGGAAGTGACTTAGATGGGTTATTGGGCTGTTTTGGAGGGGTGTTGGGCTGCAACTCAAAAGAGGCCTTTGCGGTTATGCGGTTAACCGTTGGAGTATCAAACGACCTCCAAATGGCACGAAACTTGAAAGGTGGTCTACGGTGGTGTACCAAGGCCACTTGGCAAGCCTCGGTCCATTCTCGAGAACGCTTAACACCCGCTCACGAAAAGAGACAAGAGGGTGCGCCGGGGACATAGGAGTGCCGGATTGCAAAAGCAGACGGGGAAAATGCTCGGAATCATGAGACGAACACGTATGAAAATGAGATGCACATGATGACATGATATGATATGCATGACATAAACAAAATGCAAAACGAAAGACAAAAACCCAACCACGGAGGGAATATCATATCACAATGCCGAAAATGGCAAGAGTTGGAGTTACAAATATGGAAAGTTACATCCGGGGTGTTACATTTTTATCCTTTGGCAAGCTCCTCGTGTTTGAAAGATCATGATACATATATCCAATTGGATGTAAGTTGGCATAGGCTATTATTGTTGACATCACCTAAAGGTGAATACGTTGGGAGGCAACACAATAAGCCCCTACCTTTCTCAGTGTCGGGCTGAAACTCTATAACCACAAGTATTGCGTGAGTGTTAATAATTATAAGGGACTACAAGATAGTTGAGTATGTGAGCTTGCTGAAAAGCTCTATTATTGACTCTTTCCGATGTTACGATGAATTGCAATTGCTTCAATGACTGAGATTATAGTTTGTTAGTTCCCAATGAAGTTTTTGAATCATACTTGACATTGTGAATTGCTTATTACTTGAGCATAGGAAATCATATGACAAAATCCATATATGTTGTTGTTATTAAAATGATCATGATGCCCTCATGTTCATATTTTATTTTTATCGACACCTCTATCTCTAAACATGTGGACATATTTTTCGATTTCGGCTTCCGCTGGAGGACAAGCGAGGTCTAAGCTTGGGGGAGTTGATACGTCCATTTTGCATCATTCCTTTATATCAATATTTATTGCATTATGGGCTGTTATTATACATTATATCTCAATACTTAAGGCTATTCTTTCTTAGTTTACAAGGTTTACCATGAAGAGGGGGAATGCCGGCAGCTGGAATTCTGGCTGGAAAAGGAGCAAAGGTGGGAAACCTATTCTGCACAACTCCAAAAGTCCTGAAACTCCACGAAATAACTTGTTGGATTTTATAAGAATTTATGAGCAAAAGAAATAGGCCAGGGGGCCCACACCCTGTCCAGGAGACGGGGGGCGCGCCCCCTATCTCCTGGGCTCCCTGGTGGGCCTCTAGCATCCATCTTCTACTATATCATCACTTTTACCCTGGAAAACATCGTGGGCAAGCTTACAGTACGAAACTCCACCGCCACGAGGCGGAACCTTGGCGGAATCAATCTAGGGCTCTGGCGGAGTTGTTCTCCGGGACACTTCCATCCCGGGAGGAAAATCATCACCAACGTCATCACCAACGATCCTCTCATCAAGAGGGGGTCAATCTCCATCAACATCTTCACTAGCACCATCTCCTCTCAAAACCCTAGTCCATCTCTTGTATCCAATCTTGTATCAAAACTACAATTTGGTACCTGTGGGTTGCTAGTAGTGTTGATTACTCCTTGTAGTTGATGCTAGTTGGTTTACTTGGTGGAAAATCATATGTTTAGATCCTTTATGCATATTATTACTCCTCTGATTATGAACACGAATATGCTTTGTGAGTAGTTACGTTTGTTCCTGAGGACATGGGTGAAGTCTTGCTATTAGTAGTCATGTGAATTTGGTATTCGTTTGATATTTTGATGAGATGTATGTTGTCTTTCCTCTAGTGGTGTTATGTGAACGTCGACTACATGACACTTCACCATTATTTGGGCCTAGAGGAAGGCATGGGGAAGTAATAAGTAGATGATGGGCTGCTAGAGTGACAGAATCTTAAACCCTAGTTTATGCGTTGCTTCGTTAGGGGTTGGTATGGACCCATATGTTTAATGTTGTGGTTAGGTTTACCTTAATACTCCTTTTTGTAGTTGCGGATGCTTGCCATAGGGGTTAATCATAAGTGGGATGGTTGTCCAAGTTAGGACAGTACCCAAGTACCGGTCCACCCACATATCAAATTATCAAAGTACTGAACGCGAATCGTATGAATGTGATGAAAACTAGCTTGACGATAATTCTCAATGTGTCCTCGGGAGCTCCTTCCTCATTATTAAAATTTGTCCAGGCTTATCCTTTGCTACATAAAGGACTGGGCCACCTTGCTGCACTTTATTTACTTTATTTACTTTTTGCTCGTTACTATTTATCTTATCACAAAACTATCTATCACCTACTATTTCAAAGGTCACCGAGAAAACCTTACTGAAAACCGCTTATCATTTCCTTCTGCTCCTCGTTGGGTTCGACACTCTTACTTATCGAAAGGACTACGATAGATCCCCTATACTTGTGGGTCATCACAGGGGTGTACTTCTTCACACACACTCTCGCCACTTACCACCATGTACACGTCGTGTATCTCGGCAACCTTCAAGTGGAAGCCTAGCGAGGAAGTCGGCCACGACCTCACTAACCACACAAGTCTCTAGTCCAGGTTTATCGCCTATTCGGGTTCCATCCGCATGGATATCCGGCCGGGGTGGCGCTCACGGCCCCAAACGATGTGTGCAGGGTTCCCAAGCCCACCTCGTCGGATGGATCTACGCTTGGTACACCGTGCCACGGTGCCTAGTCTGTCCCAATCCCACCTGTACCGGGTGCCACTTGGTAGACTACTAACACTACCTATAAACACCAGAAACTAGTTGCAACTCCTAGACAGAGATCGATGCGGTTAATAAGCCGAGAGGGGCACTTAAGCATTCCAATGCGTGGTAGTAACTATTCATGGATCACAAACACAGAATTCGGCTCCTGAGGACGGTTTCAATGAGACAATCCACCATGTACTCCTACATGGCCTCTCACCGCTACCTTTACCAAATCGTGTTCACACACTTAGCGCTCAACAGTAAGACATGTTCACCACATTCCAATTCATCCCCAATGAATCAGACCTGACTCAACTCTAAGCGAGAGCAGACATGACAACAAGCATGAATGAGTAGGCACATCAGGGCTCAAACAACTCCTACTCATGCTAGTGGGTTTCATCTATTTATTGTGGCAATGACAGGTCATGCAGAGGAAAGGGGTTCAACTACCGTAGTATGAGACAGTGTAATCGTTGTTGTCCTAATGCAGTAAAAAAGAGCAGGAGCGAGAGAGTGGGATTGTATCGGAATGAACAAGGGGGTTCTGCTTGCCTGGCACTTCTGAAGATGATATAGCTCTTCATCGGTGTCATCGAACAAATCGTCGGAACGTGTCTAATGTGAGGGGACAAACCCCGGTAACAGAGAAAGAACACAATCAATGCAATGCAACAATATGATGCCTGATCATGACATGGGAATATGATGTGATTTAGGCTAATGCAACTAGATCAGAAAGGTTTGAGCTTATTTGGACCAAGGGTTCAAATTCAAACTCAAGTTATGGATTCAAATAGTGCATTATCATGTTTTGAACTAAACAGCAAGGTTAAGTTGTTTAATCATGCATGAAACTTGTACGGACGGAAAGTTTGGATTTTTCTAATCATTTTTCATATATAAATTATTTCATTCTGAGCTACGGTTAATTTTCTATGATTTTTAGAAGTTTACTCAAATTTCTGAAAATAAATAAATCATTTAGATTTATTTAAATACCAGAAATGTTTTACTGCGTCAGCATGACATCAGCGTGATGTAAGCAAGTCAACAGGGCTGGTCCAGGTCAAACCTAACACGTGGGGCCCACTGTTCAGTGTCACAACTAATTAACAGAGTTACTTAGTGCTAAGTGGAAACCTAACCTAAGTTAATTAGGGCCTGAGCCCACATGTTAGTGACCAGTGGGGTCGTTAATGCCTAACTAATTAGGCCACGTCAGCGCGCCGGAGTCTTGGCCGGCGGCGACCTCAAACCGCATCGACGTCCGCCGGAGTTGCGCCAGAGGCGACGGATCGACGCGTCGAGGGCACCAGGAGGTAGCCCGTGCCCGCGCGCATCCAGGAGAACCAATGGGAGGGCACGGGGTGGCCGGAGTTCACCGGAAGCGAGCTCGTGGTGGCGGCCGGAGCTCGGGCTCGGTCGTGCACGAAGCTGCGGTGCACAGGAGAGCGGTTAAGTGGTTGGTTAGCCTCCTGGAGGTTCCAGGAGCATGTTGAGGCGCTCAGCAGTGACGAGCAGAAGCTGCAGCGGGCATGCGACATGGCAGGCGGCAGTGGAACTCGGCGGCAGTGGGAACGATGGCTAGAGGACGAATTCGTCGACGAGGAAAGGGCAAGGGGTGCAGGAGCTCACAGCAAGGAGGACGAGGTAGTCAGCGAGCTCGAAGACGGCCGGAGTGCCACGGATCGATGGACGGCATCCGTCGGCTGTGGTGTAGAAGATGACCATGATGGCGGGGTTGCAGGATATCTGGGGTCGCGGGCATCGTCTTGGTGAAGCTCTGCTCGTCGTAGGAGCTTCTGGTCATGGAGATGTAGCGTCTTGCCATCGGTGGCCACGCGGACGACGAACGACGGCGAGGCGGGGCTCTCAGTTCTCTCGGGGACGGGTGCTAGGGAGAGGGAGGTGTCCAGAGGAGAGAGGGGAGAGGGAGGGAGAGCTCTGGGCATCTCCCTAGCGAGGGGAGAGGGATGGGGACGCGCGGGACAGCGCGAAGTAGGAGGTAGCGTCAGACGCGCGCGCGTCCAGCACACAGCTGCTTCGGTCGGCGGGGGTTGAAGATGACTGGCAAGCTACTTGGTGGCTGGGCCGGCCAGGTAAGTTGGCCCAGGTGGGTTTGTGCCCTTTTTTAAATTCCTGTTCTGTTTTCTATTTTCTTTCTTTGTTTTAGATTTAGTAGGAATACTAAACCTTGTTGTAAAATCCTGAAAATAATTGCGGGCACCAATTGAATTATTTCCAACAGCCCTCATTTAGTTTCAGATTTATTTGAGCATTTAAAATATTTATAGCATTTAAATGCCCAAATTCAAATACTTTATGATTTAATTCAAAAATCTAGAAATGACCTAGAAATACGGTCATCATTTTTGGCAGAGGTTTTTACCTTTATCAGAAATCATGAACATTTTCAAGGGGCATTTTGGGTTCATTGGAAGTATTTTTATTTGAACGTAGTTGAATTCATTTGATGCTAGGGTTTCAACATCCCCAATTCAAATTAATTTGGAAATTAGCATGATGCATGGATGAAGATGCAACTATTTGCAGGCACAAATTCTAGGGCTGTGACACGTAGTGATACACATATTCATAATATTGAAGCCAAAAGATGCAAACTTAATAATGATAGTGCAACTTATTTGTGGCACTGTCGTTTAGGTCATATTGGTGTAAAGCGCATGAAGAAAATCCATGCCGATGGGCTTTTGGAATCACTTGATTATGAATCAGTTGATGCTTGCGAACCATGCCTCGTGAGCAAGATGACTAAGACTCTGTTCTACGGAACAATGGAGCGAGCAACAGACTTGTTGGAAATAATACATACTGATGTATGCAATCCGACGAGTGTTGTGGCTCGCGGCAGGTATCCTTATTTTCTGACCTTCACAGATGATTTGAGCAGATATGGGTATATCTACTTGATGAAACATAAATCTGAAACATTTGAAAAGTTCAAATAATTTCAGAGTGAAGTGGAAAATCATCGTAACAAGAAAATAAAGTTTCTACGATCTGATCGGGGAGGAGAATATTTAAGTTACGAGTTTGGTCTTCATTTGAAACAATGCAGAATAGTTTCGCAACTCACGCCACCTGGAACACCAATGTATAATGGTGTGTCCAAACATCGTAACCGTACTTTATTAGATATGGTGCAATCTATGATGTCTCTTACCGATTTACCACTATCATTTTGGGGTTATGCATTAGAGACAGCTGCATTCACATTAAATAGGGCACCATCTAAATCCGTTGAGACGACACCATATGAACTGTGGTTTGGCAAGAAACCAAAGTTTTCGTTTCTTAAAGTTTGGGATAGCGATGCTTATGTGAAAAAATTTCATCCGGATAAGCTCAAACCCAAATCGGAGAAATGTGTCTTCACAGGATACCCAAAGGAGACAGTTGGGTACACCTTCTATCACAGATCCGAAGGCAAGACATTCGTTGCTAAGAATGGATCCTTTCTGGAGAAGGAGTTTGTCTCGAAAGAAGTGAGTGGGAGGAAAGTAGAACTTAATGAGGTAATTGTACCTGCTCCCGAATTGGAAAGTAGTTCATCACAGAAATCAGTTCCAGTGATTCCTACACCAACTAGTGAGGAAGCTAATGATGATGATCATGAAACTTCAGATCAAGTTATTACCGGACCTTGTAGGTCAACCGGAGCACGTTTCACACCAGAGTGGTACGTTAATCCTGTTCTGGAAGTCATGTTACTAGACCATTACGAACCTATGAACTATGAGGAAGCGATGATGAGCCCAGATTCTGCAAAATGGCTTGAGGCCATGAAATCTGAGATGGGATCCATGTATGAGAACAAAGTGTGGACTTTAGTTGACTTGCCCGATGATCGGCGAGCCATTAAGATTAAATGGATCTTCAAGAGGAATACGGACGCTGATAGTAGTGTTACTATCTACAAAGCTAGAATTGTTGCAAAAGGTTTTCGACAAGTTCAAGGTGTTGACTACGATGAGAGTTTCTCACTCGTATCTATGCTTAAAGTTTGTCCGAATCATGTTAGCAATTGCCGCATTTTATGAAATTTTGGCAAATGGGTGTCAAAACTGCATTCCTTAATGGATTTCTTAAAGAAGAGTTGTATATGATGCAACCAGAAGGTTTTGTCAATCCGAAAGATGCTAACAAAGTGTGTAAGCACCAATGATCCATTTATGGACTGGTGCAAGCATCTCGGAGTTGGAATGTACGCTTTGGTAGTGTGATCAAAGCATATAGTATTGTACATACTTGCGGTGAAGCCTGTATTTACAAGAAAGTGAGTGGGAGCACTACAGCCTTTTTGATAAGTATATGTGAATGACATATTGTTGATCGGAAATGATGTAGAATTTTCTGGAAAGCATAAAGGAGTGCTTGAAAGGAGTTTTTCAAAAAAAAAAACCTCGGTGAAGCTGCTTACATATTGAGCATCAAGATCTATAGAGATAGATCAAGACGCTTGATAAGTTTTTTTCAATGAGTACATACCTTGACAAGTTTTTCTAGTAAAGTTCAAAATGGAATAGTCAAAGAAGGAGTTCTTGCCTGTGTTGCAAGGTGTGAAGTTGAGTAAGACTCAAAGCCCGACCACGACAGAAGATAGAGAGAGAATGAAAGTCATTCCCTATGCCTCAGCCATAGGTTCTATAAAGTATGCCATGCTATGTACCAGACCTATTTTACACCCTACCCTGAGTTTGGCAAGGAGTACAATCATGATCTAGGAGTAGATCACTGGACAACGGTCAAAATTATCCTTAGAGGACTAACGAAATATTTCTCGGTTATGGAGGTGATAAAGAGTTTGTCGTAAAGAGTTACGTCGATGCAAGCTTTGACACCAATCTGGATGACTCTAAGTCACAATCCAGATACATATCGAAAGTGGGAGCAATTAGCTAGAGTAGCTCCGTGCAGAGCATTGTAGACATAGAAATTTGCAAAATACATACGGATCTGAATGTGGCAGACCCGTTGACTAAACTTCTCTCACAAGCAAAACATGATCACACCTTAGTACTCTTTGGGTGTTAATCACATGGTGATGTGAATTAAGATTACTGACTCTAGTAAACCCTTTGAGTGTTGGTCACATGGCGATGTGAACTATGGGTGTTAATCACACGGTGACGTGAACTATTGGTGTTAAATCACATGGCGATGTGAACTAGATTATTGACTCTAGTGCAAGTGGGAGACTGAAGGAAATATGCCCTAGAGGCAATAATAAAGTTGTTATTTACATTTCCTTATATCATGATAAATGTTTATTATTCATGCTAGAACTGTATTAATAGGAAACTTAGTACATGTGTGGATACATAGACAAACAGAGTGTCACTAGTATGCCTCTACTTGACTAGCTCGTTGAATCAAAGATGGTTAAGTTTCCTAGCCATAGACATGAGTTTTCATTTGATTAACGGGATCACATCATTAGAGAATGATGTGATTGACTTGACCCATTCGGTTATTAGCTTAGCGTTTGATCGTTTAGTATATTGCTATTGCTTTCTTCATGACTTATACATGTTCCTATGACTATGAGATTATGCAACTCCCGAATACCGGAGCAACACTTTGTGTGCTACCAAACGTCACAATGTAACTGGGTGATTATAAAGGTGCTCTATAGGTGTCTCCGATGGTACTTGTTGAGTTGGCATAGATCAAGATTAGGATTTGTCACTCCGATTGCTCTGGAGAGGTATCTCTGGCCCTCTCGGTAATGCACATCACTATAAGCCTTGCAAGCAATGTAACTAATGAGTTAGTTGTGGGATGATGCATTACGGAACGAGTAAAGAGACTTGCCAGTAACGAGATTGAACTAGGTATGGAGATACCGACGATCGAATCTCGGGCAGGTAACATACCGATGACAAAGGGAACACCGTATGTTGTTATGAGGTTTGATCGATAAAGATCTTCGTAGAATATGTAGGAGCCAATATGAGCATCCAGGTTCCGCTATTGGTTATTGACCGGAGATGTGTCTCGGTCATGTCTACATAGTTCTCGAACCCGTAGGGTCCGCACGCTTAACATTCTGCAACGATCCGTATTATGAGTTATGTGATTTGATGGTCGAAGTTTGTTCGGAGTCCTAGATGAGATCGGGGACATGACGAGGAGTCTCGAAATGGTTGATACGTAAAGATCAATATATTGGAAGGCTATATTCGGACATCGGAAAGGTTCCGAGTGATTCGGATATTTTTCGGAGTACCGGAGAGTTACGAGAATTCGTATTGGGCCTTAATGGACCATACGGGAAAGGAGAGAAAGGCCTCAAGGGTGGTCGTGCCCCTTCCCCATGGACTGGTCCGAATTGGACTAGGGAAAGGGGGCACCCCCTTCCTTCTTTCTCCTTCTCCCTTCCCTTTTTCCTATTCCATGTGGGAGGTGGAATCCTACTAGGACTCCACACTTTGGGCGTGCCCTATGAGGGCCGGCCTCCTCCTCCCTCCATCCTTTATATACGTGGCCAGGGGCATCCCATAGACGCACAAGTTGATCCTTGATCTCTTAGCCATGTGCAGTGCCCCCTCCACCATAATCCACCTCGGTCATATCGTTGTAGTGCTTAGGAGAAGCCCTGCGCCGGTAGCTTCATCATCACCGTCATCACGCCATCGTGATGACGAAGCTCTTCCCCGACACTCTAATGGATCGTGAGTTCGTGGGACGTCACCGAGCCAAACATGTGCAGATCGCGGAGGTGTCTTACCTTCGGTGGTAGTATCGGTCGATCGTGAAGACGTATGACTACATCAACCACGTTGTCATAATGCTTCCGCTTATGGTCTACGAGGGTACGTAGACATCACTCTTCCCTCTCGTTGCTATGCATCACCATGATCTTGCGTGTGCGTAGGATTTTTTTTGAAATTACTACGTTCCCCAAAACTAACACCTAAGTTTGATTGTGTTAAATCTTTTATGGATACCGATGTTTTCCATGAATTTAGCACTAAATATGGACTTGACTCTGAGATAGTAGCTTCTTTCTCTGAATCCTTTGCTACTCATGTTGATCTCCCTAAGGAGAAGTGGTTTAAATATCATCCTCCCATTGAAGTAAAAGCAGTTGAACCTATTAAAGTTGAAGAAAAGAGTATCACTTATACTATTGATCCTATTGTAACTACCGCTTATATTGAGAAACCACCTTTCCCTGTTAGAATAAAGGATCATGCTAAAGCTTCAACTGTGGTTCGTAAGAGTAATACTAGAACACCCACACCCCCCGAGCAAATTAAAGTTGAACCTAGTATTGCTATGGTTAAAGATCTCTTGTCTGATAATATTGATGGGCATGTTATTTACTTCTGCGATGAAGCTGCTAGAATTGCTAGACCCGATACTAAGGGTAAACATAGACCTGTTGTTGGCATGCATGTTGTTTCTGTTAAAATAGGAGATCATTGTTATCATGGCTTGTGTGATATGGATGCTAGTGCAAGTGCAATACCTCATTCCTTGTACAAAGAAATTATGCATGATATTGCACCTGCTGAGATAGAACAGATAGATGTTACAATTAAGCTTGCCAATAGAGATACTATTTCACCAATTGGGATTGTTAGAGATGTTGAAGTCTTGTGTGGGAAACTTAAATATCCTACTGATTTTCTTGTCCTTGTTTCCCCACAAGATGACTTTTGTCCCATTATATTTGGTAGGCCCTTCCTGAATACTGTTAATGCTAAGATAGATTGCAAAAAGGATGTTGTTACTATTGGTTTAGGGGATATGTCTCATGAGTTTAATTTTTCTAAATTTCGTAGACAACCCCATGATAAAGAATTGCCTAGTAAAGATGAAATTATTGGTCTTTCTTCTATTGTCATGCCTCCTAATGATCCCTTAGAGAAATATTTGCTATACCATGAAAATGATATGTTCATGAATGAAAGAAGGGAAATAGATGAATGTAACATCCCAAAATTCTAAATTTTGGAATGTTATAATAAATAGAAAGATTTGATTGTTGCTTCATTGTTGTGTGATTGATTGAGTGAAATTCGAAACTTTCTGAAAGTTAAATGAGAGGGAATAAAAGGACTTTCCCAAACTTTCATTTTTGCATTTTATGATCTCCGTTAATTCAAATTCTTTTCACCACAAAACCCTGGAGAGAAGATGACATGATTTATTCCACTTAATTAAATGACAAGGGGTGTTGAAAATATTTGAATTTCATTTGAGAATATTTCCAATTCTGAAACTTTATGCAACTCAATGATTTTCACGAGCGAAGATAAAATGACTTCTTCAAAACATATGAAATATGAGTTGGGAGTTTCAAAGAATTAAATTTAAAGTCCTTTTGGAAATTATTTTAAATTTGGAGTTATTTGGGTTTTATTCAAATTATTTTTCTCCAAAAATAAAATATATGGAAAATAGGGTAACATGATTCCCTACATCAGAAAAATGGAGAGAAATAAATTTGAATTAATTTTGGTATTTTTAAAATGATTTTATTGGGTTTTAAATAGATCAATAGCACTGTTTGAATTATTAGAATTATTTTGGATTTTATTGTAAGGAAGAATAATGTTCATGTTGTAGAAAATCTTTTCTGAAAATTTTGATATATTATATGCCTATGTAATATATTTTATTTTCGTTTGTTCTTAGTTTGTTTGTCTGTGTTTAAAAAAAAACTTCTCCCGACCGGGCGGCCCAGCTCCCAGTGCCAAAGCACGGCCCAACCCAGTCAGCCGCCTCGCTCCGTCCCGATCGGGACTCGTCTGAGTCCGCCGCTGCCGCCATGGACGCCAGGCCGCCTCCCGCCTCCGCTTCTTCTCCACGCCACTGCCGCTTTACTCTTATAAATCCCCCTCTCCACTCAAGGCCGCCCTCAAGATCTCGCCGAGCCGCCACCGCGCACTCGACGGAATCCTCCACCACGGTGAGATCCGCCGCCGCAAAGACTGCTTGTCGCCAAAGACGAAGCGCCGCTTCTACCATCGCTTTCAGCGCCACAAGGCCACCTCTCCCCGACCCCATGGCCCCGCCGGAGACCCACAGGAGCCGCCGCTGCCGCCCCATCGCCGCGGTATGCCTCGCCTCTTCCCTCCCCGTCCGATTTACAATCGACGGTCCGGATTAGATCTAGTTTTTGTTTTTTTATTTCAAACAGGTACGTTTAGTTAACGAACGCTCGTTCTTTTAGCATTGGCAGCGGACGTTTTCATTGTATAAGCCTCAGCAGCGAACGTTCATATATTAGATTCCATTTTTGTGGCCAGGGACCCATTTGTAAATATTTTATTTACAGATTAGCCCCTGATTTTCAAATGACCACATATTTTTACTCGTTTGTCCAAATCCAACGAAACCAACGCCCACTTCTTTGTTATGATCCCCTCTATCCATATAAATAACTTAAACATGTTTTTGACAATTTAAAAATTGAGTTTAGTTCAGATTAGTATTCAATCTTGTTTCGTCTATAACTTCGGGCCAGAGTCTGCTAGAAGTTGATTCTTTTTGCAAATCGAAGCTCTTGACCTAAACTTTCTGATAAGTCCAAATTCACTTAATTTTGGTACTGTTAGAAATTGATTTCTATTGCAAGAGTCATTTGCTTGGTTTTGAAGTTTTCCGAATCGTCTTCTTCGTTCTTTCCGATCTTTTGAGTGATTTCTTATGTGTGGTTACTATTGCTTGCTTACAATAGATTGAACGGAGTGACACGAATAGAACTATCAGGAGTTGAGTGCGAATCATCTTCATCAACAGTACAGGCAAGTTCACACTTTGATCATACCTCTTTACTACCCAGTTTTTATGCATTAGATCAATCCTCAAACATTGCATGATTAGGATCTAATTAAATTGTGGGTTTTGGGAAGTAGATTGAGGTAGTACCTATTACCTGTTTTATTAGCAAACCCTTGGGAGTTACTTCTACATTTGCTTATTTTGCCATGCTATGCAAGTAGATGTGGATTTGGGTGAGTGATTTTTCCATGACAGATGTGAGATTGTTAATTAATGGTTTATTTAAGGTGGCAACATTAATACACATCTGGGTGGATTGAGGTACCTGGTTATACCAGGATTGCCTTTCTAGGCACCTGGGTAGACCAGGATTGCCTGTTTTTTTATGGACCGCCACCCAGGCTCAAAGGGATCATGAGATTATTCATACTAGAAACTTCCGCGTGGAGCCGCAAGCTACTATGGGCTCTAGCATAGTTCACTAAGTCGTGCAAACTCTTACAACGGTAGACTAGCAGATGTAGGGGATGTAGGTTGGTACGGTCTACCCATTCGTAAGGTGCTAGCGCTTCTGAAAGACTATGTCTCGGTCATCCGTTTCTCAAACACCATGTAGTGCGAGAATCTTAACGGAGGAGATCGAGTCTTGTGGGGAAAAGTGCACAAACCTTTGCAGAGTGTACAAACTAATCATGATTAGCCATGTCCCCAGTTATGGACATCTTGAGTATCTAGTTCTTGGATTATCATGATGATCTCATCACGTTACTTAATATAATTTGTTTGGGTTTAATGATGATGCTTAATTGGGATTGAGGATACTGTCAACCATTCTCAATGTTTAACAACCACCATGACAGTTACATAAAATTTATTCCTTTGTAGTAGGGAAAAATTGGCTTTCACAAAAACATTGTAACCTTAGGGCCTCCACCAGCCAAATATGCATGTAGAGATAGCCATTATTCATCATTGCTCTATGGTGTGAATTTGCCAGTACATTCAATGTACTGACCCTTTGTGGCTGCAACGTCTCATGTTGCAGGATCTTACGACGAGTAAGTGATACGTTAGGGTTACGATTTCCACACTCAACTTTGCCGTTGGTGTTGATGGGAATACACAACCTTGTTACTTCCGCTATTTGGATTGAGGTAATAGTATTTATGTTACTTTATACATGAAATTTACCTCTGTTATAAATCCTCGAGTATCGTGTGTCAAAGATACCGATCCGTGGATGACACTTAAGCACGTAGACTTGATCCATTCTCGTCGGGTCGCTACAAGATGGTATCGAGCACATGTTGATCTGTAGGACGTGACCCTAGAAACCGACAAGCCCATAGGAAAGATTTTTCTCTACAACTTCATTTTCAAAAAGATCTTTTACCTCTTCTCTTCTGAGCTTATTCAAATATTCCCTTTTAGTGAGACCATACCCCTTTTCCATTTTGACCGCTCGAAGATTTGACCGATGAGACCACTCCAAGGAGATAAGATATCGGACAACTAAGACCATTTGGAATGCAGAGGATTTTACCATGTAAATGGAAACTACAACTGTTGAAGACTCCGAAGACTAGGAGATTTTGAAGGCTCAAGAATTCCAGATTTTATGACCTAGGAAGGTTACGCTTATGGAATTTGACAGACTACGGAAGTTATCAATACCCGAGATCAAGGTGTATTGGAGTAAGACCAGAACATGGAGAGTTAGAAACTCAAAGTTTTGTCAGGAAAACCCTAAGGCAGGAGCTATCAACTATGGAATGATAGCTCATGGCAATGACAAGGGAAGAAAAACGGCTATCCATGGTGTTATCGCCCACTTATGCTATGGGCACCGTGCTGGGTTAAGCATGCATATGCATGGAAGGATTGGATGGTAGAAGGCTGATGGAGCACCAATCAGTAAAAGATGAAGTTTTAACCTTAGCTGGTGTTTCACCAGGATCTTGAGCAGAAGTTAAGATGGACTTGCAGGAAGTCAGATTTGACAAGGAAGCAGTTCGTGAAGAACCCAGTCCCGTAAGATTAAAATAACCAAGCAGGAGGAGCTAAACCTCGAGATACCGGAGATTTGTCAGGAACTGAAGGACAGTAGGATCATCGTTCATATCGAGGTTGATGAAATCTAGAAGTTGGAACGTAACTCCAGAAATATTGAAGGACGCCACGAGAGACTTTATGACAACAGAGATGAGCCGCAAAAGGACTTGAGAAAGACAAGCACGATCGGAAGAAGCCATCGGAGACATGAACATGACTTGAAGAGTTTGATGACCTTGAAGATTTATTGACCTTTAGAAGCCCAAACCCCTATTATATACTTGCGTTAGATGCGACGATTGTGAGCTGTCAATTGTTTGATGTTTTTTCGATGTACCACAATAAAACCTGTATTTTCAAAATTATTGTTTGTATTGTGTGTATCCTCTCTATCTCTCTTATCCCCCAAACCCATGGAACCAATAGAGGATGAATGGAGATGAGCTTATAATTTCTGGAAAGATGAGTCAATTGTATATGGACCGATGTATTCAGAACATGTAGTATCAAATTAAGATTATACCTATAGTCAGAAAGGATATGGCCCAGCATGCTCTTTCGTTCTTTGAAAGAGGTGTTGCTACCTGGTGGAGGATGTACCAAACCATCAATGGATGGCAAGGAGTAACCACTTGGAAAGAATTTAAGTTGACTTTGCCAACGATCTCGGCTTGTGTCCCAGAAGTTGAAGCCTTATGGAAATGATATGGAGAAAGTGCATGCAAGCTTTGTGGAGAAATAGGACACAACCATAAAGAAAATAAGGACGAATACCCTCATAAGCAGAGGATTACCAAAGGAGTTAGCCGAGGATCTCAGGGAACTTCGGTTGGAGATTGTTCCCAAAGGTTTTGTTGCGGCAATGGAAGTTCAGTCTACATTGTTGGGAAAGATCCGTGAAGCTCAGAAGGATGACAAAGAGATTGCCGAGTTAAAAGAGAGGATGAGCAAAGGAAAGGCCAAAGGTTTTCGTAAGGATGAGCACGGCACCTTATGGTTCGAGGACCGTGTAAATGTGCCCAATAATGCAAAGATCAGGGAGTTAATACTTCAGGAGGCTCATGACTCACCGTACTCGATTCACCCTGGAAACATCAAGATGTATTTGAATTTGAAGGAGCGTTTCTGGTGAACTAGTATGAAGAGGATATTGCGGAGTATGTAGTCGTAGGTGATGTAAGCCAGGGAGAGTAAAAGCAGAGCATCAGAAGCCAGCAGGATTACTATAGCCTATGCCGATACCCGAATGGAAGTTGGAAAAACTTGGCATGGATTTCATTACCAGATTTCCTAGAACCCGAACGGGACATGATTCTATCTGGGTAGTAGTTGATTCGCTTGACCAAAGTGGCTCACTTTATCCAAGTGAAAACCACCTATACAAGTGAGAAGTTGGCCAAGATACATTTGACCAGGATCGTATGTCTGCATGGAGTTCCGAGGACCATCGTATCATATAGAGGAACACAGTTTACCTCAAGGTTTTGGAATCAGCTGTACCAGACTTTGGGTACCAGGCTAGAGTTCAGTACAGCCTTTCATCCGCAGATAGATGGATAAATCGAGAGAGTCAATCAGATTCTGGAGGACTTGTTGAGAGCATGTGCGCTAGATTATGGATCTAGTAGTGATGATAATCTACCTTACGCGGAGTTCTCATACAACAACAGTTACCCAACGAGTTTGAAGATGGCCCCTTTTTAAGCTTTGTATGGGAGAAGGAGCCAGACACCATTGATGTGGGATGAAGTTGGAGACCGTCAGTTGTTTGGACCAAATGTGATCAAGGAGTCAGAAGAGAATGTTAAGTGGATTCGAGATAGATCAAGGTAGCTCAGTCTAGGCGTAAGAGTTATGCACTCAAAAACGCAAGGAGGTAGTCTATGAAATTGGAGACAGAGCATGTCTTCGTGTGTCCCTCTCGCGAGGAGTTAAACGATTTGGAGTTAAGGGAAATTTAGCCCCGAGATTTGTAGGACCATACCGAAGTTTTGGAGCGTATGGGAGAAGTGGCCAACAAGTTGGAGTCACCAAGGACTGTCAGAGTTCATGATGTGTTTCACGCTTCCTAGTTGAAGAAGTGACATGCGAGATGGCCAATATTCCCTGTAAGGACGCTGACCTCGAAAGGATAATGATGTTCCACGAAGTGGAGTCTGGACTTCATAAGTATAAGTTTTTATCTCGGTATGTGGGACATCCCACGAGGATGAAGAGATGAATTACTATTGGATATAAAGGAGGTATGATGTTGGAAATATGGATCAATGGAAATTCCATGATGAGTCTGAGTAATCATGTCCTAGTTTGGTGCCAATAGAAGGAAGGAAGACAGACAATTGGATGGATTTAAGAATACTAGGAAGTTGGAAGTTGGAATAATGATCGAAGCCCGAGGATAAGTTCAAGGACTACAAGTGATGAGATGGGCCATAACCCACGTGCCCTGTGATTCGCCAAGAAGCAAGCACACTCTTCTGTCAAGGAAAAACCTCGGAAAGAAGTTACGATTTTATCGATAGACGATCTTATAGGAGTAACGCAAAACCCGAGAGTTGTTAAGGAGCGATAGATGTTTGTTTGGCTTGCGTAATCAATGGATTTATCCGAACTTGGTTCGTCGACAAGAGAAATTCTGCAATGCTTGTGAGGATGACCGAGTGTTAGAATGCGAGATTCGCTAAACCATGTACAAGGTAATGATTTGAGTGCGGGATGGATTCATCACCATACCGACTTACCCTTATTGTTCGCCTTGCTATATGGGATGGTAAAATCTGAGTGACTTACCTATAGTAGAGAGACGATGATCAAAACCCTGTTTAAACCTTAGAATGGTATAAGAATTTTTCCCCTTGTACAAGGCAGCTTTTTGCCAATCAGAGGGTTATACGGTGAGGTTCAACCTGCATCTGCTTTCTGCAGGAGAAACCATAAATTGTTGACCACCATGAGATATTGATAGTTGTTTAGTATTGGCGCAAGACCCGTCAACTAAGAAGACCCAATCTCGGAATAACCTTACCAAGAGGAAAAAGGACAAAAGAATTGAGGAAAAAGTTATGCCGCTACCGGAAGAGCCAAGAGATTGAATTTCCCGATATCTGGGAAGACCGACACTGTCAACAATAAGGATGGAGTATATGAGTTTTGATGGAACCGTAACCATGCTTCTAAGGGTGATAGCACCCGAGACCCCGGAGACGATCGATGGATTTTTGAGAAGACCCCAAACCTAACCTATTTCTTTCTAGCCTCTCCGGATCTCGAGGACGAGATTCATTTTAAGGGTGGTAGGTTTGTAACATCCCAAAATTCTAAATTTTGGAATGTTATAATAAATAGATAGATTTGATTGTTGCTTCATTGTTGTGTGATTGATTGAGTGAAATTCGAAACTTTTGAAAGTTAAATGAGAGGGAATAAAAGGACTTTCCCAAACTTTCATTTTTGCATTTTATGATCTCCGTGAATTCAAATTCTTTTCACCACAAAACCCTGGAGAGAAGATGACATGATTTATTCCATTTAATTAAATGACAAGGGGTGTTGAAAATATTTGAATTTCATTTGAGAATATTTCCAATTCTGAAACTTTATGCAACTCAATGATTTTCACGAGCGAAGATAAAATGACTTCTTCAAAACATATGAAATATGAGTTGGGAGTTTCAAAGAATTAAATTTAAAGTCCTTTTGGAAATTATTTTCAATTTGGAGTTATTTGGGTTTTATTCAAATTATTTTTCTCCAAAAATAAAATATATGGAAAATAGGGTAACATGATTCCCTACATCGAAAAATGGAGAGAAATAAATTTGAATTAATTTTGGTATTTTGAAAATGATTTTATTGGGTTTTAAATATGTCAAGAGTAATCGCTTGAATTATTAGAATTACTGTGGATTTTATTGTAAGGAAGAATAATGTTCATGTTGTAGAAAATCTTTTTCTAAATTTTTTGATATATTATATGCCTATGTAATATATTTTATTTTCGTTTGTTCTTAGTTTGTTTGTCTGTGTTTAAAAAAAACTTCTCCCGCCGACTAGGCTGGCCCAGCTCACAGGCCAGGCCACGGCCCAACCCAGCGCGCCACCTCGCTCCCGTCCCCGACGGCAGATTGCCTCGAAGTCCGCCGCCACGCCGCCATGGACGCCGTAAGCCGCCTCGCCTCCTCTCGCCTCTTCTCCACGCCACCGCCGCCTCCTCTTATAAATCCCCTACCCTCTCTCCACTCGCCGCCGCCCTCAAGATCTCGCCGAAAGCCCGCCCTTCGCCGGAATCCGTCGCCGCGGTGAGATCCGCTGCGCAAAGACTGCTTTCATCGCCAAAGACGAGCGCCGCTGCCACCATCGGCTTCAGCGCCGCGTGCCGCCTCTCCCCGACCCCACGGCCACGCCGGAGACCCACTGGAGCCGCCGCCCCATCGATTTCCGAGCCGCCCCCTCGCCACCGGCAGCCACCGTCGCCGCGGTATGCCTCGCCTCTTCCCTCCCCGTCCGATCTACAATCGACGGTCCGGATTAGATCTAGTTTTTTTTAATTTCAAACCGGTAAGTTTAGTTAACGAACGCTCGTTCTTTTAGCATTGGCAGTGGACGTTTTCATTGTATAAGCCTCAAAGCGTAACGCTCATATATTAGATTTGTTTTTGTGGCGAGGACCCATTTGTAAATATTTTATTTACAGATTAGCCCCTCATTTTCAAACGACCACATCTTTTTACTCGTTTGTCCAAATCCAACGAAACCAATGCCCACTTCTTCGTTATGATCCCCTCTATACAGATAAATAACTTAAACATGTTTTTGGCAATTTAAAAATTGAGTTTAGTTCAGATTAGTATTCAATCTTGTTTCGTCTCAGAACTTGAGTTTCAGAGTCTGCTTTTAGTTGATTCTTTCGCAAATCAAGCTCTTGACCTAAACTTTCTGATAAGTCCAAATTCACTTAATTTTGGTACTGTTAGAAATTGTTTTCTATTGCAAGAGTCATTTGCTTGGTTTCGAAGTTTTCCGAATCGTCTTCTTCGTTCTTTCCGATCTTTTGAGTGATTGCTTATGTGTGGTTACTATTGCTTGCTTACGATAGATTGAACGGAGTGAGACGAATAGAACTATCAGGAGTTGAGTGCGAATCATCTTCATCAACAATACAGGCAAGTTCACACTTTGATCATACCTCTTTACTACCCAGTTTTTATGCATTAGATCAATCCTCAAACATTGCATGATTAGGATCTAATTAAATTGTGGGTTTTGGGAAGTAGATTGAGGTAGTACCTATTACCTGTTTTATTATCAAACCCTTGGGAGTTACTTCTAAGTTTGCTGATTTTGCCATGCTATGCACGTAGACGTGGATTTGGGTGAGTGATTTTTCCATGACAGATGTGAGATTGTTAATTAATAGTTTATTTAAGGTGGCAACATTAATACACATATGGGTGGATTGAGGTACCTGGTTATTCCAGGATTGCCTGTCTAGGCACCTGGGTAGACCAGGATTGCCTGTTTTTTTATGGACCGCCACCCAGGCTCAAAGGGATCATGAGATTATTCATACTAGAAACTTCCGTGTGCATCCGCAATCTACTATGGGCTCTAGCATAGTTGACTAAGTCGTGCGAACTCTTACAGTGGTAGGCTAGCAGATGTAGGGGATGTAGGTTGGTACGGTCTACCCATTCATAAGGTGCTAGCGCTTCTGAAAGACTATGTCTCGGTCATCCGTTTCTCAAACACCATGTAGTGCGAGAATCTTAACGGAGGAGATCGAGTCTAGTGGGGAAAAGTGCACAAACCTCTGCAGAGTGTACAAACTAATCATGATTAGCCATGTCCCCGGTTATGGACATCTTGAGTATCTAGTTCTTGGATTATCATGATGATCTCATCACGTTACTTAATATAATTTGTTTGTGTTTAATGATGATGCTTAATTGGGATTGAGGATGCTGTCAACCATTCTCAATGTTTCACAACCACTATGATAGTTAAATAAAATTTATTCCTTTGCAGTAGGGAAAAATTGGCTTTTCGCAAAAACATTGTAACCTTAGAGCCTCCACCAGCCAAATATGCATGTAGAGATAGCCATTATTCATCATTGCTCTATGGTGTGAATTTGCTAGTACATTCAATGTACTGACCCTTTGTGGCTGCAGTGTCTCATGTTGCAGGATCTTACGACGAGTAAGTGATACGTTAGGGTTATGATTTCTACATTCAACTTTGCCGTTGGTGTTGATGGGAATCCACAACCTTGTTACTTCCGCTATTTGGATTGAGGTAATAGTAATTACGTTACTTTATACATGTGATTTACCTCTGTTATAAATCCTTACTCTGTGTGTCAGCATACCGATCCAGGGATGACACTTAAGCACAGAGACTTGATCCATTCGTGTCAGGTCGCTACAATGAAGTATTCTTTAAACAAGGACCTATCTTGAAACACAACTTGCCTGTTGAAATTCTAGAGGATCCTCCTCCACCCAAGGGTGATCCCGTGTTTGAGCTTAAACCATTACCTGATACTCTTAAATATGCTTATCTTGATTAAAAGAAGATATATCCTGTTATTATTAGTGCTAACCTTTCAGAGCAAGAAGAAGAGAAATTATTGAAAACTCTGAAGAAGCACAGTGCTGCTATTGGATATACTCTTGATGATCTTAAGGAAATTAGTCCCACTCTATGCCAACACAAAATAAAATTGGAGAAAGACGCTAAACTAGTTGTTGATCACCAACGACGGTTAAATCCTAAGATGATAGAAGTGGTAAGAAAAGAAATACTAAAGCTTCTAGAGGCAGGTATAATTTATCCCGTTGCTGATAGTCAGTGGGTAAGTCCTATCCATTGTGTCCCTAAGAAGGGAGGCATTACTGTTGTTCCTAATGATAAAGATGAATTGATCCCACAAAGAATTGTTCCAGGTTATAGAATGGTAATTGATTTCCGCAAACTAAATAAAGCTACTAAAAAGGATCATTACCCTTTACCTTTTATTAATCAAATGCTAGAAAGATTATCCAAACATACACATTTTTGCTTTCTAGATGGTTCTTCTGGTTTGTCTCAACTACCTGTGTCAAAAGAGGATCAAGAAAAGACCACTTTTACTTGCCCTTTCGGTACCTTTGCTTATAGACGTATGCCTTTTGGTTTATGCAATGCACTTGCTACCTTTCAAAGATGTATGACTGCTATATTCTCTGACTTTTGTGAAAAGATTGTTGAGGTTTTCATGGATGATTTCTCCGTATATGGAACTTCTTTTGATGATTACTTAAACAACCTTGATCGAGTTTTGCAGAGATGTGAAGAAACTAATATTGTCTTGAATTGGGAGAAGTGCCACTTTATGGTTAATGAAGGTATTGTCCCGGGGCATAAAATTTCTGAAAGAGGTATTGAAGTTGATAAAGCTAAAGTTGATGCTATTGAAAAGATGCCGTGTCCTTAGGACATTAAAGGTATAAGAAGTTTCCTTCGTCATGCGGTTTTTATAGGAGGTTCATTAAGGACTTCTCTAAAATTTCTAGGCCTCTGACTAATCTCTTACAAAAAGATGTTCCTTTTTGTCTTTGATGATGATTGTGTAGAAGCATTTGAAATACTTAAGAAAGCCTTGATTTCTGCACCTATTGTTCAAATTCCTCGATTGGAATTTACCCTTTGAAATTATGTGTGATGCTAGTGATTATGCTGTAGGAGCTGTTCTAGGACAAAGAGTTGATAAGAAATTAAATGTTATCCAATATGCTAGTAAAACTCTAGACAGTGCCCAGAGAAATTATGCTACTAATGAAAAATAATTTTTAGCAGTTGTATTTGCATGTTATAAGTTTAGACCTTATATTGTTGATTCTAAAGTAACTGTTCACACTGATCATGCTGCTATTAAATATCTTATGGAAAAGAAAGATGCTAAACCTAGACTTATTAGATGGGTTCTCCTACTACAATAATTTGATTTACATATTATTGATAGAAAGGGAGCTGAGAACCCCGCTATGCATAACTTGTCTAGGTTAGAGAATGTTCTTGATGACCCACTACCGATTGATTATAGCTTTCCTGATGAACAATTAGCTGTCATAAATGCTTCTCGTACTGCTCCATGGTATGCTGATTATGCTAATTACGTTGTTGCTAAATTTATACCACCTAGTTCCACATACGAGCAAAAGAAAAAGTTTTTATATGATTTAAGACATTACTTCTGGGATGACCCACACCTTTATAAAGAAGGAGTAGATGGTGTTATTAGATGTTGTGTACCTAAGCATGAACATGAACAGATCCTATGCAAGTGTCACTCTAAGGCTTATGGAGGACACCACGCTGGAGATAGAACTGCCATAAGGTATTGCAATCCGGTTTTTATTGGCCTACTCTCTTCCTAGATGCCCGTAAGTTTGGCTTGTCTTGTGATGAATGTCAACGAATTGTTAATATTATTAGATGTCAAGAAATTCCTATGAACTATTCACTTGTTATTGAACCATTTGATGTTTGGTTCTTTGATTATATGGGATTGTTTCCTTCCTCTAATGGGTATACACATATTTTAGTTGTTGTTGATTACATCACTACGTGGGTAGAAGCTTTTCCAACTAGTAGTGATGATCATAACACCTCTATTAAGATGCTTAAAGAAGTTATTTTTCCGAGGTTTGGAGTCCCTAGATACTTAATGGCTGATGGTGGATCGCATTTTATTCATGGTGCTTTTCGTAAAATGCTTGCTAAGTATGATGTCAATCATAGAATTGCATCCCCATATCACCCTCAGTCTAGTGGTCAAGTAGAACTTAGTAATGGAGAGCTCAAATTAATTTTGCAAAAGACTGTTAATAGATCTAGAAAGAATTGGCCGAAGAAACTTGATGATGCATTGTGGACCTATAGAACTGCATATAAAAATCCTATGGGTATGTCTCCGTATAAAATGGTTTGTGGAAAAGCATGTCACTTACCTCTCGAACTAGAACATAAGGCACATTGGGCCATTAAAGAGCTCAATTATGATTTCAAACTTGCTGCTAAGAAGAGACTATTTGGCATTAGCTCACTTGATGAATGGAGAACCCAGGCCTATGAGAATGCCAAACTGTTTAAAGAGAAAGTTAAAAGATGGCATGACAAAAGGATACAAAAGCGGAGTTTAAATGTTTTGCTATACAACTCTCGTTTAAAATTTTTTGCAGGAAAACTTCTCTCTAAATGGGAAGGTCCTTACGTTATCGAGGAGGTCTATCGTTTCGGTTGAGATGCGTGATGGGTTGCTGCACATCCGTGATGTCGAGGGACCAAGGAGGACCGGAAGCGTGGAGACAAGACTCGAAGCAATGTAGCAACATGTTTTCAAGTGGCAGGGGATGGTGGAACATGGACTCAACACCAACCACAAGATGATCGCGGAGTTCACCAACAACCATAAGCTGGATGCCAAGAACATTGGGGAGACAATCTTCAAGCTTCACGAGAAAATCGAGTATCTCCTAGCCCAGATCTATGACCCGCAAAACCAAAACTGTGAGTATGAATATAGATCCAAGAGGATGAGTTTGGCTGCAGATGCGAGGATCCCGGAGACTCGATCATCCTTCTATGATGGTGAGCCTATGCCTTGGAAGATGGACGACAAGCCTACATCATCAACAACTCCATCATCACCACCCCCGAGGAAAGAGATATAATCACATGGGTATGGGCACTCCCCTTGGCAACTGCCAAGCTTGGGGAGGGGCCCCGGTATCATATCACCATCACACTCCTATCTTTACCGTTTTCCTTAGCTCGATCCTTTTGGTAATATCTCAATCTAGTAGAATAAAGTTTTAGTATGATCTAGTTTTGAATTTTGCTTTATGATCCATCTATGTAATCGAGTCCGTGAGCTATTTATAATAAAGATTAGTTTTGAGTCAAGGGCTTGATTATCTTTCTATGATCTTAAGGGAATAAAAATAAAATAGAAGAGAAAGAATAAAAAAGAATTAAAGAGATCATATTGATCTTATGGAGAGTAATGACTTCACATATAAAAGAGTATGATGAATAAAAGTTGTTGAGAGTTGGCAAACATAGTTTTGGTCATCGTTGCAATTAATAGGAAGTAATAAAGAAAGAGAGGCTTTCACATATAAATATACTATCTTGGACATCTTTTATGATTGTGAGCACTCATTAAAATATGACATGCTAAAAAGTTGATGTTGGACAAGGAAGACAACGTAATGGGTTATGTTTTCTTATATCCAAAATAAAGTATATTGTCATGGATTATCCAACATGTTGAGCTTGCCTTTCCCCCTCATGCTAGCCAAATTCTTTGCACCAAGTAGAGATACTACTTGTGCTTCCAAATATCCTTAAACCCGGTTTTGCCATGAGACTCCACCATATCTACCTATGGATTGAGTAAGATCCTTCAAGTAAGTTGTCATCGTTGCATGCAATAAAAATTGCTCTCTAAATATGTATGATTTATTAGTGTGGAGAACATAAGCTTAATATGATCTTGTGATGTGGAAGCAATAAAAGCGACAGACTGCATAATAAAGGTCCATATCACAAGTGGCAATATAAAGTGACGTTCTTTTGCATTAAGATTTCGTGCATCCAACCATAAAAGAACATGACAACCTCTGCTTCCCTCTGCGAAGGGCCTATCTTTCATTCATGTCTTATACCTTATACAAGAGTCATGGTGATCTTCACCATTCCTTTTTACATTTTATCCTTTGGCAAGCACACTGTGTTGGAAATATCCTGATATATATATATCCAATTGGATGTAAGTTAGCATGAACTATTATTGTTGACATTACCCTTGAGGTAAAAGGTTGGGAGGCAACACTATAAACCCCTATCTTTCTCTGTGTCCGATTAAGACTTCATACCCATTAGTATTGTGTGAGTGTCAGCAATTGTGAAAGACTAAATGATAGTTGAGTATGTGGACTTGCTAAAAAGCTCTTATATTGACTCTTTCTGATGTTATGATAAATTGCAATTGCTTCAATGACCGAGATCATAGTTTGTCAGTTTTCAATGAAGTTTATGATTCACACTTTACCTTGTGAATAGATTGTTACTTTAGCATAAGAAATCATATGACAATATATGTTGCTGTTATAAGAATGATCATGATGCCCTCATGTACGTATTTAATTTTATCGACACCTCTATCTCTAAACATGTGGACAAATTTTCCGTTATCGGTTTCCGCTTGAGGACAAGTGAGGTCTAACCTTGGGGGAGTTGATACGTCCATTTTGCATCATGCTTTTACATCGATATTTATTACATTATGGGTTGTTATTACACATTATGTCACAATACTTATGCATATTCTCTCCTATTTTACAAGGTTTACATGAAGAGGGAGAATGCCTGGCTGAATTTCGGGCCGAAAAGGAGTAAAATTTAGAGAGCTATTCTGCACAACTCCAAAAGTCCTGAAACTTCACGGGGGCACGTTTTGGAATATATAAAAAATACTGGCGAAAGAATCAACCAGAGGGGGCCCATGATACATCTCCATCGTATCTACTTTTCCAAACACCGTTGTCTTTGTTTTGGACTCTAACTTGCATGATTTGAATGGAACTAACCCGGACTGACGTTGTTTTCATCAGAATTGTCGTGGTGTTATTTTTGTGCAGAAATAAAAGTTCTCGGAATGACCTGAAACTTCATGGAGAATATTTTTGGAATATATAAAAAATACTGGCGAAAGAATCAAGACCAGGGGGCCCACACCCTGTCCACGAGGGTGCGGGCGCGTTTACCCCCCTGGCCGCGCCTCCTGCCTCATGGGCCCCCTGGAGCTCCACCGACCTCAACTCCAACTTTATATATTCACGTTCTGGGAGAAGAAAATCGGAGAGAAGGATTCATCGCGTTTTACGATACGGAGCCGCCGTCAAGCCCTAATCTCTCTCGGGAGGGCTGATTTGGAGTCCGTTCGGGGCTCCGGAGAGGGGAATTTGTCGCCGTCGTCATCATCAACCTTCCTCCATCACCAATTTCATGATGCTCACCGCCGTGCGTGAGTAATTCCATCGTAGGCTTGCTGGACGGTGATGGGTTAGACTTGATTTACCATGTAATTGAGTTAGTTTTGTTAGGGTTTGGTCCGGTACTCTATTAAAAGGAGGCCTTAATATCCCTTAGTTTCCAATAGGACCCCGCTGCCACGGGAGGGTAGGACAAAAGATGTCATGCAAGTTCTTTTCCGTAAGCACGTATGACTATATTCGGAATACATGCCTACATTACATTGATGATCTGGAGCTAGTTCTGTGTCACCCTATGTTATAATTGTTGCATGAGGAATCGCATCCGGCATAATTCTGCATCACCGATCCAATGCCTACGACCTTTTCACATATTGATCTTTGCTTAGTTACTTTACCGTTGCCACTGTTACAATTTCTACAAAACTGTTACCGTTACTTCCATACTACTTTGCTACTAAATACTTTGCTGCATATATTAAGTTATCCAGGTGTGGTTGAAGTGACAACTCAACTGCTAATACTTGAGAATATTCTTTGGCTCCCCTTGTGTCGAATCAATAAATTTGGGTTGAATACTCTACCCTCAAAAACTGTTGCGATCCCCTATACTTGTGGGTTATCAAGACTATTTTATGGCGCCGTTGCCGGGGATCATAGCTCTATTCTTTGAGTCACTTGGGATTTATATCTGCTGATCACTATGAGAAACTTGAAAGACGAGAAAACCGAATTTATCCCTCAACTACGAGGGGAGGTAAGGAACTGCCATCTAGCTCTGCACTTGATTCACCTTCTGCTTTGAGTAAACTTGCGACACCTAAACCTACTTCTACTATTAATTCTGATATGTCGCATGTTATTGATGATGCCACTTTTGCTTTGCATGATATTTATGATGAAACTACTTCTATGCTTGATACTACTGTGCCACTAGGTGAATTTCTTGATGAACAACTTGCTAGGGCTAGAGAGAATGAAATTATCGAAATTGATAATATTGATGAAAGTGATGATGAAGATTCTCCCCCTAGATATGAATCGCTCACAGCTCGAGGGTTATGTTATTGATGAAGAAACTGCTAGAGACTTACTTGCTTGCAATGATAGATATGATCTGAAGAAATTATTAGCTAAGCTTAAAGAAAAATCTTTGAAAGCTAGAATGAAATATGACCCTGCTTTTGCTACTTCACCTATCTGTATTTTCGATAAGGATTATGATTTCTCTGTCGATCCTGATATAATTACTTTGGTTGAATCTGATCCTTTCTATGGCTATGAATCTGAAACTGTTGTGGCACATCTTACTAAATTAAATGATATAGCTACCCTATTCACTAATGATGAGAAAACTCGTTACTACTATATCCTTAAATTATTTCCGTTCTCATTAAAGGGTGATGCTAAAACACGGTTTAGTTCTCTTGATCCTGGTTGTGTGCGTAGTCCCCAGGATATAATTTATTACTTCTATGCTAAATATTTCCCTGCTCATAATAAACAAGCTACCTTAAGGGAAATATATAATTTTGTGCAAATCTAAGAAGAGAGTCTCCCACAAGCTTGGGGGAGGCTTCTCCAATTACTTAATGCTTTGCCTGATCATCCTCTCAAGAAAAATGAAATACTTGATATCTTTTATAATGGACTAACCGATGCTTCCAGAGACCACTTGGATAGTTGTGCTGGTTGTGTTTTCAGGGAAAGAACAGTTGATCAAGCTGAATTGCTATTGAATAATATGTTGACTAATGAAAATAATTGGACACTTCCTGAACCATCTCCAAAGCCAACTCCGAAGAAAAGGGGTATTCTATTTCTCAGTGTAAGTGCATCTAGTGCCCCTTAGTGCATCTGGTCGCTGAGGAATTTGTTCTGACTGAGGAGTTAGGAATTCGCCAGTGCGGATTGCCTACACAGTGAGGAACATGATAGCCCTGAGGAATTTGAGAGTCAAATTTCCGACCGTTCATCTTGCCGCACGCCACCTGTCCCAAAATATCTTATCCACCTAACGGTCATATCATTGAAGGGCATTTATGTCTTATCATGTCGGGCTGCTCCCTAGGCTATAAATAGCCGCCTACAACCACTAGCTGGTTGGCTGCTCCGAGAGAAACTTGACACTTGTCATTTGAGAGCAACCCATCCTCCGAGGACTTTGAGCGAAAATCATCGAATGAGGAAAACCCAAAACCAAACCCCTACAAACCCAAAGTGATTGAGCATCATCAAGAGATTGATCCTGCGTGGATCCAACGCTTGTTACCTTTGAAGACTATGCTTCTTCCAGACGGTTAGGCATCATGGTCTAGAGCATCCAAGAGGAATTGTGGATCGCCGAGTGACCTAGTCTGTGAAGGTTTGGAAGTCGCCTGAAGACTTACCACGAGTGATTGGACGAGGTATGTGTGACCTTAGTTCAAGGAGAATACGGTGAGGACTTGGTGTCCTGAGCTACGTGCTTTCAGCCGATCGTGTGTCCGGTGTGTGTCCTCGAGTTTAAATACTCACCGCTCCAACCAGACGTACAACTGAGACAGCAGTTGGAACTGGTCTACCAAATCATTGTCTTCACCAACCTTACTGGTTCTATTTCCTCAACTCTTTCATTTCCTCATTACTGTGTTGAGTTTTCATTCATATCTGTGTTTGAAGACTTTGACTGAAGACTTTCTCAATTTCCTCAGTTCATTTCTTCAGTCTGTTTGTCTTCATCTTGTGCTATCCTGTGTTTATGGTTTCTGTACTCTTTGATTGTCTTCATTTCGTCATGATGACCATGTCCACATTCTCTTATGCTTACTTCTGAGTACTTATTCCACTGCCAGTAGTTCTTCACTAAGGAATTTCCTCACCGGCAAATTCCTCATTGAAGAATTCATAAAAATCGCCTATTCACCCCCCTCTAGTCGATATAACGCACTTTCAATTGGTATCAGAGCAAGGTCTCCCTTGTTCTATGTGATTTTGGTTTAACCACCTGGAGTTTTAGTTATGTCGACCGCAGGTATGAAGAAAGTGACATGCCCTATCTTTGACGGTCGTGATTATCCCAAGTGGAAGGCCATGATGAGGAAGCGCCTCATGGCAATGGACAAATGAGCCGTGGACCGTCAATCAAATTGGACTTATCGATTCAGGCAAGACGGCGAACGCAGATGATATTCGCAAGTACACTCGTCTTGACATCATGGCGAAGGATATCATCTGTTCCTGCCTATCTAGAGATGAATTCAAGCGCATTATGCATCTTTGCAATGCGAAGCTTATCTGGGACCAAATCTCTGACGTCTATGAAGGTCATCGAACCCGTCATGATCCTTGGTTTGAGGACTTCAAGGAATCTCTCAAAACGATGACTTTCGAACCAGATTCATCATCTTCTGCATCATGCCTCGTGGCAAAGGGTGACGAGGTAACCGAATGTTCCTCATCTGAGTTTAGTGACTATGAATCTGATGATGATGGATTTGATGATGATATTGAACCTAGTTATACCAAACTTGTTTACATTGCCACTAAACAACAAACCTCCTTGGAAAAGGTTCAAAACATGCTAGATAAAAATGATGATATGTTAGGTGAAGAAATGGATCGCACTAAAGCCCTGACTGAAAATCTTCAGAGACTTCAGTCTAGGTTTGACAACCTTCAAGGTCATCATAACACTCTCTTATCTCGATCATGAGAAACTTTCTTATGAATTTCTTCAAAGAAAGCAAGATCTTGAGAAGCTAAGAGTGAGTTATGAAGATCTTCGTAAGGAGCGCCGATTCATTACTTGCTCAACAAATCAACGCTTCGTGAAGAATTTGTTCCTCCATGCTTAAAGTGCATTGAACGTGAATCGCTAATTCTTCACCAATGTTCAAATGCTTCAACTATTACAAATTCTTCACCTGCCTCGCTATCACTAATTCCTCATCCGAGGACATTGCTAGTATCACCGACGATGCAGTGGTTGAAGGAATTGTACATGACAGCATGTACAAAAGCCTCAAAGGGCATCGACTCTTTGTGATGTGCTTAAAAGCAGATCCTCAATAGGAACCCTAGGAAAGAGGGTATTGCCTTTGAGAGGAAACTCAATGCCGATGGAACATATTGGAAGCCCGAGCAAGACCCCAAAACCTCATGGGTTGCTGCAAAGGGACCTCGAGTTGATCCATCTAACTTATCTGGCTTTATATGCGAATCTCCTCATTCTTCTAATGAGTCATTTGACTCTAACTATAAACTGTTCAAAAATCAGAATGGTGAAGTATTTGCTAGATATGTTGGCACTAACTGCAGGAACGGTTCCCCTATGAGGAAAATCTGGGTTCCCAAGAAGTGCCTTGAAAGTCTTCAGGTGAATGTCCTCGTGACACCACCTGTGAAGAAAAGGAACCCCAGATCAAACTCTTCATATGGACCAAATTCTTCATATGGATCCAAGTCCTCATACGGACCAAATTCCTCACGTGGATCAAATTCCTCAAAAGGATCAAAGTCCTCATATGATTACCATCGTGCTAACAACTCTGTTTCGCAGGGTAGAGCTAAGGGCTATGAATATGTGCATTATTCTTCAAACCAATATGTTCATAAGTCCTGAAGAATTTCTCTACTTATTCATATGCTTACCCTAACCCCTCTTATGTGAAACGAAATGGATTGGCCTCTATGCCACCATTCTCATATGGAGCTCGCAGAGTGATGAACTCTTTGCCACCCCTTCGTATGTGGGTGGTGAAGAAAATGAACTAATCTCTTCTGCAGGTTAGGCCTCGGGCGTGCTTTAACGCTTTGAAAAATTTGTCAGGGGCCCCGACAAAATGCTCGAAAGGACGCAGTATAATCATGATGAAATGAACTTTCATTTCACACGTCCTCATACTGCTTATCTGTTATACTGCCTGATGAAATTCATCTGATGAACTTGATATCATATTCTTCACTGATGAAGTATATGAGATCGTAAGTTGCACTAATTCATCTGCAGGAGTGGGTCCTCGATAGTGGATGTACAAATCACATGACTGGTGACAAGAATCTATTGATGGGTGCTCCCTTATCACCGTCACATCTGAAGCATATCATCTTTGCTGACAAAGGCAAAAGTCAGGTATTGGGTCTTGGTAAGGTTGCGATCTCTAAGGACATACACATGGACAAAGTCATGCTTGTTGAGCCTTAGGATACAACCTCATGTCAGTATCAATGCTTTGTGATCTTGATATGGTTGTTGTCTTTGGCAAGTATCATTGTGTTGTGATCATGGAAGCTGACAATTCCAAAGTCTTCGAAGGCTTTAGGAGAGGAGACTTGTATATTGGTGATTTCTACAGGACCACAACCAGCCGTGGTGTCTACTTGCAAAAGCTTCGTAGGCTGGCTATGGCATCGGCGACTTGGTCACGCAGGCATGAGAAATTTGCACACGCTATAAGAAGAAGCATGTCATTGGCATTGAAAATGTCAAATTCCTCAAGGATCACTTGTGTGGAGCCCGTGAAGTCGAAAATGACCAAGGCCAAGCATCCAAATAAGACTATCATGACCACTACTCGTCCATTCAATTGCTTCACATGGACCTCTTTGGTCCAAATCATTGCTCAAATAGCCACTAATGATGCATCTCTATATGGCTTTGTTATTGTTGACGATTACTCTCGTTACACATGGGTACACATTGTTACTTACAAAAATGAAGTGCAGGAAGTCTTCAAACGATTTTCCTCGAGGGCTTCAACAAACTTTGGTGTGAAGATCAGACACATCAGGAGTGACAATGGGACTGAGTTCAAGAATTCCAGTCTTGATGCCTATCTTGATGAACTTGGTATTACTCATGAGTTATCTGCTCCCTATACTCCTCAAAGAAATGGCGCCGTGGAGCGCAAGAACAGAACTCTTGTTGAGATGCCTCGCACTATGCTTGATGAATACAAAATGCCTCGTCATTCTTGGATTGATGCAATTGATACCGCGTGCCACATCATCAACAGAGTATATATTCACAAATTCTTCAAGAAGACTGCCTATGAACTCCTCACCGACAAGAAACCCAATGTGAGTTATTTCAAAGTCTTCTGTGCTAAATGTTGGATTAGAGATCCTCATCACAATTCTAAATTTGCACCGAAAGCACATGAAAGTTTTATGCTTGGTTACGGAAAGGACTCGCACACCTACAGAGTCTTCAACATCGCTTTTCACAAGATTGTTGATACTGTAGATGTGCGGTTCGATGAAACTAATGGCTCGCAAAGAGAGCACCTACCTTCCGTGTTAGATGAACCAGCACCGAGGGATCTATCAAGTTCAAGGCAACCGAGGATGTCATTCCCTCAAGAATCTGCTGAAGAATTCATTCCTCAGACGCGAAGAACGTCGAAATGATGCACTGAGGATAATGTCAAGAAAATGGTAATCAAGAAAATGCTGATCAAATTCCTCGACGACAACCAAAGCTCATCCTCGCGTTGCAAAAGAAGTGCAAGTTGACAAGATCATCGATGACATTGAAGCGCCAGTCCTCTCACATGCTCAAAAGCTTCACATTTATCTAACTTTTGTGGGCACTATGCTTTTGTCTCTATCACATAGCCCGCTAAGGTAGATGAAGCATTTCCGAGCCCGAGTGGATTCAGGCAATGCAAGAAGAATTACATCATCCGAGCTCAACAATGTCTTGGAACTGGTCAAACGTCCAGATCCTCGCAAGCACAATATCATTGGCACAAAGTGGATCTACCGCAACAAGCAAGATGAAAATGGCCTTGTGGTGAGGAATAAGGCACGACTTGTAGCTCAAGGCTACACACAGGTTGAAGGAATTGATTTCGATGAAACTTTTGCACCTGTTGCTAGACTAGAGGCTATTCGCATACTACTTGCTTATGCTAACCATCATAATATCACTTTATATCAAATGGATGTGAAAAGTGCATTCCTCAATGGTAAGCTTGAGCAGGAAGTATATGTTGCTCAACCCCCAGGTTTTGAAGATCCAAAGAATCCCGACAAAGTCTTCAGACTCAACAAGGCCCTCTATGGTCTCAAACAGGCCCCCAGGCGTGGTATGATACATTGAAGGAATTCTTCGTGAAGAATGGCTTCACACCCAGTTCACTCGACCCTACTCTCTTTACTAAATCATATGATGGTGAACTGTTTGTGTGCCAAATATATGTTGATGATATTATCTTTGGCTGTCTTGACCAACGTTATAGTGATGAATTTGCCTATATGATGAGTGAAGAATATCAAATGTCTATGATGGGAGAGTTGAAATTCTTCTTAGGTCTTCAAATTCGTCAACAACACAATGGCATATTCATATCTCAGGAGAAATACCTCAAAGATGTCCTGAAGAAATTCGCTATGCAAGATTGCAAAGGCGCTAAAATTCCTATGCCCACAAATGGCCATCTATGCAATCGATGAAAATGGTATTGACTTCGATCACAAGGTATACCGCTCCATGATTGGTTCTCTATTGTACCTATGTGCATCTAGGCCAGATATAATGCTTAGTGTTTGCATGTGTGCCCGATTTCAAGCTACACCAAGGAACCACACCATAAGGTCAGTGAAGCATATTCTTCGATATCTAGCTCACACACCAACACTAGGATTATGGTACACCAAGGGCTCTACGTTTGATCTCATTGGATATTCTCGACTGACTATGCTTTGGTGATCGTGTGGACCGCAAGTCAACATCTGGTACTTGTCATTTCCTCGCATCGATCTTTGGTTTGTTGGTCCTCGAAGAAACAAAACTGTGTATCACCGCTCATTGCGGAAGTCTGAATACATTGTCAGCCGGCTCTTGTTGTGCTCAATTGTTGTGGATGGAGCAAACTCTCAAGGACTACGGCATCAACATGAAGAATGTGCCTCTCTACTGTGACAATGAGAGTGCCATCAAGATTGCTCACATCCTAGTTCAGCACTCGAAGACAAAGCACATTCAAATTCGTCATCATTTTCTCATGATCATGTGTTGAAGGGCGACATCTCCATCGAGCATGTGAAGACTGAAGAACAACTAGCCGATATCTTCACAAAGCCCTTGGATGAGAAGAGATTTAGCAAGTTGCGGTGTGAGCTAAATATCTTAGAATCTTCGAATGTTCTTTGAAAAGGACACACATCCTGATACTTATGCAAAATTGATGACTTAGATGTGCAACACATGAAGAAAAGTTTTTCTTCAATCAATGAAGAATAACACTCTAAGTGTGAAGAAATTAATGAAGAATTTGATTCTCAGAACCCTACGACAAATTGTACGCGGTGTCTAAAATCATCATTCTTATACGGTGGGTCACGCCACCACCAAAAATTGAAAATCTTCAATTTGAGTTTTCCCTCAGTTTTTGAAATTCTTCAGTTTTTCAAATTCTTCAACTTTGCAAAATCTTCACTGTCTCCGTCGTCTTTCTTCGTTGGCTATATATATATATGGGTTTATGTCCTCTACATCATTCACTTATGGCTATTTCTTCAAGTTGTTTTTCCTGCTAAGTGAATGTGATCGGACCCTTCCCCCTCTACGCTATACTCAACCCAAGCTATTCACAAATTCTTCATGTGCGTTCTATTTGAAACTCGTTCAAAATCTTCACTGTGTCCTTGTCACCTGAAGAAATTGCGAACGAAACGTTAAAACTGATCTTATCCAAACTTTCGTTTTTGCCGCTCAAATCATTCCGCATCCCACTATAAATTTATCTATTCACCCACGATCTAACACAATCTCCACTTTTCAGTGCGTGGGTGACACATGTCAAGCGAATGAGAAGGGTCAGGGGGCACGTTCGTCCCAAATCTTCGGGCGAACAGTTTTTCACCGTGGCTATATATACCCCCTCTCCCCTTCCTCACTTCCTTTACTCCGCTCGACCGCTGTCTCTCGCTCAAGCTTCTCAAACCCTAGAGCTGCCGCTACTCCATCGTCACGGTGAGGAAGAGCTTCACTGCCTCGACCTCGTCGTCGCCGTCGTACTCACTTTCGCGACCATGAAATCTTCACTCCGCCCGCCGCCGTAGCTGTCTTCCTCCGCCGAGTTAGGGCGTGGAAGATCTAATCGACGAACTTCCCATCTGTTCTTCTCGGTTAAATGCGTGTTCTTCACTTCGGGTAATTAAAAGTTACTTTTATTACTCGCTTTGATTCGCAAACCTTCCTGAAAATCTTCAAAGGTGTTTATTATTAAAATCTTCACACATATGAACACCTCAAACAAAATATGCTCTTGATTCGTTTCTCAAAGCAATGATTTTTCTACAAGATTCCTAAATTGTGTGGATCCTCGATCTATACAACTTTGGAACCTAAGACAAAGATCGCTTAGTGAAATTCTTCAAGGCTCATCTGGTCAAATTCCTCAAACTAGTTCTCTTTGAAAAACCTTCTGAGAACGCATATGACCTCTCCAAATTTCTCGCAACTATACTGCATTCACAGTACTCATGGTCATTCTTTGAATCACTAGGTTCTCATCAACTTAACTCATTTGCAGCGTTCCTCGAAGAAAAGTTGCATACTTCTTCAGAGAATTCGATTATTCAAATTCCTCAGCTGAAGAATATGGCAGATGGAAAGAAGCCACAGAAAGAAGGAAAGAGGCCTGAGGTCATGACTACGTTTGAGATTCCTGAGGACATTTATGCTGATTATTGCACACCTGATGAAGCCGAGTTCGGCAAAGAAAACAAAAATCAGCGCAAGGTGCGCATTCAAAGGATTGAAAGGAGATGGGCAAGGGAATGGAGGGAGTACATATATGTTACTCCAAAGTACATGAAGAAATTCACTCTCAATCCTCCATGCCCAAGAGCTCCATTGGCACCTTGTCAAGAAGCTGACCCCACCAGCATCAAGCGTGGTGAGGACTTTCCTGAAGAATGGGCCAAGCGCCAAGCCAAATTGGCAAGAAAAGCCAACGAGGCAGTGAGGAAATTCAATGAGAACTCACATCGCTGCTGCCACCGAGGCCTCTGTCAAGCCAAGAAAATCTATGGAAAAGAAGCCCGCACACAAACCAAGTGCTTCACCAACAAGGCCCTCATGGCCAAGTTCCTCACCGTGCCCTCACGGCAAATTCCTCATGCTTTGCTCCTGCTCCTCCCAAATCCTCGGCTCCTCCCAAGTCCTCAGCAGCTCCTCCAAAGTCCTCGCAGCTCGACAAAGTCCTCAAGACCTATGCATCCGCCACGTGCCAAAGGATCGCAGCATCTCCATTGCCTCTGGTGTCTCAAAGAAGTTCCTCACCGCACCAAATTCTTCATCCGCCCAACTTTGTCAAGACTAAGGCCACCATTGGACGAGGTCCTTGGCCAAGTCCTAAGAAGAAACAGTCGCCTTCCAAGAGCCACACGAAGATGATGAGGCTGATGATGATGAACTTATGGAAATCATCGAGAACGACAAGAAAGGGCTGCTAGAGCCAAAGGCACACCTGTACACTTCTGTTGGATCCAAGAGCGATCCTAGACTACATTGATCTCCGCACAAGGACCCAAACACTCCTATGCCTGACTTCAAGTTGACACCTGGCCAAAGTCATATGCTGACTCATTTCATCCAAGAGGAGAAGTGGAAATTTGATACGGCCAGAGAGATCAAGAAATCGCATGATGTAAAAGAGAATCTTTGAAGAAAAATGTTCTCAAGATGACAATCAAGAACTGATCAAGATGCAGCTGACATCAAAGCCCTCAAATGACAAATTTGACTCATATTATGCTGATTGGCAGGAGCCAAAGTCAGATTTGTCAATCGACAAAGAAGTTCTCAAATGTTGCTGCCCCAACGCAACAAGAAATTCCTCAGTGGAGCCTCCGCCAGCCGATCGAAGAACATGCCAAGACCACCGATGAAGTTCAGGCTCAAGACAATGCTAGTTCCGTGGCTGATGATCCCATTCCAGCCGAAGAAATTGCTGGGCATCCACTAGTGGTGCTACCAAGAAACCGAAGAAGTCGTATAATCGATCAGCTGCGCCATACCGAGGAAATTGAACCAGATTCCTCAGCTCCACCTGCGCCTACACCAACTCCAATCCTTCCATCTGCATCTGATGTGAAGAAGACCAAGGCTGCAGAACAAGCTGTATTGAAGAAAAGGAAAGCATCTACTGCTTCAAATTCTTCAGCCTCGAAAAAGATGAAGACAATGACCAGCTCATTTGAAAATCCCATTGATGTTGTTCCAATTTCCTCCATGCCATCAAAGGACCTTGTTCCTTTTGGTGAAGATTATGAGATCCCAAGCGGATCTGATGAAGAAAATCATTCTGCTGCTTCGTCAGAGCAGATTGATGATGAAATTGAAGTGGAAGAAATCCCTTCGACCCCAATCATTTCCTCTCCTATGCCTCACCACAAATGAAGAGGCCGGTGTTGAGGAAATTGAAGAAGATGTGGATATTGGAAGCACAACGCCAGGTGATGAACGATGACTTTTGGGAAAGTCAAGATCCAAATTCTCCACTCTTCACCCCAATCCAACAGATTCCTCACCCCCTGCTCCAACAGTTCAAATGGGCAATCAAGAAACTCATCCCACTTCATCTCAGACATGAAGAAATTCCATCCACTAGCGCTGATGAACCTGCTGCTGCTGATCCTCAGACTGCACATGTAGAGGAACCAGAAATTCCTCAGCCTAAAGAACCTGAGATTGCGATTCCAGAGGTCTTGATGCAACTCACTAACACTCCACTTCCAAAGCCAAAGAATGCATTCTCAACAAAGCAAAAGTTCAAGGCTGAAGACTTCTTTGGCGAGCACGTTTTCTTCACGAATTACAACCCATACGACTCTGCTCGAATAAGGAAGAGGCGTTTCTGGACTGCCAGTCAAGCCGACTTCTATTCCTCTGTGCTGCTCAACAAAGACGAAGTCTTCGATCATGCACATATTCCTCATGTGGACATGGAATCTCTGCCAGGCTTCGAGCCAGTCCTCAGTGTTCTTCACGATGCAGGACTCCTAAATTTCTGCACTGACATCTGTGATTGGAATGAAGAACTCGTTCTTCAATTCTATGCGACGCTGCACATCACCGGAGACGCTGAAGATGTGAACTCATGGGTGTTAGACTGGATGTCTGAAAATACTCACTACAAGGCACCACCAACTGAATTGCTTCGTGCCCTACCACTCAGTCCTCCCCTTGATGGCGCTCGTTGCATCTACAACGAACCTGAGCTTTCAAATCACTACATGCAAGTGCTGATGAAGCCTTTGAAGCCCGGACAGGCACCTCGAACCAAATTCCTCGCCAAGGAATTATTGTATGTGCCTCGGACTGTCTATCGGATTCTGACGAAGACAATGAGTCCTATCAAAGGCCACGACTCAAATGATGAAGAAGTCGTTGGCATCATGAAGAATATGCTTTTCAATATCATTCATGGTGTTCCCGTCAACTTCCATGATTTCTTCATGAGGACTCTGGCGAATATTGCTATGTCACCTTTTGATCTGAAGCCTTATGCACCATGGATTTTGAGGTTCATCAGGACAAGGTCTTCACTCAATTACGAGGTCGATACTCAACCACCGCAGCTACTTGCCCTCGATTGAAGTCCTCAAACGGACATTTTCCTCACCGATGACAAGGGCAAGGCAATCGCTGTGATAGATGAAGGCACTCGTCCATTGGATGGTCAATTTCGCAAAGCTGCATCCTACTCCACCAATGATGATTCCGCCACACATGACTCTGCCGCCAATACCTCAGCCAAGCAAAATCCTCAAGCCACAAAGACTCTGTGGTGATGACTGATCGTGAGTTACTCCTCGCCTTCATCAGAAGGTTGATCGCAATCATAAATGGGTCAAGCGTCAGTTTGGTTCAATTCTTCACAACATGACCTCTACACACAATGCAGTGAAGAAAAACCAATACTACCTCCATGAAACCTTCAACCGCACCTAGGTTGTTCTTTCTAATGTCTACAGCGCGGAAGAACTGAAGATAATGGGTCTCAAGGAAGAATTTGACTGGTCTGCACCTCCTCCGAAGAAATACAAGAAGGTCAAAGTTCCTTCCTTGGTGGCCAGCTCCTATTCTTCATCGCGAGACACTGATGAAAATGAAGACTTGGACGACACTGCGGCAGGCCCTACTACGACAACTGACCCCAACAACGCTGGCGCTCCTTCATCAACTTGAAATTCTTCAGGGGCGTTAGTCCTCAGTTTCGATCCTTTTGGTCATTCGATGACAAAGGGGGAGAAAGTTGAGTTAGTCTTCAAGCGGGTCTACTATACGGGCAATTTTTTTTGTTAAGTTACAACTCTCATTCTTAGGAAACTTTTATTGGATCGAGTTGTAATCTTAAACCCGATGGTGCTCTGATACTTTTGATGCACTGTGCTTTGATACTCTTGATGCGTTATTTTGCATGCTTAATTCCTCATTAATGTTATTGCACGCATGCTGAATTTCATCAAGCACCATATTTCATCATGCATTTCAAATTCTTCATATGATATGTCAAATGCGTGTATGAATTACAAGATATAGGGGGAGATCTCCATGATTCAACTCTTCAAATGTGCATTGCCTTAAAAGCAAATTCCTCACTATGCACATCTTCAGGGGGAGTTCTTCTATATCTTGCAATCAAATTCCTCAATATCATTATTTACACTTCATATGTTTATCCTCAGAAAACTTAACCTATATTGTCATCAATCACCAAAAGGGGAGATTGTAAGTGCATCTAGTGCCCTTAGTGATTTTGGTGTATTGAAGACTTATAGGTTAAGGTACTAATGTGTTTATGAGTGTACACAGGTCTATAAGTCTATGAGGAGTTTGATATTTACAGAGAAAGTCGACCCCTAAAAATGAAGTTCTTCGACCGAAGACTTTGATATTCTGAAGACTTTCTGAAGACTTTGAAAGTGATGAAATTGGTATGACCTTGAAGACTTGGTATTCATTTGAGGAACATGAAGCGTGAAGACTTTTGTTTTCGTTGTTTCGTTTTTCTCTTTCTTGAGTCATAGGAAACACCGTACTGTTAAAGGGGGTCGAGGAAATACTAAGGAAAAATTTTCATGTGATGCTCAACTCAAAATCCTACACCTACCAATCCCTTCGAGTGAAGCCTTTGGAAATCTCATACAGATTCAAGAATTTCTTCAAAGGATGTGAGACGAAGTTCTTCCGGTCGCCGAGGAATTTGTTCTCGACCGAGGAGTTAGGAATTCGCCAAAGGCGGATTGCCTACACGATGAGGAACATGATAGCCCCGAGGAATTTGAGAGTCAAATTTCCGATCATTGTTCTTTGTCTTTCTTGGCACCTGTCCCAAAATATCTTATCCACCTAACGGTCATATCATTGAAGGGCATTTATGTCTTATCATGTCGGGCTGCTCCCTAGGCTATAAATAGCCGCCTACAACCACTAGCTGGTTGGCTGCTCCGAGAGAAACTTGACACTTGTCATTTGAGAGCAACCCATCCTCCGAGGACTTTGAGCGAAAATCATCGAATGAGGAAAAACCCAAAACCAAACCCCTACAAACCCAAAGTGATTGAGCATCATCAAGAGATTGATCCTGCGTGGATCCGACGCTTGTTACCTTTGAAGACTATGCTTCTTCTAGACGGTTAGGCATCATGGTCTAGAGCATCCAAGAGGAATTGTGGATCGCCGAGTGACCTAGTCTGTGAAGGTTTGGAAGTCGCCTGAAGACTTACCACGAGTGATTGGACGAGGTCTGTGTGACCTTACTTCAAGGAGAATACGGTGAGGACTTGGTGTCCAGAGCTGCGTGCTCAACATCGTGTGTCCGGGTGTGTGTCCTCGAGTTTAAATACTCAATCGCTTCCAACCAGACGCATAACCGAGACAAAGCAGCTTGGAACTGGTCTACCAAATCATTGTCTTCACCAACCTTACTGGTTCTATTTCCTCAACTCTTTCATTTCCTCATTACTGTGTTGAGTTTTCATTCATATCTGTGTTTGAAGACTTTGACTGAAGACTTTCTCAATTTCCTCGGTTCATTTCTTCAGTCCGTTTGTCTTCATCTTGTGCTATCCTGTGTTTATGCTTTCTGTACTCTTTGATTGTCTTCATTTCATCATGATGACCATGTCCGCATTCTCTTATGCTTACTTCTAAGTACTTATTCCGCTGCAAGTAGTTCTTCACTAAGGAATTTCCTCACCAGCAAATTCCTCATTGAAGAATTCATAAAAATCGCCTATTCACCTCCCCTCTAGTCGATATAACGCACTTTCACTCAGTCCTGAAGATATGCAAGAGGCAAAGAAATCTATGAAAGAAAAGGGTATTAAAGCTGAAGATGTTAAGAATTTACCACCTATTGAAGAAATACATGTTCTTGATAACGCGATACAGGTAGTAAAGGTAAATTCTCTCTATAGTTTGATGAAGGTGATATTCCTCGTTATAAGTCTGCTATCCAATGCTTAGATGAGTTTGATAATTTTATTGTTAAACAAGAAAACTTCAATGCCTATGTTGGTAGACAATTGAAACATAATGCTTATATGATTGAACACTTGAGTGATTATATGTATAGAGTTAAACATGAACTTAAACTCATTAGTAAACAGGCTTCCATGGTTACCACTCAAGTAGAACAAGTGCTTAAAGCTCAAAATGATTTGCTCAATGAATTAAATAATAAGAAAAATGATAATTCTGTTAGAGTTATGACTAGAGGGGCTAAAATGACTCAGGAACCTTTGTATCCCGAGGGCCACCCTAAGAGAATTGAGCAAGATTCTCAGAGAACTAATGTTGATATGCCTCGTCCTTCTAAGAGGAAGAAAAAGAAAAACGATAGGACTTTGCATGCTTCTAGTGAACCAGTTGTTGACACACCTAAGAATCCCAATGATATTTCTATTTCTGATGCTGAAACACAATCTGGTAATGAACATGAACCTAGTGATAATATTAATGATGATGTTCATGTTGATGCTCAACCTAGCAATGACAATGATGTAGAGATTGAACCTGTTGTTGATCTTGATAACCCACACTCAAAGAATCAACGTTATGATAAAAGAGACTTCATTGCTAGGAAGCAAGGTAAAGAAAGAGAACCATGGGTTCAGAAACCCATGCCTTTTCCTCCCAAACCATCCAAGAAAAAGGATGATGAGGATTTTGAGCGCTTTGCTGAAATGATTAGACCTATCTTTTTGCGTATGTGTTTGACTTATATGCTTAAAATGAATCCTTATGATAAGTATATGAAAGAAATTGTTACAAAAAAAAGAGAGATACCGGAAGCTGAAATTTCCACCATGCTTGCTAACTATACTTTTAAAGGTGGAATACCTAAGAAACTTGGAGATCCAGGAGTACCAACTATACCTTGCTCCATTAAAAGAAACTATGTTAAAACTGCTTTATGTGATCTTGGAGTTGGTGTTAGTGTTATGCCTCTCTCTTTATATCGTAGACTTGATTTGAATAAGTTGACACCTACCGAAATATCTTTGTAAATGGCCGATAAATCAACCGCTATACCTGTCGGTATTTGTGCGGATGTGCGTGTTGTGGTTGCAAATGTTACTATCTTAACAGACTTTGTTATTCTTGATATTCCCAAGGATGATAGTATGTTGATTATCCTTGGTAGACCCTTTTTGAATACTGCAGGGGTTGTTATTGATTGCAACAAAGGCAATGCCACTTTCCATGTTAATGGTAATGAGCAGACGGTACACTTCCCGACGAAACAACCTCAAGCCCACAGTATCAATTCTATTGGAAAAATTCCAATAATTACTATTGGAGGTTTTGAATTTCCTCTTCCTACTATCAAGAAGAAATATGATATTCTTATTATTGGGGACGTACATATCCTCGTTGAGGTAACCTAGTGCTATTCGAAAATTCTCCAGTTTCATGCGCTTCGGAATGAGTTTGTTAACAAGACTTGATCAACCTTGTTAGTGGATTCCTTTTGATGAGCATGCGGTGGATGAAGTTAGAAAGCACAACTCTCTGTACCCTCCTTTTACTTTATGTTATTTAGATTAAATAAAGCAAAAACATTATTTTCTGTCTGTTTTCTGAATTATCCTTGCAATAAAAAATACCTCGAAAATAAAAGTTCCCAAATGCCCTGAAATTGAAATATGATTTTTTCTAGAATATTTAAGAATATCTGGCACTGAGAACACACCAGGGGGACCCACCATTTGACCACGAGGGTCCCGGGCGCGCCCACCCCCCTGGGGCGTGCCCCCTGCCTCGTGGGCCCGCCTGCCCCCCCCCCCCCCTCCACTTATTCCTGCACCCACACACTTCGTCTTCCTCCATAAAAAATCACCACCTAGCTCAAACCCGTGTTCTAGCTCATCTTGCTGCGATTTTCGATCTCCTTGCTCAAAGCTCCACTCACAAAACTGCTTTGGGGGATTGTTCTTCTGTATGTGACTCCTCCAATGGTCCAATTAGTTTTTGTTCTAGTGCTTTATTTGTTGCAAATTTTTGCTGCTTAGGTGACCCTGTTCTTGAGCTTGCATGTCAAATTTTATTTGGTCCCAAGTAGTTCTAATGCATAATATAGTCTCTAGGCACTTGTGGGAGTAGTTGCTTTGAATTTTGTTGAGTTTGGTTCACTTTTATTTTGAGTTACTAACAATTTCAGAATTTCAGAAAAAGAAACTGATGAAGAGATTGTTGAGAGGCTCTTCGAGCCGAAGCTCGAAGGATAAGCAAAGTGAAGAGAATAAGGAGCCCAAATATAATCTTCCTCGCACCGCGGAGGTTTGGCCGTGTGAGTGGCCTTGTGATGAGTTTTTTAGAGCAGCCGGGATACATGATGATTTTTATTACTTGGCTGAGAATGTGGGCCTCACCGACTTCCTCCACGACCAGCTTGAATAGTATCTCCTACTCACTAATATTTTTGTGCAATATTTTCATTTCCATGATAGGAGGTCACTACCTTCGGTGAATTTTTATTTATATGATGAGTATAGGGAGATGTCCCTCTATGATTTTTGTGCGGTTTGCAAGTTGCCTTTTGAGGGAAGCATAGAGGAACCACATCCAAGCGATGTGGCAGGTTTTATTGATATGATTAATGTAGGGGAAACAAGAAAAGTGTCAGATGCTAGAACTACTAGCATACATTTTCCTGTTATACGTTACTATGCAATATTTGCTAGTAGATGTTTAATTGGCTGCGGGAATAGTGGGGGCCTCAATGCTCCTGACGTCGCCATTTTGCGCCATGCTTTACTCCATGATAGAACTTTCAGTTTAGGTGCTATGGTTGCTAAACGGTTGAGTCTAAACCGTACAAAGGGCCCCATTTTTGGAGGTATCTTTGCTTCCCGTCTTGCTAAATATTTTGAGATACCTATTAGACACTATGAGAAAGAAGAAAAGTTGTTGCCCCCTATTTTTCTTGGACTATAAAAGTATGGTAGCACATGATTTCATTTGTGATGATAAGGAGAAGAGGCTCATTTATAACCTGGTATTCAGTGAAAAGACTTGTCAGATTATTACTCTGCCTGCACCTTCTTTGTTTAATATTTATTCAGGCACGTACATCATCCTGCCTGATGACATTTATGCATATTGGGAGTGAACACGATCCCCAGAGCCAGAGCTAGAGCCATCTCCTGACCCATATAGGCAGTCGGTTTATCAGTGGGATCCGGAGGAGCTCGCCAACTAGTGGCGCCCCGAGGATCCTCCTCAGTACACTTGAGAGGACCACTTTAATCCATGGGCATAGACCAACATAGGCCAAATGCCTAAGCTTGGGGGAGTACGTATCTCTCACAGACATTACAATCATGTTCACACACTCATGCCAGTTGCCGGTGCTCATACTTTTTCATTGTACTATCCATGCTAGTTTATTTTCCTTTTTCTCGCTTTCTTCTTGTGTGTTTGAAAAACCTTAAGAAAAACAAAAAATTAGTTGTAGCTTTTAGTTAGTTTACTTTCCATGCCTGTAGTAGTGATAATTAAAAGAAAACCCAAAAAGATTTCTCATTCTTCTTTTGCTTGTTAGGAACTTTCCCGTGTAAATAATTTTATTTCTTTTCTTTTCTTTTGGGGTCGAGATGAGAAGACCATTGAGGGAGTCCTGGATTAGGGGCTGTCCGGATGGCCGGACTATGACCTTTGGCCGGACTCCTGGACTATGGAGATACAAGATTGAAGACTTCGTCCCGTGTCCGGATGGTACTTTCCTTGGCGTGGAAGGCTAGCTTGGCGATACGGATATGTAGATCCCCTTCCATTTTAACCGACTCTGTGTAACCCTAACCCTCTCCGGTGTCTATATAAACCGGAGGGTTTTAGTCCGTAGGACGAACAACAATCATACCATAGGCTAGCTTATAGGGTTTAGGCTCTCTGATCTCGTGGTAGATCTACTCTTGTACTACCCATATCATCAATATTAATCAAGCAGGAGTAGGGTTTTACCTCCATCGAGAGGGCCCGAACCTGGGTACAAACATCGTGTCCCTTGTCTCCTGTTACCATCCGCCTAGACGCATTGTTCGGGACCCCCTACCCGAGTTCCGCCGGTTTTGACACCGACATTGGTGCTGTCATTGAGAGTTCCTCTATGTCGTCACCTTTAGGCCCGATGGCTCCTTCGATCATCAACAACGACGCGGTCCAGGGTGAGACTTTTCTCCACAGACAGATCTTCGTATTCGTCGGCTTTGCACTGCTGGCCAATTCGCTTGGCCATCTGGAGCAGATTGAAAGGTACGCCCCTGGCCATCAGGTCAGATTTGGAAGTTTGAACTACACGGCCGACGTTCGCGGAGACTTGATCTTCGACGGGTTCGAGCCACAACCAAGCACCCCGCACTATTACGATGGGCATGATCTAGCTCTGTCGCTGAACAGTGTCCTGGAGGCCGCACCAGTGTCTGCTCCGACCCTTAGCTTGGAGCCGATCGCCTTATCGAGGACGGGTGGCTGGACACCGCCTCGGGGCTGCAATCTCTAAGGCGATCGAGCCGAACACCATACCTGTCCTTTATGCGGCTCGTGACTCCAAGGTGCCGGACTCCTCTCCAGACTCGAACCTTCCGCCCGCTAATCGAGTCCGATTGCGCCGATCATGGGGTTCACCGCCATGACATCTTTCAAAGACTCGCCCTTTGGCGACATTCTGAATTCACTAAAGTCTCTCTCTTTATCAGGAGAGCCCTGGCCGGACTATGGTCGGCAAGGATGGGACACGGACGACGAAGAAATTCAAAGCCCACCCACCACCCACTTCGTAGCCACCGTTGATGATTTAACCGACATGCTCGACTTCAACTCCGAAGACATCGACGGTATGGACGACGATGCAGGAGACGAACAAGAACCAGCGCCTACATGGCACTGGAAGGCCACCTCGTCATATGACATATACATGGTGGACACCCCAAAAGAAGGAACGGCGATGGAACAACGAAGGATGACCCTCCAAGAAACAGCCTAAGCGCCAAGGCCAAGATAGCGCTCTAAATCCCGCCACAAAGAAAATGGCGATTCCGCATCTGAGACAATAACACTCCGGACAAAGGTCAAGACAACCCTCCAGCAGGATTCAGCATAGGAGGATGGAGAAGCCAGCCCTCATGAGAGAGCGGCAGACAGAGAGGTAGAGTACGATAATTACATCCCTCCCTCCAAAGACGAGGCAAGCCTCGACGACGACGAATTTGTCGTGCCTGAGGATCCCGTCGAACAAGAGTGTTTCAAACGGAGGCTCATGGCCACGGTGAGTAGCCTCAAGAAAAAACAGCAACAACTTAGAGCTGACCAAGACTTGCTAGCCGACAGATGAACTGATGTCCTTGCGGCCGAAGAGTACGAACTCGAACGCCCCTCCAAGAGCTACGCAAAACGCAGGTTGCTACCTCGATTAGAGGAGGAAGCACCTAGACCTACATCACCAGCGCATGATATGGCCGACAGGCAACCTCGTGGCCGCGACAGAGAGGCCTCTCGGCCCTCCACTCAAGCCGCACCCCGGCGCCGCTCAAAGAACACCAAGGCACGAGGAAATGAGCCAGACCTGCGAGATATATTGGAGGACAGGGCAAGGCAAACAAGATCGATCTATGGATCGCGTGGGCGCCCCACGACACGTGACGATAACTGTCATGCCGGATATGGTAAATCCGGCCGGGCCGAACACAGCAGACAAAGCTCATTTGAGCTACGTCGTGATATAGCCCAATACAGAGGCGCCGCACACCCACGATGCTTCACAGATGAAGTAATGGATCATCAAATCCCCGAGGGTTTCAAACCCGTAAACATCGAATCATAAGATGGCACAACAGACCCTGCGATATGGATCGAGGACTATCTCCTTCATATCCACATGGCCTGCGGGGATGATCTACACGCCATCAAATACCTCCCACTCAAGCTTAAAGGAACAGCTCGGCATTGGCTTAACAGCTTGCCAGCAGAATCAATTGGTTGTTGGGAGGACCTGGAAGCCGCATTCCTCGACAACTTCCAGGGCACCTATGTGCGACCACCAGACGCCGATGACCTAAGCCACATAATCCAGCAGCCAAAGGAATCGGCCAAGCAATTATGGACACGGTTCCTAACGAAGAAAAATCAAATAGTCGACTGTCCGGATGCAGAGGCCCTTGCAGCCTTCAAGCATAACATCCGTGACGAGTGGCTTGCCCGGCACCTAGGACAGGAAAAGCCAAAATCCATGGCAGCCCTCACGACACTCATGAACCGCTTTTGCGCGGGAGAAGACAGCTGGCTAGCACGTAGTAATAACATGACCAAGATCCCTGGTAATTCGGATACCAAGGACAGCATGGGCAGGTCGCGTTGCAACAAGCAAAAGTGCCGCATTAACGGCGACAATGCTGAGGATACGGCAGTTAATGCCGGATTCAGAGGCTCTAAACCCGGTCAGCGGAAAAATCCATTCAAAAGAAATACTCCGGGCCCGTCCAATTTGGACCAAATACTCGATCGCCGTGCGGATACACGGCACTTTAAAACCAGCCAACCACACCAACAGGGATTGTTGGGTGTTCAAGCAGCAGCAAGTTAAGCGCCGAAAACAATGACAAGGGGCTGCATAGCGATGACGAGGAGGAGCCCCGGCCGCTGAACAATAGGGGACAGAAGGGTTTCCCCCCTCAAGTGCGGATGGTGAACATGATATACGCAACCCACATACCCAAAAGGGAGCGGAAGCATGCACTCAGGGACGTATATGCGTTGGAGCCAGTCGCCTAAAGTTCAACCCATGGTCCTCCCGCCCGATCACTTTTGATCGAAGGACCACCCCGCTAGCATCTGCCATGGCGGATTAGCCGCATTGGTTTTAGACCCAATCATTGACGGATTTCACCTCACTAGAGTCCTTATGGACGGCGACAGCAGCCTGAACCTGCTTTATCAGGATACAGTGCGAAAAATGGGCATAGATCCCTCAAGGATTAAACCCATAAAGACGGCCTTTAAAGGCATCATACCAGGTGTACAGGCCAACTGTACAGGCTCAGTTACACTTGAGGTTGGCTTCGGATCCCCGGATAATTTCCGAAGCGAGGAGTTAATCTTCGACATAGTCCCGTTCCGCATGATGGCTATCATGCATCGCCACCGAACCGTGACCGCAAAGTTCAATGCGGTGCCGCACTACGCATACCTCAAGCTCAAGATGTCGGGCCTCGAGGAGTCATTATCACAATGGAAACACCGAACGCTCTCTCCGGACGGAGGAGCATACGGCAGCCCTCGCAGCGGAAGTACAAAGCAGCCTGTCAAGGCAATTCTCCAGTCCGGCCATTAAACGTCCGGACACCATCAAGCGCGCCCGGAGTAACCTACAACAAGACCGCCTGGCACATTCCGAGCACGCGTAGCAATGCGGACCTAACCCCAGCCTTCGCAAAATTGCGAAACCAGTACTGCGTGTACATAACTACGCTCTGGAAATACCATGGGCATAGGGGGAGGGACACGACTCAACCCCAGCCCTCGCAAAATACGGCTCAACCGCACAAGGGGCTCCTGATTTTGTCATTCTTTTTTTTCTTTCTTTCTTACTTTCAGGACTCCACTTTCCGGAAGGCCTTTCCAGCAACATAATCGCCGAACACAGGATGCAACAGCCAGGAGGCGTAAAGTTACGCCGAGTGTCCGTGTGGTCTCTATAACGAGCGGTATACTTGTTTCACATATAATCCCGCAGTTTCTCGAGGGGACATGTTAAATAGTCCCATCTCTTGCTTATCGCACTATTTGTATCGCTCGCTTTTACCGCAGACTTTTCAATAAACAATGCATAGCTTTTGTCTATTATTGCATTATCTTTTTGTACATATAAAAATATGTTCATTTATGACATTATGCAACCGCATACACTTTGGTACGGGCCAATACACTGTGGGCTTACGCACTTTTAATATGGTGTGAGTAGTCAGAACACTCTCATGAGTGTGTCACCCCGAACTTATAGCATTATATGCATCGGCTCCTAATCATGTCTTGGGTCAATAGTTGGGTTTGCCCTGCTCCCATGTTTTGGTACCTTATGTTCCGTTATATCGGCTAAGGTAGCACTTTGGGAGAACCATCACGATTGTGCCCGGTTGAGCCGGGCTGAGCACGCTGCTGGAGAAAGCTAAACTGACTGGCCATGATAGGGCGAGAGTTGGTCGCTGTTTGAGGGATTTTTGAGTCCCTAAAAACTTATGCCGCTTAGAGCGAGGAGTCGGCTTTGTCCGGCCTAGGCGTGGAGAGCACGCCGAACTCGGTCTTCCGAATACTAGGGGCTTCGCCGAAATTTAAAATTATAGAATTCTATGGCTAAGTGAGAGTGTTCAAGCATTTATAGTCTCATTGCCTTGTTCGTTGTGTTGAGCGCCTCCCTCGAAGGACCCAATAACGGGAAAAAGAGCGCTCAAGTTTATCCCGAACACCCCAACAATCACGGCATGGGGGCAGAAGCCGACGACTCGCCATCTCTCAATTTTGATAAACGGCCGCACAGAAGGTAATATTTGAAATTCAAAAGCGTTGCTTAGCGCATATGAAACAAGTTTTCAGCGTACAAGATTACAAATGCGAGTTTACTTAAAAATTACATCTTTGGAGCACTCATCCACTATACGACGGGCACCCTTCAGGACGCCCTCATAATACATCTCGGGCTTGCGATGCTCCTTGCCCGGCGGTGGTCCATCCATCACAAGCTTCTCAGCGTCCATCTTGCCCCAGTGCACTTTAGCACGGGCAAGGGCCATACGGGCACCTTCGATGCATACAGAGCGCTTGATGACTTCAAGCCTTGGACATGCATCCACCGGCCTTACCAGCCGAAGTAGCTTCCAGGCATGGCTTCCCTGTGCCACACCGGATCATGAGGTTCTTCATGGCCTGTTCGCCACCTTATGGAGCTCGACCAGCCGCTTCACTGGTCGCTCAAGGGCACTGGTGTCCGGCCTCGATATCGAGACCAGAACACCTTCTCCGTCGAGCTTCCCTCCTCGGCTCGGTAGAATGCGGCTGCGCCGGACACACTCAGGAAGATCTGTGAATGCTCCTGGAGAGCTCCGGACTCGGGTAAGTAACAAGTAATTCACTTTCGTGTGCTTGCTTTGCATAAAGAATGCCTTACCCGTCGCTATCTTCTTCATCGCCTCAAATTCCTGGAGGGCTTTTTGGGCTTCGGCCTTGGCAGATTTGGCGCTCTCAAGCACCGAGGCGAGCTCGGACTCTCGAAGTCTCGAGTCACGCTCCAAACTCTCGTGTTTTTCCACGAGAGCCTGGAGCTCTTGCTGCACCCCGCCACCCGCGCCTCCTGCTTCTCTCGCTCGGTGCGCTCCACGGCCGCATTGTTTTCGGCCTTGGACAACGCTTCCTTCAGGGTCGCCACCTCGTTCGTGGCCCCTGCATACCCACGTTGATCCTGTCATTTTTTGCAACCACATTTTTTTATATAGTTACATAAGGTATTACTTACCTTCCTTGTCCTCGAGCTGCTTCTTGGCAAGGCCGAGCTCGCCCTCGGACCGCCGAGGCTCGCTTCAATACATTGACCTCCGCAAGGTCAAGGCAGAGGTCAGCAGACAGCCTACATTCCCATATTGACACACTTATGTTAGACTCCTGCATATATCTTTTTGATCCTCGCCCAGCTTTTCTTTCCGAACACCAAACCGAGCATCGGGGCTACCGTCTATGCGGTAATATTTTTACATATCTTAAATACGCACCTCAAAGCCTCGTTAGGAGGCTAGCACAAGCTTCGTCAGCCCGCTTGGCAGATCGAACCTTCGATCACCGCACTCATAATAGTGCGGTGCTCCTCGTCGATGGAGGCGCCGTTAAGCACCTCCAAGAGATTATCCGGTGCCTCCGGTTGGACGGAGGTCATCGGGCGTTGTAGGCTTGCCCTTCTTAGTAGGGGCCGCCGGATGCCGGAACCGTTGAAGGTTCCGGCGGTGTCCGGCCTAGGGCCGGACTTAGAGCCCTTAGGGGTTTTATCCCCTTATCGCCTGGAGTCCGGGAGGTCGCCTTGCGGCGCCTCCAGGACCACCTCCTCCTGGCTTGGCCCCTTTTGGGACGCCACCTCGGTGCCATCCGCGGCGCGAGGAGAGGAGGCGGTCGGAAGTGAAGTGTTGTTCACATCCAACGAACCCAGGGAACCGCTCGACGAAGCGTCGAGCCCGGCCGTGGGCGGACTGCATGATTATATCCGACGTCAGAAGGTACTGTGCAACAAAGGAACGCCATGAGTTATTCTGGTATCCAGAGACTTACGATTTTGCCAGGGGCTTGGCTCTGGGTGGAAATTCTTCTTCGCCGTCGTCGGTGTTGGTGGAGTATTCTGGAGGAAGGGTCATTCCCTTCTTGGACCCTCCGGCCTCCCCAGTTGGGGCGGCCTTCCTTTTCTTCTCTCCCCCCGCTGGGGGAGAGGCCTCTCTTTCCTCCTCCTCGTCTCCACGAGAGGAGTCCGCCTCAGAGTCATTGGATGATGAGTCCGACACCACCTGGCGCCGGGAACTCCTTCGAGTTCCCGTGGCCTTCTTCTTGGCCTTCTTCTCCGGCATCACGTAAGGTGCCGGAACCAGCAGCCCCGTCAAGCGGGCATCCGCTGGGTCTTCTGGCAAGGGAGCCGGACAGTCAATCTGCCCGGACGTCCTCTACCTATCCTGTCAAAGGTAAGGGAGTTTAGATCCCGCATAGAGTCAGACAATGAAAACAAGTGTCCCGTAAAGGGAAAAATAACTTACCGCGTTGGCTTGATGTTGCGCGCTGAATCCGCGATCCTCGGTAGCGGATGCGGGAGCCTCGGCGCCCTTGAACAACACCTTCCAGGCATCTTCGTACGTAGTGTCGAAGAGCCTGCTCAGGGTTTGGTGATGTGCCGGATCAAACTCCCACAAGCTGAAGGCTCGTTGTTGGCACGGGAAGATCCGGCGGATGAGCATGACCTGGACTACATTGACGAGTTTGAGCTTCTTGCTCACCAGGTTTTGGACGCAGGTTTGGAGTCTCGAAAGCTCCTCCGAATTACCCCACGACAAGCCCGTCTCTTTCCAGGAGGTGAGCCGTGTAGGGAAGCCAGATCAGAATTCGGGGGCCGCTGCCCATTCAGGGTCATGCGGCTCGCTGATGTAGAACCACCCCGATTGCCACCCCTTTATGGTCTCCACGAAGGAGCCCTCGAGCCATGTAACGTTGGGCATCTTGCCCACCATGGCGCCTCTGCACTCCGCTTGTTGGCCGTCCACTACCTTCGGCTTGACACTAAAGGTCTTCAACCATAAACCGAAGTGGGGCTGGATGCAGAGGAAGGTTTCGCATTACGATTTATAAACGCGTCGAGATATTGAGGATGAAGTTTGGGGCCAGATCGTGGAAATCCAGGCCGTAGTAGAACATGAGTCCCCGGACAAATGGGTGAAGTGGGAAACCTAGTCCGCGGAGGAAGTGGGTGAGAAACACCACCCTCTCATGGGGCCTGGGGGTGGGGATGAGCTGCCCCTTGTTGGGAAGCCGGTGCGCGATGTTATTAGACAGGTATCCGGCCTTCCTCAGCTTCTTGATGTGTCCCTCCGTGAAGGAGGAAACCATCCAATTGCCTCCCGCTCCGGACATGGCTGGAGAAGGTTGAGGTGGGATGTGCGGACTTGGGTGCTGGAGCTCGAGTGCGCGAAAATGGATAAGCAAAGGAGGAAGAAGGCGTAGATGGGAAAGGTGGATCCTTATCCCCTTATATGGGCGGATGAAACTATGCGCCCCACCAGCCTGGTAAAACTCGCTTATCTCCCAAGCGCCGTAAATTAATGGCACGGTTGGGTTACCCACGTCCGTATTGATGAGAATCAAGGAATAAGGGGACATGATCTCTGCTTCAACAAGACGTGCCAAGGAAAGCGCCTCGCTAAGTGTGCTGAGGTGGGACAATAAAAACGATTTGAATAAAGGCTTGGCCGTGGTGTGATGACATGCTGCTAAATACGTCAGCAGATTAGATTTGTGTAAATATTGTTCTCTCTATGGTGGTATGTGGAAATTATTTTGCAGAGCCGGATACTATCCTTGTGTTCAAAATCTTCTATTCAGTATTCGGAGGAGGAATCCGCCTTGCAATGCCGAAGACAAAGCTATGGCGCCCGGACTCGTCGTCATTGAAGCCGGTTCAGGGCTCTTGAGGGAGTCCTGGATTAGGGGTGTCCGGATGGCGGACTATGACCTTTGGCCGGACTCGGACTATGAAGATACAAGATTGAAGACTTCGTCCCGTGTCCGGATGGGACTTTCCTTGGCGTGGAAGGCAAGCTTGGCGATACTGAATATGTAGATCTCCTTCCATTATAGCCGACTCTGTAACCTAACCCTCTCCGGTGTCTATATAAACCGGAGGGTTTTAGTCCCAGAGGATCTAACAACAATCATACCATAGGCTAGCTTCTAGGGTTTACCCTCTCTGATCTCATGGTAGATCTACTCTTATACTACCCATATCATAAATATTAATCAAGCAGGAGTAGGGTTTTACCTCCATCGAGAGGGCCCGAACCTGGGTAAAAACATCATGTCCCTTGTCTCCTGTTACCACCGCCTAGACGCACAGTTCGGGACCCCCTACCCGAGATCCGCCGGTTTTGACACCGACAACCATAACTAAATGTTTAAGTGGCTCTTATTTGCATTATTGTTGATTTAACAAAGAGCCCATGTTACCTTGTATTCTCCTTTGTATTAAGATGCCTGCAGATTCCAGCTTAGTCCAATGCACATGCACTATTATTATTATCCACACCGTTCGGTCATGCAAGTGAAAGGCAATAATGACGACATATGATGGACTGATTGAGATAAGAGAAGCTGGTATGAACTCGACCTCTCTTGTTTTTGTAAATATGATTAGTTCATCGTTCCTGATTCAGCCTATTATGAATGAAACATGTTTGCAATGACAATTAGAGATTATAGTTGCTCATGTCATGCTTAATTACCTAGGAGTCTATAATGGTTTACCTTGCGTGCCAACGTGCTATTAAAATGGTTATGATGTGGTATGATAGGGTGGTATCCTCCTTTGAATGATTCAAGTGGCTTGACTTGGCACATGTTCACACATGCAGTTGAAACAAAATCAACACAACCTCCACGATATTTGTGTTCATGGTGGATTATATCCTACTCATGCTTGCACTCAATGTTTATTAATTTTAATACATGTTCATGACTTTTGTCGCTCTCTAGTTGGTCGCTTCCCAGTCTTCTTCTAGCCTTCACTTGTACTAAGCGGGAATACTACTTGTGCATCCACTTCCATAAACCCCGAAGTTATTCCATATGAGTCCACCATACGTTCCTATATGTGGTGTCTACCTGCCGTTCCAAGTAAATTTGTATGTGCCAAACTCTAAACCTTCAAATGAAATTCTGTTTTGTATGCTCGGATAGCTCATGTATCAACTAGGGTTGTCTGTATCGTCCATGCTAGACGGGTTATTCTCAAGAGGAGTGGACTCCACTCCTCACTCACGAGAAAATGGCTAGTCACTGGGATGCCCAGTCCCATGCTCAAACCAAATCAAAATAGTTGCAAACAAAACTCCCCCAGGACTGTTGTTAGTTGGAGGCACCCGTTGTTTCGGGCAAGCCATGGATTGATGCTTGTTGGTGGTGGGGGAGTATAAACTTTACATTCTGCTTGGGAACCGCCTATAATGTGTGTAGCATGGAAGATATCGAGATCTCTTGGTTGTTATGTTGACAATGAAAGTATGCCGCTCAAAATATTATTTATCTCTATTTCAGAATCGAGCTCTGGCACCTCTACAAATCCCTGCTTCCCTCTACAAAGGGCCTATCTATTTAGTTTTATGTTGAGTCATCATCCTCTTATTAAAAAGCACCAGTCGGAGAGCACCGCTATCATTTGCATGCATTACTATTAGTTTGCATTGAGTATGACTATGACTGGATCTTTTTTACCATGAATTACAATGTTTAGTCAGTCCTTGATCTTCAGAGGTGATCTGCATTTATGTTTTGCGGTCTCAGAAAGGGCTAGCGAGATACCATCTTGTTATATCATATTATGATTGTTTTGAGAAAGTGTTGTCATCCGAGATTTATTATTATTGCTCGCTAGATGATTATGCCATTGATATGAGTAAATATGAGACCTAAGTGTTATTGTGAATATGGTTAGTTCATAATCTTTGCTGAAAACTTGAATGCTGGCTTTACATATTTACAACAACAAGAGCAAACAGAGTTTGTAAAAGTTTTTCTTTCTCACTTTTAGTTTGTCAGCTGAATTGCTTGAGGACAAGCAAAGGTTTAAGCTTGGGGGAGTTGATACATCTCCATCGTATCTACTTTTCCAAACACTTTTGCCTTTGTTTTGGACTCTAACTTGCATGATTGGAATGGAACTAACCCGGACTGACGCTGTTTTCAGCAGAATTGCCGTGGTGTTATTTTTGTGCAGAAATAAAAGTTCTCGAAATGACCTGAAACTTCATGGAGAATATTTTTGGAATATATAAAAAATACTGGCGAAAGAATCAAGACCAGGGGCCCACACCCTGTCCACGAGGGTGGGGGGCGCGCGCACTGCCTCGTGGCCCCCCTGGAGCTCCACCGACCTCAACTCCAACTCTATATATTCACGTTCGGGGAGAAAAAAATCAGAGAGAATGATTCATCATGTTTTACGATACAGAGCCGCCGCCAAGCCCTAATCTCTCTCGAGAGGGCTGATCTGGAGTCCGTTCGGGGCTCTGGAGAGGGGAATCCGTCACCATCATCATCATCAACCTTCCTCCATCACCAATTTCATGATGCTCACTGTCGGTTCAATATCCGGCGTATCTCGTAGTAGGGGTCCTAAGCTAGGCGTCTAGGAGCGATGGTAACACGGACACGGGGTTTTACCCAGCTTCGATCTCTCTTGATGAGATAATACCCTACATGCTGCTTTTGATTGTATTCATATGGGTGTAGTACAGAGTACATGGATATACCACGAGATTGTGGTAATGAATGTGAGATTGGTTATTGAATAGCCTGGCCTCGGTTTATATATGCACCGTAGTCCTAGGGTTTAGAGGAGTCCTTATCTTGGGTGCCAAGTCTTGTGGAATCCTCCTTGTATGCGGCATGGGCTGTCTGAACTGGCCCATGAGTAAACGGCCATGGGGGTCCTCGGCCCAATCCAATTGGTCGGGAGACGACGTGGTGAGTACCCCCTAGTCCAGGACACCGTCAGTAGCCCCCTGAACCGGTCTTCAATTTGGGGATGCTCCTCGATTCTTCCGAACCGTTCTTCATCTTCAGTCGTTGGTCTTGAAAACGGGTTCAACAAATCTTCGATCTTGAGGATTGCTGAGGTGAATCCGAAGAGTTTACACGTCGAGTATCCGAGGAGCCTTTAAGTCTTCGGCCTTTATCAATGCCTTGTTATTTTTTATGCCACACCTCGGGCTTGAAGTGGTTCCCGTGCGGCAGTGTCCTCCTGCATCTGAACTCCAATGCCGGACTGCATCCGAGGTATCTTTTGTAGCCGAGCTCCAACGCCGGACTGCTTCCGAGCTCCAACACCGGAATGTATCCGAGCTCCAACGCCGGACTGTATCCGAGCTCCAACGTCGGACTGTATCCGAGGTGTCATAGATCACCTCGGCCCAAAAATCTTAAAGGGGTTCAACCGAGCTTAATGCCGAAGATGCCCTCTATGGATTTACTTTCGATTTGTGCAATGTATTCTCTGCTGAGATGTATAGCCAGTAGCCCTCAAGGTGTCTGTCGGCCTGAATCCGAGATGCACCTGAAGTAAATATGAAACCGCTGATCCTAGTAGCTCCTGAGACTCAGGTTGTGAAATCGGCATGAGGATGAACTCCTAGCTCGGCAGCATACATAGGAATAGAAACACAGTGTATTATATTAGAGGTAATAGTGATCGGCGGACGGGCCCCTGAGAGTGGGTCACGCCCTGATATATCAGCTTGACGCCGGATAAGTCCCATAGTTCGGTCATGCCGAACACTGCGCGCTTTGAATTTTCTGCATTGAATAGGCAATGCAGTAGCCCCCGAGCCACTGGTTGGGTGGCAACACCAGATGAGGGGATCGATGTGCCCCTTTAATATTTATAAATAATGAGTACGAAGCCCAGTAGCCCCCGAGCCTTAATGTGGGCACAGGTGGCCGAATTAAGGATCGATATCCGGAGTACTTGACATCATTAATGCTCGGATCCGCATTGTACAGACGTTTGTTGACCGACCATTGGCTTCCACCTCCTCGGCTAGTAGCTGAGGAGTGTTTGTCCTACTTCATAAAGCCTTTGTAATGGCAAAGATTTACGGCAAACAAGGCAATCCGGTCATACGGTTTTATAAACAAAGGTACGCGGAGAGATATGCTATATTACTTGTTAAAGTAAGAAACATCTTACAAAGAAAATAGTCCCGCTATCGGCTCCTTTCTTTGGGTCGTCATGCTTATCATGATTATGAAAACCTCACCTCCGATCAATGTAGGAGGAAAATATTGAGGATTTAGTTCGGGGAAAGTTCCCGAACTCTATGGTATTACTGAACCAAAATTTTCACTTCCGTCTTTGCCGACCAATGTGATACTTTAAGATTGCTAGCTTTCGGCTTCACCCAATCTGAGGTACTTACTCGGATGACCCAGTAGTAACAATCACAGAGGTGCTCCCTTTACCACCAAGCCGAATAATCGGGAACGTAGGGATAAGCACAGGAGCCAGGCAACCCAGCTTGGCCAAAATCTGAAGTCAAATTGATGCATATTTATGGATTTATAACAATGATTACGCAAGGCAGCCCTCATATATTAAATACAAACACCGATGATATGTTTATTTTGACTCCGTTACGACCGTTTATCAGTTGAAAGTGGCCCATCGTCGGCTTCCACCCCCTTGTAGATGCTACGCAGGGTGTTTCCGCAATAACCAAATAACTCTTAGCCGTTGTGTTAGCGGAAACGAGGCAATCAGATATGCGGGCTTTATAACTTTCACTTAGTCATAGGAGCTTAAAGTTGGGAGGCCGGGTACTAGCCCCCGGTTAGTGTTCGGAAACAGTCGAGGTCAAGCCGTATACACTTCAGCCAATGTTATGAACGACCCATTATTTAACACAGGGTGACCTCTATCGATCTTATAGTCGTCAGATCGCCGACCAGTTTACGCTTATTGTGCCAGTCAGTATTCAGCTTTCTCCACTGAGGTGCTTAACCATTCGAGCTGGAAGCACAATCGCAATGGTTCTCCCTTTGCACACCTACCCGAACAAAGCGGAACATAGGAGGCAAGCACAGGAGCCGGGCAACCCAACTATCGACCGAAGACACAATTCGAAACTGATGCATATATAGCAATATCCGAGAATGTTTTTGCCGAATCTCTAAAGGTGTCCGCCGTGGCACTGCGAGACTTATGCTGGAAACACACAAATAGTTTAAAAGTGCCATAGGCTTGGAAAACAAAAAAAACTTCAGTACAAACTGAACGTTCGAACTAGATCAAGTGTTCGGTGCCAAATCGAAAATTGGTCTTAAAAAAATGCTTCTGTCGTGCTTTAACATGACACATCCTATCTCAAGACTTCAAGCGGGGCAGCCTTTGGCTTCAACCTCCCTATCCCGAAGGCGGGGTGTTTCTCGTTAGGCCAGTTTAGCAAACTAAAACTCGAGCGGCTTGAGAGAGAAATCGGGCTACCCGGCTATTGAGCACACACTCGCGTCGAAAAAGGAGTGATATAAAAAGACTTTGAAGCGACTGAGATGAAAAAATTGTTGTAAAACGGCTCATGCAAATTTAAGAGCCCCCAAGTGACTTGGGTAAAAGAATTTTATGTATAATGATTGTATGTACTGAAGTACTTATATCATATCTATGTTCACCTGAGCTTTAAACGCGTCTTAACCGACCGTCGGCTTCTCCCTCTTCGGTCAAGGGCCGAAAAGTGTTATGTACTCCGCCTATCGAGAATATCAACGGTGTTTTTGATAACCAGGCAATCAGGCCATAAGGCTGTAACAGACAAAGCGCGTTCAGGGAACTTATGCTATATTACTGACAAAGTGTAAGAAGCATATTCGAAGAAAATAGTACCTCCACCGATACCTTTCTTCGGTTGCTCATCGTTACTATGAGACTTGTGCAATAGATTTTTTGTATTCATGAGTTCCATTGTGTGCCGACCATGATTGAAAACAATAAGAGCGCTAGCTTTCGGCTTCACCCAGTCTGAGGTCCGAGCTCGGATGACCCGATAGTGACAATCGCAGAGGTGCTCCCTTTAGTCCCTAGCCGAACAATCGGGAACGTAGCGGTAAATACAGGAGCGAGGCAACCCAGCTTGCGGAACACTTAAGTCAATATGGTGTATATTGTGGCGTAATACACGAACAAGGAACGAAGCCGTACAAGTATAATCATATGCAAAAGGAAAAGCTTCATAAAGGAAGCCCCAAAGTAGACGGGGTATTTGAATTTGTGTGTCACAAACAAAGTTTTGACAAGGAAGTTTTCACACAACTTTTTGAGCATAATGATTTGGTCGAGCCGAACAAAATTTAAAATTGAAAATTCTGAGCATAAAAGCGATTTAGCTGGTTAATGTGCTCGGTGTCGATGCACGGCCCGAGCTTTCGGCGGGACAAGGTCCCAGCCCCCAAGCCGGTCCCGAGGTGGTGGAGCAAAGAGCTCGGCACTCCGAAGTGGCGACATAGCACGCCGGTCAGGCCCATGTGACGCCAAAGTCCCGTCTGGGTTAATGAAGTGATGAAGCCCTCGGTCCAGCCGAGGTGGACGTGTACGCTTGCGGTACACAGAGGTGACAGCGCTGCCCGATCCGGATCCTTTATCTATGCACAGAAAATAGTGCAAGCCGGAGATAATAGGAATAATAATAAATTAAAAAATGTTGCATAATTAATAATTTATGCAAGGTGAGTAATAAAAGAAATATGGCCTGTGTGCCGAACACTCGATGAGGTAGAGCTCTCTCAACGATGCCGAAGTCCCCGAGGCAACCGAACACGTCGGCATGGCAACACGACCAACAAGGTGATCACTCGAGCCGATTTACGCCGATTGGGACGACGGCGTCGGCTTGCCGAAGAGACCACGTGAGGTAGTCGAAGTCCATTACCGAACCACCATGCGACCATTGTTAATGCGGCCACCATTTTATAGACCTGTGTACAGGTGATGGAACAAACCAGAGTAATAATTCCTTGGAAAAAATAAACCCAAAGAAGAAAATATTACTAGGATAAATAACACCTGGTTTATTTGTTGTAGCAATCCGAAGAAAGGTGACTCCCAAAATTGGGACTCGATCCGCACACCCATTGCCTGATGGGCGATAAAGCGATGGCATGGCAATGCTGGCAAAGGTTGGCTTGCCGAGACAAAGCCCTCGGTCCAGCTAACGTGACGAAGCTGGTCAGCTGCCAAAGTCACCGGAGTATGTTGATGAAGAAATAGCCAAGTCCCCGGTCCAGCGGAGGTGACGGAGCAGGTCGGTGAGGAGACGTTGCAGCGGCCATGTCAGCCGAGGTGTTAAAGCAGGTCAGCGTGATGGACATCGGCTTGAAGAAGCAACAGTGCGGCCATGCTGATGCAAGTCGTGACTTGTGACGCGGTCAATGCCGGCTTGATGAAGTGACCATGCGGCGATGCCGGTGTGCCTGCTCCGTGTAATCTATGGGGCAACGATGTTGGTGATGATTTATCCTTCACGATGCCGAACTCTTGTTCGGCTTGCCGAGATGATGATCGAAGAAGTTGAGCTCGGCTCAACAAAGCGGCGACGTGGCTTGCGCAGGTCGGCAGCCGTGGAGTAATATTGTCGGACTGGTTTGACACCAGCGTGATGGTGAAGATTACCTCAGAGGAGGCTTAAAATTTAATGGGTACGTGTTTAAAAACAACACACAATACCCTAGAAAAAAAATTCCTTCAAAAGGGTTGTCCAATATTCCGTTCATGAAGAAACATGAACTCGGGCCGGATTCGTATTCGCGCAGAAAACAGATCCGAAAATTGGTCCACTCATCGGAAGGTTCCCTGAGTTTGAACCGTTGGATCGAGCTGAAATTTGGAGGGGTGGTAGAAATGGGAATTCCACAGCAGATGAATGGTTGGATCTTCCAAAGGACCTCTGAGCCGGGCTCTGGAGACCACGCCCTAAACTCATCCAAATTCCTGTCCAGATTTGACAGGGCTCCGGTATATTGTAGATTGAGAGAGATTCCTCCATCGGAACTCGACGAAATTTGGCATGGTTGTTGTACACTTAATTCCGCACAATTCCACCGAAGAAATCATCAAAGCGATGCTCGAGGAGGTGGTGGCAGTGGATACAAGTTTGCTGTTCAGAAAAAACTGCACGGTCGCCCGAGGGCAATGTTGACGTTGAGCCCCCGAGCTCCATGGATGATTCTTCCATGATCATGATAGAGATCGGAGTTGATGTGGACGAAGGCCCTCGTCCAAACATGATGATTGGAGGTAGGGCACAGTCCTTGGTTAAGCCAAGGTGACTAGTCGAGCCGGCGACAAAAGATGCCGACATCGACCGTAAAGCTCGGCTCCGATGCATAGATCACGCCGGAGACGATCTGAATTCCCACCGCCCCGTGGCGACCACCAGCAGGCCCTCAATGAAAGCACTAATGTCAGTTCAATATCCGGCGTATCTCGTAGTAGGGGTCTTAAGCTAGGCGTCTGGGAGCGATGGTAACATGGTCACGGGGTTTTACCCAGCTTCGGGCTCTATTGATGAGATAATACCCTACATGCTGCTTTTGATTGTATTCATATGGGTGTAGTATAGAGTACATGGATCTACCACGAGATTGTAGTAATGAATATGAGATTGGTTATTGACTAGCCTGGCCTTACTTTATATATGCACCGTAGGGCTAGGGTTTAGAGGGGTCCTTGTCTTGGGCGCCAAGTCTTGTGGAATCCTCCTTGTATGCGGCATGGGCTGTCCGAACTGGCCCATGAGTAAACGCCCAAGGGGGTCCTCGGCCCAATCCAACTGATCAGGAGACGACGTGGTGAGTACCCCCTAGTCCAGGACACCGTCACTCACCGTCGTGTGTGCGTAATTCCATCGTAAGCTTGCTGGACGGTGATGGGTTGGATGAGATTTACCATGTAATCAAGTTAGTTTTGTTAGCGTTTTATCCCTAGTATCCATTATGTTCTGAGATTGATGTTGCTATTAATTTGCTATGCTTAATGCTTGTCACTAGGGCCCGAGTGCCATGATTTCAGATCTGAACCTATTATGTTTTCATGAATATATGTGAGTTCTTGATCCTATGTTGCAAGTCTATAGTCACCTATTATGTGTTATGATCCGTTAACCCCGAAGTGACAATAATCGGGATACTTGCCGGTGATGACCGTAGTTTGAGGAGTTCATGTATTCACTAAGTGTTAATGCTTTGGTCCGGTACTCTATTAAAAGGAGGCCTTAATATCCCTTAGTTTCCAATAGGACCCTGCTGCCACGGGAGGGTAGGACAAAATATGTCATGCAAGTTATTTTCCATAAGCACGTATTACTATATTCGGAATACATGCCTACATTACATTGATGAACTAGAGCAAGTCCTCTGTCACCCTATGTTATAATTGTTGCATGAGGAATCGCATCCGGTATAATTCTCCATCACCGATCCAATGCCTACGAGTTTTTCAAATATTGATCTTTGCTTAGTTACTTTACTGTTGCCACTGTTACAATTACTACAAAATTGTTACCATTACTTCCATACTACTTTGCTACTAATACTTTGCTGCTGATATTAAGTTATCCAGGTGTGGTTGAATTGACAACTCAACTGCTAATACTTGAGAATATTCTTTGGCTCCCCTTGTGTCGAATCAATAAATCTGGGTTGAATACTCTACCCTCGAAAACTGTTGCAATCCCCTATACTTGTGGGTTATCAGCCCACACCCTGGCCACGAGGGTGGGGGCGCGCCCTACCCCTTGGGTGCGCCCCCCTATCTCGTGGGCCCCCTAGCAGGCCTCCCGTGCCCATCTTCTGCTATATGAAGTCTTTCGTCCCAGAAAAAATAAACAAGAAGCTTTCGGGACGAAACACCGTCGCCACGAGGCGGAACCTGGCGAAACCAATCTAGGGCTCCGGAGGAGCTATTCTGCCGGGGAAACATCCCTCCGGGAGGGGGAAATCATCACCATCAATCCTCTCATCGGGAGGGGGTCAATCTCCATCAACATCTTCACCAGCACCATCTCCTCTCAAACCCTAGTTCATCTCTTGTATCCAATCTTTGTCCCAAAGCCTCAGAATTGTACCTGTAGGTTGCTAGTAGTGTTGATTACTCCTTGTAGTTGATGCTAGTTGGTTTATTAGGTGGAAGATCATATTTTCAGATCCTTTATGCATATTAATACCCCTCTGATTATGAACATTAATATGATTTGTGAGTAGTTACGTTTGTTCCTGAGGCATGGGAGAAGTCTTGCTATCAGTAGTCATGTGAATTTGGTATTCGTTCGATATTTTGATGAGATGTATGTTGTCTTTCCTGTAGTGGTGTTATGTGAACGTCAACTACATGACACTTCACCATTGTTTGGGCCTAGAGGAAGGCATTGGGAAGTAATAAGTCGATGATGGGTTGCTAGAGTGACAGAAGCTTAAACCCTAGTTCATGCGTTGCTTCGTAAGGGGCTGATTTGGATCCGTATGTTTCATGCCATGGTTTGGTTTACCTTAATACTTCTTTTGTTATTGCGGATGCTTGCAATAGGGGTTAATAATAAGTGGGATGCTTGTCCAAGGAAGGGCCGTACCCAAGCACCGGTCCACCCACATATCAAATTATCAAAGTAGCGAACGCGAACCATATGAACGTGATGAAAGCTAGCTTGACGATAAATCCCATGTGTCCTCGGGAGCGCTTTCCTCTATATAAGAGTTTGTCCAGGCTTGTACTTTGCTACAAAAAGGATTGGGCCACCCACCTTGTTTACTTTTATTACTTGTTACCCGTTACAAATTACCTTATCACAAAACTATCTGTTATTGATCATTTCAGTGCTTGCAGAGAATACCTTACTGAAAAACGCTTGTCATTTCCTTCTGCTCCTCATTGGGTTCAACACTCTTACTTATCGCAAGGACTACGATAGATCCCCTATACTTGTGGGTCATCATCTATGTACAGACCAATCTTGAAGAAAATTATGGCACAAACATATGTACGTCATTCAAAATCAATTGTCAAGTCCTGGCTAGGAATTATTAGCACGAACATTAATCCTAGTTAGATTACTAGTAGAAATCATTTGCATAGATGAAACAACTAATCACTTATCACCTGTACCATTCAAACAATCAATACACTACACGGATCTAACGAAACTTACTCAGATTTCATGGATTGGGAGAACATAACCATAGGATTTCTATTGCAAAAAAGGGGGAGGCAGGAGTAACCAGAGAAACACTATGATCTATTTGACACATAAATGGGTATAGATGACTAACCAACTATCTGTCGTCGTCTAAGTCATCGCCGGAGTGGTCGTCGTAGTCGGTGTGGAACTTCGCCTCCGGCTGTGGAAGCTCGACACCATCAACGACTTCAGGGTGCAGCGATAACTCGCCGGCGGTGATGGCAACCTCTGTCTCCATCTCCACGCCGTGCTCCGGTGCTTTAGCAGCCCCGGTGTGCCACTCCCTCCGATGGGGCGCTTCGGCGGCATCCTCATACACTGACGGCTTTGAGGACTGAGAGAGGCATCGAGGATGCAAGCGGAGAGAGAGGATTGTGTGTGTAGCGAGGATGGGGGGTGCGGCCGCTCGGGTGCACCATTAATATGGAGTTGTAGGAGAGAGGCAGGTGGTGCTCAAACCGATGGCTCGCCTCCCGGTGAGCCTGCGCCCGGACTGCTGGCATGCCTACCAAAGTTTCACACAGCTACTCGCACGCCTCCCGATGACACTGCGCAGCGAGCACGCCTCCGTCAATTCACACACATGCACGCACGCATCCCCGTCTGCGTGCGCGGCGGGCTGCTCGCATGCTTCCCGTCAACTCACGCCTGCTCGCACTCCACACGGGTCGCGCGGCGGCACGTATATTTTTTTTCTATTTGGATGATTAATGCTACCGCTTTATTGGTTAACCGAAGCATGGCACGTATCCATTGTTGGTCTAACGCTCACGGTTTGAATAAATAATCCATTCGGGATATTGGTTCCCAATTATTAATAATCTCCCGTCTGTAATTAGATAAAGATTACATCAAAACTGGTCTCAAATTTGACAAAACAAGTACAATGCCACTTTGTATTGGTGTCCATATGACAACACGATAAGTTTCATGAACTTAAAATAAGTTTTGGATGTACTAGAATTTAAAAATCAAGATTCTCAATGTTTGAAATTTGTTGCACGGGGAGTAAACATGCACCCAGTGAGACACATGTGTTTTTGCAATCCATTTAGGTGCACCGTCACGTGTGCATGTAGCTGAAATTTGATTTTTGCACACATTATACCCGTAGAAATAAATCAATCAATGTACTAAAACGTCTTAATGATCTTTGTGATTTTTGTGAAATTAAAACGTCCCTCCTTTGGTAACATGTATGTTCATCGCGGGATAATTAATTTAACATGCATCTTAGTTGCGGTGGATTCGCGGTGTGTGTGTGGGTGTGTGCGTCTGGGGGTGGCGGGTGGCTCGCAGTACACTACGATTTGTGAGCCACCGTGTGGGTTCGCCGTTTTGTTAGGCAGGCCGGTGCTACATCAGAGTCGTGAAATCGTTATTCAAAACATTACACAACCCTTTCATAAGTAAATGTTTAGGCCACATGCAGTCGATGGTTGTCCTACACGACACTCGATACTCGCGTGTGACGCTTTCTGTGGGCCCGCGAGGTCGTCGTCCATCACTTTGACGAACAACCGGCAGTGAGGTTAATTTGACCAGCAAGGTAGAATCTTTTTTTGTTTGTGTTATGGTGGTATATAGTAAGCGTCGAAGAGGTGGGAGGGGACTAGCATATATACTATACGTACGCGTCCGTGAACAAGTACACCTCAGTCAATGTCGGGACTTTTTGGTTACCGAGGCAATGCCACATCAAAATTGTGAAATTGATTATTCAAACATCACACAACACCTTTTTGGGCCACATGCATATCCTAGCTAGGACACTCACGTGTGACGCTTCCATCTATGGGACCACAAGACCATCGTCGATGCATGCATGCATCACTTTAACCTACATCGGGAGAGTTTAATTAATTTCACCATTGATGAGGATTCTTTTGGGTTGTACATATATTACAGCAGGAGCATATAGTATGCCCTAAAGAGGGAGGAAGGGGACCATCATATGTAGTACGCTTGATATGAACCTCACTCTGTGTGGGTGCATGGTTTACGGTTTTTGAGGCATGTGGCACATCAAAGTTGTGCATTTTGGGTATTCAACATATATATGTTTGGCCCACATGTAAGGCGATGGTGGTTGTCCTCTCGCACCCACTTAAGCGGTTATCAGCGATATCGATGCTTTCCATCTATGGGCCCGCTTGGTCCATCACTACTTTTTGCCTGACAACAAGATATGTTAATTTGACTTGGGAGAGGATTATTATTTTTGCTCTGGGATGACATGCATGATACAGTTTGAGCACACACACATGCATGTGTACGCATGAATCCCTCCCATCGAGTCAAAATGGCTAGTACAACGACACATCATGAACCGATCTCACTCTGCGTGGGGAGCTAGTGTATGATTTTTGACACACGCGCCACATCAATGTTGTGTATTCAAACATACATGCACGCATCACCTCCATACATATGCATGTAGTGGTTGCCTTCGAACGATACACTCCTTCGTGTGGTTATCGGCCATAATCCTATATATTCGTGGGCCCGCATGGACATCCATGATCACGTTGACCAACAACAAGATAGGTTACCATGGCGGATTCTTCATTTGGTTCATGTTATCGTAGTATAGGTCATGGTGAGATTCATACCTAATTATGTTTGAGCGCATATACTATGCACGCATGCATGCATGAATCTCCCCATCGTTGGCTTGAAGTATGGTGTAACATACACATGCATCGTCAACCTAACCCTCAGTCGGTGTGGGGATTTCTAGTTCGAAATCATGGTGCCACATCAAAGCTGCTCCATTCTTACTCAAAAACACACCTCTCCCTACATATGTTAGGGCCACATGCAGGCAGTGGTTGTCTTCGGGGACTAGCTACTTGCATGATTATTGGCGAGCTAGCCCATCTCCGGGGTTGCATGGACGGCCATCACTTTGACCAACAACAAGAGAGAGGTAAGGTGGATTATTCTTCGTCCATTTTATGATCCATCATGGTGAGATATATGCCTCTCTCGCCCGCCGACTGAAAGTGTGTGTGGGGGGGGGAGGGGGGGGGGGTTGCTACTTCGCACTTTGCTAGGTGAACCTCGGTTGGGGGGGCACATTCGTAGCTTAGGATTCCCTTATGGCGACCACGAGGGGGTGGGGATGCTAGCTACTCAAGACTTTGCTAGGTGAACCTCGGTTGGGGGGGGGAGCGGGCCATGCATTCATAGCTTAGGATTCCCTTCGTGCCGACATGAGGGGGGGGCTGCTAGATACTTCACACTTTGATAGGTGAAACATGGTTGGGGGGGCATGCATTCATAGCTTAGGATTCCCTTCGTGCCGACACGAGGGAGGGGTGGCTGCTAGCTACTTCGCACTTTGCTAGGGTGAACCTCGTTTGGGTGGGGGCGCATGCATTCATAGCTTAGGATTCCCTTCGTGCCGACACGAGGGAGGGGGGCTGCTAGCTACTTCACACTTTGCTAGGTGAACCTCGGCTGGGGGGCATGCATTCATAGCTTCGGAATCCCTTCGCTACTTACACGCGGGAGGGGGGCTGCTAGCTACTTCGCACTTTGCTAGGTGAACCTCAGTTGCGGGGGGCGGGGGGGGGGGGAGGGGCATGCATTGAAAGCTTAGGATTCCCTTCATGCCGACATGAGGGAGGGGGCTGCTAGCTACTTCGCACTTTGCTAGGGTGAACCTCGGTTGGGGGGGCATGGATTCATAGCTTAGGATTCCCTTCGTGCCGACACAAGGGAGGGGGCTGCTAGCTACTTGGCCCTTTGCTAGGGTGAACCTCGGTTGGGGGGGGCATGCATTCATAGCTTAGGATTCCCTTCATGCCGACATGAGGGAGGGGGGCTGCTAGCTACTTCGCACTTTGATAGGTGAATGAACCTTGGTTGGGGGGCATGCATTCATAGCTTAGGATCCCTTCGTGCCGACACAAGGGAGGAGGGGAGCTTCTAGCTACTTCGCACTTTGCTAGGTGAACCTCGGTTGGGGGTGAAGGGGGCATGCATTCATAGCTTAGGATTCCCTTCGTGCCGACGCGAGGGTGGGGGGGTGGGGGTGCGGGCAAGCAATACCGTGCGCTTTGCGAGAGAGGTGCCCATCGAAGTTGCATTTGGTATTTGAAAATCAAACTACCCTTTTGATACATAAATTTGGTCCACATGCAAGTGTGTTCGTGTTCTGACCCTCTCCCGCGTCATTTTTCGCCAAATTTATGAACATTAGACAAGTCGGATGATGCAACAGACACGGTTCACTCAAACTAACTTTGTGCCATGCTGGTGCACCTGTCACACACACATCCGCACAGTACATTGGACTCCACGAGGATCCCCCTCTCAAAAATATCTTCCCGCCTCGAGGGTTTTTCTGTTTCGTAACACACGGTTGTTATCTCTGGACCGTATGCGATGTTTCTTGTTCCCAATCCCGCCTGCATCCCTAGAAAATATCTGCCCACCTCGAGGGTTTTTCTGTTTCATAACACACGGTTGTTATCTCCGGACCGTGTGCGATGCACTATCATCAAAATTTTCAATAGCCCGGCATTTCACTCCCGAGTTTGACTCCCGCGTAGTAAAATTTTCAGTACCCGCAGCATTTCCTCAAACATCCCGCGCCCCCCTCCACACAGACACACACACACACACCAAAACCTCCTCAGGCGTGCGCGCGCGTGCACACACACACACACACACACCCTCCCTCGCTCGAAACCCTAGCAAGGTCCCCGCCGTCGCTGCCGCCGCCGCCACAAGGCCTCCATTGTCAACATCTGCCGGTTTGCCCGTGAAGCTTACCCACCGATCTCCATACCCAGGCCGCCCTGAGTTTCTTAGATGATGCCTGCCAAACGCCCCCTTTCCCACAGATCCCCATCCCCATCCCCATCCCCCACTCTAGAGCGTCGCAGCCTAAGCCCGGCTACACTTCCCGTCGAGCTCGAGGAGCGACTGGCCCAAAAGAGGCGTATAGCTGTCTCTTCGCCCGACGTCGCCAAGGAAGCTGATGACCATTACTGGCGGCAGACACTCAAGCAGCGGGCTAGAGTATGCGGGCATGTCTCGTCCGCCGGCTACGACATCAAGGTAATCGACAGCGACGGCCTGAGGCGGGCTGTGTCACAGGTTAAGTGGCCCACCCCCAACCCTCGGGTTCAACCACCGTTGATATCATCCATGACCCCGCCGCTGATCTCCTTTGGCTCGCTGTTAACAATTTTCCATTCTACATCGCCATCGAGCCCCTTTTGTCATTTCTGAAGGACACGTTCTGCGACGCTGGCTTGGGATCCACAACTTCCAAGTCATACCTCATCGACGGCGACCACGAGGAGGGCACCCTCTCCGGCTCATTTCCAAGGGGAAAGCGCGCGCCTGCGACATCAGGGAGGGCACCCTACAGCCGTGCTCTTCCAAGGTGAAGGAGCCCATCTGCGAGAACATGGAGCGCATCCAGGGTCCATGCTCTTCCCACGGGAACGAGCCCATCTGTGACAAGTGAGGAAACCCATGATGTTTTGTCGAGTCCCTTTTGTAGTGTAGTGAGAATATGTCTAGTTTTAATTGCTATATCTGGTTGTTTGCAGTATGCCTTGTTTATTTCAGTTGTTCACAATGTGATGCTCTATATGTGCAATTATTTACTATGCAGTACATTTCATCAATCCAGTTTTAAACATACCGATAGGAATGCATATATTTGCTTGCTGTTAAGCCTGTTTTTTTTTGGAAAAGGTGGTTATAGCTAGCATATGCTCTTTTATAGTTTTTTGATTGTTCGGTTGTTTCTAGTTAGCATATGTTCAGTTTCAAATGCTACCTTTGGTTGTTCGTAGTATGCCTTGTTTATTCCAGTTATTCACAACGTGATGTTCTATATGTGCAAGTATGAACTATGCAGTTCAATTTCATCAGTACCAGTTTCAACAATACCACTATGAATGACTATATTTGGTTGCTGCATATTGTAGTTAACACACCTTTCCATTTTTATTTAACCATAACCAGTGTACCTGGCACAATACCAGTTTGAATGACTATGTTTGCTTGTTGTTAAATGTTAGGCCTGTTGCAGTTAGCACACCTTTTGGAGATTATTTTGTCTGCCATGTATAATTTTGGTTGATGTTTAGCCTGTTGTGCTTAACATGCTTCTCGATGTACCTACACAGGACAATTTTGGGAACGACTGCTGTTTTCCATCGAGGTTAGTTTCATCCCATGGCTTATATCTGCTCACAGTTCAAGATATCGGTAGCTGGTACCATATAGGCCGGCGGCTGATAAGGGACTAATCGGTGAATCGGACTTTTAACTGAATATATCTGCAACCCATTTTTCATTAGGTTAACTAGGACCATATGTAATATATCTGAGGATACATAGCAACATGCACTGTACTTAATGTCTAATTGTGCAATCCTAGGCTTCATAGCAACAAGGAAGAGTGTTACATTAATGTTCTAATGATGTCTAGATATACGTAGAAGAGCAGCAGCAGCAACAGCAACAACACATCCCTGTTTGGATACTCAACTTAGCTAGAGGTTAGAGTTAGTTTCTAGCTCATTACTAACCCTGAACTAACTCCATCCAAAGAGTTGTTTGGATGGCAGGGTTAGATTGACAATAAATGCACTAGGAGAACTAGCTCCAATTAGTTTCTCTTGGGTTGGATAGTTTTTTGGGTGGGTTATTGATGCAACTAGCTCAAACTAGCCCTCATGTTTAGATATACTTTAGGGCTATTTGAGCCCGAACTAGCTAAAACTAAGTGTAACCCATGGATACAGCAGCAGTTAATCAGCCGATAATTTGTAAGAATGAACTAAACTCCTTCCGGTCCATAATATAAGATGTTAATTCATCTAATATGTGAGCATATTGGATTTTATAAGATACTCCCTCCGTTCCTAAATATTTATCTTTCTAGAGATTTCAAATGGACTACCACATACGGATGTATATAGACATATTATAGAAGAGTGTTGTACTACATCATTGTGCAATTGCTGTTTAGCTTCTGATATTAACTTGGTGCTTTTAGGTACATATGTCACTGGTAAAGATCCGCGTTTCAACCCTTTCTGTGTATGGGGCAATGAGATATCGATGAACCAGCATCAAGTGAGGAAGCTGATAAAGATTGTAACTAAAATGGGACCAAAGATGGCAATTAAAATATTTGTTTACACTTTATCCAAGACAACAGCGAACTGCAGGATGGTAAGTAAGAACTCTGCAGCCTTCTTTTTACTGCCCAAAATGAGTTGTGTTAGATGAAAATGTCTGAATATTTTTCCTTTGCAGTGGTTGCCAAAGCAGTTTACTCAAGATTACCTCTCAAACTACATGATTGCTGGGCATGCAAAGGTTAAAGTATTTCTACCAGAACACGATGATTATCTAGATCTTTTCATGAAGACCGTGAAGGATGGGTGGTTGGCCATCACAAGGGGTTTGACTAGAGTCGTGCGTGCCTTCTGCATGGAGGAGGGCACAATATGGGCATTCCGCTTCACCTTGTTCAACAACCAGAATATATTACGCCTCTTTATTTACCGTCTTTAATAGTACAAGTATACAACTGTGGTTCATCATTCTTTATTTGGTTCTTATGTAATTCTTGAACATATGTACCTATGAATCGAATAATGCATTGGTTGTTTGAACCTGATGGATATCAATAAAGCTATAGCATACCTTCAAATTCAAATCCAAATCCGGTACAATTTGGAAAAGCAGGAAGTAAATTACGGTGAAATTATGCTCTCCAGGTTGTTACGGCACACACGGTTGGTAAAACACAAACGTTTGCGATATGCACCATAATCCGAGACGGTTCACAGAGAGGAAACATGTGCAAGCATGCACACGGTTGCTGTTTGCAAAGCATGTGTGATGTCAGACAATATCACAAACAGTGCGGGCAAACTAAACATTTGTGTTAGTTGCCTTATCGTACACGATTCGCAAACATGAATTGTTTCTGATGAAGTATGCATCGTAAATGTTTCACCACAGAATAGCGTGTGCGATAGTTGTCGTGTACGACGATGTTACGACAGTCTAACATTTCGTAATCCTGTCCGACACTCGTATGACGATTAGCTAATCTTCTTAACAGTGAACCGTTTGTGATGGGCCGTGCATCATACACGTTCTATAATAGTGAACCGTTTGTGATGGGCCGTGCATAGTAAACGTACCACCACAGAATACCGACTGCGATGGCAATGCGAGCAGAAACGAATAGGAGTACTGTAGGGCCCCTATTCCCGACGGTTTCTGGGTCGTGTGGGAAGTACCCCCCTATCACCCACACTGACTTGGCGACCGTTCCAAATGCCGTTGCGGAAAGGGGTTAAAAACCATTTCTTTAGGACTGACGCGTACCAGTGTAAAATACGGACATGAGGGCATCATGATCATCTTTAGAACAACAACATATATTGTCATATAATCTCTTATGCTAAAGTAACAATTCGTTCACAAAATAAAGTATGAATTAGAAACTTTATTGAAAACTAACAAACTATGATCTTAGTCATTGAAGAAATTGCAATTTATCATAATATCAGAAAGAGTCAATGTAAGAGCTTTTGTGTAGCAAGTCCACATACTCACCCATCTTTTAGTCTTTCACAATTGCTAACACTCACGCGATACTTATGAGTTCAAAGCCTTAATCAGACACAAAGAAAGATAGGGGCTTATAGTTTGGCCTCCTGTCGGTGTCAAAACCGGCGGATCTCGGGTAGGGGGTCCCGAACTGTGCATCTAGGCGGATGGTAATAGGAGACAAGGGACACGATGTTTTTACCCAGGTTCGGGCCCTCTCGATGGAGGTAATACGCTACTCCTGCTTGATTAATATTGATGATATGGGTAGTACAGGAGTAGATCTACCACGAGATCAAGGAGGCTAAACCCTAGAAGCTAGCCTATGGTATGATTGTTGTTCGTCCTACGGACTAAAACCCTCCGGTTTATATAGACACCGGATAGGTTAGGGTTACACAGTCGGTTACAATGGTAGGAGATCTACATATCCGTATTGCCAAGCTTGCCTTCCACGCCAAGGAAAGTCCCATCCGGACACGGGACGAAGTCTTCAATCTTGTATCTTCATAGTCTTAGAGTCCGGCCGTGATGATAGTTCGGCTATCCGGACACCCCCTAGTCCAGGACTCCCTCACCTCCCAACCTTTTACCTCAAGGGTAATGTCAACAATAATACTTTATGATAACCTACATCCGAGTGGATATATATATATCTGGATCTTTCCCAACATACAGTGCTTGCCAAAAAGAAAAAGTGTAAAAAGGAAAGGTGAAGATCACCATGACTCTTGTATAAGGGTAGAAGATACAAATAAAAGATAGGCCCTTCGCAGAGGGAAGCAGAGGTTGTCATGCACTTTTATGGTTGGATGCACAAAATCTTAATGCAAAAGAACGTCAATTTATATTGCCGCTTGTGATAAAGAACTTTATTATGCAGTATGCCACTTTTATTTCTTCCATATCACAAGTTCGTATAAAGCTTATTTTCTTCACACTAAAAGATCATACAAATTTAGAGAGAAATTTTTAATTGCTTACACCGATGACAACTTACTTGAAGGATCTTACTCAATCCATAGGTAGGTATGGTGTGCTCTCATGGCAAAACTGGTTTAAGGGATGTTTGGATGCACAAGTAGTATCTCTACTTGGTGCAAAATATTTGGCTAGCATGTGGTGATAAGCAATCTCAACATGTTGGAGGATCCATGACAATATAACTTCTATTCGGATATAAGAAAACATAACCCATTATGTTGTCTTCCTTGTCCAACATCAACTCTTTAGCATATAATATTTAATGAGTGCTCACAATCACAAAAGATGTCCAAGATAATATATTTATATGTGAAACTTCCTTTTCTTTATTAACTCCTATTAATTGCAACAATGACCAAAACTTTGTTTGTCAACTCTCGACAAATTTTATTCATCATACTCTTTATATGTGAAGTCATCACTCTCCATAAGATCATATATAATCTTTTTATCTCTTTCATTCCTTTCTTTTTCTAAAGATCATAGCAAGAAAGCAAAGCCCTCAACTCAATACTCTTTATTATATAACTCGCGGACTCGATTACATAGATGGATCATAAAGCAAAACTCAAAGACTTGACCATATTAAAACTTTTATTCTACTAGATCAATATATAGCCAAAAGGATCGAACTAATAAAAATGATAAAGTTAAAGATGTGATGGTGATACGATACCGGGGCACCTCCCCCAAGCTTGGCAGTTGCCAAGGGGAGTGCCCATACCCATATACTCAATTTTCCTTCTTCGGCGGTGGTGATGATGGAGTTGATGATGATGTAGTCTTGTCCTCTATCTTCCACGACATAGGTTCACCGGGATCCTCAAATCTGCAGCCAAACTCATCGGCTTAAATCTATATTCAAACTCATAGTTTTGGTTCCGCAGGTCATAGATCTGGGCTTGGAGATGCTTGTTTTTCTCACGAAGTTTGACGATGGCCTTCCCAATCTCACTAGAATCAAGCATGTGGTCACGGGTAAAATCTATGATCATGGAGTGATTGGCGTTGAGTCCGTGGTCCACCATCCCTTTGCACTTGAACACCTCTTGCTCCATCGCTTCGAGCCTGGACTCCACGCATCTGGTCCTCCTTGGTCCTTGAACATCACGGATGTGGAGCACACCCTCATGCATCTCGATGTATAAGGGTGTTGCAGCACCTCCATAAGGTAAGGGTTGATGACCTTCTCAAAAAACTTGTCCTTGGGGGCGCTCGGAGACATCATGGCGATCTAGATCTCTCACAAAAACAACTCAAAACAAGAACAAACGATTTTGCCGTGATATAGTGGTCAAAACCTTTGGGAGATTATATAATGAATTTTGACCGACCAAAAGGAGTGTACTACAAGAAAACTAAGTCCGGAGGGCACACGAGGTGGCCACTAGCCAGGGAGGCGTGCCCAGGGGGTAGGGCGCACCCCCATGGCTTGTCGCCTCCTCGTGCAATTTTCGGACTGCTTTTTATTTTCCTAATTTTTGAAGTATTCCAAAGCGGAGTAAAATTGCCATTGGAAAAAGTTTTGGAGTCGGTTTACTTACCGTATCACATACCTATTCCTTTTCTGGGGTCTGGAACATTCTGGTAGGTCTCCCTTATGTACTCCTCCGGTGTTATGGTATTAATAATATTGGTTTCAACATTTATGGGAGTACCTGAGATATAATGTTTGATTCTTTGCCCGTTTACCACCTTCGAGTTAGTGCCTTCAACATTGTTAATCTTGATGGCACCGGAACGATAAACCTCCTCGATAATGTAAGGACCTTCCCACTTAGAGAGAAGTTTTCCTGCAAAAAATCTTAAACGAGAGTTGTATAGCAAGACATGGTCACCTACATTGAATTCACGCTTTTGTATCCTTTTGTCATGCCGTCTTTTAACTTGTTCTTTAAACAACTTGGCATTTTCATAGCTTCGGTTCTCCATTCATCAAGTGAGCTAATGTCAAATAACCTCTTTTCACTGGAAAGTTTGAAATCATTGTTGAGCTCTTTAATTTCCAATAGGCTTTATGTTCTAGTTCAAGAGGTAAGTGACATGCTTTTGCATAAACCATTTTATACGGAGACATACCCGTAGGGTTTTTATAAGCAGTTCTATAAGCCCATAATGCATCATCAAGTTTCTTAGACCAATTCTTTCTCGATCTATTAACAATCTTTTGCAAGATCAATTTTATTTCCCTATTGCTCAATTCTAATTGACCACTAGACTGAGGATGACAAGGTGATGCAATTCTATGGTTCACATCATATTTAGCAAGAAAATTATGAAAAGAACCATGAATAAAGTGTGAACCACCATCAGCCATTAAATATCTAGGGACTCCAAACCTCGAAAAAAATAACTTCTTTAAGCATTTTAATAGAAGTTTTATGATCAGCACTACTAGTTGGAATAGCTTCTACCCACTTAGTAACGTAATCAATAGCAACTAAAATATTTGTATACCCATTGGAGGAAGGAAAATGTCCCATATAATCAAAACCCCAAACATCAAATGGTTCAATAACAAGTGAATAATCCGTAGGCATTTTCTCTACTAATATTACCAATTCTTTGACATTCATCACAGGACAAGACAAACTTACAGGCATCCTTGAAGAGAGTAGGCCAATAAAAACCAGATTGTAATACCTTGTGTGCAGTTCTATCTCCAGCATGGTGTCCTCCATAGGCCTCGGAGTGACACTTGCGTAGGATCTGTTCCTATTCATGCTCAGGTACACAACGTCTAATAACACCATCTAATCCTTCTTTATAAAGGTGTGGGTCATCCCAAAAGTAATGTCTTGAATCAAAGAAAAACTTTTTCTTTTGCTGGTATGTGAAACTAGGTGGTACCAATTTAGCAACAATGTAGCATAATCAGCATACCACGGAGTACTATGAGAAGCATTTATGACAGCTAGTTGTTCATCAGGGAAGCTATCATCAATAGCTAGTGGATCATCAAGAACATTTTCTAACCTAGACAAGTTGTCTGCTACGGGGTTCTCAGCTCCCTTTCTATCAATAATATGCAAATCAAATTCTTGCAGCAAGAGAACCCATCTTATAAGACTAGGTTTAACATCTTTCTTTTCCATAAGGTATTTAATAGCAGCATGATCGGTGTGAACAGTTACTTTGGAATCAACAATATAAGATCTGAAATTATCATAAGCAAACACCACTACTAGAAATTATTTCTCAGTAGTAGCATAATTTCTTTGAGCATTGTCTAGATTTTTACTAGCATAATGAATAGCAACTCTTTGTCCTAGAACAACACCTACATCATAATCACTAGCATCACACATAATTTCAAAGGGTAAGTTCCAATCAGGTGGTTGAACAATAGGTGCAGAAATCAAGGCTTTCTTAAGTATTTCAAAGGCTTCTACACAATCATCATAAAAAACAAATGGAACATATTTTTGCAAAAGATTAGTAAGAGGCCTAGAAATTTTATAGAAGTCTTTAATAAATCTACTATAGAAACCAGCATGACCAGGAAACTTCTTATACCTTTGATATCTTTAGGACACTTCATTTTTTCAATAGCATCAACTTTAGCTTTATCAACTTTAATACCTCTTTCTGAGATTTTATGCCCCAAGACAATACCTTCATTAACCATAAAGTGGCACTTCTCCCAATTCAAGACAAGATTAGTTTCTTCACATCTCTGTGATACGTCTCCGTCGTATCTACTTTTCCTAATGCTTTTACTCTTGTTTTGGACTCTAATTTGCATGATTTGAATGGAACTAACTCGGACTGACGCTGTTTTCAGCAGAACTACCATGGTGTTGTTTTCCTGCTGAAATAAAGGTTCTCGGATTGAAACGAAACTTTGTGGAGAATTTTTATGCAATAAAAGAAAATTACTGGAGCCAAGAACCACCAGAGGGGGGGGGGGTGAGCACAACCCACTAGGGCGCGCCCCCCTCAGGCGCGCCCAGGTGGGTTGTGCCCAACTGGTGGCCCCGCAGACCCTAAGTCCAACTCCATAAATACCTATTTTTCTAGAAAAAAATAGGGAGGAAGAATTATCTCGTTTCACGATACGGAGCCGCGGCCACCTCCTGTTCTTCATCGGGGGGCCAGATCTGGAGTCTGGTTTGGGCTCCGGAGAGGGGGATCTTCGATCTTCGTCATCATCAACCCTCCTTCATCGCCAATTCCATGATGCTCCCCACTGGGAGTGAGTAATTCCTTTGTAGGCTATGAGGAGTTGGATGAGATTCATCATGTAATCGAGTTAGTTTTGTTAGGGCTTGATCCCTACTATCCACTATGTTCTGAGATTGATGTTCATATGAATTTGCCATTCTTAATGCTTGTCACTTTGGGCCCGGGTACCATGATTTCAGATCCGAACCGCTTATGTTATCACCGTTATATCTATGTTCTAGATCCAATCTTGGAAGTTATATTCACCTATTACATGTTATGATCCGTAAACCCGAGAGTGATAGTATTCAGGATACTTTCTGGTGATAACCGTAGTTTGAGGTGTTGAGGTATTCACTATGTGTTAATGCTCTGTTCCCAGTTCTCTATTAAAAGGAGGCCTTAATATCCCTTAGTTTCCATATGGACCCCCGCTGCCATGAGAGGGTAGGACAAAAGATGTCATGCAATTTCTTTCCATAAGCACGTATGACTATTTACGGAATACATGCCTACATTATATTTATGAACTGGAGCTAGTTTTGTATCGCCCTAGGTTATGACTTTTATATGATGAATATCATTCAATGAATCCACCGATCCAATGCCTACAAATTTCTCTTATATTGTTCTTGCTAAGTTACTACTTCTATTGTTACTGTTACTCTTGCTACAAAATCATTGCTATCACTGTTACCGTTACTATTGTTGTTGCTACTACTATCAAAACCATCATATTACTTTGATACTAATCACTTTGCCGCAGATAATTAATCTCCAGGTGTGGTTATTGATGTTAAACAACAAGTTAAAGTGCACCATGACAATCTACATGCTTTTCTAGTCAAGTTAGATATAAAGTTCATTTAATTCTACGGTCTAAAAGATATGAGCAACACAAGTTAAACATGACATTTATGCCAATGCAAGCATAAAACAATCACAAACACTCCAAAACATGGATGCAACATGACATTATGAATCTACATGCAAATCTAAGCAAGTTTCATATAGAACACGATCAAAACGGAGCAATGAATCAACACATACACACAAGACAAGTTTAATTGACAATCTGCCCAAAACAGTGACTAGGCATATTGCAAGCATCAAAACAACACGCTACAGGAGGCACAGACTTGATATGCACTTAAAGTAGAGATAACATACTTCAATTCATCTTTAGTGCCCAGGTTCATAAGCGTCATGGTTAATTCAATGTGATCAATGCAAAGTGCAAAATTCTGTTACAGATTATGACTTAGTGAAAAACTGGGCATATACATGAGCAGAGTTAACACGATGACATATTGGAGGCGTGAAACAAATATGCTACAGTGCTTAACACATGGCATCAAAAGGCATATCATGCTAGTACATATCATGGAGCGCAAGTAACACAACATGGCATATACACAAGAGCAACAAGTTCATGGGAATCATCAAGACAATATGCTACCGTGAAATAAGCTGATTCTCAGACTTAGTGAAATCTGGGAATGCAAAACAGCAACATCATGATGCTGACTTTGGAGGCACATAACAACAAGCATATCAATTTTAATATTTATGAAAAAGTCATGAGCATAAGCTAGATTAATTACTATGAGCATAAGCATACTTCCAATTAATCCATCACCACAATTTATGAGATGCATAGATTAATTACTATGAGCTTTGCAAAGTGGAACATGCTATTAACAGATTGACTGATTTAGTATGATGGCAACTTTGGAGCAAGAATGAGTCATGCTACAGCAACCCTACATGGAAAACAAGGGCATGGCATCAAATTACACATAACATAGAGCAAATCATACGAAGGAACCATATGCATATTACTTATGGATTAGTGGGAACCATCATGACAAGTTTGAAAGTTATAACAGTTTTCTGAAGTTAACAACAAGATGCACTTTTGCAATGAGGATTATGACATGAAGATGCACTTTATCATGCAAATGAATGAACCTTCGTGTAGAGCACAACCAGCAGATGATTTTACATATATAGAACATCTCCATACGACAAACATGCACAAAACTAGGGCCCACACGAAATGCATACATGATGTTGAAAACTGGGGACTTAGTAGAAATCGACCTCGTTGAAACAAGATGTGATGGATCCATGGATCGGGAGATCCCATTTGGTTGGTGGGACAGAGCTGGGCTGGGCCTGCCGACGCGGGGCCCACGAGGACGGACGCATAGCTCGTCGTCCTCCTCGTGAGCCCACACGAGCAGGGAGGAGGGAGGCGGCCATGGCAGTGGGCGGCGGCGGCTCGACGCTGGGGAGGCGCGGAGGAGGCCCTAGAGGTGCAGATCCGGACGCGGGCGATCCGTTCCCAGCGGAGGCGGGGTCCGACAGCGTGAGGACGACGAGATCCAGCGAGCTTGAGGGACGGCGTCCACGGCAGAGGCTTCCAAGGCAGAGAGGGAGAACGTTTAGAGATGGGGGAAAACGTAAGGGGAGAGGGACAAGAAGCCGAGAGGGGCTGGAGGAGACCTGGTCGCCGGCGGCGGATGCTCCAGCGAGTTACGAGGGGCGGGTCGATGAGCAGGTGGCGGAGCTCTGGATCCTCCCGATCCAGATGGAACCGGGGCGCTCGGGAGCCTGGGGGGAGCGGGGGCTCGGGCTGTGCGGAGGCGGGGCTTCCTGGCGACGGGGTTGGCGACATGGTGCCCTGCAGTTGGCCAGGAGCAACGGCGCTAGTGGTGGCTGCCCGCTGGTCTGGCACCAAGTGGCGGGATGGCGGTGGCTGCACCAAAAAACGAGGAGGAAGGAGGTGGCTGTGGCTGGTGGTGGCGGGACAGAAGTAGGGGCAGGCTAGGGGTAGGGTTTCCAGATTTGGAAGGAGGAGGAGGCTTAAATAGATAGGGGGTTAGGGTTTGAGGGTTTGAGGGGGTTTCGGGACCCTCTGATGACGATCGGACGGCTCCGGGCAGAGGGGTAGGCTAGAAGGGCTAGTGGGCTGTGTAGAGTGGACTAGGTTGAGAAGAGAGGTAGAATGGCAGCCCGACAGGGCTTTCAGATACCGAAAACGTCCGACGACTAGATCGGCTATATAGTGCTGCTATAGTTATCCGTTGGGGTCTCAAACGGACTTTGAATGTGACGAAATTTGGCAGGCGGTCTACCTACAATATAACAAGGCCGCACGCCAACTTTCAACCCCATTCCTAGAACATTTTTATCCCACTTATAAAATAATATTTCGGAGGTGCCGCGGGCGCGTGCGAGTGTGTTCGAACACGGAACAGACAACGAAGAGAACTCGAAGACTCAGACAGATGCAAGTTTTGAAAAACATGCAGATGAAATGCACATGATGACATGGCAAAGTGCAACACGCAAGCGAATGACATGGCAACGATGGTGAATAAACGGGAGAAATCTAGCGCACCAGTCTTGGGGTGTCACATTGCTAGAGCTAAAGTTATTGAGAATGCTGAAACTGATGAAATCACTGAATCTGAAAATCTTGAGACACCTATTAGACATAGTACTTCTAGATATGAATTGCCTAAGATACCATAAGGTTATGTTATGGATGAGGAGACAACTAGAGACTTTCTTTCTTGCAATGATAGGGATGATCTTAAGAAATTATTATGCAAACTGAAAGAAAAATCTTTGAATGCTGGAATGAAATGTGATCCTAAGTTTGCTACTTCACCTATATTTGTTGATGATAAGGATTATGAATTCTCTATCTACCCAGAGTTTATTACTTTGGTTGAATCTGATCCTTTTCATGGTAATGAAACTGAAACTGTTGTGGCACATCTTACTAAGCTGAATGAGATTGTCGTGGGAAACCACGACCACATATGGGGCTAAGGGCCCCTTGCTGGTTTGGTAGGGAGGATGTCACATTGCACAAAGAGCAGAGGAGCGTGAGGCAGCACGGTAGAGATCACACGGGCAATTTTACCCAGGTTCGGGCCACCGCGAGGCGTAAAACCCTACTCCTGCTTTGGTGGATTGATGGTGGAAGAATGGTGGTGGGGCATAGTACACTTGCCCGACAAGGACAACAATAGCTACACGCGTATGAATGTGTGGGTTTCCAACCTTCTAACCCTTTCTATGGTTGCCATGGGCCTCCTTTTATAGGTTAAGGGGTCAACACAATGGCAGAGTAGTCATTATGCACTGATAAGATAGCAAACAGTGCTATCATACCTAACCCTGCAGGCTGACAGGGCGCATTAAATGCATCGCTCAACGTCACATCATTGTTTGCTTGACACGTCCCGAGATGGGTGTCATTTGTAGGTTCCCTGTAGAAAGAGGCCGCCATGTGGTGAATCGCTGCCACTTAATCACTTTGCGGCTTTACACCGCACTGATTGACGACGTGGGTCATGGCGGAGTGGTTGGGTGAGGTGGTTTTGCCTTAGTAAGTCCCGGCAAGCCCTGCCGGGATGTCTTGGATGCTTTCTTCCGGGGGTGGCCCTGTCCTCGCTGAGATCATCTGCCCGGCAAGGGAGACTTTTCTCCTGGTGGTGTCTTGCTTCTGTGGCTGATCTTGGTCCTCTTGGTCTGCATGTTGGGCCTTTGATGATCTTCTTCTCTTGTACTCTGGCATGGCCTGGTGCCACAATCTTATACCCGTGTCTGTGCACAGTCTGGGCAATGGACCCAGGGTTTGTTGCACCGACAGAAGCCCCTGGGCCTGCCCTGATCACGCCGCCGAGCGTCGTTGGGGTAAGCCTAATAAGTGCACAAGCAGGGGTGCGGGAGAGACTGGTCTCTCGGGGTCTTCTTTGCTTCCTCATTAATCTTGAGGCTGGGCCAGTTTCTGGTTTCTCCATGCGTCGCACACAATGCTGTGGAGAACCTTTGGTCGTGGCCTATGGATCGCCCACGCGGCACGATCACGGGGTGGAAACTGCCATCCCACTTGCCTCCTGTTTCGCACGCACTTGCCATGTGTTATGCATGCAGTGGTCATGGTAGGTGGTGGATGCGGAGAGCGCTGGGACGAGCGCCATGGTCGAAAACCGGGCGTCGATGGTTGGAGCAGAGGGTCGGCCTTGATTCTTAGAGCCACTAAAGGCGCAGGGAGGCCGTATTGGAGGAGCGTGGCGGCCGTTTCCTGTGTGAGAGGCCAACCCCCTGCATTATCTTCCTATAAGAGGGGGCAGGAGCAGTGCAATTTCACACACGCTTCTTCTTCCCCTCGGCAACCTTTCCTTACAAGTCATGGTGAGAGGACGAGGGCATGGCGGTGTCCCGGCGGTGGCGACGAGGGCTTCTACTCGACAGCCCATCCCTCCTCCTCCGGATCCTGCAGTGGTGGAGCCTGCTGTGAGAGGAGGAGGGAGGGGGCGAGGCCGGGGTCGCCGTGGTGCTCGAGGAAGAGGAGGACGGGGCGGAGCCTTGGCTGCGCCTCCACCGGTGTCTCTTCCTCCAATGGAAGGCCATGTCGGGGATCAACCTCGATAATTCATCATCGGGCTGTACAAACCCCCGTGCGGTCATCTTCGCCTCCCTACTCCTTTCGCGCGGGAGATGGAGCTCGAACAGCCATGCGCTCTGAGGTTGCATATGAGGGGCTGTGGAAATGGTGGCATGTGGGTGGATGTCAACTTTCCAACACCTCACGTTATGTACCTCCACCGTGGTTTGAAGACCTTTGCTCGTGCCCACAGCTTCTCGGAGGGGCACATTCTCCAATTTAAATTAATGGAAAGCGGCCTGCTATCTGTCAAGATCTTCGGGCGCTCAGGATCTCGCTTAGGGTACTGCGCGGAGAGCTCAACTGATGACGAAAGCTCCTCCTCGAGCGACAGCGACGAGGAGGACGGTGACGGCGATAGCGGGCGAGAGGGCGAGAACTCTGACTCCGGCTGAGTGTCGCCCGCACCATCTTCATCAGGCGGCAGTACCATCATCTGCACCTGCATCTCCTTCACGGCAATGCGATTTGCTGGGGAGTTGAATGCAGGGGTGGAGATGGTGCCTCTCGGCTTCCTCCAATAGTCTTCCAGCTGGACCCCGGCAGGCTTCCTCTCGGGCTGTAGCTCTGTTAGCCCTGCTGCGTCCTGCTGGCTCTGGTGGTGGCGGTTGACGGCTCGCCTACGCCATGCTCTCCATCGACGCGTTCCCTGGTGCTCCCTCGCCCCCGTCAGGCTACCTCTCCTGGAGCCCGACGGGAACAGGCCGGGCTTTTGCACAGGCACTCCTTTTGCCCTCCTCGCCGTCGACTGTCGTGCCTAGAAGGAGAGGGACAAGAAATGGCATCACGGGGCACTTATCTTTTTTCAATCTTAAATCTGTAGGCACTTGCCAAATTCTAATTCAAATAATGTAATTTCTTGATTCCATGTTTGTGTTCTGTAAGGTTTGTACTTGTATGATCAGCATATTAATGAAAAAGATGAGCCTTGCCGGGAACTCGTGCACGTATATGTCCATGCAGACGTGAAATGCCTCTTTGTTTTTAAACAAACGAGTTTTGCCCGGCAGACTACCCTGTCGGTACCCTTTTGATTTTGTTGCCGGGGACCTGAGCCTGTCGGGCAAAAAATAAAGGGACCAGCCCCCGCCAACCCCCCTCCATCAAAGGCCACTGTGACCATCCTGGCTGAAGCAACGTTTGAGCCAAGGGTGGGAGCACCTAAGTTTCGAAGAGCGGCAAGGTTTTCTTATGCACAAGTTTTAGCTTACAGAACACTTACAGACAAGAGGCAGAACTTATTTGTTTGGCTTGTCGGGGATCGTAGTGCTGGGCTATCTCCTCAACTCCCTGTAGAAGCCAAGTTCGCGGCAGGAACCTGCAGCTTCATGAAGATGGGAATGATGCAGGATGCGATCCTATCTATATGCATATGCAAATGCCCATGAAATGCTTATGCAATGCTCTTGGAATGCTTATGCATGCATGCAACTTGGTCGGGCCCCCCTAGCTCTTTGTTTATTCCTCAGTTGCTCAGGGTCATCGCCTGGCTTTGTACAAGGGGTTACATGCAACTGAGGCAAGGCCTGTACAAAAGGGTGGCTGCCGGGTAGGTCCCGACAGTCGCGCCTTACGGGTAGAGCTTGCGGAGATGCTCAATATTCCATGAGTTTTGCAACTGAATGCCATTTCCGATCTCCAGACGAACTGCGCCAGGTCTGGTGACTCGTACTATCCGGTAAGGGCCTTCCCACTTTGGCGTCAACTTGTTTGTACCCTGGGTGGACTGAACGCACCTAAGGACAAGGTTGCCTTCCTCAAAACACCGAGCATGAACCCTGCGGATATGATAGCGATGCAGGGCTTGCTGATATCATGCAGCACGCGTAGCATCCCAGAGACGGTTCTACTCGAGTAGCACAGCATCGTCACGTCGGTGCTGATCTTACGCTACTTCATCATATGCAAGCACTCGAGGCGACCCGTAAATGAGTTCTATGGGGATAACTGCTTCTGCCCCATAGACCAAGGAGAAAGGAGTCTGCCCGGTAGCCCGATTTGGTGTTGTTCTGAGGGACCAAAGGACTAATGGCAGCTCATCGATCCACTGCCTACCGTGCTTCTGCAGCGTATCAAAGGTTCTTGTTTTGAGTCCCCGCAGCACTTCAGCATTCGCCCTCTCAACTTGCCCATTGCTTATGGGATGTGCGATAGAGGCAAATGAGATCTTGCATCCGGGGGCATGAACATATTGCACGAAGGCGCGGCTCGTGAACTGGGGGCCGTTGTCGGTAATGATCCTTGCCGGGACTCCAAAATGAGACACCAGCTCTTTGAAGAACTTGGTAGCTGACTGAGCAGTCAACTTTCTCATGGCAGTCACTTCCGGCCACTTTGTAAACTTGTCGATAGAAACGAACAAGAATTCAAAGCCCCAGATTGCTCGGGGGAAAAGGCCGAGGATGTCGAGCCTCAGACCAAAAATGGCCATGATAAAGGGATTGTCTGACGAGCTTGGGTAGGCAGGTGGATGTTCTTGGAAAGGAACTAGCAGGCTTCACATTCAGTGACTAGCTCAACCACATCTTGGAGGGCTGTGGGCCAATAGAATCCTTGCCAGAATGATTTCCCAACCAATACCCTTGATCCAATTTGGGAGCCGCACATGCCTTTGTGTATCTCAGCCAGCAGTTCCTTTCCTTCTTCCCGGCAGGCGCACTTCAATTACACACCGGGCCTCCTTCCGTACAGAGTGTCATCGACAAACTGATACATACTGGCCCTCCGGGCTAATTTTTTCAGCTTCATCTTTGTCATTGGGGAGTTCTCCGGTTTGGAGGAAGTGGACTATGTGCCTTGCCCAAGTTGGAGCCTGGGGCTCGGCAACGAGGAGTAGCGGCACCTCCTCAACTGCGGGGGCACATTCCTCGTTCTCGGGGACCATGGGCCCGGCTGGAGGGTGCGATCTGGCAAGTTGTGAGGAGTTGTTTCTGGCAGGGTCCCTGCCAGGAGCGGAAGGCTCTGCCGGGAGAGGCTTACCTGTCAGGACCCCGATTCCAAGTCGCATCGACCTAGCCGGTAACACCTCATATCACTTTGTGGCCTCACGCACGGTATTCCCACGGGACCGTTTGCGTCTTTTGGCTCACGTATATGATAGTGTCGCTAGCATCCACATGACAAAGAACCCGGGCCGACATGGCTAGTCGTGAACCCAAAGCGGCGCTAACCTATGGGGACAGGCATACATGAATCACATCGAGCATGTCGGTCATCAACGTATATATTCGGGCTGTAGCACTGGCTAACAGGACTCCGGTATCCCGCTGTAGTGTGCTAGGCAGGACTCGAATACCACCGCGTGACATTTCCCGAAGGACGGACATAGGAACGGCGAAGTGAAACACATGCCGGCCAGTCAAGTGTCCAAGCAGTAGTCTTTGGGCTAGCAGGACTCCGGTGAACCGGGCTGTAGCGGACTACTATCGCTCGAAGCACGAGACTACATTTCCCCATATGAGAGGCTGCCAAGGATAAACAACTAGTTTGTCGGATCCCACTCATACCAAGCATTTCAATCATACACGCATAATATGCCCGATATGAGTAAATACAACAAGGCATCACAACAAAACTCTACAACTCAAGTACTTTATTTAAAAGGCTCAGGAGCCATACATAACATAGTCATACAGGTAGGGGTCACATGACCCAACACTCAAGTCATACAATCATACAAGCACATGCAGAAGCAAACTAGTCTGAGTACAGACTCTAGAAAGAAAGAAAGCTTGTTGGAGCCTTTCTATCTACAATGGCCCTTCACAAGCCTTGGATCGCCACCTGGGTGGCTAGTTCACTCGTCGATGTCAAGGTATACATAGAACCCATCGGAAAGGGCAGTGTTGTCGTCTGAAAAACATTAATTAAGCAAACATGAGTACGGAGGTACTCAAAGAAGTCTTACCACGTAATCCTATCATACATGCACATTCTCAAGAAGGTGGTGGAGTTATTTGCAGCAAGCCAGCTTTGACTCTTGGCTAAGCTATCCTACGTGACACCACTTGAAAAGCTTTTGTCGCACACGAGTCCACTGATCACCATTACAATACTCCACCGTGGATCCTCTCTCGTCATCCCACGAGAGGGCCATCCACGATACTCACACTTATCTTGAGGCTTTTAGTAGTATCCATTTACTTGTCTATGAACTGATATAGGTAACCCAGAAGTCCTTCTCCGTGGACACGGCTATTCGAATAGATCATATTAAACCTGCAGGGGTGTACTTCTTCACACACGCTCACCACTTACCGCCGTTTACACGACATGTACTCGGCAACCTTCAAGCGGAAGCCCAACGTGGGTGTCGGCCACAGCCTACCTAAACACACAAGTCCCAAGTCCAGGTTTATCGCCTATTCGGGTTCCATCCGCAGGAGTCCGGCCGAGGTTTCCCATACGGCCCGAACGATGTGTACAGGGTTCCCGAGACACCAAGCAGGCGAATCGGTACACCGGGCCACGGTGCCTACCGCAACACAACCCACCCCTACGGTCAGCTATGCGGCGGCCCCAAAGATGCTACAAACACCAGAAACTACTTGCAACTCCCGGACTGAGGACAAGAGTGGTTAAGAAGCCGAGAGGGTCAATTAAGGATCCCAATGCGTGGTAGTAACTATTTCATGGATCACAAACACAGATCTCAGTTCTTAGGGACGGCTTCAATGAAACAACCCACCATGTACTCCTACATGGCCTCTCATCGATACCTTTACCAAAACGTGTTCAACACTTTCACTCTCGAACCAACACAACCTTTCACTCCAGTTCATCATCCCGATGAGCCAGACCTGACACAACTCTAAGCATAGCAAGCATAGCATGGTAGGAATCACAAACATGGCTCAATCAACTCCTACACATACTAGTGGGTTTCATCTAGTTACCGTGGCAATGACATGTCATGCAAAGGAAGTTGGTTCAACTACCGCAGCACACAACAGTTTGAATCGCGTTGTCTTAATGCAGTAAACGAGAGCAGAAGCTAGAACATGGGTTTGTATCGGAATGATCAATGAGTTGCTTGCCTGATGGATCGGGGGTAGAGTACTGCCCTTCAGATGGATAGTCGAGGTTATCCTCGGGGGCAGAACCTATCACGAAAAAGCATATCGAAAGTAAACACACATGACCAATAGTATGATGCATGCTATGACATGGCAATATGGATGTGTGTTAGCCTAATGCAAGCTGAAACAATAGGGGATGAACTCATTTGAATTAATGATTCAAATGATAGCTCATTTAAAATAGCCCTAAAGGTGCATTATCTTATTCTGGTTAAACAGCAAGGTTAACTTGTTTTAACATGCATGAAACCTGTACCAATGGATAGAATGGATTTTTCTGATCATCTTTCATATATAAATCTTTGCATTTGGAGTTACAGATTAAAAGTTATAAGCATTTGAAATTTGAATTATATTCTGGAATTTACTGTATTAGAATAAATCCAGAAATTAGATTAATGCGTCAGCCATGCGTCAGCATGACGTCAGGGTCAACAGAGACGTCCAGGTCAAACCTGACAGTGGGTCCCGCGTGTTATGGTAATTATCTTAACTAATTTTTAATTAAAACTAACCTATTTAGTTAGCAGGGCTGGGCCCCATCTCGCGATGACTCGTCGGAGTCAACGCGCCCACGTGGTCAAGGTCCACGCGTCGGCTGCACCGGCGACTAACCGCCCGGCGAACCGACGCGGAGGAAGTGCTTTTGGTGATTCCGGTGACCAAATGAGTCGCGGAGGGTGGCTACGGATAGCTGGGTGCAAGCCGGCTGTTGGTGGAGCCGGTTGGGGTCGGGTGGCGGAGTTGGCGCCCGGCGACGAGCCAGGGCGGCCGGGTTCGGTCGAAGATGAACTTGGGCTAGAGGGTCGGTGAGGTGCGGGAGTGTGCGGTTAGACCCCATGGGGTGCGGTGAGTGTGAGGGACACCACGAGGTGGCGGAGAGTGACCGGGAGCACGTCGGGCCACGAGCTCCACGGGCGGCGGGTGCGGGTGAGCTTGGTTGGTTGCTACGCTGCTCGAGAGCGAGAGAGAGAGGAAGGAGAGGTAGATGGGCTCACGGGCGACGCCAGAGAAGCTCTCATCGAGGTCGGGACGAACCGGAGCGTCGGGCGGCGTTGAAAGGGATCTCCGCGACGGCGAACTCGGTCGAGGTCGGTGGGGTGGACTCGGGCACAAGAGCAAGCGGGCTCGGCTGGTTCGGGGTAATGGAGTCTTGGCGGAGCTCTGGACATGGTGAGGAGGAGCACGGGCAGGCGGGGAGCACGGGTTATATGATGGTGCGGGCGGGCGTCGTCTGGGCCAAGGCGGGGAACACGATGGAGAGGGACCGGGAGGAGAGGGGGTGTCCAGGGGTTCGGGGAGAGGAGGAGGGCGATCCACGTCGCGGCCGGGCGAGGGAGCGGCGAGGCGGCGACCAGGTGCGTGGCACCCATATGGTGCCCGCCAGCGAAAGCACTGCTGCTCGTCAAGCCAAGCTGGGCAGCCATTGCTGCTGGGCTGGGCCGACAGGTGGGCCAGGTAGGTGGCGTCAGGTAAATCTTTTCCTGCTTTTATTTATTTTCTAATATTCTGCAACTTTGTGGGGTTTTCTAAAATACCAAAACAGTTTTAAAATTCACCAAAATGCTCCTGGTCCCTTGTTGGAATATTTCCAACATGAAACATTTTGGTTTGGCAATTTTGGACATTTAAAATATTTTATATAATTTGAAATGCTCAAGCTCAAAAACTTATGAATTAATCCAAGGACCTTTGGATGACCTAGAAAATGATGCACCACTTTTGACATAGGCTGTGAACCAAAGCAAAGATGAGGAGCATTTTGAAGGGCATTTCAGGTTCATTGAAATAATTTTTAGTAAACCCTAGTTGAATTAAGGGGGGAGGTGTTCTGGGGGTTTCCTGCCTTCCCCATTTCAAATTCAAATGAAATTTAAACATGATGCACACCCTAATGCATGGTCTAACTAGGATGTGACAACTCACCCCCACTCAAAAGAATCTCGTCCCGAGATTTAGGATCTGTTGCGAAAAAGGTGGGATACTCAAGTCGAAGACGATCCTCCCTTTCCCAAGTTGCTTCTTGCTCGGAATGGTTTGACCATTGAGCCTTTAGAAACTTTATATTCTGACGTCGAGTGGTACGCTCGGCTTGATCGAGAATACGAACGGGATATTCTCGATAGGTGAGGTTATCTTGGAGATCAAGCGTTTCGTGGTCTACTCCACGGATAGGATCCGAGAAGCAACGCCTGAGTTGGGAAACGTGGAAGACATCATGGACTCTGGAAATATGCGGAGGTAGTTCCAATTGGTAGGCAAATTCTCCTCGTTTGGCGAGAATGCGGAAGGGTCCAATGTAACGAGGAGCCAACTTGCCTTTGATACCGAATCGATGGGTTCCCTTCAAAGGAGTAACCCGAAGGTAAGCTCGCCGCCAATTCCATAAGTCATAGGCTTATGCTTGCGGTCATATTGGCTCTTTTGACGAGATTGGGCTGTTTTCAATTTCTCACGAACAACGCGAACCTGCTCCTTCCGCTTCCTGAATCATGTCCGCCAAAGAGTTGTCTCTCCCGGTTTCGACCAGTTAAGAGGCGTTTGACATTTCCGTCCGTAAAGAACTTCGAAAGGGGCTTTGCCCAGGCTAGCTTGATAACTATTGTTATAAGCGAACTCGGCGAATGGAAGGCATTTCTCCCAATTCATGCCAAAAGAGATGACAGAAGCTCGAAGCATATCCTCTAGGATTTGATTGACTCGTTCTACTTGACCACTTGATTGAGGATGGAAAGCGGTGCTAAAGGAGAGACGAGTTCCCATAGCGTTTTGGAAACTTTCCCAAAATCGAGAGGTGAAGAGACTTCCACGGTCTGAGTTAATCTCTAATGGAACACCATGAAGAGACACTATTCGTGAGATGTACAAATCAGCTAGCTGGCTAGCGGTTATATTCTCACGAGCGGGTAGGAAGTGGGCTACTTTGGAAAGACGATCAACGACATCAAGATAGCGTTATTCCCTCTCTTGGTCCTGAAACCCGGTAATGAAATCCATACCGATTTTATCCCATTTCCATTCAGGAATTTTCAAAGGTTGAAGGGTACCGGCAGGTCGTTGATGCTCTGCTTTAACTCGACGGCAGACGTCGCGATTAGCAATGTATTGAGCGATTTCTCTCTTCATCCTAGTCCACCAAAACCTCTGGCGTAGGTCTTGATACATTTTAGTACTACCGAGATGAATGGTGAGAGGAGAGTCATGAGCTTCCTTAAGGATCAGTTGCCGTAGCTGTTGTTTCTTGGGAACCACCAAACGGTTCTCAAAGAAAACAACACCTCATTCATCTATGGAGAAACATTTAGCAGCTCCGCTAGCAATGTTCTCCTTGATCCGAGATATTCCTCTATCATACTGCTGAGCATCTATGATTCGATCCGTAAGGTTAGGTTTCGCCACCAGGGTAGAAAGGAATCCTCGAGGAACAATGTGGAGATTAAGCTTACGAAATTCCTCGTGGAGAAATGGTTGACTTTGTTGTAACATCAGATTGTTACAATAAGATTTCCGACTTAGGGCGTCGGCCATGACATTGGCTTTGCCTGGGGTGTAAGATATTCCTAAGTCGTAATCTGTAATCAACTCGACCCAACGTCTTTGCCTGAGATTCAAATCCGGTTGGGTGAAGATATATTTCAGACTTTGGTGATCAGTGTAGATTTCGCAACGATTACCAAGAAGGTAATGTCGCCAAGTTTTGAGTGCATGAACCATCGCTGCAAGCTCTAGATCGTGTGGTGGGATAGTTATCCTCATGTGGACGCAACTGTCGAGAAGCGTAGGCAATCACATGATGATCTTGCATGAGTATGCAACCTAGTCCTTGTCGCGAAGCGTCGCAATAGATAATAAAGTCCTTAGAAAAAACTGGTGGAACAAGTACGGGAGCAGATGTCAGGCGTCTTTTCAGTTCCTGAAAGCTGAACTCGCACTGTGGTGTCCATTCGAACTTCTTATCTTTCTTGAGGAGTTCGGTTAGAGGTTTGGCAACTTTAGAGAAATTCTTGACGAAGCGACGGCAATAGCTCGCTAAACCGAGAAAACTCCGAACTTGCTTGACCGATTCAGGTGGAGTCCAGTCAAGGACGGCCTGAACTTCGCCGGGATTGACAAAGAATGCCCTTACCGTAGATTACATGGCATTGGTTGGTCACTTATTGTAACCAGAATTCACACTTAGAGAATTTGGCATAAAGGCGGTGCTCTCGAAGTTTCATCAATACTAGCCTTAGATGTTCGGCATGTTCTTCCTCATTCTTGGAGTAGATGAGTATATCATCGAGGTATACCATGACGAATTTATCCAAATACTCCATGAAGATTGAGTTCATTAACCGAGAGAAGGTGGCTGGAGCATTGGTTAATCCGAAGGACATGACGGTGTACTCGTATTGGCCATAACGAGTAACAAAGGCCGTTTAGGAATATCCCTGTTCTTGATTTTGATTTGATGGTAGCCCAACCTCAAATCCATCTTGGAAAAGACTGAGGATCCAGCGAGCTGATCATACAGGTCGTTGATCCTGGGGAGCGGATACTTGTTCTTGATAGTGACCAAATTGACAGGTCGATAATCCACAACCATCCGATCCGTACCATCCTTCTTCTTGACGAAGAGGACGGGGCAAGCCCATGGAGATGAACTAGGACGGATGAAACCTTTTTGCAAGGACTCATCGAGTTGTTTCTTGAGTTCAGCTAGTTATAGGGGTGCCATCTTATAAGGTCTTCTAGAGATTGTGACGGTTCCGGAACAAGATCTATCACGAACTCGACATCCCCGCTGTGTGGAACACCGGCAGTTCCTCTGAAAGACATCCGGAAAATCACGGACTATCGGAATATCTTGAGGTCCGGAAGGGATTGGCGTTTAGGAGTAAAGTGGCGCTTAGACACTCGGGTTAGAACATTCACCGCCTTGCCCGAGGGATGGGTGAGCTGAACAGTTCTAGTAGAGCAATCAATCTTAGCATAATGGGCTGACATCCGGTCCATACCCAAGATGATGTTTATGTCCGAGGACTTGAGAGCTATTAAGGAAGCAAGAAAGACTAGTTCGTCGACAAGAATTTCATTCCCATGACTTATTCTAGAGGTTTGCCATCTAGAACCGAGGGTCTGAATTTCCATGGAAGTGTGCATGTCACGTAATGTGGTGTTGTGCAATCGAGCATAGCTCTCGAAATAAATGAATGAGATGCTCCAAGTATCAAAAAGAACAAATTGCGGATGACAATTAACAAGGAGCGATCGAGGGCGGCGTTGGGATCCTCATAGGTTTCTTCAGCAGAAACATAGTTGACATGGCCACGGCGGTGGCAATCGGTTTAGCATAGGGCACCTTTCCTGCTGGCTTGCCACGGCCAATGACTTTCCAACTTGATCGGGGTTGTTCTGGGACACTCATGGATGTAGTGGCCCGCTCTCCACATTTGAAGCAAGTTATCATATTGGGGCGTGGAGCAGCACTAGCAGCTGCCTCCATAAGTCTTAGGCGGAACATACTGCTGGTTGGGGCGAGGCGCCTCAAAGATGGCCTCGGGTGAACACAGGTGGTAGAGCGATTTGGAATCCAAACCCGCGCTTCGGGATCCAGAGCCGGATGAAGATCCAGAGTCACGGATGTGCTTGCGTGAAGCCTCAAAATCAGTCTGCCATTTGGCCACGAGATAGCCTTGTTGACTAACCCGGAAAGAGGTACACTCATGCAGGCGAAGGTCTCGGCGTAGCTCGTGGCTAAGTCCCTTGCGGAACCTTGCACTGCTTCTTGGCATCGGTAGAAACTTCTTCGGGAGCATAACGTGCTAACCTCCCAAATTCACGGCCGTAGGCATCCACCGTCGACCTACCCAGGTGAAACTGCAGAATTCCTCCTTTTGCGATCCATAAGACCTTCGGGATATGATGCTCACTAAGGCGGCATCGAATTCAGCCCAAGTTGTAACTTGTCCAACCGGACGCATAGCCTCATAATTCTCCCACCAGAGACTAGCAGGGCCTTCAAGATGATAAGCGGCAAAAGTAACCTTGTCGCCTTCAGCCACGTTAGCGTAACGCAGCTTGTGGTGGATGTCGCGAAGCCAATCATCCGCCGAGAGGCTCAACGGAATATTTGAACTTCGGTGGATACAGCTTGACGAAGTCATTGAGTGAAACCATATCATTTCTTGGCTGGCGTGCGGTGTTTTGCTCAATCCGCTCCGAGGCGATTGGTCTCACGCTTATTATGCGTTACGCTTCAAAGATAACCTCGGCCAAAGATGGTGGTTGAGGCAGATTTGCATTTCCAAATGCGTTATTTCGCACCGCTCCGGAGTAGCGAGGATTGTTATGATGTTGACCATCCTAGGAGACAAAGCAAAGGTTTAAACCAGGATGGCAGAATTTAACAAGGAAGTGCGGAAGGTAATGGATAGCATGGAATGCAAAGATGTTCATCCGTATGACATGGTAATATAAAGATGCCATATATATATATACCAACGGTCATACACACCATTCATAGTTTAGTACAAGCCTGACGGGGTACAACTATAAGGAAAGGCGTTACATCTCATCGGAAGCATTCCAACTCCTATACATTATTTTTCTGCACTTCCTAACGATACACACTAAGTCATATTCCACAAGTCACGCAGGACGGTGGAAATACAACTATTACCATACTAGGAATACTACTACTAACTCAGGCAGTTCCATAGTAGTCCTCATAGAAGTCACCACCCAAGCCTGGAAGTGGAACATGATCATCCGGAAACAGACAATCCTGTGGAGCCTGTGGACCATAGGGACTCGGATGTGGCCGTGGTCCAACAAACGGTGGCAGACGAGGCCCACGAGGAGGAGTGATGCCTCCTACCTCACGCCACTCCATAAAGTCTGGCAGACCAGCCCGCACTGCGTACAAGTCCCTCATGTCCATGTATCCGGCTTGCACGGCAGGTGCAAACCGAGTCAGAGTAGCCCAGTGATCAGCACGGGCATTAAAGAGCTCCATACGCAAGGCCCGGTTTTCACGGTCCTTGTATTCCAGCATCTTCATAGTGGTGCGAAGAAGTGAGTCCTCATGGGATGCATTGCTGTACAAACCTCGAAGGTAGCCATGCGCCCGGGGAGGGATCTGTGGCATGTAGCGGAAATCACCGCTGACCAGCAAGGCAGTTCTGGCTCGAATAATAGTCATCATAGAATAGGCTGCATCTTGCACGGACATCCCAATAGTGATCCCAAGTCCATAAGAACAGTGGAGCGGTTCAGTAGCTCCGGGATAGGATGGATAAATCCTGACCATGCACAGATATTGGCTTTGGTTGAAATCCCTAAACTGCTCCTCGACGGTATATTCGTGGTACCATCGGTAACCTGTCTCGACCATCACCCGAACCAACATTGCCGTGTGACCACACACACCAATGCAACGGGTCAGACGAACCACTTGGTTCTGGGGACGGGTGGCCATCTGAAAGCACAGCCACAATGCAAAGACATTAGAATTTCTAGGGAAAATCGGGCAGCATAACATCTGTAAATGCTCAAAATCAGATTTGAGACATTCAAAAACAGATTGCAAAACCACTCAATAACATCATATCAAGGTTCTGGTTCAACCGATAGCATACTAAAAATTTAGTAGCACTGAACTGAGGATGTAACCAACAATCCTATAAGTTACTACGGATTAGTAACACGTGAACCTGATAGAGAGAAGAGAGCCTAGTCCTATATCCACGCCGAATGAGAAGAGGATGACTCGGATCGAGGGCATAAGGTAAAGGAGTAAAAAGAGCCTTACGTTCCTCCCACAATCAATTCCCTACATATAACTAAAGCATTTCTAGACTCAACATCGACCAGTTTGGCTTAGCGAACCTACAGGCAGCCTTGCTCTGATGCCAACGCTGTCAGGACCCCGATTCCAAGTCGCATCGACCTAGCCGGTAACACCTCATATCACTTTGTGGCCTCACGCACGGTATTCCCACGGGTGTCGCCTTACCATGGCCCGGGACCGATTGCGTCTTTTGGCTCACGTATATGATAGTGTCGCTAGCATCCACATGACAAAGAACCCGGGCCGACATGGCTAGTCGTGAACCCAAAGCGGCGCTAACCTATGGGGACAGGCATACATGAATCACATCGAGCATGTCGGTCATCAACGTATATATTCGGGCTGTAGCACTGGGCTAACAGGACTCCGATATCCTGGTCATGGCAGGCTAGGCAGACTCGAATACCACCGCGTGACATTTCCCGAAGGACGGACATAGGAACGAAGTGAAACACATGCCGGCCACCAAGTGTCCAAGCGGTAGTCTTTGGGCTAGCAGGACTCGGTGAACCGGTCAGAAGCGGACTACTATCGCTCGTAAGCACGAGACTACATTTCCCCATATGAGAGGCTGCCAAGGATAAACAACTAGTTTGTCGGATCCCACTCATACCAAGCATTTCAATCATACACGCAATATGCCCGATATGAGTAAATACAACAAGGCATCACAACAAAACTCTACAACTCAAGTACTTTATTTAAAAGGCTCCGAGGAGCCATACATAACATAGTCATACAGGTAGGGGTCACATGACCCAACACTCAAGTCATACAATCATACAAGCACATGCGGAAGCAAACTAGTCTCGAGTACGGACTCTAGAAAGAAAAGAAAGCTTGTTGGAGCCTTTCTATCTACAATGGCCCTTCACAAGCCTTGGATCGCCACCTGGGTGGCTAGTTCACTCGTCGATGTCAAGGTCTACATAGAACCCATCGGAAAGGGCAGTGTTGTCGTCTGAAAAACATTAATTAAGCAAACATGAGTACGGAGGTACTCAAAGAAGTCTTACCACGTAATCCTATCATACATGCACATTCTCAAGAAGGTGGTGGAGTTATTTGCAGAAGCCAGCTTTGACTCTTGGCTAAGCTATCCCACGTGACACCACTTGAAAAGCTTTTGTCGCACACGAGTCCACCGATCACCATTACAATACTCCACCGTGGATCCTCTCGTCATCCCACGAGAGGGCCATCCACGATACTCACACTTATCTTGAGGCTTTTAGTAGTATCCATTTACTTGTCTATGAACTGATATAGGTAACCCAGAAGTCCTTCTCCGTGGACACGGCTATTCAATAGATCATATTAAACCCTGCAGGGTGTACTTCTTCACACACGCTCACCACTTACCGCCGTTTACACGACATGTACTCGGCAACCTTCAAGCGGAAGCCCAACGTGGGTGTCGGCCACAGCCTACCTAAACACACAAGTCCCAAGTCCAGTTTATCGCCTATTCGGGTTCCATCCGCAGGAGTCCGCCGAGGTTTCCCATACGGCCCTCGAACGATGTGTACAGGGTTCCCGAGACACCAAACGGGCGAATCGGTACACCGGGCCACGGTGCCTACCGCAACACAACCCACCCCTACGGTCGGCCAGCGTGCGGCCCCCAAAGATGCTACAAACGCCGTAAACTACTTGCAACTCCCGACTGAGGACAAGAGTGGTTAAGAAGCCGAGAGGGTCAATTAAGGATCCCAATGCGTGGTACTAACTGTTTCATGGATCACAAACACAGATCTCAGTTCTTAGGGACGGCTTCAATGAAACAACCCACCATGTACTCCTACATGGCCTCTCATCGATACCTTTACCAAAACGTGTTCAACACTTTCACTCTCGAACCAACACAACCTTTCACTCCAGTTCATCATCCCGATGAGCCGGACTGACACAACTCTAAGCATAGCAAGCATAGCATGGTAGGAATCACAAACATGGCTCAATCAACTCCTACACATACTAGTGGGTTTCATCTAGTTATTGTGGCAATGACAGTCATGCAAAGGAAGTGGGTTCAACTACCGCAGCACACAACAGTTTGAATCGCGTTGTCTTAATGCAGAAACGAGAGCAGAAGCTAGAACATGGGTTTGTATCGGAATGATCGATGAGTTGCTTGCACTGATGGAACGGGGTAGAGTAACGCCCTTCAGATGGATAGTCGAGGTTATCCTCGGGGCGTAACCTATCACGAAAAAGCATATCGAAAGTAAACACACATGAAAAAATGCAACAATATGATGCATGCTATGACATGGCAATATGGATGTGTGTTAGCCTAATGCAAGCTGAAACAATAGGGGATGAACTCATTTGAAATAATGATTCAAATGATAGCTCATTTGAAATAGCCCTAAAGGTGCATTATCTTATTCTGGTTAAACATCAAGGTTAACTTGTTTTAACATGCATGAAACCTGTACCAATGGATAGAATGGATTTTTCTGATCATTTTTCATATATAAATCTTTGCATTTGGAGTTACAGATTAAAAGTTATAAGCATTTGAAATTTGAATTATATTCTGAATTTACCGTATTAGAATAAATCCGTAAATTAGATTAATGCGTCGACCATAATGCCAAAGATGACGTCAGGGTCAACAGAGACGTCCTTGTCAAACCTGACAGTGGGTCCCGCGTGTCAGGGTAATTAACTTAACTAATGTTTAATTAAAACTAACCTATTTAGTTAGCAGGGCTGGGCCCCATCTGCCAGTGACTCGTCGGAGTCAACGCGGGCCCACGTGGTCAAGGTCCACGTCGGCTGCACCGGCGACTAACCGCCTGCGAGCCCGACGCCAAGGAGGAAGTGCTTTGGTGATTCCGGTGACCAAATGAGTCGCGGAGGGTGGCTACGGATAGCTGGGTGCAAGCCGCGGTGTTGGTGGAGCCGGTTGGGGCCTGGGTGGCCGGAGTTGGCGCCGGCTGACGAGCCAGGGCGGCCGGGTTCGGCCGAAGATGAACTTGGGCTAGAGGAGTCGGTGAGGTGCAGGGAGTGTGCGGTTAGACCCCATGGGGTGCGGTGAGTGTGAGGGACACCACGAGGTGGCCGGAGAGTGACCGGGAGCACGTCGGCGACGAGCTCCACGGCGGCGGGTGCGGGTGAGCTTGGTTCGGTTGCTACGCTGCTCGAGAGCGAGAGAGAGAGGGAAGGAGAGGTAGATGGGCTCACGGGCGACGCGTAGAAGCTCTCATCGAGGTCGGGGACGAACCGGAGCGCCGGGCGGCGTTGAAAGGGATCTCCGCGACGGCGAACTCGGTCGAGGCCTGGGGTGGACTCGGGGCACTAGAGCGAAGCGGGCTCGGCTGGTTCGGGGTAATGGAGTCTTGGCGGAGCTCCTGGACATGGTGAGGAGGAGCACGGGCGGCGGGAGCACGGTTCTGCGACGACAGCGGCGGGCGGCGTCGGCCAAGGCGGGGAGCACGATGGAGAGGGACCGGGAGGAGAGGGGTGTCCAGGGGTTCGGGGAGAGGAGGAGGGCGATCCACGTCGCTGGCCGGGCGAGGGAGCGGCGAGGCGGCGACCAGGTGCGTGGCACCCATGCGGTGCCCGCCGAAAGATTGGCTGCTGCTGGCCGAGCCAAGCAGCTACCATGGGCCGGGCAGGTGGGCCGGGTAGGTGGCGTCGAGTAAGTCTTTTTCCTGCTTTTATTTATTTTCTAATATTCTGCAACTTTGTGGGGTTTTCTAAAATACCAAAACAGTTTTAAAATTCACCAAAATGCTCCTGGTCCCTTGTTGGAATATTTCCAACATGAAACATTTTGGTTTGGCAATTTTTGGACATTTAAAATATTTTATATAATTTGAAATGCTCAAGCTCAAAAACTTATGAATTAATCCAAGGACCTTTGGATGACCTAGAAAATGATGCACCACTTTTGACATAGGCTCTGAACCAAAGCAAAGATGATGAGCATTTTGAAGGGCATTTCAGGTTCATTGAAATAATTTTTAGTAAACCCTAGTTGAATTAAGGGGCGGGGTGTTCTGGGGGTTTCCTGTCTTCCCCATTTCAAATTCAAATGAAATTTAAACATGATGCACACCCTAATGCATGGTCTAACTGGGATGTGACATTACCGGAGTCCATCTTTCTCCTTTTCCGGGCCATTGTTGCTAGGGATACGGAGGGTTGAGTAAGATGGAGAACAAAATTCCCTGGTTCCACAGGAAGCTTCTACGCAGCACACTTTGACACATGATCAGCTATGCTGTTTTTCGCAGGGGGTACGTGCTCTGTTGCAATCCGTCAAAGCGCTCCTCCAATCTCCTCACTTCCTCAACATATGCCTTCATCAATGGACTTTGGTAATCCCTGTTGACTTGTCTCACAACAAGTTGTGAGTCTCCTCGAATAATTAGCTTCTTGATTCCCAACTCTACGGCAATCCTGAGCCCGACAAGGAGCCCTTCATACGCTACACAATGGTGGTGGAGCATTGTACACTTGCCCGACAGGGACAACAGTGGCTACACGCTTATGAATGTGTGGGTGTCCAACCTTATAAGCCTTTCTACGGTTGCCATGGGCCTCCTTTTATAGGTTAAGGGGTCACCACAATGGCAAAGTAGTCATTATGCACTGATAAGATAGCAAACAGTGCTATCATACCTAACCCTGTAGGCTGACATGGCGCATTAAATGCACCGCTCAACGTCACATCATTGTTTGCCCGGCAAGCCTTATTGGTCTTTTCTTGCCAGCTCCATGCCTGCTCGCTTGACACGTCGCGGTACGGGTGTCGTCTGTAGGTACCCCTTGTATAAAGAGGCCGCCATGTGGCGAATGGCTGCCACTTAATCACTTTGCGTCTTGACACCGCACTGATTGACGACGTGGGTCGTCGCGGAGTGGTTGGGTGAGGTGGTTTTGCCTTCATAAGTCCCGGCAAGCCCTGCCAGGATGTCTTGGATGCTTTCTTCCGGGGGTGGCCTGCCCTCGCCGAGCTCATCTGCCCAGCAAGGGAGGATTTTCTCCTGGTGGTGTCTTACTTCTCTGGCTTGATCTTGGTCCTCTTGGTCTGCATGTTGGTCCTTTGATGATCTTGGTCTCTTGTACTCTGGCATGGCCTAGTGCCACAATCTTGTTCCCGTGTCTATGCACATTCTGGGCAACGGGCCCAGGGTTTGTTGCTTGAGCAGATATAGCCACCCTATTTGCTCATGATGAGAAAATTCGCTACTATTATATTCATAAGTTATTTATGTTCTCATTAAAGGGTGATGCTAAGACTTGGTATAATGCTCTTGCTCTTGGTTGTGTGCGTAGTCCCAAGGATATGATTTACTACTTCTCTGAAAAATATTTTCCTGGTCATAAGAAACAAGCGGCCTTGCAGGAAATATTTAACTTTGTGCAAATTGAAGAAAAGAGTCTCCCACAAGCTTGGGGGAGGATTCTCCTATTGCTGAATGCTGTGCCTGATCATCCTCTTAAGTAAAATGAAATACTTGATATATTCTATAATGGACTAACCGATGCTTCTAGGGACTTCCTAGATAGTTGTGGTGGTTGTGTTTTTAGGGAATGAACTATTGAACAAGCTGAAGAATTATTTAACGACATATTGAAAAATTATGATGATTGGACTCTTCCTGGACCACCACCTAAACCCACTCCGAAGAAGAGGGGTATCTTATATCTCAGTCCTGAAGATATGCAAGAGGCAAACAAATGTGTGAAGGAAAAAGGTATTAAATCTAAGGATGTCAAAAATTTACATCCTATTGAAGAAATACATGGGCTTGATACACCACCACCCAAGGTGGTAAAGGTAAACTCTCTAATGAAATTTAATGATAATGACAATCCTTATAATATGCATCCTAGTCAATGCCTTTATGAGTTTGATAACTACATTAGGAAACAAGATCACTTCAATGCAAATGTTATGAAATTGTTGAAATATAATTCTGATATGATTTCTCGCTTGAGTGACTTGGTATTAGGAATTACAAATGATGTTAGAGGTGTAGGAAAACATGCTTGTATGGTTCAAACTCAACTAGAACAAGTTGCTAAATCTCAAAGAGAATTGCTTGATGAAATGAATAATAATATCAATGATCATGCTGTTAGGGTAGTGACTAGAGGAGGTAGAATGACTCAGGAACCACTTTATCCCGAGGGACACCCAAAAAGAATTGAACAAGACTCTCAAAGAATTAACACTGATGCACCTAGTCCTTCCAAAAAGAAGAAGAAAAAGAAAAATGATAGGACTTTGCTTACCTCTAGTGAACCTGAGATAGAAAAACCTCCTGAAGCTAATAATGATATTTCTATTTATAATGATGAAACTCAATCTGGTAATAAACATTCACCTAATGATAATGAAAAATATAGCGATGATGTTCATGAAGACACTCAACCAAACAAAGATAAAGAACCAGGTAATGATGTTGAAATAGAACCAGCTGTTGATCTTGATAACCCACAACCTAAAAATAAAAATATGATAAAAGAGACTTTGTTGCTAGGAAATATGGAAGGGAAAGATAACCATGGGTTCAAAAACCCATGCCCTTTCCACCTAAATCAATTAAGAAGAAAGATGATGAAGAATTTGAATGCTTTGCTGAAATGATTAGGTCAGTCTTTTCGCGTACTCGCTTGACTGATATTTTGAAGATGGCCCCTTATGCAAAATATATGAAAGACATCATCACTAATAAAAGGAAAATACCTGAAGTTGAAATCTCCACCATGCTTGCTATTTATTATTTTAAGGATGGGGTACCTAAAAAACTTGGAGATCCGGGAATACCAACTATACCTTGCTCCATCAAAAGAAACTATGTGAAAACTGCTTTATGCAATTTAGGAGCTGGTGTTGGTGTTATGCCTTTAACCTTATATAAATGACTTGATTTGCATAAACTCACACCTACCAAAATATCATTGCAAATGATCAACTGCTATACCCATCGGTATTTGTGAGGCTGTGCCCGTTGTTGTTGCAAATGTTACCATCTTAACTGACTTTGTTAAACTTGAGATGCCCGAGGACGACAACATGTCGATTATCCTTGGTAGACCCTTTTTGAATACTGCAGGCGCTGTTATAGATTGCAATAAAAGCAAGTTCACTTTTCATATCAATGGTTATGAGCATACGGTGCATTTTCCGAAGAAACAATTTCAAGTGAATGGTATAAATGTTATTGAAATCTCTCCGACACTCACTATTAGAAGTTTTCAACTACCTCTACCTACTGCCAAAAAGAAATTTGATGTACTTATTGTTGGGGACATGCACATCCCCGTTGAGGTAACTTAGTGTTTTATGGAAGTTCTTCGGTTTTATGCTAATCGAAGGTGGTTGTTAATAAGACTCGATCAACCTTATTAATGGATCACTTTTGAGAGGTATGAAGTTGATGAACTTAGTAGGCACAACCTTCTGTCCTTGCCTTTTGTTTTCTATTTTTCTTAGTTAAATGAAATAAAATTCCATGTTTATCCTTTTTTTGGATTTTCCATGCAATAAAAAATGACCCAAAAATAAAAGTTCTTAGAATGTCCTGAAAATTTAATATGATTTTTCTGAATATTTCTGAAATTTTAGTGCAAATAACATCGGAGGGGGTGCACCAGGTCGGCATAACCCACCCGGGCGCGCCAGCAGCCCCAGGCGCGCCCTTGTGGGTTGTGGGCCCCTCACTTATCTCTTTAGCCCATGTCATCACCTACCTCCAAAAAAATTCACCATTGCTCTCTCTCTCCCGTGTTCTTGCTCTCAAACCCGCGGATTTTGATCTCTATGCTCGAAGCTCCGTTTCCAAAACTATTTTGGAGAATTGATGCTTAGTATGTAACTCCTCTATTGGTCCAATTAGTTTTTGCTTTAGTGGATTATATTTTGAATAATTATCTACTATTGGTGCTACTGTAGATGAGCCTGCATGTTGAATTCTTAGAGTTCTAAGTAGTTTGAATGCTCAATATAGCCTCTATGCATGCTTATGAGTAGTTGCTATCAATCTTGTGAAGTTTTGTTAACAAAAATTTTGTGTACTAAAAATTTCAGAATTTTGTTCATATTAATAAGATGAGTTTCTTTAGGAGTTTTTCGAGGAAGAGGTCTTCGGAGGCATCCTCTAGTAGTGGGTCGGTGCATCGGTCTTATGTTGAACCAATCGCAAGTTCGATACGGGAAGCAGCTACCAAATCCTGCTTATGGCCATGCAACAATTTTATGGTGAGGGCGGGTATTAAAGAAGAATTTGAGCAATATGTTCACAACGCCGAGCTCAGTCCCTACATGGAAGATAAGTGCAACCAACATCTTAACCTCATAGAATCATTTACTAAAGAATTTAAATTTCATTCTCGTGAGTCTAGAGTGTTCTTTAAACTCTATAGATCTCCATTTACCATACCTATAGAGAGATTTGCTAACTACTGCAAAATTCCATTTTAGAGTTCGTTGGACGAACCACCAAGATCTGAGTATGAGATATTCTTGACTAGCCTTTGCTCTGGTGAGACTAGAGGAGTGACACAAGGTAGAATAAAGAGCATTCATTTTTGATCAATTCAATACTTCAAACTCTTTAATGGCAAATGCATCGTAGGCAAGAAGGATTGCAGCACACTTTGTGCCCCTGACTTGAGTCTTTTACACACTGCTCTCACCGGTGATAGATGTTATAACCTTGGAGCGATTGTTGCACGCAGACTCCAACACAACGCTGGTACTGGATATTTTTATGGTGGGATTTATGCTTCACGTCTAGCAAGGGAGCTGGGCGTATCACCTTGGCCTAATGACCCTATCCTACCCACTCAATACTTAGACTTTGAGGCCATGAAGCGCCATAAGTTCCTTAAGGGCGAGACCACTGATTATATTTATAACTTGTTGTTTAATAGAGCCTCCATGGTGCACACCTTTTTTCCTGCTCCTGCTCTCTTTGATTATCACAACAAAGGAAGGTATTATGTTCTTGAGAGCGAGGCCCGCACACACAACGCAGAGGTTGTGGCTGCTCGGTGGGCTGAGGAGGCTGCACCAAGAGCCTCCATGAGCTATCACTCCGATTATTATGCAGGCTATAGACGGTGATTACCAAGCTAGGCCAAAAGCCAAAGCTTGGGGGAGTACGTATTTCCACCAAAATTACATTCATGTTCACACATTTCATTCCAGTTGTCGGTGTCCACACTTTTTCATTGTATTATCCATGCTAGATTTATTTTCTCGCTTTCTTCTTCTGTGTTCGAAAAACTTTGAGAAAACCAAAAATATTTCCTGCTTCTTTTCGGTTTTTCTCTCTAGTTTAATTAGTTGTAGTACTGATAACACACAAGTATAGGGGATCGCAATAGTTTTCGAGGGTAGAGTATTCAACCCAAATTTATTGATTCGGCACAAGGGGAGCCAAAGAATATTTGCAAGTATTAGGAGCTGAGTTGTCAATTCAACCACACCTGGAGATTAATTATATGTAGCAAAGTGATCAATAGAAAAGTAGTATGATAGTTTTGATAGTAGTAGCAACAACAATAGTAACAGCAACAGTGATAACCATGATTTTGTAGCAAGTGCAATAGTAACAATAACAGTAGTAACTTAGCAAGAACAATATGAGAGAAATTCGTAGGCATTGGATCGATGAATTCGTTGGATGATATTCATCATATAACAGTCATAACCTAGGGCGATACGACACTTGCTCCAGTTCATATATGTAATGTAGGCATGTATTCTGTAAATAGTCATACATGCTTATGGAAAGAATGAAAGTGCGTTATATCGACTAGAGGGGGGCTAGATAGGCGATTTTACAAATTCGTCAATGAGGAATTTGAAGGTGATGAAATTCCTAAGTCACGAACGACTAGCGGCAGAATAAGTACTCAGATGCAAGCATAACAAAGCGGTAGCAAAGTCATCATGATGAAGTGAAAACAAGCACAGAGTAGAAGTAGCGTAAACACAGGATAAGTAGGCTGAAGACAAATTGACTGAAGAAATAGGATTGAGGAAATTGAGGAAGTCTTCAGTCAAAGACTTCAAATAGTAACGATCAAGTACTTCAGCATATGAATGAGGAAATGGAAGGGTTGAGGAAATAGAACCAGTAGCTCGCTGAAGACAATGAATTGATAGACCAGTTCCAACTGTTGTGACAGTTGTACGTGTGGTTGGAGCGGTTAGGTATTTAAAACTGAGGACACATAGTCCCAGACACATAGTCTTCACCGTATTCTCCTTGAGCTAAGGTCACACGGACCTCGCCCAATCACTCGTGGTAAGTCTTCAGGTGACTTCCAAACCTTCGCAGACTCGGTCACTCGGCGATCCACAATTTCCTCTTGGATGCTCTAGACCATGACGCCTTGATAACCCACAAGTATATGGGAGCGCAACAGTTTTCGAGGGTAGAGTATTCAACCCAAATTTATTGATTCGACACAAGGGGAGCAAAAGAATATTCTCAAGTATGACCAGTTGAGTTGTCAATTCAAACACACCTGGAAAACTTAATATCTGCAACAAGATATTTAGTAGCAAAGTAGTATGGAAGTAACGGTAACGGTGGTAAAAGTAACAGTAGCAGTTTTGTAGTAGTTGCAACAGTGGCAACTGTAAAGTAACTAAGCAAAGATCAATATGTGAAAATCTCGTAGGCATTGGATCGGTGATGGAGAATTATGTCGGATGCGATTCCTCATGCAACAGCTATAACCTAGGGTGACACAGAACTAGCTCCAGTTCATCAATGTAATGTAGGCATGTATTCCGAATATACTCATACATGCTTATGGAAAAGAACTAGCATGACATCTTTTATCCTACCCTCCCGTGGCAGCGGGGTCCTATTGGAAACCAAGGGATATTAAGGCCTCCTTTTAATAGAGTACCGTACCAAAGCATTAACACTTAATGAATACACGAACTCCTCAAACTACGGTCATCACCATGAGTGGCCCCAATTTTTGTCACTTCGGGTTACCGGATTATAACACATAATACGTGACTAATAACTTGCAAGATAGGATCAAGAACTCACATATATTCATGAAAACATAATAGGTACAGATCTGAAATCATGGCACTCGGGCCCTAGTGACAAGCATTAAGCATAGCAAAGTCATAGCAACATCAATCTCAGAACATAGTGGATACTAGGGATCAAACCCTAACAAAACTAACTTGATTACATGATAAATATCATCCAACCCATCACCGTCCAGCAATGCTGCGATGGAATTACTCACGCACGGCGGTGAGCATCATGAAATTGGTGATGGAGGAAGGTTGATGATGACGACGGCGACGGATTCCCCTCTCCAGAGCACCGAGCGGACTCCAGATCAGCCCTCCCGAGAGAGATTAGGGCTTGGCAGCGGCTCTGTATCATAAAACGCGATGAATCCTTCTCTCTGAGTTTTTTCTCCTGGAACATGAATATGGTCGGTGGAGCTCCAGGGGGCCCACGAGGCAGGGGCACGCCCAGGGAGGTAGGCGTGCCCCCACCCTCATGGACAGGGTGTGGGCCCCCCTGGTCTTGATTCTTTCGCCAGTATTTTTTTAATTCCAAAAATATTCTCCGTGAAGTTTTAGGTCATTCCAAGAACTTTTATTTCTGCACAAAAATAACACCATGGCAATTCTGATGAAAACAGCGTCAGTCCGAGTTAGTTCCACTCAAATCATGCAAGTTAGAGTCCAAAACAACGGCAAAAGTGTTTGGAAAAGTAGATACGATGGAGACGTATCAACTTCCCCAAGCTTAAACCTTTGCTTGTCCTCAAGCAATTCAGTTGACAAACTGAAAGTGATAAAGAAAAACTTTTACAAACTCTGTTTGCTCTTGTTGTTGTAAATATGTAAAGCCAGCATTCAAGTTTTTCGCAAAGATTATGAACTAACCATATTCACAGTAACACTTAGGTCTGATCTTTACTCATATCAATGGCATAATCAACTAGCGAGCAATAATAATAAATCTCGGATGACAACACTTTCTCAAAACAATCATAATATGATATAACAAGATGGTATCTCACTAGCCCTTTCTGAGATCGCAAAACATAAATGCAGAGCACCTCTGAAGATCAAGGACTGACTAAACATTGTAATTCATGGTAAAAGAGATCCAATCATACTCAATATAAATTAATAGTAATGGATGCAAATGACAGCGATGCTCTCCAACTGGTGCTTTTTAATAAGAGGGTGATAACTCAACATAAAAGTAAATAGATAGGCCCTTCGCAAAGGGAACCAAGGATTTGTAGAGGTGCCAGAGCTCGATTTTTGAAATAGAGATAAATAATATTTTGAGCGGCATACTTTCATTGTCAACATAACAACCGAGGGATCTCGATATCTTCCATGCTACACACATTATAGGCGGTTCCCAAACAGAATGGTAAAGTTTATACTCCCCCACCACCAACAAGCACCAATCCATGGCTGGCCCGAAACAACGGGTGCCTCCAACTAACAACAGTCCTGGGGGAGTTTTGTTTGCAATTATTTGATTTGATTTGAGCATGGGACTGGGCATCCCAGTGACCAGCCATTTTCTCATGAGTGAGGAGGGGAGTCCACTCCTCTTGAGAATAACCCGCCTAACATGGAAGATACAGACAAACCTAGTTGATACATGAGCTATTCGAGCATGCAAAAAAGAATTTCATTTGAAGGTTAAGAGTTTGGCACATACAAATTTACTTGGAACGGCAGGTAGATACCGCATATAGGAAGGTATAGTGGACTCATATGGAATAACTTTGGGGTTTATGGAAGTGGATGCACAAGCAAGATTCACTGCTTAGTACAAGTGAAGGCTAGAAAAAGAATGGGAAGCAACCAACTAGAGAGCGACAACAGTCATGAACATGCATTAAAATTAATAAACATTGAGTGCAAGTATGAGTATGATATAATCCACCATGAACATAAATGACGTGGAGGCTATGTTGATTTTGTTTCAACTACATGTGTGAACATGTGCCAAGTCAAGTCACTCGAATCATTCAAAGGAGGATATCACCCTATCATACCACATCACAACCATTTTAATAGCATGTTGGCATGCAAGGGAAACCATTATAAATTCCGTGCAAATTAAGCATGGCATGAGCAACTATAATCTCTAATTGTTATTACAAACATGTTTCATTCATAATAGGTTGAATCAGTAACGATGAACTAATCATATTTACAATAACAAGAGAGGTCAAGTTCATACCAGCTTTTCTCATCTCAATAAGTCCATCATATATCATCATTATTGCCTTTCACTTGCACGACCGAACAATGTGGATAATAATAAGAGTGCACGTGCATTGGACTAAGATGGAATATGCAAGCATTTAATACACAGGAGAAGACAAGGTAACATGGGCTCTTTGTTAAATCAACAATAATGCAAATAAGAGCCACTTCAAGATTTTCATTATGGTCTTCTCCTCTCGACCCCCAAATAAAAGAAATAAAACTATTTACACGGGAAAGCTCCCAACAAGCAAAAGAAGAACGTGAAATCTTTTTGGGTTTTCTTTTGATTATTACTACTACAGGCATGGAAAGTAAACTAGCTAAAAGCTACCACTAATTTGTTTGTTTTTCTTAAGGTTTTTCAAACACACAAGAAGAGGCTTAGAAAATAAACTAGCATGGATAGCACAATAAAAAAGTATGAGCAACGACAACTAGAATGAGTGTGTGAACATGAATGTAATGTCGGTGAGAAGTACGCACTCCCCCAAGATTAGGCTTTTGGCCTAAGTTGGTCTATGGCCATGGATGGCCTGGCGGATATCCAAAGTTGTAGCTGGGGTCATACTGAGATGTAGGGGCAACTGCCTGACGAGCTGCAGCCTGGAGGCGAGCTGCCTCCGTCCTCCTCTCATACTCGTTCGCCTCCTCCCTGGTTATAACATATCTCCTTTTTTCCTGAAAGTCAAAGAAAGTAGGGGCGGGGAGAGCAACATGGACAGTGCGATGTCTGTCGAAGATTAGTCGGTACTGGAGAAACTGTTCATTCCTCTCAACAAACTGATGGTGAACCATAGCATTATAATCTAGATAAGCAGGAGGTAATTCCATGCCATTTGCATGTATGGGTACATCAAGATAATTAGCTACACGAGTTGCATAAATTCCACCAAACAACTCTCCACTTAAACCATTAAGATGCAACCTTCATGCAACAATAGCCCCCAAGTTATATTGTTTATCTCCTAATGCCGCACTCTTGAGGATACAAAGATCCGAAATGCACATGTGACAAGCTTCATCTTTACCGTTAATGCATCTACCTATAGAGAGAGCAAAATAATGTATGGAAGGAAAATGAATGCTCCCTATGGTAGCTTGTGTGATTTCTCTAGATTCCCCACAGTGATATTAGCGAGAAAGTTTTTATATTCAGATTTGCGAGGTTCACTAACATTGCCCCACAGTGGGAGTTTACAAGCAGTATTAAAATTTTCTAAATCTATGGTATATGATTTATCATAAAGATCAAATAAAACAGTGTGAGAATTGCGCGAGGATGTAAATTTAAACCTTCTCACAAAGGAATCAGTTAGGTAACAGTATTGCGGGCACTTATCTAACACGAAGCCCTCAAGATCAGCATTACGCACATACCCGTCAAATTCATCCCTGATACCTGCTCCGACCATAAACTCCTCCGACGGCCATTCGCAAGGCCGCACTTGAGCTTCCCTTGGTAGTTCATTGTCCGGCTCACGTATAGCGAGCCTTGGGCCTTGGAACCACCATGGTACATTTTCCTAAACATATTTCTTCCTCTGAAAAATTTCTGAAATTTTTAGTGACTCAAAATAAAAGTGAACCAAACACAGCAAGATTGATAGCAACTACTCTCACAAGTGCCTAGAGGCTATATCATGCATTAAAACTACCTTTGACCATATAAATTTGACATGCAAGCTCAAGAACAGGGTCACCTAAGCAGCAAAAAATTGCAATAAATAAAGCACTAGAACAAAAACTAATTGGATCATTGGAGGAGTCACATACCGAAGAACAATTCCCCAAAACAGTTTTGTGAATGGAGCTTTGAGCAAGGAGATCGAAAATCGCAGCAAGATGAGCTAGAACACGGGTTTGAGCTGGCTGGTGATTTTTTCTGGAGGAAGAAGTAGTGTGTCGGTGCTGGAATAAGTGGAGGGGGGCCACGTGGGGCCCACGAGGCAGGGGGCGCACCCCAGGGGTGGGCGCGCCCTGGACCCTCGTGGCAGTGTGTCGCTCCCCGATGTGTTCTGAGTGCCAAATATTCTTAAATATTCTAGAAAAAAAATCATATTTCAATTTCAGGGCATTTGGAGAACTTTTATTTTTGGGGTATTTTTTTATTGTAAGGATAATTCAGAAAACAGATAGAAAATACTATTTTTGCTTTATTTAATCTAAATAACATAAAGTAAAAGGAGGGTATAGAGAGTTGTGCTTTCTAACTTCATCCATCTCATGCTCGTCAAAAGGAATCCACTTACAAGGTTGATTAAGTCATATTAACAAACTCATTCCGAATTGCATGAAATCGGAGAATTTTCGAATAGCACTAGGTTACCTCAACGGGGATATGCACGTTCCCAACAATAAGAATATCATATTTCTTCTTGACAGTAGAAGACGAAATTCAAAACCTCCAATAGTAATAGTTGGAATTTTTCCAATAGAATTGATACTTTGGACTTGAGGTTGTTTCCTCGGAAAGTGTACCATATGCTCATTACCATTAACATGAAAAGTGACATTGCCTTTGTTGCAATCAATAACAGCCCCTGCAGAATTCAAAAAGGGTCTACCAAGGATAATCGACATACTATCGCCCTCGGGAATATCAAGAATAACAAAGTCCATTAAAATAGTAACGTTTGCAACCACAACAGGCACATCCTCACAAATACTTACAGGTATAGCAGTTGATTTATCGGCCATTTGCAAAGATATTTCAGTAGGTCTCAACTTATTCAAATCAAGTCCACGATATAAAGAGAGAGGCATAACACTAACACCGCCTCCAAGATCACATAAAGCAGTTTTAACATAGTTTCTTTTAATGGAGCAAGGTATAGTTGGTACTCCTGGATCTCCAAGTTTCTTAGGTATTCCACCTTTAAAAGTATAATTGGCAAGCATGGCAGAAATTTCAGCTTCCGGTATCTTTCTTTTATTTGTAACAATTTCTTTCATATACTTAGCATAAGGATTCATTTTAAGCATATCAGTCAAACGCATACGCAAAAAGATAGGTCTAATCATTTCAGCAAAGCGCTCAAAATCCTCATCATCCTTTTTCTTGGATGGTTTGGGAGGAAAAGGCATGGGTTCCTGAACCCATGGTTCTCTTTCTTTACCGTGCTTCCTAGAAATGAAGTATGTTTTATCATAACATTGATTCTTTGATTGTGGGTTATCAAGATCAACAACAGGTTCAATCTCTACATCATTGTTATTGCTAGGTTGAGCATCAACATGAACATCATCATTAATATTATCACTAGGTTCATGTTCATCACCTCATTGTGTTTCAGCATCAGAAATAGAAATATCATTGGGATTCTCAGGTGTGTCTACAATAGGTTCACTAGAAGCTGGCAAAGTCCTATTATTTTTCTTTTTCTTCCTTTTAGAAGGACTAGGTGTATCAACATTAGTTCTCTGAGAGTCCTGCTCAATTCTCTTAGGGTGGCCCTCAGGATACAAAGGTTCCTGAGTCATTTTACACAGGATTATCACTTTTCTTATTGTTTAATTCATTGAGAAAATCATTTTGAGCTTTAAGAACTTGTTCTACTTGAGTGGTAACCATAGAAGCATGTTTACTAATAAGTTTAAGTTCACCTTTAACTCTAGACATATAATCACTCAAGTGTTCAATCATATAAGCATTATGTTTCAATTGTCTACCAACATAAGCATTGAAGTTTTCTTGTTTAACCATAAAGTCATCAAACTCATCCAAGCATTGGCTAGCAAACTTAGTAGACGAGATTTCAGCTTTATCAAATCTATAGAGAGAATTTACCTTTACTACCTATGTCAGGTTACCAAGACCATGTATTTCTTCAATAGGTGGTAAATTCTATCATAGATTTGTTTGCCTCTTGCATATATTCATGACTGAGAAATAGAATACCCCTTTTCTTCGGAGTTGGCTTAGGAGTTGGTTCAGGAAGTGTTCAATTATTTTCATTAGTCAACATATCATTCAATAGAAATTCAGCTTGATCAACTATTCTTTCCCTGAACACACATGGTCTCTAGAAGCATCGGTTAGTCCATTATAAAAGATATCAAGTATTTCATTTTTCTTGAGAGGATGATCTGGCAAAGCATTAAGTAACTGGAGAAGCCTCCCCCAAGCTTGTGGGAGACTCTCTTCTTCAATTTGCACAAAATTATATATTTCCCTTAAGCCAGCTTGTTTCTTATGAGCGGGGAAATATTTTGCAAAGAAGTAATAAAGCATATCCTGGGGACTACGCACACAACTAGGATCAAGAGAATTAAACCAAGTCTTAGCATCACCCTTTAATGAGAACGGGAATAACTTAAGGATATAGTAGTAATGAATTTTTTCCTCATGTGTAAATAGGGTGGCTATATCATTTAATTTAGTAAGATGTGCCACAACAGTTTCAGATTCATAGCCATAGAAAGGATCAGATTCAACCAAAGTAATTATCTCAGGATCGACAGAGAAATCACAATCATTATCGGAAATACAGATAGGTGAAGTAGCAAAAGCCGGGTCATATTTCATTCTAGCATTCAAAGTTTTTTCTTTCGGCTTAGCTAATAATTTCTTAAGATCATATCTATCATTGCAAGCAAGAAAGTCTCTAGCAGTTTCTTCATCCATAACATAACCCTCAGGCACAACAGCCAATTCATATCTAGGGGGAGAATCTTCATCATCACTTTCATCAATATTATCAGTTTCAATAATTTCATTCTCTCCAGCCCTAGCAACTTGTTCATCAAGAAATTCACCTAACGGCACAATAGTATCAAGCATTGAAGTAGTTTCATCATAAGTATCGTGCATAGCAGAAGTGGCATCATCAATAACATGCGACTTATCAGAATTAATAGCAGAAGCAGGTTTAGGTGTCGAAAGTTTACTCAAAACAGAAGGAGAATCAAGTAGAGCTAGATGGTAGTTCCTTACCTCCCCTCGTAGTTGAGGGATAAATTTTTATTTTCTCTTCTTTCAAGTTCCTCATAGTGATCAGCAGATATAAGTCCCAAGTGACTCAAAGAATAGAGCTATGCTCCCCGGCAACGGCTCCAGAAAATAGTCTTGATAACCCACAAGTATAGGGGATCGCAACAGTTTTCGAGGGTAGAGTATTCAACCCAAATTTATTGATTCGACACAAGGGGATCCAAAGAATATTCTCAAGTATTAGCAGTTGAGTTGTCAATTTGACCACACCTGGAAAACTTAATATCTGCAGCAAAGTATTTAGTAGCAAAGTAGTATGGAAGTAACGGTAACGGTGCTAAAAGTAACAGTAGCAGTTTCGTAGTAATTGCAACAGTGGCAACGATAAAGTAACTAAGCAAAGATCAATATGTGAAAAGCTCATAGGCATTGGATCGGTGATGGAGAATTATGTCGGATGTGATTCCTCATGCAACAGTTATAACCTAGGGTGACACAGAACTAGCTCCAGTTCATCAATGTAATGTAGGCATGTGTTCCGAATATAGTCATACGTGCTTATGGAAAAGAACTTACTTGACATATTTTGTCCTACCCTCCCGCGGCAGCGGGGTCCTATTGGAAACTAAGGGATATTAAGGCCTCCTTTTAATAGAGTACCGGACCAAAGCATTAACACTTAATGAATACACGAATTCCTCAAACTACGGTCATCACCGGGAGTGGTCCCGATTTTTGTCACTTCGGGGTTACCGGATCATAACACATAATAGGTGACTAATGACTTGCAACATAGGATCAAGAACTCACATATATTGATGAAAATATAATAGGTTCAGATCTGAAATCATGGCAGTCGGGCCCTAGTGACAAGCATTAAGCATGGCAAAGTCATAGCAACATCAATCTCAGAACATAGAGGATACTAGGGATCAAACCCTAACAAAACTAACTCGATTACATGGTAAATCTCATCCAACCCATCACCGTGCAGCATGCCTACGATGGAATTACTCACGCACGACGGTGAGCATCATGAAATTGGTGATGGAGGAAGGTTGATGATGACGACAGCGAAGGATTCCCCTCTTCGGAGCCCCGAACGGACTCCAGATCAGCCCTCCCGGGAGAGATTAGAACTTGGCGGCGGCTACATATCGTAAAACGCGATGAATCTTTCTCTCTGGTTTTTTTCTCCCCGAACATAAATATATGGAGTTGGAGTTGAGGTCGGTGGAGCTCCAGGGGGCCCACGAGGCAGGGGGCGCGCCCAGGGTTGGTAGGCGCACCCCCACCCTCGTGGACAGGGTGTGGGCCCCCTGGTCTTGATTCTTTTATCAGTATTTTTTATTAATTCCAAAAATATTCTCCGTGAAGTTTCAGGTCATTCCGAGAACTTTTATTTCTGCACAAAAATAACACCATGGCAATTCTGCTCAGAAGAGCGTCAGTCCGGGTTAGTTCCATTCAAATCATGCAAGTTAGAGTCCAAAACAAGGGCAAAAGTGTTTGGAAAAGTAGATACGATGGAGACGTATCACGCCTAACCGTCTAAAGGATGCACATTCCTCAAAGGTAACAAGTGTCGGTTCCACACAGGAACAATCTCTTCGGTGATGCTCAATCACTTTGGGTTTGTAGGTGTTTGGGTTTGGGTTTTCCTCACTTGATGATTTTCGCTCAAAGTCCTCGGAGGATGGGATGCTCTCAATGACAAGTGACAGTTTCTCGCGGAGCAGCCAACCAACTAGTGATTGTAGGGGGCGGCTATTTATAGCCTAGGGAGCAGCCTGACATGATAAGACATAAATGCCCTTCAATGATATGACCGTTAGGTGGGTAGATATTTTGGGACAGCTGGCGCATAGCACAGCAACGGTCGGATATTTGAGTATCAAATTCCTCAGGGGTATCATGTTTCTCACTTGTAGGCAATCCACACTGGCGAATTCCTAACTCCTCAGTCAGAACAAATTCCTCAGAGACCAGAAGATCTTTATCTCTGTCACTGAAGAAATTGACTAAACTGTATGAGATTTCCAATGGCTTCACTCGAAAGGATTGGTAGGTGTAGGATTTTGAGATGAGCAGCACTTGGAAATTTTTCCTTTGTTTTACCTCAACCCCCTTTAACAGTACGGTGTTTCCTATGACTCAAGAAAGAGAAAAATGAAACTATGAAAACAAAAGTCTTCACGCTTCATATTCCACGCATGAATATTAAGTCTTCACGGTCACACCAATTTCTTCACTTTCAAAGTCTTCAGAAAGCCAAAGTCTTCAGTTGAAGACATTCATTTTTAGGGGTCGACTTTCTCTATAAATATCGAACTCATCATAGACTTATAGACCTGTGTACACTCACAAACACATTAGTCCCTTAACCTATAAGTCTTCAATACACCAAAATCACTAAGGGGCACTAGATGCTCTTACAATCTCCCCCCTTTTTGGTGATTGATGACAATATAGGTTAAGTTTTCAACGGGGATAAACATATGAAGTGTAAATACTGATAATGAGGAATTTGATTGCAAGATATAGAAGAACTCCCCCTGAAGATGCGCATGTGTGAGGAATTTGCCTTGAATAGCAATTGCACATTGTAGAGTAGAGTCATGGAGATCTCCCCCTATATCTTGTAATTCATACACGCATTTAACATATGATATGAAGAATTTGAAATGCAGGATGAAATATGGTGACTGATGTAATTCAGCATGCGTGCATTAACATATCTGAGGAAATAGCATGTAGAAAACAGTGCAAAAAGTATCAGACAACCATATGACTTAAGTTTACAACTCGATCCAACAAAAATCTTCAGAAGAACGAGAGTTGTAACTTAAAAAAACAAATTCCCATATATAGACCCGCTTGAAGACCAACTCAAATTTATCCCCCTTTGTCATCGAATGACCAAAAGGTACAAAAAATGAGGACGAACGCCCCTGAAGAATATCATCATGATGTCGATGGAGGAGCGCCAGCGTTGTTGGGGTTACCCGTTGATGTAGGGCCTACCGCAGTGTCGTTCAAGTCTTCATGTTCATTAGTCTCGCGCGATGAAGAATATGAGCTGGCCACCAAATGAGGAACTTTGACCTACTTGAATTTCTTCGAAGGTGGCTGAGACCAGTCAAAGTCCTGCTTGAAGCCCATTTGCTTGAGATCTTCATCATCGTAGAGGTGAGATAATACAGCCCAGGTGCGATGAAACACTTCATGCAGATAGTAATGGTTCTTCTTCACAGTGTTTTGCGTGATTGTCATATTCTGAAGAATGGAACCAAACTGTTGCTTGACCCATTTGTGGTTGCGATCGACCTTCTGATGAAGTCTGAGGAGAAGCTCATGATCAGTAATCACGCGCAGAGCTGTGGCTTGAGGATTTTGCTTTGAAGCATTTGCGGCAGTGTCATGTGTGGCTGTGTCATCATTGGTGGAGTAAGATGCAGCTTTGCAAAACTGTCCATCCAATGGACAAGTGCCTTCATCAATAACAGCAGCCTTGCCCTTCTCATCAGCTGAGGAAATAGTCTGTTTGAGGACTTCAATAGGCGGCAAGTAGCTGAGGTGATTTTGAAAATTAGCCTTGTAATTAATTGAAGACCTTGTTCTGATGAATCTCATAATCCAGGGAGCGTAAGGCTTCAATTCAAAAGGTGACAGAGCGACATTGGCCAAAGTCCTCATGAAGAAATCATGGTAGTTGATAGGAATACCATGTATGATGTTGAAAAGCAGATTCTTCATGATGCCAACAACCACTTCTTCATCAGAGTTGTGGCCCTTGATTGGGCTGAGGGTTTTGGTCAATATCCTGTATACAGTCCTTGCCACATAGAGAAATTCCTTATGGAGGAATTTGGTCCTTGGAGCTTGGCCTGGCTTCAAAGGCTTCATTAGCACTTGCATCAGATGATCTGAGAGTTCAGGGTCAGCATAGATGAGCCTTGCACCTTCGACGGGAGGACTGACTAGGACGTCATGAAGCAATTCAGAGGCCAGTGCTTTGTAGTGAGTATTTTCTGTCATCCAGTCCAATACCCATGAATTCACATCTTCAACGTTGCCAGTGATGTGCAATGTGGCATAGAACTGAAGAATGAGTTCTTCATTCCAGTCGCAGATGTCGGTGCAGAAGTTGAGCAGCCCAACGTCATGAAGAACACTTAGGACTGGGGTGAAGCATGGCAGCGACTCCATATCCACATGAGGAGTTTTTCTCATGGTCAAAGATCTTGTCTTTATCAAACAGCAGCTAGGAATAGAAGTTCATTTGACACGCTGTCCAGAAGCTTTTGCGTCGAAGTCTTGCAGAGTCATATGGATTGTAATCTGTGAAGAATATATGCTCATTGAAGAAGTCTTAAGCCTTGCACTTCTGCTTCTTGGAGTGAGGATTCTGTTGCTTGGGCTGAAGATTTGCAGTTGATGTCTTCACAGCCTCTTCAGGTATAGCCACTGGAGCCACAGGCTAAGGAATTTCAGGTACAATGTCATCAGCAGCAGCCTGGGTCTCCATTTTTTCAGCAATATTATCATCAGCTCTAGTGGCTAGAACTTCTTCAGGAATAGTGAGAAGAGAAGCTTGATGTTCTTCAGAGCCTGTATGAATTTCTTCAGTTTGAACCGGGGACTGAGGAATTTGTTGTAGAGGGGTGTAGAGTGGTGAATTGGGGTCATGACTTTCCCAGTAGTCATCATTCAGAATCAGAGTTGTAGACCCAATATCCACATCTTCATCTTCCTCATCTATTTCTTCAACGCCGGCCTCTTCAGTAGTGAACTGAGGCACGGGAGAGGATACCAATGGAGTTGAAGTGATGTTTTCCACTTCAATTTCTTCATCAATCTGCTCTGACGTAGCAGCAGAAGGATCTTCTTCATCAGATTCACTTGGAATCACATATTCCTCACCAAAGGGAACGATCTCCTTTGATGGCATGCTTGATAGAGGAACATCATCTATGGGATTTGCATATGAGCTTGTCAAAGTCTTCACTTTCTTTGGAGCTGAAGTCTCTCAGGATGCAGATGCTTTCCTTTTCTTCACAGCTGCTCGCTCTGCAGATTTGGTTTTCTTTGCTTCTGATGCAAAAGGAAGGGTAGGACTTGTCGTTTGTGTAGAAGGAGCAGAGGACTTTGGTGCAGTTTCTTCAGGCACAACTGATGCAGTTGCCCTGGCATGTTCAGTTTCATCAGGATCAGTAGTAGATGCTTCAACTGACCTGGGTTGGTCATCAGGCGCAACACTGGAGGTTGCCCTGACAGTTTCTTCAGCGGCTGGGATGCCTTCATCAGCCATGGTGCTCTCATTTTCTTCAGCGGCCTGATCTTCATCAGCGGTGCTGGCATGTTCTTCAGTTGGCTATGCAGATGCTTCAGCCTGAAGGATTTCATGTTATGTTGAGGCTGCAACATTTGAGGTGAATCCCTTCGCCATTGTGACGAATCTGACTTTGGCTCCTAGCCAATCTGCACGGTATGCGTCAAATTCATCACTGAGTGGTTTGATATCAGCTTGCATGGCCACAAGTTCATCACTTGTCATTTTGACAACGTTCTTCTTCAGAAATCGCTCCTTCTTGTACTGAGCTTTCTTCAGTTGTCTGGCCTTTTCAAACTTCCATTTTTCTTCGCCTATGAAGGTTGTCAACATGTGACTTTGGCCAGGTGTGAGATTGAAGTCAGGCAAAGGAGTGTTGGGGTCCTTGTGCGAGAGATCAACGAAGTCGAGGATCAACTTGGGATCCAACAGAAGAGGCACGTCACTGCCTTTGGCTCGAGCAGCCCTGTGATGTCTATCTCTGATGATTTCAGCTAATTCCTCATCATCAGCTTTGTCTTCACTCGATGGTACTTGGAAGGCAACCTGCTTCTTGTGATGACTTGGCCTTGTGCCTCGTCCAGCAGTGGCCTTTGTCTTCAGCAACATGGGGCCTGTTGAGGACTGTGGAGGAGCTGAAGAACTTGCAGATGCTCCTGAAGCAATTGATATCCCAGCTATCCTTTGGCAAGAGGCGAGGTGCACAGGTGTCGAGGACTTTGCAGCAGCAGCTGACGGTTGCAATAGTAGGAACTTGATCTGCTTGAGGGATATGCCGTGAGGGCTTTGAAGAGCTTGGCCATGAGGGCATGGCTGAGAAACTAGGCTTGTGCGCAGGCTTCTTGGGCATAACCTTCTTAGGCTTGCTAATAGAGGCCTCAGCAGCGGCATCAGCAGAATCTTCATTGAATTTTTTCATTGCTTCTCTGGCCATTTTGGCCAACTTGGCTTGCTGTTTGGCTCATTCATCAGGATAGTCCTCACCGCGCTTGACGCTAGTGG